>JADMNL010000027.1:17655000-20055000 GCA_016271365.2 Neoceratodus forsteri | reverse complement strand
CTGAGATAATGAACTAGTGTCACCACCACCTTGTCCAGCACTAATGTCCTGATCACCAATGTTCAAGTCATTATCATCTCCTCCATCACTGCCAATGCCACAACCACCATCATGTCTACCAGCACCACCACTGGCACCACCATGACTGGCCTTGCTTTGTTGAGCTGTTGTCGTAGATGTCATATAACGTTGTGTGTGTTGTTGAAGTGGACTCACCATAAGTAGGACCATGCTAAGAGTGGAGGATTCAGCAGACAGATCTTTGGTGACCTGTTCGTAAGGTCTCAGATGTCGAACCAACCTTTACAGCACACACCATTATACCTGGGATGGAACAGGTATCCCCCACATGGCACATTGTCAAATTCTGTAGCCCGGAACACAGTTTTCTGTACCACCAGGCTTTCACTGTGTACAAGACAAAGTTCCACCTTGTCGCTATGTCTTTAATCAAGCAGTGTTGTGGGACAGTATGCTTCTGTTTTTAATGTTGAAGGAGCTCAGCACGTTTGGGGGAATGATGGAAATATTTTGTAATGTCCTGAACGGTGTCTAGTATTTCTTTTAACTGTGCATGTTTCTGAAGCACATAAGTCACCACCAGAGTCAGTGCATGTGAGAAACAAGGTGCATGGCAGAAACCCCTATCATTCATAGAAACATATGTAAGCACCCCTCCCTGTGTCTACGGGTATGATGGTGGAAATAGTCCTGGGAAGGGGGTGCTATACAGCAGAAAAGAGAGTTCACATACCTGGTCAGCCTGGCTTACCAGACCTGATGAAACCAGGGTGCTCCATTCTTCAGGGAGCAGAAGTAGCCAAATGGAGAGATGAAGGACGCTAGTCTTCACCTGCCTGACCTTGCCAATCTTCACCCATGAGGCCTTTGTAGGCAGTCTTCAGCAGGCAGGACTCTCACCTTCTTCCTCGAGGGACCTCCGAGTCCCTACTCCATGGATGCCACTCTGGAATGCACATTAGGAGCTGGGCTGTGGAGGCAACATCTTGTTAGCAGCAAAACAGTCCATCCAAATGCAGAAACAGGAGATCCCTTTTAATGAACAGTTAATTTGAACAAGAACAGTCAACAGTAAAACACATCAAGGGGTTGCTCAGGACTGATGAGGTCACATTAGAAGCTAATAGGTGCTTAAGACCATTGGAGTCACATCTGAAGCTAGTGAAATACTCTGGACTGTGGAGGTCGCAAACAGAGCATTTAGTCCAGGCAGCTAGTCTTCAGGCTAGGCAGCCACACTCCAACGTAGGCAGCATGTTTAGGACCAAATCGGGCCAATGTTAGACCTGTTGGAATGGGTTCTGTTTTGCACTCATCAACACTATCTGATCTGGGTAGGTTGTCTGTTTCTAGTGTTGAAAAGCCACATGTTTTAAGGCATCATTGAATAGTCACTTGGGAGACTCACTCCCAAGTGCTGCTGTGTTAGCCTGACAGCAGCCATGAGCCAGATGCAGCGAATGCAAATGGCAGCTCTCAGCTCTGCTTCAGAGTTCAGGATGTCTAGTAATCTGCCACACGTAAGAGTAACATAGTGGCATTTAAAACTGTGGATTATGCCATGATCTAAGGGCTGTACAATGAAGGTGGTAGAGGAAAATTAGCTTTAAATTTTGTAGGCTGGACACAGGTGAGTGACTACTAAAATTATCAAGGATAAGGGCTATTTTTCAAGAGCAGAGTTTATTTCCCAAATCACACAGTCATGCTGTAGATGTCTGCTGTCATCTAGGCTGTCCTGTTGTTCAGATACAGCACTGGGACATTACGGACAATTCAAAAAAAGCACGGCTTCACAGAACAGCACACCTTTTTTTTAAGTGCTTGTCATATTGCAGGTCAGAAGCACTGAGATCCATTCTTTGGCTTTTTTTAGACTCATTGAGGTCTCTGTTTTACTGATCATAGTTCCATACTCAATGTAACAATAACATAACCCTACTTCATCAATATTAAAAATATTTTCTGGGCTGTAGCTGCTTAGCAAGTGAGGCAGCTCTTGTCTTAACCATGCATTTGCAGCTTCACTATCGGCATTTAATTTTTCCTCTTCTATTTTCTCGAACCCGATGTTGTGCCTTTGCTTTCACTGAGACAGCCTCCCATCTATGGCTTGAAATCTGGTTTGCTCAACACAGTGGCTAGCTGTTGTAATTTCTGCAGCAGAAGTGGCCCACTAATCAATGCTTCCCTGCCCCAAGCATTGGTAAACCATCTGAAGAAAGCCTCCTCAGTATCCCAGTCTTTTCCCTCTCTCTTTCTGTTCCTTTCTGGGTTTTAGTTAATATGCCATTCTGACAGTAATCTTTGTATTTAATAAGAATGCTGATGATAGATTTTGGTATGGCAAAGTGCGCCGACATATTGTGCCAGCTGACCTTGGGGAGCTTTTCAGTTTTGGATAACATCTCTATCATTCTGGCAAGAGTAATCTCACTTCTTTTCCTCAACATGCTACCCACAACAAGTTTTACCACGCTGGCAAACTTGCTGTAAACTGGCCAGAATTTGCATCCGTGGAGTTTTTGCATAGTTTTCCCTACCCTCAGCAACTTTGACTTCATCCAAAATCATGGGGCTGGATTTTCAAACCTTGGTCGCAAGCTGCAACAATGGCAGCTTGCGTCAAGTACCAGTGCATCCAGGACTCTGTGCCCGATTTTGAATGGGGCATGGTCCTGGCACCTAAGTCCTGCTGCCTGCGGCAACTGAGTGGGTGCACCAAATGGATGGTGCACCCAGAAGGAGTGCTGTAAGTGCTGTGGCATGGTGGGATGGAAGCTGTGCCTTTCATTGGGTGCATGGTGTTGTGCCCCCACCACCACCACCATGCCCTGATGTGCCCATAGGTACATACAACACACACAAATAACCAGCTCCCTGGTGAAGTAGTGCCCCCCCACCCCCACACTTTAATAGATAATGATAATACTCCCTGGTGATCTGGTGGGCCTCCCCAGCCCCCAGCAACTAGTGCTCACCACTCACTCTTCCCCATCCTAGACCATTATCCAGTGATCGGCACAGCCCTCTGCATGCCACCATGGCCGGCCACCAAATGAAGTGTCAGAGTGTGTACTGTACACAGTATGTGCTCTGACAGTTGATTCAATGGCCGGCCATGGTGGTGTATGGAGGGCAGTCTCGGTCGCCAGATAATGGCCTAGGATGGGGGGGTAGCGGGGTGGTGAGCACTAGTTGTGGGGAGGTGGGGGGCCACTAGATCACAAGGGAGTATTATCATGATCTATTTAAGTGTGGGGGTAGATTGGGGTGGGGAGGTGGGGCACCAGATCCCCAGGGATTGCATTATTACTGGCACTATAATGTATAAGGGCAGATCAGGGCAGCCGACACAGTGGTGCATACTGGACAGCTCTCGCAGGAGATGTCTAAGTACTGTTAGCCCAGCCCTTGGCTGGTTTAAGGGTACTTAACACTTTGTCCATGGGGAGAACTTTGAAAATTGGGAATTTGGGGTTGTGGTGGCCAGAGTCTGCCACAAGCCCCCTAGTGCCATGCCGCAGCCACTTTGTGGTGCAAGGCTGGTGCAGGCACACTTTGGGGTAAGCAGCCTGCATCTTGATGCAAAAATGTATAATCTGGCCCCATCTCTTGTATTTGCTCTCCATCCCTTCACTACCTCCCGTATCCCCCTCCCTCTACCACCTCACCCCTCCAGTTACTGCTTCTTCAACCTCCACTCTCTTCTACCTCCCTCACTCTCCATCTCAATATCCTGTCCCACTCTGCACTTTCCTCTCTGGTACAAAGCGTAGCATACTATGCGATCCTACTGCGCTTAGACAAAAGTACTGTTGTTAAAACATGTCTTGCTATGTTCTCCTCGCCATTTACTTTGCATTCTTATAAACCATGCTTGCTCCATCTATTTATTTGTACTGTGTATATACCCTTTGTAGTCACCTAAAATTTGTAACTGTTATTATCTGATTTGTTTGCAATGACGTGGAACCTCTGTAAATGAGCCTCTGGCTCAAAGATATTTCTGAAAACAAATAAATAAATAAAAACAAGTACTGTACTGGACAGTTGGTACTACATGGTAGTGCTGTAACAAATACTCTACATTTTTGCCCCACAGAGTACTGCAGAAAAAAATACTAAACATGTGGTACTACACAGTGCAAAACTAAATACTATACATTTGGTACTACATAGTAATACAGTAACAATTACTCTAGATTTGGTACTGCATAATAGTGTAGTAACATGCAAAGCATTTTTGCTTGTGGAAATGACTTTTTAATAATGCAGAGGAGGAACCAACTCTCCACTATTAGTGCAGAGAAGGTACAAACCCTCACTACTGCACTCCATTGGGAGTAACCACAACACTCTCACAAAGGTTCTGTACATCCTATATGGTCGTATTCAGGTTTACAACCTGCTACATTGTGTCATAACCACCTTCTCCCTTGCTCCTTGCAGCTACGTTAAGTCAAGTAGATGACTGTACACAGCATTTGAGAATACCAGGACCGTGTACAGACTGCCCCTCCTGAGGTAATATGAGACTAGTCCATTTTTGTAAGGCTGATCAAACAACTGAGAAAGTGGCCAGTATATATTATATGACATTGGGGACCATAGTGTTATTTCATGTGAGATCAATCTGGCATGTGAAAAGGAAGCTAAAATAATCCCCTGAAAGGTCTCAAAGAGATCTTTAGCTAACTATAGCCCAGAAGCCCTTATGGAGGAATTAAAAAAGCAAAACTTACAAAGAATAACATTAATTCCAGATATAGATCTGGAAGCAAATGAGTTTACAGAAATTTGTTCAAAAGCCTCTGACAAGTGTGCCCCGTTGAAAGAACAAACATGTCGATCTCACCATTTGCCTTAGATAACAGGGACCATAAAAAAATTAATTAAAGAAAAAGACAGACTGTGGAAAAAAGCTAATAAAACTTTGGATAAAACAATTTGGGAGCAATTTAAACACATAAGAAACAAAATAAAGAGTGAAACTAGAAAACTAAAGGGGAAATAATATAGGCAAAAACTTCAAAATACCAATGATCCAAGACACTATTGGAATTTAATTAAAAGTTTGCTAAAACCAGTAAAGAATAGTGGAAATCTGGCAATGACTGAAAAATGGCATACATATAACCCAAGCAAGAGCAGTGGAAGTTTTAAATAATTATTTTGTTAATTTACCAGATTTGAACTTGAAAAACAAACCCTATGATCAGAAAGGCCCTAAAGATAAGGCAAAATCTCAAGCGACTAATTTGCCTGGTTTTAGATTTAGAAAGGGAACCACAGGACAGGTAATGAAAGAAATAAAGAAATTAAAAAGTAATAAAGCTGGGGGCTTAGATAATATAGAAATACATTTTTTAAAGGATAGTATTAGGGTTGTGGGATGGCCTTTGGCCTCGTTGTTTAATTTGAGTTTAAGGGTAAATTTTCAAGTATCTGGAAAAGAGCCAAGGTGATTCCAATATTCAAGGGTGGGGATGCTTCACTTCCAACAAATTATAGGCCGCTAGCTTTTCTATCAGTTATTTCCAAGTTAATGGAGCATTCGGTTCATTCTCAATTAATGTTATACCTGGAAAAATATAAAAAACTTACTCTGGTTCAGTATGGGTTCAGAAAGGGGCAGTCCATGGAGACTGCGCTCATGGACTTCCTGGATTTAATAGCGTCTCCTTTAGGGGATGGAAGGTCTGTGGGCAAAGCTAGGAGCTCGGGGTCACCCACTGATCTACAGAATTACAAAACAGCCTGGAATAAGTGCACCACTGCCATCCGCCTAGCAAAGAGATCTCACTTTAAAAATTAATTGGATAAGTCCTGGGGTGACAGACACAGATTCTGGGAGAACATCAAAACTATAACTGGCAGAGCTAGCAAAACCCCTCCCTCATTACTCAATATTGATGGAGTGATTACCCAGGATCCCCAAAAAATCGAAGATCCCTTTAATAAGGCATTCACAGACCTTAGTGGAGTTCTTCTCCTGGACTTTCTTCAACCACTACTTTGCTCCACCACAAATAGCAAAGACGTCCCTCCAGGAAATACAAAACCTCTATTCTACCTAAGAATTATCTCAACAGCTGAGACCAAAAAATACCTGGATAAAGTCCTTGGGAAAATGAGATCTAGTGGTGACTCACTTGATCTCTGCGCTCTCACCCTGAATGTTCTACTTGCCCCCCTAACCTGGATTCAAAATCTCTCCCTAACAGCGGGCAAGTTCCCTATATGCTGGAAAGCCACCGTGGTCACCCCGCTCTTCAAAAGTGGTGATTGAACTAGCCTGTAAACTTCCGGCCTATCTCCATTCTACCCTCTCTCTCTAAAGCACCAGAGAGAATAGTTTATGACCAGTTAGTTGGATACCCTGATAAGTATAACCTTCAATGCCCACAGCAGTATGGCTTCAGGCTTCAGGAAGGCTCACAGTACTTCCACGGCCCTGGTAGAATTTACTAGCTTTATACATGAAGCACTTGACCAGGGGCTCCTGGTGGGGGCCACTTTCATCGACCTCACCAAACCCTTCGATACAGTCAATCATAATTTGCTTCTCACTGAACTGAATAACAGAGATATCTGCTGTCCCTCTGGGTTGGTTTGAGAGCTCCCTCTCCAAAAGAAAACAGCAAGTTAAGATCCAAGAAGTCTTATCTGACCATCGAGATGTCACCACTGGGGTGCCCCAAGGCTCCATATTAGGCCCCCTACTCTTCAGCCTGTTTCAGCTCCCAAAAACTGCCACTACAGGATCCTTCTATATGCGGATGATGCTGTACTATATACCTGTCACTCTACACCAGAAGCTCTATGAAAAAGGGATGCAGGCTGGTTTTAATGCTGTGGAAAAATTGTTCCACAATTTCAAGCTCTTGCTCAATTACAAAAAAACTAAAACAAAGTTGTTCGCCTCTCACCAAAACCAATATATGTCCCACCACCTCAAAATATACAATAGCAAGGTCAAGACACTTTAAGTGGTCAATAACTTTAAATGCCTAGAGGTCATCCTTGACTGCACTCTCTCATATAGCCTGCACATTGACCATGTAGTCAAGGCAGCGAGTGCCAAATTAGGGCAACTTTATCGGCACAGACACTGTCTCACTGAGAGTGCCGTCAAACTTGCTGTTAATAGCTCAGTACCCTCAATCATAGATTATAGATATGTAGATACATAGACAGTGTCAGCAGATAAGGGCCTATGGCCCACCTAGTCTGCCCATTTGAGTTTGTAACTTCAGTTTATGTTTTCCTAGAACTCTGTTGCCCCTTACCCCTGACCTCCAGAATTCCTTTATGTCTCTCCCATGCATTCTTAAATCCCATGATTGTTTCAGCCCCCACCACTTCCTCAGGCAGGGTGTTCCAGTTGTCCACCACCCAATTATGGCCTGGTAGTCTATGGAGCTGGCACTGATACTGCCCTAAAGAGAATCAAAACCATTCTTAATAAAGCCTACTGACTTGTTCTGGGTGTCAACTGCCTAACTCATACTTGTGAGCTGTACTCTAGCACAGGTTGGCTAAATATGAACAACAGGATCCACTACCAGGTTTGTCTGCTAGCTAAAAAGAACCACACATGGCCTTGTTCCTGAGGAGTACAGCAACTACTTAGCTACTCCACTAACCCCAGACTTACCAGGGGATCCAGCAAAGCAGTCTTCCATGTTCCATTTCACTGTACCTCACTAGGGCAATGATCGTTCGAATATAGGGCCCCCTTTTAGCTAAATTCTCTCAGCACTGAGATAGTTATGGAACCTAAACTAGGTCCCTTTAAATCCAAGCTGCTCAAGCATCTGACCTCACTCAGTATGTGCGACTGTGCTGCAGATACCTAATTGCTGTTCTTGGTTGATGACCATCGAAGCACTTTTTCCTCCCCCCGCTTCCCTCTCCTCCTCTGCCTTTCCCACCTTATACTGTAAATTTCCACCATTCCACTGATATACCTCCACTGTTCCTCCCCCACTGTATCCTCTTTGCCTAAATAACCCTACACTGTAACCTGCCACTGGCCCCCCTCCCCTGTCCTGTACCACCTCCCATATCCTATACCAATGAAATCCTATTGGTGGATCCCCCTCTATCATAACCACTACCCATAACCCCTTATCTGCCTCTCTCACTACCCAACCATGCTCTCGATTAACTACCCTGCCTTTCCCCCCAGGTTTCACCCTTCTCCTGTCCCTCTAAATCATACCCAATATGTCTTTAAGCCTCATGCCACTGTTTGATGTATCTGGTAATACATATGTACACAACTGTTATAGTTGCTTGACACTGTCAACAGTCTGTGTTCATCTGTATCTGCTTGTAACACTTGCAACATGACTGTGTATGATCTACTTTATCTGTCATGTATAATAGTTTATAAAATGGGGAGTGAAAATCTAGCTTCCTGATTGGTTATTGCCTGTGCATGAAATGTGTTTCATGCACAGGCAATAAAAAGTTCAGAGAAGCAAGACTGCATTTCACAAAGAAATCAGGAGCCTTTGGAACGCTGGCATTTTAAACTCCACCATCTTCTTTTCCCTCGCTAACGCTCCAATTTCTCTGTTTGTCATTGTCCTGCTGGCCCCACACTTTAACCACCTCTCCTACTGCAAGAGAAGATATTATAACAGAAAAGTGTCTGTTACCAGATTCGTGCCTGCCTGCAATGCCCTGTCAGCAGCCATCACTCTCCCCAACGCAGCTCATCAAGTGCTTGCCGACCGATCGGGGAAACTCTGGTACCGCTCACATGCATCAAAAAAAAAAAACTCCTCTTCTCTCTCTCACACTCTCAGTGTTGTGCAGAAACGAAAACACTTCTCTATCTTATACTCTGTCTGTTGTGCATATGGGAAGCTGAGTGAATTAACGAAGCTGAGCAGAGAGCTGTACAATCAGACAGCTGGACTGGTAGCAAGGAGGAAACTACAACTACGGATCCCAATGGAGGACAAATGTCCTAAAGCAATTACTGAACACAATGGCAGAAGGACCATTTTATTATAAATACACTAAGTTATTTCAGTGTATTCATATCTAAATGGCGTTTTAACATAAAAAAAAAGATTTTTAAATTAAGTAGCCCATTTTATAAGCACAATAAGACACTCCAGGTGTGTGCATGGAACAGATATTACCACACGCCAGAGGCTGAAGGCAGTCGGCCAAGACCTTGTGCATTATTACGCCCCTGGCCATGCAGTAAAATCTGTTCCATGCACACCCTGGTGTGTCTTATTGCTTACATATGTATATTGTCTGTTCTGTTTTTTTCTTTTTTTTTTATTTCCTCTGATGTGGAACCTTTGCAAATGAGCTTGCAAGCTCAAAGGTGTTAATCTGAGAATCAAATAATTAAATAAATAAATAAAATGAATGGGTCCATGACCTGGTAAAGCATTATAATGTATGGGAGACGCCTGTTATGTATTGTAATCAAACAGGTAATTTTCTTCTAATCTCATCGCTATGATGTAAGTGATAATCCTCTCTTAAGTATGTCATAGCAATGAATTTATAAGATGGAACACGAGCTTCAAGCATGACTCCTTTTCAGAACGTGGATCGCTAGCAAACTGCAAGTGTTTCAGTTTTTCATTCCACTGTTTAAGTTACGGCTTGCAGTAATTAGCGATCACAATGTCAGCTGCTGTAGTCCCATAACCAGAAATCTCTGACCACAAACAGTTTAATTTTTTTCTGCCCAAATCAGGCAACCTTGTTTTTCCTCCTGGCTTAATCACTAGGCCCTTCTCAAAGGATGTCATGCTGACATCTCTCAGAAGACCTTGTGACCTGACCCCACGTGATATGTACTGACCAACCAGATTTCTTCAATTGACTGGCATACAAAAACGGCAGTTCAGTTTCAATTCTTTTACGGACATAACAGTTTTCTTTACTTTTTTGAGTGCTGCAGCTTAGGCTGTTTGTAAGTAAAAGCTGTGATGGCATTGTCACAAAGTTAAAAAAATGTTGCCAGTTGTTTGTTGTTAGCATGCTGCTTGTTGGGGGAGCAGGGATGGAGGAGGGGGTCTGGGATGCTGTTTAAGTAATCACAAAAATCCCATACACTATAAAAGATAATGTATGGGGTCTCGGTCAGTAACAATGCTGAAATTGCTGCTTGGGGTTACCATGACAACCATGTAAACCTCAAGAGGTTTACAGTTGTTATGGTAACCTCTCAAAGTGATTACAGTGTTGTTACTGATCAAACCCCATATATTATCGTTGATCTCAACTGCTACAAATGTTTAAGAAAGAGATAGAATCCAGGGGTACTTTTGCTTCAAGAGACTCATCTATCAATGTCTGAACATTTAAAATTACTAAAATTTGGTTTTAATGTTGTGGAGACGTCCTCTCACAAAGTAGGTGCAGGAGGGGTATGGCTGTTTTGATACCATGGGGAATCCATTCACGTCATTGGACAAACAGATTGGTACCAAAGGAAGGCTTGTAATCCCTTCTGGCAGGTTATATACTACAGTGGTCACGTTAGCTAAAGTTTATTTCCTTCCTGGTGTGGACAAAAATGTGGTAGATAAATGTTTTGACAAGCTGATGTCTGTCCTGTAGGGGCAACTCATGATGGGGGTGACCTCAACTTAGTCCTGAATCTTTCTTTGATTTCCTCCTCTGTAAATCTCTCTTGAATGACCAAGGTCCAGAAATATTTTAAAGCCACAGTCTCCCATTTGGGTCTTGTCAATGTATGGTGAAATTTTTTCCTTACTGGAAACGAGTACACCCATTATTCTCCTCGATATCAGACATCAGCTCAACTGGATTATGCTTTAACTATGATTGAACATGTGTACTATGTCTTGGATATCTCCCATGGACCACAGTTGTTATCAGATTATTCCACCATCCTAGCAAAGATACACTGGGGTAGTGCCTGCAAACTGATCTCCTGGAGATTTCAAGCTTCTTCATTATGGCAGGAGGCTTTCCAGACCTGGGTTATGGATCGACTTACCACCATTACACCAGACAATGATATGAGTGAGGTCAGCTCCCCCATCCTCTGGGATATGATAAAAATGTTGATGTGCGGTTCTTTAACAGTCTATACATTCCAGAGGTAGCAGGAATAAAACGTTAAACTGCAGCTTCTACAGTAGAAGCTGAAAACCCTACAGATGTAGTTGGTTTCTTTTTTCCATATAGATTTTTCTCCCTTTCGGGGCACTGGGCAGGTTCCGCTTGGGTCCACTCCTTGAGAGGACTCATTCTGTCCCCCAACTCAGGGGCATCATGTTACCTGCCCCTGGGTTCCCTTTTTCATTTTCTCCCCTTATCCTGAGACCCCAGGACATGGACGTGCAAGTGCGTGGGGGTGTGCATGTGCTCCGAGGCTCCAGTGATGGCCTCTTCCTTCACCCTGGCCTAGTGCCAGGTCCCCCCTAGGCTTGGCGATGCCACTGAGCTTCCACCAGTGGCAGTCAGCAGCTAGGAAAATCCCACATCCTTCCCTGGGAGAGGAGAGCTGCCTGGCAGCAGCTCAGTCTATCTCTTCACCCTCCCTCACACAGCGACCCATGCTCATTTCCGAACATGGGTCACCAGCGGGGGAAAAGATATGGCACCAGCACCTCAGCCCTCTTTGACACTGGGCCAGCGTGATGTAGTCTGTTTCTGATTGTTGAAGTTATCAGCAACTCACCTGAAAGTTTTGCCTCCATGATTTTGCATCTCTAATGTCAAGAAGATTTGTAGCACCCCCCCCCACAACCCCCATAGTCTTTCCATAGGCTTTCTGATATCAGAGATTTGTGTTGTCCTGACCTGTCCAAGAATAGTACTGTACCTCCTCTGTAGCTGCCCTTTGCATGGAGTACAGCACTGCTGTATTTCAGCAGTTGTGCTTCTGAGGGAGAATTTGTGATTTATGCCTCCCTAGCAGTAGTTCCTCTATATGGAATATGGGATGCTCAACATACAGTGTTTCCCTTTTTGCATGTGAGTAGCCAATTAGTCTGAAGTGGAGTCTGCATGAAAGTTGCAGCATAAGGACTTTTAAGCTTGGTGAGAATGTTACCTGGTAAGTGTGACTGGTGAGATGTTCCTCACCTGGTTTTCCTTTGTTTTGGGAGGAGGGGCTCCTCCTTGTTATCTGTGGTGACTTTATCAATTTTCAATGAACTATGTGGACATTTTTTTTGGGGGGGGGATCAATACTATATAGAATTGGACTCTGCTACTACTACTTGTATTTTTAAGGTGGACATTTGTTCCTGTTTTTATGCACTGTAACTATTTGTTGTTACGTAGTGAAGTTCTCTGTGCTTGTATGAACTTCTACTGTGGGGCTCTTTATGGTTACAATAATCTAATAAATCTAAACCTAAGTAGGCTTTATTACAAGTAATATGCACCATGCAGATTTTGTCAGTTGCATTGTAATTACATACTAATGTTCTGACTATAACACCATCGCTTGATATGCGCTCCACTGTAGTTAAAGCAGCAGTACAACAAAATTGGGTACAAAATCTGGCCAACTTTTTCAAGTACAAAAGATTTCACACATCATTCAGTCTTATTTGGTGGTAGCAATCTGTAGTTATACCACAATTTAAGTATTTTATAAATGTATCAGTTTAGTGTTTTCACAAGAAAAAAATATGTCTGCTGTGTTTGGCTTATAAATGGAATTGTATTGTAGACCTGGCAAGTATTAGGACCCAGAAAATAAAATAAATTCATGCTGTGCAGCATAGGATGTATCTTGAACAGTAGAGCTGAGAGGTATGCTATTTTTTTTAATTAATTGTAGTTGAAAATAGCCTTTTTTTTAAAAAAAAACATTTTTCTTCAAACTACTGCTTTAAATTATTTTCTTTGTAACTATAATCAGTGACTGTCCAGTACATGACTTTTAATTTTTTTTTTAATTTCTGATTATTACATTGCCAAATACTGCTAAAGAAATGCATTTCTTTAAATGAACAGAATGTTCTTGCCTAGCTGTGCTTTTATCTAGAGGTTGAAATTTGCGTTAGCTTGGTTCAATAATTCTGACCTGGGTACTCTTATTCTCAGTGGTGCCTTCCACAACAAAGTTATATAGACAAAATGATTAACATCACTATACCTGTCTCTGGCTCAAATAAAAGTATGTCCAACACATTTCCGAAAGAGACCAATAAGTCTTAACATTCTGTTAGTGAGTGCATGCATATCTCTTAAAGGACTCCTCAAAAAAACAACGCGGAGACTCTAAGAACAGAATAAACTACTCTCCACTGCTTGAAAATCATTAAATGATTTTAAGACTAAAATCCTTGGCGTCCCAAGATTCCACCTAGCTAATAGAGACACTGGCTCTCATGGTCTGGTCAATTCTGATTGATCCCGGCTCCTGTGAGTGAGGGCAGTCAGTCATCATTTATTCTGGTGTCAATTTTTATAGTCAACCAATCAATACAGGCACATAAACATTAAAGCAAAGTTTGTGAAAGCTAATCCTTCAGCATGAGTTTTATGAATGGGTTGGAACGTCTATTCTAACCAGTTGGTCTCGAATAGGACACTTAATAGAGAGAGTAATGGGAAGTGGTCAATATAGAATATGTGCAAATTATAGGAAGTTCTGACGTTTAATGGGGTGATGTTTGAAGTAAAATTCCTGTCTCCAACCACAGTCCATCGCTTACAGAAAATGTTTGCACTGGTAGTAGGGACACATAGGGTGCCTTCTTCATTTTGCTAACATTTTAAGATAACACCATGAAAGACTTACTAAAATCATTTAGTACCCATTATATTGAGGAATGACAGTACCATCTATAAGGGAGTGATCAAATAAAAGTCCTGTCTGGATGAGGAGTGGTAACAGCAGCATCGTCTGGTTGTGAGACAGAGTCTAACCGAAAGTTAAAAGCACATTCTAACTTCCTAACTAACAAAAATTTCCCTACAGATAAATCATTGGAGCAGCAGTCTTTAGGATGTAGGGTCTCAGGTTTGATTCCCATTATGGGCCTTTGGTGAGTCTTCCAAACAGAAGAGTGATGTTTGAAGTAAAAGTTCTCTCAAAAGCCACAGACGAACATGTACAGAAAACATTTTCACTGCTGGTAGGGACATATAGGACTACTTAATCATTTTCCTAATTTTTTTTAAGATAGCACCATGAAAGATGTTCTAAAACCATTTATAACATGGGTAGCAAAAACAGGAAAGCTAATTGGTCACCTAGCATCAGGTGACCACTGATTAAATCTCCTATTTAATCTACACTTTCGTGGAGTGAGTCAGGGAAAGTGCCGTCGGGATTCATTCCCTCCTACAGAAAGTACAACAGAGAGGCAGCCTTTTAAACTCCCTGAGGCGGGAGACAGCAAGCTGAAATAGCAGGATGTGAGATGGAGCATTCTATGCTCCACAGCTGGTGGTCCTGCATGTTGATTCCCCAACCCCCCAACAATACACAGTGCCCCCCCCAAGTGGCAGACAGTGAGCTGAAGTAGCTTACATCTCGCTGTCACGCACAAAGATTCCCTGTTTTCCCCCTGATGATACACAGTGTCCCTTCCTTTCTCCTTGCACATCCCAAATCAGTAAGTCCCAGGAAACAGTGTAAACTGAGTGCACTGTTTGTAACCCCATGAGCCTAGAAGCAGCAGCTAGTGGAGCCCAGTTCCCAATGCACATTGCAGGCTGTGATCAACTGAACTCCAGCAGCTTACCACATGGTAGACACACACACACACACATATACATACACACACACACAAAGTGAGCAATGTACTGTGCTGTAGAGAGGGGGAGAGACAGCTACAGAGAGATCAAGAGCACGAGCAGCTCACTGTGGTCCTGCAGAAGTGATCAGAGAGCTGTAACTTTTTTCTCTCCCCATTCTGTGTTGCAAACAGAAGCTGGAAATGTCAACATGTGTGCAGAGCCTAGCTTTGCCTCTGCTATTGTCCTGCCCTACACCTGATGGAAAGGGGTAACTTCACAGCAGTTAGTCAATACAATTGTGGCACTTCACAGCAAACTGACTCATGCATATGTTAGTTATGTTATGAACATACAAATATCAGAAATTGTTTCTGGACTCTGTTTCTGGCATTTGTATATTCATAAACTAAATAACATGTGCATGAGTTCTGGGGTCTTTTCAAGTCAGCAGGATACACTCAAATGTTCCCTATCTGAACAGCGAAAAATCACCTTTGTGGATTTTTTTTAACATAACCCATGTTCAATGTCCTGTGCAGCCAGTGTAGTGTTATGCTTATGCAACTGTGTTAGTTTAGTTTTGGCCATTAGCACTCTCTATTCCAAAGGAATTACCACCCTGTAGGGGTATCAAGGCGAGGAACCCTCGGAGAGGGTTCCACCCCTAGAGGTGCCACGGGATGATTTCCATGGCTAAATATATCTTAGGAATCCCCAAAAAGAAATGTAGTACAAGCATATCCCCAAAAGAATGAGGTGACATGAAGCATATAAGCAAGCAGGAACTGTGACGTAGTAGTAGATAAGCATCAGGCAGTTTGATAATGTAATGCAATGCTCAGGTTGATGACATAATGAAATGTCCAGGTTTGTGTGGCATGAGTCTGAGGGTTTGTGTTGAGAATGAGGGGATCCTCTAAGGAGAGAGGGAACGGCTGGGACACCATCTGCCTCCATCCAACAGCAGAACCTACCTAAAGAAACTAGGGAACAACTATGCTAACTAACAGTTATTACCTGAGGCAACGGAGGAGAGAAAAAATTCCTATGAGGAGGAAATCTCTGGGGAATCAAGGCCTAGGTTGCCTTCCCTCCAGGCTTGGGATATTTGAGTTAGTGATTGCTCTGCAGCTGCAATTTGAAAAACCCAATGAAAGGGAGGTGGAAAATATTGCAATTTGGAGGAAGGCTCGCACTCAAACCCTCTAGCGGGAACGCCGTGAAAGGTTGCGAGAAAACTCTGCAATAATACGTGCAACCAAGGTGGGAGGAGGAAATCAATGACTGCTGAGGCACTCACCTGGCCTACTCACCCTAAACTCAAACCAGGTGAACCAGAGGTAGTCATAGGGAGAATGCGGTGAAGGTGCCTTGCTAGGGAAACCACTAAAACTAATGGATAACTGATATAGTGGAACACTAGAGCCAAAGGAGATCGGAGTAACAACCCTTCACAGCTAGTCTTAAATTCTACACCAGGAGCTTCTGTCGCATAGCAGACAGCTAAAGCCAAGCCCAGGGTGAGGATATTCCCAGCTATGGGCCAGGTGAGAAGGATCCCACCTCAAGGTGGACACGCACAAGATGCGGACTAAATGCAGAGCGAGACCATCGACTGCAGGAACCCTACACCAGAATAGAATGGCTTGCATGCCCCCCCAAAATTGAATGAGAGCTGGAGAGCAGCAGATTGAGCACTGGTGTGCTGAGAGCGTAATGAGCAGTGAGTGCTGAGACCTTGCAAGGTCGAATGCAGAATTGAGTGTAGCAGAATCCCAGAGGCTGAAGCCGAGGGGATGGCAGTAGGCATGAAACAATGATTTGCTTAAGCAATGAGCAACAGTTGTGTAAGCAAGCGTGGACCTGCACGTAGGGTCAGTAAAGAGAGTCATAGTAAGTGGACCTGCACGTAGGTCTGCATAACATAACAGCAATGAAACAGCACTGAACAGTGGGGCAAGCCAGCCAGGCACTGAAAAGCCAAATCAAGGTGAGAAATACTCTGAGGATTTTTGGCAGCCAAGGCAGGATTTAGAACAGAAATAATTAGCCACATGGGACCACGACTCCCCAAACACTTCCCAGTCCCCACCATAGGAAAAACAAGAAAGTGATGAAAGGGCCAAGAACCACATGCAGATATTAAAGCTAGTTTAACAGCCGCAGCAGTAGCTTGTAGCTGATCTCTGAGTATAATATGGGAATAAACACAGAAGCAACATCTGAATGGAGTACACCGAGTTGTTAAAACTTGCAATAAACATAAATAAGGAGACACAATGCTGCTGAAAGCAGGTGTAACCAGGCAGGGCAATGAAGCTGCTGCAATGAGGTAAGTAGAATAAGAGCATAATTGAGCTGCATAGCTAGGTTCCGAGTATACCGAGTCAGGTGAAAACAATTAAGTATGCAACATGGAGCAGCTATGGTTGAAGTGAAACACACAGATAATGATTGCAGTCGCATGCAGTAGTGTGAGAGTTGAGTAACAGAGCAAATAGTAGGAGCTCTGGAGCAATATGCTAGGAGCTTAGAAACAAAAGCCCCCCCAAAAGACAAAACCAAAGACGCAGAAATACAGAAAACAAGGAACAAAGACAGAAGAAGCACATGCAGCCGAAGGCAAAATACAAACAGGAAGCAAGAAATAAACACAGAAATCCAGCAGACAAGCAGGAACAGTAAGGTGGTGGGGTTGGGGGAGGCCCCAACCAGCTCAGAGGACAGACTGACAGAGACTTCGGCTGGAAAGAAAAAGTGCTCCACAATGAGGCTGAGAGGAACTGCTTATATAGCTCAGGAAGTGGGAGTGGCTGGCTGCTTGGCCATTGAACTCCAGGCAAAGCCTTTCCAATCATAAGTGCAAAAACCCACTCCTAGGTATGGGTTATAGGGATACAGTGCATGGTGGAACATTGTTCTACCTCGATTTCATCACAGCTGAAATGCTGTTGCACCACAATGCAAAGGTCATGCAATGCTGTTCAACGCTTCTGTGATGCAACAGCATTCCAGCTGAGTTGATGTGTGCAGGAGTCACAGTAACTGAAACCGCAGTATCTACCAGATTAACGGAAACAGCGATGACACAAACAAACAGTCACATAAATGTGCAGATGCAAGATCAACCAGATATGATTAAATATAAGTAGGATCAACCAGTTACTTATCAAAAAAAGACTTGTTTCCTCCACGACCTCTCTCTAAGCGAGAAACAGAGCCATCTTCCTTTTCTTAAAAAACCCTCTCAAAACTGAATCTCAACCAATGGGAGTGTGCTAAAGAAACTTTGAGATGTCTGGTCCCTAACAACCACACACCTTGCCCTAGCAACCAGCTGTAACTATGTGAATAAGACTCGGATGGCAGAGATTTTGTTTTAAAAAAAATAAAATAACTACTCAACCCATTAAAAAATTTATTTCGGGGACACCATACCCTATACAATATAGTGGATGGTCATCTTATTCAGAACTGGTGTGTTATGCCACCTCAGGGTTCTGATTCCTACGGACCTCTTGAGCTTCGCTTCCGAGGTCAGAAGGAATCAGAACCCCTCTGTGGCAGAACACACTGCTCCTGCATAGTTGGCCATCCACCATTCTCTATATAATAACTGGTGCTCATTTTTTCCCTAATTTCCGCTTTATAACTAGTGGGTTATAACGTTGAACACGTGCCAGGATTTCCTTTTTCTGTGCATGCCCAAACCACCATTCTTCCCTTCCTGGCTTCCGGCAGCCATTCCTGAGTGCTCGACATTTGAACTTCACCGTCACTCGGAGTTGGTGATAAGTATATAATTGGCCTAAAAAAAATACTTTTAAAATTTTAAACTGGGTTGCTGCTTTTAACAAACAAACAGATATGCAAACAAAAAAAGGAAACGTTTCTTCCACCGGCCCCTTCCGACCACGGACTGTGATGAAACCAGACCAGTCTGTAGCTCCACAGTAAATGTCTCTTTATTTTATATAATTGCTGTGGCAAAAATATGATCGCCAGCAATTATATAAAATAAAGGCTGGGTAGGTGTGTAAAACTCAAATTTTACACACCCTTGGTGTGGAATGCCTTTACAAACCCCTTAAGCTCCGCTCTCAGGGTTTATGTGGCATCCCACACCTTGGGTGTGTGAAAAATTCTCATTATACCACCTCCCCAGCCATTATGCTATATTTAATCCATGCCCGGCTGCTGTGTGGGCACTTAGCCTGCAGCCTTGAAACTCACAACGCACCCAGCGTGTGGATTAAATCCTTATAATGCCATACCCTGTTGTGGGTTATTGCTTTCTTAGTGCCCATTGTATTGGTGAATGACAGTTCCATCTGTAAGTGACTGCTCAAATAACAAAGTCAGAGAGGTCTGAGAAGTGATGACAGCAGCATCCTCTAGATGTGAGAGACAGATTCTAATGGAAACTTAAAAGCACAGTCTCTCTTCCTAGTTAATAGAAATGTTTCTGAAGCTAAACAGTTACAGCAGCAGTCTTTAGGATTTAGGGTCCCAAGTCTGATTCCCATAATGGGCCTTAGGTGAGTCTGCAAGCAGAAGGATTAAATATATACCACTCTTTTCACTCTCTGAGGGTCTTACTTGACTTCCTGTTTCGTTTCACCTCTCCTGACGGAACAGTTTCCCCTTTGCCCCTGCCACCTGCTTCCTTACCACACCCCCTCCTTGCTCTTATCCCACTGACCCCCCTCTTCCTGGACCTGTCCAGGCCCTCTGATCCCCACTCTCCCTTATTTTCTTTCCCTTCATCTGCCCTCCTTTTCCCCTCTTTTACCCCTTCTCCCACCTTAGCTTCCCCTTCCTCTCACCCTACGACAAGGCCTCTGGCTGCCATATTTTCTTTTCCTTCTCTATCTGGACTCTGCCTTCTCATCTACCCTACTCTTCCTCTTCCCCTACCTCTGATTAGCAATGTTGCTTCAAATGTACCTTATGGTTTTCTATGCTTGCTTGTAATCTTGAGTGTGTAGCACTGTTTCCACTTAATTACCAGTTGACTTGCTGTGCTCTGATGATACCATGAATGTTGTCTATACCTCCCTACTTCATTGTAACCCTTTCCTTTGACGTGGAACCTTTGCAAATGAGCTGCTTCAGGCTCAAAGGTATTTGTAATCCAAGATTTAAATGAATAAAAAAAATATGTATATATAATTTCAGAGGTAATCTGAAAACAAAACTCAACTGCTTTTTCTGGTGGCCTTACAATCTTTTGGTTGCAACAAAAAAAAACAAAAAAAAAAAACAACTCTGTGAATGCAGTCAAGAGAATGAGTAGAGGTCTGAGGCAAATCATAGTTTATGGTAGGAGAAATAAAATTATAGAGTGAGCAACCTGAACTGGTTAGAAATCAACATCTCCTGAATCATAGGCAGTTTGCATTTGCAGAAAGAAAGATACTGTGAAAAGAAGGACTTGCAGTGATACAGAGATGAGATATTGAATAAGGAAATGTTGGGGAAAGTCTGGGATCGTAGTGTGTTCAGATGACTACTGCACAAACATATCAATTGAACCATGTTAATTTGCCACCAGAACCCCTGTGTGACTTAAAGCTACATCAGGTGCGTTGTGCATCTGTCCTCCCACTTGTAAAATTGGGCAGTTTCAGAATCCAACAGAAAATGAGATGCTATCTTGTGTGACTAAACTGCAAAAAAAGAAAAAGCAGTGAGTGGAAAGAGACTTACACATGAAAGGAAACTGGTAGAAAAAGCAGTGATAGTTTTGAGTCCCTTCAGTTAGGGTTGAAACACAAATCTCCAAAAGTAGGGATATGCTATCTTAGGGTAAAATAGTCCCTTTAGTCTTGGTGAATGCATAACATATAAAGGGGTACCTGGCCAGAATTCAATCTAGTATGGATACTAACCAGAGATGGGAGCTCATAAAGTTGGGGATAGTGGAGGCAACCAAAACCTGCTGCAAAGCCCAGAGCAAGAAGGCTAGAGCTAAGAAACCGAGCTGGTTGAGCAAGGAGGTCATGGAAAAGATAAGGAAGAAAAGAGCTGCCTTTAGGAAATACAAAGAAAACAGGGAGGGGAGGACAGAGAGGGTACTTGACAGAATCGAAGGAGGTGACAAGGGCAGTAAGGGAGCCAAAGACATCTACGAACTCAGGCTGGCACAAGGCATTAAGAAGGGGAGAAGGACTTCTTTAAGTACATCAGGAGAAAAGGAGCTGTAAGGACCACATAGTAAGGATTAGGAAGGAGGGGTTGGGTGAAGCAGGGTATGATAAGGGAAGCACTAAATGAGTACTTCTGCTCAGTATTTACTAAAGAGAAGAGGAGGTGACACCCAAGATGGGTGAAATGGCAGACTTAGGGGGGAAGTGGTGACAGATGGGAAATCATGGAGGACAGAGTTCGAGAGGGTTTGAAGGCACTGAGGGTGGACAAGGCACCAGGCCCAGATGGCATCCACCCCAGGGTACTGAAGGAGCTGGCAGAGGTCCTTGCAGGACCTTTGGCAGACCTATTGTCCCTCACTACATTCGGGTGTGTACTCTGGACTGGAGGATGGCTCATGTGGTGCCCCTCCACAAGAGTGGCCCCAAGGATGAACCGGGAAACTACAGACCAGTGAGCCTCACATCCATTGTGGGTAAGCTAATGGAGACTATCCTGAAGGAGAGGCTGGTGGCCCTCTTAGAGGCCAAAGGATACAGAACAGCAGACAGCATGGCTTCATAATGCGGGCCGATCCTGCCAAACCAACCTGGTCGGGTTCTATGACTGGGCAACTAGGCAACTGGACGGGGACATGCAGTGGATGTCCTGTATCTGGACTTCAGTAAGGCATTCGACTCAGTGCCACATGGAAGGCTGGGAAGGAAGTTAGTAGGCACAGGGGCAGGTGCAATGCTGGTGAGATGGGTAGGAAACTGGCTGCAGGGAAGGCAACAGAGGGTGGTGGTTGGTGGGGAGCTCTCACACCCAAGGGCAGTGACGAGTGGTGTCCCACAGGGCTCGGTGTTGGGACCAGTGTTGTTTGGGATATTCATTGCAGACATATCATGGGACATCAAGAGCAAGATCAGTCTGTTTGCTGATGATACCAAGGTTGGTGCGGTGGTGGATGACCTAGGGGGATGGCAGGGGTTGCAGGATGATCTGGCAAAGCTTGAAACCTGGTCAGACACCTGGCAACTGGGCTTTAATGCCAAAAAGTGCAAGGTGATGCATTTTGGGATGAAGAACCCAAGGAGGACTTACCAGCTAGGGGGGTGCAGCTAGCCCAGACAGAGGAGGAGAAGGATCTGGGTGTGCTCATCACAGGGTCAATGAACAACTCGGCACAGTGTAGGAAGGCAGCTGCAAAGGCCAACAAAATGCTGGGTTGTATTGCAAGGGGTATATCCTCGAGGAGGGAGGAGGTGATTCTGCCACTGTATAGGTCATTAGTTAGACCACACCTGGAGTACTGCGTGCAGTTCTGGCGTCCGTGATCTGAAAAGGGACATTAAGTTACTGGAGGGAGTGCAGCTAGGGCGGCTAAAGATGATCAAGGGTCTGGGGACTTATCATATGAGAGGAGGTTGAAGGAGTTGAACATGTACTCACTGGAGGAGAGGAGAGGAGGAGAGACAGGGGACATGATTGAAACCTTTAAATACATGAAAGGAATAAACAAGACAGGTACAGAGGGGCTGTTCAAAGTAAGGAGGGAGGGCCACCGGGGCCATGATATGAGACTGGAGCGAGGAAGGTTCAGGAGGAGATGAGGAGACACTTTTTTACAGAGAGGGTGGTGGCTGGGTGGAATGCGTTACCTGCAGAAGTGGTATGCAGTAGAACAGTGGACTGCTTCAAACGAGGATGGGACAGGACAAGGGGGAGGGTTAATGAAGGAGAAGGGTGGAAGGGAGGGGCAGCTGCAGAATAAGGGGTGCTAGCTGCACATTCGAGCAGACTTGATAGACCTCTAGGCCTTTATCTGCTGGCAAATTTCGTATGTTCGTATGTTCGTATGTTCGAAGCTGTGCAGAATTTTCAAATTTGGCTTCTGCTGGAACGCCATGTAATTTCAGAAATTCAGCCCAGTTCTGCTGAATTCCATCAGAAGTGGAATTTCAAAATTTTGAAAGTGGAATGTAAAATATGGATTAGTGCTGTGCGGAATGTGGAATTCCACTGGCACAATTAGCATGGAATGACCATTCTGCTGGCAGAACTTCAACTAGAATTTAGCTGGTTCTTCTGCAGAATTCCACCTGTTGTGACCTGCAGAATAATATTCCATGTAATAGCACTTTTCTGTGGAAAATTATTCCGCAACCATTTCTGAGATCCGTGGAATAAAATTCCATGGACATGTTGCAGAAAATGTATTCCACATTCTTCTGCTATGGAATTCCGCCATTCTGTTTCTGGTGGCATTTTGGTGGAATTTTGAAAATTCCACAAAATTCTGTTCTGCCGGAATCTGAAAATTCCGTACAGCACCAGTGTGGATTCATATTCTGCAGTTTATGTAAACCATAGATTCATTGTCGGCAAAATGAGGAATGTTTATTGAGCAGATTATACACTTTGGAAGCAGAACTATCATTTTGCATGGATTATGCAGGTGGGGTTCCCCACTCCTCACAGCTCCTAGTGGCATAGTGTTCCTCATGATTGGAATAACTGGTTCAGTGTGGCATTGGCGCTGCCCTAACTTTAGCTCTGCCTTTCTAGGCACTTATTAATACATCAGTGCTTTGAGGGTAAAGTTCTGAGTTTAAGCAATACCTGCACTGAAAAATCCTTAAAACCCCAAAGAACATCATACCATTCATTCACCAAGGCTGATTCATGATTCAGTTCGGATGATAAACACATTTTTTGCATTAATTCTCTCAATTTTGTTAAAGATATTTAGCAACATATGCACAGAGCTTTGTAATGACAGTACTAGCCTTTGGCCGGCATTGTCAGTACTTTTATTGGCAAGCAGTCCCTGGAGTACAATGGCATGCCCTGCCTCTCTCTGCCCCTATGTCAAGCAGTCCCATGTGTCCATTGGCAACCCTGCTCTCTCACCCAGCCCCACAACAATAACATTAAGTGCATGTTGCCATTTTTAGCAATGACTAGTTACTGTATAACTTTTCCAAAATAATGGAAATACAGAGCGGTCCCAATGGCCCAGCACTAGCAGTGCATCATGCTGTCTTGCAGAGACATGGAAACATAGAAATGTAGATATTGGCATCAGAAAAGGACCGCTTGGCCCACCCAGTCTGCTCAGATCTTCTCTACCTATTCTGTCAGTGCAGACCCTACCTGATCTCCATTAACCCTCCCCCTGCTTATTTATCAATATTCCTTTATGCCTATCCCATGCATGTTTGAAGCCTCCCACTGTTTTTGCTCCCGATACCTCTGCTGGCAGACTGTTTTAGGAATACACCATTCTTTCAGTGAAGTAGTGCTTCCTCATATACCTCTTAAACTTCCCTCTTTCTAAACTCATTGCATGCCTTCTTATCCTGGTACACTGCCTCATTTGAAATAAACTCCCCTACTGCACCCTTTTCAACCCCATTAGGTACTTGCAGATCTCTATTATGGCCCTCCTCTCCCTCATCTCTTCTACGGTGTACTTGTTGAGATCCCTCATCTCTCCTTATAGAGCTTTTGATGTAACACCCGCACCATTTTAGTTGCCCTCCTCTTGACTGCCTCCACCCTGTCTATATCTTTTAAGTGATGCAGCCTGCAAACTGGACACAGTACTCTGGGTGGGATCTCAGCAGTGAGCAATACAGTGGTAACACCACCTGCCTCCTGCTGCTGGTGATACCTCTCCCTATGCACCCCAGCATCTCACTGACCCTACACACTGCCTTGTTACACTGCCCTGCTACTTTGAAGTAATCAGATATGATAACTTCTAGGTCACTTTTCTGCTTAGTGACTGTCAATAGCATCCCCATCCCCCATTTGATACTTAGCTCCTAGGTTTCTGTGCCCTGGGTGGATGATTTTGCACTTTTTGGAAACAAATCCCAGTTACCATGCCCCTGACCATGCCTCAAGTTTTCTAAGGTCCCTACTCATTCTCTCCACTCCCTCCTGAGTATCCACCATATCACAGATTTTGGTGTCATCTGCAAAAAGGCATACCTTCCCATCCAGTTCTAAAATGTCACTTATGAAGACACTGAGGAGGACCAGTCCCTGTTCTAAGCCTTGTGTCACCCCACTGGTAACTCTCCCCCAGTTAGACTAAGTGTAATTTACCACCACCCGCTGCTGTCTTTCCATTAACTTGGTTTTATCCAGTTTACAACTTTGGATCCCACCCATAGACTGTCCAATTTCTTTATCAGTCTCCTATGTGGCACTGTGTCAAAGGCCTTGTTAAAGTTCAAGTAGGCCATGTCCACTGCCCTTCCTTGATCTATTTCTCTGGTCACCCAGCTGAATAAATCAATCCAGTTATCTGGCATGAGTCCCCTCCCCCCCCCATGGATCCACATTGCCTTTGGTCTTGTAACCCACTGGATTCAAGATACTCCACTAGCCTTTCCTTTAACAGGGTTTCCATTAGCTTCCCCACCACTGACGTGAAACTCACTGGCCTATAGTTGCTAGCCTCCTCCCTGCTGCTGCTCTTGTGGAGCGGGATCACATCTGCTTGTTTCCTGTCTTCTGGAACCACTCTTGTTTCCAGTGAGTTGTTGAATAATGCTACCAGTGGTGCAGCAAACACATCCTGAGTTCCCCTTAACACCCTTGGGTGTATCCAGTCCCATGGACTTGTGTACCTTCAGATTTGCAAGTACCTTCAGGACTCTTTCCTCTGAAAATGGACTTGTGTCCACCCCCCACCCCCATGTTCCTGCTGCTCCTTGGCTGTCTGTCTCCCTCTCCCTCCACTGTGTAGATTGAGCAGAAGTACCTGTTCAGGATGTCTGCTTTTGCCTCATCTCCTCTGCGCAGTCTCCCTCTGTGGCCCCCCCCTTATTCTCACTATCCCTCCCCTTGTCTTCATCTTCTAGCTTATGTACCTGAAGAAATTCACGTCCCCTTTTGAATCCCCTCTGGCAATCCTTTTCTATGTTTGCACCTTTTCTCCCCTCAGTCTTTTACCTGCTTCCTTCTATTTTTACTTGGTACACCTCCCTATCCTCATCCCTCTGCGTTTCTTTGTACCACCTGAGTACCACCCTTTTTCTTCACCTCTGTGGCCACTTCCCTAGAATAAAATAATGGCATTTTCCCCTCCTACTTTTGCTCACTTCCTTCACGCAAAGGCTGGTTGCCTTTCACAATAGCTTCTCTCAATTCTTTCCTCTGTTCCTCTGCACCTCCATGACAATCCTCCCCTACTATACTGCTTTTGAGGCAGTCTTTCCTTTCTTTAAAACGTGCCTTCCTAAGGCCCGGGACTCTCACCTCTGTCTTGTTTGCCTCTGCACTCATAATAATGTTGAACCACACTGCACAGTGATCACTGGTCGCCAGGGGACAGCCCACTATGACATCTGCAGTACTGTCTCTGATAATAAGCACCAGGTCCAGTATTATCATATCCCTACTGGGTTCATGAACCAGCTGCCTGAGAAATGCCTCCTGCAGGGAGTCAAGGGTGGCCCTGCTTCTCACCCAAGCTGCTGTTGGAAGGCTCGAATCCACATCTTGCAGATTGAAGTCCCCAACTAGCAGCATTTGCCCCTTGTTTCCCATCCAGCTGATGATTTCTCTTAGTGCTTTAGCCAACTCCTGTCTTTGTATTGGAGGTCTATGTATCACCCCAGTATGAACAGTGGCCCCAGCTCCTGTCTCCAGGGTGACCCACACACATTCAACCCTTTCTTTACCTCTAGGTTCTATTGCTCTTCCATAGCTCTGATTCCCTCCATCACAAACAGAAAAACACCTCCTCCCCTCTTCCCCTCCCTGTCTCTCCTGAACTGAGAGTAGCCTGGTATGGCCATGTCCCATTCATAATTTTCAGTGTGCCATGAATCAGTCATAGCTACCAAATTAAGGTTCACCTCCACTACGATGGCTTCCAGATCTGGAATTTTATTTCCAGGACTCCCTGCATTTGGCAAACATGATTGTTTAAATCTTTCTCTCTTCCTGCCAACACCCCCCCTTCTACCCCTCTTTCTGCCTGTGCAGCTCCCCATAACGCCCCTGACTCTCATCTTCCCTCATTACTGTCTCTGTTTCTTGTCTCTACACCTCTGTTTCTGCCTCCTTTGTTCTTACCCCATCCTCCACCTTGTCTACACTGTCTTCATCTGACTTCCCTGCCTGTTTTTTTTTTTCCCACTCTGGCCGTCACTGTTGTTGCTTCAATTTGTGTGTGTGTGGGGGGTTGCGGTTATGTGTCCTTGTTGGCCCCTACAGATGGGGGTCACTAAAAAGCCTTCTTTGGGTGAGCCTAAATGCTCTCAGCCAGGCTGATGTCCTGTATTTCAGCCGATTTAAAAAAATAATTGAGTGAGAGTGCCTAATGTCTCCATGTACTGTCGCTTTAAGAGCTACCAAACTGCAGATAATTACTTTGAAATGGGGGGTCTGTGTGTTTCCCTGCTTGAGTCCCACCTGGGCCACTGAGCAAATCGCTCCATTTCTGCAGTCGCTATATGGGCAGAGGGAGCTCTTTCAGAAGATGCAATTGTTTTCTTGTAACCTGTTAAAGTAATAATGAAAATGCAGTTTGTTCTAACCTGCTTGCTTGTAGCCAGGACTGTGCAGAGAGTAGCTCTCTCATGTTGGTCCTGAACTGCTGAATTGAACCAATCAGTGTGGGGATCCTTTAAAATGGAGCCTGCTCTGGGTGAATCAGAACTTGGACTCTCCTCTGGAGCCAGACACAATGGGACTGTATGGCAGTTGCCTCTGGGAATTGTAGTTTGGACTTCGGCGCCTTTTTGCATCAACAATGGGAGTCTGACTGTGAGTGACAGCCAAACCAGCCAACTGAACTGGGAGGAACTCAAAGGAAATGCCCAGCTCTGTCTACTGGAAAGTCAGATGAGTTGTGACTGTGAAGGGGGAGGGAGCTCCGGGCTCCTGCGCTGTTGAGTTTTCGCATGGGAAGCTCGTGTGGGGCCCTGAAGTTTGGCCTACAACTGTTTGTGAGTGCCAGTGTGGACTGAATCAGAGTTGTAAGGAGAAAGAAGCACCAGAAGTGAGGAAACCAGACTCACCCTGTAGAAGACTGGAGAAATTGTTGAATTGCGCTCGGTCTATCAGGAACTGAATCTGCTGTGTGTTCTCCCAGGTATTGTGCAGTAATTGCGATCGGGATAGAGAAGCAGCCTGCCTGGTATAGTACTTTCCTTTTACATATAAATGTGTGTAGTGCTTGTGGGGAATCGCGTTTCAAATCCCCTGTACAGTGAGTTGAGTGCATGAAGCTGGAAGTAACCCCCAGCTTAATCCAGACTACATCTATTTGCTCTAAACTGCAGTGGGGTCCAGTCACAAGGACCTTTCCAACAAGGTCTGCTCCTCCTGACAATCCAGAACAATCTGCTTTCCATCCAGTTCCCAGCATTGAGTCTGTGAGTACAAAGCAGGGTAGCTCCCTGCCATCTGTTTATCAAATGGCAAGTGTGTCATCTATTTGTTGCTGTTTCATTTCTTCACGAACTGAGCCATCCGGCTCCGGATTACAATTGGGTATTGTGCAAGTGTTTTTTCCACCACAGGGCCCCACCCAGCTGCACTGATCCTGGCTAGCCCCCCCCCATCCTGGGTACCCAGAGAAAGTGACAATTTGGGACTCTAAATATGCGCACAGTACTGTGATTATTGATACGTTTAACCTAATTAACCTGATTTCCCCCTTCCTTGTTACAGCTCCTTAAATAAATTGGATCTGTTTGTTTCAGCAAAGTTACACTGACTGAAGTATTCATTTAAGTTAAACTATTGTACTGTGGTCCTTGCACTGTATCATCTTATTTTACAGGGGGTCCCCAGAGTCCAGTTGACAGAGCCAGTGCTGGGGGTAAGTGTATATTGTGAAGATATTTCTGATGCACTGTGTGGGCCACTGGTGGAAAGAAAGGGGGGTTACAGTGTCCCAGAGAGCTGTGACCAAGTTAGTTTAACTACTGCAAACCCTGACCTCTGGGTGGAGGCACCCGCCATTGGACCTAGGCCCCTCAACCTGTTAGTAGTTAAGCAGGCAGGGGTAGTAGCCCTTGGGATAGCACCACCTAGGGGTTACATCTTGGAGGCACCACTGGCATTAGCATCCTCTAGTGGCCAAGTGAGGAAAAATACCTTGATATGTCTAGTTTAAGGGAAAAAATAGAAGGGAGTACCACGCCCAGATTAAAAATTGACCCCCATACGTTGATGGTGCACAAAATAGTGAGGTGGAGTGAAACTGAGGGGCTAGACTCCCCAAAGGCTATTCTGTTGCTGGATGTCCCCTTAGGGACTAGTGATGCTGACATTGTATCCACTGTGGAACAAATTAACGGCGTGGGCAAGGTTGAAGTAAAGGGACAAGGTACTGATTTATTAGGGCATGCTATGATAGTACTGAACTCATGTAACTCCCCAGTGGACCCCGAGAGGGTACCCCCTGTCATGATGCCCAAAGGTGCCCAGACGGGATGGAGGGTCATTCATTTACTTAGTGGTCTGGCCACCCTGGATTGGTCTCCTAGTGTAGATGGGTTCAAAGAGAAATTACTCAAACTGCTAGCCTCTGAAGGGCGCACTGCTCAGGAACTGGTAAAGGTGTTAGACCTCTCAGGTGACCACACGCCCCTGCATTCCCCAGGTACATCCCCAGTAGCCCCCTACCCTGTCATAATTCCCCCATCCAGTTGGACTCTTATAGCAAGCTCAGACTTTTCTCTGGCACAGTTCCAGTGCCCTCGGGGGAGGATGAGTGGGGGACCTGGATAGATTGTGTTGCCCCTTTGGTATCTGAGTGGCAGTGTGCAGAGGCTGAGAAATGGAGAAGAATCCTAGAGAGTCTGAGAGGTCCCGCTCTGGACACCATTAAGTCTTTGAGGTCCACAAACCCTGATGCATCTGCCCGTACTCGAAGGCCATTTTGGGAGCATTGAGTCAGGGGAGAGCTTGGTGTAGAAGTTTCAGGGCATGAAACAATGGGGAGGGGAAAGGTTGTCTGCCTATGTTGTTCGTCTAGAAAGAGCTCTACAGAAAGCTTACCGAAAAGGTGGGATAGCCGCCAGTGACTTAAATCGTGTGAGATTGGTGCACATACTGAAGCATGCAAAGTATTCTAAATTGCAGCTCCTTCAATTAAGGCTCCAAGAGAGAGGGGGTAATTCACTGGACTATTGTGACTTGATAAAAGAACTCCGGGAGGTGGAAGATGAAGAGGGGGATTGTATTTCTAGGGTGAGTGCAGCCAAAGTGATCACGGCACCGGAAGGCCCTTCTGAAGTGGGGACCAGTGAGGGTGTGCCGCCATGGGATGAACTGCTGAAGGAGATCAGGAAAATGAAAAACAGTCTCTTTAGGAAGACCTCTCCTGCGAGCACAGGCTCTGACCCTTATTTGACTACATATGCTATGGGGGTGGGGGTGCGCCCTCAGGCCTCCTATGACGAGGTTAGCCCCCTGGTTGAGCTCAAAGAATTGGTTGCCACTCTAAAGGAATTGTTGAGACATGTTACGCCCCTCTTGCTGCCATCAGCAGGTATGGGACCCCAACCCCTTGCTACATTACAGTTCCTCATGTGATGTTTTCCCCAAGGATGCCTCGCGAGCCTGTCATCTGTCACAATTGTGGGGAGGATGACCATATGAAAAGAGAGTGCTGGTCTGAGATGGACATGGAGAAAGTGGTGAGCCGGCTTCGAGGGGAGATCTGAAAAGCAAAGCGATGGATGAGGAGTGTCCACAGCGTTCACAATGAGAATCCCAGGAATGCTAACTCAAGTCCTGTTGTGGCTAGGTCATCTACTCAAGCCCTTGCTACAGCCTTTCCTGATTGGTCTAGAAAAGTGGACCCTTCAATGGAGACAACGGTAAGAGTAAATAGTGTCTACTAGGGTTGCTGCAAGACCCAGACAGAGAAGGCCTGTTCCTGTAGTTTCTGACCTAAGGTTTCCTCCACAGCAAAATCCGGCTGAGAGTGAGTGCCAGTATACTTCAGGTGAAAGTGAGTGCAGCTCTGATTACTACCCTTCTTATGAACTAAGTCAGTTGTTTCAAGGTAACCCCCTGGTCAATTGTGGGGATGAAGCTGGGCCTTCTGGACTGTCTATGCCCCCAGCTTTGTCCCTGGAGCCAATGCTCCCAGAGAGTGACGTGCAAAGCATCAAGTCAGATGAAATGGAATCATTGTGTATGGTTGAACTGTTTGAGCTTTCAGAGGAGGAAAAGGATGGACTGGGACAAACTGGTGATATACCAGAACAAGAAGAGTGTGTTGAGTGCCCTGATGGTTCACTGCCAGTGTTGGAAAACTCCCCATGTGAGCCAAGTGTTGTGGACTCTGAGACTGTAACTCCTGGAGCTGCAAGTGCCCCAGGGTCTAGCCTCTCTACCCCAAGGGAGACCCCTCTGGCAAGTAAAGACGGTGCTGTAAGTGAGCCTAAAAGTGCAGAGACTGTACCAGTTCCCCCTAGAAAGACTGGGCGAGCTTTAAGGCCTGTAGACTTGCCTCTCAATGTGGTCCATAAGGGAGTGGATGTGACCCCGAGCTCACTACCCAAACTGAGCATCAGTGCTAACTCCAGGTTAATTATTTTGCCCTCCAGGTATGGTGCCCCTGCCCCATCTAGCCCCAAAGAAGCTGATAAGGAAGGGCCCCCTCTCTTCAGGTTTCATGTGCAGGAGGTAATAACATGAGCTAAGGTACAATGTGTGTATAATGTTGTGTAACAAGTAATGTGCTGAAAAGTATCAGAATTGTGTTTATGGCAAAGGTGAGATGCTGACTGAAGATTACACGTATAAGCTTAATATGTTAGTGATGTAAATGTATATGGTTGTATTAAAGTTCACGGGGCTACTTACTTGGTGCGGGCGCCAAGTTCTTTCCAGGCCAGGAAGGGTGTAACCCTCCTACGAATGGGGGTCACTAAAAGCCTTCTTTGGGTGAGCCTAAATGCTCTCCGCCAGGCTAGTGTCCTGTATTTCAGCCGATTTTAAAAAATAATTGAGTGAGAGTGCCTATTGCCTCCATGTACTGTCACTTTAAGAGCTGCCAAACTGCAGATGATTACTTTGAAATGGGGGTCTGTGTGTTTCCCTGCTCGAGTCCCACCTGGTCCGCTGAGCAAATCGCTCCATTTCTGCAGTCACTATATGCGTAGAGGGAGCTCTTTCAGAAGACATAATTGTTTGCTTGTAACCTGTTAAAGTAATAATGAAAATGCAGTTTGTTCTAACCTGCTTGCTTGTAGCCAGGACTGTGCAGAGGGTAGCTCCCTCATGTTGGTCCTGAACTGCTGAATTGGACCAATCAGTGTGGGGATCCTTTAAAATGGAGCCTGCTCTGGGCGAATCAGAACTTGGACTCTCCTCTGGAGCCAGCCACAATGGGACTGTATGGCAGATGCCTCTGGGAATTGTAGTTTGGACTTCGGTGCCTTTTTGCACCAACAGGGGAAGTCTGACTGTGAGTGACAGCCAAACCAACCAACTGAACTGGGAGGAACTCAAAGGAAATGCCCAGCTCTGTCTACTGGAAAGTCAGATGAGTTGTGACTGGGAAGAGGGAAGGAGCTTGTGGGGAATCGCGTTTCAAATCCCCTGTACAGTGAATTGAGTGCATGAAGCTGGAAGTAAACCCCAGCTTAATCCAGACTACATCTATTTGCTCTAAACTGCAGTGGGGTCCAGTCACAAGGACCTTTCCCACATGGTCTGCTCCTCCTGGCAATCCAGGACAATCTGCTTTCCATCCAGTTCCCAGCATTGAGTCTGTGAGTACAAAGCAGGGTAGCTCCCTGCCATCTGTTTATCAAATGGCAAGTGTGTCATCTATTTGTTGCTGTTTCATTTCTTCACGAACTGAGCCATCTGGCTCTGGATTACAATTGGGTATTGTGCAAGTGTTTTTTCCATCACAGGGCCCCACCCAGCTGCACCGATCCTGGTTCACCCCCCCCCCCCATCCTGGGTACCCAGAGAAAGTGACAATTTGGGACTCTGGATATGCGCACAGTACTGTGATTATTAATGTGGTTAACCTAATTAACCTGATTTCCCCCTTCCTTGTTACAGCTCCTTAAATAAATCAGATCTGTTTGTTTCAGCAAAGTTACACTGGCTGAAGTATTTGTTTATGGTAAAGTATTGTACTGTGGTCCTTGCACTGTATCATCTTATTTTACAGGGGGTCCCCAGAGTCCAGTTGACAGAGCCAGTCCTGGGGGTAAGTGTATATTGTGAAAATATTTCTGATGCACTGTGTGGGCCACTAGTGGAAAGAAAGGGGGGGTTACAGTGTTCCAGAGGACTGTGACCAAGTTAGTTTAACTACTGCAAACCCTGACCTCTGGGTGGAGGCACCCGTCATTGGACCTAGGCCCCTCAACCTGTAGTAGTTAAGCAGGCAGGGGTAGTAGCCCTTGGGATAGCACCACCTAGGGGTTACACTTGGTAATATATCCTCCCCACCTCAGCTAGTTTAAATGCTCATCCAAGTAGCATTTAAACATCCCACTGAGGACTGTGGTCCCCTTCCCAGAAGAAAGCAGGCTGTCACCTCTGTAGAGGCCTATATCCTGCCAGGTTGGCCCCCAGTCCCCAATGAAGTTTAAACCCTCCCTCTGCACCATGGCTTCAACCAGCTGTTCAAGTTCCTGGTGTGGAGTGCCCTATTCTCCCCTTGACCATACAGAGGTAGTACTTCTGGGATTGCCTCTGGGCATGCTCCCTGCTTAAGGCTCCTCCTCAGTTCCCTTACCCTGCACTATTCCTGCTCCATCCCTTGCCAGGTCATTAGTTCTTAGGTGGACAATGACATCCAGCTCCCTCCTGTGACCTGCTGCCCTAGTGATCTTCAAGATCTGCTCTCCATCCTTCTGAGCAAAAGCACCAGGTAGGCACTTTACTTCTCTCCCCTCCTCTTCCTGTTCCCAAGTCTATCCCCCACATGACAGAGTCCCCCTGCAGCAGCTGCTTCCTGCTGGGCTGAGGGCCTCTTCCTCCCACCTTGAGGCCTCCCCTTCCAAGGACCCCCACGTCCTCCCTTGCCCCAGCATTGGGTGACTCCTCCTGTCTATCCCGTCCCACCAATATGTCAAAGCAATTTTGTAATTTTAGTGGCATAGGCAGAGGGGGTGTATCATCCTACCCACCACCCCCACCCTCTTGGAGCCCACCAAGGTCCAGCCATCTTGAGTTCACTTGCATTGGCAGGCAGGTCCTGGCTTGGGCAGTGGCTGCTGGCACAGTCCCTTAGCCGGTGAGGGTAGGCAACTTGTTCTGGTGCCTCAGCGACCCCTGTGGAAAATCAGTGAGCTTGATCCCCTGCAGGAACATGCTGTGCATGCGCAAAGCCACTTTACAGAGCATGCCCACCTTTGGGGAGAAATGATCAAAGGAGAGAATATTGGGGGGGGGGTCCAGTTTCCTTCCAGATGATAGGTGCTGGCATACACAGGCTCTGCATGACACAGACCACTGTTTGTGCTATTGGATCCTGTTGGGCTGGGGGGGGAGATGGCCCTTCATTGGAACCCCCCCAGCCATGAAAGGTAACCATGGAAACTGTAGCACCAATGATGGTGGTTGGTGGGGTATCCTGGCTGCCACTCACACCAACTGTAGACTGGTGGGGGGAAAAGTTCTATAGAAAACTGGCAAGGTGATAAATAATTAGTAAGCCATTTCATTAAAGTCCTCTTTAAGTAAGCTCATTTGTTTTTTTCCCAGAGCACTTTTTCTCTTCAGCAATGCTTGTCAGGTCTGTTATCTGTCCCCAGGGATATATGCCCTGTTCAGGTCTGTTACCCTCTTGTCCTCCCTGGGTCCTCGTCCATCTTGATGTACTTCATGAGTTGTACCCTCCATGGCAGGGGCTTCAGGAGGAGGGGTTTCCTACCCCCTTGAAGCACTCAATTATGTGGACTAGGATCCAGTGTCAGCTGGCACTTAGACCCATCGGAGTTCCTGACATGCCTTCATATAGATGCTTGTGTGTTTCCTATCCAGTTTTCTGCCCGGTTCCTCCCTCTTGATGCAGAATGCTGCAGTATTAGGGAGGCAGTATAGCGCAGTGGTTTAAGGCTCTGAGCTGCAAATCTGGAGACCTGGGTTTGAATCCCACAGCCCTCACTTGCATACTGTGTGACCCTGAGCAAGTTACTTAACTTCCCTGTGCTCCCAGGTTAGACCTGTAAACAAACTTTCAGCTTAGTGTGCCACTCCTGGTTAAACAATTGCAATATCCTGGCAGTCTCCACCATACACACATACATATATACACATCCACAGCAACATACATACACACTCCTACATAAATACATGCATATACACATACATTCATGAATATACAAACCTGCATACATACACACAGTACCCACACATACATACTATGTATACATACATACACACACATATACATTCACACGCATATACACACCTACACATATACAGACACTCACATACATACGGATATAAATAGATGCATATATGCATACATAAATACATACATACCTGCACACACACATACATACTATACACACACACACATATACAGATATACATACACACACGTGTGTGTGTGTATATATATGTACACATACACTTGTACACTAACAAACATATATAAATACATGCATACATAAATACATACATGCCATTCACACATCTGGACTGTATAGTTCGGTACAGGCTGCATGCCCATTGGCTCTTGCTGTGGACTAATGGTGTACAGCCCTACCGTACAATATCAGTCAGCGGGTGGTGGGGCAGCAGGTGGGTGGGGTGCTGCCACCCGCCGCTGACTGGGGAGGAGAGCGGGGAGGTGGGGCTCAGTGGCAGGTGGGGAGGGGGTACAGCTGGATCACCAGGGATATAGGACGTTGCTTTTATTCAACTTATGCCCGCGATTGGGCTGTGAGTGGTCCACTGGACCACCAGGGATATCGGACAATTATTATTTTAACAGATGCCCATGATCGGGCAGTGGGGCGCTTTGCCATGCTGTGCAGGGGCCGTCTGTCCCCGACGGCTACAGCCTGGCAGGGCGCCAGGTGCAAATCGCCGGGGATCGGTGCACCTGCATGCAAATGGGGCCATAGTGACATGAAAATGGCCCCATTTGCACTTTGCATGAATTATGAGACCATTTGCATGTGCACTTTTGAATATTGCGTTTTTGCGCATAGCGCAACGGAACTTGGCTAACGCATCCCCCTGATCCACTCTAGCCACATGTGCTGGCTCAGTGCCACTGCACCATGTGCACTGCGAGTGACCAGGGTGTGATATTCAATGTTGCTGTGCCATGGCGCAGCTCCATTGAATATCACTCTGTCAACACCCCTGCGCAGCCAAGTTGCGCTGTGCCCAGGCTTGCACCACAGCCTGGCGCAGTCTGAATATCCAGGCCCCAGCAAATAAATTTGACTGTCCCCATTCAGATAGCATAGTGTATTCGTGTGTTATAAAAGCAATTCAGAATCAGATAGACTTATCTACACCTCTTGATAATAATACCAGAATATTCTCAGGCTGTCTTAAGAAACCCACCTCTATATCTTTTATTTATAGACTATAATTAGAACTAATTAGAGCTTCAGCCATAGAAACCATTACATGGTAGTCTAATACATTAGGAACTCCTACAGAAGATCGGGAGTGGGATAGGATATGGACTCTCCCATTTCAAGTATTCAGTTCAGTTGATTTAAGACTGATCCATTTTAAAACCATACATAACTTATATTACACCCCTTACCAACGATTCAAAATGAATATAACTAACACTCCCATTTGTCACAAATGTGAAGTAGAACAAGGTACACTAATGCACATGTTCTGGGATTGTCCCATGGTAAAGCCTATATGGTCATCAGTAATACGTCTCTTTGAAGGTCATCCTTTGATTTCAGAACATATCCATGCACATACTTGTATTCTAGGACATTTTGATAGAGATTCTCACAGGTCATATGAGCAAAAACAAACTTTATTGCTATTAGGAGTTTCAGCGAGGCATGTTTTATTGAAAAATTGGCTAGAAGTCACGGTTCCAACAATTCAAGAATAGAAAAATTCATTAATAGAAACTCTAAATACAGAAAAGATAGCACTATCTCTAAGAGATCAATCAGTCAAATTTAACAAGAAATGGTTTACTTTGTCTAATGTTTTGTTTGGGACAGTATGATTATATCCCCTTTTCTTTCATATCAACACAGATCTTAGAGCTCCTGACATTTCAACATACAAGGAAATATAATTCTAAGTATGCTCAAAAAGGAAAGAAAAAAACAAACAAACCTCACCACATTTTCCTTCCTTTTAAATCTATTACTCTTTCTCTTTACTTCTATTCTTATTCCCTTCTTTTTTCTTCTTCTTCTTTTCTTTTACCTTGTATTTATAGTTTCTAAGTGATACTTTATAGTGATTACATTACAAAATATGTATTATAACTTGTGGTTATCTATTCATGATGTTAGATATTTATAAATTATTTATTACACTTCATAATATTTATTTAGTAACTTATGAGTTTTTTTATAACATATTCCAATGTATTTATTAATACATGTTCTATTTTAATCTGTTCTACTTTTGGATTTATGTTTTTTCAAAGGCTAATAAAAATATATTGACAAAAAAAATACTATTGTTTTAACATTGTTTTTCCTCCTTTTTTTGTGTGTGGAATTTCATGTTTTTTGTCTTTTTACTGCAATGGAAGGTCCTAGCAGTACTGTGCAGAATTTTCAAATTCTGATGAAATGGAATTCTGAATCCACTTAATTCAGTAAAATTCCATTGGTAGTGAAATTCCAAAATTGGGAAAGCAATATGGTTTTTGCAGATCAGTAATCTGTGGTTTACATAAACCACAGATTCTTTTTTCCAAACTCTGTGGAAAATTATTTTGCAGTTCATGTGATCCATGGACATGTATTCTGTGGTGTATTGTACATAGAAATACATTTTAGAATTATGTGGAATGCAAAAAAGAAATTCTGAAAATTATTTTGGATACAAAATTGCCATTCCACACATATTCCACTGGCAGAATTCAACTCTAGTGCCTGGAGCCTAGAAAAATGTCTTTTTAAAACACACTGTTTGTCTGCCCTCTGTCCATCTATCCATCCATCGAACCATCCATCAATCTCTGCTTTCTGTCCCCTTTGAGTATTGTCCTTTTCTTTTCTCATTTTTCCCCTTCTGTCATTCCAGCATTCCTTTACTTTCCTCTTTATTATCTGCTACATTCCCCTTTGATTCCACTACCCATCCCATGTCCTTTTTTCTTTTGTCTCTCACTCATTTTTCTACCCCCTCATGTCCCTGGCAGGATTGTTGTCCTCCTCCTTTTTACTTTTGATTTCCTCTCTGCTTACATATATCTGTCTATCTCTCTGTCTGTCTGTCCATCCATCCATCCATCAATCTGTCTGTCTGTCTATCTATCTATCTATCTATCTATCTATCTATCTATCTATCTATCTATCTATCTATCTATCTTTTTCTTTCTCTCTCTCTCTCTCTGCCTACTGTTTGCCCCTGGTGCACCGATCATTTGGCACACAGGGCTTGTGGTATTGTCCTGGCTGTCAATCAGGATTTTCCATCCTGTGCACTGATTTCTGCATGTTTGTCTGTCTATCACCTTTCTGGATCTGCACAGCCCTAACAAGAACATTGGAGAAAAAAAGTAAACCAATATGTTAGAAACATTTTTGTTTGATTTCTTTCAGTACAGTTAGCAGATTTCTGACACTGTGTGTATACTAAAATACAGGTACATTTATATTTACACTTCTTTTAATTGAGTTTTAAACTGTTCAATTTCATAAGTCTCTGTTTACATATGCCAGGATGAGCCAACTGCAACTTACTGCATGAAGAGGATATGCCCATGACTTTCTTCCAGTTAGGAGCCAGAGCTAGTAAAGAAGTAATCTGGGACTGATGACAGCCTTCTGCATGCTTCACCTCATTTACAAAAAGGGCGATGTCAGTCTCACGGATGTGGTCTCACTTAATGTTTACTTCATTATGTCTAAAAGTCATAACATGTTCTACAGCCTCAAAGAAAATGTTACTGATAGCGATGGGCAGTACTGTACGGTTTACATCTTTTCCCTAGAGTATCAAAACTTGTAGTGGACTTCATGAATAACCTTCCTGACCACTTGCAAAGCAGCTGCATCATCAGACACACAGTGCCTGATCTGTAGTTTGTTTCACAAATGGCACAACAGCAACTGCATCATTGGGTGTAGAGTGCCACACCTGTAACTTCCTTCACGATTTAAAAGCAGAAGCATCATCGAGCACACAGCACCACCCCTGTAGTTTGTTTCACAAGTGGCAAAAAAACAGCAGCATCATTGGCTGCAGAGTGCCACGCCTGTAGCTTGCTTCATGTGTGGCAAGCAGCATCATCGAGCAGACAGTGCCAGATATGTAGCTTGTTTCCCGAGAGGCCCACTGTATCTTGCTGCATGAGTGTCAACATGAAGCAGCTGAACACTGTTATTATTTTTAAACATTTACTAAGGGAGACACACATAGACCTTCATCTGTTGGCAACCAAGGTTTTTTTTTTTCTTAACTCACCTTCCTCCTATTCACCTCTCCCCATCCCCGGGACCATCATCACTCTCTGATAGCATTCACCCCTGATTGCTCCCCCGGTGTGGGGCCGCTGGGTGGGGCACCCCGCCGTGTACCCCTCTGAATGGTGCCGCATTGTTTAGTCTGCCGGTTTGTAGATCTCCAGGCTCAGCTTCATCGGGCCGGGGCTACTGGATTCCAGTGCATCCATTTTGTCCCCTTAGGTGGGAGGTGTGGCATGCAATGACATACTAGTGTACATGCCCACGTCTGGCACACCTCCCAGAACTGTTAAGCCTCACCTGGTTGGTCCCCAGCCTCCTGTGGGACTCAGTTCACAGCCGAGTGCTTCCCCACCTCCCCCAAAGGAAGAGAGCTGTCGGTTGGATGCTCAATCCTCCTACCCCGGCCGGCCCTCCAGCACCTGAGTCTGTTGCTGAACCAGGGTCGCTGGTGTCGCAAGTGGAAATCTAACCGTTGTGCCAATTGGCTGGCTTTGACAACCAAGGTTTGAAACTACAACTGCAAAGTACTTGAAGCATTTAATTTGCAAGTACTGTATTTCCCACTTTCATGAATGGTAAATCTTATGACACAGGTGTAGTCATCTAATGAAAATAGGTTTCAACTGATGACAGCTGTAGTCACTTTCATGACAAACACCTTATTAACATCCATGACTCTTTTTTCAAAACATTTATCTTTGTGGAAACAAATACAATGAAAGCGACACCCTTACCCCCTAATCTGTCAGCCACCCAAGTTTCAAACTGCCCCTCCAAAGTATTTTTAGCATCTTATGTGCAAACATTTCCCTGCTTTCGTAATCATTAAGTTTCACAAAACAGACCTAGTTGCTTAACAAAACCAGGTTATCAGCCACAAAAGAGGGATACCCCACTTTCAAGAAAATCACCTTATCAAAAAATGATCAAATGATCCAGCTGTCCTTGCTTGCAGTGTGGTTAGCCACAGCTTGATTGTCAGACACATCACAAGGCCATAACAATGGTGACAATGTAGTATCGAGATGGGGCAGACATAGTCATCGATATCTCTGGACTGCTGCCACCTACAGGTGATCACAATGCCCCATTTCAAAGATTGTTTCATGATCTTACAAGTCACCATTGACATGGTTCCGGAATGTTCCCCTTTATGGTGGAAAAACTGGGGTTTAACATAGAACAGCGTTTGTGCCTCTAACTATAGTGGTGCTACCACACTACTATACAATTCACAGCATCACCATGCCACACCTCTGGTGTCAGTGCTGCCCCACTGGTGGTATTCATGCCCTTGAGTCACAATGACTGTGGGTTCATGTCCACACCAGGGAAATATGCACATATCCAATAACCTGCACTAATGCATTATGGGTTTGTTACAGTGTTTAATTTTGTTTATCTTTTTAAGATTGCTTGCAAGGGATATGCACAATGAGCTGAAGTTCTTTTCCAGGTGTGACCATGGAGCACAGGGAGATTAAGTGACTTGCTTACAGTGACACAGTATGCAAATGGAGGCTGTAGGATTCAAATCTGGGTCTGCTGGGTCTCCAGCCTCACTGCACAGTGCTCTAACCTCTTGGCGTAGGTGGAGCAATGCTTTAGTTTGGATGAACTAGTAAACTGAGATCCCTTCTACCATTCTCCATCAGTTGACTAGGTGGAAGTCAAAGATTACATGACATATTTGTAAAGGGAAGTGGATAACTCTGGCAAGCTGGCCAGTGGTCCCTCTCTAGATAAAACAGGTTGTAATGCAGTTACCTATGGCTATGTGACCATGGTGTGTAGCTTTGAAGAGCAGCTGATGCCTCTGGAAGAAGTTTGCAAACAGCTTACTCAGACATGGCTTGGCTTGTATGCCATATCATTCTCTTACACCCATTTTTTATTACTGAGAACATTTAACTGAAAACATGCTCTTTGTCCTTTAGTATTCATCTATTCCTGCTGCACTTTCCACACCTGAGGTCACTATACTCTGCTTTTGACATGCCAACCTGTTGCTGTGCAAATGACTGTGATGTCACAAGCAGAGAATTATGACCTGGGTGGGAAATATGCAGTAGGAGTGGATGAACTGCAAGGGCAATGATCAGGTTTTCAGGAAAATGTAATCAGTATTATACAATGTCAAGAAAATATCCTGGACTCTGATTGGTCAGTGTGTGCCTAAGACAGTGATGTTATTACACAATAATATCACTGTATGGATTTGTTGGATGATATCAATTTATTTTTTTCAGAAACAGAGATAGATTGCCACACTAAAACTCTACTAAAACCTTTTTTAAATATTTTGTTTTTTATTTTATATAACATTGAGCCATTGTGTAATTGCAATAAAGCACTCCAAGGTGTATGTTGTTGTGTAATAAGGTCACTCGTGGGGTGGTGGAAGCACTCGGCTTCGCCTTGTGCTTCAACCCACCCCAGGAGTGACATTATTACATGATAACACGCACCTTGTCATGCCTTATTACTTAAATAGAGAACAATGATAAGATAACTACAGCAAATATGCAGATATAGAAATACAAACTGACCAGCATCTAAATGAATAGTTTTTTCAGAATTCTTCTAGCGGTGTCAGATCCTCATTAATAGCTGATGCTGTGTTAATCTGCATATAGTCCTTACACTACCAGTAGCATGGCCAATGGAATGTAAAGTGCTTTGAGCTACAGTGCATGTAAAAAGCTATTATTCTAGTCTGTTCTGCCAAGCCAAGGGCTTCTTCTCAAGAATGTAACCCCAGCTTTCCCCTCACTTGGTTTTAGATCACTCCATTTGTCAGTCTGATTGAAGATTCGGACCCTAATATTCCAGACCCTTGTCACTGAGTCGCAGGTTCTGAGCTTGCTGTGCACGAACAAATCAGCATGAATGGAAAGTATAATTGTTAAATAAGTTACCTTACTGCCACATTTTCAGACCAACGTCAGGAAATAGGATTTATAATCAAGAGAATGTCCATTGACAAGCTATGAATAAATTCATTTTCCACAGCACCCTCTTATTTCACTTGTGACAGCGGCATCAATGGCCCATTCAGAATGGCAAACAATATATTGACTAATTGGAGCTAATCAGGCTGTGCGAGTAGCGATATTGGAAGACTAAAGACATGACACGCTAAAGCCTTTTTTCTTCTTATTCTGAAGTGCTCCATGCAGTAAGCAGTCATACTTGCTGATTTCTGCAGTCTCTCTGGCTGTTAGTTAATCAATTTACTAAAACCTTAAAGTATTAAAGCAATTCATTTCAACAGTTCAGCTTTGTGGAAAGATTTACCGGACAGTAATTTATCTGATGTAAGCCAATATGGGGCCAAGTTCTGGAGTTTGTGTTAAACAGGGAAGTTTTTTTTCTATTAAATGGAAAATCAGCATAGCAAGTCAGGGACCACTAAAATGCTAAAATGTGTTTGTGTGTGTGTGTGAGAGGGGAAACATTTTAAAAGTGTAAGAAATCTCTTCAAGGAATGTTAATTTACAAGCTATCAATAAATACTGTACACTATTTGATGAAAATAAAGGGTAAAACAGGTGGGAAATGTTAAACTTGTCTATGCATAAACTGACTGTTCATAACTTTAACATTTGGAATCTATCCCTGACAGTGCAGGGGGTGCCCAACATGCAGAAGGAAAAACTGTGGTTCCTGTCCACAAGGGTAACAGTAAGCTATCTGTAAATTGTATAAACTTATCTCTTTCTTGTCCCTACTGTCCAAGGCTTTGGAATTGTTAGTGTATGATCAGAAAATTTTGTACTTAGAGAACTACAGCATCTTAAGATCAGCCCAACATGGATTTAGAAGTAAACAGAGTACTAGTACTGCATTAAATTAATTTGTGGAATATCTGTATGGAGCCTTGGAAAGTGGTGGCTTAGTTGGAGCTGTTTATGTTGATCTGACAAAGGCCTTTGACCTTATCTACAATCAGTTGCTGGTATTCAGATGTGGGACATTAGGCTTTTCTTGTCTGGTACAAAAATGGTTCATTGATTATGTATCTAATCAATACCAGGTGGTTAAGGTTGGAGTGATGATTTCCACCCTGGTCCCAGGAACAGTTTGCATCCTTCTGTGTTCCATCCGTGACCCCTATTGTTCGGTCAGTTTCTAAATCCTCTATATACTCTACGCAGCTGATGTAGTCCTGGCACTTGGAGGAGATTGTGTACCTACTCTGTCCATGCACCTTCAACAGGTGTTCAGTAGCTTACAGTTTACAGAATTGATTTATAGCTAATTGACCCATTGCAAAGAGAATTCAAAGTATGGTATTTTATAACCCAAAGAAAACTAGACCTGCTTTGCATGTATTGGAAGTGTATGGTATTGGTGGAGTGATGATTGACCGAGTGTCAACTTTTAAGTATTTGAGAGTTACCCTCGGCAGCACACTTTCCTTTGCAGACCACATTGACGAAATGGTTAAAAAGGTAAACCTACATCTGGATGTTCTTTACCAAAGTAAGAAAAAATTCACCATGATTATAAGGAAAAAGACAACTTCTGGTTTACTGCTTTCCTTGGTCAACAACAGTTTAACGGTTTACATGGGGGCAGCTGACATTGTGCCTTCAAGGTTAAGGGTAGCCTTTAACAAGATATGTTATTTTGTATCGAACACTGATTATCTTAAACACTGTAAAATGTATAGCACCTTTGATTGTTAACCCCTGAATGCCCATGACCAGTTACAGCTTGGCCTCTGGGCTATGAAAGGTATTAACTGTGTACTCCCCCTGAGGTTGCAAGTAATTATGCTGGCGTGATTGGCAAATATGGTACTAAGATTGTAACTAAGGGGACAATGATTCTTCCATAAAGGACATCTTTACGTGCTCAGTAGTCCATTCATTTGAGATAAAAAAAAAGATTGGTATACTCAGCCATTTTTTTAATGCTTTATTTATGAATGATTTTCAGAAAACAATGACAAGTGCACAAGATAAACATTGACAGTCAAAAAATATGTAACAATAGGGTCAGACAAGACATACAGTTAAGCATACTTAACATTCATTTCGGACAGAGAGTAAGGGTAAATAGGGAATTCCTCAAACTAATTTATCATGTCGAAGATCAATGAACTCTATTATGCTAAAACATGACTACCAGAAAGGTTAATTCATACCGAGGGGGCTCTTATGCAAATACATTAAGCAGGTGGTATAAGGCCCAGACATTTTTTTTTTTATAAAGGAAGATTTCAAAATTACTAGGTTTAAAAATGTTATTTACATTTATTGACATTGCACTTGCTTTATGTGTTTTTGACTTGAAAATCTTGAACAAAAAATATGTGGCAGTGTCCTTGATAAATTATTTTGACATTCGAAGGACTTTGGAGAGAAAAAAGTATCACCTAAATCTACAACAAGCTCTTTCACAAGGAGAAATATTTTCCTTTTTCTGTTGGATTGAGAGGGCAAATTTAGAAAAACTGAAAATGTGTTACCTTGAAACAATAAGTTTTTTTTCTTGTTAATTCAAGCAAGTTTGAAAGTTAAGTCCCTGTCCATTCAAACATGAAGGTTACAGTGGTAGGTGGTTTTCTGTCTGCATACCATTGACTGTTATGTTGTAGCAAATGTTAATCTGTGGACAGAGGTTTATTTTTCTGAGTGACCTGAAGTGATTAAATTATAAGTGGTGGGTTGTGTACAGGAAGGTTGAAAGTCCCCATGAGGATGACTTTCACAAGATCTCTCATAGTGGAATAATTGACATCCATAAAACACAGATAAATAGAATATATGATAGGAAATGTGTCCTCAGTTCATCCACTCTGCCCATCCTTGTTACTTGACCTAAGGTAGCCCTAGTAATCAACCTTCTCCCTTATCCTTTCCCCCTACTTCCGTTACTATGGCCTTGTGCCAGTCCCAATCTTGCATGAATCCTCCCACTGTTTTCACTAGTACTACTTCCTCAGGCAGTGTTTTCCACTTGACCACCACCGTTTCTGTGAAAAAGTGCTTGCAGATATCACTCTTGAAATTTCCCCTGGCCAGTTTAGGTGAAGGTGCAGGAATCCCAACCAGTCACAAATTCCAAAATCATTCTTGGTTTTCTAATGCCTCTATTTTTCCATGAAGAGCTATGTTTTCCCTAAAACCTATAGCCATAAGCACATGTTGTGTCCATTTTCTGTTCATTCATATTGACTCTAAGATTGTTCCTCTAATGCAGTTTGGGAGCACAACAGCTCCGTTCTAGCATCCAATCTAGCCATCCAGCTACCAACATTTTCCAGTGTTCATATAATCTCCTTGTCCCTCAAATCTGAATAAAAGCTGCAGTTAACAGGCAGTGAAAAGGACCTATAGCCCCTCCTCATATTTAAAGATAAGTTTGGTTCTTGAGGCTCTGGTGATAAAAATACAGGACACCTACGTGCCTTGTCACTGGGTGGGCATCTCTGCCATTTTTCTGCCATCACTTCCTATGTTTTTATGTTTCTACATCAGTAGCAAGGAATGCCACTGAGGGTGTGCAGTGCTGGCTTGCTATTCCTCTGTCCCAGGCTGGGCATACCTTGTTTAAAGAATTTGCCCAACAGACCATATTAAACAAAGGATCTCTCAACAGGCAAGGTAGACTAGATTCCCTTGCTTTGCATTTTTTATCTCTTTTCATTTCTCAATTAAGTGCAAAATTAGTTTTAAAGGTTTAAGGGTCAGAGCACAGACCTTATACAGATAGTCAGCAGTAGCTACTGTTTATTGGGTTACCTCAGTTCTACTTTTTCACTCTGTGATCACAAGCAAATCAGTGACGTTACCTCCCTGTGCAACCCCTCTCTCATACAAGATATTTCTTTCTTAAACTTTCCATAATCTCCTTCAGTCTTATTCAGGTGTGTGTGTGTGTGTGTGTGTGTGTGTGTGTGTGTGTGTGTGTCTAATGGCTACAACTCCTCATGATGTGTACAACACATTGGGCTTCCTTCCTTCCTCCCTCCCTCCCTTTTCTGATGAAGGACAGTGGAAACAAGTGAGACATCACCTACATAGGGTGAATCTGCTTGAGGAAATAATGGGAACTATAAAGGAGTAGTCTACCTAATGAGCGGCATTTGAGAGATATCAATCCCTCCATGCAGTGTGAGGCAACTCCCATTTTGTGAACTAATGAGTAACTGGCATCTAGAGAACTGCTCCTAGAAAAAAGGGGTGGGAACCATCCTTAGAAAGCCAAAAGGGGCAGCAACTGAGTTATGCTTGGTACCCCATGTAGTGCCCTGTCTTTTAGCAGAGCAAAGGTAATGTGGGTACTCTACCATACACAGGATGTTTTCTTTTATACACGTATACCAACTGGCTTTGTAAGCAAAGCACTTTGAGAAGCCCCGAGACTGCTGCAAGCCGGGGTGCACCGATCATTTGGTGCACGGGACTTGCGGTGTTCTCCTGGACAGCGATCGGGATTTTCAATCCTATGTGCCAAATGCCATGAGTTAAACCAACTTTATGCTGGTCTAACTTGCGTCAATCCTGGGTACCCTTTTCACAGGGCCTGCACCAAATATTTAGCGCAAGCTGCTGTACAGTGGGAAAACTGTCATAACTGTGCCCAATGTACTAAAATTGGGGGCAGTTATAAGAATGTGTGTACAGCTAAAATAAAAACATGGATTTGATGCAAGCTCAAGGCCACCCTTGAAAACTGCACTTGTGTATTTATTTTCATATTTATTTTACACTCTTTCTACCCATACTATCCCAGCGGAGATGCAAAGTTTAATTTTCAGTGAGGTCCTGCTACTTTTGTATTGCTGTTACACTTGTGTATTTATATTTGAAACTTGATACTTTTAAACAGGTGCACCTTGAGAAAAGGGCATATACAGCTCTAATGGTGATATCACTGTATAAATAAATTTTATCTACTACTACTACTACTACCCATTTCTACAACTGGGTGGAATGAAGTCCTTAGAGGTAAAGTGGCTGTTGCTCAAGAAGATCGCACAGCAAATATTTGGCTCTAGCAGGGTTTGAACCTGCGATCTTCCAGGTCCAAAGCTTGTGCTCTACCTGTTAGAGCAACCTATCTGTGTAGATACACTTTCATGCACTGCGTATGAAATGGGGATATGCAGGGCCCTGAATTTTATTTTTAAATGTCAAGATTACTGTGGTATTCAAATTCAGATTCGAATTCAGATACACTATCTACAGGAGGGACAGAGAGGGTAATAGAGGAGGTGGAGTAGCTCTTTACATAAGGGAAGGAATCAAAGCAGCAGAACAAAAGGGAAAACAGGGAGGAGAAGAAGCACTGTGGGTAAATTTGGAGACCGGCAATGGCACCACAATCCGCACAGGGGTTGTATACAGACCCCCTTCTCAGAGGGAGGAAATGGACAAGGAAATGATAGAAAGTATACTTAGGAAGGCAGAAAAAGGGGAGATATTGCTGACGGGCGATCTGAATATGCCAGATGTTAACTGGAGTGCAGTTGCAGCTGCCACTTCGAAGAGTGGGGTTATTCTAGATGCCCTACAGGGGGCATGCCTTAGACAACTAGTATTGGAGCCCACTCGAGGGAGCAATCTTAGACCTGGTTCTCTCAAATGGAGATGAAGAGAGGATCACAGATGTAGAAGTGGGTAGCCATCTGGGAACCTAGCGACCATCGAACAGTATAGTTCACAATAAACACAGCAATAGAGTCAAGCCATACAAAGGCAAAGGTACTGGACTTTAGGAGGGCTGACTTTGCAAAATGGGTGAGTGCCTAGGAATGCACTAGCAAATGGGCAGGAAGGAGGGTGGAAGAACAATGGGAATAATAAAACTGCCATCACAGAGGTAACTAGCCTTTGTGTGAAGCAATAAAACAAAACTAAACGATGTAAGAAACCACTATGGTTCTCAAGGAAGTGGCAGTGAAGGTTCAAGAGAAAAGATAGCTTTCGGAAGTACAAGGAATCACAGCAGGAGCAGGACAGAGAACTGTATCAGTTAAAGCAAGGAAGGTGGAAGGCAGTCAGAACAGCAAAGGCCCAAACTGAAGAAAAGATAGCCAACTCAGTTAAGAAGGGGTTAAAACCTTTATAGGTACATCAGGGAGCGAAGGAAGACCAAGGGAGGATAGTGAGGCTTAATAAGGGGAGGGAGGGTGGGCAGAGGAGACTGTGAAAAGGCAGAGATACTAAACAAATATTTTGCTCTTGTATTTACAAAGGAAGAGGGAGGTACCTAAAACAAACAGTAGAAACACTCTGGATACAGAAGTTGATACCAGCCCATTTACAGAAGAAAGGGTTCTGAGAGAACTCTTAAAACTGAAGGTGGACAAAGCAATGAGGCCTGATGGGATTCATCCCAGAATTCTAAAAGAACTAGAGGTGGAATTAGTGACACCACTGACTACCCTGTTTAACAAATCATGAGAGGATGGGTGGTACCCAAGGACTGGAGGAGGCAGAAGTGATTCCCTTCACAAAGTGGGAGCAAGGCAGAAGCAGGAAACTACAGACTTGTTAGTTTAACTCAGTGGTAGAAAATGATGGAACCCTTCTGAAGGAAAGAATTGTCGAGTATCTAGAGGCCAGACGGGCACAGGACCCAAGGCAGCATGGATTCACAGTGGGAAGGTCATGCCAGACAAATCTGATAGATTTCTTTGACTGGGTGACCAAAGTACTAGATCAGGGAGGGGCTGTGGACATGGCCTACCTAGACTTTAGCAAGGTATTTGACACAGTCCCACACAAAAGATTAATATACAAGTTAGCTAGCCTGGGAGTGGATCCCAAGATGACAGCCTGGGTAAAGAATTGGCTGGAGAATAGGACACAGAGAGTAATAGTAAATGAGTCCACTCTGAAGAAAGGGGGTTACTAGAGGGGTACCACAGGGTTCAGTATTAGATCGGTCCTCTTCAATGTCCTTATGTTTACATTGCAGAGGGACTGGAAGGAAAAGTATGTCTCTTGCAGATGACACAAAGATCTGCAACAGAGTTGATGCACAAGGTGGGGTGGAAAGGATGAAAAGGGACTTGGCAAGGTTAGAGGAATGGTCAAATGTATGGCAGCTTAGATTCAATGCTAAGAAGTGCAAGGTAGTGCACCTGGGAAACAAAAACCCAGGGGAAGAGTACACAATGGGGGGTGAGATACTAACAACAACAAAAATGGAAAGGGACCTGGGGGTAGTCATATCAGATGACCTAAAGGTGGGCAAGCAATGTGAGAGGGCAGCAAGGAGGGCTGGGGGGATACTGGGATGCATAGGGAGAGGCATCACCAGTAAAAAACAGGAAGTTATTATCCCTCTGTACAGACAGCTGGTGAGACCCCATCTGGAGTACTGTGTGCAGTTCTGGAGACCCAGTCTCCTCAAAGACATAGACAGGATGGAAACTGTCCAGAGGAGGGCAACTTAAATGGTGCAGGGTCTGCACTGGAAGACATATGAAGAGAGACTTAAGGAGCTTAATATGTATAGCCTCGAGGACAGGAGGGAGGGGGGACATGATAGAAACTTTCAAGTACCTCAAGGGAATCAACAAAGTCCAAGAGGGTAGCATCTTTCAAAAAAAGAGGTGTGCAAGAACAAGGGGGCACAATTTGAAGATAGAGGAGGGCAGCTCAGGAAGTATTTTTTCACAGAGAGGGCTGTGGATGCATGGAACGGCCTTCCGGAGGAGGTCGTGGAGTCAAAAACAGTGGTGGAATTCAAGCATGCATAGGACAGTCATAAGGCAATTCTAGGGGGTGGGGGTAGAAAGAAGTAGGCTGCTGGTTCACTAGGATCTGCAGCTTATCCAGTAGGCAGGGAAATGAGCAGACTGGGTGGGCCAAGCGGTCCTTATCTGCCATCAAATTCTATGTTTCTATGTTTCTAAATGCAGAATATTTTCAGGTACTAAGGGACTTGAAGGGAAACATGAACACTGCTGGCAATCAAAGACCAAGGGCTGGATTTTCAAAGATGTGCATCATTATTTTGACAAAACTGCACTAACTGTGATGTGACTGTCAGACCACAAAAAGGGGTCTAACTTCATGTCACAATTATGGCAAGCTGTGCACCAGAAATGACCCATGCATCAGAATAATGACTTACGTGCCATTGTTTGGCTACAAAGTGTAAAAAGTGACACAAATGTGTCAAAATGTTTCAAAAATCATAAGCAAGCATGTGGAAGCATTTAAAATGACACAGCTGCAGCAACCAATGATGCTTGTCCTGCATCAGGAGTTTTTGAAATATAAGCCCAGGGGTCCATCTAGTCTGCCACTGAAGAGTTCCCAACCCGTCTCCCTGACCTACTGTTTTAAAGGAGAATTTAGCCAAAACAATTGTCATACTACTCTCCTTCCACTGCTTCTCTAAACAGACTCCTCACCCCAGATACTGGATATGTCCCAACTACCTTTATTGGGGCATAGCACGGTATACCCCCATTCGCTGTTTTCATTGGCTGCCCCTGGCCTACTCATGGCCAGTGATTTGTAACGGCATGCAGGGCTCCTCTGTAACTCCAGCCAGGATTATCGGGAGGGTTCCATGGCACACATGTTCTATTTTATTAAAAAAGCATCCCCTGAATCTTGATGAATTTGGTCTGCCAGGACCACCACCTGCTGTCTGTCCTAAGAGTTTGTTTATCACTGAGGTATGCACTGGGGTGCATAGGGATGGGGGTCAGCAGAAGAAGAAGAGGGTTGATCCTGCACTTTTGCAGGTCTGTAGTTCAACCTTAACTGGAATATTGTGTGCAATTCAGGAACCCTCATTTGAGGAAAGATAGAAACCAGGTGGAAGTAGTTCAGAGAAGGGTTACAAAGATGATTCATGAACAGGGAGAGAAGTCCTACATGATTAGGGGTACCAGATTCTGGGATGCCAAAAAGAGAACACTTAGTTTTTCCCCTGATGGGCCCTTGTGCCAGACCCCGAGTAAATAGGTTTAAAGTCTCCACCACCTTCACAACTAAGTTACAAGGAGGTCCTGGGAAGGAAAGAGTAAAAAAATTATAAAAATCATAATAATACAACAGGATAGAGAAGGTACATGAAGAATATTTGGCAGCTGGAAAAGAGGACATGTCCTCGTAAAAAAGGACATCTGGTAACCCTATACATGATGAGGCTGAGTGATAACAACATGTACTCTCTGGAGAAGACAAGGGAAAGAGGACATGAGAGAGACATATCAATACCATAGTAAGATGAATAAGGTGCACAGCAAAGAACTATTCACTCTAGTGGGAACACTGGCGCCAGAGAAAACTCAATGAAAGTTGAGGGGGGGGGGGATTTTCAAAGAATGTTGGGAAATATTTCTTCAAAGAGAGAGTAGTAGGTAAGTGTATTGTACTGCCAAGTGAAGTCACCTGTGATGATTTAGTAGTGGGATTCAGACATGGGCAGGATAAAATTATTGGTTTAGCAGGAACTTTAAGAAAGGGGGGGGGATGAGAAAGGAGCTGTGATTGGCTGCTAGGGCCATCATATACAACTATAAGGAGGGTCGGGCAAACTTCATAGGCTGCAAGACCTTTTTCTGCTGTCATCTTCTGTGTTTCTATGTTTCTTTTGAAAACGGGCAAGAAAAATCCTGGTCTCTAATTGGTGGAGCACCCCATCATAAGGAACATTTATGTGCCAGACACTGGCTAAAAACGAGTCCCATGCCAACCTGCCTGTGTGCCAGCTAAAATCACTGCCCCCCCCCACAGTTTCAATCACTGAACTAGCCATCATCTTGATTCCTTGCTTAGCAAGACAAAGACCCTCCCCACACACACACACACACATATGCCATGGACCCTCACTTCCTCCTCCTCCTCCTCGTCACTCCCCACCCCACAAAAAACAGTATATTATAAAATATTCTGGAACTAAAGCACACAGCATTCATATCTGTCAGTGCTGCTCAGTGCTACTTGCGTTCCTAACCTTCAGCTGCCCACCTGCTTTCACTATATGTTAATATGTACCCTGGAGCCACTCGTTGCTGTATAAGAGTGGTTTCAAGCATGGTCTGGCTCAAGTTGAACACAAGTGAAATCAGTGTTATACAGCAACGAGTGGCTCTGGGGAACATAATTTAGTATTGATTAAGACCACTCTTATACAGTGAGTGGTTCTGGGGGACATACTATATTATTGATTAAGACCACTCATATAGTGAGTGGCTCTGGGGGACATACTACAGTATATTATTGATTAAGACCACTCTTATACAGCGAGTGGCTCCGGGGGACATATAAATATATTATTGATCGAGCGCGATCAATAATATATAGTACAAAAATAAACTGTCCCAGAATGTGCCCATTTCCAGGGCATCTGCCCATGAGATGTCCTTCACAGAATGAGTGTCTCACTCGCAGAGGAAAGGCGCACTCTGATTGGTTGTGAGTGTTCCCTCAATCTATAATACTGCCACAAGCTGGCAGCATGACTCCATCTGCGGAAGCCAAATCTAAGCATTTACCACTGGTCTCATGACTCAGTGGTACACTTGCAACATGTCCTGGATAGCCACTCTACCATTGCTCTCACTCACTACTTCAGTTCACTCCAACGCCGATCAACAGGAAGGTAGCAGGTGGGGATCAGGAAGCAGGAGGGGGACAAACTGCATATGGTGGTTAAACAGCACATAATACTCAACACACTGGCACAGCAGAAAACACAACAGCGCTGTCTACTGCCAAAGCCAGCAGTAGAGGGACTACTTTTCCAAAAATGCTTTTTATTAATTTAAATTAAGTATTTAAACTCATTTTTTTAATCTGAATTTTTATCCCTTAAAATAAGCCTGAATCCCACTGTCTATGTGCAATAATACCCTCCAAGGTTGGCAGTGTTGGGCTATATCACTCACTGCACAAACTTTCCCTACTGCATGGAACTATTCCTTAGTTATGCCTCTTCATATGGGGGTAGGATAAACCTTTGGTAGATAACTATCATCCAATTTCTCTGCTTCCCATAGTTTCAAAATTTATGGAAACATTGTTTTATCTCAGATTAATGATTATCTAGTAAATTACCAGGTACTTTCTGGTTTTCAGTCAGGAGTCAGGCCCAAATTTTCTACCCAAACAGCACTGATTGACTTTTATGTCTCCATTTCCAGGGCTTTAGGCAAGAGGTATCTTGTGGGTTCTGTTTTTATTGATCTGTCAAAAGCTTTCAATGTGACCAATCACTCTTTGCTTTTAACTCGTATGTCTTCTTCTGGCTTTTCTTCAAACATCACTAACTGTTTTTCACCTTATTTACATGGGAAACTGTCTATTTCTTGGAATGGATACCTTTCCCCTCCTCTTCCTGTTTCCACTGGGGTTCCACAGAGGGTCTATACTTGTTCCTATTCTATTTATTTTATTTGTAGGTTCGCTACCCTCTGGTGTTGACGTTTGCTCTGTAAGACTTTATGCTGATGACATGGTGCTTTTCTATGCTCACAGATCTCCCTCCTCTCCTGCCATGATTCTCCAGGGCGACTTTGATAAAGTGGTGAAATGGTTTTTGGATAACTTATTACTATTAATCAGTAAGACAGCTCAAGCAATGCTGTTTGGGTCCCAGTACTCATTGTCTTTGATAGACTCTTCTTTTTCTATTCACTTGAAAAATCATCCATTGGAACTTGTTAATGAATTTAAGTATCTTGGCCACATTTTTGATTCCATTTTGACCTTTAAACCACATGCTAATAAAACAGTGTCAAAAATTGGCCAATCCCTTGCACACTTAAAGCATGTCAGACATTGTTTGTCTAGAATCGTGCCCAATATTGGGAAGGCAAGTCTCCCAATTCTCAATTGTGGCAATACTATTTATCACTTTGCTCTTGATTCATATCTTCTTCCTTTAAACACTGTTTATTTTTAGTTACTATGTTTCATTTTAAAAGCAAAATGGGATGCATCCTTTCTTCTTTACTACATCAGTTAAATTGGTTATAACCCTCTTCTAGGCATGACCTTCACTAATTATCTCTTATCTATAAATCAGCCAACAATCAAACCCCTGTTGGGGTTTCTGAACTTCGAACCCCATTGTCTCCTTCACGGCTCTTAGGAGTTCCAGTAGGGATTCAATGGATGTCAGTTTTTTGGGTAATATGAGCTCCTCTTCTGTCTCAGCATGGCGCTCTTTGTCTCCTGATTTGCCGTCGAATGCGTCGTCCTGTATTGTGTCATCTGGGTTGTCTCCCATGTCATTTTTGTCAGGATCTGATGGAACATTACTGGTTGACCCTTTTTTCCATAACTCTTTGGTCTTTGTGGCTTTTTGGTCGGTGTGGATGGGGTACCCTTGTTGACTTTTGACATCTCCTCCATACACTCCAATATCTTAAGCATGACTTCCTGCTGTGTCTTGAAAAATTCTTTGGCAGTGGAAGGTAGTTTGTTTGCTGTGGATTCTTAGGAGTCTGTACCCAGATGCATTTCTTCCTCCAGTTCACTGAGTATTTCTGAACCCTCTTGTTACTTGGAACAGGTGGGGCAGAAGGACCTTGACTGGTTAGCCAGAAGGGTCATTTGGCAAGATTTACATTTCTTTGTTTCGGCCATGATGGGAGTCTATGGCATTGACAGGGGAGAAGGCAAGAAGGAGAAATAAGAGTGCTGTCCTGACAGACTCTATCTTGTACATTCAAAACAATTGCTTCTCCCTAAGATGTCCCTCAATAGCAGCTAGGCTGTGTGGAACTGCACTCAAACATGCGTTGCACATCCATATATGTATATGGCTTTAAGTGGCGGTAGTCATCATATCTGCATGGGCATGCACCTTTAAGGTGCTTAATATATTTGCTTGCAATGTGGCAAGTGATATTTAACTGCCCCATGCACTGCATTAACCATGGCACGGTCAGTCAGATGCATAGAGTCCTCTTCATTATTATATCTTCCTTTATCTTATTTATTTACTTTTATACATGCTCCTCTATGGAAGAATGTGCCTTGATGGTACTGTGCCCTTAAGATCAGTGAGTGGACCTGGTGTGCACATGTGCGCAAGTATGTGGTCTGCTTTACTAAAATGGCAGAGTTTACCTAAGTAAAATGGCAGCTGTGACATAGGTGCATTACTGCACATGTGCCAAGATGTCTACGGCTCTACAAGGGTATTCTGGGAGTGCTCGGGGCGGTCAGGATGGCCGAGCAATGAGGGAAGAGCTGTAGGAGTCCCTAGTGGACAATATGGCTGGTTGCCATTTGGGGAAAAACTTGCGGCAGTAGATCGTTTCAGCATTTGGACCGGGAGAATCGCATGAGAGTGCCAGAGTACAGAGTGATAACCGGGATCATGATCTCTGAGGCCTGCTCCAACAAATCAGCCGCAGTGTGAAGAACGTTGAATGGGAATGAGCGTTCTCAGGTCAGTGTCATGTTCTCTGGGAGGATGGTTTGGCAAGTATTTTGTCCCAGCATTTTAATAGGGTCCACTCACAAGGGCACCCTATCCATGCGTGGAGAATTGGAACCACTCACAAGGGGTTCCAGAATTCTGTATTTGACTTGGTAGAGAGAGGCATGAAAAATAAAGGGGTAAGCAGAGTTCCCGGTGGGGTTGGGATAATGTCTGGTTGGGGGGTGTGAGGCACTCCATGGTGCCATTTTTAAATCACCTTGTCTGCTTCAAGCAAAGGCAGTAGCCTGAAAGTAGCTAAAATCACCCTGAAGTAAGTTCTCTGAAGCTTAAAATTGATTTTCTAGTACTGAGCTAAGTAATACCAGGAGTATCCTGATGATAACAATGCCGTACAGAAATAGAACATCTTTACTCAGTACGTAATAGGGAGCAGATAGTTGAGTACAGTGCAATACAGATAGCCAATGTAACACAGTGAAATCCTGTCATGGATTTTACAGTTTAGAATTTTTTTTTAAACTGTGGAAAGCTCATTAATATCATATTAGCTAAGCAATCTAGGGAAAGTCATACGGTTCTATCAAATACATCGCAGAGCAACTACTGCTATCAGTAACCACCCTTGTTGTGTTAAAGCTGTAATCATGCTTGTTTGGAGGATATTTATAGTTTTAAATCTTACCTTAATCACTGATAGCTGTGGAGCTAGGCAACATGTTTGTAGCCTCTGCAATGCACATTAAAGGAGTAGTCCACCCAGAATTTGCAAAAACATATGTTGTGCAGAGTGTTTTGATTTTTATGTAAAGTCCTAGTGTGTCCTTTCCTCTGTCTGCTATTAGGAGTTTTTCCTAAATTAGCCTGCTAGCTTAATGGTAGTTTTAAGACCCCTGGATATCTCCATCTCAAATAGTTTTATTGCCTTTCTTGCTCCAACAATGCATCTTGTCTCATGTGACAGTGATGTAGCCGAGCCCATAGATTTAGCATATGCACTGCTTTAAAGAGCAACTGTCTAGCACCCATGCCCAAGAAACACGAGTAAACCTTACCTGGGCAGAAGTCCTATAGTGAGCATATTTTTGGTTACAATCACCCCCATTTAGGAAAGGAAGGTATCATATTTTGGCTCCATGGAGTCAAGCCATGCTGATCCCTTCCTCTTCCTGATACCACTGCAGTCGGAGATCCACCCCCCCTTCTGCCCCCATGCTCACTCATTATGTGATGTCATTGTTTGTAGAGTGTGGGGGCACATTTCCATAGAAATGAATGGAGGTGGCTGTTTTCAACGTTAAATTCATGTAGTTTAGATGGCCAGTTGGAACAAATCATGACCACCGCTTAACTAACAAGGACCTTGTTAGTTAAGTGGTGGCCATGATTTGTTCCAAACAGCCATCTAAACTGCATAAATTTAACTCTGAAAACAGCCCCCAATTCATTTCTATGGAAGCACACCCCACACTCTACAAAGAATGACATCACAAAATGAGTGAGCGTGGGGGTGGAACTGGGGCAGATCGCTGACTGCAGTGGTTTCAGAAAGTGGAAGGGATCAGCGTGGCTCAGTTCCACAGAGCCAAAATACGATTCCTTCCCTTCCAAAATGGGGCACAGAAAATTTTAAATTTTAGGACCAGCAGACTCGGAGCCCAGTAAGGTTTTTTTGTGCTTCTGGGAGGAGGTACTGGGAAGGAGTGAGATAGTTGCTCTTTAAAATCAGTTCACATCAGCAGAGCTGTGTAACTGTTCTTATCCAGTGAGCACATATGGCTACTGTTATAGTTTAGCAGATACCTGAGAGCTAGCTGAGTGGTGTTTCTCTAAGAAAACAGCTTCTAAATAGCTCTAATTCACTATTTTTGTTTTCTATGTGTGTCAGGTCTAGCTAGCAGGAGTGTTTTAATTTTGAAACTTTTAATTTCATGAAACTATACACAAACATAAAAGCACAGAAATTGCCCAGATTATCATTGATATAATTAGTAAAGACTCTAGCTGTTTTCTTACAGAAAACCCACTCAGTTCTATTTAAAGTATTTGCTAAACTGTAAATGTAGGTACCAGCATTCTATAAGGTAGAACTGGCAGTCAGTGCTGATTTTGCTCTGTGACATGATTTTCATTTTTTTTTACAAATGTGAAGTATGTTTCTAATAAAGTATTAAAGTATGTATGTGTGAGTTATTTAATTAGATTGGTGAATAAAATACAAAACAAGTGTTGTTTCATCATTTGAAAAAGTGCAATACACTCAGTTTGTAGTGCAGTGAACTATCGTGAAATGGAATCAAGTGTGTAGCAGAAATAGTCACTGGCAATTTGGCATTCTGTTGATTTCTTGCCATAGCACATACAGGAGAGAAATTGACAAGTATTTTGTAATTTCTAGGCTGCAGATTCATACCATACACTTCATATATTTGTTTAGTAAAAATGTATAAAATAGGCCAGCCCAGTGGCACTGAGGATTGAGGTGCTGGATGCCAGACCTCACACTGTGCCACGATCCAGATTCAGAAATGAGCCCAGAATGTTGGGGGTCATATAGGGGGGAGGGGGGAGCTGGATTGAGCTGTCATCTGACAGCTCTCCTCTCCATAGGAGGGCTTGGCACTGCACTGGATAGCGAACAGTGGTGGTAGGGTGATGGTGCTGTTGGGTGCTTGGCAGCAGCTGTGTCTCCACATGGCTTCTCACCTGGACCTTGGTACTTTGGGCTGGCACCCTCTGGGGCACATAGAGATCATGATGTAACTTACACATGTAACCCCCTTGTTACCCGGGGTTACTAGAATCCCAGTAAGACCTAGTGGTAGGCAGGGAAGGCAGCTTGTGAAACTCCAGTCAAATTGGTTTCACACTGTCTCACTCTGTTCTCAGTCACAGCTGAGACTTGAGAGATGACATCACCATAGAACTGTCGCAGCTGCATAAGCCACATTGGAATCTGCAGCACAGGGAGTGAGTTAGAACTTTGGGAGTTTTTAAAGTCAGTCTTCTGTTTGTCTTAAAGCAAGAAGGAAGTCTACTGTTTTGTTTACAAGTAGAAGGAAGTGTTTTCTATTTACCTCCTTGGGAGAAAGTTAGAGTCCAGTTTAAAGTGGTGGAGACCGCTGTCCAGGTCTCAGTGTCCCCTCCCTCGGGGGGGTGGAAGAGAAGTCCCTCTGTGGATTCCAGGGGCAATCCCCTAATTTTCCACTACAGAAGAAAGCTGCCTGTTTACAGTTTCTGTTCTGCTATAACAGTGAAAGAAATGGTACTTCACCTGTGGGGCACCTGCCATGAAAGGGTGAGTGTTGTGCTCTATTTGAGATGGCAAACAATATGTTTTCTTCAGTTTGGAAAATATGAAGAAAAAGCTGGGATGTGAACTACTATTTGGGAGGCCTATTGTACTAGGACAAACAAATGTAGTAGTTTAAAGTTTAAAGTCTAAATGGATTTCAAGTACTGTTGTAGAGGGGGTGCTTCAGGTCATCCACCATTTAATCTACATTTCAAAGTTTAAGTTTCTGTTTGTTCAAAGAAATGGCCGGGTATGGGCTGTGGGAGCTGGAGGTGGGAACACCCCCCATCTTTAGTAACCAGGTCCACCTCTACAGATTTCTTCTGTGAATTGCTACTTGCCTCATGCGCATGGCCAGTGATGAGGTAGGTACCCAGACATGGGTCGCAAATTGGAAAATCTCTCTAGGAGTCACAGACACTAAGTGGTGTGGGGAGCCACAGGATGGGAAAATATACTCCTTGTTTGATGGGAGTCTCCTTGTTTGATGGGAGTCCGAAGGAAGTAAGAAGTTAAATCTCTCTAGGAGTCACAGACTCTAAGTGGTGTGGGGAGCCACAACAAGTAAAATTTGGGTTCATCCTTTAAATGGACCATCAGTCAAGTGGCCGGCAGGGGAGCCGGGCCAGTCGGGCTGTGTATCCAAAACGCATGAAAGTCCGGGCTGAGTGCCTGTTGGGTCCAGAGCCAGACAATAGTAGAAATGGGTTCATTCTTCAAGAGGACCACCTTGTAGTCTCTGATCTGCATATACAGTGAACATAGCCCTTTGGGGGACCATCTATGCTTTGTCATGTTCAACTAGTTTATGAATAAAGCCACACTGAAAAATCCCAATCCTGGTTCTGGACATTACAGTTATTGCTTCCTGTAGTTGGATTTACTTGGGTGCCCCTGTGCAGAGTAGCCAGACCTAGGTCCCTTGTGCCAGGTAACCTCATCCTCCCTGAACCCAGGTCCCCACCAGGTATTGCTGCCAACACTAACAGCATGCCACCTGTCATTTTAGTAAAAAGGCAGGGTGAGGGTTACAAAATGGAGGCACCTGGGATTTGTTTGAAGGAAGGTGCTTGGCAAGTAGGCTAGCTTTTTGGCTATCTGGCAGTCAGTAGCCCAAAAAAGTTGAAGCAGTTTCACTAGTGTGTTGCTGTGTGCTGTGAATCTTGTGCTGCTGTTTAAAAAATGCCAACTGTTTACCAAGGAGCTGTAAAGCCAAAGAGTGTGCCCTTGTCCCGCATCAAAAAAGTTTATAGCATTTTTGTCAGTTTTTAAAATGAATTCTGTGAAGAAAAGTGTGGAAAACTAGGGGTAGCAACAGAAATGTTATGCCCTGGACGTTTGAAATGCTTTTAAAGTGAATTCTGTGAAGGAAAGTATGGAAAACTAGGGGTAGCAACAGAGAAATGATGTCCTGGACGTTGGAAATGCTTTCTGTGTAAAGAGAGAGACTGCAGAATTAATGGCAATGTTACATGGTTGAAATGGGCTCCCGCCGTGGAGTCAGTTGAAAAAAAAAGTGCATTTTACAGTTTAAATTTGCCTGCTCGACGATCGCCGTGAGGAGAGTAGCCCTCGCGAGGAAGAAGAGGCTCATTTGCATGGCGTCGTGTGGTTGGTCAGTTTGCCATTGGTCCTACCAGCCAGCTCTTCTGAGACTGCCCCCAGCATTCGAGAGGAGACAGAGAGTAGGTGCGGTACTGGCAGTGGAGGAGCGTCGCGAGGATTCAAAGCGCTGTGAAACATTCAAAAAGTGACTTTTAAGTTTAAAATCGGGCTCAACCCGCAAATTGATTGTGGAATTAGTGGATTTTGTGGTTAAAACGACGATCGCAGAGACTGCCCACCCGTTTACATTCCGAGGCCTTCAAAATCTGGCTGCAGGCCGTTTTGCCCCATTGCAGCAAGTTGCTGCAAATAACAGTGAGTAAACAATTCAAAAACTGCTCAATCAGTGATTTTCAGTAATGCCATATAAAATGTGTGTGCAGCAGTATAGTCACTTTGCAAGTAGCGACTGTGTGATGTCCTGCCAGCAAGTGCAAGTCTGTAAAGCCATTGAATGTGTGCATAGCAATGAAAGTAGCCTCAGTTTAAAATTTGCAGCCAGAGAGAGACTGTGGGTTGTAAAAAAGTGCAACACTAGTAGAAGCAGGCAATCCTGTGCTGAAACCTGAAATTTTTAAGGGACTGTAAATTAAATGAATGTTACCAGCATGTGAAAAGTCCAAGAAAAATCCTGTAAATGTGTGAAAAGCCAGATCAGAGCAAGTTGTGCAGTTTGAGTAAAAGTTATCAGTAGCTGATGTAAATCGGGTGCAGTGGCTTGACCCAGAGTCTAAATGTTGATGCACAGGAGTGCTGCCACCGCCATTACAGGGTGGGGTAGAAAAGTAAACACAGCAGCAGAGGAGCCATTTTAAAGCTACAGAGTGTGTTCATTAAAGTGGGAATTTCAGTTACAGTGAACTTTTGTTTATTTTTCTGCAGTTATGGCCTCAGGACCAGCTCGTTACCCGGATCATGCCTGGGTCGCAGTAACAGCAGCAGTAAATAGACTGAGAGATATTGAAAAGTGGTGCTATGGAGGGCAACTCCCTCCTGATGTGGCAATTCCTAATTATCTAGTGCGTGTATGCCAGATGTGCTTGAGTGCTGGAAGGGATGTCTTTATGATTCCTCACTGTGCTGGATGTCTGCAAAAATATGGCTTGTATAAAGCGCCTAATTCGCTTGGCTTCACATGGACAAAAATTCAGAATCCGCAGTTGGCAGCACAGCATCAGGCGGAGCCTGTGAAAAGGTCCCTCGGGGGAGTGTGGCACAAAGCTAGAGGGTGCAGAGTTAGAAACTGAACCTGAAGTTGAAGTTTTGGATGCTGGATCTCAGAAAGAAAGTTCAGATAAAGCATCAATAGACCCCTGGGTGGGGGGGCCTAGCCCAAGTCTCACAGGTGAAGATGAGATGCGGGAGGCCTTTGAATGGGAGGTGTCGACTTCCACTCCTAGTGATGAATGGATAGTTTCGGGGGTGAGAACGACTGCTCACTCCTGGGCTCAGATCCTCAGTGAAGAAGAAGATGAGGGGGAACCTATGTGGCCTTGTGAGAAAGGAACGGGTACACAGCCTCAAGATCTTGCCTCAGAGGAATGTGTTGAAGAAGGTGATGTTGCCACTGCCCTGGCTTTACAAGAAGAAGAAGTCAGGAATCCATTTTTAATTTCTTTGAGGATGCAAAGCTGGCAGAACCAGGACTGGCCACCCCCAAGCCAGGCCATCGGTCTCAGATTGACCAAAGCAAGTAAAGAGGAGAGACTGGTTCGTAGAAAGGCAAATGAAATCTATGGTATGACCTTTCCTACCTTTCCTTGGAGAGTCTGGGAGGAGATTGAGGACTGCAGGAAATCCTGGATCTGGGGTGAAGCAATGAAACATGTGCATCCTGGGGCCAACCAGCATGTAAAGAATAGACTGTTCCATGAAAAGTATACACAGTGGAAGAGAAGCAGGACACTGTTTATGGACAGAGTGAGAATAGTGGACGGAGAGGGACGTGAAGTCTCCCACTGTGTAAGTTATGTTCGCCCAGATGGGGTAATAATTCAAGCCCCTGACCCCTGGTACTATTGGCCCAGTGCAAGGACCTCCCAGTAATTAGCCCGTGCCTACAAAATGGAGAGCGCGAGCAGTGGTAGTCAATACTGCCACACTAGACTGTGAAGTGCCCTTATTGATCCGCCAATATGAATAACCAAGGACTCAGGTGCTCCACATTCTTCAGTCTACAGTGTACTGTCTTGTTCAGCAACCATCTACTGGCCCACCAGATGACTTCAGATCCAGAGAGGACACCAGCCCAGCTGTTTCTGTTCATCGCCTGGTAATCGGATGACGCCGGACCAGCTGTTTTTCTTTTGTTCCTGTTCTAAGTTCCTTCTCCAGAGATGACATCAGTCCAGCTGTTTCAGATGTGCACCCTGTTGTTCCCGGAAGATGTCCGCCCAGCTGTATCAGAAGAAATGCTGCCAGGGAGAGTCTTTGGCGTGGACAAGGTTGGTGCCGTTGGTATACTACAAATGGTTGGTAAGTCCGAAAAACACTTTTTCTATCTTTATGACATTGCAGTACACACCCTACACTACAGACTTCAAAAATGTGTGAACTGTCCGCAAAGACTATCCCCTTCGGGACTTTGGCCTTTTAGAACTGTGTTTCACAGGGCTCCGGCCCAAGAGAAACTCTTTATTGGACTAGCCTCCGGGCCTTGTGGTCACTAGTTGGGACTTTTAGGGCACTCCATCCCCCCAAATGTGTATTGTAAATAATGTCATTATTGTACTCTAATGTAAATACTGTTTTTCTACCTTTTTCTAAAAAATCTTTTTGGGATTGTTCAGTGTTTTTTTTTTTTGTATGGTAGGGGTTGTTGTTTAGGTAGACTGTATATGCAGATTAGGAGTGTGTTTTGTCTTTCTTTTTCTTACAGGTGTTCCTGGGAAGACAGAAGAGAAGACAAGAAGAGGAAAAGGGGCTCATCGGAGTTCCTCGTCAGTGCTTTATTATGTAGAATTTAAAGTACTGTGTTGTTATTGCTATAATTGTTACTGTGTTAACCCTTTTCCTTCCACAGGTGTGGTAGTGGGGGTAGGGAGGAGGCAGTAATTGGTATTTTAATGGTGTAGTTGCAGGCTGCCCAAGGTCAGGGAGGTCCCCAGGTTTTTTTTTGTTTGGGATATTATGTTAGAGGCAGATAGGTTTTCCCTAGAGGGTTAGGGGGATGGACAGGCTGTGGCCCTGACCTGCAGTAGGGACCGCAGTGCTGATCTATCAGGGCTATGCTCCGGATGGTTCTACTAGAGCCACTAGGTGTCCATAGTAAGTGGATAGTGTAGAGGCTGACATGTCAGCTACAGGCCTCTAGGCCCTTAGTGTTGCCTCCCTGTGCTTGCACATGGTAGGAGGGGGCCTGATCACCCCCCTCCGCAGGTAGCACATAGGGTGGGATGGCCTAAGGCTGGGTGCATAATGACTGGGACAGTCATTTTCCTGGCTGGCGGCGAGAGTGTAACTCTTGTTACCTGGGGTTACTAGAATCCCAGTAAGACCTAGTGGAGGCAGGGAAGCAGCTTGTGAAACTCCAGTTAAATGGGTTTCACACTGTCTCACTCTGTTCTCAGTCACAGCTGAGACTTGAGAGATGACATCACCATAGAATCTCGTGAGCTGCATAAGCCACATTGGAATCTGCAGCACAGGGAGTGAGTTAGAACTTTGGGAGTTTTCAAAGTCAGTCTTCTGTTTGTCTTAAAGCAAGAAGGAAGTCTACTGTTTTGTTTACAAGTAGAAGGAAGTGTTTTCTGTTTACCTCCTTGGGAGAAAGTTAGAGTCCAGTTTAAAGTGGTGGAGACCGCTGTCCAGGTCTCAGTGCCCCCTCCCTCGGGGAAGAGAAGTCCCTCTGTGGATTCCAGGGGCAATCCCCTAATTTTCCACTACAGAAGAAAGCTGCCTGTTTACAGTTTCTGTTCTGCTATAACAGTGAAAGAAGTGGTACTTCACCTGTGGGGCACCTGCAACGAAAGGGTGAGTGTTGTGCTCTATTTGAGAGGGCAAACAATATGTTTCTTCAGTTTGGAAAATATGAAGAAAAAGCTGGGATGTGAACTACTATTTGGGAGGCCTATTGTACTAGGACAAACAAATGGAGTAGTTTAAAGTTTAAAGTCTGAATGGATTTCAAGTACTGTTGTAGAAGGGGTGCTTCAGGTCATCCACTGTTTAATCTACATTTCAATGTTTAAGTTTCTGTTTGTCCAGAGAAATGGCCGGGTATGGGCTGTGGGAGCTGGAGGTGGGAACACCCCCTATCTTTAGTAACCAGGTCCACCTGTATGGATTTCTTCTGTGAATTGCTACTTGCCTCATGCACCTGGCCAGTGATGAGGTAGGTACCCAGACGTGGGTCGCAAATTGGAAAATCTCTCTAGGAGTCACAGACTCTAAGTGGTGTGGGGAGCCACAGGATGGGAAAATATACTCCTTGTTTGATGGGAGTCTCCTTGTTTGATAGGAGTCCGAAGGAAGTAAGAAGTTAAATCTCTCTAGGAGTCGCAGACTCTAAGTGGTGTGGGGAGCCACAACAAGTAAAATTTGGGTTCATCCTTTAAATGGACCGTCATTCAAGTGGCCGGCAGGGGAGCCGGGCCAGTCGGGCTGTGTATCCAAAGCGCATGCAAGTTCGGGCTGAGTGCCTGGTGGGTCCAGAGCCAGACAATAGTAGAAATGGGTTCATTCTTCAAGTGGACCGCCTTGTAGTCTCTGATCTGCATATACAGTAAACGTAGCCCTTTGGGGGACCATCTATGCTTTGTCATGTTCAACTAGTTTATGAATAAAGCCACACTGAAAAATCCCAATCCTGGTTCTGGACATTACAGTTATTGCTTCCTGTAGTTGGATTTACTTGGGTGCCCCTGTGCAGAGTAGCCAAACCTAGGTCCCTTGTGCCAGGTAACCTCATCCTCCCAGAACCCAGGTCCCCACTAGGTATTGCTGCCAATGCCAACAGCATGCCACCTGTCATTTTAGTAAAAAGGCAGGGGTGAGGGGTTACACACACATGGGAGAAAAGTGAGAAAAAGCACAAACAACTCCCTGGCATTGCGCACTATGACTATGGAATCATGGTCCACTAGAACCCAGCTGAATAATGGAGATAGTGTAGGTACCTCCTGCACTAGTGACAGGGAAAGGGCCAAATTAAAATTTGAAACCCTGCTAATTTTTAAACAGCTGCTGACACCTCAAAGAAAACGTTGAAAAACATAATATTTTAGTGCAATTCAGCTCACATTCCATATATATTCTATAGATCTCTCTTCAACATTATCTCTTACTGAGAAAATTTATATGAATACATGATCCTTAGACCTTAGAGTTCATCTGCCTCTATAAGTTACTCCCTACCTCAAGTCATAATCCTCTGTTGTGACATCACAATCTGTTGCCATGGGAGTAACTGTGATGTCACAAGCAGTGCATTATGATTTGTAGTACGGAGAAAGCACTAAGACTAGATACACTTTTCAGGAGCAAGCATTCTGTTTTCATGTAGATCACATCAGTAATAAATAATGTGGAGGGGGAATACAGAACTAATGTGGAATACAAGCCAAACTGTGTCTAAATATTATGTTTTGTTAAGGTTCTCCTGAAGGTGTCAGCTGCTCTTTAATAGGGCACTAAAACAGCTATATGACTTAGGAGCAAAAATGGAATAAAAAGGTTTATGTTGGCTGCAGCAGGACATGGAAGGAGGACAGTGTATGAACTGCAGTGGGATTATGTATGTGCTGCCTGTCAACAGGCTAAAATGGCAGCAGCAACAGGAAGAGGACTGAATAAAAATGTTAAATTGTGCAGTTGCTTTGAAGAGCACAAGGACTGTTAGTAGACGTTGGGAGCAAATGAAAACAGAAGTGTTTCTACTGGCTGCACCAGGGCATGAAAGTGGGGGGCATTAGTGGACTGAGATGGAAATTGTTATTCAGCAGCCATGTTTGCAGATGTTTGTCCTCAGTTTCAGCCAATCAGAGGGCCAGGATTGATGCCAAGGACTATGGGACCTTTCAGAGGAGTTATGGGGGAAAAAGCTGAGGAAATACTTGGCACTCTTTCACACAACCAATCAGGCATCAAAGAAGATTCATACATATTCATACATATTCATTGTTGGATGGGACAGTGATTTCAGCAAATGAGGAGCTGCCAGACAGCTCCCAAAAGCCCAAGGATTGTGAGTTCTAGTTTCAGTTCAGCGGGAGTCCCTCCAGAGGGAGCAGGGTCTCCATCTGCTATGCTGAAAATGGGGCTGCAAGGTGGGGAGAAGGGCCTGCTTGTGGTTTGCCAGCTGCATGTCCCCGAGGACCTGTGTTTGCCTTCCCCCCATTTGTGGAGGAATTTGGATTAAGGAATCCAGTTTTGCAGTTTTAGCTGGAAGAGAGCTGCAAATATGTGAAGGGGCAGTGAGAGTCTACACTTTATTGGTGGGAAGTTGTGCTCAAAGGTTCCAGGATTCTTTTGTCGCAGTTCTACTGAGAGAAAGAGAAAGCTGCAGTTTGGAAGGGCAGTGAGAAACTCTACACCTGAACGGTGAGAAGAGAAGGGAGCTGTTGGATGATAGCTCAATCCAGCCCCTTCCCCCCAACTCCTGACATTCCAGGCTCATTCCTGAATCCGGGTCACCTGTGCAGCGTAAGGTGTGGTGTCCAGAGCCTCAACCCTCAGTGCCACAGGGCCGGCCTATTTCATATGCTTTTATTGCACAAATATATGAAGTGTATGGCATGAATCTGCAGCCTAGAAACTGCAAAATACTTTGAAGTCAGTTTCACTCCTGTGTGTGGTATGGCATGAAAGCAATAGGATGACAGTGACTATTTCAGCTACTCATTTGATTCCATTTTACAATGATTCACTGCACTACACATCTAGGCCTTGTTCAGACTAGGCTATTTAAAATGGTTTAAGCAGCTTAAACCATTTTAAAGTGCCCTAGCACGGTTTGCATTCACACTTAACACGCATTGGAATCCATTTTTTAAAACCGTGTTTAAACCCTGATAAGACCTAGGCTTAAACACGGTTTTAAAAACGTTTCAGAAGTTAACTTGGATTTACCTGCAGTGTGGACACTCAAGCATGGTTTCTCGAAATGAAGCTGGATGTCCCATCTAAATCTGTTGCCAGGTAATTTGGTGCAGCGGAAGTAGCGCGGATGCTGTAAGTCATTTTTAATAATGGTTTACAACATGCTGGCAGCAGTGCGGACGCTAGAACATGGATACTACAGCATGGTAATTAATTAATTTTAAAAAACGGTTTCCCTTACAGTGCTGTAGTGTGAACACAGCCTTAGCGAATCACACTTTTTCAAATAATGAAACAATATTCACCAAAATAATTAAATAACTCACACATACATATTTTTATACTTTATTAAAAAGATACTTCACATTTGTAACAAAAAAATTGAAAATCATGTCACAGAGCAAAATCAGCACTAACTGCCAGTTCTACCTAATAGAATGCTGGTGCCTACATTTACAGTTTAGCAAATACTTGAGAACTGAGTGGGTTTTCTGTAAGAAAACAGCTGCAATCTTTATTAATTATGGCACTGATGATCTGGGGCAATTTTTGTGCTTTTTATTGTTGTGAGTAGTCTGATGAAATTAAACGTTAAAATGAAAACACTTACTACTGCTAGCTAGACCTGACACACGTAGAAAACACAAACAGTGAATTAAAGCTGTTTAGTAGCTGTTTTCTTACAGAAACCCCACTCAGCTAGCTCTCAGGTATCTGCTAAATTGTAACTGTTGCCATTTGTGCTCACTGGATAAGAACAGTTACACAGCACTGCTGTAGTGAACTGATATTAAAGCAGTGCATATGCTAAATCTATGGGCTCGGCTACTTCATTGTCACGAGACAGGATGCATTGCAGGAGCAAGAAAAGCAATAACCCTATTTGAGATGATGATCCCCAGGGGTCATAAAACTACCATAAAGCTAGCAGGCTAACTTAGGAAAAACTCCTAATAGCGGACAGAGGGAAGGACACTCTAGGACTTTACATACAAATCAAAAGACTCTGCACAACATATGTTTTTGCAAATTCTGGGTGGACTATTCCTTTAAGAAACTGGAATCCAGTGGTAAGGAGGAGGACCTAGGCAGATTGGGTTTCGAACATCTGGTCACATGTGCATCAGAAGCCTCTGAGGTGGAGGTAACCCAGATGGTAACGGATGGGGAATGCTGTGAGGTGATGCAATATGCAATCACCTTTACCAGGTGAGTAAACTACCATTGTTTCTATTCACAAATACAGTTTCAGAGATGTGCCATAGCACGTTTTTTCTCTCCCTAAATTTTCTACATGCTTTGGTAAAGAATGTTTTTCCTATGGTGCCCCTTTCTCCTGGAACAATTTGTCCCCTCAGCTTAGAAGTTGCTCTATCCTTAGCACTATTAAACATGGTTTAAAAAAAATTGCTGCTGCGGAAACAATCTCCTTGCAACTGTTTTACCAGCTGATCTGTGTACTGATTGTTAATGTTATTGGATTTATTGTTTGTTGTACTTTGTCATAATCACAACTTGGGACATTCTGTAAACAAGACTTGCTTCTCATGGAATTTATCCTGTATTTCCGAAACTTTTAAATAACAAAAATTCCAGGTGCAGTAAACCCCTCAACCTGCATTTTCAGGCCACATTGCACCGCCAGGCAGTGCAGCATAGCTCAATACCACTCACTGTGCTGGGTATTATTGCTAGCGTGTACCACTGAGTTAGTAATAAATTGAGTACATTAGGGCCCAAAGACTTCAGAGGCACATTTTGTTTAATAAAATAGGGGCAGTATGTCCTGGAGCCCTACCTGTAGTCTTGACTGGAGTAGAGAGGAGCCCAGTATCCTGCTCCCAAACACTGGCTGTGAACAAGCTGTCAAGGATAAGCAGGCCGGGGTACCCTAAAGGCCCTACTGTTGGGTGGGGAGCACACAGTGCTGTGCTCCAGAAACATAATTTGTGTAAGGTAAATGTAGGAGGGACTTTTACATGATGACTGCTTAGATTAATGTGGGTGGGGCCCACATGGGAACACCTGAATATTTTTTATTATTTATTTGATTTTCAGAGAAAACCTTTGAGCAATGTGCTTGTTTGCAAAGGTTCCACATCATGTTAAGATACAAAGAACAAAGCAGCGCCAACGGGAGTCTAGTCAAATACAATCACCAAGGCAGGAAGACTGCATACATTGTCACAGGTGATGCATAGATCATTACAGTTAGTCATCATTACAAGTGATCAGAAATCAGTAGATTGCAGTCAAACAGTGTTGGTCTAGAATAGAAATGGTGAGGAGATACAGGCATCAGAGGGAGGACAGCCACCTGAGGAAAACCAGATGGGGGGCGCAGGGCAATGGTCAGCTGGAGCATTGGCAGGCAGAGTTGAGAATGAGCTCTTTCTTAAGGGCTTTCTTGAAGAGTGCCAGCATGGGGAGTCCCACAACAGAGTCTGGGAGTTCATTCAACCATTGGCTGGCACGATGGGCAAAGGGGCGCCTACCCAAGCAGGTTTTGCAAAGTGGAACAGTAAGGGCCCGCCTGGCCATTCCCCTTGTAGAGTAAAGGCTGTAGACCAGGCAGAAAATAACACCAACTGAAGGAGGGGAAAGGCTCAGCTATGCTTTCTTAGCCAGCATGATGGTCTGGTATTGAAGCCTGCCCCAAAAGGTAACCAATCACTAAGTGCATAGAGACAGCGGCTATGGGTGGGTCTGTTGGTCCTTAATACAAAATGGCCTACTTTGTTGAGCACCACCTTTATTCTGTTAAGAATTGTGTCATTGGCTGCCCCCAAAACTGGGAGACCATGATCAAGGAATGGGAGGATCGTGCTGCAGACAGCCGTGCATCTAGCCTCTGGGGTGAGATTTAGTCATTGCCGGTAAAGTGCACCAAGCTTCCTATTGGCAAGGTTTGAGATGTTGTCTACGTGTTCAGCAAAAGAAAGGGTATCATCAAGGGTGACACCCAACCATTTAAAGGATTTGTTGTGGTCCGGGGTGGCATCTAGGGTGTTGCAGACAACCAGGGGAGGGGTATAACTATTCTCAAATATGAAAGCCCTCATCACACTTTAACCCATATCACGTTTCCTATCTGACACTGCAATTGCCCAGCATAGTGTAGCAGGTCTTTTTCTTGGACCACGGACAAGGACAATCGGATTGATGTACGCATTCAGGGAGCAGTCACTCCACCAGGGCAGCCTGAGAGCAAAAAGAACAAACTGGAAACAAAACTGAGTCAGCACCAGGTCTCCGAACTGATTGCACAACTTTTATATAATGAGCAGAGTGCAGCAAAAATAAAGATAAAACACAATTTTAAAAGCATCACTCACAACATTTATGCAGCTGAACACAGATGTCCTGGCAACTGAAGCCCAATCCGTTTCATTATTATAGCTTCTCCAGGAGACTCAGATGCAGCAACCCCTTATCATTTTATGGTGTGAAAGAATTAAAGTGACAGTGCCTCATTCCTAGGACAATAGTGCAAATAAGTGCTACAAACAAAAACGTACATATTTAAAACAGTTTGAAATGCAGATAACTGATCATAACCTACACAAATAGAAAGATTTGGCACAAAGATTATTTAATAAATACAGTTTTCCAAAGCAGGAATATTTTATAAAATAAATCCAAACAGAGTGCAAATGTCACTATTTTAGTAGTAGGTCCTCTTCCACTGTGATGGATCAGGTGATATAGAGGAGTACACAGTTAACAGAGAGTATCAGCAGTTACAGGGAGAACTAAATAATATTTCAAGCTGCTTATGAACATAAGTGGACATGCTAGCAAAAAACATATTATTGCAGATGTGTAACAAAATCAAACCTGTCATTCAAATGGGGTGGGGGAGGGGGAGGTATAAAGCACCTAGCTGTACCATCCATATATTTTCTCATCTTAACAACAAATTCTCCAGATTTTGTCCTCTCCTCCCCAAACTCACTATAGCCCACGGAACTTGAACTCATGTCGCCCGATATTCTGTTGAGAATGAACGTGTTACAGCATTGCATTTTGTTTAGTAATCGCTCGCTAATACTCCTCTGTCCTATTTTAAATGACTTCCTCGTAGTTTTCCCACATACGATGTTTCACATTTGAAGACATTAAGGTAACCTGCATCTTTTGTGTCACAATTAATTAATCTCCTTATTTCAAATACCTTGTGAGCATTAACTGATGTAAAATTATTGATCTTAATAACACTGTGGCACAAGATGCAGTACCTGCAAGTAAAAGTGTCTGCTGGGAAACTTGGTAACCATGAATTCTTACCTTCTCTAACTAGGGGCTGCAGGCTTTGGATCAATGAGGCCTACAGGTTAGGAGCCCTTTTATTCACAATCCTGAGAGGGCTGGTTGTGTAATTTGGTAAGACGGGATCGGTTTCTACTATAGTCCTGTTTTTTGTATGATGTTCCTTGATGCCGCTGCTTGCCTGCAACAAGTGGTTACAAAATTTAACTGGGAACTCTGATTTTGCCCTTTTGGTTTTACAACAAACAGACTGTTTCTGTCTGCTGTTTCAGCAGCTCTTCTTGCATCTGTCACAATGGTACTGCTGTAGTACAGTTGTACAAACCTCTTTTCCTGCTCTTGACATCTAAGTTGGAAATCTCACTGCTCACTACAGTTCCAGCGTACCCTGGTAAATTGGGATTTGGTATATTATCGATCACTTGTTTGGGGTGGCAGCTGGAGGCACGTAGGACCGTGTTCTGGTCAGTCACTTTGCAGAAAAAAAATCACTCTTTATTGTTCCATACTAACTATCATCTATTTACTACCTCCATAGGTCAAACCTATGGTAAAAAGGGTTGAGATCAGGGTCACAGACTTTTTTCTTCTCCCATATTCCAATATAGAGGTTGGTATGCAGCATTAAGGGAGCAGATCTGGATCTGTATAATTATTATCCTGCTCAAATTGTGGGCTATCTGGCCTCAACATTCAAAAGCAGAGCAGAAATGAATAAAACAAATGAATAGTTCACTGCCCATTCATATCTACAAGAGGTGTTTCCTGATAGCTTTAAAGCATTTCTGTTTCATTACCTGTCATATAAAAACACTTCTGAAATAAGTAAACACAATTCGGGAGAGAAACTCAGCAATAATGCAGAGAAGGTAAAACTCTTTCAGACCTAAAAAACTCTAGGGTAGTCAACATTCACATCTCATCCTCATTAAGTAGATAAGAGGGTAGAATTGTTTTGATCATTATCTAAGATATCAATAAACTTCTGCATTGTTTTTTTTTCATGATTCTGTTTCTAAAGAGAACAAGTATTGTACTGTATTTCTAGTTTAATGCAAGACCCCGGTGTGTCTGAAATGTTTTTTTAACCAGTGGACCATGCTAAAACAAATAATTGAGAGTGAAATAAAATTATACAATGGCAAGACAATTTCCTGGTCTCTGATTGGTCAGTCTTGTGCTGGACCCATGATGTTATCCCAGTACAACATCATGGTCTAGTCTCAGCCTCACTGTGAACCTGTAGATGAGCTGTATGATGAGCTAGATGACCTCTTTTTTTACAGCTCCTCCTAAGAAACAAAAATATTTTTCCACACTAAAAAAAATTCTTTAAAATTATTTTTATTTTATATATAACAACGAGCCATTGTAAAATAGAATAATGCCCACCAGGATGTATAATATTTGGGATAACGCCATGCCTCAGTTGTTGGGACGTGACCGCCCGCGGCCCTCGCGCCCAAACTCACCTGAGGCGTGACGTTATCCCAGCATGACACACACCCTGTTGGTCATTATTGCTTAATTAGGCTATATGCAACTTATATGTCTATGCATATTCGGTTTTATGCACACTTATGGCCAGCATGCACCAGAAAAGGTGCATACCTGGTCACATGGCTGCACCATGCACTCAGTCCTTAAAAAACATGTTGGGCAAGGATTCACTGTCTTTGGCTGGCATGATGCATGGGTAAATAGCTTGATGCTGGAAGACAGGTCAACCAGGGGATGAATGACAGGCTCCGGTGGGAAGCTCAGACAATTGGCACAGTGGATCCACTACTCCGTGGGAGCAGAGAACTATGGGATACTGCAGATGGTGCAAGGACTGCCAATTCCTCTTCAGAAAAACACAAAACAAATACAGGTAATGCCAGCCCTGTAACACTGAACCCTCCATGACAAGAAAGGAGAGGGATGGGCACAGGCAGTGATCTTTGGAAACCAACAAGAAACTTGCCAAAAACAGGTACAGAGGGGATTTATGACAGCCTGGGCAATGGAATCCTGTTCCACCCCAATACATATGTGAAACCTGTTGTTCCAGGCTTTATGCATTAGCGGGAACATGCCTCCCTCTGCCCCAGCCCTGACGGGATGTGAAGCTGCATGTCTGCAAGAATGACCTGACATGAAATAGCAACACAGTGGGGGGCCTTTACACATACACCAGTGTATAATGAACACTAGGGATTTGTGTGTGTATACTGACCTACATAGCGTGGCATGCAGTGCTGATTTTCTTTAAAGTGCAATGCCCACTATTTGTAAATGACTTGTCTTGGATGCTTTTATGCTACCTACAGCTTAAACGGTGTGTGCCTTATCAATAGAATTCATATCCACAAGGAGATTATATACTTCTTGCATTTTGTACTTTCTCCGGCTGTCGTACTTTTGGGTTCTGACCCAACATTGAACTTGCCACGCGAAGTGCAACTTGATCAGTAGTGCACCCTATTTCACTGTAACACACTGTATAGTTTGACATAGCTTATACTTTTTGAAATATATACATGCTTCTGAGAAGCTGCCTTACCTAATTTCTCTGTGGGGTTGGACCACAGAAAAGGATTACTGATTTCTTTCAATCACTGAGTTCAGAAAACACACGACTTCAGTTTTTGTGGTTATTCTGTATGAATCCTTAATTTAATTTCTCCTGTTTTTTTTCCAAGTACCTGATACAGAGTCCAGGCTTCTCATGAGAAGAACATTAAGATTAAATTTCTGTCTTCTCTTGACTTCCTTGAGAAGTCTTTGCATAGCTGTCTCCTGAAGCCCTCAGACTAATTAGATCAGAAGCAATCGATGGGCTGAGCAGTAAGTGGGCTTTACTAGAGCTTGGTCAATCCAGTGCTGTCACTCAAGGTTCAGAGAGGTGATTCAGCCTGTAAGCTTCATACCATGGGCAAGAAGAATGAACTGAAAGAGTCAGCCTATACAGCACCCCCCATGCACATAATTCCTTGGTTTCTACAAGTAATTGTGAGGGATGCCAGCATTATGGGACAGCTTCACTGGTATGATGTATACAGAAAATCACTACTTTTACTGGATGGAATTCTCCTGTCGGGTAATTGGGAAAAAGGTTCTTCCTTGCCGTAATAAAATGTCGTATGAAATAATACAGGCACACTGCTCTATAGGAAAACTTTTCTGATGTCAGGATCAAATATTAAAACACTGATATTAATGCAGCTCATATCTGCTAGGAAGCATTTCTCCACTCTAAGAAATAGAATTAACTGGTCTTTCAGAAGTACAGTGTATTTGCCAATGAGTTTACCCTACAAACTGTACAGATATAGACTGTCTGTAAGATGTTGGTCCACAGCAGCAAGATTAACGTGCATTCTTACTGGGGCTCCCAAATCTACAGGGATTCCTGTATTTTACAGGGCAATGGTCATGTCTATAGGGAAACTGTACCCAAAAGCTGGTGATGGTAGTGAAGATGGGGCAGGAATTGTGGTGGTGTTTCATAATATGAACACAACCCAATGGGCAATGAGATTTAAGCAGCTTATTTGCACTAGTGCTCTAAATATCTCTAGTAAAATGTACAGAACCCCCCCATGTCCTTCAGAAATGTCACCATCTACGTACAAACTGACATGCAGATACTAGATAGAACATGCCTGGGAAACCTGAAGCATGATGGAATGTTGCATTTGGGCCTTAGTCCATGCAACAGTCTCTGAAGGCCAATGCACCCCTACAGTGGAGAAAGGCTGAAGATCAAGGGCCATCATCTCCCTGGTCAGTTGTGGAGTTTGCAGAAAGGCTGTTTGAGTTGGTGGCAGTTTAGTGTGGGCATGGAATGATTTGGACAGTCTAGTGTCTTTTGTTGTTGGTAGCTGGAGGGGTACTGAAGTATTACCAGTACCTGGGGATCCATATATTGGCTGCTGTGGCTGCCATGGTGGCTACATTACTTGAACAAACCATCTTATCCCACCACCCATGCCTTACTGTCCCTACTGCTGCTGCTGCCTGGCCCATGTGACCAGAGTAGGAGTTGGGAAATCTAGGTGACTGTTAGGAAGATGCCATGTTCACCCTTTGAATGATGAGCCAAAAAGCTCATTTCCAATGTCCAAGTAGACTGACCCTGGCTCTTTGTTCTATCACATCGATTGCAGTACGCTGTCAGTGGATTTGTGAGGTCATCAGACAAATGACGCCCACACTGCAGAAGCTCTTTTGTATTTTTTTTTTTAGCTGCATTATTGGCCTGCTGAGGTTGTTTGGGTGTGACAACTGTGAGATTATTTTTTTTTCTGCCATAGTGCAATTTATTTATTTATTTATTTATTTATTTACAAGTTTAACCAGGAAGGCATACTGAGCAGGGATTGCTCGATTCCAGATGCGACCTGGGGGACAAGTCCCAAGACCTGGGGGACAAGTCCCAAGACCTGGGGGACAAGTCCCAAGATATAGCTGGGCTGGATGCCCTAGCAAGGCAGCACTGGAGCAACAGTTTTAAGGTTACAATGGGACTGATTATCGGGAGGGTGGAGGTGAGCCTGGTCTTTAGATTTCCCTAACTGACCAACTTTTGCTTTCTTTTGCATTATTATATTTTTTTTAATTTGGACATCTCCCCCTGTAATGGCCTCCACTCCTACGTATCACACCCGTCACCAGAACATGTTGGCGTAACTGACAGCACACGTTCAACCTCTGCTTGATCCTTTTCCTCTCCTCTACTCTTCTGCACATGCTTCCTCCCTCTTGCTGCCTTCTTTCCTTGTTCTTTACCTGCTTCTACTCCTCTTTGACTTCTTCTTCTTCCTTATCCCCATACCTCTTTATCTTGGTAGTACATCATTCTTCAACTTTCCCAGCCCTTTTGCTGCCTCCTCATGTGCTTTTTCTTCTCCCTCTTCTACAACCTAACTCTCACCCCCACCTGGCAGATCCACATAAATATTCTCCTCACTATAAGCTACTATGCTGGGGGTATCATAGGTATCATAGGTATGATAAGTATGATAGGTATCATAGGTATCATAGATATTATAGGTATCATAGCTATCATAGGTATCGTAAGTATTATAGATATCATAGGTGTCATAAGTATCATAGGTATTATAGGTATCATAGGTGTCATAAGTATCATAGGTATCATAGGTATCATAAGTATCATAGGTATTATAGGTATCATAGATATCATAGGTAGCATAAGTATTATAGGTATCATAGGTATCATAGATATCATAGGTATCATAGGTATCATAAGTATCATAGGTATTATAGGTATCATAGGTATCATAGATATCATAGGTATCATAGATATAGATATCAAAGGTATCATAAGTATCATAGGTATTATAGGTATCATAGGTATCATAGGTATCATAGATATAGATATCATAGGTATCATAAGTATCATAGGTATTATAGGTATCATAGGTATCATAGGTATGTCAAGCTACATATGGACTTTCATCCTTCATCCTTGCCTTGATCTCAAATGTCATAGATAATTAATCATTCCCCAATTTTCCAGAACTCGTCTAGTTTATTTTTAAAGATGTCCATAGTTCTACTTGTGACAACCTCTACCGGTAATGAAGTCCAAAGAGTACCTACCCTTTGGTTAAACCAATGTTTGCGCTTTAGCAATTTCCATTTACCCATGGATAGTTGCATTTTATGTCCTCTTGGTTCATATCTAGATATCTTTAGTGTTAGTCTTAATTCTTACCTTAATATACTAGATATGAGATTAGAGCAGTGCAGAAGGACTTTGTAGAACTGGGGAGGGGCCTAAGACAAGTAGCACACACAGTATCCTTCTCAGAGGTGTTGCCTGTCGATGGCATGAGTGAGGCAAGGGTACTTTGCACCATGCAGTTTAATGAATGGTTGAAAAAATGGTGTGGAGAACAGGGGTTTGGCCTCATTGGGGACTGGGCTTCCACCTGGAGGGACACCAGCCTATACTGGCAGGATGGTCTGCATCTGTCCAGGAAGGGAACAAGTCTTTTGAGCAATCAGTTTAAATGCTTCATTGGCAAGCTTTTAAACTAGTCAAGGGGGGAGGCACTGATAAGCAGCAGGAAAATCCCAGCCTCTCCCTACAAAACAGGGTACTAAATGAGAAAAAGACCGAGGTAGAAAGGTCAGTGGGGATGCTGCAACAGAAGGTAAAGCCATCAAAAATGAAAGCAATGAGTACCAATGCCCGTAGTCTGAGTAACAAGATTCCTGAATTAGTGGCCTTGGTGGAGGAGGAACATCTGGATATCATGGCAGTCACAGAAACATGTTTCACACAAAACCATGACTGGGACGTAAACATACCAGGATACACTATCTACAGGAGGGACAGAGAGGGTAAAAGAGGAGGAGGAGTAGCTCTTTACATAAGGGAAGGAATCAAAGCAACAGAACAAAAGGGAAAACAGGGAGGAGAAGAAGCACTGTGGGTAAATTTAGAGACTGGCAATGGCACCACAGTCTGCACAGGGGTTGTATACAGACTCCCTTCTCAGGGGGAGGAAATGGACAAGGAAATGATAGAAAGTACACTTAGTATGGCAGAAAAGGGGAGATATTGCTGATGGGTGATCTGAATATGCCAGATGTTAACTGGAGTGCAGTTGCAGCAGCCACTTCAAGAGTGGGTTATTCTAGATGCCCACAGGGGCATGCCTTAGACAACTAGTATTGGAGCCCACTCAAGAGGGAGCAATCTTAGACCTGGTTCTCAAATGGAGATGAAGAGGAGATCACAGATGTAGAAGTGGGTAGCCATCTGGGAACTAGCGACCATCGAACAGTATGGTTCACAATAAACACAGCAATAGAGTCAAGCATACAAAGGCAAAGGTACTGGACTTTAGGAGGGCTGACTTTGCAAAATGGGTGAGTGCCTAAGGAATGCACTAGCAAATGGGCAGGAAGGAGGGGTGGAAGAACAATGGGAATAATAAAACTGCCATCACAGAGGTAACAAGCCTTTGTGTGAAGCAAATAAACAAAACTAAACGATGTAAGAAATCACTATGGTTCTCAAAGGAAGTGGCAGTGAAGGTTCAAGAGAAAAAGAAAGCATTCAGGAAGTACAAGGAATCACAGAAGGAGCAGGACAGAGACATGTATCAGTTAAAGCAAAAGGAAGCTGGGAAGGCAGTCAGAACAGCAAAGGCCCAAACCGAGGAAAAGATAGCCAACTCAGTTAAGAAGGGGGATAAAACCTTTTATAGGTACATCAGGGAGCAAAGGAAGACCAAGGAGGAGATAGTAGGCTTAATAAAGGGGGGAGGGTGGGCAGAGGGTGACTGTGAAAAGGCAGAGATACTAAACAAATATTTTTGCTCAGTATTTACAAAGGAAGAGGGGGAGGTACCTAAAACAAACAGTAGAAACACTCTGGATACAGAAGTTGATACCAGCCCATTTACAGAAGAAAAGATTCTGAAAGAACTCTTAAAACTGAAGGTGGACAAAGCAATGGGGCCTGATGGGATTCATCCCAGAATTCTAAAAGAACTAAGGGTAGAATTAGTGACACCACTGACTACCCTGTTTAACAAATCATGGGAGGATGGGTGGTACCGAGGACTGGAGAAGGGCAGATGGATCCCTTCACAAAAGTGGGAGCAAGGCAGAAGCAGGAAACTACAGACCTGTTAGTTTAACCTCAAGTGGTAGGGAAAATGATGGAATCACTTCTGAAGGAAAGAATTGTCGAGTATCTAGAGGCCAGAGGGGCACAGGACCCAAGGTAGCATGGATTCACAGCAGGAAGGTCATGCCAGACAAATCTGATAGATTTCTTTGACTGGGTGACCAAAGTAGTAGATCAGGGAGGGCTGTGGACATGGCCTACCTAGACTTTAGCAAGGCATTTGACACAGTCCCACACAAAAGATTAATATACAAGTTAGCTAGGCTGGGACTGGGTCCCAAGATGACAGCCTGGGTAAAGAATTGGCTGGAGAATAGGACACAGAGAGTAATAGTAAATGGAGTCCACTCTGAAGAAAGGGGGGTTACTAGTGGGGTACCACAGGGTTCAGTATTAGGACCGGTCCTCTTCAATGTCTTTATAAGCGACATTGCAAAGGGACTGGAAGGAAAAGTATGTCTCTTTGCAGATGACACAAAGATCTGCAACAGAGTTGATGCACAAGGTGGGGTGGAAAGGATGAGAAGGGACTTGGCAAGGTTAGAGGAATGGTCAAATGTATGGCAGCTTAGATTCAATGCTAAGAAGTGCAAGGTAATGCACCTGGAAACAAAACCCAGGGAAGAGTACACAATGGGGGGTGAGATACAAACAACAACAAAAATGGAAAGGGACCTGGGGGTAGTCATATCAGATGACCTAAAGGTGGGCAATCAATGTGAGAAGGCAGCAAGGAGGGCTGGGGGGATACTGGATGCATAGGGAGAGGCATCACCAGTAGAAAACAGGAAGTTATTATCCCTCTGTACAGACAGCTGGTGAGACCCCATCTGGAGTGCTGCGTGCAGTTCTGGAGACCCAGTCTTCTCAAAGACATAGACAGGATGGAAGCTGTCCAGAGGAGGGCAACTAAAACGGTGCAGGGTCTGCACTGGAAGACATATGAAGAGAGACTTAAGGAGCTTGACATGTATAGCCTCGAGGAAAGGAGGGAGAGGGACATGATAGAAACTTTCAAGTACCTCAAGGAATCAACAAAGTCCAAGAGGGTAGCATCTTTCAAAAAAAGAGGTGCGCAAGAACAAGGGGGCACAATTTGAAGATAGAGGGGGGCGCCCAGAGGTAATTTACGGAAGTATTTTTTCACAGAAAGGGTTGTGGATGCATGGAACGGCCTTCCGGAGGAGGTCGTGGAGTCAAAAACAGTGGTGGAATTCAAGCATGCATGGGACAGTCACGAGGCAATTCTAGGGGGTAGGGGTAGGAAGAAGTAGGCTGCTGGTTAACTAGGATCTGCAGCTTATCTAGTAGGCAGGGAAATGGGCAGACTGGGTGAGCCAAGCGGTCCTTATCTGCTGTCAAATTCTATGTTTCTATGTCACTATCTTACATGGCCCTATATAACAAACACATATCTCCTCTTTTTCTTCTGAATTCCAGAGAATAGAGGTCTAGCCTTTGTAACCTCTCTTCATAAGTCATGCCTATCATTCCATCCACTGCCCTTGCTGCCCTTTTCTGAACACCCTCCAACCTATGAATATCTTCCTTTTTATAGGGCACCCACACTTGTGCACAGTACTCCAGATTTGGTCTCACCAGGGCACTGTTGAGTGGCCTTAAAACTCTCCTGTCCCTACTACCTACGTGTTTCAATATGCAATTTAGTGTTTGATTTGCCTTTCTAGTTATTTTAGTACAGTGCACACTAATTGTACACAGTGTACTACTGGCTTGATTTTGTAAAACAGTGAAATTGGTATGCCTCACCCTACTCCCAGCAATTCCTCTTCTGTCTCAGGTGACACAATAACAGAAGTATCAGTGCTAGACTTAGACTCGCCATCATATTTCTCACAATTTGATGGGCAGCAGCACTTGTCTTGATGCTGCTACATCTTCTGATTCTTGATTAGTGGAGCTATAATGCCTCAAGGCAGACAGGCAGTCCTCTACACCCACAGTGAAGAGGTGGCAAGTGACCGTGCCGGTGCCACTGGCACTGGTAGCTGGTGTCATGTTGTTCATACAAGACAATCATGCAGGACCTTGCCTTTACAGATTGGGATAGATCTTTTATATCCCTATGGATAGGGGATCTCAAAGTCCTTGAAGGAGGAACAGTGGGAGACCCGTGTGCTTTTGGTTTGCTCTGGGTGCTTTCACGTTTCATTTCCAGATCCACTGGATGACTGGGACTTGGAAAGCTTCTGCTTGTGGAGTTGGGCATTTAATCAGTTGACTTCTGGGGACCAATGAACCATGTTTTTTTTCTGGATGGACTATCATACACCCATCCCTTGTTCTTCTCTCAGGCATAGCCCCCGCCCCACCACTATGACTCTCAGTCCCTGTACTGACTTTCTCTTCCACTAGTATTTGGTGGAACTAGCATGGTGGAACCTTTCCCTGATCCTTTCCTTCCCACTGCATCACTTTCTCCTCCTGTTCTTTTTCTTATGGTTTCTATACCACAAGACGGCAAACACACACACACACACACTTGCACCACCCACTGACACACCTCCTGTTCACCCTCACTGAGAAACCTAGTGTCTCACTGTGGCAGCCTGTCTTAGTTCCCACTCAGAGCCAGACAAAGAAAATGAAGATGGATTTTTGTAGCCTGCACAAGCAGCGGTCATATTATTTTAAACACCCGCCTGCACCTTTCCTAGTCTGTTAAATTCACTCTGACCTGCTCCTGCAGCAGGGGGCAAGGGGGCAAAAAAAAAAAATAAAATTAAAAAATAAGTATTGTTTTCTGTGCCCTACACAACCAATGCTTATTAACCAATGGTAGTAAAACACATTGTTAAATAAATCTTTCTCAGATCCCCTCCCCACCTTTCCCGGTCTGCTACGTTCACTCACTCTGCTCATGCAGCAGGACCTGCAACTGCCAGTGCGGGCTTACACTGTCCCAGTCTCCTCTCCAGTCCTTTCCTCTCCTCTGTATTGCAGCACTTATTCACTAGCCTGTCTACCTGAAACTACAGTTAAAGGGGCACTGTCAGCTTTTCACAGCTTTTTCTGGACTTGTGTGATCAGGGTGCCTGTAACAACATCTATGTCCAATGTACCCATGCGTATGCCCAATTATAAGCATTTTCAGTGATTTCATGTAGATATATAATTTGCTCTGAGAGAGAGCATTACCTTTGTGCTCGGATGAGCTTCCACTGCTGGGCACCTCTCTTCATGTAATGATGTCAGTGCTCATCCACTGTACAAGGGGCGTGCATTTCCAGTAAACTCATGCATGCATGAGTTTTGCAAATCACAATCAATAGTAATTAATGGTGGGGGCTCAAAGCAGATGTGATGCTGAGCAAGGTGATCTGTTTTGTTCTTTAAAGCATGCATTAGAAGTATATAATTAAGTGGTTTGAAATATATTATAAGGAGATCCCGAGCATGGGTACCAGTGTCATCTGCTCTGCATTCCAACCCAAACCCAATGCCCACGCCCAGGATCTCCTGTCATTCCCCTATGACATTACAGATTTTACCTCTTTTTTGTAATCAGTCCATATAGCTGTCATTGGAAGTAATTAATTTGATGTATATTATCAAAACTTCTATGCTTCTATATTTCCATGTAGCTGTTAACCATTGGTGTTCTTTTCCTTCTGTATTACAGAGCTCATGAACATTGATTCCTCTGAAACATCCAAATTCATATTGATGTTCTTGTAATTTCGGGCTCCACCCACGTTTCTTCACTCCCACTTTATACTCTCCCCCCACCTCCCATTCCCTTTGAGTGTTGTTCTTTTCTTTTCTCATTTATGTTCCCCTTTTGTCACTCCAGCATTCCTTTACTTTCCTCTTTATTATCTGCTACATTCCCCTTTGATTCCATTACCCATCCCATCCCCTGTCCCTTTTTCTTTTCTTACACCCTTTTCTGCCCCCCATGTCCCTGAGAGGATTGTTCTCCTCCTTCTCCTTCATATCTTTCATTTCCTCTCTACTTACATATATCTGTCTGTCTATCTAGCTGTCAGTCTGTCTACCAATCTATCAGTCAGTCTATCTATTTACCTATCTATCTGTCTTTTTCTGTACTTTGATAGCATTTGTCTTCTTTGCTAGTACTGTACCTGAATTTGGATTACAACAATGTGAGAGGTTCATGTTCCATAACCAACTTATAAAGAACTCGTTTTTAATTATCTTTTCATTATGCAATAATTGTTTGTATTTATTGTTGTATTTGTCATGGTTCACCGCACTTGATTTCACCTTTCACTAACACTTTATTGATTCTGTATCTGCCACCTGTACTGAATATGATAAAAGAACAATGTTTCTATAAGTACAGGGTTTAAAAGCAGATGTCCTAGCAATCAACTCTGCCCCTCTGTCGAAGTCTCGGAGTGAGAGAAAACGTTGGAGAGTTTGGTTGGCCACAGCCCTGAGGCTGCGATCTGCAGTGACCACTTTGTTTTGGTTTGATATGCATAGCCTGCACTTTTTGCACAGATATGTTTTTTCTCACTTAGCCTTAAGTGCATGGCCCCTCCTTGTTACATGTTGTTATAGGCACCCTGGTCTCACAGAACCAGAAATAGATGTGAAAAGTTAACCATGCCCCTGCTGGCCCGGTGGTGCTGAGGGTTGAGATGCTGGACGCCACACCTCATGCCACGCCGGCGACCTGGGTTCAGGAACAGACTCGGGTAGTTGGTGGGTCAGCAGAGAGGAGCAGGATCGAGCATCCGTAAACTGCTCTCCTGATCCTGTGGAGGGCTGGGGAAAGCCACTGTGCTATAGTGGCTCCTGGGGATATCCAGGGGGGCACTACATGCCAGTGTGCATCTAGGAGGGAGCATGGCACACGTCGGCACACTGTGCCTGGATGTCATTGCACATCTATGCTACATTGGGCACAATCTGGTGGAAAGTGGCTGCGTGCAACCGTGCAGCTTGATGGCCATGCCCTGCTTCACTGAGAGGAATCTCGTGGAATCACACTGGGGGGTCCGGGGACAGGCCGGCAGGGCAGGGTATGGGGAGGCCCCCCAGTAGACTGGCGATGGCCATACCGGATCCCCATCATGTGAGTGAGCCTGTTGCTCTCCCAGCAGGCAGGGCCAGTGGCTGGATGCCCCTGGTGGTAATCGCTGCAGTAAGGCGGAAAAAGAAAGATGTGATAAAAAAAAGTAAACAGCGTCCCTTAAAATATAGGACAAATTAACTTGATAATACATGATTCTGTGATTTTGAATTTTCTTTTATCAGAGGTCACTTTTTTACATAAAAGGATCTCCTCCAGCAGCCATGTCTTCTCCTGTGAGAGGGAGAGCTGAAAATGGCTTTGAAATGAGCGTAGTGAAGAGTTCTCAATCTCCAGCAATGTTGATTGGCTGCTGCAGTTCATGTGGCCTGCCAACAACTTGGACATGCTCAGAGTGTACTTCATTGAAAAAGTGCTGCATTCTGACATGCAAGTGCCAAAATGCTGAAGGAAAAATGAGTTCTTTCAGACCTACTTTTTCATCTTCCAAAACATCAGATTCTAACACATTCCCTGAATGCAAATCCAGCACCCATTCACCACTGCTCAGGAAGAACACAAAGCAGAAACCCCATGGAATGTTCAGGGCCTTAAATTGTTTCACAATTTAAGGATTGTATGTTCAGCTATACACTTCTAATACTTTTTTAAAGCAAATGATATTGGAGGCACTGGGAACAAGGCGACGGACACACAAGTATACACCTGTCCCCTCTACCTGACCAAATATGTCTCCAGCCCTTCATGGGAGTCAAACCTTGGACTCTGACACCTGAAAGCAGCTGCTGTGACCATTCATCTATAGGGACATTTCCCTTTGTTAGGAGGCAAGGGCAATCCTCTGACTTTCTTGCAGAGAGCACCTTCCCACCAGAATCAGGCTCCCATTCACACTATATTTGAAAAGAACTAAAAATAGCACCCACTTGTTTTCAAGCCACAATGTTTACTGTGATCACTGGCCCTTCCTGACATTGTATTTTTCTCTACTCTGATGATTTGCTTTCAATATTAGACTACTCTGCCTTTTTAGTACTCTTCTATACCAACTGTATGCAACCCAATATTCTGTAAGTGCTTTGCCAAACTGCACAAGTAGTAGGCGGTCACCAGACAGATTAGCCAAGCACTGGATATAACACTATCAGGTTAAAACAAAAAAAGACCGTGCTAAGACTGTTGCAGTGACTGAAACCGCAATATTGGTTGTCTGATACAACACTTTTATTAGAAGAAAACCATGTTAGCAACACACCTTCCACAACACTGCCAAACGTTTTTGAACCCCTGATGCTCTTTCTCAAGGCATAATTGAAGGCTCATACCTGTTACCTATTTACGTTAGTCATTTAAAGATCCACACATCCATTTAAATGACTAACATATATAGGTAATGTGTATGAGCCTTCAGTTACAACACTGTGGAAGCAGTGCTGCTAACTAGCTTTTCTTTTAAGAAAAGTGTTTGAACCAGACAACCAATACTGTGGTTTTAGTCACTACAACAGCCTTAGTACCGTCTTTTTTGTTTTATTCTAGAAGTGCTTTGCACTTTACTCTGTACCTGCTGCCATCAGGCCCAGGACATACCTTAAGATGGGTTAACTCTAAGCCTTGTGCATCCACAATGTTTCTAAATAAATAAGAATAAATAAAGAATATATTGTCGAGGGCAAGTCTTTAACTTGGACAAAGTCTGTGGGCAAAACTGCATAATGATACAGCAAGAGCTAAAAGGGCTGCGGAGGAATAAATCAGACTGAGCAAAATGATGACCCAACTCAAAATGAGGCCAATTTGGCTACTTTCTTTCTTAAAGCTGCAGTGTCCATTAATCTTCTTTGCAGACAGAGACATTTTTTTCACTTCAACCAATCACTTCATTTTCTGATGCACCAAGCCAGACAGCCAGCAAGCAGTTTAAAAGCACCAGTGAGACCTCCTCCTCTCCCTGCCACATACTTTATGACTTGTTGGGATCAATGGAGTCTTATTGATACAAATAGGGTGTAAATCATTGAGAGTTTGCATGCACCCGAGAAATCAATTTTCACACATTAGGGCTATTAGCTTATTGAGAGGTGCGTGACATATTAGTGTATGCAATGGGGGAGCCGTACCTGTGAAATATACCTCCTCTTAGCCCATTATTGATCCAAGATGGTCCAGTCCGTCAAAGGAGTTCAAAACCAAACACTGCCAGAATCAATATTATCTGTTAAAAATAAGTCAGCTATGACAGAGAAGCGGCTAAGCAAAGTTGTTTTGGGGGGGGGGTACTTTAGCTAGAGAACTAACTTAATTTAAGAGTGACTCCGGCATTCTAGTGGCTAATAAAACTAATGCAGTAATTCAAAGGAGAGCTGGAGATGGAGAGGGGGTTATGGCTTTCATTCTATCACTCAGCTCAGCCGCTATCAAAGCAGCTTACTAGTAAAGTTACATTTTTCACTTGGGACGGTAACCTAATTACAGTGTGAGGTTTTATTCCTTAGATCAAGGCCCAGCTCCTCGGTAAATTATTGTTTCTGTCGTGGTACAAGGATGCACGAGTGAGCAAGAAATCTTTGTCATGCAGCTTCCCCCTTAAAATTGATATACTGCTCTGTTCAGTGAATGTTTAAACAGAAGCACTGTCCCTGAGGCCTGATGCAGATCCCAGGAAGACACAGGTCTTTGTAACATTTGGAAATGAAGATGTCATCATGAAACTTCACCTACAGTATGAGGTTCTGGTGGAGGAATTTTTTTTTTCTCTTGGCTCTCAGACTACGTCTCAGAAACTTTTGATTTTACTTCTCATTGATGAATTTAGCAATACTTCTATACTCAGTCTGAACAAATGTGGACAAAGTAAATGATATAGAACAAATAGTGTTCCATTTATGCAAGCAGGCGTTTTTAGTTCAGCTGACCCGGAGTGTCGGCGCCTACTGGGAAGCATTTCTGGGGTGGGGGGATTAATCAAACCACCCAAAACAATTTTCTCACTGATTTCAATAAATGTATTATATGTTTCATACTGTTTAATGGTCTATGCTCCAATGCACTGAATACAGCTTAAAATAGCTATTGAATATGTGTAGGGGAAATTGCTTATAACCCCACACTACTGAAAGAAAATAAAACTCAGGTAAGGGGTCACTTGATATGAATACCAGGCCAACACACTTTTATGTTGAAAAAAAAAAGTAACTCAAGTCATAGTAATTACATTTCTTAGAACAGAGGTAATGGCAACGCAAATAAAAATTCTGAAAACTGTAATACCTTGCTACTCAGCCATCTTCAGTTGCAGCAGAATAAACTTTTTCAGATATTCTTGCCGGAGTAACTGGTACGTACATCATGTTGTTCTGCTAAAGGCAACATTTCTGAGTCTAGAGAGGATAGAGAACGTGTAGACTGGTTACAATTGGTGTTCATCTTAATATTTAGAAAGTGGTTTGCAATATCAAAGTCTGTAAATACATATGTTTGCTCACTGAAGCAAACTCCCCACATCTCAGCCTGAATAGGGTAGCTGTAGCACCTGTAGTACATCAAGAAAGGCAGAGTGCAAGTTTATAGGTGGTGTATTGTGGCAATGCATCTCCAATGAAACATCTGGGAGTCTTTTTCTGCTTACTCCAGAAAACTCATTGGGCCCAGTTCTAGAAAGGGCAGATGCACCATGCATAACTTACACAGATGCACAAGTTACACCAACACAGTTGCGACATGCGGGATACGCAGTATTCTAGAACACATGCCAGTTGCGACTAAGCACAAGTCGTGGCCGGCACCCGTGACATGTGTCATATAAAAGCACGCATGATGTGGAGAAAGACGGACAGAGAAATCGTAGCATCATGGCTGACAGAGGAACAAGGAGCAGAAAGGAGGAGATAGCACAAGCAGAAGCAGGGCGCCAGCGAAGAAAAAAAACTTCACCCAGGTGGAAACAAGTCTCCTGATAGAACATGTGCATGCCAAGGCATCCCTACTGCTCGGCAGAGGTGATGAGAAACCACAAGGGACAAGAGAAAGCATGCCTGGGACAGGGTGGCCAGAAAAGTAAACGCAGTGGCCACCCAGAAGCGCATGGTCAGGGACTTCCAAAAGAAATATAACGATGTTGAAAAGGTTGTGAAGCAGAAGCTCACCCACAATAGACAATGTGCCCAGGCCACTGGGGGTGGGCCAACCCAGGAGCAGACCCTGTCAGGCACAGAGCGGATGGTAGTCACCCTCCTTAATGAATGCAGCATCAGTGGTGACATCAACCTTGACACCTTCAGGATGCAGGCCAACAGAGATAAGTGGGGGGGGAGGGCACAACACAACCAACATCCGGTAGCATGGACACACACCCCACAACCCCTGGCCACATATATCAGGGACAATGCAGAGAGCAATCGGGGACAAATACCCAAACCCAGGGACACATCCCACAATCTGAAGATAGTCACCCCGAGGGTTGGTAGGATGAGGGGAATAGTGTCAGATGCACCTCCTGATGAACAGGACGGCTGTAACTATCATGTGTCACATACTGATGTGCGTACAGTCCCCACTGTCCCATCACAGAAACACAACTGTGATGAGGGACAGATGAAGAGGTATATGCAGAAGCAAGGATGTACCCAACAAACAGGGACAGCTGAGAGGTATGCATGGACATGTGGCCATCCAATATATGCAACCATCGCAAGGACTTTCCAGAGGTAATGTACACAGGTGCACAGCCAAGGACACACAGATAGATGCACCAGGGACATGGGGAAAAGATAGCAAAGCATAGTGCCAGCCCACACAGGCATGTGATGCATATGTGTCCTGCATGTGGGAGGTGGTCAGCCATATGGCGCTGGAGGTGGGTGGCAACAATGTGGAGGGGGGCACCCATACCAAAGGGAGGGCTGCACCCACCGGTGGATGTACAGCATGCACAGCGGCCACCCACACAGAGCAGTAGGACACAAACCCATGGCAGGCAACAGACCTATGCAATGAAGACCAGTGGCATGGGATTGTGGGCTGGAAAACCAGGGAACTATAGAGGGCTACACAGTGGCCACAGAGATAGGGTGAGTATTGTGTGTAGTCATGTGACTGACTATGCTGTATTGCACCCACAGGAACCACAGGCCAGCTGGGAACAAGCCGACAGCAGAATGACCAAGAGCAGGACTCCGACGGGGAGTCCACCAGCAGTGAGACAAACAGTCCCATGACCCCCTGAGGACCAGGATGTAAGCGATGGCACTGAGGGGGACACAGCGGCCCCAGTGGAGCTAATTGAGGAGGGTGCAGAGGAAGAGGAGGGTGATGCGCATAGGGAGGAGGTGGAGGATGCTGAGGAAGACCATGAGGACACACAAGGGTCCGCACAAGGGCGCAATGGGGACACCAGCAACATAGAGGCCACAGAGGACAGGCAAGGTGGGATGAATGGCATGGGGGACACAGTGCACACCCCAAGCATACACAACAGCATTGCCGATGAGCTGAGTCTCACCACCATGGATGACCTAGAGGTCCAACTTGAGCAGGTTACGAGGACACTGCAGCAAGGCACCACAACACCAGAGTACTTTGGGGAGTACTGTGGCACCACTGTGAACAAGCAAGATGAGCTAACATGGGAGGTATCTGCCCTGCATACCAGCCTTGAGGCACACCAGCACTGGATGGAGGGGCACATGTTGGACATCATCACCACCATGCAGGCAGGGTCCCAAGACAGCAACACAGCCATGGCGGACTTTGTTATGGCCCTGCATGGACTCATAAACCAGTCACAGTGGCAGACAGATGTATTGCAGCAATGCACCACTGTGCTGGAGTGGTCTGTAGTGCTCCAACAGCAGCACACAGAGGCCATCACTACAGCCCATGCATTCCATTGCAGCCACGCTGCATGCCAGATGACAACAGGATGACATACCACCATGGCCAACACCAGCCGTGCAACAACCACCACATGCACAGTTGCGCTTAACCTATGAGACCATCCCACAGAGGACAGTGCCACCATCCCTGCCAACACAACATAGCGGCACACAGCAAGGTCCACCCATGCACCTGGATGGCACACAAGTGCAAGGGGGTGACACCACAGTGCCGGTCACAGGGGAACAGTGTCCCACACATGGTGCAATCACCTCAACCATCGCAGCCACACACTTCAGCCCAGCCCCCCACCCCACTGGTGAGTGTCACACTAGAGTGCAACAGCCTACAACAGAACAGACAGCCACCTGCATGAGTGGGCAGCACTCACACACAGCCATGCCACCTGGCACAAGTTGGCAGGATGACACCACCTATGGGGCACAACATAGGATCCCTGAGAGTGTGACACAGACCAGAAAGAGCACCAGGAAATGCCAGAGCACAACCAGCATGGGAAATGCACTGGAGTCACAACATGGTGTACTTGCGGAGGCAGGAGAAGAGGGCCCCAGGCATAGCACAAGGGGACAACAGACACAGCAGCAAGCAGCCACCAAGCAGTGTGGCAGAAACACAGACATGGCAGACAATCCTGCACACACGACAGCATAGGTGAATGGCAGCATGCATGACCTGTGTACACACCGTGACCTGCTGGGGTAGACTGACACACTGTTGTCTGGGTGCAGGGCACCACCATGTTGGCACAGACACATCACAGTGGGGACTGAACTGGGCCTATAGTCGGGGACACAGCTGGTGAAATTTAGGGGGGTGGGCAGACACAGGGATTCACCCTGTCACACGCACATTGTTTGCACTGGACATGCGGGGGGGATCACATGTTCTGTCACTGTCACATCTGAGAAGTAAACAAATAACAACACATGTCCTGTTGTCTGTGAGTGTATATCCTGTGTCTGTCAAGGGCTAGCAAGGGTGTGCCATATGCATATGGAGAACTGCACCTGCAGGTGTGGGTAACGCTGCATGGTTGAGGCACGTGTGCAGAGGTGCACCCACCAAGTGGCACGGCAATGCCCACCGTGTCAGCAGGGACATGTGAGTGTGTGTGTGGGTGTGTGTGTCTCTGTGTGTGTCTCTGTGTGTGTAGGGCCTGTGTCCATGAGTGTGGCTGTCCCTGTGTCTGTGTACTGCATACCGTGCAACATACATTCTGGTTGTATCTGGCCAGTTCTCATGGCCACATCACTGTCCCTGGCCATGTCCAGCATGTGGTGTAGGATCCAGGGGTCCCATCTGGCCATGTCATGCCACTGGTGCTTGAGCTGGCATACTGTATGCCGGACATCACTGATGCGCTGCAGGCACTCTGCAATTTGCTGTCAGACAGCATCCCTCTCAGCAGGGGGGGGGGTGTATCCTGCAGCCTGGTGATAGCAGTGTCCTGCCCCATTGCTGCACCATGTTGACAAGCTGTGCAGTCTCCTGGGGTGTGAAATTGGGTGCCCTACCACTTAGGGTCAACACTGGCCTGTGTGCCATTGTGTGAATTGCAACCTGCACCAGACAGTGGTGGTTAACTTGCAGTTCCGTGGCCTGTGATGTAGTGCAATGTGCTCAGCATGTGTTGCTCTACGTGGCACATGCTCAAACATGCATATCGTGCCTGTGGAAATAACTTCCTGTGGGCCGCATGTGCATCACAGCTCTTGTCACACACCTGTGTCTTGTACCTCTGGTATCGTTTGGATGCACAGTTCACTGTTTATCGCTGGATGTATAGCACCATATGTTACACAGATGTGGGGGTGTTAGGGTGGGCTGTGTTGTTCCCCTGTCTGGGAGGGGATGGGAGGGTGGGATGCTGTGCTGTGGCCTGTGATGTTGTGTGAAGTGCCCGACATATGTTACTGTAAGCGGCACATGCACATGCATGCATATCGCAATTGCATCATGTTCTTCCTGCAGCCCACATGTGCATCACAGCTCTGTCACGCACCTGCATCATGTTCCTTCTGCATAGTGCAGCTGCACGGGTCACGGTGTACCTGCAGCTACACTATATTACACGGCTGTTGAACTGTTAGAGGGATCTGTGTGGGTTGGTAGTGGGGGGACAGTGTGGGTTGGGGGTTCATGCATGCCATATGCGCATGTATCACACGTGGCAGCAGTGTGTGTTGCCACCAGTCGCAGGATGCAATTGCAATGCGATGACATCCACGCAACTGTATAATGCTGTCACGCAGTGTTCTATCATGTGTGCCATCATCTGGGTGTTATACAGGTGTGCATGTCATGTACACTGTAGTGGCAGAGTGTATCATGGTGTGGGGTGTGCAGCATATGTGCACCACATTGCGGGGGCATGGCACAACCATTTTTCAGGGTGGTTGGCATGACGGCTGTGGATGGACCATGCCTCACCGTCCACCATTCCTGGATGGTTGGTTTGTCCACCAGCTGCTGAGCACCAGGTAGGGGCATTGGCAGGTGTGTGCGGTGTCACCCTCTTGCGTGCCCAGCACCAGGCAGCAGTTCAGATTGTTGTTGCGCTGTTACGAGTCTGCTTCCATACAGCTGCTGGTGCACTTTACTTGATGTTGCTGGCCTTATGCAAAGTGTTGGTCGATCAGGTCACATCTGGCATGTTGTCCTACCTGGCACAGTGTGGCTTGGGCCTGTGGCTGCCTCACGGGCCGGTCTTGCTGGTGTCCATCCAGGTCACGGTCCATGTCATCCATGTCTGGCAGTGCTACATTCTTCCTCAGTGAAAGGTTATGCAGGATGCAGCATGCGAGGAACATCTTGAAGACCATCTCAGGGCTGTACTGGAGTGCACCACCTGACCAGTCCAGGCACCTGAACCGTGCCCTCAGGATCCCAAAGGTGTGTTCTATCACAGCTCTTGTTACTGTATGTATGTCATTATACTGGTGCTCAGCTACAGTGTGCGGGTGTTGGAGGGGTGTCCTGACTCATGGTAGCTGTGGATATCCACTGTCACCTGTTGGGTTTGAAGGTACATTGTCACTGCACTGCTGGGTTTTGCTGCCTCGCCTGGGTGGTCGTGTTTACACTGTGTGCCATGTAATACCAACCAATGAGCCAGCTGCCTCTGATGTGTCCAGACTCAAATGCGTCTTGCAGGCCACTGTTACGTAGAATGCATGAGTCATGCCAGGAACTGGGGTATTGCACCACTAAATCAAGCATCCAGCACTGGTCATCACACATGTTCTGCACGTTCATTGAGCGGAACCCCTTTCTGTTCACGTAGACCTCTGGCTCACCTGGCAGTGTCCTGATGGCCACATGTGTGCACCTAACACCCGAGGGAACTGGGCCACTTCGTAAAAGGCCTGCTTGAGCACCTGCTGCTGCTGGTCATCCCTTGGGAACTGGATGTACATGTCCACATGCTGCAGCAGCACATCGAGGAACTGCCTGAGGCAATGTGACATGGCAGGCTGTGAGATGCCCACTGTGTCACTGGTGGGGGTTTAGAAAGTCCCTATGGCTAGGCAGCACAGTGCTGTGGAGACCTTAACCTCCACAGGGATGAGGTGCTCCCTATGGGTGGCACTCTGGAGCTCTTCTTTCAGATCGTCACACAGCTCTGCTATGATGACACTTGGCAGGGGGTAGCGCGCAATACACTGCTCCTCTGTACGGTCTAGATATGACTTTCTGGGCTGGTATACCCATGGTGCATGGTATCTGACCCTTCTTGGCTGCTGTTGTGGCTGCCAGTTCCTATGGTTCCTGCCATCATGCATCCTGTGGCACCTACACCACCTGTCTGCTGCCTGGAGTATGCTCATTAGGGCTAATGGGGCTACCATTCCTCTCTCACTCACATCCTGTATCTGTGTGTCCACTGCTTGCTCAACAGTTTCTCTCTCCTGTGTGTCTCCATGGGACCCATTTATACTCTTCTGAGTTACACCTGCTATCCCCTGGTGTAACTTCCGTGAATTGCTATTGGCCTATCTTGTCCTTCCGTAGCTTCTAGAATTGTACTTGAGTCCTATCAGCTACTTTGTTTGGCACATCTCGCACTACGCATATGCGTATCTTGGGATATGTCACAACTGTAGCATGGATTGCCTCTGGCATAATGGGTTCCGCTATGTCACACTTGTGTGTTTTAGAATACCGCTTATCGTAACTGCGTGCGTAACTTGCCACTTGCGACATTCTTTATTGGCGTAACTCAGTTACGTTTGGTGTTACATTTCGAAAATCGGGCCTATACACTTTAACTTTCTTTATTCCTTGCATTATTTTATCTGTGACTTATCTAGTGCATGTTACAGCAATCATATGACAAAATGAAGCCAACACTAAACAAGCATTTGTCAATGCCGAATGTTGTCTTGCTGGCATTGGCATTGGTAGTGCAGGAGTTAGAGAGATGCATAATAGGAATGGCAGTGAAGTATTGAACTGATGCCAACCCCACCGCCACCCTGCAGACACTGACAGACATTGGGGTGTGCCTTTGGGTCATCGGCCATAAGGCTCATGCCATTTCACATCACCTTACCCTGCAGACACTGACAAGTGTTGCTGTGTGCCTTGGGGTCTTCAGACCTTATGCTCACCACATTCCATAAGGAAATAAGCTGAGATGGGTGCAGTATAGCAGAATGAGGTGAACTTTGGGGCTGAATAGTCCAAGGCACACCTCAATGCCTGTCACTGGCTGCAGGGTGAAGTGGGGTGGGATGGCATGAGCATTACAGCCGACAGTCTCAGTCACACCCTGGCGCCTGTCAGTCGCTGGAGTCTGCGGGCGTTATGGTTGGAAACCCTAACGCCCTGTGTGTTTGTTGGTATTTTCACTCCGAATTTTCAACATGGGCTTTTTGTGACCTCACCTCATGAACAGTGGCACTATCAGTTCATTAGTCGAAAGATGATTTTCCACAGCCACTGCACCATTTGGTGTCACAAGTACGAAAACACGTTTCGGGCAGGATGTGAAAAATGATAGCTGTACTGTTCATGAGGAGGTGTTAAAAAATGGCAATGTTGAAAATCTGGAGTGAAAATATGAAAAATTGAAGTCATGAGCATGCATAGAAACTGCGCAACGCACACCCATAATGCAATTATTTGGGGGATTTTGTTAACCACATTTTCAACATAGGTATTTTGGGACCTCTGCTCATGAACAGTGGCACTGTGATTTTGTTAATCTGTCACGAGCGCGCCATTGTATGGCAGATGTGTGAAAACACATTTCAGGCAGGATGTGAAAAATGACAGCTGTACTGTTCATAAGGAGGTGTGAAAAATGGCAATGTTGAAAATCAGGAGTGAAATTATTAAAAATTGGTGAAGTCATGAGCATGCGTGGAAACTGAGCAATGCACACTCGTAACACAGTCATTTTTTGGAATTTTTTCACCAAATTTGTAACATGGGTTTTGGGACCCCACCTCATGAACAGTGGTGCTGTCATTTTGTTACTTTGTCCCAAAAGGTGATTTTGTACAGTGACCGCGAAATAACCTTTTGGGAGGGAATAACGAGATGACAGTGCATGTGTTCATGAGGTGGGGTCCCAAGAACCCCATGATGAAAATTTGGAGCCAAAATTCAAAAAAATGGCTGAGATATCCCACTAAGTTGAACCCTTCCCCCCATTGATGCCATTATACAGCTTACCGGCATTTCTTCATTTTGCAGTTCGGCTTTGAAGAGTCAGGCGTGTTCGGCTCCACCGAAGATCACTGTGCCAGACCTCTGGAGGTACGTATGGGGTGGGGGTGTGTGGAGGTGGGGTGGAAAAAGGGTGGGTGTGGGTTGGGGAAGGGGCACCAAGGACAAGTTGAGGGACTGTTTTCTTTTTTTCCAGGTACAGAAAAAAAAACACATTGTGGGACCATTTTATTTCTTTATAGGTGAAATAAAACAAATGTTGGGCACACTGGGTGGACTTCAGTGTGCCCCATGACTTTTAGGGGGATGTTGGCCACACTGGGGTGGTCTCCCAGTGTGCCACACAATGGGTGTGGGGGGGAGGAACATGCCGACACAGTCAGCTTTGTGTGAGCGGCAACACATTGGGGTGGGCTCCCAGTGTGCCACACAATGTGGGGGTGGGGGACATGCCGACATGGGGATTGCACCCCCAATGTTGGCTTTCTTTGGGGATTGTGTGGTGGCAGCTCCTTCCACCGCCATGTTTATTGAAATTTTTCACCAGGAAAGGCACTTATAGGAGGCGTGTCATTTGTGCCATTGCATGGCGAGCTTGTCTTTGATTGCAGCAGCACATTTCTTTCAAGTTGGTGGCACTTTACATAAGTCTTGTGTCGGCGCTAGCATGCTGGCTAATTGGGGAATGAGGGACACACCTACTAAAGCGTGCCCTGCATTCGCCAACACTGACACACCTCTGCATTTCTCCTACTGCCACAAGATATTGCTTGCGCATGCTCAAGACAACATAAAAAAAACAGTTCAAGGCTCTATGCAAAAGAGAGGGGGTGGAGAACCAGATGCAGGAATTAAAGTGGCAATAATGGGGTCCACCCAAGCTTGCATAAAATGTGTTAGTAAGACTGAAAAAACAAAGGAAACGACTTTGGCTAAACAAGCAAATGAGGGAGACAAAATGTGACACATGCACACACGCATGCACGCATGTGCATGCGCATACACACAGACACACACATATGCACGCACACACACATACATACACACGAAAGCTTTACATTTTGAAAGAGGGATCAGAATTAAACCGACAGGGCTGCATATAAAGATGAATTAGAAAACAGCAAGGACCTCATTAGGAGGGCAAACATTAACATACTGTATAACTAAGGATAGTGGATTGAGTCAAAAATAAGGATAAAATGTTTTATAGGCACAAAAGGGAAAAACAAACATTTGCCTTCTAGTGATGCAAGAAGCACACACACTTAGTCGAGAAGCCTACTAGATGGAAGGGGAGGATGTTGGTTGCCCCTGCACCATCTTGGCACACCTGTATGTAACCACATTCAGAACATTACAACAGACATCCTTGGTGGGTGAGGGAAGAAAACTTGGCGGAAACATGGCAGTATTATTTTGATGGTCCTGGTAATCCTGAGCCCTGTGCAAGTTGCTGGGATCCCCAACCAGATTGTGCTCCAGACATGCTCACCCTGAAGGTCCTGCCACTGGCGTTAGTCTGCGGAGGGGCAACAGCACCTGGCAAGGGCATTGTTGGGGTTGGCAGGTTGGTGGATCAGGCCCAATGTGGGGCAACTGCCTGTTAGCTTCATACAACCTTGATTTTAAACAGTTCTACTTAGCTGTCTGGTTTTAGATATTGTAGCCATTTTAGTGCGCTGAGAATTCCCTTTTGTAAATTTTTGTGACTCATTAAATCCATCTTTTTCAGATTAAATAAAAACTTCTTAACCACCGTTACCAGTAGGTTTAAGGGGGACATCAGGAAGTTCTCCTTCACTGTGACAGTGGTGGAGCAGTGGAATAAGCTGTGTGCTGGATGCAGGAATAGTACACAGGTTCTGGTGGGACAGACATACTGTGGGGTTCTGGTAAAGATGAAGAGGGTAGTGGGAAAGAGGAAGGCTACATCCGTAGGGTGGCAGGTCTACAGGATGAATACTAATATTGCCAGTTTCAAGAACAGACTGAATGGACTGTAGATCATTTTCTGACATATGCTTCTATATATCTATGTAACCAATTGTTTCAGTTTTTATTTGTATACGGTGTTTAGTTAAAAACAATGAATTCATTTAAATAAACAGTTAATAAAATAATATTCTTCAGAATCTGGGAACTATATTCTTATAACCAGTATCAAGATACCAAGTGTGTGTTTTGTGTAGAAACCTATGTTGCACCGTTTGAGGTGTTATTACAATAGCCCAACAAATAGAAAATAAAGAGGATATATTTCTATAGTTTAAAACAAAACTGTATTTAAAGAAATTCAGCCTCCTCCATACACAGTGTGGTAGTGTTTCTTGAACAAACGCAGCATAGATGACAGATTTCCGGCCACTTGGAACGTATACTATTTTCTCTTGTTTTGCTACAGTTTGTAAGAAAGGCTTAACCCTGAGCGTTGAGGTTGCCTTTGTTATCTCTCTCTTCAAAAGAGATTGACTGTGGGTGAAAGATAATATAAACTGTTAAAAAATGATTATGCCAGAGAAATGGAAAATACAGGGGCCTCAGAAAACAGATATCTGTGTAATCCTCAGGAAAAAGTCTCTACTCAGCCTCTCTTTAATTTCGATCCCTATAGGTCTTCAAAGGGATTAAATAAAAGGGCACAAACAACAACTTGTGTTGTGTTTATCCCATCATCTGTTCAGAAGTATAAAAGGAAAAACAAACACAGGGGAAACTGTTCCTGTTTGGTTTCAAAGGGGTCTTTTTAATCTCTTTTCAACAGGTAACTAACTTCTAATGTGCATATATTTACCATAATATTCCAAAATACTTCCTTAATTTGCATAGTGTGCTAATAAAATGTTTTTTAAAGAGCTTGATTTGAAACTTTTAAATTATAAGTAGTGATATGCAGAATTTTGTTTTGCTTTTGTAAAATCTGCATGTGAATTGCAAAATATAGAAAACTCCACAGAAGTCTGAAATAAATCATGGGAAAATTGAGTAGGTGTATATTCCTGTGGAAAGTGTAATGCCATGCAGTTCCATACTATTTTGCCAAACTGTGCAATTCCACAGCAGAGTTTTGGGATACTGATCATGAAGAATTCAACAGCACTGCTGAATACAAAATTGATGCTGCAATATTGTTGGAAGCATTCTGCAGAATAAAAAATAGCATTATGTGGTAATTCTGCAACAGTGCCAATTAGAAGACAACAACAACAGCCTTATTGCTCATCAAATGTGTACACAGTACGTTACTTTATTTTCAAACCAAACACATTTCCAGGACATTTATACACACAAGCCACCCCTAGAATCATCCAAGACATAACCTAAATCCTCTTACAATCACTTTGTTTTCCACTGTTTGCCTAAAATTCTTATGTACTACTCTTTAATTGCCTAATGTGCTGAACCCTGTAACAACTGTATTTGTTCTGAACTTGTAACTACTGTATTTGTGTCTTGTATTATTTGTCCACTCTGATGTGGAACATTTGTAAAAGAGCTCATGCTCAAAGGTCTTCCGATATTTACAAAAAATTAAAAAAATAAATGTTTAATCACTCAAAATGTTATTTCCTCCTGCAGGCTGGTGCTAAGCTAGCTGCAGGTGCATGCCTATGAGATACATAGATAGACAGACAGACAAAGACAAATATACTCAGCAAATAACCATGAAGGAGAGAGGAAGGCAGCTAGCAAGCTAATCACAAGGGCAGAGGTGAGACAAGTAACAGAACTTTAGAGTGTTGAGTCATTTGATGTTCCCAGAGGGCTAGCCCCCTTAATGTAAGGAGGGGTACGGTGCCCTGATGTGTGAGGGACACAGAGCCCTTTGATGTTTGAAAGGCACAAAGTAGTTAGAGGAATGTTGAGGAATGGAGTGTTTTGATGACTGATGTGCACTGAGCCCTTTGAGGTATGTGGTGCATTTTTTAGTTCACGTTTTACACCTGTCCCCAAGATCTGGCTGACACTTATCCCCAGGCCAGCCTTGGTCTAGCATCAACCCCAGACATGCCAAGGACTCTTAAGATGTTACTCCTTGGTTCTGTGCCATTCACTCCTATGTCTACCTTCCCACAATGGGGTCTACCTCCTGTCAGGATGTAGCAAGCACAGGGGGCGAGGGTTCTCCAAGGCTGGTAGCTTCAACTGCAGAGCATGGGGACTGAGTTGCACCATCCTGCTACACTACATGGAGCATTTTCTTATTTATCTTTACCCTACCCAGGTCACCTGCATGATGACATGCACCCATTCCCTGGCACTAGCCTGTCAGGGAAGAGGCAATGTTGCACACGTACGCCCTCATCTCAGTATAGGAGGCACACATGCATGAGATGGGGCTCTCCCTTTCCCTGGAACCTGAAAGCATAGCCTTTGCTGCATTCCCCAGACTCCCTCAGTTCAAAGAAGGAAGGAAGGATGGTCAGGTCTGCATCTCAATCCAAGTTTACCTACACTGGAGAACAACATGCCACTCCAGTGCCACTGAGCCCAGTGCGTGTGAAGCCTTTTAATGTTTGAGGAGGGATTTTTTTGATGTTCATCTTGGAGTCATGCAATGCCACTTACATTAAAAATGGAGAAAATGGCTCAGCTACTTAAAGAAGAGATAAGGTAAGCTATTCCAGTAATGGGGGCTGAGATCTAAAATGTCAGGTCAAGACCCAAAATGGGTTCGGACGGCACAGGTGTAAGCCACAGTAAAAAAAAGGTCTTCCATGAAGAAGAACATGCCTGATATCAATGATATATCGATAAAATAAAGATAGAAAATATAGCTTGATATATAGCAGATAGCTAAGCAAACCTTGCAGAATGTAAGTAGAATATAACTTAATGCAAATTCATACTGCAACTCCTCCCAAAGATACCAGGGAATATCCCCGAATGACTCTGGCTGCACAGGTTCCCTGCTCATCCACAATTGGGCGGGGGTCTGAGCACTGTACAGGTTGCAGGTATAATCACCTTTACCAGGTGAGTAAATACCATTATCTCCTGCAACCTTTCCAGTGCTCAGACATTCCTTACAAGTGGGACTTTCAAAGCAGAACATAAAAAACCTTGGTGGGAAGATGAACATTATAGTACTGGGAACCCATATTGTCTGTAGCGCTGCCCTACTCAACATAGACAATGCCACATCCAGTGGGAAAAGGTGGCCCAAAGTATAGACAGGTCCCAGGAGGTTGCTGCGCTCCAAACCAGTACTGAAGCGCCCCATCACTGCACCTAGGGATCTGATGGTGCCCTGGTGAAATTCAACATAATGCCTGAAGAGAGACCCAGGCACACCACCTAGTAGATGACCACTGTTGCTGCCTTTATCTGCTTGATTATTGCTTCTGAAGAGATGGCCAGACCAACTTTTCACCTGCAAAAGGTAAGGACCGTCTAACCTATGGACATGGCCAGAAAGTGAATGTCCTGCTCATATGATTGTCCTGCTCCCTGTGGAAGGGTGAACCACCTGTGGAGGAAGAGATGAGCCTGATCAGGGATAGACTGTGTTCTTCTGGGCATCAAGGGATGTGTCTCAATGTGACAGCGCCTGTAACTCTTACCCCATCTGGGTGAGTGCCTGGTGATGAGAACAAATGTTCTGAAAATCATCCAGTACACTGAATCTGGTATGAAAAGTGGGTGATAAAAAACACACATGACCAGAAGAAGTTGACATGAAGGATAAGGGCGTAGAACAGTGAGCTGTATTTACCCCAGCAGTATTGCCCAGACCACCTGTGGGTACACATCTAACTGCCCCCTCCCCGGGAAGGAAGCCTTTCATTGCAGGTGTAGTCAAAGCTGGAACCTTCCGAAGGAGTATGCAAGGCCTTCATCTGCTCCAGCATTAGAAAATCAAGAACTTGGAGACTGCTCACCCTGTTAGGTGAGCACCCTTCACTGAACAGCCTTTATAGAAAGTCTGACAATACCTTTGACATGCCTTAGGCATTGACTGTCACCTGGATTGTAATAGCTAGTCAATCACCCTGAAGCGGCCCCACCTTAAACAGTCTTTGTCTCACAGCAGCCATGCAATCAAGCTGATGATCATGTAGTGGTGACCAGGATTGGACCTTGGCTAAGGGGAAATGGTACGATTAAAGAGATGTCACGGAGTGTCAATCAACAGAGCTATGAGGATAAAATACAAAGACCCCCGTGATCAGTCGGGGCTATCAGCAGTCCTGTAACTGCCATGAAATGTGAGTTTTAGGAAGACCTCAGCCGTCTATCTCTGCCCCTTCTCCTGGGGCTACAGGGCTCCCAGATCTACAGGGCTTCCTGCATTTTACAGGGAAATCTAGCCATCTACAGTGAAATTGTTCCCATAGACTTGCATCAGTTATATGGGAAAACAGGGCAAGCTGGCTTTCATGGGAAATAAGGCATTCTACAGGAAAACACAGGAAGATTGCCATGGAGTTACAGGGAAAATGCTCGATCAGTCTGGGAGCTCTTGGGCTACCGGGGCGTCTACACCCCCTGCTGACCATTAGCTTCAACCCTCTAGCACCACTTCTGCTCCTGTTGCTTTCACTGGATTATCGTATATGGTAAACAACTGTCCCTTCAGTAAGCACTCACTGGCTCCCTGTCATTCAGATGGCTGGACAGGGAGGGGGTCTTCAGTTTCTATGGGGGAACGAGGGGTACACCGGACACTGGCTATGGGTTCAATGTTACTGGGCATGTGATCAAGAGCCAGAAGCACACTAGACCACCACGGATTGTGCACATTGCTACAAGCAGGTGATCAGAGGATGGGGAGCTCACTAGACCCCAGGGATTATGTACAGAGATACAAGCAGGCAACTGGGGGGCAGGGGGAAAACTAGACCACCTGCAATTCCTTACAGTAATACCCATTGATGATTGAGGTGGGCAATTTGGGCTACCAGGGACAACATACAGGAGGCAGCCCTGATAGGTGCTAAGCGGGGGGGGAATGCAAAAACTGTTTGCTACAGGCCTATAATGAGGCCCTAATGGAATGCAAATGACCCCATAGTACCTTGCTAATCCTATTGGGTCATTAGTATAGGGATGTTCAAATATGGAAAATGTCCAAGAGGAGCACTTGCCATTTGCAGGCCTTAAAAGCCCAATTGCTCTTGCATGCCCCATAGCTCCCTACTGGCAACACACTTTATGTGGCCAGTAGGGGGTTATGATTTGTGGGAGCAATCAGGATAGTGCCATGCTCTGTTGGTTGGTATATTGGAACATGTCATTAGCACTTATGTGCTTTGGACATGCTACAGTATACTAGTAGTTTGCTCTAGGAACTAATTTTCTCCCGGAGCAAATCTTTTGTAAGCAAAATCCAGGTTCTTTGAATATCCCACCCTATATGTGGATCTAAAATGCCACAGTGACACCAATATTTCAACCCCAGGTTACATCAACGGCACTATGTCGACCGCAATTGCGGTTGGCATTGTGCCATCTGCAATTAAAGTGTTTTTTTTGTGAGTGGCCGGCCCCCGCACTAATAACATCGAATCTCTACTATAATCAACTCCCGAGTTGGAACTGATTCGGAAGGTGCAACACTGGGGAAAGTAGTGCCATGGTCCCGAGCGATCTGTCGATCTTGTCAGTATCCACAAGATCGCTGCAAAGTTGTCGCTGCAGCGTCGGCATACCCCTATATGTTCAAGGCATGGAATTCAGCAAGGATTGTTGAGATCTAAGGGACAAATAGACTGTTTTCCTGCAAATGGCTATAGAAATAAGGAATGGAATGTCCTGAAATTCAGAATTATTTGGCATGTTATTGGATCGGAGTCTTGCTTCAGCTAACTATCAGGCATTTGCACAAAAACAGAAAAAACAGTTGACCATCATGGTGGATGCATGTATGAATAACTCTGAGCAGTGCAGGAGAACAGCTAGCAAGGCAAACAGGATGTTGGGATGCATCGTAAGGGGGATCACCTCTAGGAGCAGGGAAGTGATTCTGCCGCTGTACAATGGACTGGTTAGACCACACCTTGAGTACTGTGTACAGTACTGGAGACCACACTTGAAGAGGGACATACAGCTCCTGGAGAGGGTACAGAGGAGGGCAACTAAGATGATATGAGGACTAGGGGATTTGACGTATGAGGACAGACTTGAGAAGCTCTGCTTGTTTTCATTGGCGGAGAGGAGAGACAGGTGGGACATGATTGAGGTCTTCAAGTACCTCAAGGGAATAAATAGGGTAAACATGGAGGGGATCTTTAAACTAAAGCAGGGAGGTATCACCAGAGGGCATGGTTTGAAGTTGGAAGGTGGAAGGATGAGGGGAAAAGAGGAGGTTTTCACTGAGAGGGTGGTGGACCCTTGGAATGCACTGCGGGCGATCTGGTTCAGAGATCCACAGTGGAGGGCTTCAAGAGAGGGTGGGACAGATGCAAAAAGTGGATGTATCAGATGATGGCCTGGCCTAGGGGGGTGGGGATGGATGATAGGGGTTTCTGGAACACAAGGGGAGGGAGGGCCTTGGCACCCAACTAGGGATCTGAGGTTTGAGCAGATTCGATAGACCGTAAGGCCTAATCTGCTGGCAATTAGTATCACATTTACCTTCTTTGTGCTGCATATCTTATTGTTGACTTAGTGCAGATTTGTTTGGTTATAGAGTGCTATAATTTAGCTCATGATTTATATATTTATGTATTTGTGCTACCCTTATTCTTTATTACTAAAGAAAACATTACAAGAACTGGGGTTTGTCATTTGGTCTTCATATTCGTTCATTTATTAATTCATTTGCAGTAGAGATGTCATGAAACCCCACTGTACTGGATGAAACCTAATAGCATACAAGTACTAAACTTGCAGGCATGTCCCAAAACCTTTTCGTCCAAAGCCTGCAGTGATCTAGGACAATACTAGACAAACACAACATCCTATATAAAGATTGCTCGGCTACTGTACATACAGACAGACAAGTGGAAAACATTAGTAGTGGATAGGTCAGAGGCCTACTGGCTGCTTCAACATGATCAGAACTTCTGAAGACTGACTGAAAGGGAAACAGGACAGGACATAGAATTCTATAGTTTAGCAGCAAAGGGAGTAAAGACGATTCGGTGGCAGTTCAGCAGCTCAGAGGGAGATGCAGAGAGGCACCAGTAGATCAGAAGGTTTGTTGCAGGTGACTTTTGAAGGGATAGGGCTGCATGCAGTGCATACATTACTTTGTGTGTCTGACGTAGCCATATTTTCACACATGTCCAGCCTCTCACAACCAGTGAAAAAGATGTCGGTCATAAGGACAGCTCTGCTATGATGCACTGGATAACATTAAATGCATTAATTAAGGACATCATTTGCTCAACCCTGGCTCATCCATGGAGGTTTATTCACAACCAGCCAAATGGGGTTAAACTTAACACCCCTTCAGAAGAGCGGGACCTGGAAGTCATTATTTGTGACACCCTAAAACAGTCAAGCCAGTGCAGCAATACCTACAGCAAAGCATGCAGGATGTTGGGGTGTATAGGGAGGGGTACAGATAGTAGAAGGAGGGAGATGATCCTCCCCTGTACTGATCCTTAGTGAGGCCACACCTGGAATACTGTGCCCAGTTCTGGAGCACTCACCTCAGAAAGGATAAGGAAAGGCTGGAGGAGATGCAAAGGAGGGCAATGAAGATGATATAGGGTCTCCATGGGAACACCTACGAGAAGCGACTGGGAGTGCCGAACATGTACTCATTGGACGCCAGAAGGGAGAGGAGGAATATGATTGAGACTTTCAAGTTCCTGAATGGCATAAATAAAGTGCCTCGAACAGAGCTTCTCAATAGGAGCACCAGCTCAGCGACACGCCGGCATGAATGGAAACTGAGAGGAAGGAGCGTCAGGAAGGATGTGAGGAAGTACTAGTTTACTGAGAGGGTGGTGGAACCATGGAACAGTCTACCTGCTGAGGTGGTGGGTGCCAAGATCACAGAGGGTTTCAAGCAGGGGTGGGACGGAGTGAGGGCACAGAAAATTAGCTGTGCTCCCAGTACCTGGGTAAAGAAGAAAGAGCTGAAGGGGAGGGGTTAGGTCCCCAGATTGAAGCTAGGTGCTGGACAACTTTGGGCAGACTCAATGGACCTTCAGTCTTTTTCTGCCATCATGTTCTATGCTTCTATGTTTCTATTTTCTACATTTAGTGAAAGTGATACTGGTGTATGGCCAGTATCAGAAACAAACTAAATTCAGTGCACCACCCCACATGCCAAGAAAATAAAGGGGGTGAACTGGGTTCACAAAAATAAAGAGGGACATTTTATAATAATAATAATCCACTCAAGGGTGTGGGTTATGATGGAATTTACCTACATCTGGTGTGGATTTGGTCACTTAGCCTGCAGCCTTGTGACCAAACCACCCCAGGTGTGGGTACACCCCAGCATAACCCATAGTCTGTTGTGGATTATTGCTTACATACTCCATTTATGATATCAGTTCTTTTGATGGCTTTTACACAACTCTTGTTAACATATTGAGGCCATGTAGGATTGCAGTAATCCATATTCCAAATAACTTGAAAACAGAAGACCTTTTCAAGAATGCAGTTTAAAAAAAGCCAAAGGGCCCTATGCACGATGCTACACATTGTGAAACCGAGTGCGTGAGACATAGATACAGATGAATGCCATGGGGCGGGGTCCTGCAGACCCCCAACGGGTATTCACGAATGGTGTGCAAGTTAGTTATGCACTGGATCCTCACGTGGTCAGCAACATGCCAGGTGCATGCAGGGGGCATGCCTGCACTACACGCCATTCACTAAGGTGCATAGCGCTGTGCACCAGGGGCATAGGAAGGCACCAGTTACACCAGGGGGGGCCCTGCAGTTACCACTGTATGTGCCCAGCCCTGCACATACAGGATCCCCACATGGCCACAGCAGCAGTAGGGCAGCCCCTCACACACAACAGAACACCCACACAGGTCCTGACAGTAGGTTCACAGCCCCCCAACACAACTGGACCCCCACTCCAGGCCCGTATGCCAGCCCCCCCTCACACATCCACCCAATCCCTGTTTGTTCCGGCCTTACCCCCAACACATGTCTGCCCCGTCCGTTTTAAAGCATACCCCAACATGTGTCCAGCCGCATCCCCGTGGTTGCCAAGCATACCCCCAGCACATGTCTGCCCCATCCCCGTAGTTGCCAAGCGTACTCCAACACATGCCAGCCCAGTCTCCATATTTCCAAAGCATACCCCCAACACATGTCAGCCCCATTCCTGTAGTTACCAAGCATACCCCCCACACATGTCTGCCCTGTCTCCATAGTTGCCAAGCATACCCCCAACACATATCAGCCCCATCCCCATATTTCCAAAGCATATCCCAAGACATGTCAACCCCATCCACGTAGTTGCCAAGCATATCCCCAACACATGTCAAAAGATATGGCACACTGATGAGTCCAAATGAAGTCGAAACACGTGTACATTTCTGCTGTTCGTAGCCTTTGCTGATTGCACTGTGAGGCCTTTTGGCACCATGCAATTTTGCTTAAAGCTGAGCCAGTCCAAATTCTCTCATGGGGATTTTCATATGTTTCACATGATGCTTTGCCTTATGGGGGGTATACGCAATTGTGTTTCCTTTAAAACTTGGTTATATGGCCAATATTCTCTGGGATAACCCATGCCTCTGGGCATTTGCTCTGGGATTCTTTTGCAGTCCTTTTCCTTCTCTATTTTGGGGTCCCCATGACCCAAACATATAACATCCCCCTTAAGGGGTGGCTGGCTCCCTCTCCCTGGGCTAAGACACACATATGGCACACTGATGAGTCCAAATGAGAACAAAACACATGTATGTGTCTACTGTTCTTAGTCTTTGCTGATTGCACTGTGAGGCCTTTTGGCACCATGCAATTTTGCTTAAAGCTGAGCCAGTCCAAATTCTCTCATGGGGATTTGCACATGTTTCCCATGATGCTTTGCATTATGGGGGTATGTGCAATTGTGTTTCCTACTTATTGACTATTTGCATGGACACTCTAGATACTCAGTGATTATTTGCACCTGGCAGCCCAGATACTCAGTGAGTATTTGTACTGTGCACCCCAGATACTCAGCAAATATTTAGGTGCCCCAGATACGCTATGAGTATTTATAGTGGGCCCCCAAATAAAGCATATATTGTGAATGGACTGCAAATCACCTTGAAAAGTAGATTTAGCATGTATGTGGATATTTTTATTATTGCAAACTGGAAACTAACCTTTTTGGAAAAACATTTTAGCTGTGCTTCTACTTTAAATAGCAGGATCAGAATTTTTAAAACACTAGATGCAGCATGTGTGTCCTTTTTTGCTGCCAGTGCATCAAGTTTAATGCATTAATATACGGTTCTTGTGCTCTGTTTTTAAATCGTTGGATGCATTTACAACATTTCCTCACTGTGAGGCACAGAAATTACACGTGTCAGAATTTTGACACATGCCTTATTTTTGATGGGCAACTTACCGAAACTGTGACATGTTGTTAGACCGCCTCCTTTGTGGTCTAACAGTCATGTCACAAATCATTCACTTGTAGCAAAACAATGCTGCAAATCTTTTAAAATCCATCCCTGGTTGTCTAGTTAGGATACATATATTAAGGAATGATGGTTTGGGCCTTTAGATGCCCCAGGACTCATTGGGTTTGCTTTCATTCATTCCTTTCCATATATTTTCATTAATTTATTTTTATTTTGCCAGCTGCTATTAAAAAGAATCCAATGGAATCCTTTTATTATGATGTTAGAACATCTTTGCTGGCAAGTCTGGCAGTGTATTTCAACAGGAAACTCCATTTCTAGCAGATTTTTGCAGCGAAACAACATTTATTCCACTAAAAATATAATAGATGTATTGGTAATATGGAATTTTTTTATCATCTGTGATCTTTTGGTATAATTTAGCAGGTTATACAGTTGGCATTGCTTAAAATGAGCACATTTGCCACCCCCTTTATTGTACAAGTTAAACCCCGGGTCGCACCTGAAAATAGGCACTTGCTGTCTAGCGTGCTTACCCAGTTACCAAAAGCAAATAAAATAAATAAAATAATGTCTGTGTTACCATTATGGTGCCTGTAATACAGCCCTCACTGTTATGCGGTCTGCGGTACGTGCTTACTGCACTTACTGTGAGCTGCGTGTCATGCAGTGGGATAGTGTGATTGGGGATTAACGGGAATGCACTGTTAAAAGAGCACTTACTTTACTTACAGAGCTCGTTACAGGAAGGATTCTTTGTACTGTATGTCATCTGCACTGTGAAAAGATTAACTTAATTTCCTCTGCTGTGTTAAAAGAGAGCTTATTTTGAAACTTAAAAATGAGCTAATGGCTTATTGCTAATTCCGGCTCTACGATGCCAGTTCGACAAAATTTCATTGACCGGCATCACAGCGACGGAATTTATGTCGACCGCAAGTTGCAGTTGACATAAATCCTGATGGACTCCCAGTCCGTGTGTCTATCAGAGAGCTTTGCCCCCTGAACACCCCATGCAGAGGCTCTGCCCCCCCACACCTCCCATTCTAAATATAATCAACTCTGACTTGGAGTTGATTCGGAAAGAAGGAGTGCAGGACTGTGAGACGGTGTGCCCCAGTCTTAGGTGCACCAATACAGCGACTTGTCAACGAACTGTCGATTTTGTCAGCAACGACGTAGGTCACTGTATTGGTGTTGCTGTTGGGGGGGTATACTACTAATTTTATATAAGAGCACTTATTTTGTGCTTGGTTATGGGAATGATTCTGTATGCTCTGATTAAAGAGTGATTATTTTCTCAGTTCATTCAAACCGATCTGTGTCTTTATTTGTGGTGGTGGTGGTGGCAGGGCAGGGGGAGGGGTGCTTGGTGCTTAACTCATTCTGTTAAAAGAAAACTTTATTAAGAATTATATTTTCCGAGTTGCTTTATATGCGTTGGGGGGTGCTTGGTGCTTTATGAGATGGATTCTGAAGTGCACTGTTAAAACACAACTTTATTTCATCTTACTTCTTGAAGAAATCTGTTATGTTGGCCTGCTTGGCACTTTTTCTACTATAGTGCTCCCACGTCTTCTCTGTTTTATTAAGGATATCCCAGTTTGGTGTGTGATTTCCTCATTCTGCTCCATTGCCATTCTCAGTGTCAGCAATGCCTGACGGACATTTACAGGGATGATGGTGGGGGGGCATCATCATTCTTGTCAGCGTCTTCTTCTGTATCAGGCTCAGTAACCTCCTCCTCCTCCTGTCTCTGACCTGCCAGTGCCTCCTCGATATTGTCAACCACTGGTTGCTGCCCATTGTTTCCCTTATGGCATAGTTAGTCAGATTCATGGGAAGTCAGTCCTTCGGAGGGCAGGGGGGGTTCATCATGTGCACTGATTTCTGATTCATCTGATTGGTCTGTGATGCCTTCCTCTGTGTTATGTAGAGTAAAACCTCCTGTCCGAAAGCATCTCACTATAGTTTCAGAAGAGACATTATCCCATTCAATTTTCATGAGCTGCACTGCATCCAACAGACTAATCTGTCTGACACAGGCAGCAGCTTACAACTCCTCTGCATTATCCAGAGCCTACAGTACTCTAGCCCTCACGGAGCACACATAATGCCTCTTAAATGCATAAATTATCCCCTGGACCAGGGGTTGAATAACACAGGTTGTGTTTAGAGGAAGGAAAACAAGCTTTGATATTTCTTAATCCCTGCACATTTGGATAGCCAGTAAAATTGTCAAGCAACAGGGCCACGTTCCTCTCTCACTGTCTTTGATCCACCCCTGGACCCAGTCTTTGAAAATATCCCTAGTCATCCACAATGTTCAGTTGCTACATTAGATGACTGAGAGGTTACGGACACCATGGAAACACCTAGGCTGTGCTGCTTTACCAACAACCAGTAAGTACAGTTTTTCTTCCCCAGTCATATTGCGACAGCACATAATGGATATCCTTTCCTTTCCTTTGCTTTCTTTAAGCCCATCAGATTTTCATTTTTGAAAGACAGTATCCCATGCCCCACACAAACAAACTGATTTCATCACAATTAAATATATTGGATAGCTCATAGCCGTGTAACAGGTCAGACAGCACTTCACTGAACCATTAACGAGCACCCCCCCACACTGGATTCTACCCTCACATCTTGGTATACCCAATGCTGCACTTTTCACTCTCTCGCCACCCTTCCTACATTCCTTCTCCCCCCACCCTCTTCCCTCTTCCTATGAATCTGGCACTTCTTATCTGTTGTCTATTTTCTCTGACAAATGCCGCTGGCTGCCTTGTTACAATGCTACCCTTGAACTGTATTAATCTGTACTCTGTTTGCAATGTCCACATTGTTGTAATGCCTGTCTTGATGTTCCCCATAATTTGTATTTCTCTGACGTGGATCCTTTGTAAAAGAGCCATGGCTCAAAGGTATTTGTGATCCTAGACTTGATAAATAAATAAAAATAAATAAATAAATCAAGCTTGCCTGTATTCAGTTTCTCCCTGTGTGCCACCTTAAATTCATGTTGTTCCTCTGTTTCCAGTGCTGCAGCCATCCTTCTAAAGGGGTTGAAATCCTGTTTAGGATGGTTGCAGCAAGCTGGCATGCTGTGTCCATCAGCAAGGGCCCACTCACATAGCCTCGCTCCCCTTGGCATTTGCCAACCGCCTTAAAAGTGCTTCTTCAACATCGATATCCTTGCCTTAATGCTTGCATTTGCATGAAGGGTCGTGGTTTCAGTGGCACTGATCAAACAGTTTCTCTCTCCCCGTGAGCAGGTCATTCGTGGTGGACCTAGGATGGGGAAAGTGAACAGCAAGATCAGACGCACTCACGCGGGGAAGAGCATCGACTGCACTCAGAATGTTAGTCTTCTTCTCCAACTGAGGACTGTTCATTTACTTGCCATATTAAAGAAAGCCGTGACCAGCACCAAGGTAAACACACCAGAAAATAACCAGTCAAGGAGGTCAGGGCTTATGTAAGGGTGTCAGTTACAGCTAATCAGCAAATTAACACCTCGCTCAGTGTATTAAGTGTACCTAAAGGTGTCCAAAATATGCAGCGGTAAAAGTCCATTTTAAATGCAAAAAATAACATGCACAACATAGGATCGGGATTTTGACACAGAACTGATGTCAGAGAAAAAAAAAAAAACAAGGTAAATACTGGCTTAGGAAAAAACTGACAATGAAAACACAAATTCCAGCACTACTAAACTGTTAAATAAATAAGTCAACAGCAGTAAAACAGTTAAATAACTGAGATTTATTTCAACAGTGAGCAACAGAACCCCTCACCAGAAACAGAAGAGCAGCACACACCTCCTACCGGTTTCACCCAAAAGGCGTTTTCAGGGAGTGGAAACCACACGTAAGTGGTACAATTTAAACATAGTGGCGCAGATATTCAAAAGGGTTGTGCCATGCGCAATAGGGTTGCATCAAGCTGAGTCAATGTGCCATTCTGCGATATTCAGCGGGAGGCAGTTGCGCCCCCAAATCACGCTGAGCAATAGTGCAATGATAATGAATGTATGCGCCTCTGAAGGGGGAGGAACCATGCATAAATGGCGCAGTGCGATATTCAACAACATGCGCCATGCTCAATAGGGGAGCAAGCGGAAGTTGCGCCACAGCGGAAATGAGCCAAAATAAAAAGGAGCAAGGGAGAGGAGCAAGAACGCTACAGGGAAGGCACAAGTTGCTGAACTATAGCCAGCCACACAGGCAACACACACACACACACACAGGGCAGGACAGTGAAAGGGCACCTGGAACCCACACGCTCAAAGAAGGTGGGGAGCCACAGCCACAGTGCAGAAGGGAACTGCCACACAGCACTGAGGCCAGCACAGTTGGTGTTCCAGTTGCAGGAAGTAGCAGCCAGGACAGCAGGGGGAATACAGAAACAGCTGCCGGGGGGGGTGAAAACAAGCTAGGGACATGGCCAGTGCCACCATCCAGATGGAGGCAGTAATGAGTGGGGTGAGAAGGTGGGCAGCAGGGGGGCTTGGCCATGGAAGGGCCCGTCAGCAGTATGCCCCCAACAGGCAGTATTGAGCCCGCACCAGCTTTGAGCTGTACAGTGATACTGAGATCGTGGGCCAGTACCGCCTGAATCAGGCAATTCTGAGGCGGCTCTGTGAGTTGTGCAGTGATGTGATGCAGGCACCCACATGACAGAGCCATGCTCTGTCAGTGGAGACTAAAGTGACAGCTTGCATGTGCTTGCTCACCGCGGGTACCTTCCAGAGACCAACAAGGGACACCACAGGCATAACCCAGTTGGCCGCGTCACGCCGTCTCACCCAATTCCTCAGCGCACTGCTGCCACATGCTGCAGAGTACATCCAATTTCCCCAGCACACCGGCGGAGCACACAGCAAACATATAGGATTCCACAGGGTAGCACGTATGCCTGGCATGCTAGGGGCAATAGACTGCACCCATGTGGCCATCCGCACACCACCTGGCTCCGAGGGGGCCACATACATTAATCGCAAGGGCTATGCAAGCATCAACTGCCAGGTGGTGTGCGATGCCAGGGGCGCATAATCAATGTCTATGCCACGCACCCTGGGGGAGCACATGATGCCTTCATCTGGCACCAGTTGGCACTGTGCCACAGATTCAAGAGTGGGGACATCCCCACTGGCCACTTAGTGGGTGAGTATGCAAACCACATGGACAAACATAGGGCTTGGGAGGGGCATGTTTCCTAAAAAATGGTACATTAAATTCAGACAGAAATCTGGTGTCAGACATGCAGTTACATGGTTCACATCCACAAAGGACCCAAATCTGCTGTTTTCTGCACCATTTAATACGGTTTTCAGGCCTAACTGTGGTGCTGCCACTGCCTGACATGCAACACAACATAAGCCAGTTTGCCGTGCTGAGAAAATTAAATCCTTCTGCAAAATGTCCTGCTACTTAAAGTTGCACTTGCTTCCTCCTGCTGCTGGTTTCTCAATTGATTGAGAACTGTGGAATTATCATTTCACAATGATACTGCCCTGGTTTGCTCTCTAGGCTCTATGATTTTAAGTCAGTGTAGACTGAATGACATTTTAAGTGCTGCTGCTGTTGCCTGTAGCTGCTGCCTGCTGCTCTGACTAGTTGCCATGTGAAGTAATGCTTTGTCTGCTTCATGGGGATCCTCTTCACGTAGTCGATCGATGCTGCTGCTGCACATGTAAGTATCTGTATTTATTTTTTGGGGTGCAAGAGAAAGGGGATGGCGGGTTGCTATTGGGACGTCTTGAGTTCTTATATGTTTGTACTGATTTTGTATTTATCTAGTGTGCTGAGGAGTACATCATCATGACATGTATGCCAGGATTGGGATACGGGATGTTGGGATGCACCACATTTTACATTGCACAAGGACAAGGTAAGTACAGAATTTTTCATTACTGGGAGGGATAGGTGACGGCAGCTCGGATATCTGAGTTGGATTGTAATTGTGTTATTTTTGCTTTTGTCAACATGCAGGAATTCAGGTGCTGTTAACTCCAGGTGCACTGATGTTTTTGCTGCTGCTGCTCAACACATGTGCAATTCATTAACTTGTGATAAGTATTTCTTAATTTGTGTTGGTCTTTGGTGGGCGGGTGGAGGAGGAGGTGGTTGCGGGTTGGTGTGGGGTTGGTGGATATGGTTAAGTATTAAGTTTGTGGTTACTGCAGTACAGAGATGTCAGACTTTGACAGTAACTATATTTTATATGGGTCTGTCAGTATTGAGGAATTCCTCTGCTGGGGTGCGTCTGTTACCTCCCAATCTGGCTGCTGGCTGTACTCATCAGACATAGTCTATTCATGTCAAGGGTTCCGGCCATTCACTGAGGTAAGTATTGCTTCATGTAATGATGGTGGTGGGAGGTGGGGCACCTAGTTGTAACAATGCTCAAAATGTCTTCTTCTTTTTTTCTTATTGCCAGGTACAAAGTACTTCAATTGGAATGGTTGTTTAGTTTTCTGGTGGACATTTACTGATGCATCCCATCTCTGTACAGCATTGGTGACTAAATACAAGTCTTCCATTCTAGTGTGTGGATGCTGGACTGAGGTGCTGCACTTGCGCGGTGTGGGTCACTGCTGACAACTAAAAATATACGTCATCATCATCATCATCAGCAGACACCTGTGAAGGGAAACAAACATTATAAATACCGCTGCGCTAACTTGAAAATTGTGACCTTGGATTGTATCCACATGTGTTTTGCCATTGACACTGTGGAATCACCCATACGCAACTTAAATAAGTCCCTTGATTGAACCACTGTAAGATGATGAAGGATATACTACTTTTATCGACGAACGTGCAACTGACACTGTAAATGGCAACACAACTGTAACCTCTAGGTGGCACTATCCCAAGGGCTACTACCCCTGCCTACTTGGCTAGAAGCAGATTAAGGGGCCTGAGTTCTGAAATGGGTGCCTCCACCCAGAGATCAGGATTGGTAGTGGTCAAGCTAACCTGGGCACAGCCCTCCGGGACACTCTAACCCCCCTCTTTCCTTACTAGTGGCTGGAACAATACACACTAATCACTTTCACAATATCCCTGATACACCACACAAGTACCCACACTGTTTGCACTTACCACCAGGGCTTTCCTCTGGCTCGACCCTGGGGACCCCCTGTAAAACAAGGTTATACACAGCAAATAACAGCAGTACAGTACTCTTGCACAAACTGGAACCACAGTCAGGGTAAATGCAAAAAGAGTTAGATCTGATTTATTTAAGGGACATGAACAAGGGAGGGGTGTAATCAGGTTAATTTGCTTAAAGGCTGTATCAATCAAACAGTTATGCAGGCACTTCAGGGTCCATAAACAGTAACACACTCTAGGTACCCAGATGAAGAAGAGGTGGGCTAGCTAGGATCATTGCCCAAGGTAGGCTGGCGTCGCAGCTGATCAGGGCCCTGTGATAGAAGAAAACAACATGCACCACACACACACTAATTGTAATCCGGAGCTGGAGGGCTCAGTTTGCAAAAGAAAAGAAACAACAAGACAATCAGATGAGACACTTTAGATTAAGCTTTTGTTCCAGGGAGCTACCCTGATGGTTATGCACGATACCCAAGACTGGACACAGGCTGGATAAAAATTGAGACTGCAGGTGGTTGATCTGGAGTGCCATGAGAAGCAAGGCCCACACAATTTGCTGAGGCGTCATTCCTGTTCAAGTGTGGAGCGGGGGGCTGATCCCCAGGCAGGTCTCTTATCAATGGCTTTCTCTGTGCAGTGGGATAGTCTGGCAGGGCCAGTGTGGCAAGGCCCAGGCCATATGGAGATGAACGTGGATTCAGTCTGGTCGAGCTGGATACAGCTTCCAGTAAGCAGAACACAATTCACACAGTGGGGGAACCAAATTACGACCCATTTTAAACACACAGCACATTTACATGTAAGGGATTCTACCATACCAGGCAAACCGCTGTCCGGTCACAATTGCAAAGTCTCTGCACACACCGGGAGTTTAGAGGTAGCTGGCAATCCTGACAAGTCCATGCATTCAGCAAATCTTCTGTCTTCTTCAGGTTGATCCAGATCACAACTTAGTGGCTTACTTCGTTCTCACAAACTCAGATTCAGTCTGAACTGATTCTATTCTCCCTCTCAGGGGCAGCAGGCAGGCATGTAGGCCAAAACTCAGGCCTTTCCACAGAGACTGTCTCGAGCTGTTGCTTCTTCAGCTCCCAACTTAGATCTGACTCAACTGCCAGCAAGCCTGGGAATTTCCCCATGATCCAAAAGGTTTGGTCGGCTGATTCATCTGTCAGTCACAACAGGAGCTCCCCCTTCAGGTGCAAAAAGGCGCCAAAAGTCCAAAACTACAATTCCTACAGATTCTGACTCCAGACAACTCCTTTAGGTCCCACCAGTGCTGATTGGTCCAATTCGGCAGTCCCGTGCCAAAGTGGTGGGGATAAACAAAACAGTCCATGCTGCAAAGAAGGCAGGTTAGACAAACTACATTATCATTATCACTCTAAATGATTTTCAGCAAATAGTTACATCTTTCAACAGAGCTCCCTCTCAAATTACTTCATTTCATTTTCATTTTTCATTTTTATTAAATGGGTTAGACCATTGAGTAAAACTCATTTAAAATGGTGACCCTTGGTCTCATTTAAAATGGTGACCCTTGGCTACTTATGACTGCAATCCAGGCAGCTCTTAAAGAGACAGTACACAGAGGCTATACAGGCACTCTCTGGCAATCACATTTAAACTGCTAAAACACAGGATACCAGCCTGGCAGTGAGCATTTAGGCAAGCTCAAGGAAGACTTTTAAGGAACCCCCATTTGTAGGGGGGGTTACATAACCATTTATCACCTGCACTATGATGCTACCTGAACTAACACTGTTACCAATATAAAAAAATTAATTCCTTTTGAACAGAAAATTTCATTTGACTTGCCAGTCACACGATTCAAGGCAGATGTTGTTTGAACCAATGTCATCTGTAAAAAGGTAGAGAAAAAATATCAAAAGAAAAAAAAATTAGCATTAATACTTACCTGTGCTGATACTTACCATCGATGTTGACAACATGCCCAAAAACGTTCCACTGCTGAAATTATTTCAATTATGAGCCTATGGCGAAACATACAAGAACGTACAGTACCTGGAATGGAATACACAAAATCAAGCAAGTGAAAAATGTTACAATTCCAATACTGACCTGTGCATAATGATGCTTGCAACGTGGATTGACTAGACTCTGAATGAGCCATGTCGATGTATCATTCTTGTTCCGCGGTCCTGGTCTCACATGGCGTGATCATGGCAAACCCTGCATAGAGTGAAATGGAAATACATAAGATATCTTATACATTAAGGTGTGCTGCCTTGCATGCATACTTGACATTCTATCGCAACAAAGGTATGCATAACAGCACAGTGGCGGTATAAGTAATTAACATGACAACAACTGAAATCTAATTACCATGAGTCGGTTGAACAGAAGACAGGCCATGGAGGAAGAACATATATATTTCTTGCTTAATGATGATATGTGTTGCTTTCTGAGTGGCTGTTTCTTTTGCTGGAGGGAAAACAACACCAAATGTGCTTGTTGGGATGAAAGTGCTGCATCGTGCTGGTCGATGTACTGGCCCAAAATGTGCTGGCAGTGCTGTCGTCATGGGTGGTCGACAGGAGGGAAAACAACACCAAGTGTGCTTGCCGGGATGAAAATGCTGCATTGTGCAGGTTGATGTACTGGCCCCAAATGTGCTAGCACTGGCAATGCTGCAATTCTTCTTGGTGGAAGACTGGGGTGTAGCCCAGTTCAGCGCATCACATTTTAACGCTGGATAATACAGCGCCGTCAGTTCAGCGGTAACTGATTAAGCACTATGTTACTACAGCGCCGTCCGATATCAGTGCCAGTAAGCCATATTGGCTTTTGACGAGTGCTGCAGCTGCCAGTTCCCTTTTCAGGTGGGTCCATACTTTGCTGTGGCATTCAGCTGCAGAACGCAGTGCTAGATAACTGCAGACAGTCTTGGTGTCCCCCCCCCCCCGGAATCCTTTTATTCAGGAAGTGGTGCACAGCATTCACACAGTAGCACAAAACTCCTGCCATGTTTGGCTCCTCAGCAAGGCCAAATTCCAGCTCCAGTGTGTTCACATCCCAACAGGTGGCAGAGCAGCCGGTGTCCACTCGCAGCAGTGCCCCAGGATAACGCATTGTATCGTAAAGCACTTTACAAGCTGTAAGTGCAGAATGGGAGGTCGAGCATGTTTTTCTTTATGTGCATTTCGTTGGTTTTATTTATTTGGGTTTCCGATTAACACCTTTGAGCCACAGGCTCTTTTACAAAAGTTCTGCATCACGTTACATAGAAAGGCAAAACAAATTGGTTACATTAGGAAGGTAAAAGGTAATATATGCACAGGATTAAATGAGACAGAGCAAAGGTAGATACTAGGAAAAAAAAACTAGAATAAGATTACAGTAAGTAAGCAATGTGTGGAACAAGTGCAATAGAAAGCTTTGAAATAAGCCGGGCCGAAGTGAAGCACCTGTTAATTGTTGCAGTGCTGTATATCAAAGCAACAGATGCCAGTGCAGGCCACTCACTCACTTTGCTGCTCCAGTACACCAATGGCTCATCAGTGATGCCAAGATGCTTGGTATCTCCCATGTAGGCTTTCACCATATGTTGTGCTGCCCTGCGTCCTGCCGCCTCATCATGCTCCTCCTCCTCCTTATCTTCAATGTCTTCCATGCCATCCTGGTACAGAGCATCCCAAATGGGATTACCTGCGTGCTGTGCTGCGACTTTGACATTTTCTCCGATTTGGTGGCCTCTGATGATTTACTGGTGGTGGTGCTAGCAACACCTGGTATATGTGCCCTTTGTGTCTCTGTAATTTTCATCTGTGCACCATGTACCTGTCTGACAAGGTAACAGGTCAGTTTGTCCACCCGCACATGACCCCCTTCAATCATGGCAGGCAAGTCACATTTGTACCATGGATCCAGCATGGTAGCAATAGCAAACTCGTTAGACTGCATAATGCCAGAGATATGTGTATTGCTGTCCAGTATACGGAGCATGTGACCCATTACATGAACAGAACCATGATCCTCACTTGCCTCCATCTGGTGAAGGACATTTACCAGTGTCTGCCTCAGCACATGTATAAGGGGTATTGACTGACTTATACGGGCAGTGTCCCCACTCACAGCCCGTATTGCATGCTCAAATGGATGCAGAATCAGTATTATGCCATCCATTTGTCGCCACTGCTCTGTTGTTAGGGCGATGGACACTCCAGCACTGTCCCAGGTGGTGTGCAGCAATAGGTAATCTGAAACTGCCTTATACTGCTCATAGAGCCGGCCCAGTATGTACAGTGTGGGGTTCCACCTGGTAACAACATCGATCTTCATACTGTGCAGAGGCAGACAGTTAATGCGCTGCAGCTCTGGCAGATGGTCATGGACCTTTGCAGAACAGGCAAAGTGCACACAGATGTGTCTGGCAGCAGACACAGTTTCCTTTATTTCATCATGGTTCAGAAATTGCTGCATGACTAGATTAAGGTAGTATGCCAGGCAGGGAACTCTGAAAACACCACTGTCTGTAATGCACTTAACCACATTGGTGCCATTGTCACTGGCAATAAACCCCGCTGTGAGTGAGTGTGCATTTAGCCACTCATTAATCTGATTTAACAGCACATTCAGCATTTTCTCACCAGTGTGAGACCCCGTAACACTCTGCATACTTATGGCTGCATTCTGACGAATATCAGGCATGTTGCTACCACCACAGTTTTGCTTTATGCAGCTTTTGCCAGGCCCCAAATCAACAACCACCCCAGGTACCTGTGCCCAGTATGCTGTTATGCACAGATATGAGCTGCCCGTTGTTTGCCCACTTGTCCACATATCCATGCTAAGGTGAATATATTTTGAGGCAGAATGCTTCATGGCATGTAGGATGGACTCTGAAACTTTGCTGTAGATTTCGGGCATGGCACGTTTGGAGAAATACATTAGTGATGGCACCTGCCATTTGGGTCAGGCACGGGCCATCAAATGGAGGAACCATGGGTTCTCCACAAAGGAGAAGGGCAACAGGTCAATGGCGAGCATTTCAGCAGTGGCTGCATTCAGCTCACGTGCAGCAGCATGATTGGGGGGTACTTTTAGTGCTGTTCAAACACACTCTTCAATGTGGGCTGCATCTTGGGAGTGGGTCAACAAAAACGCTTTACTTGTGCCACCAATGTTGTTCCTGCTTGGGTACCAGGTAAGTCTCGGGGCCTGGGATGTGCAGCATGTATGAAACTGGTTATTTTAGTGGATTTGGTGCCTGGTGGTGTACTTTTATAACTCGAGGGAGTGGCAGCTCCACTGCTACTATGCCCACTGTTCGAGAGAGAAAATGATTCCTCACACTCCTCCTCCACTGACCCACTCAGCTCTCCCTCCTCCTGCTCTATTGCACTGCTGTCACTAACATTAAGCTTGACAAGGGAAGTCCCACCAACAGCTCTGGTATCTTTCTGGTGTTGGTGCCAGTGCAATGGGTGCTTGTTTTTCAAGTGGGCGTGCAGGCCACCAGTGCCTATGTGGATGCCCTTTTCTCCATGACTAACATGTGCTTGACACAGCTGACATATCACCTCAGTGTCATCAGCGCATCAAGCATGAACAAATCCCAAACTAGGGACTTTGCACCTCTAGATTTGACATGGCACTGAGACTTGGACAGTGGAGCCAAAGGTGTGGAAGTTTTGCTTTTTGTGCCGCTTGAATGATATCCACTATGCTACGTTTGAGAGGTGGGGTGACTGGACTGCTTGTTGTAAGCTTGCTGATATCCTTACCCTCAGTCTTGTCATCTAAATGGGCTACATCTTCACCCTTAATCTTTTTCACTTCTGGCTCCCACAGGGGATCCAACACCTCATCATCATCTGTACCGAAACATATTATATCCTCCTCCTCCCTATCACTGTCTACTGCCAGACAAACCTTTCCCTTCTCTGGCTTCTCCTCACTGTGGGGGGGGGGATGACTTTCCTTATGTCCTTCTCCAGGAGAAACAGACTGAAGCTGGACACTATCACCCTCACCACCATCAGCTCCCCCTTGAGTAGGAACAACAGTCACACTGACAACTTTTTCGACCTCCTCCTGGACCTCTGTGCCTCCACTGGTGTGAGTGTCTCCCTTATTCCCAGTATCATTCCCAACAAGCATACTAGCTACAGACTGGACAGTAAAAAAATGAGTCAGACTTGAAGCCACTTCTAACTTCGATTTTGCTGCTACTGGCTGCCACAGCAGCAGCAGAGCCCACAGAGGGTGTTGATTCAGAAATAGGTTTGCTTTTTCCAACAGACTTCTTTGAGCCACCTCCCAGCCTGGCACCTTTACCTGAGGTTGAACATCTCTTGGCAGGCATTGTTATATGCGGGTTTCCTTTGGCTTCCTCTGGAACTATGTTATTATGTATTTCTGTTAAATAAGTGCTATCTACAAAGGGCAAACAGAAATCAGAACAGGTAGCTGCACTGTGGTGTATATAACTACCTGTAACTGCTACTGTAGCCTATTAGAGTGTGAAAACACTATTTTATTTTTTCAGTTACAAGAACACGAGTTAAGTAACACGGGGTTACAGGAGGACAGAAGTAAGAGACTTTCAATACAAAACTGACAGAGAACACCACCACAACAAGGATGTGCAGTAAATCTGAAAAGAATACTTCAGTAGTTCTTAATCAAATGTCAGTTTTTAAATGGAATGATTATTACACAACTTGATAATAACTGGGTAGGTGCTGGTAGGTTCACAAAAACAAAACTGTAAACCAACTGCACAGAACACCTCACAGTCAAAATATGAACTATGGTCCGGATAAGTGGTGTGTGGATAAGGCGAGTACTGCAATGTGTTAGTATTTACTAAATACCGTTTTGGCTTACGAATATATCAGATGGAATGGACAACAAGATTTGAAATGAACAAACAAAGTCACCTCCAAAACACATGCAGGGACCACCACTCTCTTGAAAACTATGTAGTTTTTTAAATAGTAGGGTCAGGTAGTAAATAGCAGTGGTGTAACCAGGAGTAAAGTGTTACTATAGTAAGCAAATTAAATAGAAAAACAGGAATGCTACAATGCAGAGGCTAGATCACAATTTTAATTTCTGTGCGTGAGAAAACAATGCAACATACATGGATATGGACAAGTCAAGTGGTCAATGTACATAAATATTTTCAATAAAAAAATAAATCACAAAAGTGATTAAGCAAAGAGAAACAGGAACAGAACTGCTCAGTCAGAATGTAATAACTGTTCAGATAAAGTTACCAAAAAAGGTTAATATGTAAGAAAAATATAACAAATAAGTAGCACACCAACAAAAATATTAAGACTTAAAAGAAATTACAGAAACTCACTCACAACTTGTGAGAAATCTGTCAAATATTAGGAACTAGCCTGCTCTGCTTTCACATACACACACACACACACACACACACACACACACCACACGGTAGACCCTCCCCCACTCAGCTCCCTCACAGACACAGACACAGAGAAAACTGAAAACACTACCTAAGTTTAACTAAGTATTATCCAAACATAGAAAAACAGAAAAGGTTCACTAGCAGCACTAGGAACTAAATTGAGATTTTGTGAGCAATTAACTCTCAAAAATCGCAAATAAAGGTGTTTATGAAGGGTTTATTGGCTCTGATGCACCACACTGAACTGCTCTCCAGCTCAACAGACAATATACTGTGCAGGAAACAGCCTGCACGTGATATTTCAGCTATCTACCCACAATGCATTGCAATGTCACTGGTGAAATTGAAAAACATTGGCGAAATTCAGGATAATGGTGAAAAATCACTTTATGCGAAAGCGAGATTGGGTGAAATTTCACATTATGTGAAAGCTGAATCGGAGGTGAAATTACGTTTCGCCCAGGCAAAAAATTTCGCGGAATGCTGGAATTACGTGAAATATTATGCTAGGCGAAATTTTCCACTTTCGCACATCTCTATCCCCAATACATAGTAAATGCAAGAAAAAATGTGCAAATGTGAAAATGTCCCCCCACCCCAGAGGGGATAAGACATTAAAATACATAGCCTAAGCACTGAAAATCAATATAAAGTGTGGAAATTCTTATCACAAAAAGCAGCATAAGCTGGGACCCTCAGCAGTAAAGTTCATTGCAGGTATGTAAGGTAAAAGGACACATTATTTGTTTTTATTTAGATTGCCTAGAAAGGTAAGACACATATATAGACACATAACCGGTACTATAGCCATATAATAAATATCTAAGTAAGGAATACTCCAAGGAAGAAACCCACATCACTTCAAAACCATGTAAACTCATAATTAGTATGATAGCAATATGGTAATAATAATAATAAAAAACTTTATTTATATAACGCTTTCCAAAGTATATCAAAGCGCTGTACAAAAAGTAATAATAAAATCATAAAGAATTAAAACACAATTAAAACACAGTTCCATAGTTTCGTATTCCTGAATAAAAACAATTCAATCAATTATAAGATACCGCCAAATGACAGTTGAAACAAATGTGTCTTAAGGGCAGTCTTGAAGCTCTCCACTGTCAGGCACTCATGAACCCGATGAGGCAGAGAATTCCACAGGGTAGGGGCCATGAATGAAAATGCCCTAGCACTAGATGTTTTTAGTCGAACCCTGGGAATCTCCAGCAGTCCCTCGCCGGTCAAGGGGAGCGGTCGGAAGGGTCAGTAAGGATACAGAAGATCTTGCAGGTAGCCCGGTCCCAGTCCATGTAGGACTTTGTAGGTCAGCAAGCTGACCTTAAAGGAGATCCGCCACTGAACTGGCAGTGAGTGCAGTTTGCACAGCACATGCATAATATGACTGAATGGGGATGATCCTGACAAAAGCCTTGCTGCAGCATTCTGCACCAGCTGCAAGTGGCGGATATCAACCCCTGGAAGCCCTAGGTACAGGGAGTTACAGTAATCAAGGTGAGAGGTTACAAAGGCATGAATCAGAGTTGGCAAGTCGCCGGACGGAACTAGATTGTTTAATCTGGGAGATGTTCCTCAGATGGAAAAAAGAGGACTTGACGACAGCAGACACCTGAGCACTAAGTGTCAAACCGTTATCAAGAATTACCCCCAGATTTCGCACCTGATTGGAGGTCGGTAACTGGGACCCTCCAAGCCAATGATCTGAAGGGCAACCCATCCCCAACCCCTCTATTCGGTGACCAGGATCCACCACCAGCACCTCGGTCTTGTCGGAATTAAATTTCACCCAGATGGAATTCATCTAGTCCTGGATTTCTACACAGCAGTTATTAAAGACCGAGAGTGCACTATCTTGGTCAGGTGAAAAGGACAGGTAGAGCTGTGTGTCATCTGCATAAGTTTGGTGAACAAATTCCAAAACAGTGACTGCGTTGTGAGTGTATGTTACGCAATCTCTATGCATGCTTGTAACTTCACCACTTTTTCATATTTCCACTCCACATTTTCAACATTGCCATTTTTTCACACCTCCTCCTGAACAGTACAGATGTCATTTTTCACATCCTGCCCAAAATGTCTTTTTGCAGCTGTTGCTCTGAATGGTGCATTCGTTGTGCGAAATCACTTTTCAGGATTGAGTAACGAAATGATAGTGCCACTGTTCATGAGCTGGAGTCCCAAAAAGCCATGTTGAAAATTTGGACCAAAAATACCAGCAAATGCCATGGGACATTAGGGTTTCCAACTGTAACGCCCCACCCTGTACAGACTGATAGACATCGGGGGTGTGGCTTGGGGTCGTTGGCCGAAATGCTCACACCATTCCATCCCACCTCCACCCTGCAGCCACTGACAGGCATCAAGGTGTGCCCTGGGGTCTTCAACCCTAACGCTCATCTCATTCTTCTATACTGCACCCATCTCAGCTTATTTCCTTATGGAATGGGGTGAGCATAAGGGCCAAAGACCCCAAGGCACAACGTGACACTTGTCAGTGTCTGCAGGGTGGGGTGAGGTGGAATGGCATGAGCATTATGGCCGATGACCCAAAGGCACACCCCAATGCCTGTCAGTCTCTGCAGGGTGAGGGTGGAGGGTTGGCATTAGTTTAGCACTTCACTGCTATTCCTATTGTGCATCTGTCTAACTCATGTAGTACCAATGCCAATACCAACAAGCACACATTCGGCATTGACAAATGCTTGTTAGTGCTGGAACGGCAATTGGCAGGGGGAAACACTAGACCACCAGAGACTTTCTAAAATATGTATTGGGCCTGCAATCAGCAAGGGGAAGGGACACTAGACCACCAAGGAATTTCTATTATATATATTGGGCCAGCGATTGTCCAGGGTGGCACTAGCCACCATGGACTGTGACTGCGTGTCAGGTGGGGACTGGGGGATTGCACTAAGCCACCTGCAGCCTATGCAAATGGGCCCATAATGGGCATGCACATGCGCAACATTGGCTGGACAACAGGACACAGAAGGTAATTGTAAATGGAGTCCACTCTGAAGAAAGAGGGGTTACTAGTGGGGTACTGCAGGGTTCAATACTGGGTCCAGTCCTTTTTAATGTCTTTATAAGTGACATTGCAGAAGGACTGGAAGGAAAAGTATGCCTCTTTGCAGATGACACAAAGATCTGCAACAGGGTTGATACACAAGGAGGCGTGGAAAGAATGAGAAGGGACTTGGCAAGGTTGGAGGAATGGTCAGAAGTATGGCAGCTAGGATTCAATGCAAAGAATTGCAAAATAATGCACATGGGAAACAAAAACCCAGGAGAAGACTACACAATGGGTGGGAGGTAGTAACAACAACAAAAATTGAAAGGGACCTGGGGGTAATCATATCAGATGACCTTAAGCTTAGCAAGCAATGTGAGAAGGCAGTAAGGAGGGCTGGGGAGACTGGGATGTATAGGGAGAAGCATCACCAGCAGAAAACAGGAAGTTGTTATCCCTCTGTACAGACAGTTGGTAAGACTCCATCTGGAGTACTGCATCCAGTTCTGGAGACCCCATCTCAGCAAGGACATAAACAGGATGGAGGCAGTCCAGAGGAGGGCAACTAAAATGGTGCAGGGTCTAAGAGAAGCCATACAAGGAGAGACTAAAGGAGCTTAATATGTATACCCTTGAGGAAAGGAGGGAAAGGGGGGACATGATAGAAACTTTTAAGTACCTCAGTGGAATCAGCAAAGTCCAAGAGGGTAGTATCTTTCAGAAAAAGAGACTTGCAAGAACAAGGGGACACAATTTAAAAATAGAAGGAAGGTGGTTCAGGGGCAATGTGAGGAAGTATTATTTCACAGAGAGGGTAGTGGATGCATGGAACAGCCTTCCTGAGGAGGTTGTGGGGTGTAAAACTGTGGGAGAATTCAAGAACGCATGGGACAAACATAAGGCAATTCTTGTTGGGGGTAGGAAGAAATAGGCTGTTGGTTAGCTAGAATCTGCGGCCTATCCTGTAGGTAGGGAAATGGGCAGACCAGATGGGCCTAGCGGTCCTTATCTGCCATCAAAGTATATGTTTCTATGCAAATGGCCACCTAGCACCTTGCATGCCCAATGGGCTCATTTGTATGGCTGCTTTGGTGAATCGGAAACAGCACACCGGTGCCATCTGTTGTGGGGCCATTCACTTGGCTGTGGGTCAGGGCTGCAATAGTGAGGTGGCATTGGCAGTAATGGGATTATCATTAATGTAACCTAGCCCTATTCACAGTTGGATGGCATGGTGCGCTGTCCTTCTGTGAATAGTACATTTTTACAACTGGGCAATCGCAAATCGCTACACAAACATTGGCATTGCCATATTTTATTTTTTGTGAATCTGGCCCCTGTTGTTTGGACACTTAGAAATCAATCTTAAACATGCTTAATATGTAGTAGATGACAGTACTGTGATTGTAACACTGTTGTCTTAATGGTAATATTTTATTGATAGGCACAGTAGTTGTATATCATCATCTGTAGTGTGTGTGTGTGTGTTTAACTTTTTTCTGTTCCTTGCCAATCTTGATTCAAAAAGGAGCCAGGCTCTGTTTTTTGTTTGATGCTCACTTTCAATGAACCATTGTAAACAGTACCACTGTACGGGGCCTTTGCTGCACAAGACTGTTAAGGAGGCATATTATAGTCGGGCAGCACAGTCACAGTAAAGCTGGCAAGTAGTACAGCAAGCAGAAATTTCACTACCAAAAACATTTTTGTCTATGCTTTTGATCATAGCCCTTTACTGCCAAGATCATGACCAGCTGCCATGGAAACAGTTGTGATACAATGAACAGCAGATGTAACTTCTGCTACAGAATAAGGCAGGTAGGGAGGGGGAAGTTCTTGTTTAACAAGAAATTATCTCTAATAATTAGCATTAATGGCAACTGGGCTTTTGTTTCAATATTACGATGTATTTTTCCGAAGTTTATCAAAGTATGGGAGTCAAGTACCTCTTCGATTTAATGGTAAAATACTATGATTGGGCTCCTTTTATTATTACTCTGTCTCTCGGTCTCTGTTCTGCAGTTTAAAAACAAGCAAAAAATGTGAAGAGGCTTTTATTCAGGCTCTCCGCACAGCTGTGATCCATTCATTAAATGTAACCTGAGAGGAGAAGCAGGCCAAAATGCTTACATTTGCATTGCACTCCATGTGCACTCTAAAAAAAAAAAAGACAAAAAAGGAACACATTTTACATAACTGCAATATTTCTCTTTTGATTGGTATCTTTTAAGAGGGCGGAGGGAACGTCTTCATTCATACGGCTGAGCTTTTTGGAAGTGGGCTTGTCACAAACTGAATAGTGCTGTGCCCATGTATTTGTCATACTTTACAGAAAAGCTTCATTACAGAAAAGCTTCATCTGTTTAGGATTTACCCTGCTTCCTTTTCGTCATGTCATAAGCATATGGGACCACATGTCTGTCTTCCCTGTAGTACGAATGGCCTGACTGAGAATCAAATTTAAAAAAATGGAACAATCTGATGGAAGATAGATGCCCACTGATAGGCCCTAGATATAAGATTTGATTGAGAAACAAATCTTATGACATAACTAGTCCTTAAACCCAAGCTCCAAGAGTGCCATCCAGGTGCCCTTCCTGCCAAGCTTTAATGCCAAACTGATAGACGCGGCCTTTCTGGATCTACTGTATCTTGTCAAAGTATAAATCCTGCAGCTTGGAACTGTTAGATGGAGGAAAGGGACAACGCTCTTTTGCTTATCGAGCACCACTCTGGTTCAATGGCCTCAGCCCAACCATCTCCTCTGCCCCAACTATTGGTATGTTTAAAACTAGGCTCCAGGACCATCTCACTACCAACAGCTCCTGTGACTGCCCAACTTAACCTTGTTTCTCCACTTCCCTTTCTGTTCTAGTTGTTCCCCCCTCCCCTCCCCTCCCCACTGAATTCTACCCTCACATCTTGGTATACCCAATGCTGCACTTTTCACCCTCTCGCCACCCTTCCTACATTCCTTCCCCTACCCGCTTCCTCTCCCTATGACTCTGGCACTTTATCTGTTGTCTGTTTTCTCTGACAAATGCCTCTGGCTGCCTTGTTACAATGCTACCCTTGAACTGTATTAATCTGTACTCTGTTTGCAATGTCCACATTGTTGTAATGCCTGTCTTGATGTTCCCCATAATTTGTATTTCTCTGACGTGGAACCTTTGTAAAAGAGCCATGGCTCAAAGGTATTTGTAATCCTAGACTTGATAGATAAATAAATAAAAAATAAGTTTTTCTGGTATCAGCTGCTGCTAGCAGCAAGATTTGCTGTTTGAGAAGAAAGACGATGGCCCCTATTTACTGACCTGATAGCTGAAATGGCAGAGCCTCTGGGCAACATTCAGAGGGCTTGGGTTCAAGTCACTTCAAAGGACATAGGACTGTAGGAACAAACTCCTGCCATTCAGGGAGCTGTGGCACCCAGCATTTGATAAATTATTGGAAATTTCAGGGAACCTTCCCTTCTTCGACAGTTTAAATACTGCACCTGGTAATTTTATTGACCTTGAGGACCAGATCCACTTTGAGTTTGAAAGATTCGACGCTCCCTACCTGTACTGTTTCCTTTGGGAGCTTGTGACATGAGTTAACTGCTCTCTCAGTGCAAAAATGCTCCTTTACATAATCTTTAATTCTATCCCACCTTAAAGAGCTGTGGATGCTGCAGGAGAAAACTTTGAAATACATGACATTTAGATACAATTTAGCTTGTATTTCATACATGTCTTATCGATTTCTTCTCCCATAATTTATTACTATGGAAATCTTCAGTGAAACAAGCTCTTTATCACTTACAGTTCATCTGCCATTGCTACTTATGCCCAACTTGAGGTCATAACCCTCTGCTAAGACATCACAATGTGTTGCCATGGAAATAACTGTGATGCCACAAACAGAGTATTATGATTAGGTTAGAGATAAGCAACATTATAACATGGGTTCTGCAAATACTGTCTTCTGATTCGTCCAAACAGGTCACCTGACCACTGATTAATCCCTGATATATCCACAGTTGCATGTTCACAGGGCTTTATTTTACTATTTCTTTAGGTAAACCTCTAACATAACATTGCCCATGTTATAAGAGGATTAACTCACTCCAGGGTATGGGTTTACTGAGCATTAATCCACGCCTGGGTGGTTGAAGTAACTTGGCTTTGCCGTGTGACTCCAACCCCCCACCCCGGCATGGATTAATGCTCAGTAAACCCATACTCTACTATGGGTTAATCCCTCCAGAACCAATGAACTCTTAAAAGGGGTACAGGCATGAATATGAATTTTAATCAGGCTGTTTGGCTGTCCTCTTGCCCTCTGGAGGCTAAACTTAGCTTTTATGTAGCTTCCAGAGAGCCGCAGGATTGGCAAATAGTTGATTAAAATACAAGTACAGCTTCTATCCGATTAATCTCCCGCAGCCACAGCCCGGCCCTGATGTCAGTAGTGAGGGATTCTGGGTTGCTTTCAGCCTGTCTGTAGACAGTATTGTTGGGGCTGCAGGTTTTTTGGGATCAGACAGATACAAGGGCTTCTAATTTCAAATGAACAAGTAAGACATTTTTGTTTTGCACTTAAAATGGTAACCGGTGCACGCCTCACACATAAGTGTGGGGCTACATTCATGACCTTTCCCCTTTAGGAATCATAGGAATCATAGGATTTTTACACAGCTAGGAGACTTTCATCCATTCTGCTCGCATAAGTTGGTTTACCTGACATCTTCCTTGATAGTATTGGTCTAATCTATGTTTGAATATACAGTATGTGTGGTCTTGCTGGCCACCACCTCCAATGGTAACCTGTTCCAGTCATGAACCACTCTTAGGTTGAACCATTTACTGGTTCTCACTGGATTTGTTGTTCTAGCTTTTAGCTGTAAGAAGTGAGATCATGTTTCATACATATTTTCAGTGGCTTCTAGGCCCATAACCTCCCATAGATCACTATTGGCCCATGCTTTATGTACTAGACACGTTGCCTCTTTTCCTCCTGTATTCCAAGGAAAACAGGTCCAGCTCACTCAGTCTGGTTCCATAGTCTTTCCCAGCCATATTTGTTACACCTCTCGTCACCCTGTTCTGGATTCTCTCCAGCATTGCAATGTCTCCTTTTTTGTATGGCGACCAGACTTGCGCACCATACTCCAAGACTGGTCTAACCAACGATTGATTATACATGGGCAGAGTGACCTTCCTATTTCTAGTCTCAATGTGCCTGAATATGCAATTCAGGATTTATGGAATACAGATCCTGTTTTCATGCAAACTGATTTGTCTGTAACTGTTATACCTTAAATGCTATCTTATAAAATGACATATTTATTGTTCCTCGTTACTCTTTTGATTGCTGTTGCATCACATTGGTGGCTTGTTTTTTGTTTCTCCTTTATACTGCTACACTTACTGTACTTTATTTTACATATAGTTCTAATTCCTGCTTTCACTGTACTTTTTTTCTGCTTTATGCTCGGCGTATATTAAAATACTGTTTTTATCATTATAGTCCAGTACTCTCCCTACAAATCACTTTTATGGTTGTGCTGTTATGTGTCCATTCTTCTGTCAGGCATGACTGAAAAAGGGACTTACAGCACCCAGTTAACCTCCTAGTTAAAAAAGAAAAATGAAAATTAAATGAAACTGAAATCCTTACTAATCAATTGCACATATTAGTGCCCCATATGGCAGCTGCAGATAAAACCAGGATAATAGCTGCTTCCAGATTAACTCCAAATGATTCTGACAGTTTGCTTCACTGAGGATCTTCCCCTAATGAGGTTACCTGCAGGACAGCAGAGCTAGCATACGAGCATGAACTGTGCAGCTAATGCACTGTTCTGCAAATCTAGATGTTACTAGCAGGGTATTGTGATATAACGTCTCCTCCAGACTCAGCGATAGTGAACTCCAAGGGACTAAGGGTCACAGTTTTAAAGGGCTGCTGCCCCTAAAACACTTATCTGTGTCCCCTTCTTGTTGTGCGCAGTTGCACTAATGCAAGGTTCAGTCAGGCAATTCTTCTGGGGAATCCTGGGTTTCTCTGGGTGCTCTGGTCATGTCTCATGTCAGCAGCAGGTGGCCACTTTGATATGAGGCAGGCGCTGCAGGCTGAGTGGTGCATTTGGCACCAAAGAAGGCATCCGCTGCCTACTGCTGCTCTCCTATGATCCCTGCCACAGAGTCCAACACTTCAGAGCTAAAGGGAGGAAGCAGACAGGTGGCAGTGGTGGCTGGGCTACACGACCCCAGTGGTAAGCCCTTACACCCTGCGGAGGAGACTACACAGAATGAAAGTGCATAAAAAGAAAAGAAAGATTATGCTAATCTCACTGTGATATGCACACACACTAGCTCTGATTGGGGTGGGTGCATGCCAGGGGAAGAATTAAATCCAGCAAGCAACCAAAGACATCTACTTTTGAGATCAGCAGTGCCTTTGTAGGCCAAGGTGCTTCAAAAGTCATTTTTTTTAAGGTATAATGCCTAACAGTTGGACCATACAAGCTCCTCAAGGATGTAGGAGTAGAATTCCAGGTCATTGGAACTGTTCCTGAAAAAGTCTAACTACTTATCCCATCGTAAAATATAAGCTCTTGGTATTCTAGGGCAGCAAGCAATCTCTGTCCAGACCTAGAAATATGTCTTTGTTCCATGGCTATTATAGTACCCTTTTGAATGTATTCCCTGTGTGCAAGGCCTTTGCACAGTTCACTTTATACTGAATTGCTGCAGTAAGTGTCCAAACTGAGGCAAGTCTTCATGTATGTGTTTGCACTGTGACCCCCAACTAATTCTTCTTCTTCATCCCTTACACTTTCTAAAAATCCCTTAAATCATTAAATCTTCCCCCTTCACCTTTCAACCCAGCCAACAACCCCTCAAACACAAAACAGTGCTTAGCCTTCTATTTTTACTAGCCTTCTTCCCGCTGTTTCCACATCACTCCTGAGGGCTGGAGTCCAGCTCCCAAGAAGGAAGCAGGACATATAAAACCCGCTTTACAAGAGATCACAAAGAACTTAAAAAAAACACAATTTGTTCTGAAGTTGCCCTTTCTTTGAACTAATGACCCAGGGGCCTTGTCGTGGGGCAGTACTTAGCTTTATTTTTATTAGATGGTGATCTTTCACTAAACCCAAGCCTTTTAAATCTGACTCCGTTAAGCAGTGCCTGTGGTTTGCGTTTATGTAGTGTGAAATACCTAGCTGAGCGGCAGCTGCAGGCAGCCCACTCTCCCTTGCCTGGAGGTTCATATCAAGAAAGCATGGACAACATATACCAATGCAGACAGCAGAGTGGCCCAATTGTTAACGCCATAATTGGCATAAGGGGGCTCACTCACTCAGAATATTTAACAAAGATGAATAAATGTATTCAATTATCTACACACGTCACATCTTTCTTTTGCATTATTGTTTATAATCCTACTCACACTGGTGTTGCTACCCCATCCTCCAGTTCAGTCCCAGCCCCCCCATGTCGCTGGTACTTACCACTCTCTTTAACCACACAAGCTTATCTCTCATGGGCATGCCCAGCTGAGTTGAACTCACACCTACCACCTCTGCAAGCACAGGAGAAACCAGGTTGGAAAGGGTAGCCAGTAGCCAGAGGCAGGCCTAGATCATTCCATGGATCATCCCATGGACTCCAGGGCAGTTTTTTTCCACTTATTTGTTCAGTCCCCATTACCTCAGGACATTTGGCATGCTAGGAGCTGCAACAGTAAGCACACAAGCTAGCCACATGCAACTTGGCCAATGCCCCCCACTTATGTCTCCTGCTACACTGCCACCTGTGGGCACCCACTTGGTGGTGTTGCTGCATGGATCACCATCCCCCCTCCATGAAGCAGGAGAGCATCCTTTGGGGTGTTCGGTCCTCCTTCCTCCTGCCGGCCCATATGATTTGAGTTTGTTCCCAAACTCTGGTCATGGGAATTATGAACAGCAGTTCTACCACAGTGCCAGCAGGCCAGCCACACATCACCTCTTTCAAGTATACATATAGAAACATAGAAACATAGACTTTGACAGCAGATAAGGACCGCTAGGCCCATCTAGTCTGCCCATTTCCCTACCTACAGGATAGGCCGCAGATCCTATTTAACCAACAGCCTATATCTTCCTACCCCCCACAAGAATTGCCTTATGTCTGTCCCATGCATTCTTGAATTCTCCCACAGTTTTAGACTCCACAACTTCCTCAGAAAGGCTGTTCCATGCATCCACTACCCTCTCTGTGAAATAATACTTCCTCACATTGCCCCTGAACTGCCTCCTTCTATCTTTAAATTGTGTCCCCTTGTTCTTGCAAGTCTCTTTTTCTGAAAGATGCTACCCTCTTGGACTTTGTTGATTCCCTTGAGGTACTTGAAAGTTTCTATCATGTCCCCCCTCTCCCTTCTTTCCTCAAGGGTATATATTAAGCTCCTTTAGTCTCTCCTCTATGGCTTCTCTTGCAGACCCTGCACCATTTTAGTTGCCCTCCTCTGGACTGCCTCTATCCTGTCTATGTCCTTGGGAGATGGGGTCTCAGAACTGGACACAGTATTCCAGATGGGGTCTCACCAACTGTCTGTACAGAGGATAACAACTTCCTGTTTTCTGCTGCTGATGCCTCTCCCTATACATCCCAGTATACCCCGGCCCTCCCTACTGCCTTCTCACATTGTACACTAACCTTAAGGTCATCTGATATGATTACCCCAGGTCCCTTTCCTGTTTTGTTGTTGTTACTACCTCCCACCCATTGTGTATTCTTCCCGGTTCTTGTTTCCCAGGTGCATTATTTTGCACTTTTTTGCATTGAATCCTAGCTGCCATACGTCAGATCATTCCACCAACCTTGCCAAGTCCCTTTTCATCCTTTCCACGCCTCCTTGTGTATCAACCCTGTTGCAGATCTTTGTGTCATCTGCAAAAAGGCATACTTTTCCTTCCAGTCCCTCTGCAATGCCACTGATGAAGACATTAAAAAGGACTGGACCCAATACTGAACCCTGCGATACCCCACTAGTAACCGCCCTTTCTTCAGAGTGGACTCCATTTACAATTACCTTCTGTGTCCTGTTGTCCAGCCAATGTTTTACCCAGGCTACCACCCTGGGACCCACTCCCAGGCTGGTTAATTTGACTAATAATCTTTTGTGTGGGACTGTGTCAAATGCCTTGCTAAAGTCTAGGTAGGCCATGTCCACAGCCCCTCCCTGGTCTACTACTTTGGTCACCCAGTCAAAGAAATCTATTAGATTTGTCTGACATGACCTTCGCTGTGAACCCATGCTGCCTTGGGTCCTGTGCTCCACTGACCTCTAGGTACTCAACTATTCTTTCCTTCAGAAGTGACTCCATCACTTTCCCTACCACAGAGGTCAGACTGACAGGTCTGTAGTTTCCTGCCTCTGTCTTGGTCCCACTTTTGTAGAGGGGAATCACATCCACCTTCCTCCAGTCCTCGGGTACCACACCATCCTCCCATGATGACATAACCCTATCAATGTTTTGTAGTCTGGCACATTTCATCAGGCTAAGCTGGTGAAATATGCATGCGAGCAAGTCAAATTATTTTACGCTTTTTTAATCTAGCAACTGACCTAGTTGTTAGGTTAGAAAATGTAAAATCAATTTAATTCCTTTTACAGTTTTTGTAGATACCCTTCCAGCCCACCTTGAGAAAGTGGCCCAGATCATAAAAAGTTGATAGGGTTATACTGTATGTACTGGAAATAGGTGATGTGTGTAAATAGTGTGGCTGAATAAATTTATGGGGAAGAGACAAAACCAATTAAATCTACTCATCTTTTTTTTTTAAATCCAGGGTGAGCAAATTGCCTCTTTGCTTTATAGGATTTACTGCTTTGTCCCAAAAAGAAAAGGTTCCTCCAACACTTTCTTTTCTTTTCTCTCTTCTTTTTCTGGCATTTACTTGCTTCCCAATTGTTAAAGCAAAATGTGACTCTTTCAGAGTCGGGCCCATAAGCTAGTTTGTTTTCTTGGCATGAATTCCATTGTGGGACATTCTTGCAGCTGGTCTCTGATGCTTATGTAACCCCCATGCCTGGTCCAATCCTCCAGAAAAGTTAGCAAGGGCCGTATTAACCTGCAGAAATAGACATGTTCTAGATAAGTGTGAAATACTCTGTGCATGGGGGGGAAGATGTGTTAAATGGATACCCATACTCAACTACTGTGCCCCAGGGTTAGTAGAAAAACTTCAGAAAACCAGGGATAATAATTTTTTTTGCTCCTCTGCTCCCCCTGGCCAGCCTCTCCTTCGAGCCTCCTTAGTCCTTTCCATCTGCCTGTCTCCCCCGACCCTTACCTCACATTGCGACCCCCTGGAGGTAGCCCAGCATACCCCTTTGCTGGGTGGGTCCCCCTCCTCCGAGAGGGAAGGCAGCGGTTGGGCCGTCCAGTGCACTAGGCAATCGGCTCCGGGTGTTGCGGAGGTGGGTCGATCGTGAGGGCTGACGGCAGCGAGGGGCCAGAGACCATCATCCAGCTTATCCAGGGAGCTATTTCCTGGGTTTCTCCCCAGAGAGTGATGTGCCACTAATGTCAAGGCAAACGCTGACGTCTATCACTTTCCCAGCGATCAGAACCCTGATGTCCTGCTGTGCTCCCGGCCTCCACCAGGGGCCAACAGGTGCCCAGTTTGCATCCCCACCCCCCCCAGAGAAGGTGAGTTGTCTGTGGATGCTCCTTCCTTCTCCCCTGGCCGGCCCTCCAGTGACCCGAGTCTGTTCCCAAACCTGGGTCGCCGGCATCGCAAGAGGAAATCCAACCACTTCACCGATGGGCCGGCCACCCAGGGATAATTTTAATAAACACATACACCAAAAACAAAAAATTAAGTGAAGTGAAATGAGCTAGGAATGTCTTGGACCTAGTAGTGATAATTTTATTTATACATTGGCACCCTTCCCCATGGGCTCAGGGGGCACCATTACAAACACAAAGCAGTAGGATCACAGTTTCAAACCATAAACTGGGGTACATCACAGGGCACAGCCATTGGGATTGAGGAAACCATTCCAATACAACCTTCTGGGTCCTGCCACTGAGACAGGACCCAAACCAGCAGATACCTTTGCCAGAGAGTCTCACATACTCCCTGAGTGGTATGCCAGTGATACAGTGACTTTTCGATGGTGAAACCTATCACAGCGAGAGTCTTGACAGGTTTCAAGATTGTCACTGTGATGGACCACCTGTGAAATTTTGCCATTTCGCCATGATTACCCCCATTTCTAATAAACTCTGACTCAGAGTTTGTTATATACAAATGGGGGATGCAGGGGATGCAGCCCCCCCAATAGAAAAACCCACAATGTCTGACAGGCAAAATCTCTCCCGTCAACATTGGGGATGTCGCCAAGACACATGTTGACAACTTTGGTGTTGATACCGCTTGGTGGAACCTCTCTGAGCCGCTCCAATAACAGCCCATGTTCCCTGGTGTCAATGCTGAAGGAGAATGGGAACTGACTGTTCCCCTCTATCTCTTGTCCTGTGCAGATCACTGTGAATCCTAACTAGGGTGATTTCTGTGCCATGCCTAGACCTAAAGCCAGACTGGAGGGGCTCATAGATATCAAAGGTAGTGAGGTGTGTCTTACGTTGCAGTGCAACTACCTCCTTAATAACCTTACCCAAAAGTGGCAGGTTAGAGACAGTTTGGTCATTCGCCAGGACGTCTGGGTCTAGAGATGGCTTTTCCAGAAGTGGCTTCACCTGTGCATTTTTCAGGAAAACTGGCACCTCCCCTTCACACTCCTCACAAGTAGACATGTCGGGCCTGGATCCAGGTCACAAAATGTTCGCCACAGCTCCAAGATCACCTCTTGTCACCTTTTCCACCATCACTAGCTGAACCCCTCCCTGTAGGACCACTAAATGCACCCTTGACTCACCTGCTTAATACTGCTGGGCTGTGATTCCCCACTTGGTGAAATCCCAGCCCTAACAGAGGACGCCCTGCCTGAGAAGAACTGAGTGAACGCCTCACATTTTGCAGTTGTACAAGCCCTTACAGGCTCCAGACAGGCTCAATGAAGAAGCCTGTTTACAGTCCAGAAGAGCTGAGCCAGTCACTTCCTCCCAGCAGCAATCTCCCTAGACAGGAACACTGCCTTTTTGTGTGCAGTAGTGAATATTATAATATTAGTTCATAAGATTTTTGGACACAAAATATAAATTTGAATTAGAGATGCCGAGCAGCCCCTTATCTACTCTGGATCATTGTTTGCCAGTAGCTCCAGTATCTGTAGCTGGATAGATGGTTCAGGATACAGTTGTAGACAGTAACATGCACTGTATATCTGGATATATTGGGACATATTACAGGAAATCCAATTGAAATGAATGGGGGTATCCTGTGATATATCTGGATATTTTGCATCATGTTACAGGCTACCACTGTAACAGATGATTATCTGTACTGTACATACAATAAATCTAGAACAAAAAAAACATATTTTTTATAATGTTTTACTAGGAAATTCACTCAGAACTGCTTATTTCCAGGTGCATCTTCTGGGTGGGTTACATGGATCTGTTTTATTGAATGGAGGAATGTTGGCCAAGACACCAGGAAAAAGACCCTCCTCTTACAATAAATGCTGTAAGATCATTCAACTCCACCTGGACAACCACCAGAGATAGGCAAGTGGACCTCAGTTTAACGTCTCACACCAAGAATGGCACCTCAACAGTGCAACACCCCCAATTACCGCACTAGAGTGTCAGTATTAGGTATTCACTCTAGTTCCTGGTATGAGATCAGAACCTATAACCTTTCAGTCTTTTAGCACCAGAAGTGAGGATGCAACCTTGTGAGCTACTGCCCCTCTAGTGGTCTAACCTGGGTATTCAGTGTACATGATGGTTTATCCAAGACTCTATACTTTGAATTTTTATGTACATGTTTTAAAGATCTTCTTAACTTCATGTAATGGAGAGAAAAAATGTATTTCCTAAGACTCTGCTTCTTTTTTTTTTACTGAATATGTTGCAGTGGTTTCTGAAGGATATGCAGTAGCTCCAAAAAAGGCTGTGGCTACAGGTAATACTATATGCAATATCATCTGTTCATTACAAGGGCCAGCGTATCTATAAGTTGTATGTTGCTGGCCCATGGAATTCGCATATCTTGATACTGCTCTTCATGCCTGTTGTTAATGGTATTCAGAATCTACCTATACACTCTTAGAGAGCACAGCGAAGACAGTGGAGTGGCGCAGGTGGCACTGTGCCCAAAGCCTGCTCTGGCTGTAAATTGAATCCCCTGCTCTATGTCAGGAGGGGATCTTTGTATACAGCATAGCATGGAGAAAACTGCATATCCTCATTAGAGGGTCTCAGTTTACAAAAATACCATATATCTTTGATTAAAAGCCACAACTTCTATTTCATTCTTTGAACTGTAGCCCGTGGCTTTTAATTGAGGGCAGCTTTAAACTGAGCATGGCTTTAATTAGATCAGACAGTCAGCTGTAACTGGCAGCTATCACTGATATAAAAGCAGCCTGGTGTGAGTGACCCCTTTTTCTTTTTTTCAACTCTGTTTCGCTCTGGTCACCAGCTGCCAGGAACTCCCTCAGGCGAGACATCCCTTGAGTGGCTCCTACTGCCCTGCCTGAATCCCTCCGACCAGGAAATCAGGGACAGAATCCTCTACCACCACAGCCCCAGACAGAGGAGAGGATTTGGGAAAGCTGGTCAGGTGGGGACCGACGGTGGGCATGTGTGCCATTCCCTCGGTGTTCGCCATCATCCTCCTGGCAGCTGGGGTTTCTCCACCTTGTTTCACCCCAAGGAGGAGGAGGAGGAGGGTATGCAATGACACCAGCACACCAGGTCGGGCGCTCCTGCATGACTCACGTCGGCCTTCGCCTCCTCCTGTACCCTTCTCAAGCGGTCCCGGCTGCAGAGGCTCTTGTTGCAACTGGGTGCCACTGCTGTACCGGGAAACCAAAAACCCCTCCCCAGGAAAGGAAAGCTTGCCAGCAGCTGTCCAATCCTGCACCTCCCCCCCCCCCAGCTGACCCTCGACGACTCGAGCTTGCTCCGGAACCTAAGTCATTAGTGTGGTGCGAGGCCTCAAACCTCACAGCCACTGGGTCAGCTTGGTGTGAGTGTCATTTGAGGGTGATTGAGTGTTGTTGGAGCAGAGAAAGAGAGCAGAAAAATAAAAGAGAAACGTCTGACCATAAAACTTTTGATTTAGAGTTTCGACTTGCAGCCACATGTTGCACTGAAAAGGAAGGTAATGGACCAGTAACTTCTGCATTACATGTAAACAAGAAGCAACTCCATGGGAGGAGAAAAAACTTTCCACTCTTGTGGAGAAACTCAGCCATGTGGGGACTATGGGCTCAAATAAAAAATGTTGGCCTCTTGGTGGAGGTGGACACCATGCCAAGTACCCTGAGAGTGAATCTGAACTGGCAAGCTGGATTACCGAGCAGTGTGAGAAGCACTACAGAGTCACATGAACAGTAATAGTCCTAAAAGTCATGTAATTAGTCCAAGACCCCAGTGTTTTCTTATAGACATGGTTGTCGACAAATCCGTCTGGTGCTGGGGCTTTAAAATGTGCCAGAGGAAAACCATAGAGCATCATCTCCCCAAAAACTATACCTAAAATTCTGGACTTTGGATGTTTCTGCAATAAGCAAATAACAGAAGTGTGACCCGAAACCATGAATGATAGGTAATATGGACAAAACCACCATATGGGGAGACATGCCAGGAAACTGAACAATTGACAACACAGGGTCCAACTCCGTGCCTTTACTAGGCACTGAACATGAGAAACAACGTGTCACAGTGTACTTGGCGACTATGGGGGACAGCTGCAAGCTTCTGCCTTATGTTGTTCTGAAGGGGAAGAGCATACCAAAAGAAATGTTTGTTATATCGGGGGTCATTATTGCCATGGGATGGATTTTTAAAGGGTGGCATAGGGCTTGCAAAACATTTTATTCTGTGAGTGTGCCAAACACATTTACTGCAACTGCATCCTAGTTTCATAGCTCAGGTGCAGTTGTAGCAGTTTAACTGATTTACCGCAGCTTGCGCCAAATCACAAGTGCAAGTAGCATACAAAGGATCCCTGGGACTGATGCAAACTAGATCACAAAAAGTTGGTCTTACTTGCAGCAATTGCCATACAGGATAGAAAATCCCATTAGATTGCCAGAAGCCCGGAGTGTCATATCTGAGGTGCACCAGGGGCTTGCAGTAATCTAGACCTTTGGAAAATCTGGCCCCTTGTCTCCAAATTGCTGGATGTCAGAAGAGCTGACCCTGGAGTGGCTTAACAAAGTGTGGGAGACAGTGGCTTTCACCTAGCACATGCTGGTCTGGGATGCATTTTGCTGCCTCATTTCTCTGGGTGTCAAAGCAGACGCTATGAAAAAATAAACTGTTATCTCTGTAATTCCCGAGGCTGCATGGAAGTACTGCAACCAGGCAATGTGAGCTGGACTGTCCCTTTTCTGGGCTGCCTATCGCAAATGCTGTAACCGCTGGATGGCAAATAAAGAGTGAGAGCTCACTAAAGGCAATGACCTATGACCACCACCAGGAAAGAGCAAAATGCTGGACTAGATAATGATTGCATGGCAAGTTGTCATTAAAGAAATGAAAGTGAAGTCCTTTGATGTAATCTGACCGTAACTTGTTCCTGTCAATAATCAATCACCTAAAATGTATGCTTATGATTTCAGTTTCCATTCTAGAGCCAGCCCAGTGGTGCTGAGGGCTGAGGCGCTGTACGTCTTACCTTGCGCTACACTGGCGACTCGTGTTCTGGAATGAGCACAGGCTGCTGGGGGTCAGCAGAGGAAGAGAGGGAGGGATCAAGCATCTGAGGGACTGCTCTCCCTCTCTGGGGAAGGGGGATTCCAGTGGTCAGTGCATTTCTGGCCCCTAGCAGAGGCTGGGGGCAGTGCACTGATGCTGCATAGAGGGGCTAAGTTGGGGCAGGCACTGGGAGGAGTGCATGCGGATGTGTGCGCACGCCCTCCACTGGCATCATTGCATGCCCTGCTCACGTAAGGGAGCAAAAAGGGAAAAAGTGGTTCCGCCGGTTGAAACAAAATAAAGCAGCCACCCACCACAGGCCCTGACCCTGAATGGCGCTCCCCAAACTGGATCCTGGTCGAGGTGAGTTGAGTTGGGGAGCTCCTCACTGCCCCACCATGGGGGGTAATCCATGGGGGAAGAGGGGATGCTGCCTGATCTCAGGGTATGGGGCTGGATGGGTGGCTGGAGATGAGAGCTGACTGGGGGGGGGGCCAGGGAGAAACAGACCAAGGAAAAAAATATTTCCATTTTAGGTCTGCACTATAACCAGTTCTGATTCAAATGCTGTCACCTGCATGAAGGAGGGAGGAATGGCAGAGGAGACAAGAGATGAGTTGCTGCATAAATTTGCTGCTGATAGTGGAGACACTGAGCCAGCCCACTACACAGAGAGTAAGGAATTCGACAGCTGCTCCAGTGAGGAGTTCAGCTGAGATGATGAACTACTGTAGAGTGAAATAAAACTTCCATACACCATATATTGTACAGAGGGTATACCGTTATATGGGTGCCACATTAAGCGCACCTCAACCAGTTCGCCAATCATGCAGGCACACTGGATTTTGCAGCTCTCAGCAGGGATGGTGCCATTTGGGTGTTGCTGTCCCTGTCCCATACACCTCCAACCTGGAGGTGATTATATTTAAGTACGGAGGGTGTGGTGGTGAACAGGCCCTGGGCATTGGGGACACTGGAGGTCGGTGGCACAATTGCCGGGCGCAATGTTCGCCATCAGCATTGTGCTTGCGCCCTAATGACAGTCGCAGTTTTTCCTGTCACCACGACATGGCGAAACCTGTAGAGAGCATTTCAGTTGTAAAGTTTTTTTTATTTTAATATTGTTACTTTTAAGTGTGTAAACTGTGCAAAAATAAATTTACAAACAGATGGTATGTATGGTAACTATGGTAATACTATGGTAACACACTCACATGCAACAGACACTCACTGACACATGCTCAAAAACATACCCTCAAGCATTGAACAAGGAATAATGAGGAAAAAATAAAAGAATAACATGATCAAGGAATTATCCATGTACCAAATTGCAATTGCTACAGCTAAGTTTTATGTTAATGGACTTTTAACATGTCGACTACACAATGCTGGTTTTTAACAATTTACATTTATTTTTTTTAACTGTGCACAATTAAATTTTCACAGCACATTGTCAGAATGATTAGAGGGACCTTGGTGGGGGGGGACAACTTGCAAGACGGGAGTTGGTTGTGCTGTCTGACCCCATTCAATAGGTAGTAGCTGATACATTAAAACTGCACTAGCCATCTGGTTCTTTAACGTGGAGACAACCCTTGAATACTAGCCAAGGTCTTTATTCAAGGGTGGCTTCTATTAAACAGTTTTGGTTTGCAGTGCTGCTATTACTTGAGGGTTGCTAGTATTCAAGGACGGCCTCTATTTAAAGATATACGGTAGTCCTGGCCTGGATTACCAGTCACATGCACTTTGATAGGGGCTCTTCCAGCCCCAATCCAGGCCACATGGGTGAGAGATTATATATATTTGGTGTAGGTCCATCCACACACAGTTTTCTCACCACCCTGGCCACCCATAGCCAAACCTATTTGGTATAGGGATTACAGCAAATTATGGCTGTGTTTCTGACATGCTGAAGCATCCCTCCCACCTCAGCCACTGTGAGAATAACAGCCTAATCCTCAAACAGCCATTCACAGTCTATTTGCCCACCAGCCTGGCATGGGAAGGATGTATGTTCCTCAGTCCACACAAGTGGTACTCAAGCAGCACAACAGTCCCCCCTCCGGAGCCTGCTAGCAAAATCTCCCCAGTGCTAACCAAGCCCCAGTGGCCCAAAGCAGTGGACAGGCACATGGTGTGAACCTGGATCAACTTGTGGGAGCACTCTGCCAACTCTATACCACTGTCTCGTTTAAAGCAGCAGTGCAATGAAAAATATTTTTCCAAAAACCAAGTTTTAACTATAATTATTAAAAATATAAGCATACCTGCCAAAACAACTTTCTTAGGCACCTCCTATGCTGTGCACCATTACTTTTGTTAATATTTTCTCAGTGTTAAATTAACCTTTGCCTGGTCTACAATGTTATTTCTAAGCCAAATATGGTGGCCGTCTTTGTTTCTTGAGAAAAAAAACTAAATTAAATCACCTATAAATGGTGGAACTAGATAATGTTGCGCCAAATGAACTTGGAAGATACCTGGAATCTTCTATACTGAAAAAAAGGTAGGACCATATTTGTTTTTGCCAGATGTGATTGCACTGCTGCTTTCAAATTTAAGTTCAAGTTTATTTGCAGGAAAACTCCATCGAGCATGCTCATTTACAAGGAGGTCCTGGTGGGACAACTTTGTACAAAGTATAAACAATATTACAATACAATACAATACAATATAGTACAATTGTGATACATTAAGTTTGAACAGTGTTGAGACAGGTAAACAATGTACAGTAGGAGGGGAGTTATGGCTAAATTATATACATTTCAGAAACTAAGCTAACAAGCAGGAAAGAAGAAAAGGGGGAAACATGAAAAAAGTTTACATTCAAGTGTTCTATGAGACTATAATGGTTTCTCCGCTAGGAGGGCTACTAGGTGCTTTGGCAGTGGCAAATTTCCATAAGCGCTTTGTTAGCCAGGGTTTTAAGTGCATTTAAGGAGACTGGTTCGGGGAGTTTTAATGTGGCTTGTAGTTTGTTTCGGATGGATGAGATTACACAGCTATATGCAACTTTACCATAAAGTGTGCAGAATTTGGGTACTTTTAGTTGTATGAATGTATTTTTTCTAAAGGCGCAGAAGCTATGATAATGATGAAAAAGGGAGGAGATGTAGGAAGGGACTTTGTACTGAAATGTTTTAAGAGCCCAGATACTAATGTGTAGCATTCTTCTTGCAGTTTGGGAAGCCCAGCCTACAGCTGCGTACAGGGCACAATGGTGGATTCAGTAGGGTCCGTTAGTTATATAGCGGATTACGCAGTGAAACAGGATATCAGGCTTATGAAGGTTGGTTACTGTGCTGCTATTATAAATGATATCCATGTAGTCAAGTAAGGGAAGAAAGGTGGCTTGAACCAGCCTTTTCCTAATATTTAAGGGAAAAAGGGATTTGTTTCTGTAGAAAAAAGGTCTTATTTTCAGTTTCTGAGTGAGGGATTCAATGTGGTATGTGAAGGATGGTTTTCCATCTAACCATACCCCTAGGTATTTTAATTGATCAACTAACTCTAGTGAGTCTCCTAGTAAGGTTAGTATAGGCGCCTGTGTGTCCTGTCCACTTAGAGAAATTGGGGGACGTGGGGGTAAAAAGTACGTAATTTTAGTTTTCTTGGCATTTAATAATAGTTTTGATCTTAGCAGGTTTCACTCCAACTGACTAAAATCAGACTGTAGTTCTGTGACGGCATCTAACAATGAGGGTTTTGATGTATAAAAGATGGTATCATCTGCAAAAAAGTGGAATCTGGAGTTATGGATGTTGTCACCAAGGGATTTGATGTAAATTGTGAATAACAGGGGTCCAAGAATGGATCCCTGGTGTACACCTCTAGTTATCGATAGGGAAGAGGAAAGGAGTCAGTTGGTTTTGATGCATTGGAGTCAACCAGTAAGATAGTTAGTGAACCAATTTAGTGAGCAGTTATTCAGCCCACAGTCTTTAAATGTGGCTAACAGAGTGTTATGATCAACCTTGTCAAAGGCCTTGCTTAGGTCTAGGAAGACGGCTCCAGTGGAGATTTTATTATCCAGGGCAGTGAACCAATCATTTGTCACTTTGGCTACAGCTGACACCGTACTATGATTTTGCTGGTAGCCAGATTGGAAGGAGCTAAATAAATTTGATTTTTCGAGGTGATCCTTCAGCTGATTATTGACCAACTTTTCTAGGAGCTTCGACAGGACGGGCAAGATGGAAGTTGGTCTGTAATTATTAAGGTCACAGGGGTGTCCTGATTTAACCAAAGGTAGTATAAAGGCTGTTTTCCAGCAGGATGGGACTGTTCCAGATGTGACTGATAAGTTGAAAATGTATGCTATGGGGGCAGTTAGAAAGTGGTACCCTAGCTTTAGGAAGAAAGACTCAATTCCGTCTGTGTTTGCACTTTTTTTGCATCTAATTTTATTAATAGGTCCTCAACTTGCTTGAAAGTCACTGGTGAGAAACAGAAGGAGTCCTGAGTCTGAGGGTCCGAGGGGGCGTCATTGGGTGGTCAGCAGTCAACAAGCCCTTCAGCTGGGGAGGAGTCGAATGCTAGGCCTGCTGTCTCGAAGTGCTCATTTAGTTTTTCTAGAGTGGTGCCCTGGTCGGACAGCATAGTACCTTGTGTTATAATTTTGATGGGGATTGCAGGTGGGTTCTTTGTCCTTCGACAGCTTTGATGGTTTGCCAGATCTTGGCTGAGTTATCCTTGGCACCCTCAAGGGTTTCCAAGTAATAGGTTGATTTGGCTGCTGTAACCAGCTTTAAAGGGAAACATTCATGAATAATGCCTATCATAGTTTGCAAGTCCATGTAGAACTCTATTAAATAAGGTATTGGGCTTACCTGTTGCTAACAGCCATCTGGAGATATTAAGGACTAGGTCTGCCCAATATATTGATACTACATTGTCGCCATTTTTTTAACCTTTCAATGTCCCTGACAATCACGTTTTGGCTAATTACATTGTAGTCAATTACAGCTTGATTGTCAGTGATAATGCAAGGTTCTAAAAGTAGTGGCTATGTATTATTAGTATGTGGCAGACTTAATCATTGATACCTCTGGATTGCTGCCAACTACAAAGGAGCCCAACACGTCATTAAAACAACTTTTAATGGACTTTCAAACTGTGATGGGCACTCTTCATAAATGTTTCCCTTTATGCTTGTGGTCAAGATCTTGAACCTGGTGTCAAAATAGTATGCCAGGAGTAAAAAGTAAAAAGAAAGAAAACTTAGTGGCATGTTTCAAACTGATAAACTGTTCTTCCTCAGGTACAAACATACCTATACAGATTTATGACTATATAGGCAGTGGAAGTACACATAATGGTGAGAACAAAAGGAGCAGGTAGGTAGTGGAACAGTCCACCGAAGAAATAGTAGATACAAAAACACTACTAACAGGTTGTAAGAAAAAAACTGGATAAAATACATTATAGAATTAAAGGGTATTAAGATGGCCCACTGAAAAGTTGGGAGCAGGCTTGATGGGGATAAATAGCCTCCTCCTATCTAACTACTCAGTATAGAACTTAATATAAAATACATGATTGGTGGTTGACCCATTCATTTGTCTGCTGTTACCATACTCACTTCTTTTGTTGGTAATCCAAGCCTCACTTCAAAAGTGAGTGTGACTAATCTCTGTGGAAGCACCTTTCATTAGAAACACCCTGCATCTGTAGGACATTTGCTTTCTGAGGGGATCCAAACTGGCTTGCATGATCTATTCCACTTCCACATCAAAGTACTTGATCTTGGAGCAATAGGTGACCATAGTGACGTCCTCCTGGCTCATTGGTGCCACAGGTGAACATATTAAAGACCCCTTGTCTTGTTGAAGCCATAAGTTAAAATATTACAGTCCACCTGTCTTTGTGGAGCCATAGAGAATGTTTTGATGTCCCCCTGCTTCATGGAGCCATAGGTGAACATCTTGCAGTCCACCTGTCTTGTCAGGGCTATAGGGGAATATATTGATGTCCTCCTGTCCATTGAAGATGTAGATGTCCATATTAAAGCCCACCTCCATAAATTTATTGTGCAGCACTTAGATGATGAAGTAGCAGTTCCTCTACAATTTGTTGTCTCCATACAGCAGCAGGGCCTCCTTCCAGTGGTGGTATTGGTGCATGGCCAGGAGCACCGTGCCTCAGCCATCTTAAGGTAAGTAGGTGAGACACTGGTCAGCAGTAACTACTCAGGTACTTTGACCACGACGCCCACTGCAGGCACACCCACCAAGATGACAGGGTGCCCCACTGAGAGGTGAGGTCAGCCACCTGTGCCATCATGTGCTGACATACAGACCCCAGGATCACAGCAAGCTTCTGCCACACATATCCTCTACTTGACTAAAGATTGCCCAGCTGCAGCCCTTGGTGTCATCGTAACTGACATTCAGACACGGGTCAGAGAGCTTCCACTCTGGTCGTAGGTGCTGCATAGTGTGTACTCCACAGCAGGCTTCACGTGGTTGATTAAGAACATGTAGATATCCCATGGCAGCAGCAACAACACACTGGCATACCATGACTCCTCCTGTAATCTTCCACCATCATCACATGTCATCATACATATTAGCCAGGTAGATAGATAGATAGATAGATAGATAGATAGATAGATAGATAGATAGATAGATAGATAGATAGATAGATCAGTACTATCTGTAGATAGATAGATAGATAGATAGATAGATAGATAGATAGATAGATCAGTACTATCTGTAGATAGATAGATGGATAGAGAGAGATAGATAGATAGATAGATAGATAGATAGATAGATAGATAGATAGATAGATAGATAAAACGTTTATTATTTAACAGGAAATAATCTTTAGAGCGATAAGCCCAATTTTACAAAGATGTCCCATTTGATTATGGCTACAAAAGGTGCAACATTACATAAAAAACAGTCACTGTTAATGTGTTCAACATCAAACCATTTTGCAACATATGATATGTAACACAACAACTGCAAATATTTTACCTTAAACTGGTATCATTTTACATGAGTGTCTTTTAATGAATAGAAATAATTGTTTGTTGCTGGATTGGTCCTTGTATAAAAAGATGAACAAAATGGGTGATTTGATAACTTTTATTGGGCCAACAAGAGATTTACAGAATTGTAAGCTTTCAAACTCACAGAGCTCTTCATCAGAAACTAACAGGGTATACAAAGAATCCACTTTAAGTACATAGGTTAGAATTGTGAAAGTTTTATTTCCCAATTCTACCCTAGATACTTAACATTGGTTCTTTGTATAGCCTGTCATTTTCTGATGAGGAGTTCTGTGTAGTTCAAAAGCTTAAAATTCTGTAAGTCTCTTTTTAGTCTAATGCCAGACATCAAATCACCCACTTTGTTCATCTTTTTACACTGAATAAGACAAACAACAATTGTGCTTAATTTACATGGCTATGAAACGTGGTTGCTAACCCTTACAGCTGTATTTCTAGCCCTCCAAACTAATCATTAAACACACATACAAGTATTAATTAATTCTTGCGGTATGACGTGTCTGAACCTTGGCAATTTTCCTACATTTCTTACATTAGGTGCCAATTTGTTTTGTTTTGTTTAATTTATTTAACCTTGAGAGTCTATGGTCCAAATATCCATTTACATAGTCGACCAGTATACATAAGCAATGCTTACATGTTGACAGAATAAAAGAAATGAGACTCATACATAGTTTCTAAACAACCATTACAAACATAAATAATTAATTCAAACTGAACATTTAGATGGGCATTTACATTCACATTCCTCATATAAATAGCTTTTTAATTTAATCTTAAAGGTTATAACTGTATTATAGTATATGGTTAGGGTTTATTGTAAACTGAAATCAGTGGCTTTTCAAATGTTGTTGTAGGACAGTTCAAAGGTCAGAAAAGTTGTTGTACTATCGATCTGACATCACATCGATAGTACAACAACATTCCTGTCAATCAAACACAAACGCACTCCCACACCGGCACTCTGTCAAGAAAACTGGCAAAAACATGACGGCAACACTTAGCGAGAACCTCCGACCCCGAGCCAGTTGACGGAAAGAGCCTCATACTGCTCCATGCCCCAAAAGTTAATTTTTTTATTTAGTTTTTAAAGCCTCACCACCAAAACCCAAAAAGAAATGAAGGATAGAACGACTCAGTGAGCAGGAGCACCAAGAAGTGGGATTAGGGAAAAGCAGATGTTAGTGCGAGCAACAACAGCTAAAGCAAAGCGACAATGGAGCTGGAGAGTGGAATAGTGAGCCGGTAAGGAGAAAAAAACAGAAAGCCTCTTGTGTCCTGCACTTTGGAACCATATACTATATAAAATAGTATATGGACAATCATACACAGACAAGGCTATGTTTCCATCTTGTGGGTGAGATGACATCGGGATCTCTCGAGCTTCGCTTTTGAGGTCCCTGTGATGTCATCTCAACCCCTCAATGGAAACACTGCCTTGTTGTGTATGATTGTCCATACACTATTCTACATATTGAAACAGTCAAAGATGGAGAGCCAATTCATTCCAAATTTTAGGGAGGTAAAAATTTTATTACAGTTTATTGTATGAATTTTCCACCAAAGGTACACTTAACCCCCTATGTTTCAGTGCCCTCAGATCTTGCCCATGTTGAGTTGTTTGCAAATACTGTGGGGACACTGCGTTATCACCTCTAGTGTCTTTAAATTCTTTGAATCACTGCAGGCTGTTTTTTTCTTCTTGATTTCAGGGAATCATGTCCCAAAAAATCATTTTGCAGTGGTGACAGTCAAAACAATATCTCAAAACAAAATGAGCCATTTTGTAGTAAGTTTAATATAACATTTGTAATAAAGACAAATTAGCATGCTGATAGACTATATTGCCATACTCCAATATTGGCAACAGGCACTGCAATGCAGTACCATTCCTTGAATTTTAAGGCAAAAAACAAGAGCTTTCCTCTGCAAAACACCCAACCTGATGTTAAGTTTGTTAGTGATTTTATTAATATGGTCACAAAAAGGAGTTTACTATCTACTGGATATTGATCACCTGGTATTTGTGTCCATGGTTGCCAGTTTTTTGCCACTTTATAAACAGATCTCAAGTCTCATATCAGGTGTCAGTTGGGTGTTTTTGGTTTGAAAGCTAGTTACCTGGCCTTTTATCATTCAAAATTATCTTCAGGTCCCAAAACCAATGCTGTAGGATGTAAAAGTCATTTTGTAATTTTGATTGTAATTCCAATTTACTTTACTGATACAACCAATGTCATCTGCATAAAGACGTATGCCACAGCTGGTAATCAGCTGAGAATGGGTGTTTACATGTACTAAAAATAACAAGATTGGCCACTGGAGTACCCCCCCCCCCAAAAAAAGCTGCTATTTGTTAGAAAGTAAGTTTCCAATAGACATCTGTTGTGTTCTGTCACTAAGGTAAGACTGGAACCAATCAATTACTATGCTGGACGTACCTACTTGAAAAAGTTACTTTTTAACAAAACGTAAGCCACATGGACTGGCTGTTTAAGCACCACAGGCAGCATGTCCTTGCAACAGTCTGGACTGATGAAGGAAAGCACATTGGGTCTTATTTTTTTTAAGGATCCAAAGTCTTAACTTCATTTCCCCCTCCTTGGCAGGTGCCAAGAATTGCAAAGGGAAGGTGAGAAGCCACTTCATGCAGTCGTGGAAGAGATACCTGGTTTAGGTAGGGGGCTATTGATAATGTGAACTCAATATTGTCATGAGCTAACAGCAGTAAACTTAGCACTGCAGACTCATGGGTCCAACTCCTTACCTGGTCCATCACAAAACATACACAAAGCAGATGCACTCTCTTGCCATTTTAACCCCTTCTCTCACACTAATTCACTGGAGTGCTAATGTTAGGAAAACATAACAAATGAACTGATCTTTTAACCCTTGCAACAAACACATTTGCCCTGCCAGTGTAACCCCTTCTCTTGTATAGGTTGCTGATGATAATGGTCTCCTGTAATTTAACCAGCTTGCTACATAGTGAATAATGCAAAGGTGGCTGTGTGTTATGAAGTTTGTTTATACACCCTCGTTGTGTGGTGATCCATTAACCTTGAGGCTCGAGATTTATTGGTCATCACACACCAAGAATGTGTAAAAAATCTTCATTAGCACAGAGTCACTTAATTTTTATTTTTATAATAACTTTAGCAGGGACGTGAGCACAAAAATCAAGTTTGCCAACAGGGAAAGTGAAACCTGAGTGTTCCAAATGCCATCATGACTGGGTATGACATCATAGCCAGTTATTACAGCATTTGATCAACCTGCTAATCAGTGTGATAAAGTGGGTCACCAGTCATTATATGCAAACAAAGCTCAGGTGTCAGATATATAAGACTGATTCAACAACAACAGCAGCAGCATCAGGAGGGGACAAAAGCCCAGCTGTGCTGCTCTGTGACTGTATCTCCTAGTCTAACAGCTGTTTATTTACTCATCTATAGGGCCCTGGAGTTGTTATTCCCTAGATGAGGAACTGGCAATAAATTAGTCACCTAATGCAGAACTTGCATAATTCAATTCAATTTATTTATTTCACCAGGAAAAGGCTCCATTGAGCAAGCTCATTCAATAAATTGGTTCCTAATGCCACAGAATTCATTATCTGTGGTGATTTTTCTTTACAGTGTATTGGTTTTCCGTAGTGCCTGACTCCCTTCCTGTATTTGCGTATCCTGAAGTTTCTCCTCCATGCATGTCACCTGATGTCATTGATAACATGATCACATAAATAGACCTGCTGATCTTTTAAAGGTGGTTAATAAGATCCTCAACCCAGAGTGTCTTTCTAAGGGGTTGGGTGAGACTTCTCTGGAAAGATGCTAGGCCTTAGGAATTTGCTTCTTCAACAAGACTGCAACCATCAGGGTGGAGATATCCTCCACTGTTGATTCAAACAATTAACGTGATCAAGGCATTTTAGCGATGGAATCTCCATGCTCCTGGGATAGCTTTGAGACCACTGATAATGAGATCCTCTGAGTGCTGACAGAGCTTCGCCATAACAAAACATAACAAAACATGACAGCTAAAGGGGAGGTTCTGATAATGGGAGACTTCAACATGTCAGATACAGATTGGTCAATACCAGCAGGAATATCTGCCAGAACTAGACACGTGGTGGATTCCCTGCAGGGGGAGAGGGCCTCAAACAACTGGCACAACAACCCTCAAGAGACAGGGCTATCCTAGATCTAGTACTGACTAACGGGGAAAGGGTCACAGATCTCCAGGTAGGTCACCTGGGAGCCAGTGACCATCACATAGTATGGTTCAATTTGGCCACTAGAAATAAATCATCCCATTCCAAGACAAAAATATGGGACTTCAGAGGAGCTGACTTTGATAAGATGGCCAAAAGAGTTAAGCTAGCCCTAGCAAAAAGAAATGCAGGTGAGGGGTACAGGCAAAGTGGGCAAGCATGAAAGATACAATACTTGAAGCAACATCCCATTGTGTTAGAGAGAAAAGGAAGTGCTAAAGAAAAAGAAACCATTTTGGTTCTCAAAAACAGTAGCAAAAAAGGTCAGAGCCAAAAGGCTGGCCTTCAGGAAATATAAGGAAACACAGCAGGATGAAGATAGGGAGGCATACCAAACTTCCCTAAGGGAAGCAGGGAAGGCAGTAAGGCAGGCAAAGGCCCAAACTGAGGAAACACTAGCAAAAACAATGAAAGATGGTGACAAGAAACATAGAAACACAGACTTTGACAGCAGATAAGGACCACTTGGTCCATCTAGTCTGCCAATTTCCCTACCTACAGGATAGGCCACAGATCCTAGTTAACCAACAGCCTATTTCTTCCTACCCCCCACAAGAATTGCTTTATGTCTGTCCCGTGCATTCTTGAATTCTCTCACAGTTTTAGACCCCACAACCTCCCCAGGAAGGCTGTTCCATGCATCCACTACCCTCTCTGTGAAATAATACTTCCTCATATTGCCCTGAACCACCCTCCTTCTTTAAATTGTGTCCCTTGTTGTTGCACATCTCTTTTTCTGAAAGATGCTACCCTCTTGGACTTTGTTGATTCCACTGAGGTACTTAAAAAGTTTCTATCATATCCCCCTCTCCTTCTTTCCTCAAGGGTATACATATTAAGCTCCTTTAGTCTCTCCTCATCTGAGCTTCTCTTGAAGACCCTGCACCATTTAGTTGCTCTCCTCTGGACTGCCTCTATCCTGTCTATGTCCTTGCAGAGATGGGGTCTCCAGAACTGGACACAGTACTCCAGATGGGGTCTCACCAACTGTCTGTACAGAGGGATAACAACTTCCTGTTTTCTGCTGCTAATGCCTCTCCCTATACATCCCAGTATACCCCCAGCCCTCCCTACTGCCTTCTCACATTGCTTGCTAACCTTAAGGTCATCTGATATGATTACCCCCAGGTCCCTTTCCTTTTTGTTGTTGTTACTACCTCCCCACCCATTGTGTATTCTTCCCCTGGGTTCTTGTTTCCCAGGTGCATTATTTTGCACTTCTTTGCATTGAATCCTAGCTGCCATACTTCTGACCATTCCTCCAACCTTGCCATATCCCTTTTCATCCTTTCCATGCCTTCTTGTGTATCAACCCAATTGCAGATCTTTGTGTCATCTGCAAAGAGGCATACTTTTCCTTCCAGTCCCTCTGCAATGTCACTGATGAAGACATTAACAAGGACTGGACCCAATACTGAACCCTGTGGTACCCCACTAGTAGCCTCTCTTTCTTCAGAGTGGACTCCATTTACAATTACCTTCTGTGTCCTGTTGTGCAGCCAATGCTTTACCCAGGCTACCACCCTGGGACCCACTCCCAGGCTGGTTAATTTGACTATTAATCTTTTGTGTGGGACTGTGTCAAATGCCTTGCTAAAAGTCTAGGTAGGCCATGTCCATGGCCCTCCTGAGTCTACTACTTTGGTCACCCAGTCAAAGAAATCTATTAGATTCATCTGACATGACCTTCCTGCTGTGAACCCATGCTGCCTTGGGTCCTGTGCCCCACTGGCCTCTAGGTACTCAACTATTCTTTCCTTCAGAAGTGACTCCATCACTTTTCCTACCACAGAGGTCAGACTGACAGGTCTGTAGTTTCCTGCCTCTGTCTTGGTCCCACTTTTGTAGAGGGGAATCACATCCGCCTTCCTCCAGTCCTCGGGTAAGACTTTCTAAAGATACATTAGTGAAAGGAGAAAGGTATTGCTAAGATCAAAGGGGATAAGGGGGCATGTGAGGAGGAGGACCATGTAAAAAACATCTATCCTAAATAGATACTTCTGCTCAGTATTTACTGAAGAAAAGGTAGGGCAGGGCCCACAGCTCAGTACCATGGACACAGGGGGGAGGGAGGTGTGCACTAGTCCCTTCACAAAAGAAAGGGTCCTACAAGAGCTCGATAAACTCAGAGTGGACAAGGCAATGGGACCTGATGGCATACATCTCTGGGTACTAAAGGAGATAAGGGTGGAACTAGCAGAGCCATTAACAAAACTGTTTAGTGAGTCTCTGAGCACAGGAGAGGTCCCAGAAGACTGGAGAAGGGCTCCTGTGATCTCGCTCCACAAGAGTGGTAGCAGGGAGGAGGCAGGGAACTACAGACCAGTCAGACTCAGTCTTACTTCAGTAGTGGGCAAGATTATGGAGGCACTCCTTAAGGAAAGGATAGTGCAACACCTGGAATCCATAGGAGCACAGGATCCAAGAAAGCATGGGTTTACAAAAGGAAGGTCCTGTCAAACTAATCTCATAGATTTCTTTGACTGGGTAACCAGAGTGGTGGACCAAGGGGGAGCAGTTGATGTTGCCTACCTTGACTTCAGCAAAGCTTTCGATACTGTTCCACATAGAAGATTGATTAATAAGCTGGGTAGGCTTGGGGTGAGTCCGAAGTTGATCAGCTGCATGGCAAACTGGTTGTCGGGCAGAAAACAGAGAGTGGTGGTAAATGGTATACAGTCAGAAGAGATACAAGTCACAAGTGGGGTACCTCAGGGATCAGTCCTGGGGCCAGTCATCTTCAATATCTTCATCAGTGACATTGCAGAAGGACTGGAGGGTAAGGTTTGTCTATTTGCAGATGACAGCAAGATCTGCAACAGAGTAGATGATCCAGATGGGGTGGGCAGAATGAGAAGAGATCTGGATAAACTAGCAAAGTGGTTGGAAGAGTGGCAACTGGGGTTTAACGCAAAGAAGTGCAGGATCATGCACATAGGGAAGAGAAACCCTGACACCACCTATAGGCTGGGAGAGGAGTTGCTGGCAGTCACAAGGGAAGAAAGAGATTTGGGTGTCATCATCACAGATGACCTGAAATTATCCAAGCAGACCACTAAAGCAGTAGGTAAGGCTAGAGGGATGTTGGGGTGTATTAGTAGGGGTATCACAAGTCGGAAGAGGGAGGTAATAATCCCTCTTTACAAGACACTGGTTAGGCCCCATCTGAGTACTGCTTGCAGTACTGGAGGCCACACTTTCACAAAGACATTAACCAAACTGAGGCAGTCCAGAGAAGGGCAACCAAAATGGTGTAGGGACTGCATCAGAAAACACATGAGGACAGATTAACGGAGCTCAATATGTATACCCTAGAGCAAAGGAGAGGGGTGATATGATTGAAACATTCAAACACCCTAAGGGCATTAACAAAGTGAAGGAGTCTAACATGTTTCAATATAAGAAAAATAGCAGGACAAGAGGACACAGCATGAGATTAGAGGGAGGCCGATTAAGGGGTAATGTGAGTATGTTCTTTTTCACAGAAAGGGTGGTGGATGCATGGGACGGCCTACCTCAGGAAGTGGTGGATATGAATACAGTGCAGGGCTTTAAACAGGCATGGGACAGGCATAAGGGAGCAATACAGAAGAGTATAAATAAATAGGCCATTGACAGAGCAAAGGCAGATGGCACATTCATAAGGCAGAAAAAGAAATGGGCAGACTGGATGGGCCTTGCAGTCCTTATCTGCTGTCAGCTTCTATGTTTCTGTAACACCTGTTTCCAGGATCCTATATCCTACTATCTCCCCTGGCTCAGGCTGGGTGTGGGCTGTTGGTTCTAGTATTTGTTGAAGTCATCAATGCCTCTCTTGGGAAAGGGCTTCATGCAACTGCCTTGAAAGATGTCATGGTAAGGTCAATCCTAAAGAAGACATCTTTAGATCCTGATGATTTCTTAAACTGCTGACCAATCTCTAAACTGTCATTCTTGTGCAAGGTTGGTTACTGAGAAAGCTGCAGTGGCATGGCTCAGAATGCATTCGGAGGAAAATTACAATTACTGTATGAGTGATTTCAGGTAATTTTTCAGTCCTCACAAAGCACTGAGACAGCCCTGGTTAGGGCCGAATGATCTACTCCTGGCGAGCGACAAAGGAGAACTTTCCATTTTAGTTCTTCTTGCTGTGTCCTCAGAATTTGGTATGGTTGAACACTGGGTCTTAGTCCAAACCCTAAGAAAGGCAGTTGGTGTATCATGAATTACTTTAAAGTGGTTTTGCTCCTTCCTTGAGGGATGCTGGCAGTTGGTAGTCCTGGGGAATTGCGACTCTTCTCCCCTGGATGTTGACTGTGGGGTCCCCCAGGGTTCGATTCTGTCTCCCTTGCTATTTACAGTGTTTATGCTTCTGCTCAAAGAAGTTATTTGGAACATGCCGATTGAGTTTTCATTGCTATGCTGATGGTACTCAGCTGTATCTTTCATGAAAGCCCAACCAGAATAACTCAGTGACTGTGTTAAAATGAGATCTTGCCAAGATCTGGCATTGAATGGTGCTCAGTGAACGGAAGCTTAATCTGGGAAAGATAGTTAGTACTGGTAGGTTCAGACTGTGTAAGATCAGTTTAGTTAACAAACCTCAGACTGCCTTTTATGAATGGAATGCAGCTAAAGGCAAGGCAAGTAGAATCCAATATACGTGTGCTCTTGCATGATGGACTTAAACTTGAAACACAGGTATTGACAGTTGTGTTGAACGGCTATTGTCATCGAAGAATCAGATGGTGGTCTAGGGTGACTGGTCAGTGGCAGATTTCTCAGCCTGTGCCACTACAAAATTCCTTCACTGTTCTAGTGGAATGGGACAGTTGGGAGGAGGCACCCACAGTAGTGGCAATGGAGGATGGGGGGGGTCTTCTTTTTACTGTCTTCATAAGTGACATTGCAGAGGGACTGGAAGGAAAAGTATGCCTCTTTGCAAATGGCACAAAGATCTGCAACAGGGTTGAGACACAAGGAGGCATGGAAAGGATGAGAAGGGACTTGGCAAGGTTGGAGGAATGGTCAGAAGTATGGCAGCTTGGATTCAATGCAAATAAGTGCAAAATAATGCACCTGGGAAACAAAAACCCAGGGGAAGAATACACAATGGGGTGGAGGTAGTAACAACAACCAAAATGGAAAGGGACCTGGGAGTAATCATATCAGATGACCTTAAGGCTAGCAAGCAATGTGAGAAGGCAGTAGGGAGGGCTGGAGTGATACTGGGATGTATAGGGAGAGATATCACTAGCAGAAAACAGGAAGTTGTTATCCCTCTGTACAGACAGTTGGTGAGACCCCATCTGGAGTACTGCGTCCAGTTCTGGAGACCCCACCTGTGCAAGGACATAGACAGAATGGAGGCAGTCCAGAGGAGGGCAACTAAAATGGTGCAGGGTCTGCAAGAGAAGCCATACAAGGAGAGACTAAATGAGCTTAATATGTATACCTTTGAGGAATGGAGGGAGAAGGGGGACATGATAGAAACTTTTAAGTACCTCAGTGGAATCAACAAAGTTCAAGAAGGTAGCATCTTTCAGAAAAAGAGATGTGCAAGAACAAGGGGACACAATTTAAAGATGGAGGGGGGACGGCTCAGGGGCAATGTGAGGAAGTATTATTTCACAGAAAGGGTGGTGGACACATGGAACCACCTTTCTGAGGAGGTTGTGGGGTGTACAACTGTGGGAGATTCAAGAATGCATGGGACAGACATAAGGCAATTCTTGTGGGGGGGTAGGAGGAACTAGGCTGTTGGTTAACCATGATCTGCAGCTTATTCAGTAGGCAGGGAAATGGGCAGACTAGGTGGGCCAAGCGGTCCTTATCTGCCATCAAAGTCTATGTTTCTATGTTTCTTCTGTAGCGGAGGCCCCAAGATGGGAGATGGAGCACCCCAGCAGAGAAGGAAGCAGCTTCTGGTGGGGGACTCAACTTGGGGATGGGGGATAGGTTTGGGAACAGGAAAGGGGACAGAGGGAGGTAAGGTGCCTACCTGGTGCCATGACTCAGAGGGATGAGAAGCAGATCCTACAGATTGCTAGGGTGGTAGGACAGGGTGAGGGAGCTGGATGTTATTGTCCACCTAGGGACTAATGACCTGGTGAGTAACAGGGCTGGAATTGTGCAGGGAGAGTTCAGAGAACTGGGGAGGGGTCTAAGGCAAGTAGCAGGCATGGTGGTTTTCTCTGAGGTGTTCATACCTCTCAACTGTCCCAGATTATGAGGGTTGTCCCTTATTTTACCCTTCAAATTTGCTCTTTCCCTCATCTGTCCCTCATGGAAAAGGTTCTGCCCCGGCAGAGAATGTACTGCAAATTCAGATTTTTCAGTAGAAATTCATATTTTAAGATGCTAAATCAAAAATAAACTTTGTACAACTGAGCACAATGGTTTTTGCATTGCTCTGAGTTTGTATATCCATGCTTGAAGATATGTCCCTGATTATGAGGGTCAGTGTCCCTCAATGTCCCTTATTTTGAGTGTCCATGTCCCTCATTTCAATGACAAAAGGTAGAGAGGTATGGAGGTGCTGCCTGCTTATGACTGGGGGAGGATAGGGAGAACAGAAGCTTCAGCTCATGGTTGAAGGGATGATGCAGGGTAGAGGGATTCAGCTACACTGGGGACCAACCTGGAAGGATATGGGCCTAGACAGAGGTGATGGCATGCATGCATCTGGGAGGGGAATCCTCAGTGGATAGTTTAAATGTTACTTCGATGAGCATTTAAACTAGCTGGGGTGGGGTGGGGATTGCGATAATGAAAAAGTGAGGCATCAGCTTCCCCTCCCAACAGACTAAAGCAGTAGAAAAGAAGGACCTGAGGGGAGGAGTATCCCTCAGGAGCAGGAAAATGGGAGCAGCCGTGAAGTAGAAGATAAGTAGGACAGGAACAATAGTTGCATTGAGAGAAGGAAAAAGGAAGCAAGACACAAGGGAAGGAAAGGAGTTGCAAGCAGAGTGGAACAACGTGAGGATGGCCATGTGTGAAAATGCTAGGAGTCTTGGAAATAGAATTCCAGACCTAGGGACCATCATGGCAAGGGCAAATCTGGATACTGTGACCATTACTGAGTCATTGTGTACAGGCAGCCATGACTGGGACATGGTCATACCAGACTACACTCAGTTCAGGAAGGATAGGGCAGGGAGGAAGGTAGGTGGAGTTATACTGTATGCAAGGGAGGGTATCAAACCAATGGAAATGCAAGAAAACTGGGGGGGGGGTGGAGGTATTGTGTGCCACCCTGGAGACATGCACCAGAGCCACCATTCATACTGGGGAATATAGAGGCATTTAGGCATTCAACACAGGGGAGGAACTGGATAAGGCACTGGGAGAAGTCATCAGCCGTATAGCCTAGAATGAGCTGTGAATGAGCTTGGTACATCCGGCAGACCTGGGTTTGATTCTCACAACCCACACTTGCATACTGTGTGACTCTGTGCAAACCTCTTAACTTCACCAGTGCTCCTGGGTTGCCACTGAAAATAGCCACTTGTGCTAGTGGACTTTACCTTATCACCAAAGAATTAAAAAAAACTGGCAGAAAAAGTGGAGGTGCTTCTGGTGGGGGACTACAATCTGCTGGATGTAGATTGCAGCTTCCCAGCCACAGCCTTAGCCTGAAGCAGGGACATCCTAGATTCCATGCAGGGGGCATTTCTCAGGCAACTAGTCAGGAAGCCCACTTGTGATGGGGCAACACTGGACTTGGTGCTCAGAAACAGGGACAGTGCTGCAGACGTCAAGGTGGGAGGCCACCTGTGGATCAGCGATCATTGTGCAGTGTGATTCAGCATACGGATGGCAGCGAAGCAAACCACACAAGGATGAGGTCCTGGACTTCAGGAGGCAGATTAAAAAAAAAGATTGAATGCATCAGAGATTACCTAATTTGGGGGGTCTGGGGGGTAGAGGAACAGTGGGCTAAAATAAGGGATGGCATAGTGAAGGTACCAAACCTCTGTGCAAAAGATGGGAGCAAGAGTAGGCAAAAAAAGAGCACCTATGGTTCTCAAGGGATGTGGCTGCAAAGGATAAGGCTAAAAGTGTAGCATTCAGGAGATAAAAAGACACACACAGGAATAAGGACACAGAGGTGTATCAGGAAAAGCAGAGAGAAACTGTAAAAGAGGTGAGGGTACAAAGCTGCAAACTGAGGAAAGGTTAGCCAAAGGGGTAACACAGAGGGATAAGACCTTTTTTAGATACATAAGTGAAAGGAGGAAGACATGCCGAAGGATTGTGTGGTTAACAAGGGAAGTGGGGAATGTGCAGAGAAGGATCAGGAAAAAGCAAACATCATGAACAGAAACACTGTTCAATCTTCACAATGGAAGGTGAGAGAGAGATGGACCACATAAAAGCAGCAAGAACACTGAGGAAAGGGAGGTAGACGCAAGTATATTAACTGAGAGGAGAGTCCTGAAAGGGCTAGTGAATCTGAAAGTAGACAAAGCTATGCGGCTGGGTGAAGTACACCCAAGGGTGCTGAGGGAACTCAGAGAGGCAGTGGAGGCACCTCTGACAGTCCTATGCAACAATTCACTGGAAACAGGAGTGGTTACAGAGACCTGCAGGAGGACAGATTTAGTCCTGCTTCATAAAAGTGACATCAGAGAGCAGGTTGGCAACATTAGCTAGTCAGTCTGACATCAGTGGTGAGGTAGTTAATGGAGACACTCTTATAGTAAAGGCTTGTAGAATATATTGAATCCAGTGAGTTACAAGATCTGAGGCAGCATGGATTCATGGAATGGAGGTCATGTAAGATTAAGATGATCAATTTCTGTGTCTGAGTGACCAGGGAAATAGATCAGGGTGGGGCAGTGGACATGGTCTACTTGGACTTCAGCAAGGTCTTCGACACTGTACCACATAGGAAGCTCATAAGGAAACTGGGCATTTGGGGGGGCGGGGTATTACAAAAGACTGACTTTCATAATGCCAAATGTTAGGATCCCGAAACTGACTGCCCAAAACTTGGAATCCTGACACTTGGTAATTGCCCAGGGGTGAAGCCCCCAAAACATGGATAAAACCTCTGCTGCAGGCAATTACTGAGAGTAGGGATTCTGAGTTTTGGGCAGTCAGTCTCGTGATCCTGACACTTGCTATTGTGAAAGTTAGTCTTTCATAATAAATCCATTTGTGATGGGCCCTAAGGTGGTAAACTGGGTACAAAATTAGTTGATGGATAGACAATAGAGGGTAGTGGTAAACGCCACTCACTCAGGAGAGGGGAGAGTGACCAGTGGGGTACCTTAGGGCTTAGTACTGGAACCAGTCCTCTTTAATGTCTTTATAGGTGACATTGTGGAACAACTAGAAGGGAAGGTATGCCTCTCTGTAGATGACACCAAAAATCTGAAATAGGGTAGACACTCCAGAGGGGGTGTAGAGATTGTGCAGAGACCTGAGAAACCTGGAGTGGTCAAGGGTATGGCAGCTGAGGTTCAATGCCAAAAACTGCAAAGTCGTGCACCTAGGGCACAGAAACCTAGAGATGAAGTATACAAAGGGGGAAGAGGTATTGACGGTCACAAAACAGGAAAGGGACCTTTGGGTAATCTTATCAGATGACCTCAAGGTGGCGTGGCAAGGTGACAAGGCAGTAGGGAGGGTCAGCAGGATGCTGGGACGCATGGGGAGGGGTATCACCAGCAGAAAGAGGGAGATGGCATTGCCGCTGTGTAGATCATCGTTGAGACTCCTCCTGGAGTACTGTGTCTAGTTCTGGAGACCACATCTCAGGAAGGACAGACAGGGTAGAGGCTGTCCAGTGGGGGACAACTGAAATGGTGTAGGGGCTGCATCAGATGCCCTATGAGGAAAGACTGAGGGATCTCAATATGTACACCCTGGAAGAGAGGAGGGAGAGGGTGCGTATGATAGAGACCTATAAATACCTCACGCAGAGGTGAATATGGTACAGGAGGGGAGTACTGTTCCGAGGAGAAGGAGCACAAGAACAAGGGGGCATGCAATGAAGCTGGAAGAGGGGACATTTAGGAGGGATGTGAGGAAGTACTTCTTCACTGAAAGAGTGGTTGAGGCCTGGAATAGTCTTCCAGCAGAGATAGTGGGTTGGGGGCGAAACAGTGGTGGGTTTCCAACAGGCAAAGCATAGGCACAAGGGAATCTTGGTAAGGAAGCAGAAGGTGGAGCCGTAGAGCAGGTAGGGCCTATGGTGACAGTATATGTGGGGGAAAATGGGCTGACTAGATGGGCCAAGCAGTCCCTCTCTGCAAAAAAATCAGTTTCACGTTAAGATAACAATAGCGATGACCGAAAACCGCACACAGAATATAGCAAGTGCGCATACAGCGATCTCTTTATTATCGGGGGACCTTGCCCTCCGCACCCCCTGTTTGTTGGGGGCTTTTCCCCCACATCCCCCTTTCTAAATATAACAACTCAGGGGGTGCAACCTGGGAAGGGGGGAACTCCCCGTCACCATATGTGTACTCTTTGTATTCCATTGCCGTTTTTTGTTGCCACCATTTTTCATTCGCTATCTTCATGGGCTACCACAAATTCTATGTTTCTGTATCAAAAACAACACTAGGTTGTGCCTCTACCTCACTTAAAGTGATCTGTTACACAGAATTTGACGGCAGATAAGGACTGCTTGGCCCACCTAGTCTGCCCATTTCCCTATTTAATGGATAAGTTGCAGATCCTAGTTAACCAACAGCCTACTTCCTCCTACCCCCACTAGAATTAGCTTATGTCTGTCCCATGCATCCTTGAATTTCCCCACTGTTTTTGACTCCACAAGCTCCTCAGGAAGGCTGTTCCATATATCCACCACCCTCTCCATTTAAAAGTACTGCCTCACAATACCTCTGAGCCGTCCCCCCTCTATCTTCAAATTGTGTCCCCTTGTTCTTGCACGTCTGTTTTTCTGAAAGATGCTACCCTCTTGGACTTTGTTGATTCCCTTGAGGTACTTGAAATTTTCTATCATGTCCCCCTCTCTCTCCTTTACTTGAGGGTATACATATTAAGCTCCTTTAGTCTCTCTTCATATGGCTTCTGGTGCAGACCCTGCACCATTTTAGTTGTCCTCCTCTGGACAGTCTCTATCATGTCTGACTATCCCCAGGTCCCTTTCCATTTTTGTTGTTAGTATCTCACCCCACATTGTGTACTCTTCCCCTGGGTTTTTGTTTCCCAGGTGCATTACTTTGCACTTCTTTGCATTGAATCTAAGCTGCCATGCATTTGACCATTCCTCCAACCTTGCCAAGTCACTGGCAGGAGGGGGGGAGGGCTAAGCAGGGAGAAGAGGTACTGGAAGTGCAAATCACAGCAGAGAGTGAGGGAAGCCCTCAGCTCCCTTAAGACGGAGAAAGCACCGGGGCTGGATAAATTACATCCCAGAGTGCTGAAGGAACTTGCGGATGTCCTGGCGAAACCCCTGGCGGAGCTTTTCACCATCTCTCTGAGGACAGGGTGGGTGCCCCAGGACTGGAAGGTGGTGCATATAGTGCCTATCCACAAAGGGGGATCAAGGGAGGTGGCAGAGAACTACAGGTCTGTCATCCTGACATCGGTGGTGGGCAAGGTGATGGAGGGCATTGTCAAGGAGAGGCTGGGGGGGAGACCTGGAAAAGTCAGGGTGCCTGGACGATAGACAGCATGGATTCGTCTCGGGGAAATCGTGTCAGACAAACCTTGTGGAGTTCTATGACTGGGTGGCAGTGCCTTGGACCTTGATAGACCAGTGGGCGTCCTCTTTCTAGACTTCAGCAAGGCATTTGACTCTGTTCCTCACGTGGGCCTGTTGGATAAGCTGGGAGAAATGGGGGTGGGAACCAGATGATCAGATGGATAGGCAATTGGCTCCAGGACTGGACCCAGAGGGTTGTAGTTGGTGGGATAGTCTCATCCTCAAAGAGGGTCATTAGTAGGGTCCCACAGGGATCAGTCCTTGGGCCCCTCCTCTTCAACGCCTATGTCTCTGACATAAGAACAGGAATCAGGAGTGAGATGAGTCTCTTTGCGGATGACTCAAAACTGGGGGCGGTGGTGGATGGGGAGGAGGGGAGGGTGGCCCTACAGGGGGACCTGGAGGCTCTGGAAAGATGGTCTAGAAAGTGGAAGCTGAGGTTCAATGCAGGGAAAGGCAAGGTACTCCACCTGGGGGTCAGAAACCCGGGCCAAGTGTACACCCTGGGGGGGAAATGCTACATGTCTCAATGGCTGAGAGGGACCTGGAGGTGGTGGTGGATGTCAAAATGAACAACTCAGAGACTTGTAGGAGGGTAGCAGCCAAGGCCAACAGGATGCTGGGATGCATTACTAGGGGGATCACCTCCAGAAGGAGGAGTGATGCTCCCTCTGTATACTTCTTGGTGAGGCCACACCTTGAGTACTGCGTGCAGTTTGGAGCCACACTTAAAGAGGACATTAAACTCTGGAAGGGTCAGAGGAGGGCAACCAAAATGATTTGGGGCTTGGGGACAGGACCTATGAGGAGAGCTGAAGAGCTAAATATGTACACATTGGAGAGAGAAGGGACCGGGGGGACATGATAGAGGTCTTCAAATACATGAAGAGGATAAATAGGGGAGGGACAGTCAGGGTGCTTCGAAGGAAGAAGGAGGAGGGGGCCACTAGAGGGCATGGGTGGAAGCTGGAGGGGGGAAGATTCAGGGGAGAAAGGAGGAGGTGCTACTTCATTGAGAGGGTGGTGGAGCCATGGAATGCACTGCCTAGGGGGCTGGTGGAGGCAGAGATGGTGGAGGGGTACAAGAGGGGCTGGGACAGGTACAGGGGAAGGGTTCTGGAAGCAAAATCCAATGCAGCAAGAATATCCGGAACTGGGAAGGGAGAAGCCAGAGAAGGCGAGGGGGCAGCAAGGTCAGCACCCAGGGTGGGGGCTGACCAATTGAGCAGACTCGAAAGAGTGTTAGGCCTATTCTGCTGGCATTTTAGTATGTTAGTATGCTAGTAAGTCCCTTCTCATCCTTTCCACCTCACCATGTGTATCAACCCTGTTGTAGGTCTTTGTGTCATCAGCAAAGAGACATACTTATCCTTCCAGTCCCTCTGCAACGTCACTTATAAAGACATTAAAGAGGACTGACAGTCCCAGTACTGAACCCTGTGGTGCCCCTCTAGTAACCCCCCTTTCTTTAGAGTGGACTCCGTTTACTATTACACTCTGTGTCCTGTTGTCCAGACAAATTTTTACCCAGGCTACCACCTTGGGACCCGCCCCAAGGCTGGATAACTTGTATATTAATCTTTTGTGTGGGACTGTGTCAAATGCCTTGTTAAAATCTAGGTAGGCCATGTCCACAACCCCTCCCTAGTCTACTACTTTCGTCATCCAGTCAAAGAAATCTGTTAGATTCGTCTGACACGACCTTCCCGCTATGAATCCATGCTGCCTTGTGTGCTGTGCCCCACTGACCTCTAAGTACTCAACAGTTCTTACCATCAGAAGTGATTCCATTATTTTCCCTACCACTCAGGTCAAACTAACAGGTCTGTAGTTTCCTGCCTCTGCCTTGCTCCCACTTTTGTGAAGTGGAATCACATCCACCCTTCTCCAGTCCTCAGGTACCACACCATCCTCCCATGATTTGTTAAAGAGGGTAGTCAGTGGTGTCACTAGTTCTACTCTTAGTTCTTTTAGAATTCTTGGGTGAATCCCATCAGGCCTCACTGCTTTGTCCACCTTCAGTTTTAAGAATTCTTTCAGAACCCTTTCTTCTGTGAATGAACTAGTATCGACCCCCTTATCCAGAGTGTTTCTATTATTTGGCTTGGGTACCTCCCTTCCTTCTTTTGTGAATATTGAGCAGAAGTATTCGTTCAGTATCCCTGCTTTTTCACTGTCACCCTCTGCCCACATTCCTTCCCCTTTATTAAGCCTCAGTATACCTCCCTTGGTCTTTCTTCACTCTCTAATGTACCAATAAAAGGTTTTCTCCACCTTCTTTTTTTGTGTTCAACTCTATTTCACTCCAGTCATGACTCCGCTAAGCCTCTCTCAGGCATCCTGCCTGTTCCTGCCTGCCTGAGGCCCCCTCGACCTGTGCCTCCTTTCTCCCCCCCTCGCAGCCAGCACATCCAGCTTAACCCCTCTGGCTGCGGGTGAGCACCCAGGTGAAGGTACTGGAAGGCCAGGCAAGGTGAACCTGGCGGAGGGCATGGGGGTCAGGTGCCGTTGCCTACCCCATGGAGCTGGGTTTTTCCTTATTCTGGTAACCCTTCCCCCTTGCATGGGCACCCATGACACAATGGTGCATGGCAACCCTGCCTACATCAGCCACGCTATTCAACATGCAGCCCATGCACTGCAGCACCCCCAGTCTTCACCGGGAGCCACTGGTGCACCGGGCCATCCCCAGCCCTCCCCCTGGGGGAGGAGAGCAGCCCTGTAGGTGCACAATCATCTCCCCATCCCTACCGAGCCCTGGCTCCTAAGCTCGGTCCTGAACTCGGGTCGCTGGCGTGGTGCTAAGTGTGGCGTCCAGTGCCTCAACCCTCAGTGCCACCGGGCCAGCCTATCTCCCCTTCTTAACAGAGTTGGCTATTTTTTCCTCAGTTTGTGCCTTTGCTATTCTGTCTGCCTTCCCTACCTCCTTCTGCTTTAACTGATATAGTTCTCTGTCCTGCTCCTTCTGTGTTTCCTTATATTTTTTCAATGCTATCCATTTCTCCTTAACCTTCCCTGCCACCTCTTTTGAGAACCATAGTGGCTTTTTCCTTTGTTTTGTTTATTTGCTTCACAGAAAGACTTGTTGCCTCTGTGATGGCAGTTTTGATTTCTCCGAGTTGTTCTTCCACCCCTCCTTCTTGCCTGTTTGCTAGTGCTTTTCTGAAGTACTCTCCCATTTTACCAAAGTCAGCCCTCCTAAAGTCCAACACCCTTGCTTTTGTATGGCTTGACTCTACAGCTGTGTTTATTGTGAATCACACTGTTTGGTGGCCACTTGTTCCCAGATGGCTACCCACTTCTAAATCTGAGATCCTCTCTCCATCCCCATCTGAGAGTACCAGATCTAAGACTGCTTCCTCCTGAGTGGATTCCAAGACTAGCTGCCTTAGGTGTGCCTCCTGTAGTGCATCAAGAATGACCCTGATGTTGGATGTGGCTGCAGCAAAGGTGCTCCAGTTTACATCTGGCATATTCAGGTCCCCCAACAACAATATCTCTCTTTTTCCTGCCATTCTAAGGATTCCTTCTATCATTTCCTTGTCCAGTGCCTCCCCCTGAGATGGGGGTCTGTAAACAACCCCTGTGTGAACTGTGGTGCCATTTCCTGTCTCCAGGGTGACCCACAGTGCCTCCTTCCCTCCCTGTTTACCCTTTGGTTCTGTTGCTTTGATTCCTTCCCTTATGTAGAGAGCTGCTCCTCCTCCTCTTTTACCCTCCCTGTCCCTCCTGCAGCTTGTGTACTCTGGTATGTTGACATCTCAGTCATGATTCTCTGTGTACCATGTTTCTGTGACTGCCACAATATCCAGGCATCCCTCTTCCATCCAGGCCACTAGTTCAGAGAGCTTGTTATCCAGACTATGAGCATTGGTACTCATCACCCTCTATTTTTTGATGCCCTTACTCCTATTAGGCCCATCCCTGTCCTTACTGCCTTCGGCTTTTTCTGGATTTATTCCTGTTAACACTAGCACATTCTTTTGTTATGACACTTCTTGACTACAGTCAGGGCCCCTAGTGTTCTGTGGCAGAATTTTCTGATTTCTGCGGCAGGACTCCTTGACTTCTACGGCATCATTTTCTGATTTTTGCGGCATTATTTATTCATTTCTCTGGCAGAATGCAGTTCTGTCATTGGCTCAATATGATGTGATGTCATCTATGACATCATATGCTGATCACAGAGGTGGGGCTTCAAGATAAACGAGGTGGGAAAGAAAGCCTGACACTATGGAAAAACAGTACATTTATATGAAAATTCACCAAAAACAATGAATTCTGCGGCACTATATATATTCTGTGGCATAATGCAAATTCTGTGGCAAATTCCACAACCACAGAACCGCAGAATTCCAGGGGTCTTTACAGTAAAATGCTGTAGAAGGGTCCTCCAGCTGTTCTTATTCACTGCCATTAACTGGTGCAGAATGCAGCAGCTTATCTCTTTACCAATATTGGTAGGAGAGAGCACATTACTCCAGCACTGCAGAAGCTGCATTAGTTCCCATTTAGGTGTCAGACAGACTTTAGGGTTCTTCTATTAACCTAAAAGACCCTGAATGGACTGGGCCCTCACAACCAGCATGATCTGTTGACAACCTGCTCTAGTGCTTGTAGAGAGCCTGGCACTATTTTTAGGTAGCTGTGTTACACAAATGAGGGACTAAAATTGTTATTCCTGCGTGTCACATTTGAAACCTGCTGGTGACCAAGCTTTAGGGGTGGCTACTGGCTACCCCTAGATTTTGGTATGCTTTCCCCAGATATATTCAATCTACTCAGCAGTAAACCACTTTAAAATCAGTTTTAAAACTTGGTTGTTTCAGATGACTGTTTTCAGTCTGATAAATTGTTTGTTATCTGCAAGTTATTTAGATTTATTGTTTATAATTGCTGTAATTCATAATGTATTTGTATTAGAGTTGTACTGGATTCTGTTACCAGCTTCCCAATATAATTGTTTACTTATTACTTTCTCTCTTTATCCTGGGTCGTTCTTAAAAATAGATACTTTCTTGCCTTAGGTACTCACCTGGTTACCAAAAAACTAAATAAATAAATACTTAATTATTGCTCTGTTAGTGATATTTTCCATCTTTTAAAGTATTTTGAGCATGAAAAAATACATTTTTAAGCACTAGAAATGCATTTTTAATAAATTATAGAAACATTTATGACGACGACAGAAAAAGGTTTCTACCCTCGAAACGCACCGCTTGTTGTGCACCCCGTAATTAGGGCACCATACCCGCAAGTCATCGATCAGGTTTCATGTGGGGAACTGCACTCCCTTATGGGGGGTTGTGCCCCCCAAACCACCCCTTACTTAGGATTCTAACTCCTGGGGGGAGGAGGACCTCAGGAAGGGGGCGGCGACTTGCAGATTTGGTGCCCTAATGACTGGGCACACAACAGCCGGTGCTCCAAGGGTGTGCAGTGCAGTAAAAAAACAATGGTCCATCCAGTCTGCCTATGATATCTTATCATACCCCAGGACCTGTTGTCCCTGTAGGGTCTTCACTGACCCTATTCTCCATAATGTTCTCTGTGTTTCCACCTCCCTCATACCTCAGCGTAATTAGAGACAATACCCTTGGCTCTATCCCAGTTGTGTTTGAAGCCGTTTATGGTTTTGGGCCCTCAACTACCACTGCCAGCAGATCATTCCGTGGCTCAACCCCTCTTTCTGTAGAATAATGCTTCCTTTTATCCTTTTTAAACCTTCCCCTCATTAACCTTTGTTCATGACTTCATGTCCTAGCTTCTCTGTTCCTATTCAATAGCTCTTCACAGTTCACCTTGATTATTCCTTTCAGGAGCTTGAAGGTCTTTATCATGTCCCCCCTTTCTCATCTGATTTTGAGTGAATACATGTTCAGCTCCTTTAGTTGATCCTCATAGGATCTTCTCTCCTAGCCCTGAATCATTTGGTCACCCTGACTGGTACTGTCTCTAGTGTCTCCCTGTCCTTTTTCAAGTGGGGCCTCCAGAATTGGACAGAATACTCCAGGTGTGGCCTCACCAGTGACCTATGCAGAGTTAACAGTACCTTGTGTTTCCTACTACTGGACCTCCTGTCAATGCACTCTAGCATCCTGTTAGCCTTGCTGAAGGCTTTGCTACATTGGTTGGATTATTTAAGGGAGTCACTAAGGATGGCTGCTAGGTCCCTTTCCTCTGATGGTTGTGGCCAGCTGAACCCCTCCCATCCAGTACTCTCTTCTGGGAGTTTTGTTCCCCAACTGCATCACTTTGCATTTCTTGGCACTGAGTTTCAGTTGCCATACTTTGGACTAGTTTTCTAGCCTTTGCAGGTCTCTCTGCAATTCTCATATCCCCTCCTTGTTGTCAACTCTACCGCAGAGTCTAGTGTCAACTGTGAATAGCCACAACCTGCCCTGGATTTCCTCTCCATATAAATGTATGGCTAGATACACAGACAGACAGATAGATATATAGATAGATCTTAGATAGATATCTAAACACATACATAGATATAAACCAATATATATATATATATATATATATATATACATAGATATATATATATATATATATATATTATCTGTCTAATTATTTATTCATATTCCAGCTAATGGTGGGACTGGTGCAGTCGCTAAAGTGAATAGTTCATGACACAGAAATTGGAAAACTGCCACAGAAATGAAAAGTAAAGTGCAGCAGAAAACTAGGAGCCCTACTAACCTCTAATGCCTGCAGTCCGTGCCCGTCACTGACATGGTGCATCATAGAATGGTGGGTGGGTTTGAGGGGGTAAATCAAAACAAAGCAGTGCAAGGACAACCAGAGACACCGCATTGACAGTGTATAGAAGAGATGAGAGAACCTTCTTTTATAGGATGTCTGAGGGACACCCCGCACCTGTAGACCTGAAATTACTTGCAGCAGCATCTGCACTACAGCACGGGGCAGATGCCTCTTTACACAGCCTGACTGGAGCCAAGAGGAGACACCAGTGACTTTGCTCGGAATGGGGGAGGGGGAGAGGGACTGGAAAGGCCACCTTCTTGACGGGTTGTTTCATTTATCTCCCACTCCTCTATCTCTTATAATGTTCTTCATTCCTCCTTCATGTCACTGCTGACTAAAACTGAAACACACTCTCTTCACCCTCTCTAGAGTATAAACCTGACCAATGGGAGGGGGTCTTCGCAGACCCCAAGGTCTGGTGGGCAGAAGTGCACTCTCTTCCTGCAAATGCAAACTCAACTGACAGGAGGGGACTTGGCTGGCAGTGGTGCCCAGTGGGCAGCAGCAACGAAGGCTCCTTCTTGCCACTGGTGTCTGTTCTTACACAGCAGCAGCACTCTTGATCAGCAGAGGTGACTCAGCCCTGGGAGCCTTTCTTTTGTTACTCTGTCAATGGTGGTGACTCCAGAAGGAGCCCTATGATTTATTGATGCACATCACTGTCCATGTCTGCAACATCTGCAGAGTGACTCCAATGGTTTGGGAATGTGTGTGTGATGAGAATTCAGCAAAAATGGAAAATGAAAAGGGATGGCTTCACATAAAGAGGAACACCATTATTCTGTCATTTTGAGCCGATCCTGGTACACCTTCATAGGCTTTTAAAGGTGAGTCATGGAACTACTTGGCAGCATAACTGCAGGAATAGCTACAGACCAGCTATAGAAATATGCATTCTACTGTTCTGATGCTACAATCTGATGTCAAAAGGGAAAGCCAGACAAGCTGTGTGGTATGTTTGGGTTTAATTAACACAATTTACATTGCATTCAACTGACCCATGCAGCTAATCTTTCCACTTCTCCTTCCTCCCCCTGGAGAACGTGTGCTTGGTTTATGCTAACTGGGGAATCTGCAATTCCCCCGAGGTGCCACTGGCACTCTGGGCAGGAAGTCAGCTTCCGGCTCCGAAGATCAACCAAGCATGGCAGCTGGGAATGCTCAGCTGTTTCAGGTTTTCTTGTTTGTATTTTCTTCTTGTGTTCGGTTCCAAGTGACAAGCAGCACAATTTTGAAACTGAAACACAAGCAATTTCTTTTTGCTTCTTGATTCCCTTGATGTTTAAAAATCATCCTGGTACACTCTCCTTAGGAGAGTATTTCTACAGTAAGAGTACAGTGGGCAGAATATACTAGGTTAGAGCACTGACTGTTAAACTAAAGACTCAGCAATCCTAGACTTGAATCCCACATCCTCCAGTTACAATATTCATTATGTGGTCATGAGCAAGTTACTTAACCTCTCTTAATTCACTCTCTCTCTCTCTCTCTCTCCCTCTCTCTCTGTAGCTGCCCATTCATTTTCCTTTCTGTGCAGGAGCCTAATTGCTGCTACCACCAGCTCTTCATGTATTGTTTATTTATTTATTACCCGTAAAGCCCACTGGAACAATCCCCATTAACAAGGGTGACTCGGATATAAAGACAAGACAGTGGTGGCACAGATTAGGATAAGCAGGTAAACAATTACATGCCAGTAAAAAAACACATTTGCAAAGGTCAAGAAGGTACTGTTTGTACAAATGTTTAAAGGACCATAGACATTTTGTCAAGCAGGCCAGTAAACTGTTCCACAGTTTGGGAGTAAAGCAGACAAAGGAGCGCAGCCCCACTGAGGTTGTGACAAGGGAGACTGAATGAATTTGCTGATGCTGATCTGAGTGGCTGAGAGCTGTCTGGGAAATGAAGCAGACTGGATGAACCAGACGTGGTGCTAGGAGCAAGAATTTTGTAAACAGCACTGCCCAGTAGTCAAGCCCACCATCAGGTGATAACCATCCAAGATTACTATAGATAAACAATAGTGCATTCATCTGTCAGCATCCAGGGTGGAATGCTCAACATGATTGTATAGAGACTTGTCCCTAGACATTTTTCTGTTGGACAAGGAGGTGAAAACAAAGATTGTAAAGCCTTTTGGGATGTAATGTGTGGAATGGTGCTATATAAATCAAAAATCATTGCCTTTGAAACTGAAGTTAATTTGGGGAGAGGACTGCAGGGGAGTAACTGAGCTCACTAGAGCTGTGCAGGATTTTCAAAGTTAGGGTCTGCTGGAATTCCACAGAATTCCAGAAATTTTGCCTAACTTCCTGAAATTCCTAAATTACAGAAGCAGATTTTTTTTAAACTGTAAATTAGTAAACTGCACTTTACATAAACCATGGAATAAACTGTCGACTCATTTTCCACAAATGTCAGAATAACATTCTGTGGATTATGTAATCTGAGGAATATTATTCCACAGTTTACATAGGAATGCTTTTTGGAATTCAGAGGAATTAAAAAAATAAATTCCGAAAAGCATTTTGGAGTGGAATTGCCAGTGAAACTCCACATTCCACACAGCTGTAGAGTTCACCCATACCTGGTGTCCTACATCACTGCAAACAGCAACTTCAGATCTGAGAGATGAGGACTAGAGGAGTTATCAACTTCCCCACAACCTTTGCTTTTAGTGTTGCCTACAGTAACTACTACTGAGAGAAGTTAGGACTGTAGAAAGTGTGAGATTCCTGCAGCCAGTGGTTCTACACCATTTCTATCACAATTCCTGCTGAGGGATTAGGACTGCAGCTATAGGCACTAATTTATATTTTCCTGGGAAGGGCTAAATTCATGGCAGGGAGTCTGAGATTTTAGATAGTCTATGGTGTATTTTGGGGCTTCTTCAGTAAAAATAATATCTATATGTACTCTGCTGGCTACTGCCACTATACTGATCTATGCCCAATCCCCTCAGGTTAATGTGCCTTGTGCTTCTCCTGTTAGAGGGTGGCATGCTGGATTGGTACAGTCCACGTGTTAGCATAAAAGTAGATATACAGGAAGATATGGAGGAAATGAGTTTGGAGAGAGACAGAGGGGAACAAGGTCAGTGGACTTTTGTGGTGAGTGCTTTGGTCGCAACTGTATGTGGTGAGGTGGCAGACCAGATCCTGGGATTTGGTACACAAAGGCTCAGGGATGCCTTCCTGACCCCCCTGCTGAGTGTCAGTCTCCAGAAGACAGACACCAGCCTGGCCAAGGTAGGCCTCAGGGCAGGCACCCCCTTGCAACAAAAGTCTCCACCAGACTGCTGATATCAGGCCTCTGCCAGGCTGATAGGGTGCCATTGGGGATATCCCTATAGAGGGATGATCTGCTTTAATACGCAATCCAAGAGCTGCCACTGTAGAGGAAAGAGGACAACAGAACCTCAACCAGAGCCCAACTACAAGATGAAAAATGGGTCACAAGTTCACCAGAACCCGGAAGAGAGTGCTTCTTTGTGCTGATAGGGAGCACTTTTTTCACTTGAGGCTGGGAACTGGGTAAAGGGGTCTGCCAGGGTTTAGACCCCCGTGCTGTGGAGACTACTTCCTGGGTATGGCTCAGTAGCCACTGCAACATTACTTTGCGTGTTACATTATGGACGCTTGTGTCAAGATTAAAGCCTTAAAAAGAAGAACTGTGTGAGCCCTATTCAAATGAAGTGAAAAAGCTGCTGATGCCCCTGATGAAGCCTGGGAAAACGATATTTAGACACAATTCAACGTGTAGTTCACAAAACTTCCATTCAAATTTTATTAAGATTTAACAACTTTGAGGAATACATCCAGAAAGGTAACAAGATGACAGCAATATTAATTGCCACACACAAAAGAAAAAAGGACCAATTGTCGGGATGTAGACCTCACCCTCCCCTCCTAAAACCCCCCACCATCCCAAGCACCCATCTTTTGCACAGCACACAGGAACAGACTAACTGGAAAACTCGTTACCAATTACAGTGGCACAGAAAAAAGGTATATAAGGAACCCCAGGTATAATTAAAATTAGAAAGTTTGTATTGCAAACTTGCAATGGTTCTATCCGTTCTAAGGTTAGCTAAAAATTCCTGCAACCATTACCATACGAGATCTCTATGCTATCTTTCCAATGCCTCAAAACTAGCTTTTTGACTGAAGCCGAGATCAGCCCCATATGATATTTCCTGCGCCGGACACCAACCCGAGTCATATCTCCTAAAATACAGACCTCAGGGGTAAATAAATTTTCGAGTAGTTCACAAAACTTCTATAGATCCTCCCCCCTTATTTATTACTGGAGAAATCTGCATGAAAACAGGATCTCTGTCTTTCAGAGTTCGTGTGTTGCAGCAGCTTATTCTCTGCTTAAAATCATAATGCTGTATTGTGACAGCAATTTGTACCCGTGGGAATAACTGCGATGTCTCAAGCAGAATATTATGCCATTGGATTGGGAATAAGCAACAGGAGCTGATGAACTTCCAAGGAACAAACATCCTCTTTTCATGCAGATTGCCTCAGAAACAAATACTGGGGAGACGGAATTCAGAACAAATGTTAAATATAAGCTGAGCTGTGTCTAGATATGATGTTTTTCAAAGTTCTCTTGGTGGGATCAGCTGCTGCTTATGTATTTATTGACTGAGAATTTCTGCATAGCAGAAAATTCCCAATTAGGCTTAGAGCTTCTTCTGGGGAGAGCTACAGTAGCATGGGGTGCTGTCTCTGACATTAACTTGCTGAGTTACAGGATCTCAAGACACCTTAGTCCATCCAATTATAAACTAGGACAGTGGTTTTCAAACGAGGCCACCATGGCCGTACGCGGCTACCAGTGCAGTGTTTGGTGGCCACAAAGCTCTTCAGAGCATCAGTTACAAAAGTAATAGACTGGACAGTTTCTTACCTTTAAAAACACATAGGAGATACGTTTCAAGTGACAATACATCAGGGACTTGATTTGATGCATATTGTGTGAAAATAATTGTGTTATATTAGGGTATCTGGGGTATAACCAAGAGTCTGGGGTGAGGCAGATAAGGAGAGATGCCACAAATAAGCTCTGGTGTCTGCGTTTTAAGTCCCTTTGATGTCATCAGGAAGAGGGGCTTGAGAACCACTGAACTAGAATTACATTTTCAGCACAGAAGCCAAACACGAGGGAGGTGTGAGCCACCAGCCCCAGCTACAAGGCCTTACCTCTGCAGCCTCCCGGCCCAAAGTTTGAATTAAAACAAAGGGGGAGGGGTGGAACACATGGCTGAAGAATGAAGATGTCTGTGATTTATTATTTGTTTCATTTTTAATGCTTGTTTTGTCGAAAGCATATTCTCCTCTACATGGCTTCTCCAGCAAGCCAGAGTGTTTTGGTCTGTAAAATCTCTTAACCTCAAATCGCATTTCCAGCCAGCAACCCGTAGTGTTTCTGACAAAAAAATAATTGTACAAGGCAGTCATTTTAAATCCTGGATAACTTTTCATGCAGACGTTTGTCTAACAAGGGGCCTTTGATGCTCACCACCGTTGAGAGTTGCCTTGGGTCTCCCTGCCTAGATGGTGGCTCAGAGCAACAGAGGGTCCTAATTTTGGAATTAGATTATAAGAAGTCAGGACGGAGGGTTTTGATGCAAACTCCAGATTCAGTGTGTTCTGTTGTTACTTTAAGCGCTGATGAAAGCTAAGGGATATATGTCAGTAAAAATGAAAACCATCTTATTCTCCATCTAGGGGTGTGGTAAGGTGGGCACAACCAGGGCTCCAGATAAGATTTTTTTAGGATGAGTACTGTACCCCTCAATTTGAAAGTGAGATGAGTAAAACCAAATTCAGATGCATACAAATGTCTGGATGGAATGGAGTGAGAAGTACATTTTCAAAAACAATGTAGTTTTTTTTCTAGTTAAGAACTGATCAGGTGCCATCAATGCTCCAGAAAATGTTTTTTTTATTTTTTTATTTAAACATTTGATAACTGAGAAAGGCAGACTAAGCCAAGGCTCATTTCCAGGTGCGACCCAGGGAAGGGGAAAAGGGATATAAAGCAGAAAATACAGAATCGATACCTGATATAAATATACAGTTGCATACGTTCAGTGGTGTAAGTGGTGAACAAGAAGTACAGGAACTTGAAGACTGGCACAAATGGAAACCAGACTTAAGATCCTTGCTCTGAAGGATAACTCTTGGGACTTGAGGGGTCATTGGACCTTTTTCTGCTATCAATGTCTATTTTTCCATATTTCTTTCAATCCAGACACATCCGTATTCTGTGTATTATGTGGTGATTTGCATGTGCAGCCCATGATGCTTTGCATTATGGGGGCATGTGTTATTTTGTATTTCTTTGAAACTTGGCTTCCCGGCCAATGCCCTTTGGGGTAATCATTGCCTCAGTGCTTGTGCACAGAGGTTCTTTGTCTTTTAACTTGTTTTTTGTTTTAATTGGGTTCACTACATCATAACCCCGATAGACCATCTTAGGCAAGGCCCCTGGAATTCTGTGGTTCTGCGGTTGCGGAATTTGCTGCAGAATATATATAGTGCCGCAGCATTCATTGTTTTTGGTGAATTTTCATATAAATATACTGTTTTTCCATAGTGTCAGGCTTTCTTTCCCACCTTGTTTATCCTGAAGCCCCTCCTCTATGCTCAGCATATGATGTCATCAATGAAATCACATCATATTTAGCCAATGACAGGACTGCATTCTGCCAGAGAAATTAATAAATCATGCCGCAGAAATCAGAAAATGCTGCTGCAGAAGTCAAGGAACCCTGCCGTAGAAATCAGAAAATTCTGCCACAGAACACCAGGGGCCCTGATCTTAGGGTAGCTGGTTCATTCGACTGGGGTGTCAAACAGACGAGGCACACTGATGAGTCCTGGTAGGCTTACACACTGTTATGCGCACCTCCATAGCTTAGGAATTTCCATCCAGGCCTGTAATGTGTTTCTGCTGGACAGGAATATAAATAATCTTTCTTTTTTTCTTCTATGGTTTGTATATGACATCCATACACATCCTGCTCCTGTGGGAACTGTATATATATATATATATATATATATATTACGATCGGATTGTGTTATGTATATCTTTCTTGTACATGTGACTTGGAATGTAAATACTCTATTCCTATCAGTATTGTAAGCATGTTTTTCCTTTTGTATTATGTATATTTATATGTAATTGTACAATTTTCCCTGCCAACAGCAGGTCCACCTTGTAAATGAGCTTGCTCAATGGTGATCACCTGCATAAATAAAGATTTGATTGATTGATTGATTGATTGATGTGTCTGTGTCTTCTGTTGGCACCATTGGCAAACTGTGTGAGAGGGTTTTCAGCACCATGCATTTCTGCTTAAAGTTGAACCAGCATAATATTCTGTGGTGATTTGCATATGCAGCCCATGATGCTTTGCATTATGGGGGCATGTGTTATTTTGTACATCCGCATAGATACTGGTGCACCCAATCAGAGATCTCAAAGTATTTCTAAAACAAATTAAATTGTTCTGCAAATCAAAATGTGCGATGCAATCCATTGGTCTCATAACATAGGCCAAGAAATTGTCATGTCCTGTTGTAAGAATTTCATATCAAATATCAGCAGGAAGAAGTAGAGGAACTCCGTTCTTGCTGCTAAAAAGGTACAGGAATTGAGTTCCTATGCGTTCCTACTCACTTTTATCACTGCATACGTTATACAGCAAAGTATTGTACATTCAGATGGACTATATGCATACAGTATCATACAATTCTGAGGATTAAATTACTATCCACAAAAAACATTTGGCATGAGGCTGGGCCTGTGAGTGGCTAGGAGCAGGTGCAGGTGGAGAGTGGAAGTTATCGGATTTTGTATTTGAAGCAGTTGTGAGAGGGTGAGTATCTTAGGAGAGGTGGAAGTTGGTTCCATAAAGAGGGGAGTCTGTAGGTGAAGGTGTATTTGCCAGTGGATGAGGAAGGTTTGGGGAGGGAGAAAGAATGGGAGTGTCTTGAGCATAGTGAGTATGAGGAAGTGGCAGCTGGTGCAAGCCTCTCTGCCAGGTAAGGAGGGAGTAGGTCGAACCAGAATTTGGAAATTGAGTGACTGAAGCGGCGATGGGCTAGGGGTGGTATCCTGAGGGAAGAAAGAAGAGTGCAGTGGTGGGTTCTGAGAGAGAAATTTGTGGCAAAGCGGTAGAAAGTACAGAGGAGGGAGTTGAGCCTGAATAACAAGGAGGAGGAGGAGGAGGCAGCGCCATACACTATGTCAACACAGTCGAAGATGGGAGTGATCATTTTTGTTAATAATATGCATCTAATGGGTAGTGGGAGGGCATCATGATTTCTGTATAGTAGACCTAGCTGAGCAGAGCTTTGATGTGATGGCATCAATGTTATTCGAGAAGTTTAACTTGGGGTCGAGCCATACTCCTAGATATCTGTGAGTAGAGACAGCGTTTAGTGGGGTTCTGTCTAGGGTGGTGATAGCAACTAGACAGGATGTCTCATGAGTTTTTGAGCAGACCTGAAAGCAGGTGTGTTTCTAAGATCTGAAAAGATTAAGGGCTTTAGCCACCACTACTCTGTCCCAGCGAAAAAACAAACAGGTAGACCAGGGTGAGTTTTTGGAATTGGGAATCATTTATTTGGGGCTAATGAATAAAGATTTGGAACTCCATCCCCTAATGCCCACCCCTAGTGATGCCCTTGCCTGAGAGTCATGGAAACAGTTTTGGATGAGTTTATTTTGAGATGGTTTGCATGAAACCAAGACTGCATGTTGTGATAATCGTGTTGTAGTCGTGATTGAACGTTGCTTAAAACTGGGCCAGATGTGAAAAGAATGGTGTCGTCTGCGTACATCTGGATTAGGGATGTTGAACAGACAGATGGGAGGTCATTAATAAATAGCGAGAACAGAATGGGGCCTAGAATTGAGCCTTGGGGGACACTGGCTAGTATGGGGGGGGGAGTGGAGTCTGCAATCCTGACGATCTGAACCACTAAATTGCAGGAGGGGCAAGTCTGGCTACCTTGAGTTTGTCAAGGAGCAGGGGGTGGGAAACAGAATCAAATGTGTTTGCCAGATCAACAAAGATTGCAGCTGTTAGTTGGCCTTGGTCAGTGGTGGACTGGATGTGTCCGGTGATGCGAAGGAGGGAGGATATGGTGGAGTGATGCTTTCTGATCCCAGACTGATATAGGGAGAGGAAATTTGTGGATGTGAGAAAGTTAATTAGTCTAGACTGGACAAGAGCTTCTCGCAGTATGGCAAGAGCATGGAGGAGGGAGCTTGGTCAGTAGTTTTCAGGTACTGAGAGGTCACCATCCTTGCAGAGAGGGATGACATAAGCAAGTTTCCAATCTTGGGGAACATTGCCAGGGGAGGAAGACAGGTTTAGTAGGTATGTGAGGAGAACAGCAATTGCAGGTGCAGATATATGCAGAAGTTTGGGGTGGATAACATCAGGGTTGGATTCTGAGATGTTCAAGGAGTAGAGGGCATTAAGTACTTCTTACGGTGAGGAGGGAGTGAGGAGGAAATTGTTTTGGGTAGGGTTTGGGGGGGCCACGTGAGGGCCTGGGGGAAGATGTCTGGTTAGGAAGGGCACAGGTGGTTTCTGCTATTTTGACAGGGTCAGAAATTGTTTGGTCTTTATTCTTGAGAGTTGGAGTGGTGGTCTGACGGAGGGGGGGGTCGATAAGGGAGTGGACCACATTCCAGAAGGAAAAAGGATGGGCGGTGTTTAAATGGGACTTAAAGTATTCAGCTTTGGCTTGTCTTATAGCCTTGGTGTAGGCATTTCTAGTGAAGCTGTAGGCCTGTCTAGATTGGGGGGGGGGTTAAATAGGGACCAGGCCTTGTCACAAGCTTTACAGAGGACAATTTATGTGCTGGAGATCCACAGGTTGTGGTTCTTATTGACCCTAACTTTAACCTGGGGGAGCATGGGAATCCCAGATCTTACTGAAAATATGCAGGAAGATGGACAGGGCTGAGTCGATGGGGTCCCAGTCTGCATGCTTTACATCATGCAGGAGAGAGCTGGTGTTTAGTGAATTTAGAGGATGGGTAATAATGTATTTAGGGGCTGATTTTGGAAGTTGAATTTTTCTGGCGCAGTGTGTGTAATACAATGGTTGCTTAGGGCTGCGTCCAATACACCAGCAGTGTAAATTCTATGTAGATGGGAAGCGAGGATCCAATCCATTAGGGAGTGGTTTGCTGAGCGAGGATTATAACGGGTAGGCTCAGCAATTTTATTGGGCAAGGTTAAGGGCCTCTAATTTGGATGTGATGGTTTTGATGGAGGGGAGAGCCAGTCTAGGATGTAATCCCCTAGTAGGAATAGTTCACCAGATGCAGCAAGGGAGGGGTAGGCATGACACGCAAGAAATGAGGGCATCCTGGACAAGGCACGGAGAGGCGTAGATCACCCTGATGAAAATTGATGGGGTAGAAGGGTGGGTGAGTTAGGATAGAATCAGTTTGTGTGAGCTAGAGCAAGAGACCATCTTGATGGCTGAGCAAGAGAGTGGTTGTTTTACATAGATCGCAACACCTCCACTCCTTTTGCCCTGGCCCTGCCTGTGGAGGGTGTAATCTGGGATGGATAGGGAGAAGTCAGGGGTTTTGGAGGAAAGCCATGTTTCAGTGAGGCAGAGGGCATCAGGGGAGTGTTGAGTCACCCAGAAGCTAAGCAAGTCTAGCTCAGGTAGGAGACTCCTGATGTTCATATGCATGGTATTAAGGCCTTTGTGGGATGTAGCTTGCATGTTGGCATGTAGGAGTAATTTACTCACCAATTTTAAAATAAAACAAGCATTTGTCAATGCCGAATGTTGTCGTGCTGGCATTGGCTTTGGTAGTGTAATGCGGAAAAACATTTTGGGCAGGATGTGAAAAATGTCAGCTGTACAGTTCATAAGGAGGTGTAAAAAAATGCCAGTGTTGTGTGTGTGGCATGTAAATATTGCAAATTTGCAAAGTTACAAGGGTGCGTGGGAAATGTGCAACGCACGCTAGTAACACAGTCATTTTATGGACGTTCGGCACCAAATTTTCAACATAGGCATTTTAGCACCTCTGCTGATGTACAGTGTCACTGTTATTTCCTCAACCTGTCCCAAAAAGTGATTTCACACAGCGACCGTGCTATTCTGTGCCGGACGTGCGAAAACACATTTTGGGCAGGATATGTGAAATGACAGCTATACTGTTCATCAAGAGGTGTGGAAAAATGCCAGTGGTGAAAATCCAGAGTGAAAATATTACAAATGCACAACGTTACGAGCGTGCGTGCAAACTGCACAACGCACACTCGTAACACAGTCATTTTAAGGAGTATCGTCACCAAATTTTCAACATAGTCATTTTAGGACCTCTGCTCATGAACAGTTTAACTGTCATTTTGTAATCTGTCCAGAACACTGATTTCCTAACGACCGTTGTATTGTCTGATGCGGAAACATTTAAGCCAGGATGTGACAAATGACAGCTGTACTGTTCACAAGGAGGTGTAGAAAATGACAATGTTGAAATCTAGCATGAAAATATTCAAATATTTCAAGATTATGAGCGATGAGTAACCGCGCACGTATCGCCAGAACAGCCATTTTGTTTTGATTTTTTCCACCAGATTTGCAACATAGCTTTTTGAGAGCCCACCTCATGAACACTGCCACTGCCTTGTGTTAATCAGTCCCAAAAGGTGATTCCGTGCAGTGACTGCAAAATCACCTTTCGGGACCGAGTAACGTCATAACAGTGACAGAATTCATGAGGAGGAGGTACCAAAAACCTCATGTTGAAAATGTGGTGCAAAAATTCCAAAAAATGACCAAGATATGCATCAAAGTTGAAAAAACCCTATTTATTCCATTATACAGCTTATCGGCATTTCCTCAGTTCACGGTCGACTTTGAAGAGTGCAGACGTTTTTGTGCCGGTCCACCGAAGATCATCATGCCGGGCTCCGGAGGTATGTATGCGGTGAGGAGGGGTGTGGGGAGGCAAGTTGCACAGTGGGTGGGTGCAGGTGGTGAGGGGGGTAGGGAGACTACGAGGGACTGTTTTCTGTTTACAGGTGTTAAAAAAAAAAAAGACACCGGGGGACCATTTTCATTTTAACAGGTGCTTTGGCACACTGGTGTGGGCTCCCAGCATGCCACCTGAGTGTGTGTGTGTGTGTGTGTGGGTGCATGCTTTAACCGATGGGGGATTGGGCACCCCCGTTGGCAAACAAGGAAAGCGGGGGTGCAGAAGCCAAGGGGGATTGGGCACCCCTAAGCAAAGAAAGGAGGGAAGAAGATGATGCCAACGATTGGGAACCCCCGTTGGCACACCATAAACTGAGGTGTTGACAGGCAACAGCAGCAGTCCCAAGGGCTGGCATTGATCCCCCTCCACTAGTCTGGCTCACTGGGAGCCCACCACAGTGTTCCAAAATTTATTTTTCATACTATTTCACCTGTAAAAAAGAAAAACATCCCCAATGTCTTTTTTTTAAACCTAAAGAAAATTAAAATGATCCCTCGTAGTCCTCGCCACCTCCTCCCCCATCCCAACCCTCCCTTTGCGCACTCCCCCACCCATACTTCCCTCTGGAGATCTGGCGCTGCAATCTTCTGTGGACTGGGAACATGTCTACACTCTTCAAGAGCCGACCACAAACTGAAGAAAATCATGGTAAGCCCTATAATGGCAATCAATGGGGGGGGGTCAACTTAGGCTGATATCTCAGCCATTTTTGGGAGTTTTGGTCCCAAATTTTCAACATGGGGTTCTTGAGACCCCACCTCATGAACACTAGCACTGTCATTTCATTTCTCAGTCCCGAAACATGATTTCGCGGTTGCTATGCAGAATCACCTTTTGGGACTAATTAACGAAACGACAGTGCCACTGTTCACAATGTGGGGTCCCAAAAAGCCCATGTTGCAAATGTGGTGAAAAAAACTCCAAAAAAATGACTGTGTTTCAAGTGTTCCTTGCACAGTTTGTATGCGCACTCGTAACTTCGCCAATTTTTAATATTTTCAGCCCAAATTTCCAACATTGCCATTTTTTCACACCTCCTCATGAACAGTACAGCTGTCATTTTTAGCATCCTGCCCAAAATGTGATTTCGCACCTGTGATGCAGAATGGCGCAGTCACTGTGCGAAATCAACTTTTGGGACAAACAAATGAAATCACAGTGCCAGTGTTCATGAGGGGAGGTCCCTCATGTTGAAAATTTGGTGAAAATTCCCAAAAATGACTGCATTACGAGCATGCATTACGCAAGTTCTACACATGCTCGTAACTTCGCCAATTTTTCATATTTTCACTCCAGATTTTCAACATTGCCATTTTTTCACAGCTCCTCATGAACAGTACAGATATCATTTTTTATATCCTGCCCAAAATGTCTTTTCATGCCTGTTGCACCTAATGGAGCATTTGCTGTGCAAAATCACCTTTCGGGATGAATAACGAAATAATAGTGCCACTATTCATGAGGTGGGGTCCCAAAAAGTCCATTTTGAAAATTTGGAGTGAAAATACCAACAAACGCCTGGGGTGTTAGGGTTTCCAACTGTAACGCCCCACCCTCTACAGACTGACAGGTGTTGGGGGTGTGGCTTGTGGTCGTTGGCCATAATGCTCATGCCATTCCACCCCCACCCCCACCCTGCAGCAACTGACTAGCATTGAGGTGTGCCTTGGGGTCTTCTGCCCTAATGTTCATCCCATTCTCCTATACTGCACCCATCTCAGCTTATATCCTTATGGAATGGGGTGAGTATAAAGGCCAAAGGTCCCAAGGCACACTGTGACACCTGTCAGTGTCTGCAGGGTCAGATGAGGTGGAATGGCATGAGCGTTCTGGCCAATGACCCAAAGTCACACCCCAATGCCTGTCAGTCTCTGCAGGGTAAGGGTGGGGGTTGGCGTTAGTTCAATACTTTACTGCCATTCCTATTATGTATCTCTCTTACTCCTGCAGTACCAGTGCCAATGCCAGCAAGCAAACATTCGGCATTGGCAAATGCTTGTTGTTATTGGGAGCCCTAAACTGCATGCAGTACTCCAGATGGGGCCTAATCAGAGCCTTGTAAAGTGGTAAAATTACTCTACATGCTTGCTGGTCATTTCGCTTTTGATGAACCCCAGATTCTATTAACCTTCTTGACAGCAGCTGCATATCTTTTGGCATGTTTTAGCCCCCTTGTCAATTATGGCCACCAGGTCCACCAGGTCCTTTTCATCTTCTTCTGCTGCAGCAGCAAAAGCAATATTTCCTTATGCAATGTTTGTCTGTCCTGCCTTGCAGCGGACACTTTCTGGGCCTCTGTTGAGAAATGGGGGGGGGGGGTAGAAATGGGTATAGAACAAAACCACAAGGAAAACAGAAGCCCCAAGGGGACAGAGAGGTAAGCCCCCAGGAACGGTGGGGGAGGGTTACACATTTATTATGGAGCTGGTGATCAGATGGTGGGGGGTGCCACTAGACACCAGGGAAACATTAAATTATTAGGGGGACAATGATCGGGAGTTGCTACTAGACACCAAGGAAACATTACATTATTAATGGTCCAGCAGTCGGAGGGTGAATGGTGTCACTGGACACCAGATTAAGTTTTTTTCTCTATTTACCAGGATGGTGCAGAACTGAACTGCAGAATAATTACATTTATTTATTTATTTGAATTTTGTTGACCAGATAAGTCCACTAAGACAAACATCCCTTTTTCAGAGGCTACCCAGGATTAGTCACATAAAAGGCAACATTCAGTTACAATTATTTTATTTATTTTAGTCTTTGATAATCAGGTAAGGCCCACTAGGCACAAGTGCCTGTTTTCAGTGACCTGAAAGCACTGGGTGGTTAAGTGACTTGCTCCGAGTCACACAGTACACAAGTGAAGGCTGTGGGAATTAAACCCAGGTCTGCTGGATGTACCAAGCTCATTCACAGCTCATTATTCTAACTTCTAGGCTATACTGCCAAAGCTGTGGTACAGAGATACAGCAGGGGATACATATTTAGAAATAATACAACTTTAGTTAATTACCATATGGGATATTACAGGACAATATGGAAGCATTTCATCAAGCAGACATGGTTACAATGTGGAATCTTACAAGACAATATGGAAGGATTTTAGTAGACATGGTAGGCAAGTTCATAGCATTAAGTACAAATGCAGGATGTTACAGGAGGAAGATTGGTTTTGAGAAGGTTTTTAAATGTCTCAAGAGAGGGGCATTGTTATACAGGGACCAGAAGGCTATTCCACAGCTGGGAGGCCTTACTAGAGAAGGACAGTTGGCTGGATAGAGACCTGGTTTTAGGAACCTCTAAAATTATGAACTGTGGAATAATATATTAGTTTTGCAGATCATATATATTATTCCAGAGTTCAGTGAGAAAATTCCATGGAACAGGGCGAAAATTCACCAAACACACATAGAAGATTTCCATTTTCGCCAAAGGTGGAAGTTCGGAAAGTTCCGTGAAAGCTGACAAACTTTCACGAAGGTTCTACTAAGGCAGAATTCACAACTTTTGCCCAACTCTAGTTACAGTTAGTTGAAATAAGGTCACCATTGTGAATGAGCATAAGCTCAATGGTTATACCTAAATAAACAACAACAATAACAAATAAGCATGCAAGAGATCGGAGATGCTGTTCCATCTTCCTCTGTCATGTGGGGTCCCTCAGGGCTCAGTGCTGTCCCCCATGTTGTTTGCAGTGTATATGCTGCCCCTCGGAGACATTGTAAGACAGTACGGGCTGAGGTTTCACTGCTATGCTGATGATACTCAGCTCTACCTGTCTTTTGCACCTGACCAGAATAGTGCCGTCTCGATATTTAACAACTGCCTCACTGAAATCCAGGATTGAATGAATTCCAGTTGGTTGAGGTTGAACGTGGGAAAGACCGAGGTGATGGTCGTGGATTTGGGTTTCTGGATAGAGGGTTTGAGGGCTCGTCAGCCCTCTGGACTTTTTCTGGGGGGCTCCCAGATCCTTGCCTCTGAACGGGTGTGGGACCTGGGGGTGGTGCTTGACAATGGGCTGGCACTGCAAGATCAGGTGTCAGCAGTTGTCAAGTCATCTTCTTATCATCTCAGGAACTTCACCAGGATCAAGCACCTTGTTCTGTCTGGTGACCTTCTGACATTGATCCACGCCTTCGAGACTCGTGCCTTGATTATTGCAACTCCCTTTACGTAGGGCTAACTGGGGTTGATATCCGCTGCCTGCAGCTAGTGCAGAATGCTGCGGCCCGGTTGTTGATGGGGTTGTCTCATTTCTCCTATATTAATCCGGTGCTGCATGATCTGCACTGGCTGCTGATTCGGTGGTGGATCACCTTTAAAGTCAGACTACTGACATATAAAGCCCTACACAGACTTGGCCATGACTACTTGAAAGAGCTCCTGGTCCCTTACGGCCCCGAGCGACAGCTCCATTCAGCTGATGAGGAACTGCTAGAGATCCCGAGGGTATCATTGAAATCTTCAGGGGACTGTGCATTCATGTATGTAGCCCCAACCCTCTGGAATTCTCTACCTCATCAGCTCCAGGTGTGTGCGACCATGGGGGGATTCAAACAGGCATTTAAAACTTATTTGTGGCACCAAACCTACCCTATTTTAATTTGACTGGATGGATCTCTACTGACCTTTTATTGTTTGTATTTCTGGTTTCATTATTGTTTTATTATTTCCATTGTACAGCACCTTGATATTTCGAAAGGCACTTATAAATAAAGATTATTATTATTATTATTCCTGACCTAAAGGCATATACTCTGCTGTAGTCTCTGCTTTACTTCAGTGCCAATTACTATATTCACCCTGGCCCCATTGATTTGCAAATTATGTAATAATACTCTCTAAAAAATATGCTGTGAATTAGAAAAGCACAAGAAATAAAAAGGAAGGCGACATTAAATCTAGGGCATTACATTGCCTGTGATGGGCCTTTTTTAACTGACTCTGATTCTGCATGCTTTGCATTCTTCCATGGCTCACGTGATCATGTTAAGCTTGTTGGTGATGACAGAGTGAAAGGTGTTGTGGGTGTCATCAGGAGGTGGAGTTGTACTGCTACTGCTGGGAGTGGTAAGCCAGTCTGTACTGCCAGTGCTGGTGCCAGTGGAAGGAGTTCAGGAAGACTTGCCACCAGTGCTTTCATTTGCAAATTATGTACTAACAAATCCCGAAGACAAGTAATAACAAGCATTTGTCAATGCCGAATGTTGTCTTGCTGACACTGGCATCGATAGCGCAGGAGTTGAACAGAAGCGTAATAGGAATGGCAGTGAAGTATGAAAGTGACGTCAACCCCACATCACTCTACAGAGACTGACAGGCACTGAGGTGTGTCTTTGAGCATCGGCCATAATCTTCATGGCATTTCAGCTCACCCTACCCTGCAGAGTGTGACAAATATTGCGTTGTGCCTTGGGGTCCTCGGGCCTTATACTCACCCCATTCGGCCATAACGCTAATGGCATTTTACCTCACCCTATCCTACAGACACCAACAAGTGCTGAGGTGTGCCTTGGGGTGTTTGGCTTTACAGCCACCACATTTCATAAGGACATACACTGAAATGGCTGCAGCATAGGAGAATGGGGTGAACTGTGGGGCCGAAGAGTCCAAGGCACACCTCGATGCCTGTCAGTAGCTTGAGGGTGAGAGGGATGGTATGGTGTGAGCATGACAGCCGGCAATACAAAGGCACACCCCTGACACCTGTCAGTCTGTACAGGGTGGGACGTTATGGTTAGAAACCCTAATGTCACGGCCGTTTGTTGGTATTTGCACTACAAATTTGCAACACAGCCTTTTTGTGACCCCCACCTCATAAAAGTGTTTGGGACTTCTGCTCATGAATAGTGGCACTGTGATTTTGTTAATCTGTCTCGAACATTGATTTCTCACAGTGACCGCGCCATTCTGTGCCAGTTGTGAGAAAACACCGTTTGGGCAGGATGTAAAAAATGACAGCTGTACCATTCATAGGTAGGTGTGAAGAGATGGCAGTGTTGAAAATCTTGAGTGAAAATATTAAAAACACTCGAATTTATGAGCATACGTGGAAACTGCGCAATGCACACTCATAACACAGTCATTTAGTGGAATTATGTCACCAAATTTTCAACATAGGCATTTTGGGACCTCTGCTCATGAACACTGTCACTATGACTTTCTTCATCTGTCCTGAACATTGATTTCCCACAGCGACTGCACCATTGTGCGAAAACACATTTCGGGCAGGATGTGAAAAATGACAGCTGTACTGTTCATAAGGAGGTGTGCAAAATTGACAATGTTGAAAATGTTGAGTGAAAATATTACAAAATCTCAAAAGTTATGATTGCACATGGAAACTGCGCAATGCATCCTTGTAACATACTCATTTTGTGGACTTTTGTCACCAAATTTTCAACATCGGCATTGTAGGACCTCTACTCATGAACACTATCACTGTGATTTTCTTCATCTGTCCCGAACACTGATTTCCCACAGTGACCGCACTATTCTGCTCCGGTAGTGCAAAAACACATTTTGGCCAGGATGTGTTTAAAATGACAGCTGTACTGTTCATAAGGAGGTGTGAAAAAATGCCAATGTTGAAAATCTGGAGTGAAAATATTACAAATTTGCGAAGCTACGAGTGCACATGGAAACTGCACGACGTACGCTCATAACACAGTCATTTTTGGGCATTTTTTCACCAAATTTTTAACATAGGCTTTTTGGGAGGCCACCTCATGAACAGTGACACTGTAGTTTTGTTACTTGGTCCTGAGAGGTGATTCCACGCAGTGACCGTGAAATCATCTTTCAGGTCCGAATAACGCCATTACAGTGACTGAATTCATGAGGGGGGGTCCCAAAAACCCTATGTTGAAAATTTGGTGGCAAAATTAAAAAAAATGGCAGAGATATTCACATAAGTTGAAAAATACCCATTTATGCCATTATACAGCTTACCGGCATTTCTTCAGTTCACAGTCAGCTTTGAAGAGTGCAGACATGTTCCTGGTCAACCGAAGATCATCGTGCCAGGCTCCGGAGGTAAGTATGGGGTGAGGAGGGTGTGAGGAGGTGAGGTGCACAGAGAGTGGGCGCGAGTTGGAGGATGGGACACCAAACTCAATGAGGGACCATTTTTTAATTTTACAGGTTAAAAAAAAAAATGGCGCGGGAAGGTTTTCTTTTTTCCAGGTATTTTTGCATGCTGGGTGGGCTCCCAGCATGCCACTAACTGTTTGATGGGGGTGGGTCTGTAGCAGAGGTTGGGCAACCCTGTCGGCATATACAGAGTGGGGGCGCATAAGCTGAGGGGATTGGGCTTACAGCACTACAAGAAATGGGGGCATTATGCTAATGAGTTGAGCACCCCATCGGCAAATTAATTTGTGAGGGGGCATGCCAACAGTGGGATTGGTCATCCCCGTTGGCTTTCAAGGGCACTGTGAGAGGCGGCTGATGTCCGTCGGAGTCTGTGGGCACTGTTAGAAGCAATGGGGAAGCCACTGCCATCTTTCTTAGAAGGGGAAACCAGACAAGGTAAACAGAATTTTGCTACTGCAATCAGGGACTGCCCCATGGCACTCCCTGATTGCAGCGATGAATTTATTTCAAGTTGGTGGCACGTTTCTCAACTGCTGTCATAGACAGTGTGCTATGCCATTGGCACCACAGAGCCCAGCTGGAAAAAGCAGTGGTGCCATTGGCTGCAGCAGGACCACACCTCCAAAACCCACTTCTCCACTGAAGCAACCACAATATGTCGTGTGTGATGCGAGCGCAAGACATCATAAAAATGGTGTGGGAATATTAGTACATACCACATGTTAGACATGTGAATAATTGAATGAAGTTGATCCTTGGCATCCTGAGTTTAAGGAAGGCTAAGAATAATATTCTCATGATCTAGACTTGAGGTGAAGTAAGCAGAAGAGGAGGAGGAATATGGCTAGGAGGTTGTGTGTTCACATCTTTTGCTGGTTTCTTCAAGCTGTCTTTGCTACTTCACTGTAAGTGTATGCAACAGTTTCCATTTGATATACTGTAGTCTGTGGTACATGGGGAATGAACACAAGTTCATATCAGGGATCCATTAGTGCTGCCATGCCAAACTGTGTGTCTGGACTAATGCTGTCAAATCTGTAAGTTGTGTCTGCCACTTCGTTAATGAGTATTGTATCCTGCTGCTGCTGCAATGACTCAGCTAAACTAGTGGTGTCACCAGTACCACCTCCCATAGTGATGAATATCAGTCCTACTATACAATCTATGCAGTGTGCAGACAACGAAGAAAGTGGTGTCACCCGTGCAGTGCAGTGATGCAAGATGAGGAAAATGCGATCCATGATGGAGGAAAGAGGAGGATGATGAAGAGAATGTGTTGTTTTCTGAATCAGTCAACTTCTACATTTTTAAATGTAAATATTACAGTATTTTTAGTTACTATCTTTCACACATGTGGCTTAATTTATATGCAGAGAAAACATGATTCACGATGGAGGAGAAGAAGGAAGAGGAAGAGGATGTACTGTTTTCTGAATCTGCTACATTTTTGTTTTAATGTAATTATATTTAGTTACTATAATTCATAAATGTGGCTTTATTTATATGCAGAGAAAACAATAATTTTTAATGGAGGAGGAGGATGATGATGAAGAGGATGCACTGTTTTCTGAACCAGTCAACGTCTACATTTTATGATTTTAATTACTATCATTCATACATTTGGGTTTATATATGCAGAGAAAGCATGACTGATGATGGAGAAGGAGGAGATGAAGATGCGTATACCGATGGGAGAGTGACACCCCCACAGTGAAACCTCAACGGTGACAGACATTGTGGCAATGGGGATTCCACAGTGATGGACTTTGCAGTGATGGGGGGGTAGGTACCTAACTCCACTGTCTGTGCAATGTGGAGTTAGATATCTAAAGGAGGGGAGGATGCGGGGAGGCACAGTCCCTTTGCATTGCTGCGCTCCAGTATAGCGGTTGGTGTCACCGTGTTGTCGGTCTGTGTCGGGATGCATCAGTATCAGGGATGTCAGCATGCTTCCAACGCTGTGGGGGATGCCGCAGCAGCATAATAGATCTGATAAAGAGGATGGGCCCGATTCTCAAAGCTCTCTAAATGGCAGAAGGGGCTTGAGCCACAGGGAAGTGTGGCTTGCACCAAAAGATGCGCTGGGAGCAATTCTCAAATGCAGCCTGTGGCAAACACAGGCTGCGTGCACCAAATGGGGCTTGTGCAATCCTTGTGGCACAAAAAGGGTTGCGGCATGCTGCTAGGTGCTTGCAGCAGATGCAGGCTGCAATATCCCCTAATTCAGGATTCTCAGAACCCTCCCAGAGGGCAAATTTCTAAGTACCATTAGACCAGCAGACCAGCCAGGGCTGTTCTAAGGGAACTTAAAAGCGTGTCCTCTGAGAGGGTTTAGACGCTTGCATCAATGTGCTGTGGTTCCCCCTTCCCCATCCCCATTCCCTTTTTATTAAAAGAATTCATGTCCCTGGCGGCTAGCATTCTCCCAGCTCTGATCCCCTTACTACTAAAATAAATCACATCCCTTGTGATTGAGTGGACCCCCTCCTATCTCAATCTGCCCATATCATATAACAAATAACTTTCCCTGGCTGTCTAGTGGACCATCCCCACCCTGGAAGGAGGTGCCCCACCACCTCACTCCCCCATCCCATACCCAAGCTAGTGATTGGCACAGCCTTCTGTCCTCCACCACAGCTGGCCACTGACTGAGCTGTCAGTTAGCACATACTGTATACAGTACATGCTCATTGGTTGACAGCTCAGTGAACTGTCAATCAGTGAGTGCACACTGTATACAGTACGCTCTCCTTAACAGCTCAGGCAGTGGATGGCCATTGAGGAGAGCAGAGGGCTGTGCCAGTCACCAGCTCAGGGATAGGATGGGGAGATCAGGGTGGTTGGTGACTGCCTTCTGGAGTGGGGTGGGGTCCACTAGACCACCAAGGAAAGTTATCTGTCATATTATATGGGTACCTCGGCGATGGGGGGGGTCCACTAGACCACCAGGGAGAGAGATATCAATATTTAATGAGGAGCATCAGAGATTGGGGGATCCACTAGACCACCAGGGAGTTTTGGTCTGTTGGCATTTAGGGGACATTGGGTGGACTGCGAGACACCAGTCGGTGTCCATGGACACAGCTGCCACCTGACTTCTTGTGGCAAACCCAGCAGATGCACCGTGTGTTTGGCACATGACCACAGCTGCTGCAAGCTGCTGAACTTTGCCGCCTGGACCTTACCCAATAGAAAATCAGGTTCAGGATCCCTGGTGCACTGACAATTGACGCAAGACACTGTTGGTGCAGTTTGCGCTGACCCTTGAGGATCTAGCCTGGTGTGTTGTTCTCAAAGTATATATATACCGATAAAAGAAATTTTTTCCTGTAACTAGACTTGCATTTCTGCATGGACCACTTCCATTGTGAGTAGGGGAACTAGAAGCATTTGAAGGAAGAAGGGGAAACTGGTGTGTTTCTGGATTGCTCAGGATGGTTTCATCACTAGATGCACTGGATGAGCAGCAGGGAAGGCTACTTGCATTGCAGTAGGAGTGTAACCAGTGGATTTCTGGGGACTTATGAAACATGGGTTCTTGGGCTGATATATCATTTGCCCAGCTTTTGTCCTCACATCCACGTGCCTATGACTTTTTTCACAGTCCTTATCCTTCCATGACCATTTCACCATTACCGCTGCTTATAGAACGTACTTGGTGGAACTGGCACAGTGAAATATTTATCTGCTCCTTTCCTCCCCTGTATGCCTTTTGACTCCTGTTCATCTCTTCATGTTTTCTACACACAACAAAAAAAAAAAAAACACATGGTAGATGCAGAAATTAGTTCCCCAGCAGGCACCATTAAGGGTGACATACAAGTCATTTCAGTGATTCTCAGATGACAACATGACATGCATGCTACGTGCATGTGCAAGCCGCAGTGCTGCATGACTTGTGAGGTGACAGGGAAGAGGGACACTACCAGGCCAGCCCATCCCCACTGCCAGACTATACACCCCATCACTGAGAGACTATAGCAGTCTATTTTACATTTCACGCACTGACTTGCTGACACACACACACACACACACACTAGTAAACACACACATGCAAAAAGATAAAAAGATGGATTTGTGTGCTCCACACTACCAGCAGCCGATCAGTAAAAAAAAACATTATTTGTAAAATAAATTCCTTAAACCCCCTTCCCTGCACCTTTCCAAATCTGCCAGTGCAGGCTTATGCTGTGCACTTCCTCTCCTCTCCTCTCCTCTCCTCTCCTCTCCTCTCCTCTCCTCCATAATATCACTAGCTTGCCAGACTGAAATTAAAGTTATTTGTACTGTGAACTAGCTAACTGGAATGATGCTGCATGATTTTGTAATTATTATGAAAGTTTTCTGAGCAAAAAGCACTCTTTCAACTAAAATGAACTCCTTCAGTAGTCAGATCCTTCTTCTGTGAGACAGAGCTGGGAATCACACTGAGATGTGTGCAGCATGAGGAGTTCTCAAGCTCCAGCATCGCTGATTGGTTGTTGCAGGTCATGTGGCTTGTCAGCAACACAAACATGCTCAGTGCATGTGCTCTGTAACAATGCTGTGTCATGACACTGAAGTGCCAAAGGAATAATTCAGTATTTTGGACCTGCTTTACTAGTGTTCCAAGTACTGGATTTCTGCATGTTCAGAGAGTGTAAATTTGGGTACGGCTCATTCTTATCATGAATATACAAGAGCCAAGTTAATAAGTCATGTTTCTTTAGCACCTGCTTAAACGCCACAGAGTGACGCAATCAGCACTGCAGAAGCTCGCAAATAAACAGAGAAATTAAAACAAAGAAATATAAAAAAAAATATTTTTATATAATTTTGACTCAGAAAAGTGGCATTAAGGAGTCCATCACGATAGGAAGAAACAGCTTGGCCAATGGCATAGCATGAGAGGGGTGCTGCACTTCTGAGGTGCCGTCTTTTGAATGAGACATTAAACCGAGGTCCCATCTGCCTGGATTGGAGGTAGTTCAGGTGGATGTTAAAGATCCCATGGCACTTATCGCAAAGAGTAGGGGAAGATTTTATTGTGAAAACATACAAAATCAAACAATGAAACAGAATCTAAGGTAAGGAACAAAAGAAAAAGGAGAAAAACAAAAACTTTTCAAGTAACAGGCACATCAGAGTCCGTAATCCAGGGTAAATTCCTCCAGAGGTGCAATAAACGAGACCTGTCAAAAACCTTAATTTCAGAAAAATAAAAAGAGCATAAATCTGACACAAGCTTTCCATATAATTCAAAGTGAGACAACTGAATCTGTTGTAAAGTAAATAGGCATCAGGAATTCCATATATACCATTATGGTAATAACTAATATAACATTCAAAGTGCTTGTATCCCATTTTAGCCAAGCAGAAGGATAATCCCCATAAAGAAGTTTAGGATAAGTAACCTGTCAAAAAAAAAATAAAGTTAGTCATTGTGAACAAAAAATCCCAAAAACCAGAGATAAATGAACAAAAAAAAAAATAAATGGGCGATGGTCTCAGGTTGAAGGATGCAAAGAGGTCTAGAACAATTCCTGTCCGAGACCTGCTTAAACTTTTGATTCACCTTTACATTCAAATGTTCATGACACGTCAACCAATGGAAATCTCTAAGTTTATTAGGCAGACATTTATCCACTAGTGAACAGAGCAGTGACACCTGAGAAGAAAGTGGGCATTCTGAAAAAGGGTCTGCATCCCAAAAGTGAGTCTGAAGGATCAGGGAATAAAGCTGTTTCTTGGTAGAAAGGCGCACAGAATCAGGCGACGCCCCCATAACCGAAATTTAGTAAACACGTCCCGGAGAAATAAAAGCAGAGGGTCTGAATTGGAAAGCCTGCCCAGGTGGCCAAGCACCCAGGCCTCATACCAGGGTGAAATTGAACGACGGAAACAGGTACCGCAAAAACTGGCAGTGGCTTGTAACAAAGGTTGGAAATTAGCAAAAAGAAATTGGCAAAAAAAGAAAAGAATAAGATTGATCATATTCTGACCCCCTTTCAATAAAGGTAAATAAAGAACAGTATGATGAATAGGATTAAGCCTACTGCCCCAAAAGGCCTAAAAAAAAAGGCTATAAACAGCAGCCACTCGGAATTTACGGACCGGAAAAAGGGCACTAATATACAAAAAGAGTGGCAACAAGAAGGATCTAATCAAGTAGATTTTTTCTCGAAAATACATCTTCTGTTTAGACCAGAAAAGTAACATGGACTTTCCAAGCAGAAGTTTGTTATCCCAGTTAACAACGTCCATCTGTGGACTACCAAAAAGAATTCCCAGGATACATAAATCTGAGGTGGAGATCGGAATCCCAGCCACCGAAGACTGTACTTGGTCTACAATAATTTACAAATTAATGGCGATATAATGACAAAAATCAGAAGCCATCAAACAACTTGCAAAAGGATCAGAATTAATGAGTTTACCTAATTTTAATGGGAAATCAATACAAAATGTATTTTAATGGCTCTAACTGCCATCGGTAGTATGAGAAATAGAAACGGATGTGTTTTTTTTAGATGAGATTTGCACCGACTTTGTTGCTGCACACATGGCAAGTGTGCAACCTGTGAGCCTGATATGATTTTTAAGTGATGTTCACACCAGTTTAACTGTTGCACACATGTCAAGCTTGCAGCATGCAAAGCTGATATGCTTTTTAGACCTGGTTGGCTTAGGTTCACTTTGTGTATGTGAACCACATGCAAACGTTGCACAATTAAGCATGTGGCATGCATTCTGCATGTACACAGCACACTTATATTTCTGTAAGGGAAGCCGAAATAATGTAAGTGAAAACACTGACAATACAAGGATGTGCACACCCCATTGATTACAATGGGACCTTTTCTTTTTTGTGGGGGCCTCTGCCCCCTGCACTCCTGATGTGGGGCTTCCCAAGCCCCCCATAATAAATATAACTGAGGGGGTGTGAACTTGAGGAGATGGGGCAAAACACTGCAGGCAGAAAAATTCCTTTTTTTAAAAAAAAGTTGCAACACTATGGGATCAGGGAGGAATTGAGCCATGGCCCCAGGTCCCCGGGTGCTGGTGCTCTCGTCACTCCACCATGGGGGCAGCTCAATCAGGTACTGCACCAGTAGCCTCCTTGACACTCCCCCATTTGATGGTACAGCAACAGGGGTAGTGGTTATTCCTGATCGCTGTAAACCCCCTGTCGCTGTACTGCATTTAACGCTTTTTGCAGTGCGGTAATTCATGGGCAGTTTGCGCAGCGCTATATTCACCTGGTACCTACTCCAGTGTATGATATATTGTCAATTCTTGGGTGGTTGTAGACACTCTGGTTCACTTCATGCTTCACAACACAGCCAAGGTATTACAATATAGGAATAATGTGTGTTTTTGTTGGGGGTTTATAAAACTGTATTACTCATTAATATTATGGTCTCGGGTTATTATTAAGCTAAGGGCAATTCGTCATGCAACAGTATACATGATGTTAAAAAAATGAATTTTTAAATTTGTATTTTCTGATACTTAGCTCACTTTCAGCTGGTGTAAACATGTTCTAAGTTAATTTGGAGTTACAGTATGTGAACTAAACGTTTAATGCTATCTCTAAACTCCATATTCCAGTCATCTAAGACCACCAAATAACAGCCCTAATTTCACCTGGTTTTGCAGACTTTGTTTGTAAATGCTCAGAAAATAACAAGTATGATAATCACTAGGCAGTTATGTAGTACTAAAAGCGTGAGAGTCCATTGTGAGGCTACAATGACATTATAAAGCACACAGACAAAGGGTGGATAATTTTGGGAGGCAGTATGGTGCAGTGGTCTAAGGCTTGGAGCTGCAAATCTGGTGACATCCAGCAGACCAGACCTGGATTTGGATCCCCACAGCTTTCACTTGCATACTGTGTGACCCTGAGCAAGTCATTTAACTTCCCTGTGCTTCCAGGTTGCACCTGTAAAAAAGTTTTCAACTTAGTGTGTCTCACCTGGTTAAATAATTAAAATAAAAATAAATAAATAAAATCATATTTCCAAGATGAAAATACAGCCTCAATACTTGGTTGTTCTGCATCATTTTGCATAATATATTGATGAAGCACTAGGAAAAAGAAACTATTTTATACCTAGTTCTTTACTTCCAGATTAAATAATTGTTCTTCCCTTGCCCTAAGCTAGTGAGACGGAGAAACTTTATGGGCAACTGGGCTTCTTCTGCCACCAAATATGTATCTGTTTCTACTGTATGTATGAATGTGTGTGTGGTGGCCGATTTAGGCCACCCTGTTGTCTGCCTAACTTTGCGTGGCACACTTCTGGAATGCGCGACAGATGTGCCGCACACTTTGGCTGAATATACGGATGCGTGGTATATTCATGTACCCACCCCCTTTTTGTGTGCTGCATACATTATGTCTGCATGATTGTGCATTCGGAAATGCACAATGCATCTCTCCCTTTTGAATATTGTGCTTCTGCATATTTTCTGAGATACGCCATGCATCTCCATTTTGGGCAGCTCATCTCCTTTGAATATGTGGACCTATTTGCGTATGTAGTGTGTGTGTATTATTTATTTATTTAAAGGTTTTGTCAGGAAGACGTACTGAGCAGACTACTGCTCGATTCCAGATGTGTCCTGGGGGAAGAGAGGAAGGGGAGAGACAACATAATCATACAGTGTACACAAGAAATCTTACAGTGTTTGCAATACAGTAAGGTACAGCAGGCAAACTGTAAGAATAAAGGCATATGACAAAAAGTTCATAGCAAGTGACAAGTACAATATATGCAGTTTACAAAATAAGTATATAGCAAATACATACATACATACATACAATGGCAATTACAGTCACTAAACTGGCATGGGCGGCCCCAGAAGCTATACATTATAACATTCATGTAGTATTACTATGCAATCTCTTGGCAAAGTAGGCAGGCCCTGGAAACTAGTGCTAAAGCAAACAGGTGCAGGTGGTGCAGGTGGAGCAAAAGAGGGCACTGAGCATGGCTGTCTAGTGGAGGCATGCTGAATGTCTGCAGGGAGGGAGTTCTATATTTTAGGCATACGATAAGAAAACGCTGCCTGTCCTGCTGTAGTGGACATGCGTGGAACAGATAGTAGGCATGGGTCATTATTCTGGAGGGCATACAGCGGCAGGGTAAGAGCTGCGAGGGCAGAGGTGAGATAGGGGGAAGGGATTGGGCCCAGAATTTAGCTGTGATGCTAGCACAGTGGGAGAGCTGCCAGTCCTGAAGCGAGGGGAGGTCTAGGGACTGGTATAGGACACAGTGATGGGTGGTGGGAGGACAGTCAAGGGCAAAGTGACAGAAAGAGTGGAAAAGAGGGTCCAGTCTGGCTGTGGTAGACTTATGGGTGGCACTGTAGACTACATCACTATTGTTGAATATAGGGAGAATTGGTCTTCTGCACAATAGCATGGCAGTCCGGCAGTGGGATGCAGCCACGATTATGGTACAAAGCACCCAGTTTGGGGTGAAGCTTTATGTGGATGGCATCAGTATGTGCGGAGAAGTCCAGGTGGTGGTCCAGCCAAACCCCCCGATATCTGAAGGAGGTGCAAGTCTCAAGAGAAGTCCCATTCAAGGTGTGGAAGGTGGGGGTGGAGGGGAGCCGAGAAAGTCTCTGCCTTGTGCTGAAGGTCATAGAGACAGTTTTCTTGGTGTTAAGAAAGAGTTGATTGGAGCAAAACCAGCGCTGAACATCTTCAAAGTCCTGCTGAAGTCTGGTCACCACTTCACAGGTTGAGGGGCCAGATGTATACAGTACTGTATCATCAGCGTACATGTGAATGGATGTGTGAAGGCAGGTAGTGGGCAGATTATTGAGGGAGATGGAGAACAAAAGCGGGCCAAGAACAGAACCTTGTGGTACACCAGTGGTAACAGGGCAAGAGGCAGAGGTGGTGTTGCCATTTCTGACCGACTGGGATCAGGGATAATTTGATCTTGTCTCTACATTGCTGTTTCATTGTATTTGAGCCCTATCAGCCCTAATCAATTTGTGCTTGTTTTCTTGTCCTAATCCCTCTCTTCTCCCCTTCTTGTTTTGTATTATATTCCTGCCTTGTCACTGAATTATTATTTTAATTGTACTTTGTTTAATACTTTGTTTTTTATAGGCCTGCTGGCACTGTTGCCAAGTCCTCCTATACACAGTTCTAGCACTGTTCCCCTATTTCTCGTTTTCCTGTTTTGTAATATATAATCCTGCCTTGACAATGAGTTACTGTTTTATTGTTCTACACACTGCTTTGTATCTTTCCCCCTGCAGGCTTTATTTTCTTTCCCCCCTGTACATTGTTCTGAGACAAAAATTCCCTAATTCCCTGTTTCCAGTTAGTATTATAATTCTACTTTGTTATTGGTTTGCTGCTTTATTACACTGTATGGTGTGTTTCATTTTGTGCTCTTTATTTTGTGCTTCAAACTTTCCTTTATTTAACCCTCTTCCCCAGTAGTACCCAGAATTGCTTCCACTCTGAGCACCCTGCTGAACAAAATGTGTGAATAAATTCAAAAATAAAATACAACTACTGTTATGGATATGTATTTTATTTGAGTTTTGGTGACCAGGTAAGTCTGCTGAGACAAGTACAGTCCCTTTTTCAGGGTCGACCGGGGGGTAAAACATTTATTACAGACAGCATTAAACATAGTTCAAAAACAAGATAGCAGCTAAATATACAATCAGAGCCACAGGATATCTAACACAAAGCAAGGGTAGGCAAATAAGATATATAAACATTATGTATAGAGTAACGTAACAACCATGCAGGCCAGACTGTGCAAAAGAAGTAGGCAATGAGCAGAAAATAACTTTTTGCTACAAAGCACAGGCATGTCAATACATGTATACATTATGTATAGTAGACATAAAATATTACAAGACTGACATACAGATGGAGGCAGCAGCCAAGGGTAAAGGAATCAGATTACTGAGACTTTAGCCAAAGCAGGAACAAGCAACAGGGGAAGCAAGTGAGGCATACAAAGTGGATTGGAACTTGGGGAGAGATGAGCAGGACAGGACAGTGGGAGGAGGAGGAATTCCAATCAGGGGTGCAGTGAAGGCAAGGACTTGCGAGTGGCGGCAAGACACATCTTAGATATAAGAAGAAGAGGGAGAGAGGCAGATCTGAGGGAACGCGGGGCTTGTCTCAGATGTATTAACCCACTTAGGCAAGGAGGGGTATATTTATGCACCAGCTTAAATAAGGCTAAGGGAGTAGTACCTTAACTTAGACACATAGGGTAGCCAACCTAGAGAGGAGAGGACATTACAATGGTGATTCCGGGAGTCGGCCCTCAAAGCAAACCTACCCACCCTATGGTAGGCCTGGGAGAGTATAGAAAGGGTCATAGAGTTTGCAGAAGCAAGCAGAGGGGCACCATAGAGGTTAGGAGACATATAAGGGAGGAAGCTGCAATCTTGCGACAAGAAGCAGTGGATAGGAAAGGATGAATCCTGTAGAGGAGGCCTAGATGCTGGTTTAGAGTTTTAGATACATTGGAGGCATGCAACTTCAGGAAGAGAGATGAGTCCAGAGTGACGCCCAGATATTTAAAGCAATGGGTGCATTCAAGGGTATCTTAACTGAGGAAAGTGATACTAAGGTGCGAGTAGGTGCACTGAGATGGGGGTAGGTGAGAAAATAGCATACATTTTGTCTTTTTTGAGTTCAGGACAAGGTGCTTTCCCCCGAACCAGTCCTCAAGGGAAGTGACGTCAGAAGCCAGAATATGGTTAAGCCAGCCAATATCAGGAGCAGAGCGATAAATGACTGCATCATCTGCATAGAAGTGTACTGTTCCCCCTTCACAGAAGTTGGGTAGGCCATTGACAAATAGACGAATAGCATTGGGCCCCAAGATGGAGCCTTGAGGAACACCATGGGTTATGGGCTTAGGGTTAGAGACAGAGCCAGACCATTTGACACTTTGAGTGCGGCAAGATAAGTAACTTTTTATCCAGGTTAACGCACTATTGTCGACACCAAGGGCATGGAGCTGATGGAGTAGCAGGCCACGGTTCACCAGGTCAAAAGCTTTTGTAAGGTTAACAAAGATGGCTCCAGTGGTAGACCCTTGGTCCATAGCCTGGAAGGAGTCAGAAGTAACCTTTATCAATGCAGTGAGGGTACTGTGGTTCCTCCTGAAACTATGCTGATAAGGGGATAACAGGGCATGGAGCTCCAGGTAGTCCTGGAAGTGGTTGTATACAATTCACGCTTGGATTTTCGTCAGGGGGCAGAGAATGGAGATAGGATGGAAATTTTCAATATTAGTATTGGGTCCACCCTTAGGTACAGGGACAACTACAGCCACCTCCCATTTGTCCAGGACAGTACCAGTGAGGAACGAACGGTTGATTAGATCCCAGATAGGGTGAGCAAGGGCAGGGGCTCCCAGTTTAAGAAATTTCGGCTCAATGGAGTCATGACCAGGGGAGCTTTGTGCTTGCAAATTAGTGAAGAACCTCTGGACCTCTTTGAGGGAGGCAGGTTTCAAGTGAAACGCAGGTCCAGACCCAGGGATTGACAATGGGGAAGAGTCGGGGGGGCTGGTAGAATTGCTGAAAGATGAGGTGTATTTGTGGAGATCTTTAAAGAAGTCATTAAACCCTGTGGCAATGGACAAGGGAACCGCTACAGCAGAGCCACTGGAAAAGATAGTGCTAGGGACCGCCATAACCTTTTCTTTTACTAGAAAATTGATCTGATGCCAGAACTCCTTAGGGTTAGATAAGTGTTCTGTCTGCAGTGCTTTGAAGTGAAGGCATTTAGCCTTATGCAGAGAATTCTTGCATTTATTTCTAAGCTGTCTATATATCTGCCAGTCAGATTGCAGACCACTATTTTTAAATGTATGCCAAGCCTTCTCACGGAGAGACATGAGTGACCTCGTTTCCTTAGTTAGCCAAGGAGCTTTGATACCCTTGGACCTGCATTTTTCCATAGGGGCATGGTGATCAATAATTTTGGAGAGGGTGGAGATGAAGAACTCCAAGGCTTGATTTATGTCAGGTAAAGATCTAATTGGACTCCAATCGGAGTTAAGGATGGATGTAAGATACTTGTAGACATCAAATTTTGACATGTCCCGAACCAGAGATATCTTAGGAAGGGGGTTAGGACAGTTATTTCTCCAGACACAGTAAGTTGGGGAATGGTCACTTAAGCAGTCTGATAGGACAGCCACAGCTTTAATCGTCAGAGGGCAGTTAGTGACCATCCAGTCAAGTAGGGTGTGCTTACCGGATTTAACATTAAGACTCGTTGGTTCCTGAATAATTTGTACAAGGTTAGAGTCAGCAAGAGAGGCACGCACTTGGCTAGCATCATGGTGGAGCCAGTCAATGTTAAAGTCACCGCTAAGTATGAGGTCATGACAAGGTATATTAGCGATGCAGTTAAGGAGGGATTGGAGACCGAGAGTAGCTTTATCTGGGGGAAGATAGGCACAGCCAATGTTAAGTTTATTGACTTTACCAGGAGTAATGACAAGGAATAGGGACGCCACAGGAGACAGGCCAGAAATAGGTTCAGTTCAACGGCATCCAGGGCGGTTTGGGTCTATATTAGAACTCCTCCACCCCTTTCTACAATCCTATCTTTTCTGAAGCAAGTGTAGCCCAGGAGCACCACCTCACGGTAATTAATTGTTGGTGTGAGCCAAGTTTCAGTTATACGCAGTATATCAGGAGACATTTGCAGGGCCCACTCCTCAAGTTCAGCCATTTTAGGGCAGAGGCTGTGCATATTTATATGAGCCACTTTTAGGCCTTTTGGTAGTCGTTGGATAAAACGGGAGGTAGCAGGAGTGACTGGAGAGCATATTAGGTATCATACAACTATCACCCAATTTTTATTATAACATTTTTTTAAATTCATTCAAATATTTTTAGTGATAACACTATTTAACTATTTTACGAAATGCTTACAGTTTCAATATTTTTATGGAGTCTGATCTCAGAACTTTAAAATCACATCAGTATGAAGTCAAACTATATACCAGGATTGATAGAGAGAGCTATGGCATTACAATGTTTCCCATTCCTCAGAGAAATAATTATTCATCCAAGTATTATAATAGTTTGTCTGGAAACAATATTAAGACATGGTAAATCTAGAAAAAAGTGTTATAATAAATCATTGGTTATTGAGTAATTAAAGGGCAAACACTGCTGTGCTAATAAAGAATTTCTGTAAAACTGCAGTAGGAGGAAAACAGGGTGAGTAGTATATCTCAAAAGATTTAGGTGCCCAGTCCATTTATCAGCATGAAGATTAAATATTGCTATTTAAATTAAAACTAAAAAAATGGCTTAAAATACAGTTAATTAAAATTCTTTGTAAAACCAGTGTAAAGGGTGGGCTTCAGTTTTACCAGGGGAGAAACAAGCTGGCTATCAAATTAACCTGAAAAAAGGAAGATGAATTGGTTCCGATAAGGGCAATGATATGAACACTTATGCAACAAGTGTGGCTTGACTGAGCAACTTGTTAAAATGTTCACATTTACTGTACAACAAAAAATTGCTCTGCCAGTCATAAAAAGCTGTAGAAATGAATAGCCCCATCAGGGTAAACTGAGGAGGGATTCACAACTTTGATTTTGCTCATTGTTTCAATCCCCTAGGCAGTTGTTAGTTTTCTAAAAGGCTGGAGCAACACAGTAACAATACAATGATTTGCATTGGACAGGCTACCTTTGCAACAGATAGAGCGAGCCATGTATTTTTTTTTCTTTACATTTTTTCTACCCCTGGAGCCCTGGTAGGCAGCTTTGGCCCTCCCTGATGAAGGGACTCTCTCTCCAGTCCCCACCACTCTGGTGCTAGGTGGCACTAGAGTATCCCCCATAGAGTGCCCCACTTGGCAGGGCCAGGAGGGATCTACGACAGGAGAGCGACAAAATTTTTGTCGACGCCCGTCAGTGACACGGCAGGTCGACCATTCTACAATCGGCTGCCAGTTGCACTGTCTGTCCATGACGTGGGGCCGCACTCTGCCTCTACGCCAGGGGCTGCGCCTCGCACCCCAGCCCAAAGATTATCAACCTTGAGTTGGAGCTGATTGGGGGGGTGCAGGACCCCCGACAGACAGTGCCGGGTTCCAGTGGATTTCCCATAGTGGCATGGCACTGTAGTCACTGTGGGGGACCTCGCTGGCAAAATGTCACTGTCGGGGGGGGGTAACTGGGCCAGGAGGAGGTTGCCAGCTTCTCCCCCCTCCTGAAGACCCAATCCAGATTCCAGGGCCACTCCCAGGAGCGGCAGGCCATCATTGAGCCTGCCAGGCTCTATTTTTCCACCAGTTTTTGCCCATATCCCTCCTTGCCAAAGTATGGATGCCGGCTTCCAGCCTCCTGACCCATACTGCCCTCCAGCCACCACCAGAGGGCAGTCAGTGAGCAGAAAGACTAGTCTTCCTCTCCCCAAGAGAGGAGAGCAGTCCTCTGGATGCTCGATCCTCTCTCCCCCCTGCCGACCCCTGGTGGCCTGAGCTCATTCCTGAACCTGGGTTGCTGGTGTGACGCGAGGTGTAGTGACCAGCGCCTCAACCTCCAGTGCCACTGGGCTGGCAGGTACTTGTTTAATGGAAGCTTAGGTTCTTTAAAATTCAGCCATATTCTGGGAAAGGGCCCCAGCATACCACAATCAACAGAAAGTCTAAATTGTCATTGCTGTTTATTTCTGCTGCTTCTGTCAGTCAGATCAGTACAGTTTCCAGGGCACAACCTGACTGAATCCATGTGACCTGATTGGCTTATGATAAAGTTGTCTTGTTATATAATTCTATGGTAATCTATGGTAATTATATACAGCAGGGTCTGGTATATTAAATCCGTCAACCACTACATTTACATCTGCAGTTTGTGCTACAGTGAGAGAGACTGATTTTTAAAGGGGAGGTTAAGTATGTCAGATCTCTCAAATTCTTAATTACCAATAAAAAATCTTTCAAAATGATGTCTTGGGCTTACCCGTATGTGTCGGCAGCCCTGAGATAAAAAATATCAAAATCATTTGTAAATTAAATCACAGGTGCAGTCCTTTCATGGAATCCTGAGACAGAATGTGATGTTACCAAATGGGGAAACTGTATTTGGTTAAGGGTTCACTACAAAATGCCACCACCAACTGAATCTGGTTCAATTTCAGTTGATTTCCATCTGTATTCCCCGCCTCGAGACATGACTGAGAATAAGCAGAATTGCATAGGCCTCCTTTCCTGGTCAACTAAAACTAACTAAATAAATAAAGTACAGCTTGTCACTTAGTGACATCACTTACTGTTTCAAGATTTCATGAAAATAGCTTCTCCCTTCATTTAATGTACAGACGATTTTACAAGTAAGCCCAATAGTGCATTTAAAAGGAGGCAGTATAGCGCAGTGGTTTAAGACTCTGAGCTGGAGACCTGGGTTTGAATTCCACAGCCCCCACTTGCATTCTGTGTGACCCTGAGCAAGTCACGTAACTTCCCTGTGCTCCCAGGTTGCACCTGTAAACAAGCTTTCAGCTTAGTGTGCCACTCCTGGCTAAATAATTGGGGGGGGGAAAAAAAAGGACCTGTCCATGGACTTTCAGAGTGTAATGGTCCCAGTCCACGTACCTTACCCTTTACAGCAAATTAAGCCAGACCACTAACATCAATGGCTTGTTTTCCTGCAACTTTACTATTTTCTGTCAACACTGGTCTTATCACAGCATCGGCACACATCTATGCAGGTCTAGAAACAAGGATGGTTTGCAAATCTCAAAATTCTTTAGTACATCAGGTAACAAGAACCCCTCCAACTTTGAGGGATTACTCTGTGTAACTCTGTACGTAGAAACGAAGATTAGCTGGATCCATGTGTAACAAAGCCTAGAATTAAACATCTCTTTAAAGAGCAGCTGATGTCTTTGAAACATAGAAACATAGAAGTTGACAGCAGAAGAAGACCACCAGGTCCATCTAGTCTGCCCATTGTCTTTTAGCCCAGCCTTCTGACTGCCCTTGGGTTTGAGGGTTCCCTTGTGTCCGTCCCAAGCATTCTTAAAACCTACCACTGTGCTTGCCCCCACCATGTCTGCAGGCAGGCTGTTCCAGGCATCCATCACTCTTTCTGTGAAGAAAACCTTCTTGGTGTTGGTGGAGAACTGTCCTTCTTGCAGCCTTAGATCATGTTCCCTGGTTCTGCTGCCCTTCTTAAATTGAAAGAGATTGTTTATCTGCACCTGGTGCCTTTTATGTACTTGAATGTTTTGATCATGTCACCCCTCTCTCTTCTCTGTTCCAGGGAATACGTGTTCAGTTCTTTCAGTCTGTCCCCGTAGGACATCTCATGCAGTCCCTGAATCACTTTGGGGAAACATAATATGCAGAATGTAATTCAGCTTGCATTTCATATATCTTATATAGATTTCTCCTCTCCATTATTTATTACTGATGAAACTGCCACATAACAAGATCTTTATCTTTCAGAGTTACCTGCCTGTACAGCCTATTCCCTACATGAAATGATGATGCTCTGCTGTGACATCACAGTCCGTTTCCATGGGAATAACTGTGATGTCACAAGCGGAGTATTATGACATCAGGTTGGGAAGAAGCAATAGGAGCTGATGAATCCTCAAAAAACAACTATCCTGTTTTCATGCATATGACCTCAAAATGAAATAATCTGTATAAGAAATATAGAGATAATGAGAAATAGAAGCTACTTTGTGTCCAAATATTATGCTTTTCAAAGTTCTTCTTGAGGCATCGGTGGCGCTTTAAACAGATGTATCGAAACAACCCATAACTCTTTTATAACTGTTTATTGAAATCAGTTTCCATATCCTGTATAAATATGTCCTATGCTCCCTTATTTCATATGTTTTTGGATTTGTAAAAGGATCAGATGCGGAAAAAAATGCATGCTGTGCTGCAGATGTGCCTGATGAATTGTATAAGACTGCCTTGCTGATATTTTCAAAAGATGTGCCTATTCATGACAAAAAGCTATAATATGCAAAAAAATATACACAAATGCAATTTGCATCATTTTTTTGCCACCCTTGTGTCTTACTTTGCATGCAAAATTTGTTGAGATGCAGTTAGATCATTCAGTCCGAATGGATGCCCATTTTGAAAATACTGTAGTGAAGGATCCTTGGCAGCGCTTTTTGAAAATGCCCCCTCCCACGTAGTACTTAAATGAACACTACACCCTCAGATATTGTAACTGTTATTTGTCTTTTTGTCACTAATCAGTTCCATTCTCATAACAGTTCAGGATTTAAACATTTGTTCTAGTTTATTATTACTGATAATAATAGCCCTCTGTAATCATCCAGTGTGCCTCCATTTTCTGATTGTCGAAATCTCAGTTTGTTCCCTAGAGCTGCATTAGCGGTGAGAAGAGGGTGTCACTGAGCCCATTTATACTATGCATTTCTATGCAACATGTCTAAATAATCCTAAAAGCTCTCAAGAAATACACAGAATGAAAGGGGTTTACAAGAACAAATCCTGCTCTACCAATCCAAGATTTGAAACTAACTGAAGGTAAATGGAGAAAATTACAATTTTTCAGGTAAAGTCATTGTGAAGAGGTAACCTACCAAAGCATTTGCATGATTTTGCTTGAAAAAGTGCCACTTGGCCTGCCAAAAACTTTACAAAGTTGTCACTTTGCAAAATTGACAAACTTTGTGAATTATTTCATGTGGCAAAGTTTGTCAACTTTGCACAGCTCTAGAACTTATAAGTGGTAAATACTTGTTTACCTACTGTGTATAGCTGTTATCTGTCAACTATATAAAGATTATGTGGTATCATTAGCCTACTATGTGTGTGTCTGATGAATTATGCCATGTAAATATTCTTAATTAACCTACTAGTACTAGGGTTAAATATCTTAACTGGTAGTGCCAGGATTCAAACTCAATCTAGTGTTTAGGTGCCAAACCAAGGTAGCAAGCTGCTGGCCAGCTAAAATCTTGACTCAGCTTGAGATCCTATAGTCTCGTAACGAGAAGAAAGTTGTTAATTTTGGAATAATCTCCATGTGATGGAAATTCATATTTAGGGAAAATAAATGAATGCAACCCAACTTGCCACCCTCATGAAAAACTAATATACTTACTGTAAGTACCGTATACTATAAATATGTTCTTATAGTATACTAACTTACTAAGACACTACTTTAAATGTACTTTTATTAAAGTACTAGAAAGTATATTTACAAATTAGTATATTTCTATAATATTTGGAAAACTGATAACATACTAATTATACCTAAAATATATTTAATAATTGTACTAATTACTTGTACTATACTATGGAACAGTGCACTGTATACTTTCTACTGAAGCATGTGAGACTTTAAAATTTTATATTAAAATGTAATTGTTATATAGCGTTCTATAAGGAGAAGGTTAAATAATATGTTTTACCCATAACTTGGTGTGCGGTACCAGGTGCATGGCAAAAGCTAAAGCATTAAACAAATCTTTGAATTAGACTTTGGTAGTAGGGGATGGACAGTCAATTTTCTTGGGTACTTAGCCCCTTCCTACAAACATACAGATGTACGAAAAATTGTGCTATGTCTATATTCATAGTAAATATAATTTCTTATTGTGGTTTTCTATCAATTTACTGTATATTTCTAAACATCTAAATGTTTAAGTGATACTTAAGCCAAACATTACTGCTCCAGGGACCTTTTCTAGATAGTTTCTTCCAACCTGTGTCAGTGACAAAAAGCTTTAAAAAAAAACAGAGCCTAAGTATACTATCTGCAACTAGTTTCAATACTATCGCTAAATACTAAATTCTTAGCATGTTTATTATTTTTTTTCCAAATGCCAAGTATACAAAACATGTACTTATCGGTAAGTGTGCATATTAGTAGTATAAAAAAATACAAGTACAACATATATATTTTACTTGCTATAAAATATTTTCAATATACTTAAGTATAAAACAGTAAGTATACATCCCAATAAAGTCCCACAGTGCAACGCATTTTCCGTAACTTCTGTTCATATTCTGTTCCTATATAGACAGTTGCTTTACCAGTGCCTGAAGACTATGTGTGATTGCTTCAGGTAACTTTGGATTTATAGACGGAAGTCACCCTGTTAGTGGACCACGTTGGCCTCCTATTCCCCCTGCATCCAGCTTCCTCTTAGCATAACTTCCCTCCTCCCTGGCTCCCTTTTTCCTCCTGCGGAAACCCTCCAGGGGGTCCATTCCATAGCAGGGTTCCCATCCTTCCCCTCATGTGTCTGCCACTTTACTGTCTATACTGTCTCCTTGTCTTTCTCTCCCCTCTCTCTCCTGCAACTTCCTCACCTTTCCTCCACACAGTAGCCCCCAAACCTACCGCACAGACCTGACTGTGCACATACACAGTCAGTAATCAACAATGCTAGATATTACTTGCAACTGTAACTTAAGGAATCTGAATGTTCTCTGTATGTTATGTTGTGGTTTGATTATATTTATTGTAATGAATTTGTACTGTGTCTGGGACCATCTTGAAAAAGAGCTTGCTCAATGATGTAAATGCCTGGTTAAATACAGTTTGATTGATTGACTGATATTAAAAGTCCCAGTTTAACTAATATAAAATCCCATTCATAGGAACTTTTTCTAAAAATGACCAGGAATACAGTGTACACAAAAAAGAGGAACTACTGGACCAAGCAAAACAAAATAACAAATTTACTTACTCACCTCACCTCCAGTGAGTTTTCTTTTGTGGTGGTATGCCTAGAAAAGAGGTATTTGAAATAATTATGAAGCTGGGAAGACAATGAACATAACTAGGCATTAACAACAGAGCTGAAATAAAAAGGGCTAAGCATTTATATAATATATCCTAATATTTTTAAAATAATGGAGGGTAATAGGGAAACCCTTGATTAGTAAATATGAAATAATCTATTTTTAACATAATATATGTTTTGCAGTGGTACAGCATTACCAAAGGCTGTGTGGAATGTAGAATTCCACCAGAGGAATGCCATTTCACTTCTGAAATGCATCTGGGAATTTTTTGATCCATTCCACAGAACTCTGAAAGTATTCTAATTTAAAGTAGTTATTAACTTTCTATCATTTATGTAAACTGTAGATTTGTGTTCTGCATCTTATATAATATCAGTCTGTAGATTATGTAAACTGCAAAACATTAATTTGCAGTTTATGCAAAACACAAGTTAGTAATCCACTGCTTAAATAAAAAGCTACAAACTGCTTTTTGGAATTTAAGAATTCTACTTCTGATTGAATTCCATTGAAAAAGGCAGAATTTCTGAAGTTCTGTAGAATGCCGTTTGAAGCAGTATTTGACAATTCCGTACAGCTCTTACTGTAATATTTTTATTTAAGTACAATAGGTACCAAACAATTTGGTACAGATGTCCAGCATCACATTATACAAATAAAATCATGGCATTGTTTGACAGGTCAGCTTTAACATAGAGCCATATTGATGGCTATACTATTAGCATACTTTAAGTATACATTACATTAAAGTGTATCAACAGTACACTTTTAATTACACTTTTAGCACACAGAACAGTAAACTGGATCAAACTAGTTTTAATGTAGTACAAGGATAGCATACAAAAGAGTATACTTTACATTTAAGTAGTTCATACGTAGCATACCTTTGTATTCTTCATAATAAACTTTATGCCAAGCATGAAGTAGATGAAAAGCACGTTGCTTTTTCCTTGGGCACTTAAATAGTGCTGCCTGAAAATGGATATCAATTGTCTAATACTAGAAATGATGAAATATTATAAATTATTCTGGACTAAAAAGGATAGTATGCCCTTTTGGTGGTATATGTGTTCGGGAATGTTTAAAAATTAAAAACAAATCCCCCTCCCTCCCCATGGTGGCCATGTCTTGTCTCATGAACACTCCCACAACATCCCTCTAGCACCACAAGAGGTCTGTCATGGTAGAATCAATCCAAAGGGGAGAAACAGAACTGTCCAGGCAGGACTGGATTTCATGATGTACCACAGGATGACCAACTTACCTTCCTTTTGTAAATGGCTTATTGACTTTCTAATGGCCACTGAGAATGCTCCTCAGCATATCCTATGCTCCAGAGAGGTGTGCAAGTCATCACAGTCATGTAAAAATGCCAGTAGTTCATGGATTCCTCTGCTAAGAAAGCGTATAGTGACGCACATCTGTAAACATAAGAAGCAAAAGGTAGATCTGATATGTATCATTACTAATTGGCAAATCAGGTGGCTTGTCATAAAGAGAAAAACAAATCATATCTTTTGTGGATTGAAATAAAACACATGAGCTATTTATAGGAGTAATACTTTTGCAATTATAGTTTTTTTTTTCTTGTTATAGCGTTTACAGTCTCAACCATAAACAAACTCTAGTCAGAACCAAGGGTATATAAAAATCATCCCAGATTTATATATTTAAAAATAACAAACAAAAATGCAATATTCACAATATTTCAATTTGAATGGGCAGGTGAGTGGATTTATCCCTCACTTTGGTTGGTCCCCAGTGCTATGCCAGTAACAGTCCTAGCAGTAATCTTCTCAAACATCAGGATTATGGGGGCCTTTGGTGAACCCTAGTGCTATTCCTGCCACTGCCTGCTCTGACAGAGAGAGTACCCCAATTGCCATCATCTCCCCCACCTCCGCAGACTCTAACTCCACTTCCATCTCAACATAGTACAGCCCTCCCAGTGTTCCCTCCCAGCCAGTTTGTTCTGCCAAATGTCAATACCTACAGTATATGCAAGTAATTAGGATGGCAGCCCGATATGATACTGAGTTGAAGATGGAATCCAGTGAGGCAACAGAGGTGGTGGTTGCATGGGTTTAGGGGTCTTGGTCTGACAGAGCAGGCAGTTACAGATCAAACACTGTGGGGGGGCACAGGGGCTGCAAATGTTTAAATAGAAGAAAATGCATGGCAGGAAACTTAGTGGCAGAGCATCGACTACCAAGGACCAGCAGAGGTGCCCATTGATCCACTCACCATTCCTGTACAAAAGCATAACATTTATTTAATCTGCAGTTCTGAACTAATAAATTGGCGGTTAAGTAGCTCCTAAGTACTCTCTACCTACTGGCTGCTTCCGCTTCTTAGTCTGCTGTACGTCTTCAACTTTGAACCCTCATCAAGTTACAAGGGGGTTCCTTGGCTGCCTCCTTTCTTCACTGTAATGTAAGAGAGCAATAAAAGCCCTGTCTGCCATAACCTCCCTTGTAAAAGCTCTCTTTATTGTTTTAATTAACTCTCTTTTACTGGGTTCCTCCTGTTTTTTTTTTTGGTCTTTTATAAAACATCTTTGCTTCATATTACTTTTTTATTTGCTTCCTGGTTCTTCTCAGCTCCTTTTTATGTGTTCAAAAAGGCAGACACCTTGAATAACTTGACTTGGAGCCCGGCTAACTTATGCATCAATGCCCCTGTCACATGGAAGTCTCTGAGACATGAAACTTGCTTTTGAGTTTCAAGCCAGACTCACATCAATCAGGTGACTAAGCAAATGCCAGACTCCAAATCATATCAAAATCATCTGGTTCTTAGAATTAAAAAAAATTGTACAGTGTTTATGCCATTGCCCTAAAAGGTACTTCTAATTAGACAGTGTCTGAAAAAACAGAGCCCTCCAAGCCAAAGCAGTTTTAGAGTTCCAAAATGAACTATCCCTTCAAAAAAGGTCTTATTTCACAAACACACTGTATACATAGCACACATTTGCATAGTATGTATGTACAGAATACATAGTGAGTTGCAAAGTTATCTCCACTAGAGAGTGATAAGACCAATAATTTGTGAATAGTGAAGTCACAAGTTAGTTATGAAGGTCTCATCACTTGTGTGAAGATAAAAGTTCTACTCCATTGAAACCCATTATGTATTTGACATATATCACACCATGTGTAATACTTTTATTGGTGTTCTGCATTTTTAGCTTAAAACTGTCTTTTGTTGGGCAGTAAACTCTATATCTGGCCAATTGTTCTCTGTGTTCTGTTTCCAGACTCTAAGTGTAAATAACATGTGTTCTAGGCAAAATAACACGTTCTAAATGAAAATAAATATGTATCCCAAAATAACATGGTATAGGTTACCAAATTTACAGGATGAATAGATTGAAGATCTGGGTGTTCAAGACATTTCAAGTACGTCAAGGTTTTAACATTTTTATTGTGCAGAGCTGTGTGTTCATGAAGTGCAGGACAGCTAGTTTTCCCCAAAAGATACTGTTTCTTTTCGATAGTCAAGTAAATGCACATGGAAAAATGTGTCTTAATAGTTTTCATTTAAGAAAAATGTGTCACTATTAAAGAGGTTGACTGTTACAGTTGGCTGCATAAACACAACAGAAGTCTAGAATCACACATACCAAGAGAAGTAATCTGAAAGTAATTTCAGGAGACATTGGACCTGTTGATTTTTATGGAATCAAATGGTTAAGCTTAGTACCCCATCGAGGCAGCCAGTAACAGAGATACAACTCTACCTGTTCAAAATCCTTTTGCTCTAATTAAAGAACACAGATACATTACTCCAAATGTTAACCACCCTGACTGGGCCTGCTATGGTCTTCCTAGGTGATAGCACTACCATGTGACTTTTAAGAAGGTAATCCTTTGGTATGACCAGATAATACTTGAAAAGTGGAGTGTGAACATCAAAGTTTTCTTCTGGAATAAAATTCTAAATAAATCAGTGAGGAATCAGGTGGATTATACTACATCACTGGTGAATGAACTGAGCATATAATTCATGAATAAATGTTTATTTTCCCTTAGAACACGTTATTTCACTAAGAACACACACAATGTCATGTAGATCAGGATATTTCCATTTAGAGTCATAAAATAGAGTGCATAGAATAATAGGTTAGATTGAATGTTTATCATGGAAAGACAGGCAGTTTTAAGTTAAAACAAGGTACAGTAAAACTAATAAAACTTTAATAATAGGGTGAAATTTATCAAGTGCATAATGGGTTGTGGTAGGTGAACATACTTATTTCCACACACGAGTGGTAAGTCCTTCATAACTAACTCATGGCTTCTTCACCCATGAGTAATGGGGTTTACCAGTCACTAGCGGAGAAAAAGGTGTTATTCCACTGCAACCCCTTATGTATTCCATATACAGTATATTATGGCAGCAGAACTCTAACCATCTGAAACATAGAAACATAGAAGTTGACGGAAGAAGGAGACCGCTAGGTCCATCTAGTCTGCCCATTTGTTCTAGACCTATTTTGACACTCTAGTTGCCCTTTGTAGTCAGGGCTCCCTTGTGTCTATCTCACACATTCTTGAATCCCAACACAGTGTTGACCCCCACAACCTCTTGGGGCAGGCTGTTCCAACCATCCACCACTCTTTCTGTGAAGAAAAACTTCCTGGTGTTGGTAGAGAACCTCCCTCCTTGCAATCTGAGGTCATGTCCCCTGGTTCTGGAGCTCTTCTTGAAGTGAAAACGTTCCTGTGCCTGTACCTTGTTAATGCCCTTTAAGTACTTAAATATTTCAATCATGTCCCCTCTCTCTCTCTCTCTCCTCTCTGCTCCAGGGAGTATATATTTAGTTCCCTAAGTCTTTCCTTGTAGGACATGTACTGCAGACCCTGAATCATTTTTGTCACCTTTCTCTGTACTGTTTCCACCCAGTCAATGTCCTTCCTGAGGTGAGGCCTCCAGAATTGGACTCCATATTTCAGGTGAGGCCTGACCAGCGATCTATACAGTGGTAGTACCATCTCTTTCTTCCTGCTCATTTTTCCCCTCCCAATGCAGCCCAGCATTCTGTTGGCCTTCATTGTTGCCTTCTCACACTGCTTACTAACCTTCAAGTCATTTGAGACTATGTTTCCCAGATCTTGATCCTGGTTTGAGGCTGCTAGTCTTTCGCCTCCTAGGTAATACTCCTTTCTTGGATTTTTCTTTCCTATGTGCATGACCTTGCACTTTTTGGCATTAAATCTCAGCTGCCACACTCCAGACCATTCTTCTAGTTTCTTGAGGTCAACTTCCATCTTGCTCACTCTTTCTGGAGTGTCCACTCTGCTATATATCTTGGTGTCATCTGCGAACAGACACAGTTACAGTTAGCTGTATAAACACAACAGAAGTCTCGAATCACACATACCAAGAGAAGTAATCTGAAAGTAATTTCAGGAGTCGTTGGTCTTATTGATTTTGACTGAATCAAATGGTTAAGCTTAGTACCCCATTAAGGTACCCCGTCAAGGAAGCTCAGTAACAGAGATAAAACTAATAGGGTAAAATTTATCAAATGCATAATCCACTCGTACAGTGCAGAGAAAGGTGACAAAAATGATTTATGGTCTGCAGCACATGACTGCCTTATGGATGATCTGCACAAGCTCTTCAATAATCTTGTTTTTTTGTGATGTGGAATATATTTAATTGGACAACAGTGCTAAGGTCTGATATCTCTTTCACGTAACTGTCAACTTTAAATGGATTTGAACACAGATCTACAGTGGTGGCAGTGCTTTGAGACATTAGCAGCCATTGCTCTAAAGTGTCCCAGGGTTGAATTTTCATGGAAATTGCATTTGCTGGCTTAGCTTCTCATTGGTCCTTTTTGGTCAGTACTAGGATGTGTTAGTAAAACACAAAAGGGAAGCCTGCACTGTGCTGTACCTTGCATGTTGATTAGCAGAGGGATTTGGTCTTGTAGTAATTGTCTCAATGAAACCTTCTAGCACACAAAGAGGAAAAGAGTTAAGTTTTATAACAAGCTGACTATGCCAAGTGGGCTGTAGTAAAGCATTTTAAGTAGCTTTATGTTTGGAGAAATCATGTTTCCTTTGTTAAGCATAATTGATGTAACAGTAGTTTATTTTAGAAGCAGAGCCTACTGAAGGATCCCTGAAGCTCTGCCTCTTCCTTTTAAACATGTAGCTGGAACTGAGCTCATGAAAAGTAAAGGATTGGTTGGGTTGTCCTGGGGGCTTCCCCGGAGGCTTTAAAAAGAGGAAAGGCTTGAAGTCTATTCCTCACTTAGCTGTTATGTATAACAATTTAGAGGGTTCTTAATGTAGGTAAATATGTCTAACATGAAACAGGTGACAGCTACAGCTAGCCTACTTTGAAAATAATGCAACATACTTCAGGTATACAAATACAGTAATGAAAGTTAAACATCATTTGGAGCAGGGTAAGGTTATTATCAGGTTTTAAGAGCACTGAACCATGATTCCTGAGACAGGGCATTGCAAGTTTAAGTACTGTAGAACTGGCTATTAGTTCACTGTCTGGTCATGACCAAGTCACTTGCCCACTCTGTGCTGTCGCCTTTCCTGATTTAAAAGTATGTAGGTCAGGACTGCAATGAAATCAAGATAATATTATCTCAGTCAGGCCATCCTGGGTAACCAAATTGTTAAATAAAATAAGAATAAAAGTACATAACATGAAATTCTGTTTTCTAACAGCATTGCCCAGGATATTATTGCCATGCTACCCTTCAAGTACAGGCACAGTTAATCAAAGAACAGAGCACAGATACTGCAAGCTTTTGCTCATTCCAAGCAACCACTGGAGACCTATGGCTACCAGTCTAACTTTAGATACCTCTTGGTTTCAAATGCTACCCTGTTGTTTCAGAATCATTGCCAGCAAATTGCAACTTAACAATCTGGATGAGAGATGCTTGCATAACCCTGGGGATCTTTTTGGTACCCTAGATAATGATCGCTATCCGGGGCTGTCTATTTGAGATACCAACTTCCTGATGTGTACTGTAACATTAAGTGGAATGCATACAGTGACTACAGCTGTACAGAATTTTCAAATTTTGCTTTTGCCAGAATTCTGCAGAATTTAAGAAATTCCACCTAACTCTGCAACTAAACTCCTACCATTCCATTCACTCAACTACTTTCTTCACTGATAAGGTAACTTATTTGAACATGGAAATGTCATCTACTAAACTAAATGTTTTTATTTGATACTGCAACTATTGTTATGACGGGACAATTCTGTTGCCATTATCTCACTGGGACCCTTTTGTAAACTTGGTGTTTTGCAGTGTGCATTAAAATAAATATCTCACAAATGGCTGTGTTTGTTGAATGTGCTTCATTCACGCTTGAAGTTCCAAGATGCCACAAAATTAGAAAATATTCCACACTTGCAACTAATCCTCCTCATTCATTTGTACTCCCCCTCACCAAAATCACAGTTCTTCTTTGATCATCCACATGCCCCAGATGTCTCCCACTGAAAAGTTGACCTCTGGCCCCCACACCACCCCAACACACAACCGCCAATCATGTATACCCTATAGCTTCCTCTCTCCCGTGGAGCATACCCTTTTAGTACCGTGCAACGCACATCCCCTCAACTGTATATCTGAGTGTGGTGATAGGAGAGGTTGTAATGGTCCCATAGGCTCAGGGACACCCAACTGTCCCATATGCCCTGTTTTTGCAAGCCCCAAGTGTAGTGATACAGTAGCATGTGCATGCGTTATAGGACCTGATACAGTGTTTATCTGGTGCTGTTCCTAAAAGTGTTCCAGGCTGCACCACTACCTGTCATCACCCAGGCAGGATCTCCAACAGGACTAACTTCCTCCCTCCACAGAGGAGGAGATCTCCCTCTGGTCTGCTAAATCCTCTTTCTGTTAGACCACATCAGAGAGCCAAGCTTGGAAAATGAACGCAGTTTATACGCATGGGAAGCAATGCCTGATACTATTGTGGTACCAGTTCAGCAATGTGCAGGGTTTTGATAAAAATAAGGAATGATCAGATTCTGATTTTCCAATTTGGAGGCTTTGGAATCTGATCCAAAAGTTAGGATGTAGGATTTTTGGATTTAGTTGCCAAACATCCTAAATCTTAATCAATAAGATTCTGATTGGATTCAGGCAGATTCTGATCAGATTTATTTTCCCAAATCTGAAATCTACTTTCAAAATCTGAAACTGGAAGTTGTGATTGGAAGTTAAAGTACTGGGATCAAAATAAGAATTTGGACTCAGATAATCCGAAAATCTAAAAACAGGCAAAGAGATCTGATTTCAAGATATCTGATTCCCCCTAATAAAAATCTGAAAGAGCAAAAAAGCTAGACCTTGTCATTCTTTCAGGGGGATGCATATAAACCTTTGGGAATTTGGACCCCCAGTAGATATGAAAATCAAATATTTAACTTTAAATGATAGTGGACAAAAGAGTCACTATGGGAATCAGCTGTGCTCATGAAAATCAGTCAATTTCAGTGAAAAAATAATGGCACCAGCACTCTGAATTGTAGAACATAGGAGAGACTTTGTTTATATTTCAGAACAGACAAATAAATGCTCATTGGCCCTGGACAAGCAGACAAAGACACCCCAGGCTAACAGTGCCCCAATGTTGGTCCTACTTAGAAAGGCTCCTTATTTGCTATCCTGAGTGAAAATGAAGAGCTGGTGCCATGCTTTGTAGATTGAAATGAACTTTCAATGGGCCCTATGCACTATTGGGTGCAGAGTGGCTACACACGTATCTGGGGTGTGTAGCCAATTCCCACCCACTGTGCTCCCCGTGTGGCATGCATGAAAGGGGGCATGCAGATCCACCACACCAGATCCCCTATGTCTGTGGACAGCTCCATGCTGGGGGCATTCTGGGGGCTTGCCAGCACTACACGGTATTCACTAACCCATGTGGTGCAGGCCGCATGGGTGCAGAGGGTGGCACAGGGTATGCCAGGGAGACCCTACCATAACCCAGTGCCCACCCCATAGGCACAGGCCTGGAGTTGCTGGGGAACCAGGACAGTGCACATTGTGCTGACCCTGACAGCTGGGCAGCAGGAGGCGGCAGGGGCGGCTGGATGGGCGAGCGTCCGGAAATATCCTGAGTGGTGGCACCAGGACCAGAGGGTGCCGTGTGGGTCTCAGTGTGTGCAATCAGCATGCACAGCCCTGAACCCATGCCACCCTATTCATGGGACCCACTATGGGTCCCAGGGGAGCATTCTATTGGATGCCCGCCCCGACAATGAGTCCTCCCCCAGCCACCCTGTGGAGTCCTGCGCACCGGGGGAGGAGCTGTGGACAGGTGGCTGGCATTGGTGAATGCCAGTATGGGCACACCTGTCTGCAGGGCACAGGGGCGCAGGTGGGGTATGCGCATTTTGCGCATATCTACGCCCCATTCGTGCATAGGGGCCATTGAAACTATTCTTCCTTGGAATTGGCAATTTACACCAAAATGTTCCAGTCCAAAGACGTGAGTCATGCTCGAATGCAGTGAAAGCTAGTGCAGCTGAAGTGTCTGGCTAGCCCAAACAATGGTCAAAAGCTTCCAAACCCCTGATGAAGCCTTATGACAAGGCGTTGGGGTAGTGCCCCCATGGTGGTGTATTATTGCAAGCATGGGCTTTTCTATGGATATCTGTACTAAGAGGCATTAAACAATTTTTTAAGCCCATTTTGCTCTGTGCTGTTATTTTTTCCTGCAAGTGCAGCTTTCTTTGGAAGCTTTTTACACCAAGATGCTGCCTGCTTGGGGCACTAAATTAAAAAGAAACAGTCAGCACTAAAAGCCCCATACTCAACTGTGGGGCTAGTCCCAATTTGCACTTTGTGTGAAAAATAAAAACACACATTTTTTTTCTTACTTACTATGTACTGCAGTATAATAGATTGTGTTAGACTGTTTCTGCTGACTTATGAGTTGGCATTTTCTGTAACTACAAATTCCAGAAGTCCCTGTGGCTGACATCAGAGGAGGACTGTAGCCATGGGAGATTCATTAGCCTGCAGTGCATATTACGAGTTTTTATAAGCTCTGAACTTTTGTTTGCTGATCCTGCTGTCTTCCCTGGGTTAAGTACAGTCACGCTGTTTTTGGTGGTCTAACATTTAAGCACAAATAGGAGGAATGGGAACTACAGTCATTAGTGGAAGGTTTAAATGTTACTTTGATGAACATTTAATCTAGCCAAGTGGGTGCGGAAGAAATCAGGGAGGCAGAAACTGCCCCAACACAGGATGAAGTACAGAGTAGGGAAAACCGGAGGGAGAAGAATCTCCCAGGGTACAAATAAATAAAGAAAGCAGGGTGGTAGAAATGAAGGGGGATGGGAATGGGAGCACTAAGGGAGGAGTTACAGTGTAGTGCTGAAAATCTGGGGTACTGGGTTTGAATCCCACAGCTGCCACTTGCACACTGCATGACCATAAGCAAGTCAATTAACTTCCCTGTGCTCCCAGGATGTAGCTGGAAACAAACCTCAACTTAGTGTGTCTTTTCTGGCCAAGACATTTAAAATGAAAAAGAGAGGGGGGAAGGAGGGAAGGCAACAAGAAACAAGGGTGCTAACAAACAAAGTGGTAACAAAATCTGGAAGACCACGAGTATGAATGCTAAAAGTCTAGGAAACAGACGGAGACATGGCCCTTCCAGGCTATATTATGTTCAGGAAGGACAGGGAGGGAAGGAAAGGAGGAAGTGTGGTGCTCAATTTTGAAATGACTATCCATAGACCCATAGCTGCCACTACTGGTAAGTGCTGGAGTCCTCAGCTTGTCTAAATGGGCCAGCCAGCCAATACCATCCATATATTCCCATCCTATCCTACCCCGCATAACCTTTCATCCTAAAATCATGCCTGTGTACTGTTTACACATGCCTGATGAAAGGAGAATGTTTTAAAAAAATATGTCACTGTTGAGGCATAGCATGTTAAAATCAATACTTTTAAAAATAAAAATGTCATAAAGTTTAGTTTCCTAAGCCCCTTAGGTTTGTGTAGCCTCCTTCCCAAAGATATCCTGGATGTGCTCTTAGCTCACTTGACAGTGTACAAAAATGTCCAGAAATGTCGGGCTCCAGTTGATCACATGGTGGGGCTGAGAGCATCTTTCTCTGCCTGACTCTGTTCATTGCGCTGTGGGTGGTGGTGAGAGTGTGGTGAGCTGCATGATGATGCTAGCTATTGTGTGTGCAGAGCTAGGTCTACTTGTCTGAACATTTGCTGCTGCGTTATCCTCTGGTCCGGGGGGTGCAGAAAGAGGGAAAGAGGAGGCCATGGTATAAAACAATAGATGGGGGCACTCTGTGTGTGATGGCATTGCACTCTTTTTTTCTGCTGGAGCTGGAAGCAATGTTGGAGCAGGATAAATATGCAATAATAAAAGTATTTCTTGGCTTGCATTTATTGCCTGTAAAAGTGATTAAAATGTACTATTATAATTGTGGGCTAGTGCAACCATCTGCAGGCTAGTGCAGTTTTGAATCAACTTGTCCTGCTGGCTAGTGCAGAGAAAAGTTAAGGTTGACCCCCGCTCTTGCAGTTCGCCGTGAGTGTACATCACCGAAATTCATTTTCGGCGATGTACACTCGCCCAAATGGCAGTCGCTATTCTGTGATCGCCGTTATCACATAGAACAGTCACATTCTATGTTTCTATGTTTAGGGGCAGAATCGGGCCACAAAACCTGTGAAAGACATTGAAAATCTTATTTCTGTGCTTTGGCATTCAGTTCAGTGGGGTTCATGAAGTTGGTGGATGAGGTGGATGGAGTTAGGGTTCAATAAACCCTAATGTCACATTTTGTTACTTTGTGGCTTTAATAATAAACTCTAACTTCTGCATTATTGTAGTTTTTCCAGTGAATCACTATATACTGTTAGGGTTGAGTAGGTACTTCTATGTTAAAGCTTGATTTTAGTACCTTAATAATGTGGCTATCCCCGGGATGGAATAGCTTGACATTTGGCATGTGCTGAGTCAGTGCTGTGATCACTATATGCTGTAAATTTGGTAATGGTTGGTTCTGTGGTTTAAAAGTTCTAAGAGGTTGAAAATACTTCAAATATGGAAAATACTGTACCTTGAAACTTTCAGGTTCCATAACATTTGGCACAGGGATGATTCTTTGCTATGTAGAGTCACTAAACAATGTGTAGATTATGAAGTCTTTAGAAAATAAAATGAAGTTTTTGTGCATAGTCTATTCCTTTTTTCAATGTTCTATTCATAACTGGATTTTTGTAAAACTAATGCACAACATTTTCACGACTCACAAATTCACTTTTGTGAGCTAAGACTTCTATTTTCATGAGCCTTGGGAGTCATAAAAGGGGGAAAGTCAGTAGAAATGTTTGCCTATCAAAAGCAAAAAAGTGGGTTGGAAGTTAATTCTGAAAGGTATGTGCTCAATAGTGTAGGGTGCAAGGCTGATTATTCATGTGTTATGTCTGAAAAAGTTAATAGTGTTTAATTGTTATAGAAATTAAGGTGTTGAGAGTCACAAAAGTTGATCTGACTGTGATCACATGAGAATATGTTTTCATCAGTAGGATCTGCTTTTGTGACTCATAGCCCAATCTGTCCTCTCTCCCCATCTATAGAATTAAAAATTACCCCATCCCAGCTGGACCACTGGTGCAGCTGTAGAGCTACCACTCACAGTGCCAACGACCCAGGTTTGGGAATGAGCCTGGGCCATTGGAGGGCTGGCAGGGGAAGGTAGAATCGAGCATCCCACAGGATGCTCTCCTCCTCAGGGGAGGGAGGGTGTTGAGACCCGCTGCAATACTGCCACCTGGGTGACTACGGGTGGCAGTGCAGGGATTCAGCAACTAACAGGGAGGGACCCTTGAGCAGAGCACAGGGATTGGCTGGACCGGCTCTGATGCCACACCAATTCCATTGTGCTCTTTGATGGGTGGGCAGGCCCAAAAAATGAGAAACTGAGGCACAGCCAGGGAGGATGAAGCCCCAGCCTGCCCACCGTGTCCAATGCTGGGTGTGGCTTAGGCAGCAGAAAGTCAGGTGTCTGCATTTACAGATTCCCTAGTTAGCTCTTGGCAGAGAGCAGCAAGAGGAAGGAGGAAGCTAATAGAACTCTACTACTATACTACTGGGACTAAAGAACTTGAGCTTTACTACTGGGACCTTCAATTAGGTTAAAAAACAAACAAAAAAAAAACAAGAGTCAGTGTGCTTCTCTGAGTTGGGGGAAAGGAACTGTTATCTGTGCAGTTAGCTAGATGAAGAGAAGATCTGTAAATTTGGGTGTGTGGCTTAGGCTGCAGAAAGTCAGGTGTCTGCATTTAAAACTTTCCTAGTTAGCTTTTGGCAGAGAGCAGTAAGAAGAAGGAGGCAGCTAATAGAACTCTACTACTGGGACTATATAGCGCTCCCTCCGTCCCCTCGACCCCTCCCCCTTAGGCAGTTCCACTTTTATAGGCACTGGATTTGACTGATAACAAGAACTTCCTGTTTGGGAGCAGGAAAGGAGTGATCACAGAGGCACAAAAGACTCAATATCCTAGAAGGAAAAAAATAGTTCTCCCTCACCCCTAGCTGCTGGAGGTCTGTCTCTAAGCAAGTAAGAAGGAGACTATTGAGGAATACAGGAACTTCCTGTCCCAGAACAGGAATGGCAGGAGCTGTAAGGGCACAGAGGCAGTAGGAAAGCAGAGAGAAAAAAAAAACAAAAACGCAAACAGAGAGAGGAAAGAGTAAGCATACAAAGCAACAGTCGAGGGGCCACAAATAAGACATGATGGGAGTGGTGCAGTGCAGTGGCTGTGGAGCGGCAGTCTTCTGGGAGACATTCCAGAGGATGCGGTGTTGTCCCATCTGCAGGCACCTCTCTGGGCTGAGGGAGGATGTTGCTCATCTCCAGGCTGAGTTGGCCAGGATTCAGAGGACCTCCTCTCCCATCCAGAGACCACCAGGGTTGCCGATGCTGCCTCAGAAGTTGCCAAGAAACAGGAGTAGTTGGACCACAGTGGGCTCAGGGAGGGTGAGAATGGTGGAACAGAGGCGCATCCCTCCTGTTGTACCTCTCTAGAATTCATACACCATTCTGGCAGAGCATGGTTCCTCCATGGAGGCACCTGCAGTGGAGCCCAAGGAGGATGCTGGGAACCTCCACAAAAGAGACTCACAGGAGGGTGGCACAGGATCCCACATGGGAAGGAAACAACTCCTGGTGGGGGACTCCATTATTAGGAGAGTAGAACTGGGGGAGGGAGGGGGAAGGGAGGTAAGGTGCTTGCCCGGCGCAAAGGCTTGGAGGGACAGGGAGAAAATCCTCAGGATCATGGGAGAAGCTGCACGGGGGAGGGAGCTGGATGTCATTGACCACCTAGGGACAAATGACCTGGCTGGGAACGGGATCAGAGCAGTGCAGGGGGAGTTTGTGGAGTTGGGAAGGGGTCTTAGACAAGTAGCATGCATGGTAACCTTTGAGGTGCTGCCTGTCTATGGCATGGGTGAGGCTAGGTGCTCTGCACCATGGGATTCAATCAATGGTTGAAAACCTGGTGCAGAGCTCAGGGTTTTGGCTTCATTGGGGATTGGGGGTCCACCTGGATGGATGCAGGCCTATACTGGTGTGATGGTCTGCATCTGTCCAGGAGGGGAACCAAGATCCTTGATGATAGGTTTAAATGCTTCATTGGCAAGCATTTAAACTAGCTAAGGGGGAGGCACTGGAAAGGAGCAGGAAAATCCCAGCCTTCCCAGACAAAACTGGGTAGTTAGCGAGGTAAACACCAAAACAGAGAAGTCAATAGGGAGAAGGGCAGGGTAAATGGAGAAAAAGGCAAAGGCAGTAAGGACAGGGACAGGGCTAAAGGGGTAAGGCCATCAAAAAATGGAGGGTAGTGAGTACCAATGCCCATAGTCTGTGTAACACGCTCCCTGAACTAGTGGCCTTGATGGAATATTGGAATATTGTGGCATTCACAGAAACATGGTACACAGAGAACCATGACTGGGATGTCAACATAACAGGGTACACAATCTACAGGAGGGACAGGGAGTAGTAGTAGTAGTAGTAAAAATGTTATTCTGATATTCAGAAAGCGATAACCTAGTTGAGCCTAGACTCATTTACAGTGGGGTCCCGTGGGCACAAAAGGACAAATATGTTACACATATAATATACAAAAGATACAGGTTTACAGTCAGTGCACGATTGACACTAAAAACATATTTAAAGTAAATTTACACATTTTAATCACAACATACCTTAGGTAATACATCATTCTTCATTAACCTAGTTTTTATAGTGTTCCAATGTGGGACCATTCTCTGTAAACATAAATGATATGGTAAATTATTCCATAACTTGAGAGCAATATGAGCAAAATTTGAATCTCTTTTCACCATTTTCATAACTGGCACTTCGTATTCAATCAAACTGGCTGAATGCAGACCACTCTTTACATTCCTAAGTTTTACTATGTCTGATAAATATATAGGTACTTTGTTAAGATAGCACCTAAAAGCCAAATGAATTGTGTGGATATTTCTACGTACAGATAAACTTGTCCAGTTTAGAGCTCCATAAAGGAGGCAATGATGAGTGTTCCATGGAGGAGGGTAGAAGAGCAGGAGGAGTAGCTCTCTATGTAAGGGAAAGGATCAATGCAATGGAACTAAAGGGTAAACAGGGAGGAGAGGAGGCACTGTGGGTCACCCTGGAGATGAGAAATGGCACCACAGTCCACACAGGGGTTGCATACAGACTTGCATCTCAGGGGAAGGAAATGGACAAGGAAATGACAGAATGCTTCCTTAGGATGGCAGAAAAATGGGACATATTGTTGATGGGGGACCTGAATAAGCCCGATGTTAAGTGGAACACCTTTGCTGCAGTCACATCCAAGAGTAGAGTCATTCTTGATGCTCTACAGGGGTCATGCCTCAGGCAGCTAGTGTTGAAACCCACTAGGGTGGGAGCAATCTTAGACCTGGTACTCTCAAATGGGGATGGAGAGAGGATCTCAGATTTAGAAGTGGGTAGCCATCTGGGAACAAGAAACCACCAAACAGTGTGGTTCATGATAAACACAGCCATAGAGTCAAGCCATACAAAAGTGAGGGTACTGGACTTTAATAGGGCTGACTTTGGAAAAATGGGAGATTGCCTCAGAAAAGCACTAGCAAATGGGCAAGACATTTGGAGACTGTATAGAGCAGTGGTTTAAGGCTCTGAGCTGCAAACCTGAAGACCAGGGTTTAAATCCCACAGCCCCCACTTGCATACTGTGTGACACTAAGCAAGTCACTTAACTTCCTTGTGCTCCCAGGTTGCACATGTAAACAAGCATCAGTTTAGTGTGTCTCTCCTGGTTAAAAAAGAAGGACAGGTGGAGGAACAATGAGGAAACATCAAAACTGCCATCACAGAGGCAACAAAGCCTTTGTATGAAGCAAATAAACAAATCAAAAATGAAGGAAAAAAAACACTGTGGTTCTCAAAAGAGTTGGCGTGGAAGATTAGGGAGAAAAAGACAGCATTCAGGAAGTATAAAGAAACACAGAAGGAGCAGGACAGAGAACTGTACCAGTTAAAGCAGAACAAAGCGGGGAAGACAGTCTGAATAGCAAAGGCCCAAACTGAGGAAAAGATAGCCAACACGGTTAAGAAGGGGGATAAAACATTTTATAGGTACATTATGGAGCAAAGAAAGACCAAGGAAGGGATAGTGAGGCTTAATAAAAGGGAGGGTGGGTGAGAAGAGGGTGACAGTGAAAAAGCAGGTATACCGAATTAATACTTCTGCTCAGTATTCACAAAAGAAGAGGAGGGGGAGGTACCTCTGCAAGGACATAGGCAGGATGGAGGCAGTCCAGAGGAGGGCAACTAAAATGGTGCAGGGTCTGCAAGAGAAGCCATACGAGGAGAGACTAAAGGAGCTTAATATGTATACCCTTGAGGAAAGGAGGGAGAGGGGGGACATGACAGAAACTTTTAAGTATCTCAGTGGAATCAACAAAGTCCAAGAGGGTAGCATCTTTCAGAAAAAGGGATGTGCAAGAACAAGGGGACACAATTTAAAGATGGGGGGGTGGTTCAGAGGCAATGAGAGGAAATATTTTTTCACAGACAGGGTGGTGGACGCATGGAACAGCCTTCCTGAGGAGGTTGTGGGGTCTAAAACTGTGGGAGAATTCAAGAATACATGGGACAGACATAAGGCAATTCTTGGGGGGATAAGAAGAAATAGACTGTTGGTTAACTATGATCTGCAGCTTATTCTGTAGGTAGGGAAATGGGCAGACTAGGTGGGCCAAGCGGTCCTTATCTACCATCAAAGTCTATGTTTCTATGTTACCTAATCCAATCAATAGAAGCACTCTGGATTGGGCGGGGGTCGATACCAGTCCATTCACAGAAGAAAGGGTTCTGAAAGAACTCTTAAAACTAATGGTGGACAAAGCAATGGGACCAGATGGGATTCACCCTAGAATTTTAAAAGAACTAAGGGGAGAACTAGTGACACAACTGACTACTCTTTTTAACAAATCATTTCAGGATGGTGTGGTACCTGAAAACTGGAGGATTGCAGATTTGATTCCCCTTCACAAAGTGAGAGCAAAGCAGAGGCAGGAAACTACAGATCTGTTAGTTTGACCTCAGTGGTAGGGAAAATGATGGAATCACTTCTGAAAGAAAGAATTGTTGAGTACCTAGAGGCCAGCTGGGCACAGGACCCAAGGCAGCATGGATTCATAGTGGGAAGGTCATGTCAGATGAATGAAATAGATTTCTTTGACTGGGTGACCAAAATAGTAGACCAGGGAGGGTCTGTGGACATGGCCTACCTAGACTTTAGCAAGGCATTTGACACAGTCCTACACAAAAGATTAATAAGTTAGCCAGTCTGGGTGGTATTGCATGGAGACAGGAAGGAAAAGTATGCCTCTTTGCAGATGACACAAAGATCCGCAACAGGGTTGATACACAAGGGGGGTGGAAAGGATGAGAAAGAGACTTGGCAAGGTTGGAGGAATGGTCAAAAGTATGGCAGCTTAGATTAAATGCAAAGAAGTGCAAAGTAATGCACCTGGGAAACAAAAACCCAGGGGAAAGGAGTACACAATGGGGGGGTACTAACAACAACCAAAATGGAAAGGGACCTGGGGGTAGTCATATCAGATGACCTAAATGTAAGCAAGCAGTGTGAGAAGGCAGTAAGGAGGGCTGGGGGGGATACTGGGATGTATAGGGAGAGGCATCACCAGTAGACAACAGGAAGTTGTTATCCCTCTGTACGGACAGTTGATGAGACCCCATCAGGAGTACTGCATGCAGTTCTGGAGACCCCATCTCCACAAGGACATAGACAGGATGGTGGCAGTCCAGAGGAGAGCAACTAAAATGGTGCAGGGTCTGCACCAGAAACCATACGAAGAGAGACTAAAGAAGCTTAATATGTATAGCCTCGAGGAAAGGAGGGAGAGGGGGGACATGATAGAAACTTTCAAGTACCTCAAGGGAATCAACAAAGTTCAAGAGGGTAACATCTTTCAGAAAAAGAGATGCGCAAGAACAAGGGGGCACAATTTGAAGATAGAGGGGGGATGGCTCAGGGGCAATGTGAGGAAATATTTTTTCATGGAGAGGGTGGTGGACACATGGAACGGCCTTCATGTGGAGGTCATGGGTTCAAAAACAGTAGGGTGAGATCAAGAATGCATGGACAGACATAAGGCAGTTCTGGTGGGGGTGAGGAAGAAGTAGGCTGTTGGTTAACTAGGATCTGCAGCTTATCCAATAGGTAGGGAAATTGTCAGACTGGGTGGGCCAAGTGGTCCTTATCTGCTGTCAAAGTCTATGTTTCTATGTAATGCTGGAACTGAGCCACCTTCTGCTGGGGGATGCTGCCAGTCTTCAGGTCCACCATGGGTGGCCAGATGGACAGTAGGCAATAAATGCCATGGAGGTGAAGGCGTACCTGGTCCTGGGGGGTAAGTCAGGGGGGCAGCCGGCAGCCCAATGATGTGTTGGGGTGGGCTGGCAATCCCACAAGATAGGTGGCAGGTTCTCAAACAGATGGTATAAGGGCAAGCTGGCTGGGGTGGAAGGAGGCCCCTGCCTAGCCCGGAGCAAGCAGAAAAACTATGTTAAAAAAAATTAACCCATCCCTCTAACTCACTTAGCACCCATAGCTGGCTACTCTCCCCAACGGCAGCCACATTTTAAAATATAGCTCCATCATCTGATGACTGACACAGCCTTCCCTGCATCTTGGCCGGTCACCATCAATGGAAAGAAAAAAAAAGTGAAAAAAATAAACTAAGTCCGAAAATGCACTAATTGCACATCAGTTTTTTTTCCTTTTTCATATACAATAACTGTGGTATATCTGGACATTTTTGGCCCAAAGATTCAGAATATCAAAGTCCCAACCCCTTTTCACAACCACTTAAGTGGCACCTAGTATATCCTTGTCAAAAAAACAAGAAAGTACCACCCAATTTTAAACAGCAAAAAAGAGACAGATTTGTGGTTTATAATTAGATGATACTGCTTCTAAGAAATCTAAAGAGCATATTATATATATTCTTTGCAAAAAAACTGTATTAATGCTGTATCTAGGGTTCAGACTAAAGCAAGAAAAGTAGGGAAATGCGGCTTTAGGGTTTCCAACCCTAAAACCCCACCCCCACCCCAAAAACAAATCAGGGGTGCTGTCTTCCTTGGGCACCACAGTAAACACAGCATAATGGTGAATATTTCAAACTTTATCCCTACACCCAATGGCTCAAATGTTTCAATAGCGTAAGGATAAATCAACAATTTCTGTGGAATATATTGAGATCTGCAAAATAATATTCTTCGGAACAGTGATTTTTCCACGGAAAATCATTCTGCAACTATTGTATGCTGTGGAATTCCACCATTCCGTTTCCAGCGGAATTTTAAATAGTCTGTGGAATTTCGTTCCGCCGGAATTTGAAAATTCCGCACAGCACTACAAATTACCGTACCACTTTCCTTGAATGAGCTCAAAACTTAAATGGTAAAATCCGGACCTTTTGGAGATCAGCAGCAGACATGTGGTGATGCTGATCCTTGGAGATGACCTTGAATGCTGGACAACTGTTGCTGTACCTGCTGGATGCAGGCTGAAATCAACTTTACAGGAGTAATACCAAATGCAGCAGGCAACAATTATACTTTCCCTGTACTCGCTTACTGCCCGACAGACTCTGGCAGTGGGATACAGCCAATCCCCTATAGGCTACATATATTTAATGAGAGCTAGTCCCTCATACCCTACCTGGTGGAAGACCTCTATAGGCTGAACTCCCTCTAGTTTGATCTGGTCCTCACAGTTCTGCTTCCAAGCTTGATTACTCTGAAACGAGCTGTGCAGCTTTTTTTTATACCCACTGCACATTCTGATGAACCCACATTCTGGTATGTAGGTGGACAGCAACCAGGATCCAAACCTCAGCACCAATCTGCTGGATTTCTAGCCTGGAATTCTACAACAGGATGAGCCACAATGGAATGTTCCAGTTTGCGTCTCCAACCAACTGCCTTGAAAATTCCGAGCCTGCTCTGCTCTGTTCACGTGGATTATTTATACGCATTCCATAAATCACAATAAAATGTATCAAAATTAAATGTGAGAACTTTCACACTTCGACAGCTGGAAAGCTGACATTTTGGGCTTTCTGCAGTATTATTTACATTTAAAATGGGCCAAGGGAACCTAAAGGTTTCACAGTGTGTAACATTATACTCTGCTCTTTACATTGAGTCAATTTCATTAAGGAGAAATCACGGCAGCAGGATGAGTCACGATGGAATGCTCCAGTGTGTATCTCCAACCAACTGCCTTGAAAATTCCAAGCCTCCTCTGCACTGTTTACATTAATTACATAAATTATAATAAAAATTTACCAAAATTAAATGTGAACACTTTCACACTTTCTTACCTGAAAAGCTGACACTTTGAATTTTCTGCAATATTATTTACATGTAAAATGGACCAAGGGACCCTAAAGTTCCCAGAGTGTGCAAAATGACATTCTGGTCTTTACACTAAACCATGTTTCACTGAGGAGAAATCACTTCTTTAACTCTTTTTTTCTTTCTCTTTTAAATCTGTCTCACTTGCCTGTGGCTGAAAAATTGTTCACACAAATGTGATGGTCTAAACCTCCTCCCATGGGCTGTCTCAAGAGCTTCAGTTTTATACATCTGCCCATGAACTCACTCCCTCTTCAGTCTCCTCCTTTAAGTTTCCCTGCCTACCAGCATGGCTTCTGGATTCCAGGCTTATCTCCATGCATACTCCACCTTTGCTGGTCAGTGAACCTCTTTTCAGGGTCACTCTGACTAATGTGACTAAGTTTCCCTGATAGCCCATTTTCAAACTATAAATGTACCAAATGCGATGATTTCCTGATGTGTAATGACTGAGATAAAATGTTTAGTAAGAAAAAAGTTGTGCTCATTTCTGCTGTTTAAATTTGCTCTCTCATTCTTTCAGGTGTTCTGTCTATAAACAGCTTCGTTTTTATAATGATGTGTTTTTGGGGTATAGCAAACATATGCCTGTTTTAATTTGACTGTGTACTACCCTTCTGTGGCCTTGATTTAATAATTATTTTATTTTCTGGTTTTCCTGGAGTGCACTGCTCTCAGCTGTATTTCACAACCAGCAGCCTGCTGCTGCTTAAGATGGCGTCCGATTTACAGTGTAATCCCATCACCATTCTGGTGTGACTTTCCATCTCTCTCATCTGTCACCATGTTTATTTATTTTCTTTTGACAACCAGTTTATAAATTAATGTCCCTGGTGCTTGCTGCCTGCCAGCTAAATGTATGCACTTGTCTCACTGGTGGTCTGAAACTGCTGAACGCAACTCGTTTTCTCAGGCTGAAACCTGCCTTGTGACCATGGTAGTGATTCATGCTCCGCCCACTTGGCATCCTCAATCTGGACCCACCCTCTGCACACAGCGTGGTAGCACTGTCACTTGAGCCAGCTTGGTTCTCCTTATCACAACAGGCACTTTGCACTGCACAGCTGCCTCTCTGCAGCTATTTTTTAAAATGTGACTTTGCTACGTTTGAGCTAAAGGCACATTCTATTAAAGAAGCACCAAATAAATAAATATACTAACATATGTACATATTTAAAACTTCACCTCAGGCTGAGCCTCATAAATTTTTCCACTGGACTACCATGGTGATAGAACTAACCCTGACATAAAAATTGCTACCATGTGGCTACCAAGCGTTAAGAATACTGTATATATATATATATATATATATATATATATTTTAATATGACTGGTGCTAGGCACCTCTTAAATAATGCTGTACTATTTACGTGTGTGTGTGGGGGGGGGGTGTCTTAGCTTACTACCTGCAATGAACTAATAATGTGCTCATGTCCTATTATTTTATTCTATACAGTTTTACCCTCCTACATGGGAAGATCCCACTACTGCTAGACCTCATACCAGGTGACACACAACAATGAGGTACAATTATTTTTTTTGTGGAATAGGAATTCCACAGCTTTTACAAAATGGTTATGAAAAAGGCAGATTCAATGCTTGTTAAATAGCTGTGGCCAGCTAAGGTGCGAGATTCTCCACAACCAATGCTGTCATACTGCAACTAAATAATTATTCAGACAACTTTGTATATGTCCCTATGCACAGAAGTGAACATTACTTACACGTTTATAGTACTCAAAGGTGGTACAATGTCCAGCTCACCACTAAACTGCATCAGCAAGTTAAGAAGAAGAAGAATCAGCATTTATATAGCACTTTTCATACACAGTATCCCAAAGCGCTTTACAAGCAATGCTAGACTGGTAACATAGAAACATAGAAGTTGACGGCAGATAAGGACCGCAAGGCCCATCCAGTCTGCCCATTTCTTTTTCTACCTCATAAATGTGCCATCGGCCTTTGCTCTGTCAGTGACCAATCTATTCATAGTCATTTGTATTGCTCCCTTATGCCTATCCCATGCCTGTTTGAAGCCCTGCACTGTATTCATAGCCACCACTTCTTGTGGTAAGCATTCCATGCATCCACCACCCTTTCTGTGAAAAGAATTTCCTCATATTCCCCTTAATCGGCCTCCCTCTAATCTCATGCTGTGTCCTCTTGTCCTGCTATTTTTCTTATATTTAAACATGTTAGACTCTTTCACCTTGTTTATGCCCTTAAGGTGTTTAAATGTCTCGATCATATCACCTCTCTCCCTCCTTTGCTCAAGGGTATACATATTGAGCTCCGTTAATCTGTCCTCATATGTCTTCTGATGCAGTCCCTGCACCATTTTGGTTGCCCTTCTCTGGACTGCCTCAATTTGGTTAATGTCCTTGTGAAGGTGTGGCCTCCAATACTGCACGCAGTACTCCAGATGGGGCCTAACCAATGTCTTGTACAGAGGATTATTACCTCTCTCACGACTTGTGATACCCCTACTAATACACCCTAACACCCCCTAGCCTTACCTACTGCTTTAGAGGTCTGCTTGGATGATTTTAGGTCATCAGTGATGATGATGCCCAAGTCTCTTTCTTCCTTTGTGACTGCTAGCAACTCCCCTCCCAGCCTATAAGTGGCTTCAGGGTTTCTCTTCCCTATGTGCATGATTTTGCACTTCTTTGCATTACATCCCAGTTGCCACTCTTCTGACCATTCTGCTAGTTTATCCAGATCTCTTCTCATTCTGCCCACCCCATCTGGATCATCTACTCTGTTGCAGATCTTGGTGTCATCTGCAAACAGACAAGCCTTACCTCTAGTCCATCTAGCGAGGTCACTAATGAAGATGTTGAATAGGACTGGCCCCAGGACTGATCCCTGAGGTACCCACTTGTGACTTGCATCTCTTCTGACTGTATACCATTTACCACCACTCTCTGTTTTCTGCCAGTCAACCAGTTTGCCACCCAGTTGACCAACTTCTGACCCACCCGAGCCTACCTAGCTTATTTATCAATCTTCTATGTGGAACAGTGTCAAAAGCTTTGCTGAAGTCAAGGTAGGCGACATCAACTGCTCCCCTTGGTCCACCACTCTGGTTACCCAGTCAAAGAAATTCTGAGATTAGTTTGACAGGACCTTCCTTTTGTAAACCCATGCTGTCTTGGATCCTGTGCCCCTATGGATTCCAGGTGTTGCACTATCCTTTCCTTAAGGAGTGCCTCCATAATCTTGCCCACTACTGAGGTAAGACTGACCGGTCTGTAGTTCCCCGCCTCCTCCCTGCTACCACTCTTGTGGAGTGGGATCACATGAGCCCTTCTCCAGTCTTCTGGGACCTCTCCTGTGCTCAGAGACTCACTAAACAATTCTGCTAATGGCTCTGCTAGTTCCTCCTTTAGCTCCTTAAGTACCCTGGGATGTATGCCATCAGGTCCCATTGCCTTATCCACCCTGAGCTTAGCAAGCTCTTGTAGGACCCTTCTTTTGTGAAGGGAGTAGTGCTCACCTCCCTCCCCCTGTGTCCATGATGTTGAGCTGTGGGCCCTGCCCTACCTTCTCTTCAGTAAATACTGAGCAAAAGTATCTATTTAGGATAGATGCCTTTACAGGGTCCTCCTCCTCACATGCTCCCTTTCTCCATTAAGCTTAGCAATACCCCTCTGGACTTTCTCCTTTCACTAATGTATCTATAGAAAGTCTTGTCACCTTCTTTACTGTTCGTGCTAGTGTTTCCTCAGTTTGGGACTTTGCCTGCCTTACTGCCTTACTGCCTGCTTCCCTTAGGGCAGTTTGGTATGCCTCCCTATCTTCATCCCGCTGTGTTCCCTTATATTTTCTGAAGGCCAGCCTTTGGCTCTGACCTTTTCTGCTACTGTATTTGAGAACCAAGTGGTTTCCTTCTTCTTTGCACTTCCTTTTCTGTCTAACACAATGGGATGTTGCTTCAAGTATTGTATCCTTAATGCTTGCCCACTTTGCCTGTACCTCCTCACCTGTGTTTCTTTTTGCCAGGGCTAGCTTAACTCTGTTGGCCATCTTATCAAAGTCAGCTCCTCTGAAGTCCCATATTTTTGCTTTGGAATGGGATGATTTAGATGTAGTAGCCAAATTGAACCATACCATGTGATGGTCACTGGCTCCCAGGTGACCTTCTACCTGGAGATCTGTGATCCCTTCTTTGTTAGTCAGTACTAGATCTAGGATAGCCCTGTCTCTTGTGGGTTGCTGTACCAGTTGTTTGAGGCCCTCCCCCCGCAGGGAATCCACTATGAGTCTAGTTCTGGCAGATGTTCCTGCTGGTATTGACCAATTGACCAGTGAAGTGACTGAATGTGTGATGGAGGCCATATCACACATCATCACCCACACGCAGCCTGGATAATTGCATGAACCAGTTTACGGGAAGGGGAATGTTGGCCAGGACACCAAGAATGTTCCCTGCTCTTTTGCGAAGAGTGCCCTGGGTTCTTTTACTTCCACCTGGACACCCACCAGGACAACACCAGGATGAGCAGAAGGGACCTCGGTTTAATGTCTCATCCAAAGGACGGCACACCCCAGCAGTACAGCACCCCCCAATACTGCACTCAGATGCCAGCGAGTTTTTAGTTGCAAGTCCAATCCCAATGTGGGACGAGAACCCACGACCTTCTGGTCCAGAGGCAGATTTGCTACCAACTGAGCCACGCTGACAGCTATGAGACTAACATGTCTGTGCTGTACAGTTTGTACCTGTTTTGCTGCTAGCTTTAAAGTGTGTGTGTGTGGGAGGGGGTGCCGTGAGGGAATTGATGACTAGTAGCTACTTGAGAGAGCAGGGATATTCTTATTCAGTAGTCTACCAGGGAAAGTAACGATAATGGATAGGGTGCAGACTAGGGCTACTTGACTAGCGGTTTAGGGGAATGAAGAACAGTTTTTATCCACTAGACCACCAAAGAAAATGAATCTAGAGGGAGGTGTGCAAGGATGAAACAGTGCTAGTGGCTGAGGGTATAAGTAGTGGCTTACTTCTCTCTCCCACCTGTCAAACTAGGCTTGACGAAGGGGACAGACACGTCACATTAATAGGATCAAAACTGTCCTTGACCATGACATCTCATGGTCTTTCACTGAATTCTCAACTATGTGAATTTGTGAAATTCCATGAAAATCTTGTTGAATTTTAGTAGAGCAAAGCAGTTGTTTCGTGACGACTTCTCTAGCAAACTACATTTCAATCACATCACTACTTCTGAATGACTAAAGTCATTAGAAACTTCTGTGCAAAGAACGCTTTGTCTAACTGTGTTGGAAAAGTCATCTTTCAATACATTTGTATCTCTCTTTTTATGCAGGTGACAGAAGCTTTATGTTACACTTGTCTGTTGCATGGAGATTTTAACAGACTAAGTATAATTTTTTTTTTTTACTATTTATTTTTTTGTGCCCTCTGTTTGCGAGTGCTGCTTCCATTCCCTGGATGGGTCAAGCCCCATCCCTTTGTCCTCAGTTCTTGCCTCCTTTGATACTCCATGCCTTGTTCCCCATGGTGGAGCTCGGCCACAGCCAGGCAAATCTCATAGAAACATAGAAATATAGAAGTTGATGGCAGATAAGGACCGCAAGGCCCATCCAGTCTGCCCATTTTTTTTTCTACCTTAAGAATGTGTCATCGACCTTTGCTCTGTCAATGGCCTCTCTATTCATACTCATCTGTATTGCTCCCTTATGCCTATCCCATGCCTGTTTGAAGGCCTGCACTGTATTCATATCCACCACTTCCTGAGGTAGGCAGTTCCATGCATCCACCACCCTTTCTGTGAAAAAGAACTTCCTCACATTACCCCTTAATCGGCCTCCCTCTAATCTCATGCTGTGTCCTCTTGTCCTGCTATTTTCCTTATATTGAAACATGTTAGACTGTTTCACCTTGTTAATGCCCTTAAGGTGTTTGAATGTTTCAATCATATCACCTCTCTCCCTCCTTTGCTCTAGGGTATACATATTGAGTTCAGTTAATCTGTCCTCATATGTGTTCTGATGTAGTCCCTGCAACATTTTGGTTGCCCTTCTCTGGACTGCCTCAATTTGGTTAATGTCCTTGTGAAGGTGTGGCCTCCAGTACTGCATGCAGTACTCCAGATGGGGCCTAACCAGTGTCTTGTAAAGAGGGATTATTACCTCCTCTTCCGACTTGTGATACCCTACTAATACACCACAGCGTCCCTCTAGCCTTACCTACTGCTTTAGTGGTCTGCTTGGATGATTTCAGGTCATCGGTGATGATGATGCCCAAGTCTCTTTCTTCCCTTGTGACTGCCAGCAACTCCCTTCCCATCCTATAGGTGGCTTCAGGGTTTCTCTTCCCTATGTGCATGATCCTGCACTTCTTTGCATTAAACCCCCAGTTGCCACTCTTACGACCATTTTGCTAGTTTATCCAGATCTCTTCCCATTCTTCCCACCCCGTCTGGATCATCTACTCTGTTGCAGATCTTGGTGTCATCTGCAAACAGACAAACCTTACCCTCCAGTGCATCTGCAATGTCACTGATGAAGATATTGAAGAGGACTGGCCCCAGGACTGATCCCCCTCCTACCACCTCCTGGGTTTGGTGGCAAGCAAAACCTTTGGTGAAGAAGTGATTGGTTGAGGGAGGCAGACCTTGAGTGTATATGGATCATCATTCATGCACCAGGGCTTTTCTTGCTTCTAATTCCAGAATCTTTTAAACTGCTGGCCTGTAGCCTTATGCCTTCATTATCAGACTATGGGCTACCAGTTTATGCAGCGACTAACGAAAGCACAATAACCAAAGTCCAGGTTATGTACAATAATATCTGCAGATTCATGCCCACTCTCCCAAGACTCACACATCACTTTATTTTGTATTCTACTGTTGGCTGTCTCCCTCTTGAAGACAGATGCAGACTTTGTTTGAGTATCATGTTGCAAAAAGATTGTTTTGATTTATTACTGGGATCTGTTTCGGCTTTGTTTAGTAAGAGGCATACTTTGTTTGGTACAATATCTCAAAACAGAAGGCTTTATGATATTACTTAAAAAAAAATCCTCCAGCCAAAGACCCTTGCAGTATAGAGCTCCCCAGTTCTACAGTTTGTTACCTAGTGAAATTGTCAACTGCCCTATCCTGTCCATGCTTAAAGTTCTTCTAAAAAAAAAGTAAATTTTTTTTTCCATAGAGGTTTTTCTGCTCCCTGGCAGGTTGGGTGGCTGTATCAGCCTGTCCCATGAGCACTGTCCGTCCTGATCCCTCCTTGCCAATTCTGGGACCTGGCAGGCCATTAATGCTCTCTCAGAGAAGGCTTCAAGTAGCCCAGCCCCCGTATCTTCCACTGGTTTTCTCTCCTGAGGTCCATGGAAGTGCAATGGACATAATGTCCAAACTCCACTTCTGTGGAGATGGCCCCGGTATCTTGAACATGGGATCCCTTCCCTTGTGTGGTGGTGTGACATGTGCTGGCATCCAGCTGCTGCTGGGTGTTAGGCAAGCAGTGCACCACACTAACCCCCCTCCCCAAGGAAGGAGAGCTGTCCTGGGGTCACTCAAACCTTCCTCTTCCCACCAACCCCTGAGCAACCTGAGTCCGATCCTGTTGCCAGGTCGCTGGCATTGCATGGGGTAAGGCACCCAGAGCCACAGCCCTCCACACAACCAAGCCTATTAAAAAGGCTCCTTCAATGTAGTGTTTGCACATGTGTTTTTTTAAATCTAGTATAATTTATTATTGCATGTGCTATCTGTTTTTATCCTGTTTTAATCTTTTGTATTATTTGGTATTTGTGTATGTAAGAACTTGTCGTTGATGAAAATGGGCAGTAATGCTGATTAGCCTACAAATACAATAATAAAAATGAAAAATGAAATAAATATTTCCTCTTCCCTTCCCCTGGGACACTGGCATGCAAAGAAGGCATCCCCTTTCCTGCTATGCTTTTGCCACCTATGGAAACCCTGATGATATTGTTGCAGCACAAGCAGCGATCCACCCTCCCCAAAAGGGGAGAGCGTTCACTGGGATGCTCAGTCCTCCTCCCTCTGCCTGGCCCTCGATGGCCCTGACTTGTCCATGAACCTGGCTTGCCAGGGTCATGACAGAGAGAGAGAGAGAGAGATTTGGTTTCAAGATCTCTGTGGCATCTGTGCACTTTATTAAATTATACTTCCTGTTGTCAACAGATTCCCAGTATGGGTTTTACTGTATCAACATGTTTTGATCTTTTTTCACCCTGATGTTTCATTCCTTATAGTAATGAACAATCAATCAATCAATTATTTTTTTAACCAGGTGAAACACCTCACCGGGCACTTGAGTTAATATCCCAATACTGACACTGTAGTGCAGCAGGAGGGGGGTGCTGCACTCCTGGGGTGCCGTCTTTCGGATGAGATGTTAAACCGAGGTCCCGTCTGCCTGTTCTGGTGGTTGTTCAGGTGGACATTAACAATCCCATGGCACTTCTTGAAAAGAGTAGAGGAAATTTCCCTAGTGTCCTGGCCAAATTTCCTCCATTCACTAAAAATACCACCACAGCTTAATCTGGTTCAGTTTCAGTTGGTTACCATCTGTATCCCCACCCTCGTGTCACCCTGAAAAAGGGACTTCTAGTCTCAGTGGGCTTACCCGGTCAACAAAATTCAATAAATAATAAAAAATAAATAAACACCCTTGAGATAGCTCATTTACAAGGTGGGCCTGGAGCTTCAGCAACAACATACCAGACAGTACAGTAATACAATAAATGAATCAGTAGGACAGGAATACAAAAATAAGGACAACAATATATACTGTAATTGAATTAAACAGTGAGAAAAAAACAAGTACAATGTTGGTGGGGGGGGCAATATTACAATGCATAGCAACATACCTCTCAACCTCTTGCCTCATGAATCAGGGACAAGGCTTAAAAAAATCAGGGACAAAGACCCCAAATCAGGGACACATCTTAAAATCTGGAACTATTCATTTAGGAAACTGACAGAATAAAAGGATTTGTGTTAGGATGCATTTTCAGAAGAATAACAAGTCTGTTACTTTAATGTTTGACGTTATTTTGTGCTTTTAATCCCCACTGTTCTGTCACAAGAGCACAGATTTTATGAGGGACACAGGAAAAATTTGAGGCAAAATCAGGGACATCCCTGAAAATCAAGGACAGTAGAGAGGTATGCATAGCAACCAGACTAGGGTAATAAGCAATGAAGACATACATTTGTACATAATGGTTGCAGATGTATATACAAAGGAGAACAATATTGATGCCCATATAGGTTCAATGGCAAAACTATAGCGACTATAAAGTAAGAGCTAATCCCCATTAGGCAGGGCTCACAAAGGGTAATAGTTAAGCAATAAGGTACGGCAAGGTGTGTGTTATCGTGTAATAACGTCACTCCTGGGGTGGGTTAAAGCATGAGGCAAAGCCGAGTGCTTCCACCAGCCCAGGAGTGACGTTATTACACGATAACACACACCTTGGAGTGCCTTACTGCAATTACACAATGGCTCAAGTTTATACAAAATAAATAAAACATGTTTTAGTAGATTTTTAGTGAGGCAATATATCTTTGTTTCTGAAAAAAAAAAACAACATCCTCCAACAAATCCACACAGTGATGTTTTCATGTAAGATCATCACTGTCTCAGGCACACACTGACCAATCAGAGTCCAGGAAATGTTCTTCTCATTGTATAATTAGTAATATCGTAGGATAACCAGTTTGATGAATTTCAAACCTCCTACAACTTGGCCAGTTCAAAGATGTTGAACCAAACATCCACCAGAAATGTTGGTTTATGTACTGTAGATAATAAAAGTAGAGTTAGCAGTATCAATGTATGTTAAAGCATTATAATTACTAGCTTCCATTTTTTTTCATAGAGAAAGAAGGTTATAATTTGCCGTTATAACCAGCTCAGCTGGTTATAACGGCAAACACGCCTGGATTTCCTATCACCACGCATTACCAGTCACTGGTCTTTCTTAACTGTAGAGCTCCATAGTACTCATGTAGTTCCCTCGCTGTCAGCGTAACTTAATTTCTTTTTATTGAAAAAAAAAAAAGAATATCCAGGATCAAAACGAAAGGGAAACATTACCACCATAGGAGTTCCCCTGTCCGCATACATGCGCTGCCGCCAGCAGATCTCCAAACCTCTTCAACCCGGAAGGCTGCCACAGAAGCCGCTCAGTAGTAAGTTAAATCACGAAAATAAAAACTACGACAAATACAACAAAATATTTTTTTCCCCCACCGGGTGAGACACTGTTAAGGTGGCAGACTACAGGGAATGCAAAATCCTGACCGGTCCACGGCTGCCTGAAAAACAGTCTATTTGCTTATTTTCTATAATTGCTGAAGCGAAAAATGCAAGCCAGCAATTATAAAATAAAATATGGGAGATTGTAAAACTGATTTACACTACCTATTGGGGATGTTTTAAACTGTCACTCGGGTTTATGTAGCATCCCACAACTCGTGTGTGTGTAAAATCTCGTTAAACACACCACCCCATATATTATTCTCTATATAATACCTCGCTCGATTAGTAATAACACATGAATTATTCGTAGTTGCACTAGTATTCTTAATTAATATTTATCACCTGTTAATGTACTATAATAAAAAAAAATGTTTCTGAAAGGTTCAAGAAGTCTCTTGGAATCAATAACCTTTTGACGTATTTTTTTGTGTTGAACTCAAACTAGAAAAGTGTAGGACACCAATAGTCCATTATGTTATTAATTTGTTTGTTCATCATTTTGTTTTCACTAGTCTAGAATCAATGTCAGGGGCAAAGTTCGGGCTTCTTTATCCAATGTCATTAATCGTCTGCTTTTTGGTGAGTACACTGGACATTCAGAGGAAGTCTGTCTCTCTTGCAGTGCTCTGTTTCCAGGTTACCCATTACTGCAGTAATCACATTACAACCTGAGTATGTTTGTAATTGCACATAGCAATGATAATTATATTGTAATTATAGTAATGAGTAATTTGGGGGCTGCTGGCATGCTGAAAGGAAACCTGCACTATAGGTCTGTGTTACCTGATATAATCCTCACGGTTCTAGATTTGGGGCAAATTGCAATCTGGATGACTAGCCCTGGAGAGTTCCAGTAGATTTGACTAGGCAGATAGACACAGATAATGGATAATTTGTCTGGATTATTCAGATAAATTGATCACATACTGTAATCACAGATAATCCATACAAGTTGACCAGATATTCTTATCAGATGATCTGGTCGACAACAGTCTGGTGGAAAAATGGACACTATGTGAGTTATTGCATCCTCTCCCCCCCCCCCCGATTATTTAAGCATCTTTACTTGGATATAATGCACCCCACTATAGCACATACTATACTTGGTTTCCCAAGGCAAACCTAATAGAGGAGGTCTGCAAGCTGCAAAGCAGCTGAGCTGCAAATCTGGTGATATCCAGCAGACCAGACCTGGGTTTGAATCCCACAGCTTCCACTTGCATACTGTGTGACCCTGAGCAAGTCACTTAACTTCCTTGTGCTCCTAGGTCACACCTGGAAACAAGATCCAGCTTAGTGTGCCTTTCCTGTTAAACAATTCCCCCCCTTTCCCCCTGTGCTGCATCTTCACAGGAGAGTCTCTTTCAAATGAGACAGAGCACCAGGGCCAGAGGGTATGCAGTGAAGCTGAAGGGGCAGAATTTAACAGGGATGTGAGGAAATACTAGGATACAAAAAAAGTTGTAGCTGCATGGAACAGACTGCCAGTGAAAGTGGTGGAAGTAAAAATAGTAGGGGGCTGCAAGCATATGTGGGATAGACATAGATGAATATTAGTAAATAGGCAAGGAGGGTGGAGGGTTGCCGCACACCAGTTAGTGTCTGCGGAAACAGACTAAACAGGGACCATCTGGGCAGTTAGTGTGGGCTAAGTGGTCTTTTTCTGCTGACAAATTCTGTGCTTCTATTTGTTTGTAGAGGTCCCAAATATACTACCCCAGTGGCACATCATGCCAGAACGGATGGGCTGGAACTCTGCTTTGGGAACCATTTGCTTTTCTGAATTTTTTTCCTCCCACTTTCCTCTTGGCCCAGCATTATGTCTGCCCACTCCACTGGGACAGACACATACTGTATCCAGACCTTGCTGGAACTCATTCTGGAGCCCTAAATCCTGAAGCAAGCAGCTCTAACCATTCAGTTGAAGGGCAATGCCTTAGCTGAAAAGTTGGAGTGTTCCTTTAGGTTTTACTTGCTATCTTGCCGACCACACTAGAGACGCTGTTGCAATTACACAGCCTGGCTCTGGCTGTTATTCACAGCTTACACTACCAGATGGCACTCTTCTGAACAGGCTACCTTTTCTCACATACAACAGTTAAATACTCCATTGGTTCTTGCCACTTCATGACACTGCCCTTTTCCTTAAGGGGCACAGACAATCTCTACCAAGACCTCATCAGCTCCCACACATATCTTTCATGAAGGGGGCACTGTAGAGTGATAGGGCTCGGTCATACATCATTTTCATGAAGAACAAGCTAATCTGCTCCATGGTCTATGAAGTTTAGCCTTACAGAGTGAGTGGATGCATACTTGCATAGGGCCTATGGGCAGACTGGATGGGCCTAGCGGTCATTATCTGATGACAATTTCTATATTTCTATGTTAGTACCTCCATGGAAAACCAGCAGATCACATGTACTGTCTATGGCTTAGTTCTACAGTACCACAATGAAGAAGAAGAATCTCACATCAAATTATTATTTATTTATTCATTTGTTTTAAACATTTTATAAGGAATGGCATGCTGAGCTGGCATCCACTCACTTCCAGATATGCATCCGCGGGAGAGGAATATGCCCAGCAATCCTCACCAGCCTAATAAACAAAACAGGAGGTTATTTCCAAACTTGTGTTTCAGACAAAGCAATGCAATATGCTGAGGTGTAGCTGATGGGTAAGCAAAAAAGCATTGCTACTGCAGTTTCAGGGAATTGAAATGCTTAACCGGTGCAGCCATGACATACACTAACCACAACACATGACAAGGTCACTCATTAAAGACAGGCTTCCTGCAGGGAGGAAGGTGAAAAAGTGATAGGGTGGTAAGTTACAAGCAGCCTCATCTCTGACACACTAGTATTTCATGCTCCTGGAACCTGGCCAATATTGCCAAGGTACTGCTACAAGAAGACATAAAACACAGAGACAACTTGCCCGAGCACAACCAGGGCAAGTAGCTGTTGATTAGAAACAGGAAGCTACTAAAGAGGAAAGACAGGATGGGGAGAAACAGAGGGAGAAAAATATTTATAATCAAATGATTTCTAGTATTTCTAACTGCACTCCTTTTCCCTGTTGAACTGAATGCCTTCCTCGTTGGAATTGCTCTGGATTAGCAGCCATCTGGAAACCACATTTCTGGGCTCAACCAGGCTGGAAAACAAACTGTAATGTTGGGAATTGCACTTCTCACTGCTGTGGGAGGTTTTTATTTAGATGGGATTTGTAAAAGTCACAGCCTGTAAAAGATAACTCTGCCACCTGAAGAATGTTAATGGGAAAATAACTCCCTCTCAGGCCAAAGAGGTCTTCCCAAGTGCAAAGGGTGTTTTAAGGAGTAACCCACATAACATATGGCATGGCACAGCACTGCAAACAGTAAATTTTATATTTTTGTTAGTTATTATCTAAAATAGACACTAGGCCACTTCTCTGCCATTTTGCCAATATCACTGATCTTGTCCTGCCCAGACACAGGGACAGTAGCTGGTGTTATATAGAAAAGTGTTCTTACTGTCAAAGTTATCTGCTGCAGGGTAGAAATTTCAGTATTTATGCACCCACATAAAGAAATCTCTTTGTTCACATTGTGAAGCGGGAATGTGAAATGTTTGGGGAGGCTTTGACCAATGACCTCATCCTTTTGGAAGAACCCCAGCTATTCTGACACGTAGGAGCCCTTGACTACCTCTGCTGACTCTGCCCCTCTGCTTCCCATTAGTTGGTCTTTCTTTGATGATTGCTATATCTTTCTGACATCACATCTGTGAGCCTCTTATGAGCCGGAACACACACAGTACAAAAAAACAGAGCCAGAGAGTGGTTACCATGCAAGACAGATAGAGAAACCAGTGGAATCTCAGCTCACGTGGGCATGTTAAAATTAAAAGAGTAGGTCACGCTGCCACTGGTGATCAGGCTAATGATAATTCAGCTGAATGATGAGACCAAAAGCCCTCTTGAACATGATGGACCCTATCTGGATGCCCCCTCCCGGCCCAGTCACCCGCCATCCCTGGGACTTACCAGTTTTCCCCAATAACTTACACCTCATGGTGGGGTCAGTGAGGCTTGCCCTTGTCCCTCCAAATCAGGACCAAGATGTGTGCCCAGTCCTTGATGCCAGGCCTGCGGGGGGGGGGTGTTCTTAATCCCACCATAGCAAGGGATGGTTTTCCTCCAGTTGTCTCCTGGTATGTCAACATGCAATAACGTGAAGCATCCATTGATGTCTCACATCCTTCTGCGCTTCCCATCTACCTTGACACCCAGCCTCTGCTAGCTGACAGATGTATTGCAGTAGGCATTTCTCCACCTCCATGGGGGAAGAGAGCAGTGCCTTAAATATTTTATCCTCTCCCCCAGCAACTTGAGTTTGCTCCCAAACATGGGTCACTGGCACAGCAGGTGGTAGCACTACCACCATGCTACCAGGCTGGCTTGAATTTATTGTTTAAATTGCAAACTAAAATGATTATAAAATTTGCAAAAGCTCCAGATGTGGTTCCTATGAGAAAGTTGACCCCATGGTCTCATGGATGCCTAGTGGTGCCAAAGTGAATCTGGGCGAGAATACTGGATTTGACATTGATTCTGTTTTCTGACAGGTACCAAGGTATCTTTAACATTTGTAGAGTATATCAGGCCTCTTTTTGTTATCTATCTTGCAGAGAATGTGGGGCCTTTTTTATTATCTCCTATCAAGTATTACACTTACAGTGCTCTCTCATGTCGCAGCAACATGGAAGTAAGCGATGTACAGTATGGTGCAAGCAATGTGCCAACAGCATCTACATCACCCTGACAACCTGACGCCCAGGAGCCATAGTGCCACACAACAAGATGAACCACAGTGCAATATTGAGGGGGCTCTCAGGGCCCCCCAGTAAATATAACAAACTACAGGTCTCAGGGGTGTAGCCAGGCATTTCAGATTTGTACACCAAGCTGCCACACTGCTACCCCTTCCCCCACTTTTGTCCATGCCTGCCTCCTCCTCCCCCATGACTCAAGTCCAAGCTTCCTGGCTCCAGTCAGATGATTCCCACACTAGACCTGCTGTCTGTCTGCACTGTTAGTGTGGTGCTCAGCTCCTGCTGCTCACTGGTAAATGCCACTGACTGCACCATGAGTTCACGAACTTGGAAGGCATTTCTTCTCTCTCCCCCACAGGTAGGCAGACTCGCTCTGCTTGCCACCTCACATGAAGTCTTCACTCATTTAGTTGGCTCCGAGTCTGTCCTTCCAACTGCTGCTCCTCAGTTCTTCTACTGCTTCTCTTGCTCCCAGTCCAAGTGAAGTAATAGTATGGTTTCTAACTTTGCTGGGGCATTTAAACTCACTGCCCCAAACTTGCCACACTCCCTACCAGATGCTGCATCCAATCACTGCACAGGCGGACCATGCAGACCTAATTGAGACTTTCAGGTTCAATGTCCGTGGTCCACTCAACCAGACCCCCCCCCAAAACAAAGCTGAAAGAGAAAGGAAAAAGCCCACAAAGCCAAAGAAATTTAAAAGCAATGGAGTACAGAGGGCAGACCAATGCTGTGCAGCTTGTTTGCTACCCCCTGCTATTAAACTTGGTACGCCATGGTATACTTGGTGTATCAGTAACTACACCCTTGACAGGTCTTGGCACAGTGGAGAAAGGGCAATACTCAGGTGCACCCCAGCAGCACGGTTCTGTGAAAGCACTGGAGCTGAAAACACAGCCTGACAAGAAATCAAGGTAGCTGACAAAGTCTGTGGCAACATCCCGACGACATAATCACCGGACCAGTAATGAATGGGCACATTAACAGACTACCCACTTATAGCACAGTCTCTTAACTGTCACAGTGGACTGTTAATAAATAGGGTGCCGCTCATACCCCTGGGTCTGCAAGAAATGGTGTCATCCCATCTGACTAGTTTCTAGATGAGCTAGAAACAGATGGCTGCTATGCTGGTTGGCTGTCATTATAATGTATACTAGTCCAAGTCATTTTTAACTTTTAAATATTTTAAATTTTGTCCTGTGTTTTAGTTAGTTTTAGCGGGTAAGAGTGCTGTATATGTAGTAAGGGCAATTAAAGTAAGGCAGTACAGGGTTAGTATTTTTTTATTTTCTAGTTAGTGAGGTCTGAGTCTGAATGAGTCCTACACAAACTTTTTCTATACTGCTTTTGCAGTTGCTGTCCGGGTTGTGTTCAGGTTAACTATCTTGCCTGACTAACCTGAGTCTGAAATTTATCACTGGACATTGCCTACATTTCATAGTGTGATATTCCTGGTCTTTAGCTGCTTCCCAGTCAGGAAATTCAGTGGCTGGATCTTCTCTTGAGCAGTGCAACCTACAGTCTCTTGTTTTCTAGCTCAAATGGTGTCAGCCTGTGGCAGCAGTCCCAGGCATGGTTAGGATGTCATGACCTTTGCTGGGAACCGTATTGGTGGTCCTGTTGGACTGGGTGAGGCCGCGTGTTTGGGGAGAGACAGCAGTGATGAACTGACCTGCCATTTGAGTTGAAGCCTGCCTTTTGACCTGGTGAGTGGGCCAGTGGTGAAAATCCTGTTCTGTTCTCCTCTTTTGGTTGGCAGGTCAATCAACTATTTTCTCCATTTGCCTCCTGGTGAGAGAGGAGCCAAAGAAGCCCGTGCTCTTTCCTGGAGGAAGGGAATTTTTAGATTAGTAGTATTACATCTAGATAGTGGCCTGGGTGACATAGAAACATAGAAACATAGAATCTGACGGCAGATAAGGACCACTTGACCCACCTACTCTGCCCATTTTCCTACCTGATAGTTAACTGCAGACTCTAGTTAATCAACAGCTTACTTCCTTCTACACCCCACTAGAATTGCCTTATGTCTGCCCCATGCATTCTTGAATTCTCCCACTGTTCCTGACTCCACAACCTCCTCAGGAAGGTTGTCCCATGCATCCACAACCCTATCTGTGAAAAAATACTTTCTAACATTACCTCTGAGCTGTCCCCACTCTATCTTCAAATTGTGCCCCCTTGTTTTTGCACATCTCTTCTTCTGAAAGATGCTACCCTCTTGTACTTTGTTAATTCCCTTGAGATACTTGAAAGTTTCTATCATATCCCCCCTTTTCCTCAAGGGTATACATATTAAGCTGCTTTAGTCTCTCCTCATATGTCTTCTGGTGCAGACCCTGCACCATTTTGGTTGCCCTCCTCTGAACAGCCTCCACTCTGTCTATGTCTTTGTGGAGGTGGGGTCTCCAGAATTGCACACAGTACTCCAGATGGGGTCTCACCAACTGTCTGTACAGAAGGATAACAACTTCCTGTTTTCTACTGGTGATGCCTCTCCCTACGCATCCCAGTATCCCCCCAGCCCTCCTTACTGCCTTCTCACATTGCTTGCCCACCTTTAGGTCATCCGATATAATTACTCCTAGGTCTCTTTCAATTTTTGTTGTTGTTATTATTATTGTTGTGACAGCCTCTTTGCTGTTGTTTTTCCCCACATCAGGACTGTTTGCTTGGCGTACCTTGCAGTTTTGGACTAACTTGGAAGTGTGGACCATAAAAGAGGATTTTCCCAGAATAGAGTTTCTTTGAAGGACAAATACATTTTTGATGGAACTGTATGTGCTTCACTTGGTGGCAGCAGGTGAAGTATAATGAATCATATTTGTTTGGTATAGGACCCTATCTTTTCCTCCTCCCTTCCTTTTTTATTTTTGTCAAGAAAGATTTTATTGGTATTTCAAATTACAAAAATAAAGCAGCAACATTCCATATATATAACAGTATATGGTAACAGTGTTACAGTAACATAGTCCTTATACTGTATGTAATTAAACTGTAAGAACAATAATGACTGTGTGTGCGTCAAAGCTATGTGTTATACTGCTAGTACTTTTACACTATCAGTAATACATTTTCAAACCTTAAATACAAAATAGATGTGTAACCTTTTTAATTTTTAGTATATATTTGTTATTCTGTCTGTGTGAGTTAGAAACATAGAAACATAGACTGATGGCAGAAAAAGACCAGAGGTCCATCCCATCTGCCCAAGTTCTCTATAATCCCTGGAACCTACTGTTCCTCCAGGGTACTAACCTTCCCCGTCCTCTCTCTATTCTCCTCCCTGGTCCTGTCACCCCCAGTAAATACTATTCCCATCATTATGTCCCATCCCTTTTTGAATCCCCTGACTGTTTTTGCACCCACCACTTCAGCCGGAAGACTGTTCCAAGGTTCCACCACCCTTTCCGTAAAGTAATACTTCCTCTCCTGAACCTACCTCCTGTAAATTTCCATTCATGTCCACGTGACCATGAGTTGATATTCAGGCTAAATAATTCCTCGCAGTTCACTTTGTTAATTCCTTCAAGGAACTTGAAGGTCTCTATCGTATCTCCCCATCCCCTTTTGGTCTCTAATAAATACATATTTTATGCCTTGAGACGCTCCTCGTAGGATCTGCCCTGCTGTCCCTGAATTATTTGTTATTCTGCCCTACATTGTCTCCAACCTAGCCTTATCCTTTCTGAGGTGAGGACTCCAGAAGTGGGCGCAGTACTCTAGGTGAAGCCTCACCAGTGATCTCTAGAGGGGAAGTATTATCTCTTTTCTTCTTCTATCAATACCCCTCCCGATACATCCCAGCATCCGTTAGCCTTGCTATAGGTCTTGTTGCACTGACTCGATTGCTCAAGTGAGTTGCTAATGATAGCTTCTGGATCGTGTTCCTCAGCTGTAGTGCTAAGTCTCTCTCCTTCCATCCAGCACTTGGTCTTGGGGTTCTTTTTCCCTATGTGTATGACTTTGCATTGTCTAGCATTGACTTTTGACTGCCAGACCTTTGACTACCCCTCTAGCTTTTGTAGGTCTCTCTCTATTTCCCTTCTTACCTCGTCACTATCCACCCTTCCACATAGTTTTGTGTCATCTACAAAGAGACACAACCTGCCCTGGATTCCTTCTGCAATGTCACTAATGAACATGTTGAAGAAGACTGGACACAGGACCAATCCCTGTGAAACCCCATTCATAACCTCCCTCTTTGGGTGAGTGAGTGAGTTGTATGATTGGAAATTATATGCAGTGTGCGAATCAGGAGTGTGTAATTTGGGTTGGGGGTGTCTGGGTGAATTTTTAGACTGTTTGGTGGGGTGGAGGGTTTGATTAAAGTTTTATTTAGCTTATGATCAAGAGAAATTTCTTTTGGTGGTTCCCCTGGGAGGCATGTCTACTCCCCAGATCATCTTTGTCAGGTCCGTCCCTTTGTAGGATGCTCTACTGGTTTGCCAGCAGTTTCTTTTTATTTAAAATTGGTAACTTGTAAAGGCACACTGAATTGAGGCTCATTTCCAGGTGTGACCCAGGGATGTGGTGCCAACTACTGTTTGGTCCTGTGGTTCCCTTATGCAGCTGAGCAAGGTCCAAAGTTTGGAGATGGTGCTGATGTTGGGAAGTGCAGCACTGAGGTAGTGAAGTATTGTTAATGCCCAGAAAAATGTTGGAATTGGGATAGGGGCACTTCCTGCCTGACTCTGATACCTAGGGCTATGTCAGAAATGAACAGGTGTGAGATAGTTAGACCAGCTGAGATTGCCTCTCCTTGCCATCTTATGCTGTTTTAATTAACTGCTATTTATGTTTTAATTTTATTGCATGACTTATTGAATTGTCACTGTTCACATCCTGTACAGCACCCTGAGCCTCAGGGATAGGGAGCTTCAAAAATAAACTTTTACTTACTTACTCCCCTTCGGGTCATGATTTGTAAGGTAAGGTTTCTAAGAATTTCATTGTGGACTTCTCAGCTGACTTTTTTTGTATCACAGAGGCATAGCTGGGAGATGACTCCAGCCCTGTGCTGGGGGCATCTATCCCAGATGGGTATTCATTGGTACATTTTCTGAGGCAGAGCTCAGAGGGGTTGGGGTCACCATCTATTTCAGATCTACTTTGGGACTTGCAGTATGCCTCACAAGAGTAACTAGGTCATTTGAATGTGTGGTTTTAGGAGTGGGCCAGGTGAAGGTTATCAGATAATCCTCATGTACTGACCTCCGAGGCACAGAGGTGGTTTCCTGCAGGAACTGATGAACGTTGCTGCCAACCATGGTTTTTATATCTCCAGGACTGTTAGTTCTTGTGGATTTCAATGCTGGGTTGACAATGAAGCTCCATCTTTTGGTCAACAGTTCCTCCAGCAGGTGGTATAGCTGGGCCTAGCACAGGCTGTCACCACTGGAGTCCACCAGCGTGGTCACACAGACCTGGTCTTCTCACTGAGTTTTGACATAAGCACAATCAAGGTTGTTCTGGTCATCTGGCCAAATCATCATGCTGTCCTGTACCTCTGTAGGGCGACCCATTCTGCTCCCCCTCTCCTGTGGAGATGTGAAAATCTGGAGTTACCTTTGGTGGTTTTGGACCTATTGGGTGTGATCAATCAATCAATCAATTCATCAAAATCTTTATTTAACCAGGTGATCACCGTTGAGCAAGGCTCATTCTCAAGGTGAACCTGGATAATGCTTGTATAAATGGTGATGTGGGGGCTGTGAAGAGCTATAATATGGCTATTACTGCCACCCTTGACACCATAACACTCTACCATATGTGTTCCTTGATTTTCTGCCCCAGCTTCGCATGGTATGGTGAAGTACTTAGGTGGCTGAAGACCAAAGGATGGAGGTTGAAGCATTCTTGGCAGAGGTCCCATTTGGAGGAGACAGACTGGTACTGAAAGTTTACTGTGGTGAGTATCAGCAGGCATTCACCTTAGAACCAACCAGCTCAACATTTTCACACTGTTGACAGGTTGATTAATCCTCCCTGTCTACAGTCCAGAAAATATTTTACTGCTGAGAATTGCAGTGATTTAAATCAGTTATTTCTCTCCAAGGTTTCCTCTGTTTGAGCTGGGATCTCCTCAACTGGGCTGTCAAGGGCCAGCAGTAGTAGTTGTTTGGTGGACCAAGGTCATCAGCTATCCTGGGCGAGGTTCTGCTCAGTTTTGGATGATGTGTGTATGTTCTAGGTGATCTCAGGACTGCATCCTATTTATTGTCAATTGGACCCAAGGCCCACTCAGTTGCTCATCAGCTGTAGGGGTGGGGCCCTAGGCCTGAGTATTTTAGAGATCATTAGTTCATCCCTGAGGGCTTGGGTTTTCCCTGCCACTTTAAAACGTGAAGAGGTGAGGCCATTCCTAAAAGAACCATCTCTGGATCCTGATATTCTTCTGAATTACAGGCCTGTCTCAAATCTTCCCTTTTTTGGGTAGGTAATTGAGAAGGTGGTGGAGATGCAGTTGAAGGCTCACCTGGAAAGATATGAAATCTACAAGCCTCTCCTGTCAGGATTTTGGCCTTGTCACAGCACTGAAATGACACTTGTCAAGGTGTTCAGTGATCTCCTCATTACAAACGATAGGCGGTATTGTTCCATTCTTGTCCTTCTTCATCTCTCTTCAGCATTTGACACGGTTGACCACTGAGTGCTTTTGGATCACCTGAGGTGCTATGTTGGACTCACCATTACTGTTTTATGCTGGTTTGAGTCCTACTTGTCAGGAAGAATGCAGCAGGTAGACTTGAGTAATTAAATGTCACCCTTGGGTGAGATCAGTAGATGGTATGGTTTGAAGTTTCACTGCTATGTTGATGGCATCCAACTTTTCATGTCATGTGTACCTGATGGGGTGAAAGCTATCTCAGTGCTGTGTCAGTGCTTTAAAGAGATCAATGACTGGATGGCCTCCAACTGGCTAAATCTTAACCCAGGCAAGTCTGAGGTGATGATTATTGGACCAGGCCTCTGAGGAGTGGCTGTGCTAGGAAGCAAAACCTGGTTACCGTCTTTAAACAGTGTTGTCCTTAGACCTGTGGATTCAGTTAAGAATCTGAGGGTTACTATGGACTCCAAGCTGACCCAGGAGTACTTGGTGCTGGCAATTGTCCATAGTGGCTTTTTCCATCTTCAGAACGTCACCTGGATCAAATGTTTTCTAGTGCCTAGTAACCTGGTGGTGATAGTCCATGTCTTCATTATATCACAGATACTGTAGATTACTGTATCATTCTTTACCTAGGGTTATATGGGAGTTTTATGCACTGCCTGCAGCTGGTCCAGAATGCTACAGCATGTCTGATTTCTGGGACATCCCGCAGAGATCATAACACTCCAGTGCTGCAAAAACTGCTCTGGCTGCTTCTTCAGTGGCATGTCAGCTTCAAGATATGCCTGTTAGTATACAAGGCCTTACATGGTTTGTGGCCTGCATAGCTCAAAGATCTTCTGGCTCCACTCTCTCTGCTCCACCAGTGCTGGCTTGTTGTCTGTCCCCCGGTCTAGGTTGAAGATCAAGGGGGACGGGTCTTTTTTCTGGTGACTGCTTGATACATTTGAATGCATTACCGGTCTGCATCCATTCAGCCAGCATGGAGGTGGCCTTTAGGAGGCCCTGAAATCCCATCTTTTCAGACTTGCCTATTGTTGACTTAACTCATTTAATTTATTGACTTATTGTTTTATTATCATAACTCATTTTTAAAGTTGTGGTTAGCTGGGATTTGTTGTAATCGTGGAAAAACTCTCCTATTTTGTTGTAATATCTTTGTTGGCTTTATATATGATGTGTTTACTCTGTACAGCACCCTGAGCCCCAGGGAAGGGGTGCCTTAGAAATAAAATTGTTTTGCCTTGCCTAGATGAATGTCAGTCTTGTTGGCCAGCAGATACTGTGATGTTAGCTGCTTTCTGTTTTTGGGAAAGGTGAGTGCTACACATAGTGTTGGCACAGTGAGGACTGATTCTAATTAAAAAAATCTTTTTATAGGGCCTAGTCACATAGCAGGGGAAGGGCCGCACAGGCTGTGCAGATGAAGCGCAAAAAGCACTTAGTCAGTGTGGCATGCAGGGTACACATGGACGGCATGCATGAAACATACATAGTGCTGTGCACCAGGGTCTGGTGCAGAGGAGCATGGGTGCGTGGCATGAGCCATACAGAGGGGTGTGACCATGAAGCACGCAGAACGCGCCCCTTGGACATGCAAGCATGACCACACCTACATCGGTCAGGTGTGTGGGAGCACACGTGCAGAACTATGCTAGGGGTAGGGCTGCCATAAACCCCAGTGTGCAGTGCACAGTGCGAGAAGGGGTCTGGTAGGGGTGAGCACAGACACAGGCTGTGCTGCAGTCCCCTGCAACACAGCAGCCACCAGACAGCACAACAAGGGGATAACTAGTTGGACATGTACACCCACCACACAAACAGGACCCTGCACATCACATCATGTCTGACCAGTGCTCAATGACAGGTGCACATGCTGCCATATTGGCCTCTGACCCAGACAGTGGGGATGTCCCCCAACCAGGCACTGAAAAAGTAAACCACACTCCATACAGGGTGCTGCACATGACAGCTCAGCGGGGTGGTGCAGCATGCATGGCCAGTAAATGGAACGGAGATGGACAGGCGGTGCCACATACCCCTGAGCACAAGAAACACCCCATCAACTGCCAGTGCAGACCAACACCAGTATGAATACGTGCTCCTAACTATGGCCCACAGAGATGATGTACACCATACCATTACCTGAACCAAAGAACCACTAATCATCTGCGCATGCACGCCTATCCTCCTCTGGCTGTATGCCATGTGGTGCCAGCTGGAGTAATGGCACAGACACAGGGTATTGTATGCACAAACCTTTAATACACATATGGCTGACATTACAGCAATGCCCCTAAAGAGTCAATCAATCCTCCTCTTCTGAAGAGTCCCCTGAGGACAGCGGGTGGCATGCTCCTGGTGGGTGGGTGAAGGGCCAGGACCAGCCAGGGGAGTGGACTGGTGTAGCCCTGCAATGACATAAAAGACAGGACAGGAAGGGTGTGAGTGACAGACCTGTGTTGTACCACATCCATCCATCCAACACACGTATGCCAAGTAACACTCACCTTTGATGGCTCCTCCACTGCCCATATCTACTCGACATCATCATGGTAGAAGATGTCCTAGGAGCTGACCCTGAGGGACAGTAGTTCTGGCATGGCCTGGGGCCACCTCTTTCTCCTCATCATTACAGTCCCAATCTCCCCCAGTCCTAACTCCTTCTGTTCCAGTGCCAACACCAGCGGCTTCCCACTGAACCCCTGGGGAGAAACAAACAGAGGCAGGCCATGAGCCACTATTACCCCATCATACTGCACAATGAACACCAGCTCCTGTAGCCAGGTACTCATCCCCACTGGATCTGTCACATCCCATATATTGTCCCCCTCCTAGTTATCCTGATAAGTGAGGGTGGCCCGCCTCCAAAGTTTGTGGGGGTAGTCCCCCATGTGCCCCACGCTGACTGCAGATCTTGCTGTTGCCTCTGTTATGTTTGACTCCAAAATGGATGTTGTCACACAGAAATGTCTTATCACGCCACATCACACACCAGCTTGTACTGCAAGGGCCACATAAAGGGCCATGGAATGAACCGGCGAAGACAGACCATATGGGCAGGATACAGTGCCACTCTGTACAGCACACTTCCACAGCATGACATGCATTGCAGAATCAATTGCTGCACCATGTGTCCAGGACTGCTGCTGAACACCCTCCTGCTTGCAGAGGAGCTAGCACAATTATGGCAGCATCATGCACACCACTGGCCAAGAGTGTTTTGTAACAGCTTCTGCTTCAATCTCTCAGGGATACACGCTGCATCCAGAGGTTCCAGCTTGATCATGCTTCCATTGCACAGCTGTATGATGTGGTACAGCCACACGTTGCACCATATACCGGATGGTCCAGGGTGATGATCATTGAAACAAAGGTGCAATGGCATACTACACTACTGATTCCTTCCAGAGGGTGGCAGGAGATGTCATCAGTGTGAGCCAACCACCCGTGTCCCATATCCTGCACCAGGTCTTGGATGCCCTGCTGCACCATGTGCATGCCCACATTACCTTTCCAACCACCCCTGCAGACCTGCAGGCCATGAAAGGGGGCTTCTATGACACGCATGACATGCTGAACGTGATAGGCACCATAGACGGCACACATGTTGTGATCATGGCACTCACGGTGGGGGAGCAAGCATACTATAACTGCAAGGGGTTCCACAGCATAAACTGCCAGGTCCAATACAATGCAGACAGCATCATAACAAACATGTGCACTAAATACCCAGGCTTGAGCCATGATGCATATATCTTTGATCGGTCTGGCCTGGACACCCTATTGATGGATGTGGTGGGGTGGATGGCTGGTTGCTTGGTGGATACCGTGGGGGGAATGGGGTGCATGTTTGACACACCACACATACTAACACTTGTTCTTCCCTTTATAGGTGACAGCAGGCATCCACTGCGACTGTGCCTACTGACACCATAGCTGGAGCCACAAGGGCACATGGAGGAGGCATACACTGCGGCACACAGGAGGACACAGTCGGTTGTGGAATGCACATTTGGAAGGCTGAAGATGTGGCTCTGGTGCCTGGATCACACAGGTGGCAAGGCAAGACATGGCAAGGCAAAGTTTATTTGTATGGCGCCCAATCTCAGAGGCTCTGGGTGCCTTACATAAAAGGCAGGGTATAAATTAAAAGATCAATCATCATAAATAAGAAACAATAAAACAATGAAATGTCAAAAACAGCATAAATAAGCATTTATTGGTTGAATGCTGGTCAGGTCATTCCATTAGGGAAAGCCAGGGGAAAAAAGATGGGATTTCAGACCACTCTTGGACCTCTCAAACGATGGGGCCTCCTTGACAACAGCTGGAAGTGAGTTCCACGGGACTGGACCAGCAACACTAAAAGCTCAATCACTGGAAGTTCTTAATCTGGTCCTGGGAACTGCAAGGAGGCCCCTGGTCGAGGAGTGGAGAGAGGGGCATGAGGTGGCTGGTGTTAGAAGATCAGCCAGGTAGCTAGGGCCGAGTCTACGTAGGGCCTTATAAGTGAGTAAACTCACCTTGAAGATAACCCTCCACCTGACCGGCAGCCAGTGCAGGGCACACAGCACCGGGGTCACATGGCTAGACCTAGAAAGGTCAGTCAGCAACCTGGCAGCTGCATTCTGCACCAGCTGTAGTCGTCGAAGGGTACCTCCAGAGACCCTGAAGTAAAGAGCATTGCAGTAATTGAGCCTGGATGTCACAAAGGCATGCATCAATGTGGGCAGGTCCTCAGGTGAAACTAGGAGTTTGATCCTGGTGATATTCCTCAAGTGGTAGAAACCATTTTGGACAACAGCTGACACCTGAGCCTCAAGTGTCAGTCTGTCATCCAGGATCATGCCAAGATCTTGCACCCTACAGGAGGCCTTCAATGGCATATGCACAATGATGCTTGCCCCTAGGAAGGCATGCAGAGTGTTCACAGCCTGTGCAATGCTACACAACGTTTGTGAATGGCACCTACTGCCTATGCCAACAGATGCACCTGTGGACATGCCACGTGGTGATGATGATGATGACCCTGCCCGTAGTGGAGGGATGATACCCTGTCGGGACATGCTGTGCAGCACGCAGTAACACAGCATACATTTGGCTGGTAAATGTGTGGCCAGGGTGCACCGAGATGATGTACCACTTTGAGTGCACCTGTGCCAGGTATAATGCATGCATGGGTGCGATGTGGATGGTGCATGCATGTAGTGCTGCATCATCATGCTTTTGGGGGCGGGACACATGTGAATCACATGTGTGTGTTGGGGGGATCCGCTATGGACTGTTGTGCAAATGGGTGGGGAGTGCACGGCCTGATATTTGTGCTCATGTGTTGTAAGGGATGATACCATGTGGGATACCTGTGGTCACATGTGTTGGTGAGGGGGTGTTATGTGGTGTATGCATGATCCTGTGTGGTCCCAGGTATGTCCCTGTGTGAGGACCATGAGGGCATGTGTGGTGAGAGAGGATTCATATGGGGGACATGTGGTCCTGTGCGGTGCCTACAGGGGTCCCATGTGGGGTATGCATGGATATGTGTGGTGCTTGAGTAACATGTTGTGACCCCATTGTGGTCAGTGTAGTGCATGTTGGATATGTACTGTGGTGGTGTGTTCATTATGTTGCTCGTTGAGCCACCCATTTGGCACACCATGCTTGGGTGGCCCTTCTTCATGGTGGCATACACATGTCCGCCAGGTCCTTTGTCCTGCTCTTGTTCCCAGGCATCATCCCATTGCCCTGACCCCTGCACCCCTGATGGCCCATTGTGGTCTTCCACGCACCGGCGCCACCCATGTCTGGGGTCCCTCTGAGCTCCATGTGCACCTGACATGCCCTGTATGATGCCTCCACCTCATTTGGCTGGTTTGTGTGGCCACAGGTGCAACATGCACTGGTGGCATATGCTCCAGCAGCATCTCCAGGATGCCACTGATCCTGTTGATGCCCCTGTGCATGTCCTTCACCTCCTCAGTGAGGTAAAGCAATGCCCCTGTGGTGTCCTGCTGCACCACCAGATGATCCTGATTGAATTGCCACAGGTCATGGTAAATAGTCTGCAGCACACCCACCACTGGATTCTGCTTGGTGTGACATGGCAGCCATCTGGTCAGACCCTCCTCCTCCTCCTCCTCCTCATCACTATCGTGGCCAAGGTGGGGGACACTCACTCATCAGGTGTGCACTGCTGTGTGCCCATGCCTACAGGTGGCATTTTCAGGGAATCACCTTTGGGTGGCAGGATATGGGCTGGGCTGATTGTTGCCATATACCCAGCTGTGTGCACTGGCTTGCCCTGGGGTGGTGTTGGGGAACATGTGTGTGGGGTGTGTTGGTGTGGGATGTTGTTGTGGGGAGCCCACTGCTCTCTCTGTGGTGTTCTTTGGCCTCAGTCCATTGTCCTGGAGTGCCACACTGTCCTCCAGTATCGTTCTGACCTGGTCCCACTGTCAACCTGTGGGTGACAAGGTGGGTGATTAGTATAGACAGTGGTACAGCAAAGGGTCTCAGTACCAGTATGCCATCCCATTCATGCTACATACAGTCCATGGGTTCATGCTCCCTGGGAGGCTCAAGTGGTGCTGTGTTCCCTGCTGATCCCACTGTCTGTTGGGCTATGTCTGCAGGTTGAATCACAGGGTGGTTAATGTTGGCACCATGGCCCCACTGACATCCTATGTTGTACAAGGTAACCCACATACCTGCCAGGGTGTCGATTCCCATGTCCTCGCCTTGGCGGACCACATCGGAGATTGTCTCTGCCACATTCCTCTCTATGGGACTCAGGATTGGTTCCTTGGGGGGGTTTCACCCCTGGTGACTGACTGCAAGTCATTTGTGGCCTCCAGCTTGCGCTTCAAGGTGGACCACAGGGCTCGCCACTTGTGCTTCATGACACTCAGTGTGCATGCCTCTGGACCTGCAGCACTGCCCAACACCTGTATGTCAAGCCACAGGCGCACCTTCATTTCAGTGGAGACCTTCATCATGTCCACCCCATACAGTGCAGCATAGTGGGCACGAATATCAGTGATCAGAGTGGCCACCTGTGGTCCAGTGAAATTGGTTGACCTGGGCCATGTGGTGGTGGTCGATGGGCAAGATGCACCAGTGTCCCTTTGGCCATGCTCCTGCACTTGTGGGTCCAGGCCAGTGGGCTGCATTGCTGTAGCTGACATGCCTGCAAGAGCTGTGCCGGTGCCTTCGTCCTCCACGTCTGTATTCACTTCCATGTGTGCACATGGTGATGTGGTTCTCCATATATGGTGGGGTCACGGGGCATACCTGCATTCCTGGACTCCATCTGGACCTCCCCCATGTGGCTCTGTGTGTGTCTGCCAGTGCTGCCTCCAGCCTTGGACGTGTGTGCACCACTGGTTGCGAATGCAGTTGTGTGGTGCCATCCTATGCAGCATTCATGAGCGCAATGCCGCTTCATCTCCTTTTGGTGCAGTTCCATTGCATTCATGAATAGGGCCCAATGTGATTATAAGGTAGCTACAGTGTGTGTGGATGTCAGACAATTCCCCTCATTCTGCTTGAACAAAGCACCAAAAGTTGATACTGAAGCAATAGGAGGGTACACGAATTTAAAGACATACACTGTAGGTTGTTCAGGTGGGATTTTACTTGGGGTCTCCTGGTTTCTAAAGACTCATCTTAGGCTGCAGTTTGGTTGGGCTGGATCATGGGTAGCACAAAAGGGATAGGAAGTGAAGCCACTTGTTAACACGTGCCTTTTGACTATCTGGTTAACACTTGGCTTTTGACTTCAGTAGAGTCAGAGCCGCTGTGTAGCTGTACTCTGTTTTGTTCACCATTTCTTTTCTCTGTGTATCGCAATTTTGGTTCTGGTTCACATTTCCTGGCCTAACTTGACCCAACACAACAGAACTAGAAAAGCTGACAGTGAAAAAATGAGGATGTGATTAGTTAAACCACATTACATGATCATGCCATAATATTTAGCATGGCTGGCTGTCAATCAGATTAGTCGTTCATAAAAAGTGTCATTCAGACATTTTCTGCCTAAAGGGGATGCTTTACAAGCACAATAATCTACTACTGAGTGTGTAGTAAGACAAATCTTATCTCACCTCTCAGGTGGCTAACAACACTACTGTGTCTCATGCCTCACGATACATCTAGATCGGAAGGTAAGGTTTCTTACAACACACTGTGTCATGGGTTATTTCTTACTCATTCACTCTTTTCAAAAATGATCTGGGTAGGCTTGAATGGTTACCTGAAAATCCAAGTTAACCATTCTAGATTTAAATTAGAATATCTGGGTGTCTGCTAAACCTCATACTTTATCTCAGCTTTTCTAGTTTATCTGTTTTTTTGCATTTTCCTCTGTGCTTATTCTTCACCTCTGCTTCAGTGTCCTATACACAAGCAGAACATACCTGTAGAAGACATCAGAAGAAGGATCTCCTCCATCATCCGCCTTTCTGTTGTCTGTTGCCTGCTTCTGTCTCAGGAAGGTATGCTCAGCTTGGCAAGCAAGAATACAGAAAAATATTTTAAAAATGCATTCATGACTTTAAAATATAACCTGTTGTGTGAGACTGGGACTTGATAGCACTGCTTCACCATGCCTGGTTGTTGGAATCACTTACCCAGTTTCAAAGTACTAGTAACTGATCATACTGGCTACTTACTGTTTGTCCGGACACAGCAAATGCAGATATTCAGTATTATTTGGGTTTCTAATATCACTTTTAAGGGTTGGAATTCAAATGTCTCTATACCTTATACTGTGTGTCCACTTGTATGCACCATGTAATAATCTGTACACATTTTTATCTGACCCCATTGTAAATAAATGATCAATTGTCTGTTTTCGCTTTCGATGATCTCGAATAAACCAATTACGTGCTTAATTATTGATTGATTGAAATATTGGCTAAGTCTCTGTCAAAGCAGCCTAATTTTATTAGAGATGATTGGATACTCCATCAACACTCCTGGATACAACCAGACTTCACAATTTTGGGATGGCGGGGGGTAATACAGATATCGTCTCTGCACTGGAGCACACTAGATTTTTGTTTCTAGATGCTTATACACTCACCGTTAAACGGTCTACCTGGGAAAGTGCTTCATATAATGATAAGATAGTCCAAGATAGTTTATTAAGATGGAGACCAAAAGAATACATAGAAACATAGAAACAGTGAATCTGACAGCAGATAAGTACCGCTTGGCCCACCCAGTCTGCCCCCTTTTCCTTACCTACATTATTACTACAGATCGTAATTGATCTTTGTCTCTTTCTCCCTCCCTGCTTCCTTTCCTCTATGACTCCCTTATGCCTATGCCATGCATTCTTGAACCCCGTCACTTTTTTTGTTCCCATCACCTCTGCTGGAAGACTGTTCCGGGAAACTTCTTCTCTTTCTGTGAAGTATTTCCTCACATCTCTCCTGGATCAACCCCCTCCTGCTTCATAGTATGTCCCCTTGTTCTTGAGCACCTTTTCTTCTGAAAACAACTTCCCTCCTGTAACTTATTTACCCCTGTGAGGTATTTAAAGGTCTCTATCATATCCCCCGGCTCTTTCCTCTCTTCCAGGGTGTAAATGTTGTGGTCCTTTAGTCTCTCCTCATAGGGCTTTTGATGTAGGCTCTGCACCATTTTAGTTGCTCTCCTCTGGACTGCCTCTACCCAGTCTATGTCCTTCTGGAGATGTCATCTGCAGAACTGGACACAGTACTCTAGGTGGGGTCTTACCAGCAATCTATACAGAGGCAATACCACCTCCCTCTTTCTCCTGATGATATCCTTCACTCTGCACACCAGCATCTCACTTGCCGTTGCCCTCCCAAATGCCTTATTGCACTGCCTAGCACCTTTAGCTCACCAGACATGATTACCCAGAGGTCTCTTTCCTGCTTGGTAGTTGTCAATATCATTCCATCCATTTTGTACTCAGCCCCCAGGGTTTCTGTGCCCTAAGTGCATTATTTGACACTGTTTTGAAGTGAAACCCACATGCCATACCCTTGACCTCTCCACTAGTTTTCTCATGTCTCTGTTTATCCTTCCCCACCCGCGTGAGTCTACCTTATTGCAAATTTTGATGTCATCCACAAAGAGGCAGAGTTTCCCTTCCAGCGCCTCTGCAATGTCATTTATAAAGACATTAAAGAGGACCAGTGCCAGCACTGATTCCTGAGGCACCCCGCTGGTCACCCTCCCTTCCTCAGCATTAATTCCATTGACCACCACCCTATGTTGCCTATCCCCTAACCAATTTCTTATCCAGTTTACCATCTCTGGACCCACTCCTAAGCTACCCAGTTTACTAGTCTCCTAAGTGGAACTGTGTCGAAAGCTACATCCTGATCTAATTCCTGGTCACCAAGTCAAAGAAATCTCTCAGACTGCCCCCCCCCCCCATGAATCCCTGCTGCCTCAGGTCTTGTAACCCACTGGATTCAAGATACTCCACAGTCCTATCCTTCAGCATTAATTCAGGTTGACTGACCTATAATTGCCATCCTCCTCCCAGCTACCACTTTTGTGTAGTGGGACTACATCCACCCTCCTCTAGTCCTCTGGAACCACTCCCGCTTCCAGTGAGGTGTTAAATAAGAGTGTAAGAGGTGCAGCCATTACCTCCCTGAGCTCCCTCAGTACCCTTGGATTCACCCCATCTGGCCCAATTGCTTTGTCTGCCTTCAGATTAATGAGTCCCTCCAGGACTCTGTACTCTGAAAAAGGGCTAGTGTCTACCTCCCTCCCTACAAAGCTTCTGCTGCTTTTTTTGTGGCCCTTCCCCTTCTCCTTCCTCTGTGAATACTGAACAAAAGTATTTGTTCAGGATGTCTGCCTTTTCCTGGTCCCTTTTGGCACAGTCCTCCCTTCCCATTTTAACCTTACAATCCCACCACTGGTCTTTCTCTTTTCACTTACATATCTAAAAAAGATCTTGTCCGTTTTCATCACAACCTGGGCTATTCTCTCATCAGTTTGTGCCTTTGCACTCCTTACTGTTTTTCACTGCTTTCCTCTCTTTCCCCTGATACACCTCCCTCTCCTCCTCCTTTTGTGTCTCCTTATACCTTCTGAAGGCTACCCTTTTAGCCTTTTCCTTTTCAGTCATCTGTTTCGAGAACCATAGCAATATGTTTTTCTTCTTGCTTTTGTTCATTTGTTTCTCCCAAATTTTTTTTTTGCCTTTACTATGCTCCCTTTTAGCTTCACCCACTGTCCCTCCACCCTGCCCAAGCCATCCCCCCAACCCCACCCCAGCCAGGTCATCCCTCAGGCATTCACCTGTCTTTATAAAATCTGACCTTCTAAAGTCTGGACTCTCAGCTTTTTGGTTAAATTCTGCAGCCATCCTTATACTGAAGCACACTGTGCAGTGATCACTGGTCCCCAGGTGACCTCCCACCTTGACATCTGCGACACTGATCATGTTAGTGAGTACCAGGTCCAGTATTGCCCCCATCACAAGCGGGTTCTTTGACTAGTTGCCTGAAGAATGCCCTCCCACAGTGAATCCAGGATGCCCCTGCTTCTAGCTAAAGCCACTGTTGGGGGGCTCCACTCCATTTGAAGCCCCCATGTTGCAGCACCTCCTCCTTTTTTGCTATCATGCTAATGGCTTCCACCAGTGCCTTATCTAATTCCTACCCCTGTGCTCTAGGTCCATTGATCACTCCAGTGTGAATACAGGCTCTATTCCCTGTCTCCAGGGTTACCCATAGTACCTCTGCCACCCCTGCATGCCCTGCATCTGTGTCATTTATAATGCTTTTCCTTACATAAAGCACCACACCCCCTCCTTCCCTTCCTACCTGGTGATTCTTCCTGAACAGAGTATAGCCTGGTATGGCCATGTCCCAGTCATGGTTTCCAGTGCGCCATGACTCAGTAATGGCCATAGTATCCGGGCTGGTCTCTGCCATGATGGCCTCTACATACTAACATACTATTTGCCAGCAGATTAGGCCTTATGGTCTATTGAGTCTGCTCGAACCTCAGATCCCTAGTCGGGTGCCGATGCCCTCCCCTACATCCTCCTACATCTGCAACCTTATTTCCTAGACTTCTAGCATTTGCACACATGGCCTTCCTGATTTTGTTTCCACTCTGCTTTTTGTCCCTCTTTTTCTTTTTGCCTCCTCCCTCCTCCCACCCTCTTCCTCTCTTTTAATGCTCCTGTTCCTTCCCCTTTGTCTCTACCACCCTGCTTACTTTATTAATTTGCATCCTGGAGGATTCTTCTCCCCTTGGGTTCTCCTTACTTTCTACCTCAGCCTTGGGGGGGGGGCAGTTTCTGCCTCCCCAAGTCTTTCCACCACCCCATTCAGCTAGTTTAAATCACAGTTATTTTAGGGATTTGGGCACCCCATGGCACGTAATGTACCTGGATAAGTAATAAATAATCAGAGGTGGAAGTGCAGCAATACTGCAATAATCAGACACCTGGGGGGGGGGAGTTAGAGGCACAAGGTGCAACTTCTAGTATCTAACTTTTTAAAGTAAATTCCTAGTTAATAGGAGCACCTTGGAAATGGGATGTATAATCCTAATAGTGCTATTGTACTTCCTTCCTGTATAAAAATAAAAGCTTTTACTATTACTACTACTACATTTAGACACCCTATGGCAGATACTGTCCCTGTATAAGTAATGAATAATCAGCATTGGGTGTGGGGCAATAGTGCAATAACCAGAATCCTGGGGGTGAGGGTGAGCCACGAGGTATAGCAGAGTGCCTTCAAATACTCAGGAAGTGCAGTTATTACAGCTTTGCCCCATACCTGGAGTGGATTATTATACTTACTCAGAAAATGATCAAAAGTGTTATAAGGATATTACTTACGGAGATGGTAAACTACCCATTAAATTTGCACTGCGGTGGATCTACCCCAGAGAGGGAAACCTGCTGGATAGCCAAGCTGTCAGTGGCAAGTAAACAGTGTGGTTTATGCGCTGCCCGACTATCTCTGTGTTTTATTAATGTCATGGGAAGCAGGATAGCCAGTAACAACAAACTGAGCTGCAAATTGCTGATGGGCTAACTGGTTAAGCATTTTAACTCAGTGGAACTTCAGAGCTGGAATGAGAAGATTTTTGTTTGTGCGTTCTTCTCATTTTGGCACCCCATGTATTAGATTTGCCTCAGGCCACGTGCCTACTGTCTGTTGTTACCTGATGTACTCCTCCTAGTTGTTTTACGTCCCCTACCTACTCCAGACTCAACCAGGCTGGCAGTTCTGGAAAACCTCACCTTACATCCCTCCCCCCAAAACGGGGTTCACCCTCCTTTTGGTAAGACTATGGGTTATTCAGATGAGGAGTGGGAGGGATCACAACAGTATCCCCAGAGCAAGGGGAGGCACTGTATGTTTGGCATACTAATGAGGGTGGCCGATATTTCTGCCATTATGCTTTTGACAGTAAAGGGAGTTTCCTCCCTTGGGACAGAGAATGCTTATGACTGTCCCGGAGTGGCAGGCAGTACATGGTCACCCGCACTGCCATCAGGATCTCCACAGAGCCACCCCGAAGTGTTACTTAGGAGTGATATTTCCAGATCACCTATCCCTGGGGAAAAAAGCATCCATACAGATCCTCAGAGCCTTCTCTGCTGATCTCTACCCTTGTTGTCTCAGTCTTGGGGTGCAGTCCCAGGTCACCAACATGGTAGAGGGGGCCTTTGCCACTCAGCACCATGGAGCCAACACAAGGAAGAACTGTTTTTTAAAACAAAATGCTTTCCTAGACCCGACTCAACTCTTAAAATTTAGAACTGCAATGAATTTCCACTTCAAAATATAAAATTCAGATGAGCAATTATATAATTATAACATTGTTAACATACAAATAAATGTAAATTAATGGCTGTCAGAAGATCTCTGTAAATAAATACCTTTCAGAACCCTTTTGGGTTCTACTTGTATTTGTTTGGTGTTTTGTATTTATTTATGTCACCAGGAAAAGACTCCACTGAGCAAAGCTCGTTTACAAGGAGGTCCTGGGTAGGACAACATAAACAAAGCAATTCAACAGAAATATATGTAGTACAGCAGGAAGACAACAGAATACTGTACCAGATGCTGCATAAGATTCAATATTGATAAGGTACAATAATGCACTAAATGCCATGCTAATTTATACATTTACAGTCAGGAACAACAGGCAGGAACATTAATCCTATGCAGCATAAGGAAGCTAAAAGAATACAGAGAATACATACAAACGTCATGGAATTTACTTGTGAGATAAGCCATGTAGCCAGTAGTATATCATAGTAAGGCAGTGAGCATGTTAGACATAGCTTAGTGACAGGCAGAGACATCAGTGCAGTGGTCTTAACCGAAAGCTTTGAAAACAGTATGGCTTATTCAGAAGCAGGTAAGTGCCGCCCGTCCCATATTCCGAGTGGTGGTTTCGTGAGGCAGCCAAGTGGCCTCCTTACACCTCAGTTTTGATGGGGGGAAAAAATAACAAGAGCTGATAATGGAAGACGCTAGTAAGGGGTTATGCTCACAATCAAGGCTGTCCTTTGAGATTACAACATGGATATATGATATCAGTATACATGTCTATTGGCAAACAGTAGAAACGTAATACCTCTTTAAAAGAAACAGAGAACATGAGAATAAATGAACACACACACAGATACGCAGAAAAGACCAAAATGGAATTTCATTCAGTTATGTGATAGCTTCCTACAAGGAGCTACTTCTCTGTTAAGTGAGATAACTGATGGTGTGCTTCACTCTAGCAGCCATGGACTACGTGAAGGAAAAATAGCCTGGGAGAAAAGGGAGAGTTCTGTTTTTCCTTTTATTATTCTGCTTATTTACCTTGTTGTGGGTTATCATTTACTAATCCTGTATAAATCCTTACATTACATATGCATGTAGCAGTGCCAGTGGGCTCAAGTAGTGTGCACATTCAACTCCGAGGTCAGAAGATTCAGAAGATCGTGGGTTCTAATCTCATACCAGGAACCTAGGCTAATGCCTAACAGTTGTTTGGGCATTCAGCACTAATGGGATAATGAGGTGCTATACTGCAGAGGTGCAGTAGTATCCTTCAGAGGAGATGTTAAACTGAAGTCCTGTCTGCCCACCTCTGGTGCCTGTCCAGGTGCAAGGTAAAAATCCGATGGTGCTCATCGAGGAAGAGTAGGGGGATTTGTTATTAAAAGAAATCAAAAATAATAGAAACTGAAAAAAAACATGATAAACAATTACATCAGGGACAACTTATACAGTGTGCAAAAGAAAGAATTAAAGACAAGTAATAAAAAAAAATGATATAGGAACAGTTTGGAAAAAGATGTGCCCGTCTCTGGAATTGTTGAATAACCTGGTCTGGGACAATATCTCTCCTCAAGTTTCTTATGTTTGAGTGAGGTTTTTGACCCCCTACATGACCAAGGCTACTGAGCAAAGGTGCAGCCCACATCTGGGGCCGGGGGGCACTATTTTATTCACCATTGAGAGAGAGAACCAGAGGTTCCTGTCGCTGGACAGTGCTTGAATTCTACATCACTAGGAAAGAAGAATGTCTGAACAAACATCTACAGTTTCTGTCTTGAGAGAATACGGGGTCTTTTATTGAAAAGAAAATCAGGCAAACTGTCAAAGCTATGTATTGATAACTAAACACTTCAAAGGAATATCAGTTCATCCTTCGAGAAGTATCACCAGGAAAAAAAAAATAAGATAAAAAAATCCGGAGCAAAAAGGAAAAACTTTTTTCAAAGCCAGGACACAAAAATATTTTAACTAAGAAAAAAAAAATGTCAACCATCTAATTACAGAATCCAAGATACTGATTCCCAGTACTTATCCATATCGATACCCTTATGTCAACCTGTGGCTCACTATCCCGACATGCGCACCTGCCCAGGCACTATTGCCTGACAGGTGCAGTGTCCCGATAGCGATCATGCCAATGGATACATGCCAGACGGTGGTACGGGATGGGGTAAGGTAGCGGCTGTGACTGCTTGCTACCTCACCCCTGAAAACACAGTCGGATCTGGAAGCTGACCGAGCTGCCCCATGGTTGGACAGCCGGAGCACAGGCAGCTCAGCCAGCATGAGCCGTGGGACCAGGGTTCTGGTCCGGCCATATACTTTTGCCCCCCCCCATAACTGTTATTTATTTACTCCAGTGTCCACTCCCCCTCAGAGTTAGTTATTTTAGTTATGGGGTGGGTAGGGGGAGCGGGGGGGACACAGCCCCCTGCATTGAAAGAAATGGCATTTATTGCCGTGTTGCCTGACATTACTTCGGGCAAGTGGTGCCATTGGGTTTGTCAATTTCAGTTATCTGGACTCGGTATCCCTAAGCATCAGGATACTGAGTTTCCAGATAACATAGTATATTCATGGGGCAAGGTCAGAAGTTCCTTGTGGGCAGACTCACAGTGAATAGCAATTTAAAGCTATGATGACAGGATCTGCTGTATCCCTAGTTAGGCCCTTTTAGATGGAGCTTACCCAGTAACATTGCTGTTGGAACTGGCTTCCTGCAGGGCTTGCCATTTTGTTTACATGCTGCAGCTGTGCAGTGTTCCAGCAGTGCTTCCCTTTTTTGGGGTGCAGTTCCAGCAGAGGGGAAGGCTCTATGTAAAAGAATGGGAGCGGCACTGGTGCAGGCAAAGCAGTGGCTGTACACGCTTGCAAAAAAATGCCTACATTGGTACACACCTGTCCACATTCCCAACAAAGCAGGGAACGTTCTGTGCCACGGCAGAGTGCAATGGAACAGCTTGCAAGGTTCTGGCAGCTGTTAACATTGCTGGATTTGCAGTGATGACACTACTGACACCACTACAGATCTGGTAGTGTAAAAGCACCTATTTGCATCTTGTCTTCCACAGATAGAACTTCAGACATGCGAAAATGACTGCTATTGTGCTGGTATTATATCTCCAACTCTGCAGAGAAAAAGCATCCAAGACCAAATTAGCATACATAAGGTTCTATAACCATGGAAGTGACCAACATCTGACTAGAAAGGCCCCAAAGCCTTTCACAAATGAACAGTCCGGAAAAAAAAAAGTTCAGGAATTATCTCAACCTGATTGAAGCATTTCTGGTGGTGGCACATTCTTTCCTCCAAACTTTTATGTTTCCAAGATGACTCCTGGTTGACTATAAGTGCTTAGCCACAGTACGCACCACCTTTTATGGGGGATTCTTTTATAGATCAATTGGCGAATAACCACATGTGTTTTTGAAGAGGCACAATGTTTAAATTCCAAGTTCTTTGATGCAGGCCCTGGCCATAACTTCTTGATACAGTTGAGGTCTGGTTGAAGAAAGAATTTGCCATCTAGTTAGACCCCAAAACCCACAATTGTTTATGACAGGAACCATGTACAGTAGCTTGGTAAAACCATACTCCTACGTAACTCAGGAACTGTTTGTGGCCAGTTTTCATGGAACTGGGCTTCATTACCCCATACATACTCTTGCCATTAAGGGACACTGTCAACATTTCTTTACCTTTACTAAGTGAGCTACACAAGTTGTACTTTTGACAGTAGCAGTATTATACAATGCATACTTGACTCATGATTTGTAGATCAATGCAATTTATTGATTTTTTGGGGGGCAAAAGTAAAAATGAAAACAGTCTACCCTGAAGGCCGTCAGCCAATGCTCCTCCAGGTCCTGCACATCCCCAAAAGATTATGCCATGCCATGGTTAAACTCATTCATGTACAAGTTTGCCACAAATTTTAGCATGTGAATCAAATAATATGCCCAATACTACTTGCTTTCCTGGTTTTGAAAAGGTGTCTGTCTTCAAAAAATGAGTGCCATATAACCTAATAAATCCACAGTTTGAAAAATGAAGCTGTGACTCTGGGCAGGGGCGTTAGTGGCTATACTAATGGGCATACCTAGAGTCATGGCTTCCATTTTCAAATGGTGAATTTAGTGGGTAATATCACTCATTTTTGGAAATGAGAAATGCTGTTTTGAAGTCAGGAAAGCCAGTGGTACTGGGCACATCATTTTATTCACATGCTAAAAGATCTTAACAGACTCATACATGAACAAGCTTACCCGTGGCGTGGCATGGCATTACCTTTCACAGATGCATGGAAGCATCAGCTGATTGGGCTCCACCAAGTTACAGTGACAGAAATCCTGATGACATCCCTTACAGCGATGCGATCCCACTGAGATCGCCGACATTGACGTATCCCGACAACGATCCGTAACATACCAACACTGACTGCCGCACTTGAGCGCATCAATGCAGGGGCGGTGTGCCCCCACACCCCCCTTCTTTAAATATCTAACTCCATGTCACACAGACAGTAGGGTTAGGTGCCTCCCCCATCAATGCAAAGTCCATCAAAGAGAAATCCCCATCGCTGCAAAGTCCATCGCCGTCGGGATTTCACTGTAGGGGTTTCACTGTCGTTGTGTCAACGTTCCGACTCTATACCAGCCAAAGGCCTTCAGTTCAGGTCACTTTTATTTTTACTTTTGCCCCCCCCAAAAATCAATAAATCGCACTGATCTACAAATCCTGTCACAAGTATGCATTTTATAATACTGCTACTGCCAAAAGTACAACTTACAAAGTGCACCTAGTAAAACTGAGGACAAGCTGACAGTGTCCCTTTTAGCAGATCTAGGGCTGGATTCACAAAGCTTTCAGAAGATGCAAAACCATCCCTAAGTCCCCAAAACTGCTGTAGCTATGGAAAAAAAGGGGAGATTGCTCTAAGTGCTATTCACAAAAACCTCCGCAGCTGCAGAAAAAAACACTATGGACTGTGGAAAAAAGTGCAGCTGCGAAAGTCCCTGAGGAAAAAAAGGTGTGAGATAAGTAAAACACAGCCCCTGAAGGGCTATTCTCAGCCAGGTTTTTTTCACAGTTGTGGAAAAAATGTTACACACAGTGGAATGAGGTGGAACTCTCCCTCAGCAAACTCAGTACTGCCCCAACAATTGGAATCTATTAAGGTGGAGGTGAGGCACAGGTAACAGCATCCCAGATGGTATAGCAGTGGCTGATGTTACAGCAACAAAAGCACACATTGCCATGCTATGGCAACAAGCAACAACCACCAGACCCAGTGCAGCCCATGACGGAGCCCCAGAGGCAGTACAGCCTGACCTGCCTGCAGTGATTGCTACCCCTGCAGGCAACAGGAACGCCCCAGGGAGGGACGACCAGCAGTGACAGTCAGCCACTGTGGTGCCATGGTATTGCTGGTATCTGTGGTGCTGCGGTGGTCCCAGTTGAGGGACTGGTTGCTGGTATCTTTGTGGGTGCTGTCAGCCTCATACTATGGCAGCAATGTTAATGTCTGCTGCTTCAGCTACTTGTTGTTCTATTGCTGTGCCTCCTCAGCCATTTCCACAGCTGCGGATCCACAGCTGCGGATTTGCAGCACTTACGGAATTCCTGCAGCTGCTGGAATTCCGCAGCTGTGGGATTTTCTTTAAGAATATCACGCAACTGCGTTTCCGCAGTGCTGCAAGCCTTTTTCCCGCAGCTGTGGGATTTTTACTGTTCTTTGAGAATCCTACCCTAGTCTGTAACCCTGCTTGCAAATTGGTATGGATAAATAAAGAAAAAAAACTACAGCGTTTAACATGTTCAGACCCCCTTCTGTACTGGTAGGTACAGTAAGAGAACTCCCTTCTTGCCAGATTAAGACAGCTGCCCCGCAATAACTAGAAAAGAAAAATGATATTTTAGTTTCCAGTTCTGAGGGAGGAAGGAATACATAACTCAAAAATAACAAAAAAGGCAAAATACATTATTTTATGAAATAAACCCTTTTGTGTTTAGAGAAGCACTGTGATTTCCAGGCATTGGCCTTCCCCATACAGAAGTTCAAATGCTCTGACCAATTCCACAAGGCCAGCTCTTCCTTCCCAAATAAAGCCCCAAGATTATAATTGGCATTTCAATAAACGGAATCCCGTGCACAGATGTACTCCTTGTATTGGTATTACCTACCATGAGTGCCACACTGTTACATGCATTTTTATTCACTCTTGATCCTAAGATTCTCAGCAAAAGAATCTATGACCTTGAGTACCTTGCAGCTGTAGGCTTCAGCCAGCGTTTAACATGTACATTTACCTCTGCCCTACACAATTACCTTTACCTCAGCTGTTCCTGCTTTAATCCACCTTAATACCTGTCCCCAGTTTCTGCCTTCCTACCATGACCCCCCCCCCCAGGAGGGTTCTCAACATCCTGAAGGGGGAAATCAGGAAATGGCTACCCCTTCTCCTCAAATTCATTTCTTGCCTCTCCCCCCTCTCTCTTCTCCACCTGCCCTTCTGGGTCACCAGCGTGTACAACCTAACCCCATCCTTTTTACTCCAACAGCACTTGCGTACTACCTCAAAGCTTGCTCCTGGTACTTTCATGCACTATAAATGGTTCTATAGGTTTTGTACGTTCATATGTTCTTTTGTATGATTTTGGACATGTATTATAATTTACCCAATGTTTCACTACTGTTTATTGTACAATACCTTGTGTTCCAACTGTTGAACAATCTTACAATGTTGTATTCTTTGTACTACCAACATACTGTTGTAACTGATCATCCTTCACAACCCTGTGTAACCCCTCCCCCCAGGTTGCACTGTGAGATGAGCAACTTGTTGTTAAGTGTGCCCTCCTGATGAAACATTTCAATAAATAAAGAAATACGACCAGCGTAAGCTGTGATTTTTAATGCCCTGCCCCAGGGGGGTGCCAACCACTTTCTGATCTGTGAGATGCTGTTTTACCAGGGGATCCAGAAGAAAGATGTAAAGAAGAGGGCTCAAGGGGCACCAATGTCTGACCCCAGTCTTGACAGAAGCAGACTCAAACACACAATTAACCCAAGGTATAACCATAGCACTCTTACATAAAAGTATCAGCCAGGAAATAAAAGTTGTTGGAATTTTATAAAAAGACAGTACTATGAATGAAAAGGTGTGTGAAACTGTGACGAAAACCTTAGCTTGATCTAATGAAATGATCATGTCAGGTGTATGTTGATTCCCATGTTGCAATACCTCTCTAAGAATATACAAATTCTCATAAACTGAGCAGTCTGGTATGGAACAAGTCTGGGACAGTTCAATTAAGTGAAAAAGTAGGGGAATGTTATTGAAAACAAACTAAACATAAAAAGTAAATAAAGAGAATCATACAAAATCATCAAAGGAAAATAAAAATTTAACAAATGGAAAAGGAAATAAATCTTACAACAGATCAAGTCACCTATCCCTGGCATTAAAAAAAAATAGATATACATATATATATATATTAGAGGCAAAAACTCCATTTAATGCATTAGTTAGGGTTGTTCAGCGACAAAAGTGAGGAAGTCGCTGTTGGGTTTAAACCCCCCTTGGACCCCAGCCACCCCCAACCGGCATTGGGGTGTGCATTGGGATTCAGCCCTAACTCTCACCACATGACATGTGGAAAGCAGCAGAAGTATAGGAGAATGGGTGAAAGTTAGGACCCACGATCCCAATGCACACCCAATGCCGGTTAGGGTGGGCGGGGGGTCAAGGGGTTTTCAACCCTAACAGCGAATTTCCTCACTTTTGTCGCTGTGGAACAACCCTAACTAATGCATTAAATGGAGTTTTTGCTCTAATTTCCTTTCTTTGAGAATGATAATGAGAAATAGTGAATGTAATGCAGCGAGGGGAGCGTAGGCTCAGCAGCGGCGGGAGCGCGGGGCCATGATGTCTTGTGGCATACTAACAGGGACAGCAATGCAAACAGAGATGCTAACAGTGGCGCACATGGTAACACAAGCGCGAATGAGAACAGAAAGGCTAACGCACATGGTGGTGTAGACGGGAATGGTCTGCCACGTGATGTGTTGTCACATAGTAACATGGTGCCTGCAAACAGAAATGTCAATGGGCATGGTGATGTAAAGTGAAACAGAAAGATAAACAGTACTGTAGACAGAAGTGGCAAAACATAACAGAAACGCAAGCGCAAATGAAACGCAAAGGATAACGCACATGGTGGCGCAGACGTCAACGGCAAGTGAAACGGGTACGGAACCGCAAGCAGAAAGGGCAACAGTAACAGTAATGTAAGTGCACAGGCTGATTTTCCCCAAAACCTGCATAGAGAAAGACAGTGAGTACAAATAATGTATGCATAATAATGAGTATTGGCGCAGAAAATGAGAACTTGAAATACTAAATACGTTATATCTCAGGAACCGTCCGACGTAGAAAAAAAATTTAAAAGTCATATGATTTACAACTGTCCTGGCTAATTTGGCTACATTCTCTAAGTTAGGAGCTAAGGATTTTTCCGACGAAAGTCCGATCTCGCACCGCTTCTCGAGATACGGGCCCTGAAAGGCACGCTACGCCGTAATGTTATCTATGGAAAAAAGAAAGTTCAGAGCGCCATAACTTTGCCTCCCTGTAATGTTTTTTACCAAACCACTGAAAGGCACATCTGTGGGCTGTTGACTATCTTCCCTCCAAATTTCAGGAAAAAAGACCAAACCGTTATTTTGCAGCAGGGATCCAAAGGATTTCTGCAATGCATCGGGCACCGTAATGTTATCCTATGGGAAAAACTGTCAACTTTGGAGTGCCGTAACTTTGCCGCCATGTAATATTTTTTCACCAAACCACTGAAAGGCACATCTGTGGGCTATTGGCTGTCTTCCCTCCAAATTTCAGGAAAAAAGACCAAACCGTTATTTTGCAGCAGGGTGCCAAAGGATTTCTGTAATCGATGCGGCGCCGAATGTTATCCTATGGGAAAAACCGTCAACTTTGGAGTGTCTGAATCTTTGCCATCGTGTAATATTTTTCAATACAACACTGAAAGGCACATCTGTGAGATGTCGGCTCGTTCCCTCCAAATTTCAGCCCAAAACTCCCAACGGTTCTTTTGCAGCGCAGTGCCAAAGAATCGCTGTCACTTTCCCACAGATGGAAAACTACTGTCGCAATTTGCGAAAGCTTTCGCAAAAAAGTTCGACACTTTCGTGAGCACGAAAGTAATTTGCGAAAGTATTTTTTCCAGAAATTTTAAAAACATATTTCTGGGGTGTTTTACCACAAAATAAAGACATGGCAAGCATCCTCAGGGTCCGACTAGGTGAATACAAAAAGAATTAGGTTGCTAGAGGGTCCCAAATTTAAATGCCAACCATTTCTCTGATCACCAACTGAAAACAAAATGGCCGATTTGCGAAAGTAACAGGCCCATTTGCGAAAGTAAAAATGCATTTGCGACACTGTCGAACTTTTTGTTAACTTTTCCCATTGACTTATAATGGGAAACTGTTTTTGAATAACTTTTGAACCGTTTAATATTTTTCATGAAATCTTCAAAGGCACATCGGGGACCCTGGCATGTTTTCCTGAAGATTTTGGGCCCGGTCGGCATAAACCGTGACCTGTAGGTGCGACCGTAGAATTCCAGAAAAAGCGTAAACGCGTGCACAGATCATGCTTAATAACTCCGCAGTCATATATCTGACTAGTATGAAACTTGGTAGATCCCAAGGCCTATGGTTCTTGATCATATATTCCAAATTTCAGGCAAATCCATAAAACGGTTGCAAAGTTATTAAGGTGCAAAGTTTTGGGGTTTAACATAGAAATGGCTCCTCAACCCTAACTATAGTGGCTACTACTGCATTATTATATATATATATATATATATATATATATATATATATATGTGTGTGTGTGTGTGCATGTGTGTGTTAAAAAAGGAAACAAAAATGACCAAAGGGAAAGGAATTAAAAATGGCATATAAAAGGAGGAAAAACAACTGAAAGGAAAACTAATACTGGAAATCCATAAAGAACCCAATATTATTATTCTTTTTGGTAACCAGGTAAGGCCCACTAGGCACAAGTGCCTTTTTTCGGGGGTGACCTGGGAGCACTGGGGAGGTTAAGTGACTTGCTCAGAGTCACACAGAATGCAAGTGGAGGTTGTGGGAAATGAATCCAGGTCTGCTGAATGTACCAAGCTCATTCAGAACTCATTACTCTAACCTCTAGGCTATACTGCCAGCCCCTATCGACTGACTATATCATGGATCTGTCAGCAGCTTATTGGCATATTGTGCCACAGGGTGTGCAACTTGTGTCTTGGACAATTTCTGGCTTCATAAGCATAGATCTCCTTAAGTTCAAAAGTAAATTTAGCCAATAGCTCATGCAAGTTACAAAGCATTTGCTGAAAGTGCAACAGACTTCTAGTTTTCCAAATACGCCATGTAAAACAAGCAAAAATAAGAGACAAAGGGCAGGATTCACAAAGATTGTGTAATTCTCGCAGCTGCAGCAAAACATCGGCGTCAAAGAGTGGCCACTTGCAGAGCCGCAGGAGTCCCGCAGCAGCGGGTATTTACAAAGGTGGAGCCGGATTACGGCCAGCTCCACGATTTATGGCAGCTTGCTGGTGGTGTCACCAGGGAGATAGCTGCGGAAAGGTACTACAGGTGATGGGGGCAGCCATAACACCCTCTGCAACTGCTGCGGCTGTGAATCACAACCAGGGCAGCTGCGGGCTATTTCAGTCCACAACTGCAGTTGCGGAGTGGGACTTGGGTCCCAAATGCTTTGTGAATCCTGCCCAAAGTACTTTCATGCCATTGTTTCCTAATTCCCAGCATACATAACATAAATAGGGATAATAATTTACAGTACAGCTGACCTCACAACCCTTAACAGCATCAATCTAGCCCTCAACAAAGCCTGCCAACTAGTCACAAGCAGTGATAGATTAACCCACATGTGCGAACTCTATAAGTGTGCAGGCTGGCTGACCTTTGAAGGGAGACTAAAGTACCACCAAGCCAAAAAGATCCTAATGAATCTTGCACCCTCTGGCCTTCACCCCCTCATCCAACCAACCCCTCACAGGAACACCCCTAGGCACCTGGCAAGCACCCCCCTCTTAGTCCCCCACTGTAGGACTACACTAGGGCAAAGGTCTTTCCGCTATCATGCTCCCCTCTGGCTTAATAACCTTCCCTCTTCCATCTCCCTGGCCCATATCCTTGGCCTATTTAAAAATGGCATTAAGAGACATCTCCTTGACTCGGAGTCATATGGCTGTTACGAACAGTCCTCCCTAATTCGGTATGCAATAGAAAAATAGCATCTCTCATGACCCAAAGGTAGGTCTACTATCCCGTCGGGACTTTAAACCACAAACTCAAGGCCTGGGTAGGCCTATAGAATCGGTAACCTGTCTCACTTCACCTCGATGACCTAGGGTCCTTTAACAACCCTAGAGATACTAACCAAGCATTGTAAATTATCCTGTATGATGTAACCATGTAAAATTTGTCTTACTGTGATGTTCTGCTTAGTGAGGTATGTTCAAAATTGTCTTTTGTAATGTGTCCATTTTGTATTGACGTGGAGCCTTTGCAAATAGTCTTTGACTCAAAGGATTGTAATACTGAAACTTCAATAAAATAGAAATAAATGAATAAATAAGCATTTCGTAATTTACCAACTTAAACATAGGCTCCACCCAAGTATCAGCGACCAGGTCCCAAAATTTGGAAGGATATGAACATTGAAAAAAAGGTGGTCCACAGTCTCAAGCTAGTTATTACATGGGGTGCCAGTGCAGACTCTTTGTGCCATACTCCTATGCTTTTCATTCAGCTTAACGTTTAGCTGCTCATGGCATCAAAGGCATTGTGCATCCCATATCTTAGGTGGAATTCTGGGATCAGACGGAAGACACGACAGCTGGGAGACATAAGCAGGAGGGCAATAATCAAAGGTAGTTTCTGTCAGGAACTGGGACCCCGTAACCCACTGGTACAGGACTTTCTCAGTCATAAAATAACAGGGATCTAGCCTCCTGGCAAGAAGGATGAACAACGTTATAAATAAGCCTTTAAACTGACTGAGTGAGGTGTTGAGACAGATGATCAGGCTGAACCTCATAAGTCTAATTTAGGCAAATGACCTAGCGGTTTCAAGGTACTTGCCTTTAATGCTAGAAGTCTGGCAAATAAATTTGAGGAGTTAAAAAGTGTACAAATTGAGTCCCGATGTCATAGGTGAGACAGAAAACTGGTGAGATGAACATGATACTTGACATAAGAATTTGGACGGTTACCGATTACTAAGCAACGATAGACCTAATAGACGAGAAGAAGGGGTAGCACTGTATTATAAGAATACTCTTCATGTTACAGAACTACCTCAAAGTAATAACTGTACTGAATCATTGTGGGTAAAAAAAAAATTCTAAAGCCAGACCCATAATAGCTGGAAATTGATACCTCCTGCCCAGTGATACAGAGGAAACCACACTGGAAACCACATTGGAAGCACTTTCGTAAGAGTTTTGCCAACACAGTAGTAATAATGATGATCTAATACTTGGTGGCTTTAACATGCCAGGGACTGACTGCGTTAAGAATGAAGCAACCAGCTGAATGAGAGAATTATAGTATTTCTAGCTCTTTCAAGAAACTGTAGCCTGGAACAACACATTACTACTGTAGACCCACAAGAGGGGATAACATATTGGATCTAGTACTAACTAATTTTATAGATGATTTTTCCTATGAAATCAGGGAGCCAATTGCCAGCAGTGACCATGACACCGTAATTATTGAATTCCATAGGAAGTTGATGAGACAGGAGGGAAATGTAATAAATTATGACTATAATACTGTACAGCCAACTCTGATGTTATCAGAGCAGAGTTAAGAAACTGGAGGTTTTAAAGGGAATTTGAAAATAATAATACAGAGTATTGTTGGACATTATTTAAAAATAAATTACTCAGTCTCCAGGATATGCACATAAAAAAACAGATATAGAATAAAAGAAAGTAAACTCCACCCACGGTTCACACAAAAGATTAAAAAAACAATGATACAAAAAAGGATTCTATAAAATCATGAAAAACATTGTATTGAACAGAATAACAAGACTGTAAAGCAATGAAAAACAGAAAGAAGAATGGCTAAAAAGAACTAAGCACTAAAACTTGTAAGGGAAAAATACAATCCAAAGGCATTCCATAGGTACTTAAACTCTACTAAATCAACACAGCCAATAGTAGGGCGATTGAAAATAGAGAGCAAAATACTAACAGATAAAGCCAGACTGGCTGATACGCTCAATAAACATTTGTATGAGGTGTTTAAGAATGCGAATGAAGACTTTCATCAAGATACACGACACATTGTAACTTGTGAAGATTCTGGATTAAATAGTTCCCCAACCTCAGTATTGGAAATCAGGTAAGCCTAACATCACTAGATGTTTCTAAATCAGCTGTTCTAGACAGACTAGCCCCCAATATTACTAAAGGAAGCATCAGCTGAATTAGTCCATCCTCTAAAACAATAAATATATTTTGCTAAATCCTTCAGTACTGTTGAGGTCCCAAATAACTGGAGAACAGCAGAAGTTGTGCCCATTTTAAGAAAAGTAGGAAAAGTGACCCTATACATTATCAGCCAATAAGTATAACCAATGTATGTGGCCAAATCATGGTATCCTGTATTAAAAAGATGTTACAAAAACAGTGCAAGTGATACCCACCAATGTGGATTTACTAAGGGGAGCTCCTGTAATATGAAGATACTAAGCTTTTACAAAAAAAAAAAATTGTGGAGCCCTAGATCAAGGTAGCACAGCCAATGTCATCTTCCTTGATTGTAGCAAGGCATCTGATGTTGTCCCACGTGATAAGTTAATATACAACAAACTGGAAAATCTACACATAGGCATGTAACAAAATATATTTCATCTTGGTTATCTGAATGAGTACAATGCAATAGAATTAATATCTTTACATCAGATTTTGGAAGCGTCACGAGTGTAGTACCACAGAGGTCAGTTCTGGGACAAATATTGTTCGGTGTATACATCTCAGACTTGAGTTAGAATTTGAGCAGTTGGTATAGAATTTTTGCAGATGATGCAAACATTTGGAGGCCCTGTTAATACTGCTGATCAACACAACTTACTACAGAATGGCTTATATACATTGAGAAAATGGGCTAACAAATAGGGTATGCATTTTAACTTAATAAAATATACAGTAATGCATTTGGGTTAATCTGGCCACAGAAATCAGTACTGCTTCAATGACAGTAAATTATCACAACAAATTGCAAAAAAGACCTAGGCATTACATCACACAGGATCTAAAAAATAAAAAGCACTGTGACAAAATATTCAGGAAAACAAATTCTTTGGTCAATAATGTACTTCAACATCTCAAAATAAGTCTGCGAATATTATTATACTCTGTACAAAACATATATCAAACTGCACACTGATTACCGTTTGCAATTTCGGCCTGGGGGGAACTCAGGTAAAAGTAACTTGATAGAAAGAATCTAGAGAAAAACAACAAAACCTATAAGTGGGTGTGAAAATAGACCATATGAAGAAAGATTAGTTAAAACTGGTATGTATTCTTTATACATAAAGAGAATTTGTGAAGACTTAATGTTATTATACAATATACATAAGGATAACAAACTTATGCAAAGCATGAACTTGAAATTTAAATCAAATACTTAAATGACCAGAGGTCATAGAAGACAAACTCAATTGCAAACCTTCAAAACCACTAAAAGGAGAATATGTTACACCCAACATACTGGCGGTATTTGGAACTTGTTAACAGCAGAGATAGTGAACAGTGCCTCACTTAATTTTATGAATAGACTCAATGTTTATGTGAGCAATACTTTAATAATTGATTACTGGGGGACAGCTTTATATGGGCTGCTAATGTCTTTTGCTGTCTCTGATATCCTAGTAAATCCTAGTAAATATTAAACATATGTGTCATGGGAAATTTTCAGGTTCTAATCTTACCAAAGGCCTCCTGTAGTGGCCCTTAGGTTGGCCTACATACAACAGCACACCTCAGTCCTGCCCAGAGAAAAACTATTAGGCAAGTGCTGGATCCCCACTTTCATGTATTTCAGGTGTACCCAGACTTTCCAACCAGCAGTCCACATAGTCTCTGGGTCAGTGATAGCCTGGGGTTCACCAAAACAATACATTTCTGCTTCAGCCAGTACTTGATGTCTATGAGGCTGACCCCATCATTTTTGAACAGAATAGTGAGTTTTGTAGGCTGGCTTAGTGAGGGGTATAGACAGGAATGGAAGGCCCAGAGGAGGTGTTTTAAAGGGCATGGAACCTTTACCAAAAGTGCTTTATACCTGCAGATGTTTTAAAACTGATATCGAATGTCGTTTCACCAGCAATATGAATGAGCGCATCGATCTTGCTTGCAAAGAACTTCATGGAGTCCTTAAGTAGGGTCCATGCCATATAGACCCTGCGTGGTGCCTTGCCTAAGCCCCCCTTATATCTAAGCTATATGGCATTATGGCATTTCGCAGGTAAAACTGGAGCATGGAATAGGGAGACATAGGGTCTCTGCTTTTTTTTTCCTAGAGGCATTGGGTCGAACCTAAGATGTAGAAGGATGTGGAGCTGCAGGTCAGAATGACTAGTAGAGGGCTTAGAATTCCTGTCCCATATAACAAAGTCAGTAGCCTCCTGCTATACAGCCAGGGCCTCATTTTTATTTATTTATTTATTTGTAGAATCGGTTTACAACCTTTGAGCCAGAGGCTCATTTACAAAGGTACCTCGTCATATTGAGGACAGACAGAGCATTTAGGTTACAGAATACAGGTCACTGACTTAGAGTTACACAGAAGATTTCATACATTGTACAGTTTAGTAGCATTTTCAGTGATACAGCTGAGCACATGCTGGTTGCAACAGGGGTAGGATGCACAGGGGGGAGAAATGGGGTGGGGAGTGAGGTGGAGTACCACCCAGTGGGTGTTGTCTAGTGTAGAGAGATAGTGGCAAGGCACCAGTTAGAGACAGGAGAAGCTGCGAGTGTTAAATGGTTATCCATAGGCTGTGCAGTGTCACCAGCTGGGTGAGTGTGGGTGTTGGTCTGTGTAGGCAATTTAGAAGCAGCATTAGAGGGTGACTGTACAGGCTGAAGCACCAGTTGTACCACACATTTTTTTAACTCTTTATTTATTACTTTGCAGAGTAACTGTTGGGTAATACAATCTCATGCATAAAGGTAACAACAGACTACCAGCAGTAAATCAGACTATCTTACAACAGTAATACAATTGTTCCTCATGATACCACAACCAGAGTATAACTAAAGACTAGGCATTTACTTATTGTAGAAAGATTTCAGCATGGGTCAGTCCAGGCTGCCCCACGTATCATGTTAATCCCTCACTGCAGTGAGGATGACACCCCGCCCATGTCGCACAGCAATCCCCTTTTCAAGCACCACACATTTTATAAAATCAAACTCAGGATTCTGAGTCAAAGCCAGTTTGGGGGGATTGCAGGAACAAACTCTGTATCTACAGAGCTCTCTCCTTCAGTACCAACAAGCACAGTATCAGATGCAGTCACAGTATCAACTTATGTGGGAACTTTTACAGGTGGGTCTCCTGGTCTTGGGATGCATATTGGAGAGCTGCCTGAGATGCAGCCTTTGTTTTCTCTTGCTGGTTCACAACCAGTGGCCAGCAGTGCCTTCTCGATGGACCAATCAGCAGCAGCATCTGTGGCAGCAACAGCATCAGGTCTAGACTGTCTAGAAACTTTCTTCCCTGGCTGAGATTTCAGTCAGTATGTGGGAACCAGTCCTTCTTGCAGCCACATCTCTGGAAACAGAAGCATCCCAGGGAGCTGGAACATCAAGAGTCAGTAGCTCGCTCAGTTGCATAGTGTGTTTTGACTGCAAAAGCTGATGGAGCAGCCTTCTAACTTTGATCTGCTACACTTTATCTGCCTGTCCTGTCAGTGGGTTCTAACTACTATCAAAATCCGCTACCCTCGGTTGCTGTCTTGCAGTCTGAAATCTGGCTTCCTCTTCAGTTATCATGGCCAATATTTACTGCCTTATTTCATTAAGTTGCTGTGCTATTCACTCCTCACTCACATTCTATGCCTTCTGCTCTACAGAGATTGCAGGGACTGGAGCTCCTGTATCTGTGCCCCGCTGTACTGTAAAAGGTAGTCAGTCCATCAATTGGTTGCAAAGTCACACCATCTCCTTCTGGCACCACAAGACGTAACGGGTTTGCTTCTTCAGGATTTGGGTGGGGAGAGAAGCAATCTTTTCCACCTGGGTAGCCATGTTCACCTTCTACAAATCAGGGTCCGCCATTCCCCAAAAGGAAGCAACTAGTCCCACCTGCAAGAGAGTATTTCGCCAGTGTCAGTGTCAACATTACCCCTGTCAATAAAACAGATCCATGTACCCTCAAGGCCCACCCCGCTAGGATTTTCCTGGAAACAAGGTGCCACAGTTCAGTGTGCCTGTCCTGCACAAACATAACAAATCAATCCACCAGCCAAGCAATCAATCAGTCAATGAAATAGTCCCATGCAACCCTTCCCCCCCCCAGCATACACATGAAAATGAGCTGTCACAGCTCAGTTTGCCTTTCTAGGTCAAACCTTGCAAATAAATAAACAAGCATTTGTCAATGCCGAATGTTGGTTGCGTGTTAAACAATTTTTTTTGCAGTTCTGAGCCCAGATTTTGAAGATTTCAAATCCTGCCCGAAAAGTGATTTCGCGCTGCGACTACGAAATCGCCTTTTGGGATGCAAGAACAAAAAACATTTTGGCCAGGATCTAAAAAATGACAGCTGTCATATTCGTGGGTTGTTGTGAAGAAATGGCTATGTTGAAAATTTGGGGTCAAAAATATTGAAAATTGCCAAAGTTACGAGCCTGCAGTCTCAAATTTCAAGGCAGGCACATATGTTTGTTGTTTGTGAATATTTTTGTTCCAAATTTTCAACATACCATTCTTATGGCCCCACCTCATGAATAAGTACAGAGAAAAATTTCAGCTCCTGCTTGAAAGATAATTTCATGCAGCAACTGCAAAATCACCTTTTTGGATGCAAAAAAAACCCCATTTTGGCCAGGATCTGAAAAATAACAGCAGTCACATTCATGAAGTGCTATGAAGAAATGACTATGTTGAAAATTTGGGGTCAAAATATTGAAAATTGCCAACATTATGAGCCTGCGTTTGCAAATTTCAACGCAGGCTCATAACCTTGTGATTTATTTTGCCAGCCTGCTCGTGCCCCGTGCACACACACAGCCACACTGGGGCCAAGAATAAACTTTACTAGTGATTTCTGTAACTATAACATTTCTCTTTGGCCCCCAATAGTCTCTCTCTCTTTTTCTCTTCTGGATGGTGGCACAAGTCAAAGACTTATTTTGCCAGTCTGCTCTTGCCCTGTGCACACACACAGCCAACCTGGGGCCAAGAATAAACTTTATTTGTGATATCTGTAACTATAACATTTATCTTTGGTTCACAATAGTCTCTCTATCTCTCCCCTCCCCTCTGGATGGTGGCACAAGTCAAAGATTTATTTTGCCAGCCTGCTCTTGCCCTGTGCACACACACAGCCATACTTGGGCAAAGAATAAACTTTATTTGTAATTTGTGGGGCTATAACATTTTTCTTTGGACCCTAATAGTCTCACTTTCTCTCTTTTATTAGTTGCTGTAGGAGCGGCAGCAGAGGTAGGGGTGTCAGGAACTGGGCCAGAATTTTTTGTATGTTAATTTTTGAAGATCCTTGGAGGTGGGGACATGCAATGATGCCAGCATCTACCTTGCCCCCCCTCTTGCATGTGGCCCCAGCAGTGGTGGTAACCCTAGCCTCCACCAGAGGTGTACAATGCGCCGGATGCTCTTCCCTTTCCCCCCAGAGAAGGAGAGCAGTCTCTGGGACACTCAATCCTACTGCCCCTGGCCGACCCTCCAACTCCCTAGTCCATCTCCGAGCCCATAATGTAGGAACAGCAAGCAAACACTTATAAGTTGCCATGATAACTTTGTAATTGTTTCACATTTTGACCCCAAATGTTCAACATAATCTTCTTATCACCATACTTCATAAACCCCCATAGGTGAAAATGTCTTAATCCGTAGCAAAACGCCATTCCGTGCCACAGATGCGGAAAGTCATTTTGGGCAGAATGTGAGAAATGACAGCTGTAGAGTTCATGAAGTGATTTGAAAAAATAGCTATGTTGAAAATTGGGAGTGAAAATAAAAGAAATTGGCAAAGTTACACGCATGTGTAGGAAAATGTCAATGAGTGCATGTAACTCGGGTGTTTTTTGGTAATTTTGCTCCAAATTTTCAACATGGTCTATTTGGGATCCCACCTCATGAACAGTGGCACTGCCATTTCGTTACTCAGCCCTGAAAGATGATTTTGTACAAGGATCACACCATTCCATGCCACAGGTGCACAAACACATTTTGGGCAGGATGTGAGTAATGACAGCTGTACTGTTCATGAGGTGGTGTGAAAAAATCTGTATGTTGACAATTTGGAGTGAAAATATTAAAAATTCACAAAATGATGCGCCTACATAGAAACTGCACAATGCATGCTCATAACATGGCCATTTGGGAGATTTTTTTTCACCAAATATTGAACATAGGCTTTTTGGGACCCCACCTCATGAACAGTGGCACTGTCATTTCGTTACTCAGTCCTGAAAGGTGATTCTGCACAGGGACCGCCAAATCACCTTTTGGGACTGATTAATAAAATGACAGTTCCATTGTTCATGAGGTGGGGTCCCAAAAAGCACATGTTGAAAATTTGGTGCAAAAAGACCTAAAAATGGCCACAGTATCAACATAAGTTCAAAACACCATTGACTGCCATTATATGGCACTTACCTTGATTCTTCAGTTTGCTGTTTGGCTTTGAAGAGTGCAGACAGGTCCTGGTCCACAGAAGATGCCAGCCGCCAACCTCTGGAAGTAAGTATGGGGTAAGGGGTGGTGCGAGGGAGGTGGGTGCATGGAGAGAGGGTTGGGATGGGGGAGGTGTCGAGGGACTGGTTTCTTGTTTACAGGTTTAATTTTTTAAAAAAGACATTGGGGGACTGTTCTCTTTTTTTCAGGGATAAAAAATGTTTGAGGACAGTGGGGTGGGCTACCTAGTGTTCCAGAGTGGTGGGCAGAGTAACATAACTGGGGACATTGGGGGCGGGCTTCCCAGTGTCCCATAGTACTGGGGGGATCGCTGACATGGGGATTGGGCACCCCAGTGTCAGACAGTGCTGGGGTGATCATCGACATGGGGGTTGTGCACCCTGATGTTGGACAGTGCTGGGGGTGATAGCCGACACAGGGACTGGGCACCCTGATATTGTACAGTGCTGGGGGGGATCGCTGACACTGGGATTGGGCACCCCAATGTCAGACAGTCCGGGGGGGGGTCATCAACATGGGGATTGGGCACCCAGATGTTGGACACTATGGAGGAAGGGGGGATTGCCAACATGGGGACTGGGCACCCCAGGTGGGCTGAACAGTCATGCAAATCAAAGGGCTGAACCCCTCTCGGATTACAGCGGCTGTGGTCCTTTGAAGTGCATGACTGTTCAGCCCACCCAGCAGAGAGTTGCGTCAGGACCACACCTAGTGGTCATTGGGGTAGACTGCCGAACCCCTGGTTCTGTGAACTGCAATGGGCTTGGCAGTGACCCCCCCAATCCTGTATTGCCACAATACGTTGGTTTGCACAAGTGCAACCAACATAATAAAATGGATCCCTTGCAACCTACCACCCAGGGACACACATGCAAATGAGCTGTCACTACTCAGTGTGTCTTTCTAAGCCAAGCATTACAAATACATAAATAAAACAGGTCCACATGCCCCCCCCCCCGAAGACACAGCTGGAAATTAGCTCTCCCAACTCAGAGTGCTTTTCCTGGTCAACATTACATAAATAAATTCACAGGTTCCATGTAACCCACACCCAGGAACACACCTGAAATGAGCTGTTAAAGTTCAGTGTGCCTTTCCAGGTCAAACACTACAAATAAATAAAACAGGTCCCATATATCCCCCCACCCAGACAACCTGAAATGAGCTTTCACTGCTCAGTGTGCCTTTCCTGGTCAAATATTATAAACAAATAAACAAACACACAGGCTCATATAACCCCCAGGACTTACCTGGAAAGGAGCATTTCCTGGTCAAGAATTGCAAATCAGTCAATCAAACAATCAGGTCCCACGTACCTCCCTGGGACACTCCTGAAAGCAAGGTGTCACAGCTCAGTGCACCTTTCTTGGTCAAAAATTGTCAGTAACTAAATAAAAAATAAATAAATAAAACAGGTTCCATTTACCCCCGGGACACCTGTAAACAGGATGTTAGGTGTGTGTTTCTTTCCTGGTCAAACATTACAAATAAATAGAATCAGTTCATGTAATCCCAACCCCCCCCCTCGGCACACATGGCAACCAGCTGTTACAGCTAAGTGTGCCTTTCCTGGTCAAAATTACAAATAAATAAAAACAGGTCCCATGTAACACTCTCCCCTGGGAGACACCTAGAAGTAATTTGTCACAGCTCAGTGTTCCTTTCCTGGCCAAACTGAAAAATAGCTGAATAAAAAAAAGGTCCATTGTTAGCACCCCACCCCCACGACACACCTGTAAAGAGACCTGTTACAGCTCAATGCGCCTTTTCTGGTCAAACATTACAAATAAACTAGAAAGGAATGGGGTTTGTTCTTAGACAGAACAGCCACTAATATCTTCCGACCATTTCCGACAGTAATCTTTTGATATTTTTATAATGCGTGAAACCACATTTTGAAAACTGTAACATTTGCAATTAATACAGTTCTGCTGTGATGCTACATGTATGTACCTGTCGACATAATGTGATAAAAATGACAGGACTTCAAAAATGGAGGGAACCATTTTATGTTTTTTTATATTGATATGAAACGTTTTGTTTTTGTTTATATCCATACGTGGTCACGGTGGTGACTACTTGGCTGACTCCAAGCCTTCATTTAGAAACATAATTGAGGGCCTGATTTTCAAAGTTGGGAATGGCACACGGTACTTGAACCAACAAGGAATGACACAAGGGGCATCTTGCACCTCACCATGCACCAGTCGGGATTTTCAGACACGGCCTACGCCATATGGGGGGGTGCCTGTGCCAGCCAGACTTGTGCCACTCTTGTGACAGATGCATGGCTGCACTGTGGTGGATTGGGGCTTGCGCCACAGTGGTGCTGCAATATCCCCACATGTGGGATTCTCAAAGTACTGCAATGGGTGCAGGGCTTCCCGTGGTTTAGATCAGCCTGGGGCTAGTCTAACAGCCTGTGTGTGACCCTTCGAGCTGGTGCTGGGTGAGAAGTGGTCTTGTATCCCCCTGTTGTGTTGGCTTGCCCAAGGAATCCCCATCCACTTCTCCCATACATATCTCACTTTTAAGGTGCTATGTAAAAAAGGCAGACACTGCAGATCTGTGTAATTGGAAATGGCTGCATCATTTACAACTTGAGATGAAATGCCTGTTCACCATTTGTTCTAGACATGGCCATAACATATAATAGGGCATCATTCCCGACTTGACTGCATGAGCCCAAAGGTAATGTAAACAATTTACCTTGTCATCCTACATGTATTTGCATCAAGGAGCAAGTGGTCGACCAGTCTTCCATATCCGAAGTACCACACTGATATGGCCAACTGTGGGTTGTTGTGTGGTAATATTATTTGCTGAATTTGGGTACACAACAATCTCCTATTCCATGGGATTTTGCTGTTTACATTGACAGGCAATGCCATGGGATGGACAACATGGGACAGCTTTTCAAGAGGCAGGAGATGACTGCAGCGTCCGTCAATCCCCTCCCTTACACCACCGGTTTGGCGTATACCTCAGCTTGCGGCAGCCATGGGGACTTTGGCACTGTGACCCATAATGTACCATAATGTACTAAAATCTTGTGCAGGGTGCACCCTGTTTTGCCACAAGCAGAGGTTCAGCGCACCATGTGTCAGTCTAATGGGGCTTTTGAAAATTGGCCCCAAAGTCTCTAGCACTAGTGATTCCAAAGTTATCACATTTAAAAAATATATATTTTGGATGGTCTAACTCTGGAACCATTGGGACTAGAAATTAAATTTTTCTTATGAACGCTTGGAGTCCCACCATTAAGAAATAGTGTCAATATTCTATAATTATTATGTAACAATAGTAATTATGTTATCAATACTAAAAACAGTTTTCTCTAGCTATATCAATAACATATTTACATCACAACAGAACTTTTTTTTTGTATAATAAATGTTATCGATATACTTTTTACATGAGAATAAAGTATATTGATATACTTTTTAATATCGACATGGAAAATGTCATGACTGTTTTAAAAAATAAAATAAAAATGGTTTTTGCACTTTTTCTGAATGTTGTTATGTTCCCATAATTTAATTGGTAGCTACATAAGTGTAATATCCATAAACGTTTTTTTTATTTTTTATTTTATTTTATTGCATTCCTGGATTACTATACCTATGAGTCAGGGACTTTTTTACACAGGTTCCGTGACATAACAACCACTCAATGCAGTGGTTCACAGATTATCTGCATGGTAGATCTCAAATAGTCAGATGGCTGGGGGTGAAGTCAACAAAACATTCCATCTCTGAAGGGGTCCCCCAAGGTTCAATATTGGGGTCCATCTTGTTCTCCCTATTCATCAACAACTTGCCAAAGCACTGTGGAGGTGCCAAGGTGACCCTTTATGCCGATGATGCCATGTTGTACAGATCAGATCCGGATACAGCACAGCAAAATCAATTTTTGAGCAAGGACCTCTCCATATTGGAAAACTGGTTCCAGACTAATCGGCTAGTCCTCAATGTGAAAAAAAACAAAGCCATCCTATTTAGACCCAAAAGGCTGGGCCCTGATAGATCATGCTTACTGTCCCCTTGCCTGTCCAGCGGTTTTCCTATAGAGTTTGTGGATTGCATTAAATGCCTAGGCGTGTATATTGATAAAGACTTCCTTCAAGGTTCATGTTGATCAACTAACCAAGACGTTGAACCAGAAGCTTGGTCTCCTGTATCGTCTGAGCCCTTTCCTCACTCAGACATCTAAGTTAAGGGTAGCCACTGGCATTCTCCTGCCCACCCTGTTCCATGGGGCCCCAGTGCTACACTCACTGCGAAACACGAAGATGCAAAGACTGAAAATATTGTATCACAGAGTTGGACGCTTTGCCCTGGGTGCTCTGCTCCTTGAATACCACTGTAAAGTATTGCACTCACTAAATTGGCCTTCCCTCGAGGGCAGATTTATGTAACCTTCCCTATGTCTGGCCTTCAAGTTTCTACAAGCTAATGCCCCCCCAGTCTGAGTTGCACCTTAACGCTAAAACAGCCTGGAAGAACCTTAAGGTCCTCCGATCGGCAACTCCTCCATGTCTCCAGAGTCCAGACATGTCAAGGTCTTCAAACTTTCATGGCTTACATTCCGTCCCTCTGGAATGGCCTTCCTAATAATCTCCAAGACTGCAACTCCCTTGGCAGCTTTAAAAAAGGCCTCAAGACCTACCTGTTGGGACTAAGCCTCTGTGCATGCTACGCCTGAGCAACAGAATCATGCCATAGGGCTACCTGTGTAGCCACTACCAGCCGCCTGGCACGCCTTTACTCCCATATTGGGACTGTTACGTTTGATGAGCTATTTGTAACTGTAATTTTTGTGAATCTGTTCCATCTTGATGAACAATGTGTGACTGTCATTTTTGTGAAACTGTTTTACTCCTTATGATTATCTTCAATTGTACTTAACTTGCCTGTGAATCGTGCGACATGTCCAGATTGTAATGTCTGTATTACTCTATTTGCTTTGAGTTGTTCCTGCTATTTATTCCCCTGTAGCCTGTAATTAATCTCGGGTCACCCCAGAAAAAGGGACTGTAATGGTCTCAGTGGGCCTACCCGGACACCAAAATTTTAAATAAAATAAATAATCAACATTACAACACATCCAGGGGACACAATAGTAGTTCAAGTAACAAAAGGAAAACAAAATGACATTGTACAAGTTGCAGTAGAAGAGTAGCAGTAAGTAAATCTCAGTAGCTATGAACAACTAAGAGCTAACTGATGTCACTGTTGCAGTGAGATGTGAGAGTAGTGAGACTGCAGGTAAGTGACGGTAGCCAGGTGTTGGCTCTGTCGGCTGGCAGAAGCAGCCAGGGTTTGGCTTAGTTGAGAAGGGCAGTCCATTGGAGTCTCACGTAAGAGCTAAGATCAAGGGATTGCAGGATAGGTGGGGGATACATGAAAGGGTTACAGGCTGTGAGCAAGGGTGGGGTAGATAGGGGAGGAGAGGGAGTAGTGGGGGGAGGACAGATGGGGTTAGACCTTAAATTGCGTGACTAACATTTCACTCTCCTCACCTGGAGTGCCAATTTTTCTTCACCTTCACAGCCTTTAACAGTGAAACTGTTTATTTATTTATTGAATTTTGATGACCGAGTAGGCCCGCTGGGCCCCGAAGATCCCTTTTTCAGGGGTGACCCGGAGATACATTAAGTGGTATTACATGTAATGCCATAAACTTGGTGAAACAGACAGTAAACAGGAATTACAACATACTTATAAGGCATGGTTTTATTTTGGAAAATAACAAATAGGCATCATTATGTAACACCCCCCCCCCCGGCACGCAGACACGCATACACACACACACACACTGAGACACACCTGGAAATTATCTATATCAGATCAGTAATTCCCGGTCAGACATTACAAATGAATAAATAAATCAAACATGCCTGTGTAACCTACCCCCAGGGACATATCTAAAATGTAGCTGTCACAGCTCAGTGTGCCTTTCCTGATCAAGCATTACAAATAAACTAGAAAGGAATGTGTTTATTCTTCGACAGACCAACCACTAGTATCTTCCAACCATTTCCAAAAATAATCTTATACAATATCTTTATAATGTTCGAAACTACATTTTGAAAGCTGTAATACTTAACAGTTAATACAGCATTGTGCTGCTACGTGCATATACATGTCAACATAATGTGGTAAAAATTACAGGACTTTAAAAATGCATTGAACCATTTTATGTTTTTAAAGATTTTGTGTTTTTATGCCCATATATGGTCACTGTAGTGATTAGAGATGATGCGAAGTTCAAATTCGCTGGCGAAGTTCCAGCGAAGTCATCCACTTTGCCTTCATGGAACAAGCCATGAATTTTTGCTATTAGGCTGAAAATTCGCCTATGTGACTTCACTGGAAATTTCACGGCAAACGGCGGACTTTTGCCCAAGAATGGCAGAATTTCGCCTGCAAACAGTGGAATTTTACTCGCTAATGAAGAAATTTTGTCATTTGTGGGCAAAATTCTGCCATTCGTGGGTGAAATTCTGCACTTTGTGGGTAGAAATTTGCACTTTGCGAATTGATCTGCACTCCGTGAATTGTGTTAAATTTGCAGATTAATTTGCAGAGCAAATTCTGCCAACTTCGTCCATCTGTAGTGGTGATATATTAATAATAAAACTACTCAGCAGACACCAAGCTTTCATCTGAAAAAAAAAAAAATGTCTCCGGCCCTAGTGGTTCCAAAGTTATCACATTTTAAAGAAAATATCTTTTGAAAGGTCTAACTCTGGAACCATTGGGGCTAGAGATTTTTTTTAATGAAAGCTTGGATTCCAGCCATTAAAGAATAGTGTCAATATTGTATTGTTATTATTTAATAGTAGTAATTATGGTACCGATATTAAAAACAGGCAGTTTTCTCTAGCTATATCGATATACATTGCAGTGTCAGTGGCTCAGTAGGTAGCACACTCGCCTCTGAGGCCGGGAGATCAGAGGGCTGTGGGTTCAGTTCCCACATCTGGCACTTGGGTTAATATCCCAGTACTGACACTGTAGTGCAGCATGAGAGGGGTGCTGCACTTCTGAGGTGCCGTCTTTAGGATGAGACGTTAAACCGAGGTCCCATCTGGTGGATTGGTGGTAGTTCAGGTGGATGTTAAAAATCCCATGGCACTTATCGAAAAGAGTAGGGGAAATTCCCCGGTGTCCTGGCCAAATTTCCCTCATTCACTAAAAATACCATCAACAGCTTAATCTGGTTCAAGGTCAGTTGGCATTCATCTGTATCCCCCTCCCCCGGGTCATGCCAGAAAATAGGCAGGATTTGTCTAGTGCACTTACCTGGTCAACAAAAAATAAATAAATAAACATATTTACATCACGACATAACTGTTTTTGTAAAATAAATGTTATTGATATATTGCCATAATGATAAAGTATATTGATATACATTTTCAAAACTGATGTGAAAAAGTTCATGATGGTTTTAAAAAATAAAAAAACATTTTTTTTTGCTCTTTTTCTGAGTTTTGGTATTAGTTCCCATAATTTAATTGGTATCTGTATAAGTATAAGTATATTACCAATAAATCTTCATTGTGTATCTTAAATTACATGGCAAGTATTTCACTCTCCTCACCAGGAGTACCAGTCCTTACCTGCTTTTGCAGCCTTTGGCTGCGAAAGTGTCAGAAGATAGTATAGCAAATAATAAATAGGCTCCATGTAAACCCCCCACTCCCTGGACACACCTGGTAATGAGCTGTCAGAGCTCAGTAATTCCTGGTTAAATATAAAAAGAGTACAAATAAATAAATAAAACAGGTCCCTTGTAACCCTTTCCCCAGGGTCACACCTGGCAATGAGCTGTCACAGCACAGATTAGTTCTCCTAGTCAAACATTGGTTCCTCATTTTCTCTCCTCCCACAACCTTTCCTCGCTCATGCCACTGGTCTCTCCACTCTCTTCTCTGTTCCACTCTCATCTCCTGAACTACCCCTTTCTCTTACTCCTTCTCGCCATGAATTCTAAGGCTATATACCCCCTCCTGCTGTTATTCTGTACGTTATTTCTTCTTGATTTCTTGGCTGTACCTACAGATTCTCCCTCTAATTGACATACATATTCTCTTGATAACTTCTGCTACTCTAACTTATTGATTGGTCCCACCCCATGTCCATCATACATGTCGGGGCACAGTCATAAATACATAGGAATACTACTCAGGTATATTATGCGGTGGTTCTCAATATCCCCTGGTTGCGCATCCAAGGTGTTGCTGACTGTGGCATTATGGATTATAACTCTATCCCTTGCCCTGGCTGGGGATATCGAAACTAACCCAGGCCCTACAAATTTTATAAATGCAATCCAGTCTCTCCCCCACACCTGCTTGCCGCAAACATCTTGCATCATCTTCGCCCACCTTAATATAAGGAGCCTAACAGCCAACCTCCCTGAACTGGAGGCGTGGGTGTGCTCAAACAATCCTGACATCCTAGCCTTATCGGAAGCGTGGCTGAAGCCCTCTATGGCTGACTCCCTCTATGCTCTGCCAGGCTACAATATCCTTCAGGTGGACCGCTCTAACTCCAAAAGAGGTGGAGGTGTGGCACTGTACTATAAATCCTATCTCAACATGTCTATCATGCATGGTACCCCTCTGACTAACTGTGAGGTCCTTCAATCCCTTCTACTGCTTGGGGGTGTCAAAAAACTCCACATCTTCTCTGTTTATATACCTCCCAGACATTCCAGACTGGAATAGACGAATTCATCGAGCTGGTGCCATCTGTGACAGGGAATAATGACGTAATTTGCTTAGGAGATTTTAATCAGGACTGGGCTGGACCTAGTTCCTCTCTCCTATCCTCCACTATGAGCAAGACTAACCTTGCCCAACTAATCCAGACCCCCACAAGGCTCTCCCGCCATGGTTCCTGTAACACACTCTTGGACTGGATCCTGACTAATAGGAAGGAGAATTTCCCTAATGCTGGAGTTCTTCCCGACACCATAAGCGATCACTGCCCGGCCTTCTGCGTTTGGGACTCCACACCTCCCTCCTACCCCCCCCAAAGTACTATCTTTTTCCAACTTCTCCAATCTTAACCCTGCTGCATTTTTGTGAGATCTAAACCTGGTCGACTGGTCCCCCTTTACATAACCAATGATATCAACATAGCGACCAAGTATTTCAACTCTACCCTGCTCTCTCTCCAGAACCAACATATTCTGGCCACCGTGCGAAGGGTAAAAGTGAAAGTCAATAAACGGCTCAAGCTCCAGCTGCTGAAACATAGGGATAAACTCTGGGCAGTATGGAAGTCCTCCAACATTCAAGCTGACTTCGAGGTCTACAGATCCTTGCGTAACATCTGTAAAAAGGAGATTTGGGCTGCCAAGAGTATGTACTACCAGATCCTGCTCAGTTCTTCAGCCTCTAACCCTAGGCATTACCAGTCTCAGATTAAGGAAATTCTTGGGAACAATAAGCCGTTGACTCCAAATGAGATGTTCATAAATGATATCCACTGTAATAATCCTCTCATGGTAGCTAATGCCTTCAATAACCTCTTTTCCATTCTTCCCACCTCTACTCCCCTCGTCATCCCTCATTCCCCTGTCTCACCCCCCAGTACCTGCTACTGCTCCTACTGAGCTTGAGCTGGCCCCGGTCATGTGCCAAGAAGTCCTTAGGTTACTAAGGACTATTCCTTCACTCAGTAGCGTGATCCTGATGGGATAGATCCAAGGATTCTTAGACAATTTGCCTTTCGTCTTGCCGACCCGGTTACCAGACTGTTCAACCTCTCTGTCTTCTCAGCCTCTGTCCCTTTGGTTTGGAAAACCTCCAGAACTATACCAGTGTTTAAGAAAGGTGATGACAAAATCCTATCAAACTATCGCCCCATTTCTCTCCTGCCTACGCTCAGTAAGCTGCTGGAAAAAATCACTCATCGGCAGGTCTCTGCACACCTTCTCAACTTTAATCTTCAGTCCCCTGCACAACATGGCTTTAGAGCTGGGAACAGCATTACTACTGCCCTTACCCTCTTCACCAGTGATGTTAAATGCAACATGGACAAGGGATTACTAACTGGAGCTGTGTTCATTGACCTCTCCAAAGTGTTTGATATGGTTCACCACCCACTACTACTGGACAAGCTGAACTTGCTCAGAGACTTTGATTCTACCCTGTCTTTGTTTGGCAGCTACCTTGATAATCGTTCTCAGACTGTCTCCTTCCGCAAGGTTCTCTCTTTCCCTGCCCCTATCTCCTCTGGTGTTTCTCAGGGCTCTATTCTTGGGCCCCTACTCTTTTCTCTCTACATCAATGACATTCCTAACCCTTCCCCTCTCTGTAATATCATTATGTACTCTGATGACCTGGTACTTTACTCTGCCTCCAAGTCAATTGCTGATCTCAACAAACAATTATCACCAGCCTTTCAGATCCTCCAATCTTGGTTTTCCTCCAACTATCAAATACTAAACCTATCCAAGACCCAGGCCATGCTCCTTGGGTCCTCTAGAAAGGTACTGACTGAGTCTCCTAAGCTTCTAGTCCATGGCTGTGATGAGTCTCCTGTCTTGAACACTTTAACTTTCAAATACCTATGGGTAACGATAAATCCGGCTCTGGATTTTGCTGCTTATGTTAATGAAGTATGTTGCACAGTTAACACCAAGATCGCAGCAGCCTACAGAGTGCGTCACTCACTTACTCCTGCTGCCAGGATCTCTGTGGCAAGGGGTGTGTTGCTACCACAACTGCGATATGCTCTTCCAGTACTCTCCCATGCCAGCATGGGGGTTCTTTGCAAGTGGAATATTACTTATCATACCATCTGCAGATTCGCCTTATCGGCTTCTCATCTTATACATCATTGCTGGCTTTACTCTGCCTTAAATTGGCTGTCTCCTAATGCCCTTCAGTCTTACGCACTAGGCTGTTTTATAGACTCTCTAAACAGAACACTTCACCCCGAAGCTCTGGGTGATTTGCTTACCCCCTGTCTGTCACACTCGTGCTCGCAGGTCCTCCTCCTCCACCTTGCTTTCAGTTCAGCCATGCTCCACTAAAATGGGAGTGCAGGCCTTTTCTTATTTTGCCCCTAGGCTCTGGAATTCACTCCCCCTTCATGTGAAGACCTCCACATCCTGCCTAACTTTTAAGCATGCACTTTTTTCCCACCTTAATCCTCCAGGTGACTGTGACTGCACCTAATGTACTTGTGGCTTGCTGCCTGTCCTCCAGCTTCTATCCTGCCCATTTCTGTATGCTATTGTGTATGCTGACTACCTGTCTCTTGTCTCCACTACATGGGACACAGAACTGAGGAGGTCGTGGAGTCAAGAACAGTGGAGGACTTCAAGAATGCATGGGACAGACATAAGGCAGTCCTAGTGGGGGGTAAGAGGAAGTAAGCTGTTGGTTAACTAGGATCTGCAGCTTATCTGTTAGGTAGGAAAATGGGCAGACTAGGTGGGCCAAGCGGTCCTTATCTGCCGTCAAATTCTATGTTTCTTTGTTACTATGTTTCTACTTGGTACCATGCAAGATTGCATGTCTGCTCTAACTTGTATTATTCTTTTTGGTACCCCAATGATGTTAATAATGCTGATGTTATGCTGTGTCATGATTTTTGTTCTGATAGTTCCCTTTGCCTCACGTAACTCACTGTTTGTCTTTGCCATATTATTGTAAGCTGTACTCATTGTTGTCTTTGCTGTATTATTGTAATCTGTACTCTCCCGGGTCGTGCCTGAAAATAGGCAGTTTTTTCCTGGTACACCTACCCGGTCATCAAAAACAAATAAATGAAATAAATAAATAAATAGCTGGACCAGTGGCACTGAGAGTTGAGGTGCTGGATGTCACACCTCAAACCCCGCTGGTGACCCGTGTTCGGGAATGAGCATGGATTATGGGGAGTCGATGGGGGGGGGAGGATTGAGCATCTGGAGGACTGCTCTCCTCTCCTGAGGTGGGTGGGTGGCAACTCCCGCCGATTGACTGCCACCAGGTGGAGGCCTGGAGAGTAGTGCAGGACTGAGAGTGATATGAAGGGAGGGTGTTGCAGGACTACAGCATGCGCATGCCTCCACGCACATACGTGCATGTCCGCAGCAGGGGATGGGAGAAAAAATGGAGCTGGCAGGCTCCATGACAGCCCTGGCAACCCCATAGCTTCTGGATTGTGCTCGGGGGGGGCCCTCCTTCCTCCAGCCCCACCATGGGGGGGGGGTCCATGGGGGAATTGCCCAGGGGAAGCTGGATCAGGAGGCAGGCCTCTGAAGAGAATTGAGCCCCGGGGGGGGGGCAGAACCTGCCTGTCAGCTGCACAGGGTAAAAAAGTTGAATGAAAAAAAGAACATTACAAACAAATAAACTGATCCCCTGTAACACCATACCAGGGACACACCCCTGGAAAGGAGCAGTCACAGCTCAGTGTGCCTTTCCTGGCCAAACATTACAAATAAGTAAATAAATAAATTAAACAGGTCCCAATTACCCCCCCCCCCGATATAGCTGGAAAAAAGCTGAAACTGTTCAATGTGCCTTTCCCGGTTGAGAAATTCCACCTTTATAATTTAACTCACTAAAAAGAGAGTAACAGCAAACAACCCGGTTCTGTAACTAGATCCAGTCTGGATCTATTTGGATTTTATATGTATATGTTTTATTTGACTGATCTTGTTCTGTCATTTATGTATTTGTAATTTCATTGTAAGGGTGCCCTGAGTCTTCGGGGAAGGACACCCCAAATAAATGAAATCTACTACTACTACTACTATTTGTTACATGGTTCCAGCTTGGTCCAGGAAATTTACACATTTTGGGGGGAAATCAGAGTAAACTTGAACCTTTTGAGAAAAGACTAGTGAGAATCAGAACCGGATCACAACTGACCTGCCCACCCCTCTCCAAAGCAATCATGAATTGTGTCAAGATTTTGGTCCAGATCGCAACAGCAAGTAGAATGGAATTTGTCTAATAAAGGCCCCTTCTAGAATGAAGAATTTGTCCTTAATGTATAGGCTGCACAGTGTGGAACCATATGAAATGTCCTTAGCATTGATATCCCTTTTTTTATAATTATAATTTTCCTCCTACTGCCTCAGCCCTCGGAGCCCTCCTTCAGGCAGCCACCTGCAGGCCCATCAGCCTCCATCGCTTGATCTTACATCCTTCCTCCAGAAGCCCCTATGGTGGGGTTGTCAGGGAAGCACCATCCAACTTTGAAGTCTAAATTCAGGGTGAATGGGAGAGCCTGGTTTGGTGATGTGGAGACTATGAGTGGCAGGTGCCATTGTACTGGTGACCGAGAATTTTCTCTGTATGATCCCTCACCCAATGAACACTGCCATATAATACAGGATAAAATGCACATAATAGGTGTGCTTAACACCTTGGTCAGCCATCCAGACCCATCCACTGCTATCACAAACTGCCTGCAGCATCCAGGAAGCTCCTAGGTGTCACTGTTTCATTGGGTGATGGTTCCTCTCCCCTCCATAAGAGGAGAGCATTCTGTGGGATGCTCAACCCTCCTCCCACTACAGACCATCCTACAACTTGGACTCATTCTTGAACTGAGTTGCTGGAGTTTAAAGCTGTAGGGCTACCATTGGGCTGTCAACCCAGCCCTGCACTGATATCCTAAGTAAGCAGCGTCCTTCCCTAACAGGCAAGTCCCACTGTAGCATTATGCAAGACGTTATTCCATGTAATATGACAGCCTTAGCACCATATATTTAACTTAAAATGTAATTTTGGAAAAGGGAATAAGCAACAAAATATATCCAATGAACAATCCTTTTTCCAAAGGAAAAGGGACATATGTTATAAAGTGAAACTTGTTGCCTATTAAAGACACAGTACAGAGGAATGCAAATACCCCTTTTTCATTAAGTATTTGTTGATACTTGAGTATTCGTTATTCAGGCAAAATTCAACACTTTTTGTTTAACTCTATCACTCCCCAGGTATCCAGGGTTTGTTCCTGGGCCACCCCTCTCCCCAAACCAGTAATGTGCCACTCTCTACCCCACTTCTCCATACTCCCTCACTTTTTTTTAAATAGTGTCCCGGCCGGCAGTTTGCCAGGAGCCATCGACAACCTTCTGACTAAACCCCTCCCTAACCCAACCCCCAGTCCCCCAGATACTTTTAAGTATGAGGTGGCCTCCCCAGCTCCAAACCTTGATTCTGGATTACTCAGTTGTCTCCCTCCCACAGAAAGCCAAATCCCATTCATATAGTCACTCACCTGACAGAACTACCACTCAGTCATACAACCAAGTGGGAGGAGGCAGAGTGGTAAGCATCACTGATAATGCTAGGCAGACAGATTTGTCATTGATGACAATCCTTGCACCCCCCCCCCATGGTAGCACACCTGATTGATTGTGCAGTCGCTGACTATATGAATTGGATTGCATAAGTTGTGGGAGGGGCTGACTGAGTTAGCCTGAAGGAAATTGCAGCATTGTGGTCAGGGACCTCATTTGGGGAGACTCTGGTTACCAAGGGGTATTTAATCAAAAAGACATTGTCATCTTCTGATAAAGTGTCAGGTATGTGGGAGAGGAGGATGGGGATGGTGGGGACGGGCAGAGGGCAGGAAATTAGTAGAGTTGGAAGGGAGGGGGGCCCAGGGACTTTCCCTGGATAACTAGGGAAGGCTAATGTTTATGTTTGCTTGCATGCATGTGCAAGAAACATAGTGCCATCATTCGAGTTTGTGTAGGTGTGGCACCCTGTCTTCCAATTCAGTAAGTGTGTTTGCAGGCACGGCCACAGTTCACCAATGAATGCTGCAGCTGTCTATGACAGCAGTTGAAAATGCAGTGGTGTACAGTTGAAAGGGAGAGACCGCTTCAGTGACCAGCAATAAGATAGTGTTGATTAGCATATTGCCAGCAGTCCTGCTTGTATACGTCTCTGCTTTCTCTTCCTGGAATATAAATTCAGTTTGAAGTGAACTTTTCCTAGGACTATCTTTCCGGGAGGAGGCAAGTGACTAAAATGACATCCTTGGTATGTTTCCAGATAAAAATCTAATTGCCATCCTTGGAATGTTGAGTCAGAGTTCAGGGTAGGGGCGGCATTGACAAAAGCAGGAAAACAGAACCCCAAGGAGACTGAAAAAGTAGATGCAGTTGTCGTCTGTTGGCACACCTGATCAGTATTGTAATAATATTCCCCAACCCTCTGAGTGTCTCTGAATAGTGCCCCCACCCACCGCAGACACAGTATGGCTGACGGGTGCCCAACTCTGCTGGCTCCACCTCCTCCCCAGATTTTAGGTGCCACGCTGGGAGCCCACCCCACCGTGGCATAAGTGAGAATGGCACAGGGTGCCCAACCTCGCTGGCTCAATTAAACCCCCAAAAGAAACAGACTTCCAGTTGCCATGTTGGGGCCCACCCCAGCATGGCACACATCTGTATTGCCAATGGCGGTACCCAATCCCCGTGGCTCACCTGACTAATCCTGAAAATCTTGCAGCTGCCACGCTGGAGCCCACCACAGCATGGCACAAGTCCTGCATTGTCTTCCTAAGAAGAAACAAACACCTGAAACTGAAAGAAAAAAATGGTCCCTAGTTGATTGTACTTTAACCCGCGCCCACCCTCTGCGCATCCACCTCCCCACAACCCCACTCACCCCATACCCTCCAGGAGGCTAGAGAGATGATCTTTGGTGGACTGAGAACACATCTGCACTCTTCAAAGCCGACCACGAACTGAAGAAATGCCGGTAAGCTGTATAATGGAATAAATAGGGTTTTTTCCAACTTTGATGCATATCTCAGGCATTTTTTGGAATTTTGGCACCAAATTTTCAACATGGGGTTTTTGGGACCCCCTCCTCATGAATTCTGGCACTGTTATGGCATTAATCAGCTCTGAAAGGTGATTTTGCGGTCACTGCGTGGAACCACCTTTTGGGACTGATGTACGAAATGACAGTGTCACAGTTCATGAGGTAGGCCCCTAAAACCCTATGTTGAAAATTCGGTGAAAAAATTCCCAAAAATGACTGATTTACGAGCATGTGTTGTGCAGTTCCTATGCACACTCGTAAGTTCGTGAATTTTTAATATTTTCACTCCAGATTTTCAACATTGCCATTTTACCACACCTCCTTATGAGCAGTACAGCTGTCATTTTTCACATCTAGCCCAAAATGTGTTTCTGCCCATGTAGCACAAAATGGTGCAGTTGGTGTGCGAAATCAATGTTCGGGACAGATTGAGAAAATCACAGTGACACTGTTAATGAGCAGAGGTCTTAAAATGGCTACATTAAAAATTTGGTGACAAAAGTCTATAAAATGACTGTGTTATGAGTGAACATTGTTCAGTTTCCACGCACCCTCGTAAGTTCATGAATTTGTAATATTTTTAGTCCAGATTTTCACCACTGGCATTTTTCCACACTTCCTTATGAACAGTACAGCTGTTATTTTTCACACCATGGCCAAAATGTGTTTTCGTACTTCCGGCGCAGAAATGCGTGGTTGCTGTGGGAAATCACTGTTCAGGACAGATTAAGAAAATCACAGTGACACTGTTCATGAGCAGAGGTCCCAAAATGCCTGTGTTGACAATCTACTGTAAAAATTCCCCAAACTAATTACATTATGGGTGGGCGTTGCACAGTTTCTACGCACGCTCGTGACTTCACCATTTTTTTTTAAATATTTTCGCTGCAGATTTTCAACATTGCTATTTTTTTACACCTCCTCATGAACAGTACAGCTGTCATTTTTCACATCCTGTTCGAAATGTGTTTTCGCACCTGTGGTGCCAAATGCCATAGCTGCTGTGCATAAGCAGCTCTCGGCTAACATACTGATATTGCCACTGTTCATGAGGTGGGGGTCACAGAAAAACCATGTTGAAAATTTGGAGTGAAAATACCAATGAACGCCTGAGGCATTAGGGTTTACGACCATAACGCCCCACCCTGTAGAGACTGACAGGCATCGGGGTGTGACTTGGGACTGTCGTCTGTAATGCTCATACCATTATACCCCCACCCACACCATGCAGCCAGTGAGAGGCAGCAAGGTGTGCCTTGGACTCTTTGTCCCCAAAGTTCACCCCATTCTCCTTTACAGCACCCATCTCACCATATTTCCTGATGGAATGGGGTGAACATAAGGGTCAAAGACCCCAAAGCACACCGTGACACTTGTCGGTGTCTGCAGGGTAGGGTGTGGTGAAATGGCATGGCCATTATGCCTGACAACCCAAAGGCACACCCCAATGCCTGTCAGTATCTGCAGGGTGGTGGTGGGGTTGGCTTCAGTTCAATACTTCACTGCCATTCCTATTATGCAACACTGTAACTCCTACACTACCAACGCCAATGCCAGCAAGCAAACATTCAGCATTGACAAATGCTTGTTTTTTTATATTATTGTACTAAATATTATTACCATGAATAGCCATGAATAGTAAAAATTATTTGTTATCTGGTCCCAAGACCCTACTATGTAACTGTACTATGTTATGTTCTCTTGCTGTTTGTAACAGTGCTTGCCAGACCCCTGCCTACTACCTGAACTATGCACATCATTGCTATACTCATGTACTCTTCCTGGGTCATACCTGTGTAACCTCCCCCCCATCGGCCCCCCTTGTTTCTACCAGCAGGGGCTGCTCCTCTCACATCTAGGTGCCACCGAGAGGGTTGGGGGTAGTCACTGCAAATATCTTGCAAAACTCTGTGGACCCATTACTTCTACTTTGGAGCCTGCCATCCTCAGACAGGCAAAACAAGTGTGGCAACTACCTGGCACACACCTTGGGAGGGACCATTTAGCATGGCCATCAACCTGGGTCCCTGGGAGAAAATGTTTGCTCAGCATTATGCTAGGTTTTAGTGGCAGCCAAGTAAATCTGGACTCTGGAAGCAATAACTGTAATGTCCAAACCAGGTTGGGATTCTAGAGTGTGGCTTTTATTCACATAACTCAAAGAATAACAAAGCAAAGATGGACCCCCACAGGGTTACTCTCACTGGTAATGCAGATTACTGAGGTACAGAGCACACTTCTTCACTACGAACCCTCAGGTTCTGAATGGATCTGGGCACACATGGCCTGAACTGGTACACTTCTCTTCTATTCCTTGACATGGCACCCCGGCCAGTACTAGGACACTTTTCCATATGGCATGGAGGTTGATGGTGGCTCCCTAAACCACCCATCAACACTTTCTAGCTCTCAGGGAAAATCCACAATCCCATGTCTGGGTGCTTTTCTCAGATACTGGCCAAGTGCTTGAGAGAAAACCATAGGTGCCCAAATTCAACCTGGAGAGGTAAACCTGGTTCCTCCAGATGGGGGGTCTCCCACCTTTCGCTCCGAAACCTATACTCGGCCATTCATTTGGTTGCAACACCTTTCTTTGAAACACTGTTGTAGATGCTCTTTCGAAATGTTTTACACATTTAACATTCTACATCTCTCTGGAGGTGTCCTGACTTTAAAAGTACTGTAAGTGGCTATGTCTTTACCCTAGACCCCCACTGTTGCAGATGCTTCTAAGCCATACACAGACTAAAAGTTCTGTACTTGGCAAGTCTCTCCTTGACCCCACAGTAGGCAGACACTTTTACTTCAAATTCTGTCTTGGTGAACGTAGTCTCTGAATCAGAGAAGAACTCCCCATGGTATGCAGGTGCCCCAGGGCTTCTTGCCACAAAATGTCTCAGGTACTCACAAAACAAGAACACTCTCAGGCAGCTTCTCCCTCTCCAGGCTGGACCAGGGGATTGCCCCTGAATTTCTCTGGGGATGGGGCACTGGAACAACTTCTAGGAACGGTCTCTACCACTTCCTTCTACAAGTCTTCTGTGTTCCTCTCTAGGGTGAGAACATACAACCCCTTTTTCTAAGGTAGCTCTATATCAGAGCTAGGCTCTGAGGAGCTGCACTCTGCAGCACTCCTCACTCTCCTTAGTCTCCACACAGACTGACTTGAATCTCCCAACGATCTACTGCTAACCCCTGCAGCTAGCATTCCATTGTGGCTTATGCTGCTGCGAGAATTCTAAAGTGACATCATCACTCCAGCTCAGCTGAAACTGGAAACAGAGTGAGACAGTGTGAAACCCATTTAACTGGCATCTCACAAGCTGCCTACTCCCTGCCTGCCACTGGTTCTAAGTGGGATTCTAGTAACCCCTGGGAACAAGGGGGTTACATCTGAAAATAGGAATTTACTTGCCTAGTGTACCCTACCTGGTTAACAAAAATAAATACATAAAATGAAATAAGTAAATGCATGGTATTTGGGGATTAACATTCAGGTTGTGCACACCTCTCAAGCATATTAATGATGTCATGACATTAAGGGCATTTCTTGCAGTTCTATTTGTAATTTCATATGTATATACAACCTGCATATTAAGGACAAATTGATATTAACAACAGAGTGATTGGTTTCAAATGGGTCCTTGAAAAACAAGTTCAACCGTACGAGTGTGTCGCTGTACAATGCCTTTTGTTGCCATAGATGTGGGTTGTAGACCCACTAACACTTTGCCAATGTGAGCCCCTGGGTTTGCTATGATATGAGATCTGAGACTGAATCTGGCCCTGCCAGTCAATTTCATTCTCCAATGGAAACTGAAGTGCTAATCTTCGGATGATGCTGCCATCCTTGCAAAGAGGGATTCCCCCAAAGTGGAAGGGTAAAGACAAAGGGTGGGTGAATAAATGGGCTATTGAGATTGTTGTATGTCTGCCAGTACAGGTGGGGTATCACTGTGAGGAACTCCAAAGCAGTGTGGTTTAGTGGCTAGAACATCAGCTTGGAAACCAGGAGAGCTCAGGATCAAACCCTACAACAGCCAAACACTCCCTGTGTGACCCTGTGCAAGTCATTTTGGTTCTGTACATATTGGGCTTGTTAAAACATTTTAAGTCCCTTAAAATGCTTTAACAAGACCAAACATGGTTCACATCCGCACTGAACACAGTTTGAAACAGTGTTTAAAAATCATGCTTAAACTCTGCAAGCGACATAGGCCCTGTCCACACTAGGGAGCTTAAAAAGGTTTAACTGCCTTAAACTGCTTAAAACTCCCGGAACACAGTTTGTGTTCATACTGTAACACGGTTAAAACTGCAGCTATACTGGCAGGAAATTTAAAACCGTGCTAAAACCCTGCTAGAGAGGTGGTTTTTAGCATGGTTTTAGCTAAACACGGTTGCCTTAATCCGTGTTAACAGCAGTGTGTACGCAAACCATGCTGTAATACGGGTTAAGGCACCCAGTCCGGCAAGAAATCCATTTTGTGACCCACAGAATATAAAAAGAAATGAATTACAGGCACCGCTGTGCAGAGGAAGCATCCCTGATTCTGCCAATATGCTTTTTTTGTCCCAATCAGTTTTGATTGCCGTTCACGGGTATCCCGTCATGCACTGTGGTACCAACCAGAACTCATAATGCTTTGAGTTGGTGCCGCAGTCATGAATGGAATCCCCTTCCACTTAGCACAGTTATCGGAATTGAATGTGGACGCTCTGATAACCGTGTTAGGGACCAATTTATAAAACGTTTTTAGTAACGTTTTATAAACGGCCCCTAGTGTGGACAGGGCCATAGTCTTCAAACCAGTTTTAAACATGGTTTCAGATCTAGCATGCTTTTCCTGATAGTGTGGGCGAGACAGCGATCCATGTTTCTCCTGAAGCAGCACTAATCAGTGCTGGAGACTGTGCTGGCACTAGGCTTCTTAAACTGTCACAGGGCTATAGTACGGATGCAGTGTGACCATGTTTTATTCTTTATTATTCTTCATTTCAAGATTCGGACATTACCTTTGAGCAAAAACTCTTTTACAAAGGTTCCATGTCAGGTACAACAAAGTGAGAACAAGAAAACAAAGGAGGATGGAGCCCCAGTGTAAGCAAATTACAAGGGTGAAACATTACTAACAGAGATGTAAGCTATCTGGTAAGTGCAAAGAAACATGACAAGACCACACATTGTCAGGTACACAGGTATAATGTACAACAGCCAAAGGCTAGGCACAAAGGTATAATCTTCAGTAGCCAGGGAGCTAGATCCATCTACATAGTGGAACTGATGTAGAGAGTTGGGGGGGGGATCCGGGATGTAGAGAGTTGGGGTGGGATCCAGGATGTGGGCAGCGGCCCTGTGGGGGCTTTGTTAAAAAGGGTGTGGGAGGTGACTTGATCTGTGTCGATTAGCCAGGAGATTGTGTCTTAAGACTTGTAGGGTTGGGAATGCAATTACTGCCTACAGCAACAGGCCATGCTTCCAGAGAGATATAGTTTAAGCTTGGCCTTAAAGGCAGGTAGGCTCGAGTTTGTCAGTAGGTGAGCCATTTATTTATTTATTTATTTTTTGTTGACCGGGTAAGTGCACTAGACGAATTCTGCCTATTTTCAGGCATGACCCGGGGAAGGGAGATACAGATGAATGCTGACTGACCTTGAACCAGATTAAGCTGTTGGTGGTATTTTTAGTGAATGAGGGAAATTTGGCTAGGACACCGGGGAAATTCCACTACTTTTTTCGATAAGTGCCATGGGATCTTTAACATCCACCTGAACTACCACCAATCCAGGCAGATGGGACCTCGGTTTAACGTCTCATCCGAAAGACAGCACCTCAGAAGTGCAGCACCCCTCTCATGCTGCACTACAGTGTCAGTACTGGGATATTAACCCAAGTGCCAGATGTGGGAACTTAATCCACAGCCCTCTGATCTCCCAGCCTCAGAGGTGAGTGTGCTACCTACTGAGCCACTGACACTGCTAGGATCTCGTTAAGCCACAAGGGAGCACAGTACACAAATGACCACTGTCCCAGTGTCGTTTTTCTGAAGCGGACTGCTAGGGAGTACCGAGAGTGACCTCTGATCTGGTACCCAGATCTACAGGCAAGCAGCAAGCCACTGAGGAAGAGAGACGCTTTGCCTAGTAGTGATTTCTTGTCCAACAGGCAGGTTTGGTATTTTATTCTGTTGGGTAAGTTAAGCCAATTGGTCTGCTCAAAGAGGGAGCATGTGTGCACCAGGTTGTCTGTCCCAAGTGCTAACCTACACGCCTTGTTAAGGTCTGTTGTAATGCATGCAAGTGCAGTATTGGAGGCGGCCCCATACACCGCAAGTCCATAGTCAATGGCTGACAGAACTGAAGAGGAGACCAAGAGACGAAAGGCTGATGGTGTGAGGTATTGTCTGTGCGTATAGAGCACACCGAGCTTTGCATTTACCGCTTTTACCACATAGTCGATGTGCTGAACGAAGGAGAGGGTGTCGTCGATAATAACCCCTAGGTACTTGAAAGAGTGTACCTACTCCAGCAGGGCAGCCTTGCTATTGGTGATAGTAAGGGCAGGAAGGGTGTTCTTGTGCTGGGGACTAGAGAGGATCATCATCTTTGTCTTTTTGTGATTGAGGAGCAGCATGTTTAAATACGGTTCTGAAAAAATACAAACAACTTTGGATGGACTTCCATGGTGAGTTTAGAACTGTTTTTAAAAATGGTTTTAACAATGGTCAGTCAGTATATAAAAGGTCTTGCCCTGCCAGTAGAGCTGTGCCAAATGTGGAATTCCTCCGGCAGAATGGCAGTTCTGCTTCTGAAATGCTTTTTGAATTTTTCCTTAAATTCTGAGAAATTTTTCGCGGCATTTCCAAGTGACCAACAAAATCATTTTCTGTGGAGCACGTAAACTGCAGAATAATTTTCCATGGAAAAAGAATCCCCAGTTTATGTACACTGAAGATTACTAATCTGAGAGTACCATTTCTCTTTTGAAATGTTGGAATTCTGTGGAATTTTCCATGCTGCCAGAATCTGAAAGTTCTGCACAGCTGTGCTTCTCAGTGCTCCAGTGCACTCAGCTTTAGAAATGAGTAGAAGCAAGGCCCCCTGGAAATGTGATGTTGTGTATCAGTTTGGCTGTCCTGGGTAAATAAACAAATAAAATAAAATAAATAACTGCGGAGTGGTAGCACAGACATCAGCAGCTAACAGATACTACAGTTTAACGGTGATGGTGAACCCCGTCAGGCGGGGCTGAAACAGAGGTAGAAACCAGGTGGGAGAGCCGGCCCAGTGGTGCAGAAGGTGGAGACACCATGTGTCTCACCTCTCCCATGCCAGTGACCTGAGTTTGGGAGTGAGCTCGGGGCACCGGGGCTTGGCCGGGGGTTTGGAGAAGAGTGAGCGGCCGCAAGACAGCTCTCCTCTCCTCTCCTGGATTGGAGAGGAAAACCTTCCTGGCTCTTGGTTGCTACCGAGTGGAGGCTTGATGGTAGCACCGGGCAGATGGGGGGCTGGCACTAGACTGGATGGGTGGAGTGGGGCTGTTGCCAGTTTGGGTGTGCATGCACACCTCCACAAGCATGCGTAACCATGTCTGCAGAGGCATCGGGGAGTAAAGGGGAAAAAATTGGAGGAAAAACTCCCCGGTGACATGATGACTGGCCCCTCACAGTCCCCGAACCAGTGACCAGGCACCCACCACAGTCCTGTGACAGCAGGACAACAGTGGTAAGGTAAGTTCCAGAGAAGCCGGGTGACAGGGCTGGGGGGGGGGCAGCAAGATGTAGGTAGTCAGGGCGAGCAGAAGAATAAATAGAATATAGAGAAAAGAAACCAGGTGGAAGGAGGTAGAGTGGTTAGCATCAGTGACAACATTAGGCAGACTGATTAGGTCATCAGTGACAGTCTCTGCACCCTCTCCCTCATGGTAGTGCACCCAATCAATAACACAGTCAGATGACTAACTATATGACTGGGATCAGGCAAATTGTGGGAGGGGTGACTGAGTTAGCCTGAAGGAAACTGCAGTATTGGGGTCAGAGGCCACCTCTTAAGCAAAGTTATACGGGGAGACCCTGGTTAAAGGAGGAGGCCTTAATCAAAAATACATTGTCATGGAGTAGAAACATGGTGAATTCTCTCCCAGAAAAATGACTATGGTCCTTGGCTGCTCCAGTTTTCAGGCTCCCATTGTCCTGATGCCCTGATTTATTAATCACCCTGCCTTGTTCTGGGGAGAGAAATTTACACAGCCAATGAGACAATGATTAATGCTATGTGAAAAGCTGACAGAATGGCCCATGTCATCGCTCTGTGTGTGCCAGCACACTGCTACTCCGTGCCAGTTTCACTGAGGTGGCAGACGCTGTGTCCCCCAGAGCAACATCCACTCTTCGCTAATGATGCCACAGTTTTGACATAAATGAGCAGTGCCAACCGGTATGTGCGAAGCTGGAATTAATTTGCCTGCAAAGGTCAAGGATGCTAATGAGCTTTGGTTTTTTTTTCCTTAATCTGAATATTAGGTGGAAGAAAACTTTGCCATGGAATAAATAGATTGTGTGGGATTGGTCTGGTTGCAGGCAGTAATCAAATCTTTCAAGTCACAGTTTAGATGTCAAAATATCTTCCCTACTCTTCTCACAGTGTTAACATCAACAAGCAATATACTGATTCATGTATTATCACAATGTTATTCTAATAACAGTGCGAATGGTACAGTGAGACGTCAAGCTGTCCTGTGTTGAAGCAGGACCCCACTAGAAATGAGATGTAGAATCTCAGCTATGCTATCCTGTATAAATAAATTGCTTGTATAGCACTTTGGGATGCAGCACATGAACAAAACTACACAGATATAAATGCCTTACTGTGCTTAGGTATGGGCACCACCAGAAGTTAATCAAAGTACTAGTGGTACTGAGATGTATCAAGGACCACGTCAGTATGTAGATCACTCCTTAACTGGGCCATGGACATGGAAAGATAACATTAGTTTTCCTAAAGCCCATATTTTCAGCATCAAGGGGGCAAACTCTGGTAATGATAAAGGCCGTCCCAACTGCTGCCATCATCTGGGAATCCAGGGTTAAACATTACTGAAACACCATTCCACAACTACTGACAGTTTCTCTTCGCCACAAATTGAATCGGCACTGGGTCATAATGTCGCGTACAAAAACAGTGCGACAACGCACAACAATGTATTTACTAAGGAGAAGAGGGGGGTGATACCCAAGGGGGGAGGAACGGCAGAAACAGGGGGGTGACAAGTGGGGAAATCATGGAGAGCAGAGTTCGGGAGGGTTTGAAGGCATTGAGGGTGGACAAGGCACCAGGCCCAGATGGCATCCACCCCAGGGTACTGAAGGAGCTGGAGGAGGTCCTTGCAGGACCTTTGGCAGACCTATTTAATGCCTCACTACACTAGGGTGTGTATCTCAGGACTGGAGGATGGCTCATGTGGTGCCCCTCCACAAGAGTGGCCCCAAGGATGAACCGGGAACTGTAGACAGGTGAGCCTCACATCCATCATGGGTAAGCTGATGGAGACTATCCTGAAGGAGAGGCTGGTGGCCCTCCTAGAGGCCAAATGACTACAGGACAGCAGACAGCATGGCTTCATATGTGGCAGATCCTGCCAAACCAGCCTGGTGGAGTTCAATGACTGGGTAACTAGGCAACTAGACAGGGGCCATGCAGTGGATGTCCTGTATCTGGACTTCAGTAAGGCATTCGACTCGGTGCCACATGGGAGCCTGGGAGGTAAGTTAGAAGGCACAGGGTCAGGTGCAAAGCTGGTGAGATGGTTAGGAAACTGGCTTCAGAGAAGGCAACAGAGGGTGGTGGTGTGTGGGGAGCTCTCACACCCAAGGGTAGTGACAAGCGGAGTTCCACAGGGCTCGGTGTTGGGACCAGTGTTGTTTGGGATATTCATTGCAGACATATCATTGGACATCAAGAGCAAGTTCAGTCTGTTTGCTGATGATACCAAGGTATGAGCGGTGGTAGATGACCTAGGGGGATGGCAGGGGTTGCAGGATGATCTGGCAAAGCTTGAAACATGGTCAGACACCTGGCAACTGGGCTTTAATGCCAAAAAGTGCAAGGTACTGCATTTTGGGGTGAAGAACCCAAGGAGGAGTTACCAGCTGGGGGAGTGCAGCTAGCCCAGACAGAGGAGGAGAAGGATCTGAAGGTGCTCATTACAGGGTCAATGAACAACTTGGCACAATATAGGAAGGCAACTGTAAAGGCCAACAAAATGCTGGGTTGCATTGCAAGGGGTATATCCTCGAGGAGGGAGGAGGTGATTCTGCCACTGTATAGGTCATTAGTTAGACCGCACCTGGAGTACTGCGTACAGTACTGTCGCCCGTATCTGAAGAGGGATATTAAGTTACTGGAGGGGGTGCAGCGCAGGGCGACAAAGATGATCAAGGGGCTGGGGGACTTATCATACGAGAGGAGGCTGAGGGAGTTGAACATGTACTCGCTGGAGGAGAGGAGGGACAGGGAGGACATGATTGAAACCTTTAAGTACATGAAAGGAATAAACAAGACCGGTACAGAGGGATTGTTCAAAGTAAGGAAGGGGAGGGACACAAGGGGCCATGATATAAGACTGGAGGGAAGAAGGTTCAAGAGGGAAATGAGGAGACACTTTTTTACAGAGAGGGTGGTAGCTGGGTGGAATGCGTTACCTGCAGAAGTGGTATCCAGTAGAACAGTAGACTGCTTCAAAAGGGGATGGGACAGGACAAGGGGGAAGGTCAATGGAGGGAAGGGTGGAAGGAAGGGGCAGCTGCAGAATAAGGGGTGCTAGCTGCACATTCGAGCAGACTTGATAGACCTCTAGGCCTTTATCTGCTGGCAAATTTCATATGTTCGTATACCACCCTGTAAATACAGCGACACCAAACAAAACACTCGGTAAAAGCATGGAGCAGTAATAATGCTGAGCACCCAAAGGAACACTATTGTTTTTTGCGGGGGGCTCCAGCCCCCACACATCCCATTACAGGGCCTGTGCTCCCCAAACTCCCCAGCTTAAAATAACCACCTCAGGAGGAGGAGAGGCAACTCTGGGATAGGGAGAAACTCGGGTGGGGGGGGTGAATTGCCAACCGCGCAACACTAAATACAAAAATAAAAAACACAGACAATCTTGGACCAGGAATAGAACCCCAGTCCACAGCCACTCCACTGCCCTCAGCTCTACTCTCTGAGCCACAGCAGCTGCTCAGAGGACCACCGTCCAGCAGAGGTCTTATCCTCTGCAACACAGCCTCCCAGCCAACAGCTACAGGAGTAGCATTACCACTCCTTACCATTTCTTACATGTGTTAGTGTGTCCCCTGTAGCTGTTGTACCCCGTGCTGTTTATGCCAGGCAGTTTTGCCTGCAGCATTTTTAAAGCAGCATATTGACCTGGTACCAACTGCATCTTATGAGGCTGGATAGTGATTGTTCTTTTAGCTTCCTGAGAACAGATACTATACATATCAAATCCTCTTTTTAATGTTTTAACGAGCACACTTCTCAACAGTCTCTAATTTTCAGGGACATCCCTTATAAATTTGGCATTTTGTCACTGAAGAGCATGAATTTGAATGATATAATAATGTCAGCCACCAGCCTGTTGGTGTATCGGTAGGCTTACCGCTTATAATGCCAGTGACCCGGGTTCGAGAATAAGCCAAGGTCATGGGGGGGTGACCAGGGGAAGAAGGATTAAGTATCCCAGAGGAATGCTGTCCTCTGGAGACGGTGCCATCTCCCACCACATTACTGTCAGCTGGGTGACTGTATGACCGGTGGGTGTGAGGTCACTGATGCCTTTGCGGTTGCATGCCTTGCATGCGCATACACATGACATCATCAATGGCTGCATCCTGGAGAATGGGTAAAACACTGAAGGAATTACCTCACTGTGGCAGGAGGATTGTCATGGTACGCCCAGGGCCTGCACCCTTTCCCCATCACCTGGCACCTGGCCATAGGCTAGGGTGATCTCTTGGCATACCAGGGGGATGTCCAGAGAACTGCACAGCATTGCTGGGCCAAAAGCGTCAAGGTAAGGAGAGTGGCAGATGGGTGTGAGGGGGCTTGGTGGTGTTGGGGGGAAAGCAGAAAGTGAAAAATAAAACATCAGCCATGCAGTGTAGTTCATATTAGGAAAATGCTATTTCACCTATGAAGAGCAGCATAATGTATACTTTTTGAGCTGATAGTACTATTTTTTTCAGATGTGTCCTTGATTTTGGTCATTTACCCTGCTTTTTAAGTAATTTCTGATTTCTGAGGCAAGAGGTTGAAAGGTTTTGGTAGTGAGTGACTGAAAGATGTGAAGTAATTTAAATGTGGATAAGAAAGAAGAATATGTATTGTAGGATGCATAAAGGGTATGAGAAGGTAGGTGCTTTCCAGTTTGTGTGTTTCGTGTGGTGTCTGTAAACACACATACAACCAAATGTCTCACACCCCACAAATAACATCATGGGTATGCAAATATGTTTGTATTTGGGGTGGTAAACTGACTAGGAAATGATTCAGCTGGTGTTATGTTCTGTTTGACGTGTCACCACACGGGCCTCACCGCCGCCATCTTACACACAGTAAATGTAACAGTAATCTCTAAAATATGTACAAATGAGTTTGCATGACAACAATAGGTGGAAGCTATTGCTGGCAGCCTAAAATGTAAGATTTACATTCCAATAAACTGAGTCTGTGTTTAGTGTTTACAAACAAAGGTCTGTGAGCCAAGAGATCCTGGTGGCTCCGTCTCTGACCGTCTGTGTGACCTTGATCAAGTCGTGTTACTCTAATTTTGCATCAGAATGTCATCTCAGCTGATAAAATTGTGAAGACTCAGAACATCATTATAAATGAGGTGCTGCCTAGGGAAATGCGTTCCACATGAGACAAACCAGAAGTAATTGAGACTGCATTCCTTTTGCTAATAAATGTACTTTCTTTGTAATTATTGCCCAGGAAGAGCACAGTAAGTGGTGACAGCTCATTTCCAGGTACATCCAGGGCAGTGGGTGGGCAAATAAACCTGTTTTATTGACAGAGGTTGTTGGCCAGGACATCAGTTAAATTCCTCTATGCTTCTTTGACAAGTGCCATGGGATCTTCAACTGATGCCTGGAGACCCACCAGATACGGGCAGGAGGAACCTTCATTTAATGTCCCATCTGAAGAATGGCACTTCAACAGTGTGTCCCCCCTGGTGCTGCACTAAAGTGTTGGTATTGTGTGTTAGCCCAACTCCCCAATGTAGGACTAGAACTAATGCCTTCTGATCTTCTGGCCTCAGAAGGGAGTATGCAGCCTCCGATAGAGTTATTAATTTATGTAACTGAATAGATCTTTTAAACGCTGACATGAGATTTCAGGTGAAGGTGCATTCTTGTATCTGGAAAAGAAGAGTGTTGCATCAGCATGTGAACTGCAACTAACATGAAAAGGTTTGATCAACTGCATGCTGAACAGAGAAAAACGAGTTGAAGTCACAGTTTTAGCCAGTGGTCTTCTTCAGGAATTATCTGTAATGATAAAAGTAAGCTTAGCTACTTAGCATTGCTAGTTTTTGTATCTTATGCAAGTTGTGGACTAGTGAATAGGCTGCAGATTTCATGTCTGTAAAAAAATCAGGATACACAAACTGGACTGGGGGCAGGATGCTTGCAGTCATTTTCTATCCACCTCAGAATGTATTTGTAGAGCTGGAATAAATGGCTAAGGTAAGAGCAAAACATGATGAAACACCTCTATCTGACCATTTCTGAATATCCTCAAGCCCCACCACAGCCTGCAGCCAACCAAACTTTAGGTAGATTGCAATGGTTGAAAACATTACAGAGGCTATGCCTGCAGTTCAGTGGGTGGGAGCTACCAGCCCCTCCCCCCTTCCTAAGCCATTTAAGTCATTTCCTCCAGCCTCATTTGGAAGCACTGTTTCTTTGCTGCAGCTGATGGCTCTGTTGGGGATCTGCCCCCCTTTTTCCCATGTTTGTCTGCCACTTTCCCTTTGTGCTTTTGGGATTTTTCTTTGGTTTGTGCCTTCAGGGGCTTTATAGGTCAGTGTTTTGTTTTTGTCTGCCTTTCCTGATTGCAGCTTGCGTTTCCTTCTTTCTTTTTTTTAGTTGCTTTATTTTACCCTCCTCCGTGGGCCTGACAGGGGCTACAACCTCCCCCTTACAGAGGGGTACGTCCTCCGGCCCTGACTGCTCTGCCTTGCATCCCCTGACATTCTCCTTTAGGTTTCCCCCCACAGCAGGGCCAGGGGCTGGAGTGCCGGCTTGTCTCCCACCCCCAGACATGCAATCCTGAACTGGGGCTGCCGCAAGAGTGATTGGGGCCATCACTGCTCCTGCCGGGCCCCAGCATTTTCCTCCTGGTTTCTCCTGAGCCCTTGTCTGTGCAATGGATGCAACTACTGTCTCCACCTCTGCAGAGGCAGCCAAGCACCCTGGACATGGAAAAACCCCTGTGTGCCGGCAACTGCTCTGACACTCAGCCACCGCTGGGTGTAAGTCAACAGCATACAGCACTCTCCCCCCTCCCCGAGGAAGGAGAGCAGTCCTCCAGATGCTCAATCCTTACCTCCCTGGCCAAACCTCGAATGACCTGAGTCCTTTACCCAACCCAGGTCACCAGTGTGGCCAAGGTGTGGCGTCCAGTGCCTCAACCCTCAATGCCACTGGGCCGGCTTCACTTCCTTCTTTGTCTCAGAGAAAAATAGATGAAGTATCCAAACCAAGGACAGTATATCCACAATTTTTATTCATAAAGTGTTAAAGTGCTCCAGCTCAGAAAAAAATATATAAACAAATATAAATTGTCTATTTTCCACCAATATGGTGGTAGATAATGCAAAAAAGCCATGTCTTACAGTTTCACACGTACATCTGTCGTGCTTCCTCAGAACACACACTTTGTGAACAAAAATTGAGGATATACTGTCCTTGGTTTGTGTGCTTTATCTGTTTTTGCTCTAGTGTAATTTATGTATCACCAAACTTTTCCCAGTACGGCCACCTTTTTGTACTATTCTTTCTCTCAGTCAGCTACTCCCGCTGCACTTCTGTCCTCATTAAACTCCTGTGTTTCTTTCTGTTTTGTTTCTTGGTGTGCTTACAAGTTTCCACAGTATGTTATTCTGCTGTTTTGGTTTGTGCTATTCAGGTTTTTACATTTTACTGTTCATACCAGGCCACTTGCAAACCTCTCAGTTTCACTGCATACCTCCTCAATTGCTTTCACCTGACTTCCTGGCAAGGCAGCTGCTCCCATTTCTGCTGTCATTTTAATTAGTTTATTTAGTCAGTCTGCTTTAGCATTACCACCCTAGTCTAAGTGCAGATCCAGCTTCCAGCCTTTCCTGCTGAGGCTGGGAGATTTTCCTTGTGCAAACAGCTTCAGTTAGATCAGCGGAGGAGTCAAGCAGCTCCAGGACTCTGCTTCACATGGCATGGATGTAGTGCCTCTTGAAAGAATAGATTATGCCTTGGTCCAACAACTGAATCAGACAGATTGTGTTAGCAGGAAGGAACACACATTTTATGTTTTTGAGGCTTGGTATATTTTGATGCCCTGTGAAGTTATCCAAAATGAGAACAATTTTACGGTGACACAGCCAGTAGTCTCAGCTCCTCAGCCACATTGTAAAAAGATTCCCTGTCATCGAAGCAGTGTGATTAACTCTGTAATGTACAGGTAAGTGTTGCACACTCCTAAAACAACTTGGTTGTTGAGGCTTTCCGATTACCATTAGCTGCTCTTTTTCTGTGCCTGCCATATTAGGTTACAGACTATTCAGAAGGGATAGGGAGGGTAAGAAGGGGGAGGAGTTGCTTTATACGTCAGGGAAGGCATAAGTGTAACTGAAGGAAAGGAGGAGGATGGGGAGACTTAGCTACTGTTGGTAATGCTAGGCAGGAGAACAGGAGAATCCTTGTAACTGGGGGTGGTATACAGGCCACCTACGCAAGTGGAGGAGGGTGATCAAAAATTAATTCAGGCAGTCACAAGGCTGGCCTTAAAAGGAGAGCTACTGCTGGTAGGGGACCTAAACCTCCCAGATGTAGACTGGGAAATCCCGGATGCAGCATCATCAAGGAGCAGGGAGATACTAGCTGTGCTTCAGGAGGTATTCCTTCAACATCTAGCCAGGGAGCCAACAAGAGGCAACAACCTGCTGGATGTGGTCCTGAGAAATGAGAAAAGTGTGGAGGAGGTGCAGATGGGAGATGCCTTGGGCAACAGTGACCACAGTACAGTAATGTTCAGGGTCAGAGCAGGGAGGGAGACAAGTAAAACCGGTACTACAGTCATGGACTTCAGACTCACAGACTTTGACAAGATGAGAAGGATAGTAAGGGAGACAATGGAGGGTACAGAGAATATGCGGACAGTGAAGGAGTTATGGCAAGCTATCAATGGAGGAGTACCGAAAGCTGTGGAAATGTGCATAAAAATGGTTAGGAAGAGCAAAAGGGGAGGAGACTGCTTGGTTTACAAAGGAGGTTGCGGGGGCAGTCAAGGAAAGGAGGAGGGCTTTCACCCTCAGCAAGGATGATAAGGAAGCATATAAAGGAAACAGGAGTATGGCAGAGAAGAAGATCAGAAGGGCAAAAGCAGATACTGAGGAGAAAATAGCAAAAAAGGGCAAAAGGGGGGATAAAACCTTTTTCAGATATGTGAGAGAGAAGAGAAGGGCAAGGCAGGGGATTACTAGGCTGAGGGGGGAGGATGAAATACAATTGGAAAGGGACTGTGAAAAAGCAGAGTTATTAAATAAGTACTTTAGCTTGGTATTCATGGAGAAGGAGGTTGGTAGGGGACCGGAGCTAAAGTCAAATGGGAAGGAGGGAAAATGGGTGGATCTGAGCCCATTCACTGTGTATAGGGTTAGGGCAGAGCTACATAGACTGAGGGTGGACAAGGCAATGGGGCCTGATGGGTTACACCCCAGGGTGATCAGGGAATTGAAGGAGGAGTTGGCCACACACTTGACAAGGCTCTTCAACTTGTCCATGGATATGGGAAGAGTGCCAGAGGACTGGAAGAGGGCAGACATAGGGCCTTTACACAAGGGAGGTAGTAAGGAGATAAAGGGGAACTACCGACCTGTCATCTTCATGTCAGTCATGGGGAAGGTAATGGAGGCATTAATCAAAGAGAGGGTGGTGGATTACCTGGAGGACAGTGGCTTGCAGGACAGCAGACATCATGGCTTCTTGAAGGGGAAGTCTTGCCAGACAAACCTAATTCAGTTCTTTGATTGGATGACACAGGTGATTGACCGGGGTGCGGTGGACATGACCTATCTGGACTTCAGTAAGGCCTTTGACATCTTCCCCCATAGGAGGCTGGAGAGCAGGATGGAAAGCCTGGGCTTGGGTGGGAAAATAACAAGCTGGGTGGAGGCCTGGCTGTCAGGAATAACTCAGAGGGTGGTGCTAAACGGGGTGCACACTGGGACAGCAAAGGTGAAGAGTGGAGTGCCACAGGGGTCAGTTTTGGGTCCACTTCTCTTCAACATCTACATCAGTGATTTTACTGAGGGTTTGAGGGGGGAGGGTGTGCTTGTTTGCTGATGATACGAAAATATGCAATAGGGTGGACACCCAAGGGGGTGAAGGACATGAGGTAGGACTTAAAGACGCTTGAAAAATGGTCTGGGATGTGGCAGCTGAAATTTAATGCCAAGAGGTGTGCTGTGATGCACTTGGGGAGTAGGAACAGAAGAGCAGGGTACACCCTAGATGGGGAGGAAATTAAAGTAACATAACAGGAGAGAGATCTGGGAATCATAGTCTCCTCAAACCTTTAGGTAGGAATCCAATGTAGTAGGATGGCAGGAAAGGTCAATGGAATGTTGGCATGCATAGGCAGGGGCATTACTAGCAGAAAGAGGGATGTAATAATGCCCCTTTACAAAGCCTTGGTGAGGCCGCACCTGGAATATGGGGTTCTGGAGGCCACATCTCCGCAAGGACATAGATGCATTGCAGAGGGTTCAGAGAAGGGCAACCAAGATGGTGCAGGGTATGCAAGGAAAGTCATATCAGCAGAGGTGTAAGGAGCTGGATCTGTACACACTGGAGACAAGGAGGGAAAGGGGAGACATGACTGAAACTTTTAAATATGTAAAGGGGCTCAATAAAGTGGGAGAAGAGGTTTAATTAAGAGGAAGGAGGGGGTCAAAACTAGAGGGCACAGCCTCAGACTGCAAGGAAAAAGATACAGGGGCAATTTGACAGGGTGTTTCTTCACAGAGAGGGTGGTGGAGTCCTGGAACAGACTATCTGACAGAGTGGTGGGGGCTAAATTGGTGGAAGAATTTAAGAGGGCATGGGACAAGCATATGGGGTGAGTATTGGGGGAGGGCAGGGGCTGGCAGGGAATGGGAGGTGTAGGGGGAAAAAAAGGGCAAACTAGATGGGCCGGAATGGTCCTTTTCTGCAGTTAAGCTTCTATGATTCTATGATATGATTATTACAGCACCACAGAACTAAGAGCAATTCTTTGCCTTTTTTTTGCCCTTGAGGTGTTTCAGTCTTAAATGTGTGGGTGCCTGTTTCAATGCAATGATAGAAAAAGCCTATTTCTGTTTCAAACATCATGGGGTTCATAACCCTCCAACAGCATTGGAAGCACTTCTTGCACTAGCACTATCTGTGTTTTGCTTCTCACTATGTGCTCACTTATGTGTGGTTCATAGCTCAGTGCTTGTGCTACATACTGTAATTGGATAATGAAGGTTTGTGCTTGGATACAGAGGCCAGATAGGTAAGTAGGACATGACTCTTCGGATATGTAGCAGTTTGAGTTGATCTGTGCTTAGGTACTTTGAACATAGTTATACAGTCAGTGCTTATAGAACAAGTGAGCTGGATAGTCTTGTGCAAGTGCTTAGATGCTTGAGCTGATGAGTAACAGTGTTATAACTTAGTTTGGTTTGGCCTTACTCTGTATCCCACCATAAAGAAGTCCAGTATTGAGAGACCCCCCCAAAAGAATTATGATATCAACAATTGTTCTGTATCCTACTGATGAAGGAGTCGAGTAGGAAGACACCCCATGATTACCTCCTGCAACTCCGGAGAGTGTGACCAGTAGCACGCAGGAGAGGAAAAACCTCTTTGGGGGGAAACCTCTGCGGACCCATGGCTACTGACCTGCCCGTCCTTCTGGACATACTAAAGGAGATTAATCCTAAATTATCTAATTGGCTAATCCAAACCCCAAGTTGTAGAACCCAATCCAGAGAAATGGAGAACTGAAGATGTATTGAATTGTGACATGTCAGGTGAATACAGCAAGCATCCATCTAGTAAACCCCGAGTTCGAGAATCTGTGAGCAGGCCAGAACGAAATAGAGTGGCATCCATGGTTGGAATGAAGCTGAGGCGAAGAGCCGCAGGTGATGAAGCACTCCAGCAGGTGAGGATGACTTCACTGAGGAGATCCAGGAATCAAGGCTCAGTATCCATGTCAAGAAGGAGAACTGTTGAGTCAAGTTCAGCATGGCAAGGTTAGCAAATGAAGGCTGTGGCAGTGAAGCACAAGAACTGGCATAAGCTACATAATAGGGAGGATGGAGTAGTAGGAACCTCCAATCCAAAGAGGGGAAGCAAGCATGAAGTAGGTAGAGAACGTTGTGAATGTGTAGAAGTAGGTCAGATGTATTTCCAGCTCATGAGGAGCGCAGTAGGTTGCAATTGCGAGTTAGGCGGGATGATGTCTGGGCCCAGGGCGAAGCAGGTAATATGAGCAAGTAGTGTAGATAAGTGGACCTGTATGTAGGTCAGTTGATGTAGTACATAAAGCTGCATGAGCAGATGTTTTAGCAGGGAAGTAGTATTGCAAGATTAGGTACATTATAAAGCGAGGGGCATGAAGAATGGTACAAGCAAGGGAATCAGAGAGCTTCGTGGATCCAAATGGTTGCTTAACAATGTTGACATCTACGTTTCAAGTCAGAATGATACCTTAGCTAGAATTGACTTGTGAATAATATCCTGACGAGTCCTGAATAGTCGAGCTTAGGAGTCCTAGATGGCGATAACAGAAAAGGCTGAGTCAAATGAGGTAGCGTTGTCACAAGGTCCCAGAAGCGGTAGAGCATGAATCAGGATAGTGAAGGTCTTCAGGAGAAGCTCAACTAAGTGTCCTGCAAAGAGCGAAGCAGTAGTAATTCCATATGGCTGAAGCGGCAGGGCAAAGCATCCAAGAATAGATGATGAATGTAGAAACATCCAGATGCGAGTCCATAGTAAAGGAGCTCCTGGGCTGGCTGACATGGCAGCAGGTAGGTGTATAGTAGAATGTGTGACTCTCCAGGCCCCGAGCTGGGTGAGGCAGGTGTAGAGAAAAAGTACTTAAACCTCCCAGCCCGATGGGTGAAGGAAGGTCATAGAAGCAGGTGATTATGGTGCAGTAATATATAGGAACAAAGGACCTCCAAGCCCATAGGGGCACAGGTCTGATGAAATGCTACAGCGAACCTCCGGACCTGCGGGGCAAGGCAGGTTGCTGAGAAATGGTAGATAATGCAATGGAAACGTCGAACTGTATGCAATGCAGAAAGCAGCAAAGTAGTGAGGAGTAAATGGTATTGTAATGACGGCATATCCGGGGTCAGTTCAGTGTGGAGTAGTATTGTAGTTTTAAGGCAGACTTATAAGTAGAATAGTACTGTTGACTGTCATATCCCAAAGATCAAGGGTTGTAAGGATTGCAAAGAAGACCTTGACGGGAGTGTTAGCAACTGGACGAGAGGTGATAGCATCCTGAAAACTGTAGTAAGTCCATGTTCAAGGCGTTTGTTCAACAATGGAGGACAATACGGAATAAGTCAGCAGGGAGTCCTGATGGAGACGATAGTAGTGACTCCGGGGAAGTTGAAGTAGCATGGCGAGGAGCATCTAAGAGAAGGGAAGCAAATATCTCGATGTACCCTGGAATACTCTGATGGAAGACGGAAGCTTTAGTGAACATATTGGGAAAGGTAATTCTGACTGAAGCAGCTCTGAAGGAAACATCCATGGAAATGAAGAGCTAGCCAAATAATATGAGGAAGTGTGTCTGGGCCACGTGTAGATCAGCCGATGATGTAGATGGCATGATTGAATGAGTATGTAACCGGAGTGTAAATATAAAGTAGTAGCTAAACCTAAAGGCTAGTATGCAACTGGACCAAGTGAGGTCAGTGGTAAGGTAAGTAAGACTGGCTGCTAGTCCCATGTAAGCTAGCATGTGCAGGTGGACCACACATAGGTCGGCTGGTAAGGTAAGTAAATAGTGGCAGCTAAACCCCAGAAAGGATAGCCAGTACGGCTGGACCACATGTAGGTCAGTCGGTAAGTGAGGGAGAATAAGTAAAATTCTGCACATCAAAAGGAAGCAGCCAGGGACATGAAGGAAATCCAGAGACGGAAATGAAAAGCAAGAATAATGGAGCTCAATGAATGACCCAGACAAACAGAGAGGTGGAAGCGAGGCGAGAGCTGCAGCATCCAAAACACGAGGAGCAGTGCTGAAGGTGGGACATCTTGAAATGCATCCAGAAGCGGAGCAGCATACGCTGTATTGTAGAGGTGCAGCAAGGATAGGAGACGCAGACTTGGTGCTTTATAAAAACAGTACATGAAAAGCCCCCATGCCACCAAAGTCGTGCTGACAGCTGCAATAAGAAGAGGGCCTGCATAGTATTATGGCAGCCCCAATGTGAAGGTGTAGCGACAGTAGCCATAGGGCAGGAGGGGAGAGGCAGAATATCCAAATTCAGATGATTAAAATATAAAGGTTGAGAGAGACATAATAATGCAGGTCCACAGGAACGTATATACTGTAATGACAAGGAGTGAAAATGAGCTGCAAGGCTGTAAGTCTGTAGGTAACAGGTAGCAACCAGAAAGTCACAGGCAAGTGCATATAGTACGGGCTACCAAGAGATGCTGTCATGGAAGCAAATTAACCAAGCACAGGACTAATGGAGGTAGGGGCAGCACAGGAGGGAGCAACAACTTAGACGGTGTCTGGGTAACTGAGGGTAGCAATGAATGCACCAGGAGGGCTGCAAAATGACCGAGCAGGAAGCAGTGGTGCATTGGACACCATGGAGCAACTTCCGGGGTGAGAAAGTCGGGAGCAATACAGGACAACCACAGACCTTCAGGCGGTAGAAGTCAAGGACTAAGTGTTCACAAGCCCCAGAGGAAAGGTCAAATGTGGCTGCAGGAGGAATGGAAAGAAATGCTCTGTGTATGCGACTGACGAGATGAGGGAATGGATCAGAAGGAAACCTGCGGAAGTAGCAGTTCGGGCATTGTAGCATAGGGTGCAGCATCAGAAATGCTAAGGTGAGGCATTCGGTACTGAAGGAAGCAACGGCAGGCAGACAGCGTCCGAGGAGAGCAGAATGGGTGACATGAAGGAGAGAGATGGAGGAAGCAGGCACGGCAAATGAACTGAGGAGCGGCCGGCGACCCCCCCCCAAGGAAACATGAGGTACAAAACAGCACAGGGAAACAGGCAGCAAAGCAACAGTGAGGCGAGGCAAGGGGCAGAACAGAGGGAGAGGGACTCGCTCTAAGCAGAGCGGATGTGGCCTGCTAGGTTTTATAGGATGTGGGGGAGGAGCTCTTCCCCCACATAACTTCAGGTGATAGCCTGTCATTTAAAACAAATGTTGTTTCTTACTTTCCATCGGTGTAGCCAGCCCTGAGATGGTGAGAAGTCATTTTCTCCATGGCAGCAGCAGGTTGGGAAGTCTTCTGTTATAGTAGGGGGCTGCTAATCATAGCCTCCTTCCCCCTGGCATTTATAAACCACCGCAGTAAGGCATCCTCAACATCCCCCTCTTTGCCATCTTGCTTCCATTTTCTTTCAGGGTTCGTGTTCTGATGCCACTCATGGAAAAGTTTGTCCTTGCTTTTAAGAAGGTCCAATAAGATGAATTCCGCTATGCCGGAGCGCCAACTAATGAACAGTAGTCTGTGGCATATTCTCTGTCTTTGAGAGAATCTCTATTTTTTGAGCCAGTGTGAAAGCCAACTAGTTGTTTGCTGAAGCCAAAGTGGACACTGAAGCTGATGTTTTGTAAGTTACAGGCTCAGGTTACAACTGGAGGAGGTGGGAGAATCATTCCTTTTATTGACAGCCTGTCAGGGTATAACACGTTGATCAGCTGAGTGATCAGTTAGTTACAGGCTCAGGTTACAGCTGAGGAGGTAGGAGAATCATTGCTATCATTGACTGGATGACAATATAAGAACTCCCAAGATCAGCTGAGAGATCAGATCACACACTGTGTCGGGTTACAGACACAAAGCTGCTTTTAGCTAACGAGATGACACATGCACTGGTGGTGAGAAGTTGTCCACTATACAGGGGTTCCTGAGATCATTATATATGGATGTTTTAACATTAAGGGTATATAGTCTGGCTTTTGGCAAACCAGACTTGTCTGCTAAAACTGATTGTCCAGTATATCTGTGTCTGGTATAACTGGGTTACACTGTATTTTTTCAGTTGTGTGTTTTCCATCAGTATCAATCTTTCCATTCAGCAGTCAATATTCGGTTAGGATCTTGCCCTCAGGGTTCTCTCTGTGGGTAGACATCTCTTGCTCCCCTTGAAGTCTGCATCTTGATGATAAGTCCCTCATCTCAGGGGGGTCCTTCTTTGTAGGCCACTTGTCTCCTGTGGTGACTCCTGGAAGTTCCACTGGGTGGTAAAGTCCAATGCCAAGGAGGAAGCTTTAACAGTGCAGACCTTTGATCGGTAATACCTTAAGGTGTAGCATTTAAGACATAGCTGTCAGACGGTGGGGCCCTAAGCCCACAGGGGTTCCTCTAGCTGTAAAGGCCACATTGGCAGGTCATCTGAAAGCAGTTCTCCCTGCATCTGCCTAAGGTCCATCAAGTCTCATTCCATCTCCCCTTCCTTTAGTTTCCATTCAAGGAAAGGCCTCCTTATGATCTTGAGGGTAGGTGATAGCCTGTCAGCAGTTGCAGCTCTCATCATTCCATGCTTTGACAGGTGGGCTTTCTTCTTGGAGAACTTCCTGTAGCTGCAGAGATTGACTCGTGGAACCTCACAGTGTTATCCCATTAGAGTGATAAAGAGTTATCCCTCCAAAAACATCCCCTGAATTACAAACTCCAAATTAGGATTCAGAGCTTTCACAATAATAAGTTCCCATGCCAGGAAAGATGGCAGCCAATGCCATGTATCTCCAGAGATTTCCCTCACAAGGTTTTTGTTTTGTCCTGAGTGCCAAAGGCCATCATGTAGTACATATATTAAAGTATAGTGTTCACCCTAGTTATATTTATGAGTTGTGGTTGGATGGTGGCTCTCTTATCCTTCAGTCTTGCCATTCTCTCTCTCCTTACGGAAGTCAATACTCTGTCTGCTCTCAGTGACCAATTTGCTGTCAGTTATTGCTCTAGTCATTCTTGGTCTATTATCAATCATCTCCAGTTGCTGTCAGTCAGTACTCCTCTCAGTCTCTGTGTTCACCACCTGCTGTGCGATACTTTTGGTTTCCTTCCTAAGGTATCTTTAGCCTAAAAGAATTATGCTCCCATGGCACCTCTAAGGGTGTAACCCTCCTCAAGAGAATTCCTTTGCCTACACAGTACCCTGACAGGGTGTTAGTTAGTCTCCCATGAGACAGAGAGTGCAAATGGCCAAAGTATCCGCATATAACAGTCAAATAACACATTCATTCAGCTACCTTCAGACTATCAACAATGTTGTAGAAGCATAACTCCTCACTATGTTGTGTACACCCCTTTAACACAAAGGCTATGCCTACAGTTCAATGGGTGGGAACTACAAGCCAGACACCCCTTCCTAAGCTATTTAAGCCAGCTTCTTCTGGCCTCATTTGGGAGCACTATTTCTTTGCCCTGCCATACTCCCCTTCTCCTCCTGTGGTGCACCTCTCTTCTTGGGGCTCCTTCCTAAGGTACCTTTACCTTAAATTAATTGTTCTCCCAGCACTTCTTGGGGGCATCCTCTTTAAGAGGGTTCCTTTGCCTTCACAGTACCCAGACAAGGTGGTAGTCAGAGTGCGAACAGCAAAAGTATCTACATATAACAGTCAAACAACACATTCATTCAACTACCTTCAGGCTATCATCAATGCTGCACAAGCATAACTCCTCACCAAGTTGCATATGCCCATTGAACCAAACGAGTTGAAACCATGTTCCTTGGTTTGGTGGCTCAGTATATTTCAATGGTTATATGATAATGGTGTGAACCAATGAAACCCAGTGAGGTCTGAGGTTTCAACAAGGGAACCACCACATTCCCAGGGGGCAGGAATGCCTCCTATAAATGCAAGTAAACAAACAGCTGTATATATATATATTGGCTTCCAAGGGAGGGGTGGGGCAAATAGTAGTACCCACCCTTTGGGCTGAGAGAGGAAGTTTACTAGTGGATGGGTTGCTCTGCAGCTGGTAAGGTAAAACCAGGAAAGCATGTATCCTGAGCCTCCATGAGGAACTATGCATCCCCTGTGACCAACACAGGCCATTGCCTCTGCTACACATCAGGAGGGACACACCCTGGACCCAATCTTCCCATTGGATCTTGACATAAGTACTGTCAAGGTTGATCCAGTCTTTTGGTCAGATCATCATGCTATGTTGTTCCTCTGTGGGGTCCCCTGTTTTGTTACTCCCTCTGTGGAGACAATCCAGTACTATGCGAAATATAATGTGAAGTCTTGCAAACTCCTGGAGGTATTGGACATCTCTGGCATGATGCTCGTTTGTGCACAGGGTTTGGAGAATGCCACAGAGCACTATAATGGTGCTGTTATGTCCACCTTAGATTTCTTAGCATCTTAACATGTTCGCCTCTTGACCTCCTGACGCAGATTTCTTGGTATTATGATGAGCTGCACCAGTTGAAGATTAAGGGATGGAGGTTGGAGCATTCCTGGTCTTTGGATGACAACTTGGCACCGAAAACTCAGTCAGTGAGAATCAATGTGTGATCGCCTTGAAAAGACAGAGTTCCTGTCATGGACGGTATCCAGTGAATGCAGAGACCACGATTGAGCGCTTTCAAAAAGGACGACTCAGTCATGGCACCTGTGTTCAGGGCTACCTGGTAGGGTAGCGACCAGATACCTGGGTGGGTGAGGGAGGGCGACAGGAAGCATATGAGCATGCACGCATTGGGGGGGAGAGGAAGGGGAGGTATGTGGGAGGGGGTGTGGTGGGCAGCTGCTGAGCTGGTTGGCTAGCATGGTGGGGAGGGTGGTCGGATGGGATGTGCAGGGTGCAGGTTTCGGATGCGGCACGTTTTGGTTTTTTTGTGCCTGCAGGTAGCACTGTTTTATTTTTTTTTAAGAATTTCACCCCCCCCCCAACATGCACCCTTATGGAGTTGAGAATCCTTAAGAAAGGGAGTGTGGGTGGCGCAGCTTCCCGCATAAATGTAGATTCCATCACTGCCTTGCAGTTTTCCTCAAGTGTACATCACCTGTCTGCGGTCTGCTCACTTTTTTTTCTGCTCAAAAATGCAATGAGTTTGGAGAGTTCTTCATTGACAAGGTGTCCTTCGTTAGATCGGGTATCTGCTCAATCTGTCATCGGCCAGTGACAGTCTGGGCCTGGGTGTCATTGTTGAGCTGCCTGCTTGGGGAGAGTTTTGGCCAGTTTTTGAGGAAGAGTTATTTAGGGTAATTGTAGGTTTGCATCCCGCAAGTTGTTTGTTGGATCCTAGTCCTAACTGTCTACTTATAGAGTGCCGGGAGGTTTGGGGTCCAGTTATTTCCCAGATCATTGGGTGTTTCTTGAGTGAGTTTGTTTTCCTGTCTGCCCTTAAATGGGCAGTTGTAAGGCCCTCTCTTAGAAAATCTTCCTTGGACCCTGATGTGATGGGGAATTACAGAACGGTCTCTAATCTCCCCTTTTTGAGAAAGATTATTGAGAAGATGGTGGTTGAGCATCTTGCTGAATGGTCTGAGCAGTTTAACATCTATGAACCTCCCCAGTTGGATTTTCAGTCATGCTACAGCTCAGTGAATGCCCTCAGAGTGACAAATGATCTCCTCATGGCAGGGCATCAGGGACTTTGTACCCTCTTGATCCTGTTAGATCTTTTGTCAGCATTTGACACTGTTAACCATGGTGGGCATTTGGATCACCTGAGGGACTACAGTATGTGTGACCAACTGACTCTGTATTGAGCTGGTTTGAGCCTTATATAAGTGGGAGGATGCAGTGAGTGGCCCTGGGAAGTTTTCTTTTCAGGATTATAGCACTCTGCGCAGTACCTCAAAGCTCAACTCTTCCTCCTGTGTTGTTTTCAGAGTATATGTTGCCATTGGGTGAGTTCATTAGACGGTATGGCATTGAATTTCATTGATATGCAGATGATACTCAGCTTTACCTGTCTGGCACTTCTGGTGGGCTTGATGCAGTTTCTGTGCTGGAGAGATGCTTGACTAAAATAAATGGCTTTTTGGCCTTTAACTGGCTTTGTCTTAACCAAGGTAAGACAGAGGTCATGATTGTCAAGCCAAGTAGGCAGAGCCCAGTGATGACAAGTGGTTTGACTTTATATCCTTTTCTGGGCAGTCAACCTCAGAACTGTAGATACAGTTAAGAATCTTTGTGTCATCCTGGACTGCAGGTTGACACTAGATCAACATGTGCTGGCTGTGGTTCAGTTTGGCTTTTACCATGTCCGTAACATCACCAGGATTAAGCTGCATCTAATTCCTGCTGACCTGGTGATGATAGTTCATGCCTTTGTCACCTCTAGGCTCGACTATTGCAACACTTTATACCTAGGGTTATCTGGAGGTTTGTTGTGACACCTACAGTTAGTACAGAATGCTGCAGCCTGGCAGAATGTGGGTTCCTCTCATAGGGATCACATTATGCAAGTTGTACGTGTGCTGCACTGTCTGCCTATGCAGAGGCGTATAACTTTCAAGATATTCTGACAATATTCAAGGCCCTACATGGTTTGGGAACAGACTACTTAAAAGATTTCCTAGTTTCCTACCACCTAACACACTCCCTTCACTCTCCTGTCTCTGGGGATAGAGGTCCCCATATTCAGAGCCAGCTGGATGCATGTGCATAACAGAGTGTCACGCAAATACGTTGGGCGGGCCGGCTCTGGCGTGGTATTCAAACAGAATGTGCGATCAGAGCAGACCACACAATCTGTTGGAATATCGGACCCTGGATGCACTGAGCACAGCAGGGTATGCCAAAGCCCGCACAGCACATCCAGGATGCTGAGCTGAAGACTGCCCATAGGGAATGCGTGGCACATACCTGTATGTGCCATAACCCCCATGGGCAATATTCAGCCCAAGAATGCAGATGAGCCCATTGGGCATGCATGGTGCAATGGGGTCATTTGCATGCCCATTATGGGCTCTTCTGCATGGCTGCACCACTGTGATGCATGCCCAGCTAGCCCTCCCCAGTCCTGATCACTGTTTAAGTTAAAGATCTCCTGTTCCATAGTGTAGTGACGCCTCCCCAGCCCTGATCACTGTTTCAATACAAATTAGCACCGATCCCCCTTTTCCATAGTGTAGTGTAGTGTCTCCCCACCCCAGCCCCGATCAGTGATGAAATATAAATTAAGCACCGATCCCCCTTTCCCATAGTATAGGGTCCTCACACACCAGCCATGATCACTGATGAAATAAAAATTAAGCACCAATGTAGTGACCCCCCTTCCCAACCCCAATCACTTGCACAATATGCAACTCCCCGATCCTTGTTTCCTGGTAGCTAGTGGTCCCATCTTCCCCCCCACCCCATTAGGCATTGACCTACCACCCCGCTTCCCTATCCCAATCCATGCCATGACTGGCACAACGCTCCTCACCCTTCCATGGCCAGTCATCAACTGATCCGTACCGGAGCTCGTACAGTAAATAGTATGTGCTCATTATTTGTTTCCGCTTCTACTCTGTCTATGTCCTTCCAGAGATGCGGCCTCCAGAACTGGACACAGTACTCTAGATGAGGTCTTCACAATGTTCTACACAGTGGCATCACCACCTTCTTCCTAGTACTGGAGATACCTCTCCCTATGCACCCCAGCATTCCACTGGCTCTCACAGCTTTCTCACTTTGTTTGTTAACCTTTAGATCACCAGATATGATTACTCCTAGGTCCCTTTCCTGTTTGGTGGCCATGAGTACCCCCCCCCATCATGTACTCCTCCTCCACTTTTCTGTGCCCCAAATGCATGATCTTGCACTTCTTTGCATTGAATCTTAGCTGCCACACCCTTGACCACTCCTCCAGCATTTGAAATTCAATTTTGCAAAGTTGATCCCTTTGGAGTTCTCAGGCAGACCATATGATTTTGTTTTTCTGGTGGGCCCGGTTTTCTGAGACCTCCTTTGAGGCCATGATTTGTTCCTGATTTTCTATGATGGTCTTTAGCTGTATTTCGATCTAGTTGACCTGGGTGTCAGTAGCCATGGATTGCCATTCAGCCTGATCACTGTGGTGTTCTAATGCTGCCACGTCTTTTTTAAAATCTGATAGAGCATCTTTAAATTCAGGCCAGAACACTTGAACTTCTTTAAAGACTGTCTGGAGTCTCTTATTTTTTTTGCAGATGCTTGTTTTGATTTAGGATGGTTGGATTCACAGGACTGTGTCATGCTGGAGGCCTGGGAGAACTCCGAGTCCAAGACTGCCAGGGGAAATCCAGCAAAATCCTTCAACTGTGCCATGTCCTTTTGCTGGTTAGGGTTATCCATTCGTCGAGAACCTCTTCTCATCAATGAAGCAGGCATTTTTGTTGGAAATGGTAAGTTGTAATGAGGTTATATGTGAATGGAAAAAGGCAGCTAGTGTTCTATGCCGCCATATTGCTCAGGACACCAACCAGAAGTCCCACTACTGTACTTTCATAGGTTGATTATTTAATGACAATCGAGCACATGAAAAGCTGCTCCATTTCCATCAGTGTAGCAGTCAGCACAGGTAGCAAAATCAGCACTGACTAAAACCAGTCATGTCACTGGTTGCACTATAATTGTGCAACAGGGGCACTATACACAAGGTTACTTTAATGGCCCTGGAGTCAGACAAAAAAAAGAGGTACAGTGCTTCGTCATTTACCCCCTTCCCCTTTATCTGCCACCCTCACTTGCCACCAACAAGCTTCTATTTGCTGTCAATATTTATTCCTTTGATCTCCCACCCTTGCTATCTGCCATCTGCCAGGTGTTGTGTATGAACTGTTGGTATCGGGAGCCTCACTAATCTCCCTTGATTATCCACAGCCTGTCGGTGGCATTTGCAGGTGTTAGTGGTGTACATTTAATAGTAGTTTAACAGTAGTAGTTTTATTTCTATTCTATTTACAGATAATTATGCTGATAGCTGGGTAGGGAGATGAACCATTGAGTGAGACAGAGTAAATATCAGAGGCACTGAATAATTTGTGCCAGTATTCAACCAGGACATCAGGGGGCATGTCTGACTGGGGGGTGGTACAGTAGTTGAGAAAGAGGTGCAGTTCAAGCAAGAGACAGTACTGATCATGCCGGAATTAGTTGGAAAGTATTTGTAGGGTGTAAATCCCGGAAAATCCCAGGGTCCCAGTGGCATCCACAGAAGGGTAATAGTAAAGATAAAGGAGGTTCTGGTCAGGTCCTCTAATAATAACTTTCAGGACTCCTTTCAGACAGAAATAGTGCCAGAGGACAGGAAAACAGCAAATTTGTCATCCCCTCATTCGAGAAGGGAGCAAAGTCAGATCCAGGTAACTACAGACCAGTGAACCTTATCTCAGTGCTTGGCAAAATATTTAGTCAGTAAAAAAAGATGTGGTGGTTGAACACATGGATGAAAATGGGCAGTTATGTATCAGAACACATGGTTTCACAAAAGGTAGATCCTGCCAAAGCAACCCGATTGCCTTCATCGAGGAGGTAACTAGTTAGGTGGATAGGGTCTGGGTGGTAGATGATGTCTATCTGTACTTCATCAAGGGCTTTGACACTGTACTGTTTGGAAATACTATGGAGAAAGCAGCAAAACATGAACTCCACAAGGTTTACAGAAAATGGATGGCAAACAGGTTGACAGGTAGGAAGCATAGAATGGTGGTGGATCATCACCGCTAAGAGTGGAGGGATGTGCTGAGTGGAGTTCCCCAGAGGTGTTTGCTGGGTTCATTGCTGTTTACCATATTATTAATGACCCAGAGAAGTGGACAGCAGGCTAAGAAGGTTTGCTGAGGACACTAAATTGGCAAGATATTGGCAAAAAGAGTGGACACAGCAGTGGTAAGAGATACAGAGAAATCTAAACACATTAGGTGCCTGAGCTGTGAAATGGAGGCTTAGATTTAATGCACAGAAGTGCAAGATTCAACAGCTAGGGGTGAGGAATCTGGGTTGTGTAAACACACTGCGTGTTGCAACAATGCACAGCACAACTGTGCAAAAGGGTCTAGAGGTAACCGAGTAAGTTGAAGGCAGGCAGACAGCATGCTGCCACAGTCGAGAATGAAAACACAGTGCTGTGACTCCTTAGGATAGGGTAAGGAACAGGTCAAAGGAGGTGATCCAACCCCTGTACAAGGTCTTGGTTTGACAACACCTGGTGTACTATGTCCAGTTTGTGTGTTGTGGCTTGTGCAGCCATTTTGTATTATTCATTGAGTTATGTAAAGGTTTGAGCACCAGAATCACATAAGAGGCATCAACATCTCATTTTCATGTGTTTCTGGGGAACAGCAGTTCATAGAATGTCATGAAAAGCAATATAGCTTAGAGGACAGAGCACTAAGCTGTGAACCCGGAGACCCAGCAGACCTGGGTTTCAAACCCACAACCACAACTTGCATACTGTGTGACTCTGAGTAAGTCATTTAACCTCCCTGTGTGCCCAGCTTTGACCTAGAAATGAGCTTCAGCTCAGCATACCTTTCCTGGAAAAAAATCTCATAAAATTAAAAAAAAAAAAAAAAAAAAGAGTCAACTAAGATTAATTGTTTAATTTTAATTGTTTAATTAGTATTTTGGAAATACCTTTAAGCGTGAGCTCTTTTACAAAGGTTCCACGTCAGGGTGGACAATAAGACAATACACATATTCAGTGGTTACTAAATGCTAAAGTTATATGGTCATTCAGTCATTATATCAAGAATACAATTGGTATAACTGATGCATAAAAAGGGACAGAGGGTACTAAGAAAAACATCAGTTTAAAGTGACCCTGAACAATGACTACCAGCTCTAGTGTGCCACACTGTGAATTGCCTTTTTCTTTATAAAATCTGTGGAGAATGAGAAATGTGCTGGAACCAGGAATGGGAGGACCCAGAGAAGCCATGGTCAAATATAAACTTTTATTTTATTCATAGTTTATGTTCCTCTGTGGGATAGGCATAGGCTCCCATCAATCCTACCCCACTGACCACCACTGTCCCTTACCACCCCAGGATGTACCAGGCTGGCCCGAACACTCCCACAGATTTCCCTCCATGAGGGGTCAGGAGAGGGAGGGCTGTCACCCTCCTGAAGTTCACATATCCAGTCTCTGCTCTGGTGTCATGGTGGTGAGGAAGGTGAGGGATCGGCAGGCGGGACTTCGTGAACGCCTGCCCCGCCACCATTTGCCACTTGATTTTCTCCCAGTGTCCACTTACTGAGGCACACACGTTGGCATGTACATGTGGAGGCACACCATGCCGCGAAGTCCCACAGCACCACCCACTACTGCAGCTCCTGACCCGCACTGCCACTAGGCCTCCACCAGGTGGCAATCTTCCAGCAGAGACAGCAGTCCTTCTTCCCTAGGAGAGACCAGTCCCTAAAACGCTTGATCCTCTCCCTCCAGGCCAACCCCTAGCATCCCCTGTTCATTTCCAAACAAGGTTCGTCAGCAAGGAGTGAGGTGTGGCATCCAGTGCCTCAACCCTCATCTGCAACAGGCCAGCAAAACATAAACTTTTTAAACATTATTAGGAAATTACAAAATAAGAGAAACATAATAAAATAGAAAGCATATGTATAATCCAGTTTCCTCCACTCATTTTTACTTACTTCTGGTTCCTCTACCCCATGTCTGCTTCTTCCGTGATCATGATTTGCAGTGCCAGCCCTTTATGACTTCTGTTTTATTTCTTTTTTTATGAACCACACTTATTTTTGCTTCTTAGTTTATCCTTGAATGGATCGTACAGTGATATTACATTTTGCTTTTTTGCACATTGTCTGTTGCACACGTGCATTATTTGACAGTTTCACGATACACACTTTTTCCATGTTTTCACTGAATACCTTTTACACAGTCTCCTTTGTACTTATCTCCCTACCATACTATCCTGTTATAATGCACTGCCTTGCCTATATTTATTTGACTCAATTATTTCACTTGTACACTTGTATCTTTATTTATTTCAAAGGTTTTACTAGGAAAGACATACTGAGCTGTCCCGTTTGCCAAGGATACATCTGGAAATGTGTGGCTTGCAGATTACTATGCTCTTGTAGTAGAAATCTTTCAGTAAATAATAAATAATTAAAAAAAAATTCTTCAACTGATTTTGGGGAACTTTACCTCATAACTTAGAGGTTTGCTTTTCAGCTCTTGGGTCATAGCAGGTATAAAGGAACTTAATTACCCCTAATAAAAATAAGATAATTAGTTGATTGTGCTCATGTTAGTTTGGCACATATTTTCACCCTGAAAGTTAATATTATAGCCCCTCCCAGTTAGAGCAGTATTCGTTTTTGACCTCCAGAAAAGTAATGTATAATGCATTATGTATATGATTTTTTGTAATATTGTTTCCGGAGATGAAATGTGTTTATCGACAATTTCAATATAATGAATACAAAGTTTAATGGAACAAATATGAAGAGCTTGTAAAATTATGCTCTTAGAGTTCTGGCTGTCAAACAGAGACCTCATTGCCTTGACACAGTTGCTTGTCTTTTTCATTATTAGTCCCCTTGACCACATGGTTGCCTTCAGTGAAATGTAACCTACGATCAAGCACCAGTTGCAAAAGGTCAAGCAGGTGAAAAGAGGGTGAAAGAAGAGGACAATGACTATTTGATGCACCATAAGTTTTAAATATTTTGAAATATTCTCTCCATCTGTCTCTCTCTTTTTCTTTCTCTACTGCTCATTGGACCCTGTGTTCTAATTCTAAATTCTAGAAATAACATGTTCTAAGCAGAGGTAACCTGCTCTAAAGTAGTTATATCATATACAGTATTTATATCATCTCTCTCTCGTCCATTGGTCCCTGTGTTCTAAATCTAAATGCTGCGTAGAAATAGCATGTTCTAAGCAGAGGTAACCTGCTCTAGTGTAGTGATATCATATACAGTATTTATACAACTGGTGTAGAGAGAGAGAAGTGCTATGAAATAAAATGGATACTTTTGGACCCACTTTGCACAATATTGAGATATCTTGCATTTTATGGTATGTCACAACTGATGTCTTGTAAAGCTGTGTGCATCACAATGGAACACGGAACCAGTCATCGAAAAGTTTTCACAATGCTGAAATATCACCATAGCCATGTGAAGCATTGAACACAGCAGCTGAAATCAAAGAGAAAGAGTTAAATCTTCAGTCAAACAGAAGATTTTAAAGCCACAGCAAGTGAACTGATGTTGTATAAATTGAATATGCAATGCCAGAGTTAAAATATTCAGTTCATGATCGCTTGTAATGAGGCAGGACTTCCCAAACTCTCTTGTGGCTCTGCCACCTGTGAATTATGGCCCTGCCTCCTCACACCTGAAGGAAAAATGTATATTTTGAGTCAGGCCACTGCATTTCCCTCATATAGCACTACAGTATATGATTAGGGCTTATTCTGTATGAAAATCAGTGGCTCTGAAAATGTTATTTTAGGACAGTTCAAAGGTCAAAAAAGCTGCTGTACTATCATTCTGATGTCACAGCGCTAGTACTACAACTTTTTAGCCTTGAACTGTTTCTTGACTGGCTGAAACATCTCACTTCACAAAAATATACTGATCAAGAAGGCGGCGCCGCTTAGCGAGCAGTTGGGAGAGCACTTCAAAGATTGTTTGGACACGGACTGCCATAGTTGGTTCCGTGTTTGCAAACAATCACTTTGTCAGTTTTTTTGTTTTAAAATCACTGCCCCATCTAATCTTTATGGTTGGAAGCACAACGGGACAACAGCAAGAACTGAGATATTCGGGGCTGGCAGCAGAGTGGCACGGCAGCAAGGATCAGGAGAAAGAGGCAGTGAGAACGCAAGGTGTGAAACTGCACCCGATCCTGAAACCTTATGAAATTAAACCAGACAAATTTTTTGGGGAACCATATACTATATAAAATAAGAGATTGGGAACTGTACACCAACAAGGCCATGTGTTTCCTTCTCAGAGGGTTGATGGCATCATAGGGACCTCTCAAGCTTCGCTCTCGAGGTCTATGATGTCATCAACCCCTTTGATGGAAACACAGCCTTGTTGTGCACAGTTCCCTATTCATTATTCTATATATCCTAGATGGCTAAAAGGAAAAACAATATCCCTGTTAGCGTGCCTAGCATTACTCAGTGATGGTAGGCACACTGTATCCCCCAGTATCTGGTAATGTCATTGAACCTTACTGACCACTATGGCAGTCCCCTCTGTGGTGAAGCTGGATGGTCATGGCTGCTGAATACCACCATATCTTTGGCTTTGAGTATCCTGCCATATTATTGACTAGGAGCATCTCCTGTCTCCTCTTGGCAGGCCATGTGGCATTTCCTGTTGTGGCTGTGTGGCATCACATTGCTTTGTAAGCTGTCCTGTATCCAAAGTGATCAGGTGCACTTCTTCCACATAGGGCCAACATTGCAGTTATATAGTGGGGTCAAGGAGCAGGTCAGGGGTGGCTCCAGTGCTCAGGAGGTAGATCCACGCCCCTGTGTGCACACTTTCACACACTTATGCACCCATGGGGGAACCATGTGTGGTATGGCTCCCGACGCTAGAAGGTAAGCATCACCATGTGGGGTGTATCTTCATGCTGGCACTGGGCACTGTTTTTGTCAAAACCACACATCCTTGTGAACTGAGCTCTAAGAAACCTTTCGTATTTCTGTGCATCAGATAGGCATGAAAAAGGGAGGCGGGGATAGGAACCTGTTCTAATTAGTAGCTGGCAGCCAGTTGACCAAACTTCATTCATGTTTACATAGCCCAGTGATTGAAATTTAGCAGTAAACAGCTTTATTAGCTTAACAGGAATTGACCGTCCCTTTCTTTCTAATTTAGCCTCTTCTGCATAGAGTAGTGCTTCCTAATTGACCCCTCAGGGTTTTGAAAAACCTTTTTACTTAAACATATATTGACCTCAGGCTAGCTGCTTGGTGAGTTATGTCACAGCTGGCAATCTGAAAACCATAAATTAGAGCAAGGGAAAAAAATCTGTGGAAGTGTCTGCAGATGATCCAGAATCACCTGCCGTATCACTGGGACCAGTACCAGGTGCCTACAAGTCCTTTCAGTGCTGAGTGGATAACGTGACGCTCATGAATCACCACAAGCTGTTTTCACTCTATTTTTCTTTGGGAAAGAAATGGTCTGCAGTGTCGATCAATCTGCCAAATGTGAAAGTGGAGCTCTCATTGGAATACGAAACCATGGAAGACTAGAGAAGGCTGGTTATTTATTAGAAGACAGAGGCTGTCCTCCTGCTGGTCTCACTCCACAACAAATTCCTTGTTTTCTACTATAAAGATGGGCCTGGAATCTATGAAAACAGCCCACTAGGTGTAGGTGTGCCGGGCTGGGTTTAAATGTGGTGGTGTTCATGCGAGGACAGTTGAGGTGCCCTCCCCCCATCTCTCCAACCTCCCTTACCCCTCCCATGTGCCCCACATAAAATCCAGAAACAGGTTTTAAGATTATTCTGAACAAAAGGGTGATAGCAATCCTTTTTTTTATTTTATCACTTTTTTTATTTCAAGCTGAGCCCTGCTTCTGTAAGTTAAAACTGCCACTGAGACCACTCTGACTGTTGTAAGAGTGGTCTCACATGCATTCATAAGGCTTGTCCACATGGTCACATTTGCACTAGAGCAGCCTGAGTGCTTGTGTTGCTCCAGTGTAAAGGCTTCTGTGTAGACACTTATCACATCGCAGTAAGTTGATCATTACAGCATTCCTGGATCCTTTTCTAAGTTGGGAATGCTAATCGGAGTGAGAGGCTTAAGCAGCCATGTGGACTGGCTGGGCCACTCGCTTCAACATAACATGGCCTGTTGGGAGTGTCAGTCAGTGCTGCGACTGGGTGGAGATCAGTGCATGTCACCACCAATGTCACAGTAGAGCCTCCCAGTCATGGCCTCTCACCAGCGCATCTTGCATCAGTGCTGAGAGGGGCCATATGAATGCAAGCCAATAGTACTGTGCAATGTTGGAAGACCAGCAGAGCGAGAGAGTGAGGTAAGCTGAGGCTACCCTTCCCCCTTGGAGCACAATCCAGAATCCGGGGAGACCGGTACTGAGGACGTGTCCAGGCTATCATGAAGTCTGCCGACTCCATTTTCCACCTGTGTTTCTGTGCACCCTCACCGTAGGCATGCATGTGCATGTAGAGGCGTGTGCATGCAGCCACAAACAACGCCCTCACTTCAGGCGACTCCCCCATCTCACACTACCCCTCAGGCCTCCACCTGGGGGCAGTTATTTGGTGGGAAGCGGCTAACCTCCCACCCAGGAGAGGAGAGCTGTCCCTTGGATGCTCAATCCTTCTCCCCGGCTGACCCCCAGTGATGCGCACTCACTCCCGAACACAGGTTGCTGGCATGGAGCGAGGTGGACATCCAGCATCTCAACCCTCAGTGCCACCGGGCCTGCCTGCAGGTAATTTTTTTAAGCTATGATGATTTCTCAAGTGTTCTTTTTGGGCGAGTTAAGGCTACCCCCCAACAACCTCTGCTTTTGTGACTCAAGTCTTCATTGAAGTTTCCAACCCTGGATTCCAGATGTCATTGCATCACAATATGCTGTCATTAGAGAACATATCAAAATTATAGATGGGGGCTATATTGTATTCAATCAGTCAGTCTATCAGATTTATTGTCTGTGTTTTATGACTATATCCCTGCCAGCATCAACAACATACCCCTGTCAATAAGAGGTTTTATCTCAGTGGGTTTGTCTTGTATAAACGATTTTAATTAATAAATACATTTTGATCTTTCTCAGACTGCCTCTGTCAGAGCACAACCCACAGTAAGGGTTTTTTTCTCCCTGGCCCATGATTGTCTCACTGGGTTTTTGAAGTTAGTGTTCCCTCTCCAACCAGACCTTTCACAAGGTAAGTATAACTTTAGCCAAGCAAGAGCATTGGGCAGGGCTCACAGGAAGACTCAAAGTCTAATAGGTCATATTTTTCTGTCGAGCAAAACTTTGTGTTCTGAACCTGCCAATGGCATTTATAGGAGGCAGTATAGCGCAGTGGTCTAAGGCTCTGAGCTGCAAATCTGGTGACATCCAGCAGACCAGACCTGGGTTTGAATCCCACAGCTTCCACTTGCATACTGTGTGACCCTGAGCAAGTCACTTAACTTCCTTGTGCTCCCAGGTTGCTCCTGTAAAAAAAGCTTTCAGCTTAGTGTGCTATACCTGGTTAAACAACTAAATTAAACAACTAAATTCACGGATACTTGGGGTTCAATAATCAAAGAGGGAGGCAGTATAGTGCAGTGGTTTAAGGCTCTGAGCTGCAAATCTGGTGATATCCAGCAGACCAGACCTAGGTTTTAATCTCACAGCTTCCACTTGCATACTGTGTGACCCAGAGCAAGTCACTTAAGTGCCCTGTGCTTCCAGGTCGCTCTGTAAAAAAGCTTTCAGCTTAGTGTGCTACTCCTGGCTAAACAACTAAAAAAAAGATTGCTGTGCTATACAAGCAACAACATTGCTGGAACAACATAGGTGTATGATGTCTATAGCTGTGCACAATGCAGAATTCCCCCAATGGAATTTGTGTGAAATGGCAGTTCTACTTCTAAAATGCTTTTCAGAATTTCTTTCTTAATTCTGCGGAATTCTGAAAATATTTCTATGTAAACTGAGTCATAATGGATTATGTAAATAACTGAGGATAAGCAGTCTGCAGTTTATGTATGCTGCATATTAATAATCTACAAAAAATATTCTGTTTTTGAATTGTTCGAATTCCACTACCAAGATAATTCTGCTGAATTAGGCAGACTATTTTGAAATTCCACAGAATTCTGTTCCATTGGAATTTTAAAATTTCACACAGCCCTAGTGATGTGGCAGCGGATAAGAGGCACTGATTTCTGGTGCTGAGAACTGTCAAATTCCACTGTCAAGATCTAAAATTCTGAAAATTGTGCTGGCAACTACAGCTCTAATTATTAGTGTTGCTCAGACAGTATCCTAGCAATTAGGATACCACCAAATACCTGCCGTTTGGCAGGATAGTGGATCCAGTTGGATAGCAATGCTATCTGACTGCGGCTCCGACATCCCCCAGATCCAGGTCGGATCCCGTATTATCCGATGTTGGATCCCTGAAGCCAACATCACATAATGCAGGATCTGACCTAGGATCTAACCTCTGAATTCGGCCAGATCCCAGGTCAGATCCCGCTCAGATAGTGCCACTATTCAATGGATCACAGTCAGATCCATGGAGGCACTATCTGAGCAACACTATTTTTTTTTTTTTTTTTTTTTTAATTTCTGTTTGTCTGCCTTCCCAGCCTGCCATCCTCAACCCTTCAGGAGCCCCAAGGCAGACATTCCTCTACCTTCCACCCTGCCCATATGACCCCCTGATCCCCATGGAGCTTCAGCTAACCCCCCGAGTGGGGATGGGGCCGAGTCCCTATGCCCCATCACTTACGTTTCGTTGGTTTGGGAGCTGTTGGGCGGGTGAAGGCACATTGAGGGCACATCTCTGGGGCTCCATCTTCTCGGTGATGGCAGGTATTTTCTCCTTTTTCTCCCACCCCTGTAGTGTGAGACCCCTGAGATCAAGGTGTTAAGTGCCGACGTCATGCTGCACAGCGGCCGCCCATCACCTACCACTAGGGGCTTGTAGTACTCCGAGCCTCCGCTCAGAGTCAGACAAATGCGGGGGCTATGGCCTCAACCCTCCCCGGAGTAGGTGAGCTGTCATGGGACGCTCAAGCCTATCTCCCCCTGGCTGACCCACCAGCGACCCAAGTCCGCTTCCGAACCTGGGTCACCAGCGTGGAGTGAGGTGTGGCGTCCAGCGCCTCAGTGCCACCGGGCCGGCTCGAGCAACACTATTAATTACCAGATTTTGTCAGGATTCTGTAGTCTAGCATTTTGTTGATGTATAAATACACAGAATGCAAGAAACATACAGAATACATACAGTCAGCGCTCATTTATCAACTTCTCATTTATCTGTCACACTCATTTTCTGTCCTTGTGGCTGAATTACCTTTTGCTATATTTGTCTTAGAATCTACACTCAGATATCCATCGATGACGATGGGAATGGATGGGGTAGGATATCTAAGTGCTGACTATAATAGGTTGCAGTAAAATAACACATTTATCTGCACAAGCAAGTGATATAACCCATAACTCACAAGTAGTGAAGCCACAAGCTAGCTACTAAGGACTTACCACTCATGTGGGGAGATAAATGTATTATTCCACTGCAAACTATTGTGTATTTGGTTTAAATTTTTAACCTTGTTTTAGTTTACACAGAGGATAAGGTACTGTATGGGCAGCAGTGTGAAACAATGCTATGTTTGCCTTCCAGTGGTTCTCTTGGCAACTCTGTTAAACCTCAAGAGCAAAGCTCGAGAGATTTACAGGGTTGCCAAGGGAACCACGAGAAGGCAAACAGCATTGTTGCACACCGCTGACCATATGTTGTCCTTTATAGTGTATGGTCAGTGGAGAAACAAAAAAATGATACCAGTGTTATGCTAAGCTTATGTTTACAGCGGAAATCAACATGCGAGTCCTGTAGGTTTTGTGCTACACAACCTGGGTGGTCTGACTCTCTACACTATCACCACAATAATCTACTACTGTACAATAGGCTGCAGGCTTACCATGTGGTGAAAGATGACATCCGTTCATGGGTTTTCAAAGCGAGCATTTTTATTTCTAAACTTTTAAAAAATAGGCATGTTCGGCTGTTATGGGGGCCATGGCAACAGCATCGTATGGTGGTTGAAGTCTGTTACACTATCGATGTGGCGCAGCGTCGATAGTATAACAAGAGCGTGACGTCACAGTGATAGTGTAACAACACTTTAAAAAGATGATTTTTGGGTCATAACAGCATTCTACCATACATTATAACAATCTTTCTTTTAATTATAAACTCGTCATCTTACCCATTGTTGTTTGCGTTCTGTTTCCAAATTCTAAATGGGTATAACATGTTCTAAGTGATGTAACATGTTTTCTAAGTTAAAATAAATGTTTAAACCCAAACTAGCATGATCTATTTACTCAATTTATGCACCACTGGTGTAGTATTTATAGGGGACATTCCGTCGTATGTTTTATTCACTCTAGAATGTTGCCAAGAATACTGCCTAGCAAGGAGGTGCACAACCCTGAGGGCTATGCTGGCATTACTGGCATTATACCAGACTGAATAAAAAGCTGATCCCTTAATGTCCTATGCGATGTCCTACTAACACCATGGGACTATTATCTGATGTCCAAATCCCTGCATGGTTTAGCTCCTACCATGGGACTATTATCTGATGTCCAAATCCCTGCATGGTTTTGCTCCTACCATGGGACTATTATCTGATGTCCAAATCCCTGCATGGTTTTGCTCCTACCATGGGACTATTAGCTGATGTCCAAATCCCTGCATGGTTTAACTCTTGTTTTTTTTTAACTGACAGAACATCAAAAGTTTTACAAAATGGTTGCTATGACTTCATCTTATTGGTGATGTGTCATTCATGTAATTAACATTTTTTATTGGTTGTGAGCTAGCTTGCTAGATGTGTGTAAGTACATTTTTTTTTATATTTAGTAAGCTTTTTGGGTGCCAGTCCTCTGATAGCTCAGCCCCTGACTCCTCCAACCTCCACCCACCCCGGACTTACTCGGAGTGGCAATCCACCCAGGCTTGCCCCCTCTGGGTGGGGCCATCAGGCAGGCATGGCATCCATGGAACACTGTACAAGGTTCTTGGTGGAAGAACCACTAGGAGGCCTCCCTGGCTTACCCCCCCCCAAGGTGGAGTTGTGAGTCCAGGCTGCACCAACAGAGACTCTCGCTTAATCATCAGCCAAGCATCATGGAGGGTGGTGTGGGGGCCAAAGAAATGAGGCTTTATGAATGGAACTGGCAGCAGGTTTTCCTATAATGGACTCCTTGGGAGGCATGGCATGAAATGACGTGGTGCATATCGCACATATGTCCAGCCTGCTGCTCTTTGACAGCTCAGCTCAGGCAGCTATATCCCCCCCCCCGGCCACCACCAGGTGTCAGTCATGCACTGGTCACTTCCCCCCTCTCTCGGAGAAGACGAGCAGTCCCAAAGATGCTCAATCCTCCTCTCTCCTGCTGGTCCTCCGATGCCCCGAGTCTGGTCTCAAACCTGGGTCGCCGGCATCACAGATGGAAATCCAGCCTCTGTGCCAGTGGGTTGGCATGCCATGGTTTAAAAGTATACAGCAATGCAAGTGAAGGTACAGGGGATTCTAAGGAGAATAACCAAGTTCCAAGGGAGATTTATTTATTTGAAAATTGGTAACTGTGAAAAGCACACTGAGCCATGGCTCATTTCCAGGTGTGGCCCAAAGGAAAGGGAACAGGAGAAAACAGAAGCACAGTGCATAATAACATTAGATAGGTACAATAACAGGTACAAGAACTGGTACACAAATCATTACAAAAAAGAAGTGTGGCCACAGTACAATATAAGTGCCAACAGAACAGCAGCAAGGCAAAGTATGCAAAAAAAAAAAAAAAATAAGACAAGAGACCAATTAGGTGGGTGCATGCAAACCACTATAGGGAAAGGAAGAGCAGAGATAGTATGAGAAAGAATCCAGTAAGCAGGTAGTGGGAACCCTGATGGAGGCCCGCTACATGGAGGGAAGAAGTGCCAAGCCTGAGAGGTGTCAGGAGGATGGGAAACAGGAACAAGCTGATGAAGGGAGGAGTTTCAACTGGTGGCTGACGGAGAGAGGGGAGCAAGTTCCAGTGTGTGAAATGTTGGTAGGAGAAGGCAGATTGCCCAGCTGGGGAGTGGTGACAGCACAATGATCCCTGCAGTGGAAGAAGTATTGGGGGCATCGGAAAGAGGATTGAGGAGAGGCAAGAAGGAAGGGGAACCAAACCAATATTTGGATATGAAGGAGGTACAATGAGACTAGCGATGGGAGGGAAGGGGGGATGGATAGGGAGGAGTAGAGGGAGTAGTGGTGAGTACAGGGAGGGAGTTTGTAGCAAAGCAGCAAAAGACATTACAGATGGTGTCCAGTCTGGCAAGGGAAGTGGATGGGGCAGTGCCACAGGCCACATCCATGTAGTCAAAGACAGGGAGCACCATTTTGGTAAAGAGCGCCCTGTTGGCCTGTGTAGAAAAGCAGTCTTTGTTGCAGTACAAGACACCAAGCTTGGAGTGGAGTTTTGCATGGATGGTATCTATGTGAGCTGAGAAGTCAAGTTTGCTGTCAAGCCATACACCAAGGTACTTGAAGGACTGCACCACTTCGGGGGGGGGGGCTGTCCAACATGGTGAAAACAAGGGAGGGTCAGGAGTCTGGCCAGTTTCTGGCTGGCCACAAAAGTCAAGGATACCAGTTTTTTAGTATTGATCCAGAGTTGGTCGAATTGGAAGCAGCACAGAACATGGAGAATAATGTATGGGCAGCCATACACAGCAAGGCTGTGTTTCCATCGAGGGGTTAAAATGACAGCATATGAACCTGCAGAGTGAAGATAGAGAGGTCCATGCTGTTATCTCGACCCTGAGATAGAAAACATGCTTTGTTGTGTATGGTTGCCCATACGTCGTCTTATGTAGTATATTTTTTATGTTTTTTTACAATGGAGTCACAGAAGCAGCCCCCGAAGTTAGAAAAAAAAGCTTGCCATTTCTTTGTTCTGTTCTTTGATCTAAATAAAATTTGCAAACTTCTACAAGTTGAAAGGTACAATCTTGGGCACAGGGTGATTAGTAAGCAGCTGTGTAGTGGGTGAATGAGGAGTTTAAAATGTGATGACCTTTAAACTGTGCTGAACAACTGTTTGGAATGTGCATGACAACACTTTTAAAGTACAGAATCATTTATTTATATGATGCCCAATACCAGGAGATCTGAGCACCTTACAGAAAATACATTGAGTAAGCAGGGCAATGACATACAGACATACAGGATATAAATACAATAGATTAATAAGTTATTAACTAAAATAATAAATAAGTCATAATTAAAAACCATTAATTTTCAGGATATGCTTTCTTAAACAGATGAGTTGTCAGACTCCTCTTAAATGTGCAGAACAGTTTAGAATGTGCACAACAAGAATTTTGAGCAGGCTGATTTCTATACAGAAAAAATACTAACCACATACTATAACATGTTATTTCCCTCAAGGGGAATAAGCAGGCAGAATAACCACATTGTTTTAGCCTTGTCATTCTTCCCTACCATGCTAAAAATATATTTATACGATGACAATGTAAGTAAAAATAAACAAAGAATGTTTTTGCTTGTCACATACTGGCTAGCTACAGCAAGAATATCACGATGTTCTATTGTAAATGGATGGCAAAGAAAATATTCTCACTGTAGGCCCTTCAAAAGACAAGCTTGGCATCTTATCATTCTCAGACTTGATTCTACATCATTGAGACAGAAGCCTTTATCAGCTTAGGACTGTGAAATGACCTACAGTATGTGAAATGGCTTGTAGTGGTCTCAGTCCAGTTCCCTGTGGTAGGTGTCCACATTGCAAAACCACCAGCAACAGGCACTAATTGGCACTCTTGATGGCAGTCTCACATTTGAGGTCAAAGACTGAATGGACATGAAGCTTGAACTAACCTCTCACCCACGTGGTGGCTCCTCCGTGACAGGGTTGAGGCACATTGGTGCTGCAGTGTGGGGAGGCTTGCACTGTGACCACCCATGCTGTATCTGTCATGTGGATAAGCAGAGGGCTTCAGTCCTAGTGCTGTCAATCCAACACCTTTCATGAGCACTAATAATATTCCAACACACACAAAAAAAACAATCCTAAAGAAAAATAAAAGATTGGACAAGGGAAGAGGGGCACTAGCTTTGAACAGTGGGAAACAGGTTCACATTTATTTATTTATTGAAATTTGGTGACCAGGAAAGGCACTCAGAGTCAAAGCTTGTTTCCAGGTGTGACACAGGTAAAAGGGGATTGGGTAAAAAAGTACATTCACAAGGTAAAATACAGTCAATGTAAATAATGCAGTATACAAACATATATGCATTTCCAAAGTTATGAAAGAGCTGCTGACACCTCAAAGAAAACTTTGAAAAACATGATATTTAGGAACAATTCCACTTGCATTCCATATATATTCTATAGATTTATCCTCAACATTATTTATTACTGAGAAAATTTATGTGAATACATGATCTTTATACCTCAGAGTTCATCTACCTGTATAGCTTACTCCCTAGTTCAAGTCATAATTCTCTGTTGTGACATCACAATCTGTTGCCATGGGAGTAATAGTGATGTCTCAAGCAGTGCATTATGACTTCAGGTAGGGAGAAAGCAGCAGGAATAGATCAACTTCTCAGTAGCAAAGATCCTGTTTTCATGCAGATTACACCAGTGATAAATAAAGGGGAGGGACAATACAGAACTAATGTGAAATACAAGCTGAACTGTGTCTAAATGTTATGTTTTGTTAAAGTTTTCCTGAAGGCATCAGCTGCTCTTTCAGCAATAGTAAAACAGGCTGTATCAAAGGGAATTAAAGAGTCAAAACAAGAATTTACATAAACAAGCAAAATAAACATGACTGTAATAAACATACAGATGGGGTAATACAAGAAGTGCAATAAAATGATTAACAGGAAGAGGCAAAAACAGGAGAAGGGAAAGTGAGATAGGAAACACTGGCAGGGATGGAGAGAAGACAGAAGGAGTAGGGACACTGTCAGCTTTGCCCTTCATTTTTCTGTCAGATGTTATCAGTGTGCCTCTAGGCACATACATGTGAAACAATGACTAGGAATGCCCCTGTATATCAAAAAAAATAATCTGTTTACCTATTTTTCTTAATATTTTCATTATTTCCTTTCTGTGTGGTTCACACTTAAATCCGTCACGCACTGGAAGCATATCCACAGGGAGAACACGTGTCTGCTCAGGAGCACTGTCCCGAAGTGTACTTTTTTACATGCCCATCGCAAAGAAATATTAATCCAGTGCATTTGCTTATACTGAAGCATCTCTTGCATCTTTATTCAAAAACCAAGCAGTGGTAGTGTCACAAAGTACATTTTAAAACTGCCCAGTAAAACCAGCTGGGCAGATGCTCCGCTGCAAGATGCTGGCCCATGGACTGTAGAAAATTCTTCACAGGTGGCGGGTTGGGTATGGTCGCCAGATACACCGCGCTGGATTTCGGGCTTCACTCCCATAAGGATTCCAGGGGTTACTTTGGCACCGGACAACCCACTACAAAATGTGAGTACAGTAAGCAGAAAATCAACCTTGCAGTCTGCAGTATTAAATGGTGGCATTTCCATGACGACTAGCGGGGAAGTGTACTCCCCTTTACAGCTTCCAAAGGAATTAGAACTCACACAGCATCCAGTGCTGACAACGCTGAACAGCTCAAAGCCCAAATTTCAAGAACAAAATGACACTGAGGACAGGCTGAGTGATTTCTCAGATGTTTCAGACATACCTCGTAACATTCCTAAAGAGATTACAAATCGACCCATTAATACTGGAAAGACTAAGACACAAACTGACTCAAATAAAAAGCAGAATATGAGGCCTTATGCCTCCATCTTTCACCAAACTGTGTACCCAGCTAAAAGGCACAATGCTGTTAGGTTCATTTACAAAGGTGGTTTGGATAATTTTCTTGATAGGGTGTATGTTGGAAAAAAACTATTGAAAGAAAATATGCAATTTAATGTCACAGAGCTATATGCACTGATTCATGTTTCAGGTGAAGCTACCTTCAATGCTAGTTTTAAACTGGAGAGTGGCCTGGGCAAGTTCTGGACAAGGTACCAACAGGTTAAAAATACTCCTCTATGGGCCCCCTTTGATGTGATCCCTTTATCTAGGCCAACACACAAAACTATCACAGTTCTTTTTCGAAATGAGGGAGTCAGTGTCACAGATCTTACTTTTTGGTTAAAACAAAGATGCATGGTTATGGGTCACCCAGAAGGTATTTTTGATTCGGAAGGGATCTGGACAGGGATTGGAGAATCAAGGTGATGTTAAGAACAGGGGACGAAGGGTTACAACACCTACCAAATTGTTTTTTTTTAGGGAAAGACAGGGGTATACCATTTATCCCGGTCACCCCAAAACGTGTTACAAGTGTGGGCAACCAGGGCACATAAGCAGTGCATGTGACCAGCTGAAGTGTACCTTACGCCAGAAAACAGGCCACGTGAGTAATCAGTGTAAAAATGCTGTAATTTGCAACCTTTGTGGAGGAGAAGGGCACATATGCACCGCCTGTCCAGAAGCAGCACATAGGAACCCCACCACCGAAAGTGAGGAACAATTGTTAGTTACCCTAGCCCAAAGAGACCATAATAATCTCTTAGCAGTCAAGATCTCCACCACCTCCATGCTATCAAGGGAACAGGTCACAGTAAGTAACATGGGGAATGCATTACCAGAGGAAGGAAACTCTATTTCAGAGACAAACGCACACAAAGAGCCCCCCACCACAAATTGCCATATTAGATGAGCCTTCTGTGGGAACAGATGTTACTGTCCTTCCGGGAAAGCACACTGAGGAAGATAGCTCTTCCATGCTGCCCCCACCTCCACCTATGAAGGAAGAGGTAGTTGATAAAAGAATGAGTACTTGAAAGAGACAGGCCTGGTCTCAACCAATGCCGAAGGTACCTAAAATCACTCCAATGACCACCTCCAACAGATACCAAGTATTTTCATTTCATTTCATTTTTATTGCAGGGTTTAACCATTGAGAACAGTACTCATTTAAAATGGTGACCCAGGGCAAAATACATATATTACAACAGTATACACATACATACCTTACTCAATTCAAAAATACAAATCTAGAAAACACAATAATTTACATTTACAAACATACATACATTTAAACATATCTAACCAAATATTGCACTGCGACTCTGTAGTTTTACTGTATCCATAAACCATTGTTTAAGAATTCTCATTGATGGAGGTCTTCCATTCACCAAACGAAACCTTATTGGCAAACTATTCCATAATCGGGGAACCATATAACTAAAAAAAGATTAAGACCTTTCAGTAGTTGACAACGGTACTACCAATTCCCTATATAACGCTTTCCTCAAGGTCGGATTTAGGTCCCCAGTTATCAACCTTTCAAAAAGAAAATCTGGAGACAGACATATCAGATGATTCAGAATGCTCCTCTGTAGAGTCAAATCTGCAAGACGAGCAGACTGACACAAAACTTCATAAAACAGACAAAAACACCGCAGATGGTAAGAACATACAGGGAACAGAGACAAGACTTTTTTTAAAGGGAATTTGTCTGTAAGAATTGACTTCTTTTTCATCTCTAAACACCTTAGAATACAAAAAGTATTGGTATCACCAGTAGAATACTCTGATCATAAAATATTAATACTTAAATTAGGCTTTACAGAAGCCCCCATTGATCTAGGGTTTTGGAAATTGAATTCTTCTCTTTTAGAACAAACTGCCCTGAAGCAAAACATTACATACCTTCTAATTTGTAGAAAATCTCTTTTCGACCTTTATGATGGCCCTTCCTATTGGTGGATGGACACAAAAGCTGAACTTAGGAACCTACTTATTTCTTGGAGCAAACATGCTAGGAACACTAATTACCTATCCTATTTGAAGGACAGAAAAGAGTTGCAGATGCTATACACACTAGCCAATCTTCTAAACATGATTTTACAGGCCAGATAGCTAACATAAAACAGAAAATGTTAAAATACCACTCCAAGCAGACATTTGTACTTAAAGGAAAACTCCATGTTAAAATCAGAAAAAGATATGTAGTAGTCTTTTTTCCTGTGTTCTAACCAGTTCCTAGCATTTTCTTTTCCTCTGGCTGTGAGAGATGTTTTTTCTAACTTTCCCTAACTGTTTTATTGCACTTGGAGGTTGCCATTCTGGTTTCTTTTATGAACTCTAGTCTTCCCAGAGTGCCCTTTGGTGTGATGTCTAATTGCCCCTGCAGTAAGACAGTGTCTTGTTACAGGGTCTGTCACAGCCCAGCCACAGAGAAAATACTTCTTCCAGAGAAGACAAACTGCTAGATTTTGGGTGAGTGTAATCATTATTATTTTTTAATATCAGTACCTTGTCCTGCTATGCTCTGCTGTGTGTGTGTGAGTGTGTGTGAATCATGTCACTGTTTACTCTGTTTCTCTCAGTCACTTTCAGTTTTTGCGCCAGTACTAAGTAATAAAAATTAAACATCACCTTATAGGTTGTAACATAGCAGGACAAGGTACTATTATCAAAAAATAATAATGATTATACTCACCCAAAATGTAGCAATGTGACTTCTTCTCTGAAAGAAGTATTATCATTGTGGCTGAGCTGTCACAGACCCTGCTAAAGCTAGGGGCATAGCTACATCACTGTCACATGAACCAGGGTGCATCGTAGGAGAAAGAAAGCCAATAAAACTATTTGTGATGGAGATCCCCAGGGGCTGTAAAACTACCATACAGTTAGTAGGCTAATTTAGGAAAAACTCCTAATAGCAGACAGATGGAAGGACACACTAGGACTTAACATACATATCAAAATATGTTTTTGCACATTCTGGGTGGACTTCTCCTTTAATCTATAACAACAATATGGTACAATAGCCCCTTTTGAAAGTACATGTCCCTTAATTAGGAATCATGACAATGTTTAAAAATGAGCATTCGTCAATGCCGAATGTTGATTGCGTTGGTCCGCTGAGCTCGCTCACTGCCCCTGTGTCACTCACTCATTCTGTTTCTTCCAGTGCTGCAGGCTTCTCTTTTGTACTGGGCTCCTGCCTGCGTTGACACATTTTGCGCCCACAAAGAAATCTGCAGCTGTCCCGACAGAGCTCTATTGAGGTGGATCATTCCCCCCCCCCCACTTGCTCATTCTGTTTCTACTAGCACTGCAGGCTGCCTTTGGTACTAGGTTCCTGCCTGTGCTGGTGTTTTTTTCTGCCTACAAAGACATCTGCAGCAGTCCCAACACAGGTCCATTGAGCTAGCTCGCTCCCCCCTCTCACTCGCTCATTCCGTTTCTGCCGGCACTGCAGGTTGGCCTTTTGTACTGGGCTCCTGCCTGCGTTACTGCCTTTTTCTGCCCACAAAGCAATCCGCAGCAGTCACGATAGAGGTCTTTTGAGCTCGCTCACTCCCCCTCTCTCACTCACTCATTGTGTTTCTCCCGGTGCTGCAGGCTGCCATTTTGTACTGGGCTTCTGCCTGCATTGGCACCTTTTTCTGCCCACAAAGAAATCTGCAGCTGTCCCAACAGAGCTCCGTTGAGGTCGTACTCTCTGCCTGTCTCACTCACTCATTCTGTTTCTCCTGGTGCTGCAGGCTGCTCTTTTGTACTGGGCTTCTGCCTGCATTGGCACGTTTTGCTGCCCACAAAGAAATCTGCAGCTGTCCCGACAGAGCTCCGTTGAGGTGGATCATTCCCCCTCACTCAAGAGCTCATTCTGTTTCTGCTGGTGCTGCAGGCTGCCCTTTTGTACTGGGCTCCTGCCTATGTTGGTGGCTTTTTCTGCCCACAAAGAAATCTGCAGCAGTCACGATAGAGGTCTGTTGAGCTAGCTCACTTCCCCTCTCTCACTTGCTCATTCCGTTTCTGCCAGCGCTGCAGGCTGGCCTTTTGTACTGGGTTCCTGGCTGCGTTGCCGCCTTTTTCTGCCCACAAAGCAATCTGCAGCAGTCACGATAGAGGTCTGTTGAGCTAGCTCACTCCCTCTCTCACTTGCTCATTCTGCTCTGCCAGCGCTGCAGGCTGGCCTTTTGTACTGGGCTCCTGGCTGTGTTGCCGCCTTTTTCTGCCCACAAAGCAATCTGCAGCAGTCACGATAGAGGTCTGTTGAGCTCGCTCACTCCCCCTCTCTCACTCACTCATTGTGTTTCTCCTGGTGCTGAAGGCTGCCCTTTTGTACTGGACTTCTGCCTGCGTTGGCACCTTTTTCTGCCCACAAAGAAATCTGCAGCTGTCCCGACAGAGCTCTGTTGAGGTGGGTCACTCCCCCTCTCTCACATGCTCATTCTGTTTCTCCTGGTGCTGCAGGCTGCTCTTTTGTACTGGGCTTCTGCCTGTGTTGTCACCTTCCTCTGGCCACAAAGAAATCCGCAGCAGTCACGATAGAGCTCCATTGAGCTCGCTCACTCACTCCCCATCTCTCATTCATTTGTTCTGTTTCTCCCACCACTGCAGGATGCCCTTTTGTACTGGGCCCCTGCATGCATTGCTGCCTTTTTCTGCCCACAAAGAAATCTGCAGCAGTCCCAACAGAGCTCCACTGAGCTCACTCACTCCCCCCCCCACTCGCTCGTTCTTTGTCACCCACTGCTGCAGGCTGTCCTTTTGTACTGGGTTCCTGCCTGCGTTGGCGGCTTTTTCTGCCCACAAAGACATCTGCAGCAGTCCCGACACAGCTCCGTTTAGCTCGCTCACTCCTCCTCTCTCACTCGCTCGTTCTGTTTCTGCCGGCGCTGCAGGCTGGCCTTTTGTACTGGGCTCCCACCTGTGTTGCCGCCTTTTCCTGTCCACAAAGAAATCCGCAGCAGTCATGATACACCTCTGTTATGCTCACTCACTCCCCCTCTCTCACTCACTCATTCTGTTTCTCCCGACGCTGCAGGCTGACCTTTTGTACTGGGTTCCTGCCTGCGTTGGGGTTTTTTTCTGCCTACAAAGATATCTGCAGCAGTCCCGACACAGCTCCATTGAGCTCGCTCACTCCCCCTCTCTCACTTGCTCATTCCGTTTATGCCAGGACTGCAGGCTGGCCTTTTGTACTGGGCTTCTGCCTGCATTTGCACCTTTTCCTGCCCAGAAAGATATCCACAGCTGCCCCGACAGAGCTCCGTTGAGGTTGCTCACTCCCCCTGTCTCACTCGCTCATTCTGTTTCTGCCGGCGCTGCAGGCTGCCCTTCTGTACTGGGCTCCTGCCTACATTGCCACCCTTTTCTGCCCACAAAGAAATCTGCAGCAGTCATGATAGAGCTCCACTGAGCTCACTCACTCCCCCTCTCTCACTCGCTCATTCTGTTTCTCCCACCGCTGCAGGCTGCCCTTTTGTACTCAGCCCATGCATGCATTGTTGCCTTTTCCTGCCCACAAAGAAATCCGCAGCAGTCCCAACAGAGCTCAGTTGAGCTCACTAACTCCCTCCCTCCCCCTCCATCACTCACTTGTTCTGTGTCTCCTAGTGCTGCAGGCTGCCCTTCTGTACTGGGCTCCTGCCTGCGTTGTCGCCTTTTCCTGCCCACAAAGAAATCCACAGCAGTCCCAAAAGAGCTCAGTTGAGCTCGGTCACTCCCCCCCTCTCAGTTGCTCGATCCTAATCTGTCCCAAACACTGATTTCCGACAGTGACTGCGGTATTCTGCGCCGGAAGTGTGGAAACACATTTCTGCCAGGATGTGAAAATTGACAGCTGTACTGTTCATAAGGAGGTGTGAACAAATGCCAGTTTTGAAAATCTGGCATGAAAATATTACTAATTTGCAAACTTACAAGGGTGCATGGAAACTGCACAATACACGCTCGTAACACAATCATTTTATGGAGTATCATCACAAAATTTTCAACATAGGCATTTTAGGACCTCTGCTCATGAACAGTGTCAGTGTGATTTTCTTAATATGTCACAAACACTGATTTCCCACAGCGACCGCACTATTGTGAGCTGGAAGAGCGAAAACACATTTCGGCCATGATGTGAAAATAGACAGCTGCACTGTTCATAAGGAGATGTGGCAAAATGACAATGCTGAAAATCTGGAGTGAAAATATTGAAAAGTTTCGAAGATACGAGTGTGCTTGGAAACTGCGCAATGCACATTCGTAACACACTCATTTTATGGACTTTCATCACTAAATATGCAACATAGGCATTTTAGGACCTCTGCTAATGAACAGTGTCACTGTCATTTTCATAATGTGTCCCGAACATGGATTTCCCATAGCGACCATGCTATTCTGCGCCGGAACTGCAAAAACACATTTTGGCCAGTATGTGAAAAATGACAGCTATACTGTTCATAAGGAGGTGCAGAAAAATGGCAATGTTGAAAATCTGGAGTGAAAATATTATTAATTTGTGAAGTTACGAGTGTGCATGCAAACTGCGCAACGCAGCTCGTAACACAGTCATTTTATGGAGTATCATCACCAAATTTTCAACATAGGCATTTTAGGGCCCCTGTTCATGAACAGTGCCACTGTCATTTTCTTAATCTGTTCTGAACACTGATTTCCCACAGCAACCACGCTATTCTGCGCCGGAAGTGCAAAAACATATTTCGGTCAGGATGTGGAAAATGACAGCTGTACTGTTCACAAGGAGGTCTGAAAAAATGCCAATGTTGAAAATCTGGTGTGAAAATATTGCAAATTCGCAAAGTTACGAGCGTGCATAGCAACTTCGCAACACACACTCATAAAACAGTCATTTTTGGATTTTTCCACCAAATTTGCAGTATAGGCTTTTGAGAGCCCACCTCTTGAACACTGGCACTGTCGTTTTGTTAATCAGTCCTGAAAGGGATTCCGCAGTGACCACGAAATCACCTTTCGGGCGAATAATGCCATGACAGTGCCAGAATTCATGAGGAGGGGTCTCAAAAATCCCATGTTGAAAATTTGGTGCCAAACTTCCAAAAAATGCCTGAGATATGCATCAAAGTTGAAAAAAAACCTATTTATTTCATTATACAGCTTACCAGCATTTCCTCAGTTCACAGACGGCTTTGAAGAGTGCAGACATGTTCCCGGTCCACCAAAGATGCATGCATCAGACTCTGCAGGTAAGTATGGGGTGAGGTGTGTGTGTGAGGAGGCAGGGTGCGCGGTGGGTGGCGCGGTTGTGTGTGGGGGGAAGGGAGACTGCCGAGGACCGCTTCCTTTTACAGGTTAAAAAAAGACAACGTAGGACCGTTTTTGATTTTACAGGGCATGTGGCATGCTGGGGTGGGCTCCCCAGCGTACAATGGAGTCTTTTTGGAGGGCAGCTGTAGCCAACAGGGGATTGGGCACCCCCATCGGCACACAACAAAATGAGGGGGGTGTTACATTATGCTGACAGGGATTGGGCACCCCCGTCGGCACACAACAAAAGGGGGGGTGACATTATGCCGATGGGGATTGGGCACCCCGTCAGCAGACAACAAAAGCGGGACAGGTTACATAATGCTGGCGGGGTGGGCTTCCCGTCAGCAACATAAACCTTTGGGCACTGAAGCCAGCGGGGATTAGGGCCCACATCGGTCAAAAACAAACACGGTGGGGGGCACATGCTGCCGAGGGATTGGGCACCCCTTTGCAGGGGTTAATATTGTTTATAACACGGCGGACGCCGCCATGTTGACAAACAATATCAGTGTTTCAAGGTTCCGCCCTGCAATGACGGGTCGCTCCCTCATTGCAGCAAATGACTGACACTGCAATGATGAGACGGCCCCTGACTGCAGCGGCTAAAACTTTGCAAGTTGGTGGCACACTGGCTGAACTAGTGTCAGCAGCAGCATGCCATGACATTGGGGGAAGCGGGCCAAGCCTATAAAGGCTGTGGGGGCATTGACCACAACAGTGCCGCACCTCCACAACCTACTTCTGGAGAAAGCTGCTGCAATATGTTTCTTGCGCATGTGCGCAATCAACATAAAAGGTAATAACTGCACTCTATGACACACAGGGCATATTGCAAACAACAAATGAGCAAATCCTATGAGTAGTATCAGAATATGCAACATCCTTGTTTAAACAACAGGCTACAAAAGCTGTTCAGTATTCAGCCCTGTTTGGTAAAATAGCACTTCCTAAAGCTCCACAGGAGCAATGGGATGCTCCAGATCAGCCCATTATCCCTCAGGAATTAGAAGAAGCCATAAACTCCCTGGCAGCAGGTGAAGCACCAGGACATGATGGTCTCACATCAGATTTATATAAAATTAAAGGTCAAGAGATAACTAAAGAACTTGCAAAAGTATATCATTTTCTTTTACATAACCAAAACATATCCTTGGAAATGGCTTCTGGGGTTCTTATTTTTTTGCAAAAAAAGGGAAAAAAAACTGATTTATCTAATTGGAGACCAATCGGTCTTCTAAATAACGATTTTACAATTCTAGCAAAGATATTAAATAAAAGACAATTATCATGCAAACATATGAATGTGCCAGCAGAAACAGACCACCCGGTCTATCTAAGTCTGCTCGAGTGTGCAGCTAGCACCCCTAGTTTGCAACTGCCCCACGCCCCTCCCCTTTGTCATCCCACTGCCAACCCCCACCTCCCCCAATCTCACTCTCCCCTGTTCCCTGTCCGATGCCCTTTTGAAGCTGTTCACAGATTTACATGATACCACCCATTCTGGTAGGTCATTCCATTTTGCTACCACCCTCTCTGTAAAACAGTATCTCCTCATTTCCTTCCTAAATCTTCCCCCCTCTATTCTTAGCCCATGCCCCCGGAGACCCTTCCCCTCCTAACTTAAAGACCCCATCTGCTCCATCCTTATTGATTCCCCTCAGATACTTGAATGTCTCCATCATGTCCCTCCCCCCTCCCCGGTCCCGTCTATCCTCCAGGGTGTGCATATTCAGGTCTCCCAGCCTGCTGTCATAGTCTCTCCTCCATTCCACATATCATCTTTGTTGCCTCCTCTGCACCCCCTCAAATAGCCTGATATCACACTTTAGGTATGGCCTCCAAAACTGCACACAATACTCTAAGTGTGGCCTTACCAGCGACCTGTAGAGGGGCAAGATCACCTCTCTTTGCCTGGACGAAAACCCCGTCGCTATGTACCCCAGCATTTTGTTCACTTTTTCAGCCACTCTCCTGCACTGGGCAGTGTTGTTCATGGTCTCTGTTATCATTACCCCTAGGTCCTTCTCCTCCTCAGTGATCCCCAGCTTAAACTCCCCAGCCAGTATTCTCTCCTTGGGTTCTTCACCCCAAAGTGCATAACCTTACACTTCTTTGCATTGAACCCCAGCTGCCACTTCTCTGACCACTCCTCTAGCTTGCTTAGTTCCCCCTGTAGCTGCTTCCATCCTTCCTGTCCATCCACCATTGCTCTGATTTTGGTGTCGTCAGTGAACAGACTTACCTTGCTCACCACCCCATGTGCAATGTCTGTTAAGAAGAGCCTAAACAATACTGGCCCCAACACAGAGCCTTGTGGTACTCCACTGGTCACTGGCCTTGGAGTCGAGAGCTCTCCTCTCACCACCACCCGCTGCAGCCTCCCACTCAGCCAGCTTGTAATCCAGTTCATCATTTTTGCCCCTACCCCTACACCTGTTAGCTTCCCCCCAAGCCACCCATAAGGCACAGAATCGATGGCCTTGCTGAAGTCCAAGTAAAGAACATCCACCGCAGGACCCTTATCCAGATCACCTGTCACCCAGTCATAATATTGTATCAGGTTAGTTTGACAAGACTTCCCTGAAATGAACCCATGCTGCCTCACATCCTGGAGGCCATTGTCCTCCAGGTACGACACCATTCTTTCCTTTAGTATTGTTTCCATGAGTTTGCACACTGTGGAGGTGAGACTTACCGGATGATAATTACCCAGTTCATCCCTTGGCCCGCTCTTGTGTAATGGTACTACATGTGCCATCCTCCAGTCCAGTGGCACACATCCTGACTCCAGTGAGGTGCTGTACAGATCTGCCAGTGGCTCTGCCAACACCTCCGCCATCTCCCTCAGCACTCTGGGGTGTTTACCATCTGGCCCTGGTGCCTTGTCTACCTTCAGTGCCCTCAGTCCCTTTAGGACTCTACTTGCCTCAATTGTTACATCTGTTACCTCCTCTCCCCGTCCCCACCCTCCCAGCACATGGTGGTTGCAGTCCCCCCTTTTCTTCCGTGAACACTGAGCAAAAGTATTCATTCAGTACTTCTGCCTGCTCCTCCCCCGTTTTCATCCACTCCCAACCCCTTTTTAGTCTCACTATTGTCTCCTTGCACTTCCTTTTCTCCCTGATGTATCTGAAAAAGTCTCCCCTTCCCCGTTAATTCTCTGCACTAATTTCAGCTCCCTCCGGGCCTTGGCTTCTCTCACTTTTCTGGTCACCTCCCTGGACCATCTTGCATACTCCTCCCTGTCCACTTCCTTCCCTGTCCTTCTATACCTCTGGTGCACCTCTTGTTTTGCTCTCACTACCTCGCTGTTCAACCAGCATGGTTTTCCTGCTCTGCTCCTTTTACTCTGTGTCTTGATGCAGGCTTCTGTTGCCTCTGTAATCCCCCATTTAATAATATCCCATTTCTGCTCTGCATCCATCTCCTGCCTTATTCCCTCTAGTTTCCCTTTCAGTACTTCCTGCATCCTCCCAAAGTCTGCCCCCCTGAAGTTTACCACCTGAGTAATTGATTTCTCTGGCTCCCCGCACATCATGATATTAAACCACACCGTTTGGTGATCGCTGTCGGCTAGTGGGTCCTCCACCTTTATTTCCCCTTGCTGCCTCCCCATTCGATAACACCAGATCTAAAGTGTTCTTTAGCCTAGTAGGTACACTAACCAACTATGTCAGGAGACCCTCCTGGATTGTGTCCAGGAGCACTTGCTCCCTAGCACTGGAGGTGACCGGAATGCTCCAGCCAACTCCCTGGCAAGTTGAAATCCCTCACGATGACCACCTTCTCTTTTATACATACCTTTCTGATTTGTCCTGTTTATTCCCTGTCAAACTCCTCAGACTGGGACGGTGGCCTGTATACCCTTCCAAACCTCAGTTTCCTACTCCTTGAGTCTAGGAGCTGCAGCCAGATTGCCTCTGTTCTCCTTTCTTCCCCCTCATCCCTTGTGCATTTGATCCCATCCTTCACATGGACCCAAACGCCCCTCCCTTCCTTATGGTCCTTCCTGTATAATTTGTATCCTGGGATTGCCAGATCCCAGTCCTGGTGCTCAGTTGCCCACATTTCTGTGACAGCTGCAACATCCACCCTCCACACTGCTAAAAGTGCCTGTAGCTCAGCAGATTTGTTACCTAAGCTTCTTGCATTCAGCGAGACCACTCTCCATCCTGCCCCCTTCCCTTCATTGGCCTCCATTTCCTTCCTTCTACTCCCTCCTTTTTTCGGCTGCTTCGAGTCCTTCCCTGCTAGCCTGGGGGGTAGGCTGTGACTCCACTCTATCGGATCCCTGCCTACCAGCTGTCCACTTCCCCCCCAATCTAGTTTAAATCCACCTTTGTCACAATTTATACCTCCCCAGTCTTTGCTTTAATACCTCCTTCCCCTCCCCACTCAGGTGCAGCCTATCCCTTGCAAACAGATTATTATCCCAGGTACTGCCCCAGCCGCCCACAACCCCATATCCCTTAGTTTGACACCGTTCTACCAACCATGTGTTCAACTCCCTAATCCTCTCCTTTCTCACTGTGCTTGCTCAGGGTATTGGGAGCACCTCGGAGAATGCCACAGACTCCCCAGTCTCCTCGCACAACCTTCCCACTTCCTCAGTCCTCTCCTTTGTTACCTCCACCGTTTCCCCTGCTAGGTCATTTAACCCCACATGTACCACAATGTGTGGTTTCCTCCTACCCCTCCTTACGCACTTTAGGATTGCTTGTACTGCCTTGTCTGCCTTTAATCCTGGTATGGACTCCACCCATATCCGACTGTGCCTCTCCCCCTTGCTGCCCTATCTGATCCCCTTGAGTATGGAGTCCTCCAACACCAGTACACCTTCCTCCTCTTTCCTTGTGCCCATCGCAACCCCCCACCCAGGTTCTCATTTCTGGAGCCACTCAAGATGGTGCTTTTACAATGTGTCCCAGTGTCTTCCCCCTGCCCTTCTCAATTGAGACTCCTCCCTCTCCTCCTGTTTGACTGCCAACCTTTCTCTCCCTCGTCACCTCTTCAAGTATTGTACCTGCCACTGCCATGCCATGCTCAATCTCTCCACTAGTAATGCCCCTCCCTCCTCTTTGTGAGTACTATCCCTTGTGCAGTCTTCTCCTGCTTCCTCTTTCCCATGTGTTGCAAGTACAGCAAACATGTTCTCTCTCCCCTTTGCCTTACTGTGTCTTTCCTCCTCCCTCCTGCCTACTGCTGCTCCTCTTTTTCTAGGTCCTACTAGAGTCCACCCTTCATCAGCTGGCTTTCTGTCTACTGTGCCCCCTCCCCAACCCCTCCCTTGCCCCACTGTTCCTTCTCTGTGGTGCCCCCACAATACTCTCAGATGTCATGCCCCTACCGACGCAATCCTACTCTCATCCCTCAAGCTCCCCAGCTCCCTGCCAAGCCACTTCCTCAAACCTCCATAGCCTGTGGCATACTGGGCACCCTCCCAGCCTCCACAGTATGTTCGTCTGCATTGCTGCCCCACAACCACTGCACTCTACAATCCTACACTATCCTTCAATCCTACTAAATACCTCATTACACCAGCTCAATCTTGCACAGTCCCAGGGAATAATATTACAGATCAATTAATTTTACTTAGGGAACTTTTTGACAGAAATGACACATCATCCCTGGAAGGATATATTCTGTCCTTGGATCAGAGACAAGCCTTTGATAATGTTGGACATTCCTATTTATGGAAGACCTTACTTTTCTATGGCATACCCAGAACCTTTGTGGCCTGGTTACAGTCACTGTATAAGACAGCTACAGTTAAACCATGTGTAAATGGTTACTTTGGTCCCTTTGTTCATATACAAAAGGGAGTAAGGCAAGGCTATCCCATCAGCCCTTTGCTGTTTTTATTTATTTTAATTTTTTTTATTTAGTCTTTGGTAACCAGGTAAGGCCCACTAGACACAAGTGCCTGTTTTCAGGGGTGACCTGGGAGCACTGGGCAGTTATGTGACTTGTTCAGAGTCACACAGTATGCAAGTGAAGGTTGCGAGAATCAAACGCAGGTCTGGTCTGCTGGCTGTATCAAGCTCGTTCACACCTCGTTCCTCTAACCTCTAGGCTATACTGCCAGCCCATTTAGGATAGATCCACTCCTCAGGCTTTTAAATACAGCAATAAATGTAATGCAGATACAGCTATCACAACAAGTATTATTATATAAGGCCTTGGCTCATTCGGACGATGTGGCTGTTATGGTAGGGAATAAACAGTCTGTCGAAAAAGCAATCACTGTGTGCAAAGATTATGGGTCATATTCAGGAACTAAACTGAATACTCAAAAATGTATTGGGAAACCTCTGGGAACTCAGGATACTCCACAAAGTATGGTAGCAGGGATTAAACTCACGACAGGTACATTAAGGATACTTGGGATTGAGTTTGGGTCACCTCAGATGTACATTTTGAATTGGGATCAAAAACTGCAGGTTGGACTAAACATAGTTAAAACATGGAACCAAAGGAAAATGAGTAATCAGAACAAAGTGTATCTTATTAAAACATATCTTATCCAGGACTTTTTATTCATTAGTGCTGTGTTTCCTGTCCCAAAAACAAGGTAAGCACAATTATATAATCTGTTCTTCTAGGCTTTCTGGGGGAGTAGATTAAATCCCATTAAGAGAAACATACTGTATGTGCCCATTGAAGCAGGAGGTCAGAAAATGGTAAATCCTGTACTTTTCTTTTTTTGTCAATTTATACATTTTAATATAAGGCCACTCTTAATGCATACAAGCAAATATTGGTGTAAGATCACATATATTACCATTTTGGCCTGGTTTACAAAGTGGGAAAGAAACCATTTAAGAGTGATTAGACATCACACTTTGTCACTCTAAGCATGAGACACTCTTATTGTGTGTAGGGTGTCTCACACACAGCTGCCCTGGAAACAAGCATGTTCGAGGTAGATTTCTTAAATCTTTAATATATTATTTACTAGGTTTTTTATGGGGAAAAAAGGAGGCCGAGGCCCATGTTGATTTTTCCCCCACACATGTGGGCTAATATAAGAGTGATTTAATTTAAGCCAGATATCAAGGTGGTTCTTAAAGGTATCGACATTTGTAATCTCCACTAATTCCTGAGGTAATAGATTCCATAGTCCAGATGAACATATTGTTATATAATTATTTCTTTTGTTTGAATTTCCTTCTTGAGAATAATCTGCTTATTATGTGACCTTAGTGTTCTCTTGTTTGTGCAGATAGAAAGATTGCACTCAGCTAACAACGACAGAGATTGTAATACTTTGTAAATAAACAGGATGTCCCCCCTGCAACGTCTAGTCTGGAGGGTGTGGAGACCAGTTGCCTCTAACCTCTCAGTGTATGTCTTGTTGGTCAGACCCGAGACCATCTTTGTAACTCTATGCTGGATCCACTCCAATAAAGCTATATCACCTGCTAGGTAGGGGTTCCAGAAGGGAGATCCGTAATCTAAATGAGGCCTAATATGTGATCTGTACAAGGGACTCAGACACTGTTTGGTTCTTGTAACAAATGAGGATTTGATTTGGCTCAGCAGTGAGTGTGCTAAATTGGTGACTTTTAAATAGTGATCGTGTGAAGAGAGTTTATTATTAATGAAAATTCCCAGGTCTCTTTCTACTGTTGATGATCTTAATGAGATATTATTTATTTTGTATATATTCTTTTGGTTTGTTCTACCAAAATGGAGAACAACACATTTGTCAATATTAAATTCCATGGAGTTTGAAGTTGCCCACTGTTCAATAGAGTGCAAATCGGAAATTAAACTTTTTAGGTTAATCACTGTGTCCACATAACCACCAAGTTTAGAGTCATCCACAAACTTAGAAAGCCAATTTTGGGACAAGATTTTCATGTCGCTGATGTATAAATTGAACAATATAGGTCCCAAGACAGAACCCTGGGGCACTCCACTAGTAACTAGACATTGGTTTGAGACTGAGTTATTAAAATTTACCCTCTGCGTTCTGTTGGACAACGAGTTCTTTATCCACTTAGTGAGACAGAATGAAAACCCAAAGGATTCCAATTTGTAAACCAGCCTATTATGTGGTACTTTATCGAGCGCCTTACTGAAATCCAAGAGTATGACATCAGATGGGATATTATTGTCTAAACCTATGTTTATGTTTGTTGTAAAAAAACACTAGATTAGTAGTACATAAGTACCCAGTTTTGAACCCATGCTGGGATTTGTCAATCAAATTAAGTTCTTCCATTTCCTTCCCAATAAGTAGTTTGATAATCTTGATCAATAATTTATTAATACTGGCACTGAGACCACATTTATGATTGTAGGAGTGGTGTCACTTACATCCTTATTGTGACAGGAAGCTCCTGCCACTCTTGAGGACCGACCTTTCCTTAAATCTGTTGCAAGAGTTCTTCTATTTTCTTAGCCTAATCTATCCTTTACAATTTCTAGCCCATAAGGTTGGCCACCTATGGTCACCCCTTCCCCTTCTTAACTATGCTATAGTGTCCTCTTTAATTTTCCTTTTCCCTCTCAGGTCCTCATACAGGGAGGTTATTGTGGTGACCTCCAAATGTATGTAAAGCAGGTTGTGTATATCATTGTTGGATTTAGTATGTAATAGCACTATATCATAAAATACCTTAATGTATATACCTTATGTTTATGAAACCTGTAAATATTGAAAATACCATGGCACTAGGTGTTTTTGATAATGGTAAAAAGTACTAGGTGACTATTATAGAAATTAAGTTAGTTGTGCTATTTAAAATACATGTAAGTTGCTGTAAACTGATCAAGTCTGAAATTGCATACTGATTTGCATATATCCCATGATGCTTTGCATTATGGAAGCATGTATGATATTGCATTTCTTTGAAACTTGATTTGTTGCCAATGCCATTTGGGGTAACCAATGTTTCAGTGTTTCTGCACTGAGATTCTTTGTTTTTAGCTTGTTTTGTTTTTTTCTTTTTGAGCCCCCACTACCCAAGCAAACGGGGCCCACATAGGGATGAAGGGTTTTCACTGAAAAGTGGTTAGATCAGAGATTAGCATCCATAGGTGTTGGCTAAGTGCAGGGGAAGGACATACATAGTCTGTTGCTGCAAACTGATGTACTGAAGAAGGAATATGACACTGCTGAAGCTTCTTTCCTGTATTTTGAATAAACATCACACAGAGATTGTGAGTTGAACCTGAAGTTCGGTGTCTGGTCCATCTGTTATCTCATAACCCCTCCACACTTATGGCATCAGAGCTGCTCACCTTTAGTTTGTGGTTCTCATACCCTAAGAATGTGTGTGAGACCTCTCTTAAAACTGTAACAGTGGTCTTGTCAGCAGACATATCCATGTAATTGAACATTTTGTCAGCCAGTTCACTGACTGCTACCTCTGCACAGCACTGTTTTGACCTTTGCCACCTGTGACTTGACTGTCCCCTTGGTGAATTTCTTTCATTCTCTGCGGGCACCACTTGGGATGCTGTTGGGGAAGATAGTAAGACTGAGGGACCTTCCTCTGCATCTCACTCTGGAGTGTTGTCTTCATCACTGGAGTCTTCATTTTCTTTATGATCCACTGCACTGGCCTCCGTAGTCAGCACTGGACATGTTGCCGATCTCATGCCAAGGACAGCATCAAGCTCCCAATAAAAGCGACATTCATGACATGCCCTACCACTGCTACTGATGTCTTAGCACTTGATGTAAAGATGTTTCAGAATCTTTATTCTTGTGCAGCAGTGGTTTTCTGTCCTTTAATAGCCATTAGTAATCATCTTCACTGAGAGCTCTCTATAAATGTGGCTATTCTGCTGCTGCCCATTTAATGCACTCCTGATGCCCTCCACACTCCAGATGGCAGTTGTCTACTTACTGCCAGCCATTTTGTTGCTGGGTAGGTGGGGGGGGGAGACAGAAACAACAGGATAAGCAAATTGTGCATAAGAAAATGCTTTCATATAAATGGGTGATTTTTTGCATTTTAACTAGTGAGGGAAGTCAGTGTTTGCCAGACAACCCAGGTGAAAATACACATGACATGCATTTGTTTATTTCCTGGCCATTTGCATTTATTTCCATAGTTTTAAATGAAATTGGAGACAAACGTGCCAAGCTGACAGGGCTGGGAGGGAGTTTGGTTATCCCATGGCTAAGACAAAGGGCACTGCCTGTGGGCATACGCCAAGGGAGGATGTTGTCCAAGGATTTGGAGGGGATGGTGTTGTCTGGAGTCCTGGGAGAGAGAGAGTGGTGTTCTTAGTCCTGAGGGCTATGATGGAGGGTGTCATCTATGGGCACCACATAGGGTGGTGTTTAAGGGGGAGGGTTGTCTAGGTGATGGGGGGTGTTTCCCTTGGGCCTTGGGGCTAAGATGGAGGGCATTGCCTGTGGTATCCCAAAGGGAAAGCCATGCCAGGGTGGGAGGAAGGTAGTGCATGTGGGTAAGCTGGGAGGTAGTTTGGTGTTACAGGGTTGAGAACGTGGGTGCTGTCTGTGATGCCCAGGATGGGGGGTGTTGCTTGGAAGGTAGTGTCCAGGGGTTTGGGGGGAGGGCATTGTCTAGGAGCCTGGGAGGAAGGGCTGTATTAGTCCTAGGGCTATGATGGAAGATGTTGTCCATGGGTTTCAAAGAGGGTGGTGTTGGGGGGGTATTTTGTTGCCCTTGTGGTCGAGGGCTGAGACAGAGGGTGGTGTCTGTAGGGAAAGCCATGCCTGGGTGGGTGTCCTTGTACACCTGGGTAGGCTGCAGGGGAGTTTGGTGTCATGGGCTGAGACCATTGGCATTGTTTTTGGCACCAAGGAGGGACAGTTGTTCTAGGAGGGTGGTGTCTGTGAGTTTTGGGTGTTGGTGTTACCCTGGGGGGGGGTTCTGGAACGTGTTCTTCAGTGGCACCCAGGAGGGTGGTGTTGAGGGGGTTGTCGGGGCACCTGGGAGGGAGGGTGTTGCCTTTGGGCCTGATAGCTGAAATGGAGTGTATTCTACGTGGTGCCCCAAGGGGAGAACTGTGCCTGGGGGGAGGTAGGGTGCTGTCCATATGCACCAACTGGGCAGACCATGAGGGAGTACAGGGCTGAGACTGACGGCATTATCTGGGTGCCCTGGAGGGTGTTGCAATGAAGGGTGGTAACAGGTGTGGTAGGAAAGAGAATGTTTTTGAGGGTTTAGTGGTAGGGTGTTGTCTTGGGGCCCAGGAGGGAGTATGATGCCTGGTGGTGGGGATAGAGGTGTCTGTGAACATCCAGTGACACTAGCAGGGAATCGCACAGAAAGTGGTATCTGGGGGTCTCGGAAGGGAGGCGGTGCCCTGGTGGGAGGGTGTTACTCTGGGGGAGCTGAGGGAATATGGGAAGGGAGAGGCAGCATGGGTGGCTGTGATAGCTGACTTCACTGTGTGGTACAGCTGGAGGCTAGCAACTTTTGAAGAGAACTTTCCATTCATCCAATTGAAGGAGGATTATCGGCCACTAGGGATTCCAGATCTCCAAAACCATCTCAGTGTTAGGCATAGGATGGAGCTAGGCAGAGGTTTTTATCTCTCTGGGATAGACTGGGTGGCTATTTAGCCTCATCCTGGGATATCGCTGACTGTCCCTTGCCTCACTTCTGGTCAAGAGTTAGGTTTCCTTTTGGATTTCCCCTGTGATGGGGCCAGGTGGAGGAAAGTCATCTTCCCCTCCTGCTGTACTCACATGCAGAAGTCACCCACAACCAGAGTGGTAGGGCAGATTGTGGTGTCACATGTGGGGCATCACAAAGCCCTAGTCTTCCAATTTTTCTCTATTTTTTTCCTCTCACTTTCCGGAGTTGCGGTGACATGGAGGGTGGACGCACATGGACACACATGAGTTCCAGAACTATGTTTCCTTGCACCCCTGACCGAGGTCAGTCTCCTGAGCACTGATGCTACCACCAGGCCTCCACCTGGTAGCAGCCAAGAGCTGGGTCAACCCACCACCCAAGTCCAGGACAGAAGAGCTGCCAGGTGGCCACTCACTCTCCCAGCACCCCCCTCCCCGACGAGCTGAGCTCATTATCGAACTTAGATCATTGGCATGGTGAGAGGTAAGGCACTTACTCTGCCTCAGCTCTCTCTGCCACCTGGCCTCCCTAGAGGCAGAAAACTTTGTAGATGAAATGCATCTCTGGGTCTCTTGCTGCCAACAAAGTCAGTTAAACCGAGGGTGGCTTTAGAAAATCATATTGGGTGACTGATATGCTTAATCCTATTTCACTTTTTGATAATGATTTCCTTCTTTTTTTTTTTGGCTGGGGAAGGGCCGTGTTTGCCAGACCATAAGAAAAGAGAACACAAAGGACACAAGTTTGCGTCCCCCACCTCACATCATGCAGGACAAACAAACATAATTCAGTGCCCACCGCCAAATTCTGTTCAAAGGAACCTTCAAATCATTATTCTATTTTTATTTTCTTTCTTACTGTCTTTCTTCATTCCATTTTTTAAGGGGCTCCTGGTCTCTTAATTCAGTGGAACTGAACTGGTGGTCAGCCTTATCGTGGTTGGGCTGAACTGAGACCAAGACCAGCATTGGGGGGGTGGAGGGACTAGATTCTGTTTGTTTTTGGTAACGGACACACACTAGCACCACCCCTTCACAATTTCAGAAAAATACATAAGAAATTGTGATGAAATCTCAATGAGTAGGACAGGGTTCAGCTTGCCATGTCTTTCACCAAAAATCAGATCAATGCGGGTAAACATAGACTTTCCTTTTTTTAGTGCAATCCCTCGTTCACATTCCATTTTCATTTGTCGTTATGAAGATGGAGGCAAAAGCACTCAATCTCTTCCATGGTTAAAAACAAAAGCCTTAACTGTTTTTTGTTTGGGGGGGGTGTTGGGGAACTGCTTGCCACAGAAAGCAAACACCAAGGTGAGGAGCTTGCTTCTCTGGCTCATGGCATAACCAGCATCCCTCAACACAAATTTAGAATAAACAAATCAAGACAAAATATATGCAAACAAACAGTTAAAGGACATTTCCTGCTGGTCAATATGTTTTACAAATGCATGTGGCGAAGTATTCCACTTTTTTGTGTGAGGGGAGTGGTGCTGTGTTTCCACGACCAGCAAACTAAACAAAGCAAATGTTTGTTTCTGTGTTGTATGGCCTGGAAAACAACAGTCCACCAGGATCGTATCATGCTTTTCAGTTAAAAAATATTCCACAGTTTCTTTATCCAATTTATGTTTATTTGCCAGCCCAAAAATGTAGTGTTTAAGTCATACACATGGTCTGGCACAACCACACAAAATAGACCAAAAATTTACTTAGAAGAAAATAAGTAAAAACTCATATCAAACATTCATTTAACCTTGTTTTAAACATCTTTAAAAGCCTTAACTGTTTTTTTTTTCTTGGGGGGGTGGAGAGTGAGGCACTGCTTGCGATAGAAAGCAAACACCAAGGAGAGGAGTTTGCTTCACTGGCTCGTCATGGCATAGCCTGCACCCCTCAGCACAAAATTAGAATAAACAAATCAGGACAAAATATATGCAAACAAACATTTAAAAGAAATTTCCTGCTGGTTGATATGCTTTCCAAATGCATGTGGTGAAGTATTCCACCTTTTTTGGTGTGAGGGGAGTGGTGCAGTGTTTTCACGACCGGCAAAAAAGCAAATGTTTGTTTCCGTGCTGCATGGCCTGGAAAATAAGAGTCCACCAGCCAACAAGCGGTTATACATTACAGATCAGGATCACGTCATGCTTTTCAGTTGAAAAATATTCCACAGTTTCTTTATTCAATTTTTGTTTATTTGCCAGCCCAGAAATGCAGCGTTTAAGTCATATACATGGTCTGGCACAAACACACAAAAAAAGTACCAAAAATTTACTGAGAAAAAATAAATATGTAAAAACTTAGATTAAACATTCATTTGGCCATGTTTTAAACATCTTTAACTAGCAGTATACTGCATTCAGACAGCAAACATTCAGCACACACAGCTTCCACATGGCCTGCCAAACAACCCCACCTCCCAAGTTTGTATAATATCAAACCATTATGTAAATATCAGAAACTTTTCAAACCAGAGTATTGTCCATAAAAAAAAGTATAATGAAATTCTTTGCAAAATACATGATCACCTACCACAAATGAAGTTCTCTGTGCGGATGAAGTATAAGCAATCCGATTGTTGTGCAGATGAGGTAGATGTGTGATCAGACAGATAAGCAGCAAACACTAAGGAGACTTCCTTGTTATGAGCTGCTGAACAAAGCTTGTACAACTTCCTGTAAACTGCATTGCATGACGCATCCTGCAAGAAGTGTCTTGGTGCATTATGGTGCTAAATTACCCTTAGGCATTGAGGCGAAAAGTGATCACCGTTTACACGGCACTTGAAACCACCTACACCAATTAAGTTCCTTTGCCTTGGAGAGGAGCAGAAATGCAATACCGGTCTGAGAACTGCACAGTTTACACATGTAAATGTACTGCAATGTATGGATCTGTAAACCATTTACAGCAGTGTAGAAACGGGCAGTGTAAATGGGGCTTTTGACTGTAGACACACACTCAAACCTCTCAGCTGGAAAGCTACCCCTACTGATGCTATGTAACCCTCAGTGCCATTCTTCCTCAGGAATCTATCTATCTATTCATGCCGACCCACCATCACAGTGATAGCACTACCACTTGTGATGCTGACAAACTGTGTTCGGAAATCAGCCGAAGTGTCAGAGGGCTGGCCAAGTTGGATGAGCATCCTATAGACAACGCTCCACCTCCGGGGTGGGGGGCTGTGAGCTCCCGTCGTAAGAGTGACATCCAGTGGAGACTGAGTGTACAGTGGTCAGAACCAATGTACTGTAGAGGCGGAGGTGTGGCAGATGTCTGCAGGAGGTGCATGGGAGCTCACACATCTGGGCATTAACTTAATTGCACATCTGCACCTCCAAGGGAAACTGTAAGTAGAGAAAACCCTCAGGGACAGTAGGAGGGTGACACTCCCTAGGCACCCTCCCGGATGATGCCCCAGGTGTAAACCCAGCTGAGGCCTCTGGTTGATTTCCGTCTTTCCCCTCTCCCCTGGGAGCCCTGCCACAGGAGGCGAGCTGCAGGCCACCCAGTCTGGGCAGCTTGGGGAAGATGTTGGGTGAGCAGTCCAAAGGCTGAATGAGGGGTACATTCCACCTGAACTGGAGTGACAAAGTTAAGCAAAAACAAAAAAAAGGAATCCCTCTAGTCCTACTTTGAAAGCCTGAACATTGCTAGGTTCTATAACCTCACCAACTAAGCTATTCCACATGCAGACCATCCTCTGTGTGAAGTATCGCATTCAAATGTTTCCCCTTATTATGGCCCCTTAGTTTGAGTGCATGTTCTCTAGTTGTGCCTGCACTCACCATTGCTCACATCTATGTATACTCCACCCTGTCTAGCCTCTTTCATATTCGGAATACCATGATCTTGTCCCTCTCTTAGCCTCCTGCATGCTTAGTAATTTTAGCATGCCCAATCCCTCTTTGTATGCTTATATACAATCCTAACTCAAATGTTTGATTTCTAACAGGGGAGACAGTATTGCATAGTGGTTCAGAGCACTGAGCTGCAAACCTGGAGACCTGGGTTTGAATCCCACAGCCACCACTAGCATACTATGTGACCACGAGCAAGTCACTTAACTTCCCTGTGCTCTCAGGACACACCTGGGAACAAGCCTCTGCTTAGTGTCTTTCCTGGCCAAAAATTGTAAACAAACAAAAAACAGTGTGGTTTCAGTGTTGTTTAGAAATTGTTCTCCCATCCTTACAGATAATTGCAGCCGGGCAGTCTGTTGTGATGTAATCTCTCTGGTGCAGCATGGTCCTGTTTGCTCTCTGTTGTACAACTGGAGGAACTGAGACACAACGAAATCAAGGGGAATGCCCTGGGTCACACAGTGACCAGTGGTCAAACTGGCATTCAGTCGCCAGGCTCATAGTCTTTTGCTCTAACAATCCGGTAATATTGCCTTTTTTTTAAATTTTATTTATTATGATTTATCTTGCAGTTGCACCAAGGGCTCAGTCCCCGCTCTTCCCAAACTCCCATCTCACCCCGGGACTTAAAACTCTGCTCAGTGATCCCCCTAGTTTTCCCCCCAGGGTGGGGCTATCTTGCTTACACGATCTTTCATGTTGCTGGCACAAGGATACCAGCAAGGGTCACCTACTGGAATTGCCTCCTTGAATTAACCCCCCCCGGGGTGCTGCATGGTGTTGGGCTGGGGCTGAAGGATTTCATTACTAGGTCACCAGGAGGAGCTATGGTGAGTGACTGGGACTAGGAAAGCAGGGATCATTAATGGCGGCCGCTATTATTTTGACAAGAACCTTATGAGGGGCGTGATGTACAATGACACAAGATGCTGAAGCACTAACATCTGCCCCACACACACCCCCACCCCATATGAAAATCGGAAACTGCTGATCCCCTGGCCTCCACCAGGGGTCAGTGAAGCACTGAGCACACATCAACCCTCCCCAACCCCCACCCCAGAGGAAGAGGAGAGCAGTTTGGGGACACTCAATCCTCCTCCCCCAGCTGGCCCTCCGACTCTTGGGTCCGTTCTCAAACCTGATATATCAGTGTCATGAGTGGAAACCTTACCACTGCACTGGCCGGCTAGCCATAGTAATATTATCTTTAAAAAAGAAAACAAATGTATTAAAAGGGAAAAAAATGGAATAAAGTAATGCATGTTACTCTCATTACTCCCACTGGTTGCCAAGACCCAGAGTGCTGTCCTAAATGGCAAATTCTCGTATGTCAGGAAGCATATGAGTGGGGTGCTCGAGTGGTCAGTGCTGGGACTGGCACTGTTTGATATGTTTACAGGTGACATAGGAGTGGGATTCAGTGGCAAGATAAATCTATTTACAGATGACATGAAGCTCGGTGGAAAGGAAGACACTGGTGAGGGTATAACAGCAAAAAAGGAGATGAGGAAAGACTTGAACAGTGGTCCAGAATATAGAGGATAATGTATGGTCTTTGGTTAATAACCAGTCTGTAAACAGTTCAAGAGGTTGCCATAACATCATTGTAAACCTCGAGAGTGCAACTTGAGAGGTTTTCAGATGTCATGGCAATCTCAAGAAGTGTTTTCAGCGTGGTTGTTAACCAAAGATCATACATTATATTTTATAGTGTATGGGCTACCAAGATTGTGTAATCACAGATTTAATTACTTTACAGAATTATTTTATGGAACACTGATTGTTGTGAGCATTCCATTTTGTTATACCATTGATATTTTATTTGCTTTTGTTGACCTGGTAAGTCACACTAGAAAGCCAAGTGCCTATTTTCAGGTGCGACCCAGGAGAGTTACAAACTTAAGTAGGTAGGTACAGTGACAAATCAGTCTTACATACAGTGGGATAACAGGTGATGGAATAGAATGACAACCAGTAACACGTCATGAACCCAGAAGGTGTTACAGGTGACCCGGGAGAGTTATAAGCTAGAGCATACACAAAACAATGAGTGAGTCAAGATTTACATATAACAGGAGAGCAGGCTAAACCAATATGGCACTCAAAGTGGAGATGATATGCTTTAGAAAGATTTGGGTAGGTGGCTGACAGTTCTCAAAAGGGGTTGGGACAAGTACACACAAGTTCAGTCATATGTTAAGCCGAATAAGTGCCTGCATGTGGGGGGGCCTAGGGAAGAGCTGATGGGGGTGGCCTGGTGACCTTGTTCAGGAGGTAGGGCGGGGAAGCCGTTACTTGATCAGTGGACAGGAGAATAAGTGCGGTAGACCCCAGGGGTGCAGAGACCCCCATGCCTTCATAGTACAGGGGCTCAGGTGCATAGACAGGTGGAGAGCCCTTCAGGAAGTTCCAAGGGAAGTTTTAAAGCTTGGATGGGAGGGTGGACCGAGTAAGGGCTGGAATGAATTTCATAGTTTAGGGGCATAGTTGGCGAAGGCCCGATCACCCGCTTGGGTGCGTGTCCTAGGAACCGGACAGTTGAGTGTCGTGCTTGACCTAAGGTGGTAGAAAGAGGTGTCAGGGTTGAGGGGAAGGGTGAGGGCAACAGGGGTGGCTGATCTTACAATGCTGTCAATGAAGTTCCCTACTACAAAGGTGCAGTGTTTCTCGGGAGGGAGCCACTCAAGGCGTGTGTAAAGGTAGCAGCAGTGAGTCAGGGGTGGGGCAGATAGCTCAAAGCGGCAGATACTGTTGTAGGCCATGTCCCATTTCTAGATGCTGGATTTTGGCAGGGCGGCAAAGGTCACTAGCCCATAGCAGAGAGAGGGGATGAGAACACCCCTAGCTAGGGCCACCCAAGCAGCTGGGGTCAGGCAGTTTTTGGCTCTGTAGGCGAGACCAAGTTTGATGCTTGTAGACTTGCAGACGTTATGGATGTGCAAGGAGAGATCCAGCTGAGGGTCCAGAGTGACGCCCAGGTATTTGACAGCGGCCACCATCTGCAGGGGCATGCCATCAGCCCCGTAGATTAGTAGGGGGGCAGAGCTGGATTTTGTTTTGTTCAGGGAGCCCAAGAGCACAGCCTGGGTTTTCTTAAGATTGGTGGTAAGCTTGTGTTCCACCAGCCATGATTGGATCCGCTTGAAGTCGGAGTTTAATTGGGAATTGATGGTGTCAATGTCACGTGCGCTGTCGAGAATGACAAGGTCATCGGCATACAGGGTGGTAAGCCCATGGGTGGTGACAGAGGGTAACTCATTGATGAAAAGGGAGAAGAGCGTCGGACCAAGGACAGATCCCTGTGGGACTCCACATTGCACGGTGGTGGGGTTGGAGAGAGTCCGGTTAAAGTTGGTGTATTGCTTCCTACTAGTAAGGTAATTGAGGAACCAGGCATGGGCGGAGTTTGAGAGTCCAAGGGACAGAAGAGAGGAGCTAAGGAGGGAGTGATCTACCCTGTCGAAGGCTTTGAACAGATCCACGAAGATCGCTCCAGTGAGGTAGTCCTGGTCAGTTGCAGTTCTGATCTGCGAGGTGACTACAGCGAGGGCGGTAGTCATGCTGTGTCCCTTCCTGAACCCGTGTTGGGCCAGAGAGAGGAGGTTGTGTTCCTGTAGGTACTCAGTTAGCTGAGAGGCCACAACGTTCTCCAGAATTTTGGAGGCGGCCGACAGGATAGCTATAGGTTGGTAGTTCAGGGGGTCTTTGGGTTTTCCTTGTTTAAGAACAGGGTAACCTTGGCCACTTTCAGACATCTGGGATGACACCAGTGGTTAGAAGAATTGAATATATCGTTATGGGCCTGGCGAGAAGGTGAGCTCTAGGCTTGAGCAGCTTTGGCTCGAGGCTGTCGTGCCCTGCTCCAGAGAGGGGGAGAGGCTAGCAAGCAGCCTCTGGGTCTGTGGTAGATACCTGTTGTAGGAAGAAGGAGGGTCAGGTCTCAGGGCCAAGTCGAGGGTTGATAGGGGACTTGGGCTCGGGTGGTTGAGAGTTTGGGGACTTGGGGGGAGTAAGCTGGGAAGGGGGGGCTGCTTTGAGAACATAGTGTTGAGGGTATTAGCAATTGTGTGTGGGTTATTGCAGCTAGCCCCGTCAATGAGCAAGTCCATGACTTGCAATCTTGCAGAGCCCCCAACCGCGCTTCTAATGTGCTGCCAAAAGCTCCTAGGATTGCTGGCTGAGGAGAGTGGGGCGGACCGGCAGAACTCACTTTTTGATGGCTTTTTTACAGGCGTTTCTGAGGCACCTGTAAGCAGTGAGATCATTGATGCTTTGGGAGGCCTTGTAGGTTTCTCAGCATTTGTCCCTGAGTTTCATTAGGGAGAATAGGCCCCCGTGAAGCCATTTGGTGATGGTGCCCTGTACCCTCCTCCTTGTAAGGGGGGCATGTTCGTTCTGCACCGGGATGTACTTGATTAAGAATTCATCCAGTGCTTGGTCCGGGTCCAAGGAGGTGGTAACCCCTGACCAGTCAATTGTACCGAGGTCAGCGAGGAAGTCTGGTAAGTAGAACTTTGAGTAGTCCCTCATTTGTATCACTTTACTGGGAATCTTTGCCTGAGAGGTGCCCCAAGTGCAGAAGATAGGAGAGTGGTCCGAGATGGCATCAGGTAGGATACCCGAGGAGGTGATTCTGTCAGGTCTGTTGGTCAAGATCCAGTCAATCAGTGAACCCTTGTCCCCTTGGGGGGAGGGCCTTGTTGGTTCGGATATAATTTGGCTCAGGGCAAGGCCTGAGAGCAGGTGCTCGTAAGATTTAGAGTTAGTGCCCAACCAGTCAAGGTTGAGGTCTCCTATGATAAGGACTTCATTTGTGCCCACTCTGCACTGACGCTGTGGAGAAGTGAGGACAGTCCAGGTAGTCCACCTCTAGGAGGGTTGTAGCAGCAGATCATGTGGATTTTTTTTGTGTGTCCAAGTAGGAGAAGAGTGTGCAGGAGCTCGCATGTCGGGAGGGGGGTAGATGGGTGATCAATGACAGTCATATTGAGGTGTGCCTTATAGTAGAGCAGTACCCCACCGCCTCGTTTGCTCCCCCCATGATCACGTCTGATATGGCTGTACCCTGGCAGGGTGCACACTGCATCGGTAGTGTGTGGCTTTAGCCACGTTTCCATGATACCCAGGATATCCGGCTCATAGTGGGCAACCCAGGCGGTAAGCTCAACAAGGCTGTGAAGGATGCTGTGGACGTTTAGATGGGCAATCTTTAGCCCCTTGATGGATTGCCATGAAGGGGAGAGGGTTGGGGGGAGGATGCCAGCCTGGATGAGAATGTTAGTCCCACATCTGGGGGGTCCAGCAGGGGTGTGGAGGGAACAGCCATGACAGTAGCGAGTATAGGGGCTACAAGGAGGGATAACAGCGACTGGGATTGTTACAACCAGTAACTGTGCACAATAATGTAACAAGACCTGCAGCAAGGTATGTCTTGTTAAATACAGCAGTGTATTCAGTCAGCTAGGAAGTTGTGGTAGCTGAAATTATTAGGTCTGTCCCTAGTGGCAGAAAAAGATAACCTGCAGATGGAAAGCTAGGCTGATAGGTTAAATTTCAGCCCATGTGACCACTATCAGCCTACTTAAGGGGAGAGCCGACCAAGGGTGGTGGTGGGGGCGGTAGAGAGCTGAATGCATAGCGTTCGGCAGGGCTAGACCGCCTGCGACGACAGAAAGCAATCAGCAGCTGCCTTAAACAGCGGGGGCTTTCACAAAGTACTGTTCATATGCAAGGAGGTAGGAGTTTTCTTGTGCTTTTCAATTTGGATTCCAAGCGTTTGTACTCAACAATGGTTAACAACAGAGTGATGTCATAATGATGGCATGACAAGGTTGTAATCTGCTTGATTTCAGTTAATAATAAGGTCTCCCCATACGTTATATGACTGTTAAAGATCAATGCCCAAAAAAATGCAAGGAGAAGCATACTGACAACAGAATAGGAACCTGTGACTATTATACAGTTTAAAAGAGGGGAACCCTTAATAGAAGAACAGGATATGTAGCATAATAATAAACAGTAGCATGAAATCTTCAGCTTAGTGTTAGGGTTTATGGGTAGACTGGATGGACAAATGTTCCTTCTCTGCCATCATTGTCTATGTTTCTCTCTGTGTGAAACTCATACCAGCTGGAATACTGGGGTGGATTAGATATAGCTTCACTAGCTGAAACAAGGAGGCAATCTTGTCACTATACAGGGCAGTGGTTAGATTGTACCTGATGTATTGGCAAGGGTAAGGGCAATTTTATTTATAGAGTGTCCTTTCCCAAAGGATCAGGGCACTTCACATAACTACACTCAGCAGATCAGATAAATTAAACAATACAAATCAGAATAAATAGTCACAAATACATATAACATTTGAGGTACATCTTAGGAAGATCTTAAATCAGCGCCAAAGGTTTGGTCAAACCAATAGCTTTGTAGGCCCCTTTTGAATGCCTCCACCAAGGGCAAGGAATTCCACACTGTCAGGGGCCCCCACAGAGAATGCGCCATTCCCAGATTGTTTCAAGCTTGTGTGCAGTTTTGGAAGACTCTTATCTGAATAATGATAGGGCAAGGTTGGAACTGCCAAATGGAGGGCTACAAAAATGTTTCATGGTCAAAAGGGGAACACATATCCAGTGAGGCTGGAGAGTACAAACATATAGTCACTGGGGACAGAAGGGAGGGGAGGGGACGTTATAGCAATCTACAAATACATACAAGGGCATAACAAGGTAGACACCATGGAATTATTTCAGATAAAAAGGACTGACAAAAACTAAGGGTCACAATCTTTGACTAGAGGTGGGTAATTTCAAGAAAGAAATAAAGATGTATTTTTTGCAGAAGGGGTTCTGGATCAATGGATCAAATTGCCCAAAGGTGTAGCCAATGCCAGTATAATCTCCAGGTTAAAAATGCAATGGGAAAGATACGGGGGTAATTAGAAACAAGGGGAACTGGTCCAGTGGCGTGGAGGACTAAGGCAAGGAGCGCCTTACCTCCTGCCATGTTGGCGACCTGTGTTCGGAAATGAGCAAGGTTAGCGGGGGGGGGGCTGGGAGAATATCGAGTGGCCACGTATCAGCTGTTCTGTCCTGGATCAGGGTGGTTGTTTGTCTCGGCTCTTGGCTACCACCAGGTGGAGGACTAGCGGTAGCCCATGGGAACTCTGCGAGGCAGATGGAAGTCGGGGTGGTGGAGGGAGCTACAGTCCCGGTGTGCATGCACGTTTCCACATACAAGTGCCGCCTGACCATGCTGCAGCTGTGAGCAAGGATGGGGGAAAAACAGGAGATAAAAAGAAAGGCACATCGGGGATGTATGATGCCACACACTGCGTCTCCACCTACCACATCACCGGGGAACATGTCAGCAAATACTCGATTAAGGCATTGGGGGGACAACCCCCCCTCCAGATCCTGCTACGGGGGGGAATTTGTGGGGGTATTAAGCCATCAGGTAATCCCGGGGATACTGGAAGATGGGGGCAGTGGAGATACTGTAGGCAGGTGGAAACCCAACCCTATCTGTATCACAGAGGATAAACAAAATATGGAAAAATGGTTCGCACTTTATTTTAAGTGTCAGTTTCAATGTAACCATGGGGTAGGAAATCATGAACTTCATGCAACAGGGGTAATTACACTGCAGTTACATGTTTGTTGTATAACAAGAGGAATGTTGAAGGAAACACTGAGAGCTTTGGATGATTGAATAAACCTAAACAGGTAACACAGGGAGGACTCTTTTCTTTATCGGTACTCAACCATTTATATGTATCTATTACTGCAGACAGCTGAAAAGCTTACACATTGATTTCAAAAGAAATGTAAAACTTACCTTCTTTTCCAAATAGGTTCAGCTAGTATATATGTGAAGAAACAGAAAAAAAAAACTAAAGGCCAGAGAGAGGAACGTTAAAGAAAATGAGTGGTTTCTTTTTTTTTTTCTTTTTTTTGAAATGATATCATTTTCTTTTTGTGACAGCACCTCCTGACTGGCAATTTGATGTTCTCTCATGCTGACATGCTGGCCGGTGTGACACTGATGCCTTTGGGCACAAATCAGAGCCGGTTTACTGCAGCCTGAGCTGCCGCTGTACCTAGAGAGCCGTCTGCAATTCAAAAATGGAATGGCGGCATGAGCTCAAATGCACACTGAAAGCAAAAACATTATACAATCAGAAACTTCCTTCACGCTTGCCCTTTCTCTCAGTCTCAGTAGTGTTTTTTTTTCTTCTCACAAAGTGAACAAGATTCCTCAGGGAGTGCTTCCAGTGGCAGGGAAAAGGGAAAAAGGGCAGCATTATCTGCTTGCGTTGTCATCAACGACACAGTAATCACTCCTGACTTCTCCTATGATCACCTATCATCCGTCTTTCTAAAGTGGATGTTGGAAATGAATTGAGCCCTTTTAAAACCATATCCTCATGGAATGGGAAATGAATTAAGCTTTCCTATCAGGTAGAGTTTATATAAAGAGCAATGTTCTTCCTTGTTTTTAGCTAAATGGTAGGAACAACTGTATGTGATAGTCTATAAAAAAAAGTTATTGCGTGCAAGTCAGTCTGCCAGTGCAGAAATGAAATTCAGGAGGAATCTGTACAGCGGCATTTCACATTTTTTTTATGAACTGTTAAAATGGATGCGTAAGGAACCATATAACATTGCAAAGTACATCTTAAGCTTTTTCCTATTTACCAAGATACCAGCTTGTCAGTTCTTAAGAGCCCCCTAAAAATGTGTTACTCCAAAGAATGCTTGCTATTTCTGCATCTCTCCAAACCCACGCAGATATTCTAAAGTCTCAAACCCGTTGCAGGGCATTATGGGTATGCAAATCCTTGTGCAGGGCAGGCGGACAAAGTTTGCCAGGACAGGTATTGCCTTTTTAAACAGGCTTGCATACCTAAACCTGAACAGGTTGAGAATGACAAACTACAGACACTTGTTTCACGGGACTTCCCAATGTACTGCAGTCGTCGTGTCAGCCAATTACCAGGTCAGACTCAAAGGCATCAGGCATCTACAGTACCCTACAGAGGTTACAGAAAAAGAAATCCACAGACTCCTATCACCCCCCCTCCCAGTTTCTAATGTTTCCATTTAGCACATTCCCTGATGATTTAGAGCACCATGGCCAGACCATTGCTGCAGCCCAGAGGAAGGGGTGAGCAACTGCTGTGACAGACAGTACTAGTGTTGATCCTTACTTGGTCAGCATGGGGATGCAGGAATGAAGAACAGTCCACATTCTCATTCCCTGGAAGGCAGGTGTCTCAACTCCGTCATAGGCCTGGCCTCTAGTGGTCTGCAGTGTGGAGATTCTGGGGATTTTATGGAAATTCCAGTCTCTCAGGGGGACTGTGTAACATGCAGTTGCTGTGCCAGGGATTCTGAGAATTTTAAGGGAATTCCTGCCTCCCAGGGGGCCTGTGTAACATGTTGCTGCTGTACCACTGTGCCACCTCCCAACCCATTTGGCCTGGTAGTGTTGGTAACAGTGCCAAATCAGGTTGGGGATGCACCACATAACCACCTGCCTGCCAATCTGCTAGCCATGTAGTGCTGGTGCATTGCAGGATCAGGAATTTGCCTCCCCTCCCAGCTGGCCCCAAAGTGCTGGTGACAGTGCAGGACCAGCAAGTACCTGCCTCCCAACCTGGCTGACCACGTAGTGGTGGTGACACTGTTGGAGCAGGCACTTACCTCCCAACCTGGCTGGCTACACAATGCTGGTGACAGTGCAGGATCAGGTACCTGCCTCCCAACACAGCTGGCCACATTTGGCTGGTGACATTGCAGGATCAGGTACCTGGCTCCCAACCCAGCTGGCCACATCTGGCTGGTGACATTGCAGGATCAGGTACCTGCCTCCCAACCCAGCTGGTCACACAGTGCTGGTGACAGTGCAGGTTCAGGTACCTGCCTCCCAAAGTGGCTGACCATGTAGTGCTAGTGACCGCACAGGATCAGGTACCTACCTTCCAGCCTGGCTGGCCACACAGTGCTGGTGACAGTGCAGGATCAGGTACCTGGCTCCTGATCTGGTTGGCCACGTATTGCTGGTGACAGTTGTAAGCCCCCCATGCAGTTGGGCTTACCTGGGTTGCCTCCCGGTTTCCCCCTGTGTTCCTCACCTCCACCATGCCTGGGTTCTGGTGAGCCCTTTGTCCTCTGTCCAGCCCAATGTGTTTACCTTGTTGAATGGGCCTGGAGGAGTAAAGCTGAGGAACTGTCACACAGCTCCCTGCACAAATGTGTGAGCGGCGGTCTGCACATGCACAGTAGCTCTCTTTTATTTTCCCACCACTGTTGTGGCAATGTTACAGCTTCTCTGGTGCTTCCAGACCCAACCTGTCTGACTATGTAGTGCTGGTGACAGTGCAGGAGTAGGTACCTGCCTCTCAACCTGGCTGGCACCATAGCGCTGGTGACAGTGCAGGATCAGGTACCTGCCTCTCAACCTGGCGACAGTGCAGGAGTAGGTACCTGCCTCCCAACTCAGCTCTCACCATAGTGCTGGTGACAGTGTAGGATCAGATACCTGCCTCCCAATCTAGCTGGCACCATACTGCTGGTAACAGTGCAGGGTCAGGTACCTACTTTCCAACCTGGCTGGCTACGTAGAGCTGGTCACAGTACAGGATCAGGTACCTACTGTCTGATCTGGCTGCCAACGTAGTGCTGGTGACAATGCAGGATTAGGTACTTGCCTTCCAACCCGACTGGAAACACACAGTGCTGGTGACAGTGCAGGATCAGGTACTTGCCTCCCAACTTGGCTCTCACCATAGTGCTGGTGACAGTGTAGGATCAGGTACCTGCCTCCCAATCCAGCTGGCACCATACTGCTGGTGACAGTGCAGGGTCAGGTACCTACCTTCCAACCTGGCTGGCTACGTAGAGCTGGTCACAGTACAGGATCAGGTACCTACTGTCTGACCTGGCAGCCCACATAGTGCTGGTGACAGTGCAGGATTAGGTACTTGCCTTCCTACCCGGCTGGAAACACACCGTGCTGGTGACAGTGCAGGATCAGTACCTGCCTCCCAACTGAGCTAGCTAGCTGGTGATATTCCAGGATCAGTAACTTGTCTTCTCAACCCAGCTGGCATCATAGTGCTGATGACAGTGCAGTATCAGGTACCTGTGTCCTAACCGGAGTGGCCACAAAGCGCTACATATTTGGAATGTGTAGTACGGTACGGGCTGCACGCCCATTGGATCACGCTGTGAACCAATGGGTGTGCACCTACCGCCGAGGCAGCCGGTGGGCAGGCGGTGGGTGCTGCCACCCGCCGCTGACTGGGGGGCAGGCGTGGGACTCAGTGGGCGGGTGGGGAGGGGGTACCCTAGACCACCAGGGTAATAGGAAGATTTCTGTTAAACAGATGCCCGCGATTGGGCAGCATTCGGTCCACTGGACCACCAGGGATATTGGAACAGGTTTTTTTTCATTTGAACAGATGCCCGCGATCGGGCAGCATTCGGTCCACTGGACCACTGGGGGATATTGGATGGGGGAGTTTATTATAATGATGCCCGCGATCGGGCACATAGGGGTCCACTGGACCACCAGGGATATTGGATGTGGAAGTCTTTTTTAATGTGACACATGCCCACGATCAGGCACATAGGGGTCCACTGGACCACCAGGGATATTGGACAGGGACTTTATTTTTCAACATATGCCCGTGATCAGGCATGGGGGTGCCGCCAGGTGCAGCGGAACTCGGGTGGCCACCCACAGGTGGCAGCTGCCGTGTTGCACCCTGCAATGAGGCAGCTCACCTGTGGGTGGCCATCAGTTGTTCCTTTTTTTTTGGCTTGACTTTGTGCAGGCGCAAGTAGGGGTTGTGCATGTATGGCTCTGCACATCCCGGGCTGAATATCGGGCTGTGCAGGTTATGCATGGGAACCCCACCTGTGCCTGCTTGCATTACTCATTACTGATCAGCTCCTGCGTAGGGACAATAGGCGCACTTTTTCCCTTTGAATATCGCGCCAGGGTGTACCAGTGAGTTGGCGATGGTGAAATAATGTTGTGCCATGCGCAACCCTTTTGAATATCTGGGCCAGTGTGAGCAAATTGTATTAATTGCTTGCTGTAAAAAAATGCAAAATAACACGTACTTTAAGTAAAATCCCACGAATCTTTGTGAAAATTGTAGAATTTCATGAAAAATTCCATAAAATGGGAATTTTCTAATTTCACTCAGCCTTATCTGGGGGATTCTAATTAAAGGATAAGGGTAGAAGAGGCAGATAGTGCAGGAGGTCACCAGGTTCTAGAGTTAGATGCACAGTTTCACCAAGAAATGGACAGCTGAGGTAGGTAGCACAACAGTGGTAAACCCCCAGGTTGGAGCAAGAAAGCACAGTGTCAACATTTCCAACCTGAATGCTGGATATTTAAGGATCACATCCAGTAAATTTATGATCTGGGGAGCCTGGTGTACAGCGAAGTAAAATTCCTCCAGCGAAGTGGTCGCGAAGTAACTACTTCGAGTTAGTATACCGCTACACGGAGTGCCGATTTTAAACCCTCACTTTGCCACTTAGCATTGTAATCATGACTTTGCATTGTGCAATCTGCCTTATTCCACTTTAAGGCGGAGTGAGAATTCACAGGCAGCCCACACACATCCATGACTTACACAGTGTAGGCCACATACTTCAGGCAGGCAGGCAGGCAGGCAGGAGGTTACGGGCAAAAACACTCTCCAACGTGGGCTGACTTGCACGTTTTGCATAGAGTATGACAAATGGCTCAGCTCTGTGAATCACTGGGGGTGGGGTGTAGATGTGTGATGAAGGGTGCACAGGTGACAAGTCCAAAAATGAAGTTATTTTCCCCGTTTTACATACAGAGGTTGATGTACCTCTTGCACTAGACATACTGCATTGGTCACCACCACCACCACTGGACAAGATTTCTAAATCATAATCATCCCCCCCCATCATGCCTGTAGTAATCCTCTGGTGTTATTTCATCACTACTGCTGACATTCCTACTTGATCTTACATTCATGGAAGGGCGTATCATGCTCAGTAAGGTTGATGATGAGGGTGAACATCCCACTATGGCATTAGCTGCCATCTGGTGCCAGGTCCACAGTGCCATGTGCCTGTTCTTAAGAAGTGTATGCTGGCCCCCCATGCCCAGATGACTCACCTTTTTACCTCAACTCACACAAGCATGGCAAAGCTGGCAGATTGCAACTGACTCATCATTTGCATCTTGGACAAAAAAATCCCAAGCAAGGGATTGTGATCCCCTACTTTTAACATATCCCTGATGCTGCTTATTGCACTCCGTTTTTTTAACCCCATGAAATGGGGGGTGTGCTACGTGATTTTTCAGGCTGGACACACTTGGACTCCAAGTGACCACCACGACTACCTATAATTATTACTGGGTCATCATCATCATCAACAACAGGAATCGTTAAATCACAATTTTTTGAGGAGGAGGGTATTTAACGCCAACAGACCCAAACACAGCCACCGTGACTTTCTTTTTCTCTGGTTCCCAACAGGAGCCACTGACATCATTATCATATTCATCAACATCATCCACATCCACATTTTCAGCTTGGATGCTGTCATTTGAAGAACATGTTCCAACCACAGCATCATCATCATCACCCAATATTTTTGCACCACACTTTGAATCATCGGATGGCAAAGGCATGACCTCAACAGTGCTGGAAGAAATGTGGCATTGTGAGTTGTTGTTGCAAGGATCAGAATCATGTTCTACTACCATGGGGATGTTAATGGGGAGTATGACATCATCTACACTGTCAGTCACAGGTTTAGACTCAACTATATTTTTTGAAATGGTTAACTGGTAAGAAGTGGAAATTAAGGCAGCAATATTCATGCCAGCAGAAACTGCACTAATGCCGGCCTGTTGGCGCAGCGGTGGGATTTCCACTTGTGACACCAGTGACCCGGGTTCAGGAACGGACCCAGATCATCGGAGGGCCGGCCGGGGGAGAAGGATGGAGTGTCCCAAGGACTGCTCTCCTTCTCCTGGGGGAGGGTGGGGGAAGCGATCGGCACACTGAGGACTCCTGGTGGAGGCCGGGGGATCTCAGGCGACCGACATTCACATTGCATGTCCCTGCCTCCGTAAGGAAAATGGCAGAAAATCGAGGTGGGCAAGGACCACTGTATACATGAAGCCCTCCCCGGAAGACCTTGATTCATCACCATCGCTGCAGGTCCTCCGACCAGACATTGGTTCCATGGTCACCGAAGAAGGTGGGCACGGCCACGCCCTCTGGGGTGTAAGCTGGGGGGTGACTGGGAGACCTCGGCAGCCATAGATGGTGGTGGAGGTTTCAAGGGGGCCATGACCAGGGCCGATTAATGACAGGGTCCTGCCAGGGAAAAAAGATAAAATTGAAAGAAAAAAAAAAAGAAACTGCACTAACACCACCAGCTGGGACAACATCATCACCTCCAACTATGAGAGAAGCTACAGATTGCGCTGTAAAAAACATTGATGGAGAAATCCCTTTACTGACATCAGCTATGCACTTCTGTGTACTACCATGTCCATGGACAATCTTGCCACTGGCAGCAGTGCCATGGCCAGAAACAGCTTTGTTTGCACATCTCTTTGCAGGTATTTTGGGGGATCACCAAGAAATTTCTAAACAAATTTAGATTTCTGAACTTTCAGTCTGGGCTGATGGATGTGAAGCCAAAAAAAAACAACAACTGTGGCTTACAAATGGAGATTGGGCACTAAGAAGCACAGACAGATTAAGATTGCACTGCGCAATCAAGAAGAGATGCAGATGTAAAGTCACAACAACACCTTAACCAGTGCTCACAAGTCACAATCCAATCTGGAAAAGAATACCTCTTGCCGGTTGGACGGGGGGGGTGCAGTGCACTGTAGTAACAGTCCAAAACCAAGATACCACAAAAGCAGTACAAAATCATGCAGGTGCAGTGGATAGCAGGTTCACACTGCTGCAATTACTCTGTGGCACAATAAAATGTGTCTGATTTGATGGCACGCGTCACACACACACTCACACATACACTACAAGTAATGCATAGCAAATTGAAAACTTCAGTAATATAACCAAATCTTTCAAACAAACTGAAATTATGCACTTCTGCACCACAACAATCAGCAAAACAAGGTCACGAATTGCTGAAAATATTACTGTATGTACATTAACACAGTTATACAAGAAAAATATTACCAAAACAGAAAGACTGCCTTTTTCTCCCAGTTTTAACCTACCTCCACCACAGATACGCCCCTCCTCCAAAGTACACTTCAAGTGTCTGTCAGTATACAGACTGAATGTTCTAAATTAACATTCAAAATCCACACACAAACAATAAACACTTGATGATATGAGCACATGAGGGTTTCCTGCAATCAGTGTACTACATTTTGAACAAAACAAATAGCTCAAAAAGGCTTTTTTTAACAGGTTTTAGAGGATTTGAACTGCAGAGCTCTGAGAGGAAACTGTCTCCATCTACCACTACACACACACTACACAGAACTGAGGCTGTGCAAAACAATCTAGAGCCCATGTGACCTGCAATCCCATGAATCACTGCAAAATTCGCCTTGTAGCTCAATAAAAAGGCAAAGTGATGCGAAGTACATTGATTTCTATGTACTTCGCATTAAAATTGGTGTAGAAGTGGTTTGGAGAAGGCAGAGTAATGCAAAATCATTGTTATCGATGGACTTCGCGTTCCTCATTATGACGCAAAGTACTCCATGTTGCATTGTGGATAACTTCATGGATTCCACATTACTCCGTGAATTGCTTCACAGAGCAAATTTTGGCCACTTCGCCCACCTCTAGTGTACATGCAAGTCTAGGACTTAGAGGTACTCAAAAATATGTAGTTGGGGAAGACAATGTCTTGGGCAGCAGGAAGAAGGAATTGTGACTTTTCCAACAGGGTAGGTTGATAGGAAAAGGAGTAGGCGACTCATGTTTTAAGGGAGTTTGTCACTGTAAAGAACAAAGAGGATATCAGTGGGATCAGTAGTTCTACTGAGTCAATCTGGCTATGCCAAAAGAGAAGGGGGGGATAGTCAGCCAGAGAGGAACAGCAGGATTGCAAAAAGCTCAGCCCAGCTTATCAAATGAAGTAGTGATATGTGCACTGTTAATGTTAACTTCCACAAAATAAAATTCTGGATGCTTCATCTACAGTATATGCTGTCATAAATATGTGAGAAAATGTTACTAATCATTTTTTCTTCTTCTGCAAGATTAAAACTGCATAACTAATTTATCCAGTTGTATTAGACACTAGGAACCACTAACTATGGATATGCAGGCAAACGGTGAGAGTGGAGTTCAGCATATAGCTCTGGTGCTACCACAAAATACAGGTATAAAGACAACTGCCCTATTAGGTGGAAAAGGTGTACTGATATTAGTGCTGCTTGGGATCCCTATGGAGGTCTTAAGTGGCAGACTGCACTAGGGTTCCCTAGTGTTTTGTAACATCATTTTTTTCGGCTGCCAGGTGCTGACTAACCTGCCTTCATAAAGGCAGGTTATATGCATTGTCTGACTAATATCAGGAGGTACTTGGGCGTCCCCATAGCAAAGGGTGTTGTCACCAAAGAGCGTCCATAAATTGCTCAGCTCTAGCGAGCGGAGCCGAGCACAGAGCGGAGGCGATGCGGGCAGAGGCCAGCAGCATCTGCAGGCATCAGCAGGGGAGGTAGGGGAGAGGAGGCCAGTATCCGTACGTAAGGGTAGCCATTGAAACAGGTTAGTGTGCCATAATAGAAGAAAAGGTTTGTATGAGTGTAAAAATAAATCTGGTAGTCAGAGGGGGGATATAAACAAGGTAGATAAGTAGATTTACTACTTCTGCATATGGTCCTATAACATGGTGAAATAGAAGTGTAGGAGCTGAAAAGAGTCCCATGCTCTGAGGTTCTAATGAATCGCTTGGACTAAATCACTGCAGAGTAAGGTTTAAAAAGACAGTACACCCTTGAGGAGTAAGAAATAGAGTTTAGGTATTAGCGCTTGTTGGAGGCGTTCACATTGGATAATCTGGAAGGCAAGTGTTTATGAAAGAGCGGGAATCGTGACAGTTGATGATTTAGTTGCATTAGCCTTTCTTGCTGAAAATACATGTGAGAGGTGTAAGCATGGGGTAGTAAAGAAAAGGAGTGTTCAAACAGAGTGACATGGGAGTGCGTAAAGAGAGGCAACACAGACTGTGAAGAAGTAGGGAAGGAAACAAACAAAGGAGAAAATAAGGGGACAATGGAGTTTGAAAACAACAAAAACGGCATCAAATCTCTTTTAACATCAGAGGGGGACCTATTGATTTGCTGCAGGAATTGCCAAATGTTTCTAGTGGCAGAATTAGGGATGCACTATGTTGAATTTGAATGTGAAAAATGTAAGTCAAACAATGAATTAAGTTACAACTTGCAGATGGTTTTAGAGAGGTCGGAGACACTTGAAAAAAGTCAGATGGAGTGTACAGAAAGATTAAGAATTATTTATTTTATTTATTTATTTAGTTTTTGTTGACCAGGTAAGTGCACTAGACAAATTCTGCCTATTTTCAGGCATGACCTGGGGGGAGGATTATGACAAGTCTGAATAAAATTGATGGCAACAGGGGGAGGAGACGGGTCTGATGGGTCTGACTTAGGACTATGAAAAAGAAAAACACAAGAGGAAGAGGGGAGTATAAGTCACAGTGAGTGGAATAGAAAAAGTAAAGCAAAAAGGAGAAGAAAAGGGGGTAGCCCACTGGAACCACTCCCAGGATGTCTGAGAGGGGAACCAGAAGTAAATGAACAAGAGGGTGAAGTGGTACATGAGAGTATACAGTTAAGAAACAGCTTTAATGTATTGGGAGACAGTGGTCATTTAAATGCGGGGGGAGAGGAGTGTGAAGCCAATCAGGGAGAACATGTGGAAGGAGAAAACCAAGAGTCAAGGCAAATAATAGTTATAGGGGACTCGATTATAAAATTTATTGACCGATACATTTGTAAGGAGGACAAGAAGAATAGAATGGTAAGCAGTTTTTCGGGGGCAGGTATATTGGACCTACATGATATGGTCGATAATATTTTTAAGACAGCAGTAGAGCATCCTGTGGCACTGATTCATGTAGGTATAAACGACATCGTTAGAAAGACGTTACCTGAAATGCAAAAAGACTATAAAAAACTGGTCGACAAATTGGTAGACAAAGGGACTGAGATGTCAATCTCTGAGATCCTGCCTGAACCAAGGGCCTCAGTATACCAGGAAAGAAGAATAACCTTAACAAATGAGTGGCTTTTGAAATGGGCTGGGTCAAATGGCTATACTGCAGGTTCATTAGGCATTGGGGGCATTTAAAAAACAAAAAGGAGTTGTATGGAAAGGATAGACTTAATTTGAATTTTAGGCGTAGTAGGATCTTGGGAATGAGATTGAAAAACGCGATTGAGTGCCGTTTAAACTGAAGGAAAGGGGGACGAATAGCAGTAAAAGGGGTAAAAGCATATACAAAAAGAATAGGGTTGAAGGAGTAACACCATCGAAAGTAATGTTCTGTATTGTGAGAAGTTCACATCAGACATGTATGTCAGAAACAGAAGTATTGATAAGGAAAAATAAATTAAATATGATAGGGGTAGTGGAAACGTGGTGGGATAATGAAAATGGATGGTCACAAAATATACCAGGTTATAAACTAATAAGTAGAAATAGGGAGGGAAGAAGAGGAGGGGGGTGGCTCTTTTTATTCAGGAAGAATTACAAGCTAGAAGAATCAAGGAAACAGCTGAATTAGGTAAAGTAGAGATAGTAACAGTTGAACTTTTAGGAATAAAAGGTAAAGAATGTAGGATCTCAGTGTTCTATAGAGTTCCAGATACAGAGCTGAAAGATACGGAAGTATTTTTGGAGCGTATTGTAAGCCTGGCAGAAGATACAGATGTAGTAATGATGGGAGACCTGAATTTGCCAGGTATTAAATGGGGAAGGAAACAGTTGGGAAATAATGTAGAATGTAGATTCCAGGAATAATTAATGGCAGTAGGTTTACAGCAACGTATCCAGGAAACAACGGGGACATTCTGGATGTGATTATCACAAATACAAATGAAATTGTCAAGCATGTTACCATTCAACCACAAGTGGGAACAAGTGATCATAGTTCCATATTGTTTGTGTTGGATTGGTCAATAGAAATAGTAAAGGGTAGCACAACCCAATATTTGTATAAAAAAGGGGATTATGGAGTAATGAGAAAGATGTTAAAAAACATTAATTGGAAGGGGATGATGAACAACAAGGACATATAAGACTCGTGGAAATTGTTTATACAGATAATAACTGATGTAACAACTAAACATATCCCACAATAGAAAATTTATAACAGTAAGGGTAAAAAGTTTCCATGGCTAACTAGGGGTATAATAAGACTATGTAGGAAGAAAATGGTATTGTATCATAGAATGAAGAAAGAAATGACATCAGAGTATAGAAATAAATATAAAAGGTGTCTAAAGAGACTTAAAAAAGAAATAAAACAATCTAAACAGTAACTGGAAATGAGATTGGCAATGAATAAAAATACTAAAAGCTTTTATGCCTATGTAAATAGGCAGAGGGAAGGAAGTTGGATGGCAGGCCCCCTGACTATAGATGGGGAGATGATATCTGAACCTTTGAAAATGGCAAATGAGTTTGGTAAATGTTTTTCTGCAGTACTTAGAAACCATGAGGGAAATGTGGAACTTGGGGATAGGGGATGTGGCCAAATTGACCTAAAATCAATAATAACGGAGGAGAAGGTAATGAAGAGAGTTGTGGAGCTGAAGGTGGATAAGGCAGTGGGCCCTGATGGGATTCACCCATATATGGTAAAGGAGTTGAGAAATTAGCTGGTACCAGTGATTACCATGCTGGGGCAAAAGTCGTTGTCTGAGGGGGTGGTGCCTGAGGATTGGAGGAGGGCATTTGTTGTGCCAATATTTAAAAAGAGGAAAAGGGATCAGGTGCTAAACTATCGGCCAATAAGCCTGACATCGGTGGTGGGAGAGATAGTGGAGGGAATACTTAGTGAGGCTATAAAGGATATTATGAAAGGAAAGGGTCAATTTGACAGGGAGCAGCATGGATTTGTTTCTGGAAGATCATGTGAGACAAATCTAATTACCTTTTATGAAAATATAAATAAATGGGTGGACTAGGGGAAAAGTGTGGCTGTGGTAATGCTGGACTTCAGACGGGCGTTTGATATGGTCCTTCATAATAAAATAGTTGAGAAACTGATCAGACTAGGAATTGATTATTGTATCGTAAATTGGGTATACCAGTGGTTGAGTAATAGGAAACAACAAGTAATAATCAGGGGTTGCTTGTCGGAACCACAGAAGGTGGGGAGTGGAGTACCCCAGGGGTCAGTGTAGGAACCTCTGTTGTCTGGAAATTTTATAGGGGACTTGAATATCAATAGTCTAAATAAAATGGTTACATTTGCAGATTACATTTAAATGGGGGGGGGGGTGGATACCTTCGATGATAGTTAATGTTTGGTAGAGACCTAATAAAAATTGTGGAATGGGCCGAAAGTAACAGTATGGAGTTTAATAAAGAAAAATGTATTAAAATGCATCTGGGTAGGCATAATGTGCATCAGGATTATTACATGAAGAGTTTACAGTTGAAGACATCAGTATGTGAGAAAGATCTGGGGGGTTATTTCCAGAATTATTTAAAAAGTAGCTTACACTGTAGGAATATGTCAAATAGAGCCATGTTCTTGGTGAACAGTGTAAGAAGGAGCTTTCATTCAAGAGGAATTGAGGTACTGATGCCATTGTATAAAATTCTGATCAGGTTTATATTAGATTATTGTCCTACTGTATGGAGTCCCTTTTTAATCAAGGATGTTAAGTTGGTAGAAAAACCTCAGAGGTCTTACACAAGACTGATATCAGGTTGTATGGGTTTAAATTATGAGGAAAGGTTGGAAAAATTGGGTTTGTGGTCTGTAAGGGATAGAAGAGTCAGAGGGGACTTACTGAGTTTATTCAAAATGCTAAGAAACAACAGTATGTTTATGGAGATGAAATTGGAATTCAAAGATAAACCACATCAGCTGAGAGGACATGACAGGCAGTTGAAGGAAACAGTAAACAGGACAGAAATAAGATGAAACAGTGTTATGTGTAGATCAATAAAAATGTGAAATGGACTACCGCAGGAAGTGGTGGAAGCAGATAGTGTGGGTAAATTTAAGGAAAGATTGGATAGGTATCTTACTGAAGTTCGTAACTTTGGTTATCACCACTGAATAGTGGGGAAAGTTTATATGGGCTATGCCTTTTTGACTTTCCAATCCTCCAGTCTGAAATCCAGTATGTCAAAAGTTTACTCTATGCATGCAAGAGCAGAGAAGTTACACACATCCACATTTTTGATAGTTTTCACAAAGTTTTGCAAATATTTACATAGTAAAGCTTTGAACCGCTGTAACTTACAAATCTCTTATCTAATTCTGTCCACATTTAGAAAATTCTATAAGCATTACAAAAAGGTTATCAGTACTAATTTACACATGCTTAGCTCCAAAGGTGCTTGAGTTACATGTAGATGAAAAGTTTTCATGAAATTTCCAGAAAAAAATAAGATGACAGACTTTGAGCACATGTCATTTTGAGACAGTGCATCATATTGTCATGAAATCTGGCACATTGTTAGAACACCTATCATCAAGAAATTAGGCCAAATTTAAGATCCCTGAGCCAATAGACGGTTAAGGTATATGCAGATAAAAATGTTCATGAAATTTCACTTGAACAATAAAATTACATTTGAGCACCTATAACTTTGAAGCTGTCCATCCAAATTTCATGATATTTGACATGTTAGCGTCCACTGAAACAAAGAGTATACTTTCCAAACTTCAGAGCTGTAATCTAAACGGTGGCTGAGTTATAACCAAATTACTACATTTTAAAAATTCTGCAAAATTCTGATGAAATTCTGTGAAGTTTCATGGAATTTTGCAAAATTTCATCAAAATTCCACAGATTCAGAATTTTCACATTCCGCACAGCTCTAGTCTCAACTCAGTTCCAAATGGAAGGGATTGCGCATGTCAGAAAGCCATCATTACAACTGGTACCAATGTTGGCATTCGCTAATGAAAGACCAGAGACTGAATGAACATGAAGGGACTCTGAACTACTATTTAGTCAATTACTGCTGGTCCCTCCAGGGTAGGGTCAAGATCCATTGTCAGACAACTATGGGTATGCTTGAGCTATGATCAGTCTTGCTGTAGTCATCATGTGGATGAAGGATTTCAGCATTCTGATTTATAAGCTGTGCTCATCTGTGAGAATTAGAATTCACCATCAAAATTAAGAATAGTGTTTCCCAGTCTCCCACGCCAACATGGAGGGCCATCATCATAGAACCTTGGCTAAAACCCAACACCAACAGTGCAGTTTGGTGTTAGGTTGGTGCTTCACTGTTGGGGTGCCACTGTTCATATAAGATATTAAACTGTGATCCCTTCTGTTGATCTCTGGCGGCTGTCCAGAGGAAGTTAGTTTCCATGGCACTTGTGGTAAGTGATGGGTTATTTTCTCACTGTCCTGGTCAACATTCTCCCTGTCAAAAAACAGCTCCATGTAACACATACCCCAGGTGCACCTGTAAAGGAGCTGTCACCCCTCAGTGTGCCTTTCCTAGTCAAAAAGGACAAATAAATGGGGGGCGCTTTTGAGCAGACATCAGCATCAGACATGCATCTCTTGTGCTCCATTGTTTACGTTTAAAAACTTCTTTCTTTTTCTTATTTTCTTCCTCTTTACCGGATCCTGTTGGATTTAATCTGACCTGCCTGGTGCAGAGCATTACCAGGATGAGTGATGAGTCCCAAAAAACAGCAGCAGCTCCAGCAACAAGGTGTTGAAACTTTCTTCTCAGCTGTGACTTTGTGCCCCACTTCCAAATCTATGGGACATGCAAAGCGTGATGGCCCCTCTTCAGACCCACAAATGGTGCAGATGTTCATCGTGCTGCAAAAAATTCAGTCCCCCGATGAAGAAATGAATCAGAGGTTGGCAGCAGTGTAGCAGAAATTGATGGATCTGGATGGTCACATTACTGAAAATAAAACAGAGATCTTGGATCTTCGGCAGGATGTAGAGCAGCAGGTCACACTTAGAGCAGCTCTCATGGAGGATGTGTGCTTTTTGTACTCCAAGGTAGAGTCACTTGAAAATGCCCAGTGGCAGAATAACATCAGAGTGTTTGGGTTTCTCCCTCAACTGGCCAGACAGGGGGAACTACTTGCAGCATTGGATTGTCTCTTGTTCATGGACCTGGCCCTGCTTCCCTGTGACTCCAGAGTGACTATTGTCAAGTTATGTGTTGTTCCTGTCCATGCTAGACTGAGAGAGGGAGCGGCTCAGAAACTGATGACAGCAATTGTGACACTGTCATTCCCCCAATGCACAGATCTCTCTCCTACAAGCAGCCTGGACCCGAGGTGACATTGTGTGGGAGGGGAGCAAGCTGGGCTTTTTTCCTGATATATCAGCCCAGATCCAGAACAGAAACTGCCTGCAGCTTCAAGTGGTCAAGAACTCTTTGCTGGAGAGAGAGGTTAGGGCACAGCTCCTGTTTCCTGCACGGTTTCAAGTGCTACACAAGAATAAAACAAGCATCTTTACAGATCCTGAGATAGCCCAGAGGTTTGCAGAGCATATTATCCCCTTGTTGTCTGCTAATCCAGATTAGAGGACTTCTACTGATGGAGATGGCTGGTTTATGTCTGGCTACACTTTAAGCAGAATTGCATGGTGCCAAAACCATTTATGGGCATTTGCATATGTTTCCCATGATGCTTTGCATTATTGGGGTATGTGCAATTTGTGTTTTCTTTACAGTTTGGCTGTATGGCCAATATCCTCCAGGATAACCCATGCCCCAGTGCATTTGCTCTTTGTTCTTTTGTAGTTGATTTATGTCTGCCTGTAGCTATTAGTATTTGCTTGTGTTCTGGACATTTGGGTCTCTGCGTTTGTTATTCTAATTGATGCTGATGGTTGTTCATTGTTACTATTGTTTTTTTACACAAAATGCTCTTGTTTTCCCTGTCAGTTTTGTTTGCTTAATACTTGTGTGCAGTTGCACACACCTCAGTTTGTGGGCTGCAAAATATCCTGTGTTATGAGATCCTGTACTCTGCACAGTATCAAGCCTGATACCTTGGTGTGTGTGTGGGGGGGGGGGGGTGTAACTTGACTGAGCCCAGGCAATTTATACACCACTTTACAGTACTGGCAAGGGGTTATCTGATCCCACCACCAACTCCTGTGAGGAGCAGGGCGTTCTGGTAAAAAGACTTACATTTTTGGTTACATCCTGTGGTGAGAGTACGCTATCCTATGGACACACCTGTATGGATTATTAACTCCTGCATATTGAATTGGGACCAAACACTAAAGCAGAGTGTATTGTCCTGTTTCACATTCTTGTTATAGCCTGTATGACTTTGGTCTAGGTCTTTTTATGACCCTGTTTTTATGTACCTGCTTGTCATTTACATAAACTTATAAATACAAATAAAAAAAGACAAATGATCAAATAAGAAGAAATTGCAGTGTCTTTTTTGGCATCTTATACATGATGTTTGGTTTGGAAAGCTTTGCCACTCCACCTTTGTGATGCCCCCTCATTTGAGGCCTTTAAAAAGTGTTAAAAAGTCCCATCTATTTGAATTAGCTGACATTAACTTTCTACAATTTTAATTTTAATTTGGACATTTATTATTTTAATTGTGCTATACGAGTTATATAAGGTCCTCTGGGATAGAGCACCAGAAATTAAAATTGCACTGCATTTCCCAAAAGCTCTGATTGGGAGTTTCTGAAGTCACTGTGTGTTTATTTTTGGCACTGTAGTGCCATCCACGACCACAACAATTATGTCACAAACAGGAACTGTTAGATCAGTTGTTGACAAGGAATTTGTTTGAAATATGCTGAGGATAAGTACTACTATGTGAAAATACTTACAGCAATAGTGGGACAAAGTCATTCACTGACAAATCATTAGGTGTGATTGTAAACAAAATGCTCCAAAATCTTTTCTTTTTGTAGATTCCTGTGCGGGGTGGGGGGGATTTTCAATAGGCAGGATGCAGACTCAGATACATGCTATGCTTGCATCTCCACCTGCACAATCACACTCAGGAAGCCCTACTACTATTTTCTGAAGTTCAGTCCATTTGCAACAAAAAGTTATGATTTGCAATACCAAATGGATGCAGTTGTGATTTGCGTACAATTTTGCTGCACTTGCATATTTTTGGGGGCATGCACTTTGGACACTGTTAAGCAATGTAATAGTTGGTATAACAGTTTGGATGCATTTTTGTTTGGAAAATAAAAAGCATTTGTCAGTGCCGAATGTTTGCTTGTTGGCATTAGCATTGGAAGTGCAGGAGTTAGACAGATGCAGAATAGGAATGACTGTGAAGTATTGAAGTGACACCAACCGCACCCCCACCCTACAGAGATGGACAGGCATTGGGGTGTGCCTTTGGAACATCACCCATAACGCTCACGTCATTTCACCTCACCCCATCCTGCAGACACTGACAAGTGTTGAGGTGTGCCTTGGGGTGTTCAGCTTTACAGTCACCCCATTCCATAAGAAAATACGCTGAAATGGGTTCAGTAAAGGAGAATGGGGTGAAATTTGGGGCAAAAGAGTGCAAGGCACACCTTGATGCCTGTCACTGGCTGGAGGGTGGGAGGTAGGGGTGGAATAGCATGAGCATTACAGCAGGCACTCCAAAGACACACCCCTGACACCTGTCAGACTGTACAGGGTGGGACGTTATGGTTAGAAACACTAACGCCCTGGGCGTTTATTGGTATTTTCACTCCAAATTTTCAACACGGCCTTTTTGTGACCCCACCTCATCAAAGTATTTGGGACATCTGCTCATGAACAGTGGCACTGTGATTTTGTTAATCTGTCCCGAACATAGATTTCCCAGAGCAACCACGCCATTCTGCACCACATGTGCAAAAACACAGTTTGGGCAGGATGTGAAAAATGACAGCTGTACCATTCATAGGGAGGTGTGAAGAGGTGGCAATGTTGAAAATCTGTAGTGAAAATAATAAAAATTCTCGAAGTTACGAGCATGCATGGAAACTACACAACACACACTGGTAACATAGCAATTTTCACCAAATTTTCAACATAGGTATTTTGTGACCTCTGCTCATGAACAGTGTCACTATGATTTTTTTAATCTGTCCCAAACATTGATTTCCCACAGCGATTACGCCATTGTGTGCCAGATGTGTGAAACCACATTTCGGGCAGGATGTGAAAAATTACAGCTATACGGTTCATAAGGAGGTGTGAAAAAATGTCAATGTTGAAAATCTGTAGTGAAATTATTACAAATTCTTGAAGTTACGAGTGTGCATGGAAACTGCCCAATGCACGCTCATTACACAGTCATTTTTTGGAAATTTTTCACCAAATTTGCAACATAGGCTTTTTGGGAGCCCACCTCATGAACAGTGACACTGTCATTTCATTAATCAGTCCTGAAAGGTGATTCTGCACAGTGACCATGAAATCACCTTTTGGGACCAAATAACGACATGACAGTGACTGAATTCAGGAGGTGAGGTCCCAAGAACCCCATGTTGAAAATTTGGTGCCAAATGCTGCAGAAATGGCCGAGATATCCACTTAAGTTGAAAAGACCCCATTTATGCCATTATACAGCTTACCGGCATTTCTTCAGTTCGTGGTCGGCTTTGAAGAGTGCATACGTGTCCCGCTCCACTGAAGATCTTCGTGCCATGCTCAGAGGTAAGCATGGGATGAGTGGGGGGCTGGGGTGCACAGAGGGTGGGTGCGGGTTGGGGAGGGGGCACCGGAGAAAACAAGGGATAGTTTTCTGTTTTTACTTGGAAAAAAACCAAAAAGACATCGTGGGAAAGTTTTTTTTTTTACAGGGACAATTGTCACGCTGAGGTGGGCTCCCAGCATGCCACCTGGGTGTTTTTTTGGGGGTCTGGAGCTGATGGGGATTGGGCACCCCATCAGCACAGAAAATGTGTCTCTGTTTGGGGGGGCGCATGAGCCAAGGAGGATTGGGCACCCCCCTCAGCATACTACTATTATATGGGGACATTATGCTGATGGAGACTGGGCTCCCACATCGGCAAATAAACTGGGAAGGGGGCATGCTGACAGGGAGATTGGGCACCCCTGATGTCGGCTTTCATGGGGACTGTGAGAGGTGGACAGTGACAGCCGCTGCCATATCTATTGAAATTTTATACCAGACAAGACACACCCTGCAATGACGGATCACGCCCTCATTGCGGCGGCAAAATCATTACAAGTCGGTGGCATGCTTGGAAACTAGTGTCACTGCCAGCGTTCGCTTGCATTGATGACAGACAGCCGAGCCCACAAAAGCATTGGCGGCATTTGCCGCAACACTGCCGCACCTCCACAACCCACTTCTCTACTAAGCTGCCACAACATGTTTCTTGTGCATGCTCACAAGCAAACATAAAAATGGATGCATCATGGACAGATCCTCTTGAAAACCCTATCCAAGGTCTTTAATTTTCACAGTGTTGCTGGTGCACTGGTTTAGAATGCCAGTGACTATCACTAGAGCTGCTTACCCTCAGGGCTGCAGTTTGCAACTCCATCCTAAGAACTGATGATGCCTGGGACTGATGACATGGTCAGATCCAGTGAACTTTGATCACAATCTTGATGTAGTGGATTCATTTACAATTACAAGTTTACACAAAAGGTAAAACTAACTAGGCTGCCCAGGACATGTGGTGCAAGTCTATATGGCGCATGTCAAAATGTCGTATGATGTATGGATTGGTTTGGCAATGTGGGGTCCAGACCTTTTTACTGTCCCCACTCCCAAAACAACAATACTTGCTGCAGATGAGGTTCTCTAAAGAAGGATAGTCACAACACACAGAGTTTGGGCAAGGAGGGAGGAATAAGGAGTGAGTGGCCATATACATTTGCTTCCCATATTACAATTCACAGCACATGAGGATGCAGCAAGGAGTAATAGCAGGAGAAAAAGATGATTCAATACTAGGAGCTGTTAGGAAGGTTTACAGTAGCACAAGAAGGGGGACAGTTCAGCAGCAGACAGCAGTTGGTCACAACAACCACCTATTTCACACAGCAAAATTCATTATATGCTATGGTAATGCAAGAAGCAAAATAACAGGGAAGGTGCCTGGGACTACCAACTACATGCAGGAAGAAAAATAACATGTGGGGTAACTGCAAAGTGGAATACAGCAAGAGAAAGTACTTATGACTACTAACAATTCTTGGAAACAGCCACTACTTGTGAGGTAAGTGCAAAGAAGATACGGGAAGCGGGAGTACTTGTGATGTGGGGGCAAAGAGGACTATAGTAGGGGACAATGCCTCTTACTATACTGACCTCTCTCTGGAAGAGCCACCATACATGAGGCTAGTGCAATGAGGACTATAGAGTGCCTCTGACTATCACTCATAAGAGGAGCCATCACTTGCTAGTGCAAGGAGAGGTATAGCGGGAGCTACCACCTGCTAGTGCAATAGAGGAAGCAACTACCTTCTTGTGCAAAGAGGGGAGTAGTGGGAGCTACCACCTGCTAGTGTAAGGAGGGTATAGTGGAGGGGGGGAACAAATTGAAAAGGTGGCAATTTGGAAGGTACAAAATGAGCAAGCGTTACAATAAGCATGGGCATCACACACCGCAAGCTCTGAACCTAGAGTCTTCTGCACTAGGGGCATACACCCTACCACTGCACAAGATGGCCAACTAGGAACTGCATGCCAGACTTCCTGCCATATCCTGTTACTGCCCTTCCCCTGTCCCACATGCAGCCCATTCCTGCACTTGCTGCTGTTGTCATACTGCCTCACTATTTCCCTACTCGCTATTGTTCCACAGTCACTTTCTAACGGGCGGTCAAATTGAGCAGTTCATATTGAGTCGCTCAATTTGACTGCGCCAATATCATTGGATACCACTTAGCTGTAGGTGTAGCACTGTATGTACAATAATTTCAGAGGTAGCTTGAGCACAAAACCATCAAATTTAAAAGTGTTTACTGTTTTGCATAACATTTAAAAGTTTGTTTCAAGTTCTGTATGTTTAAAACTTCCTGAATTTTAATTCAAATATATTTTTATTGACTTTTAGATTTACATGTTGTAAAATGCAACAAAAGAATATCTGTGAAAGAGTTTGGTAATTTCAGGTCTGATCCTGTTGCTTGCAGTTGCCAAACTAGCCCTCTGGCTAGTGTGCTTTGTGTGCAGTGCCAGTTTTGCAGGCCCAGCCTGTGTTCTTTGCATGTCATTTTTTTCCCATGAGAAATGAGTACTGGTTGTCACCTACCAGCTGCCTGCAATTGCAGAAGAACCCTAAAGGTTGCATGTTTAGTGTATGTCCACCATAGCTCAAGGTCCCTACTGTATCCTAGATTTTGACACTCACTTCTGACAAGGCACTTCCTGTACCCTACCTCTTGGGCACTGACACTCACCTTGCATGACATGCAGCCAAATCTGTATCTTCCAGAGACATGCAAAAATTTCAACCTCTGCTTTTGACATAATTCCAAGGAATTTTTGAAATTCTGCTTATTTCTGCTGAATTTCAGTAAAAGCAGAGTTCCAAAATTCTGAAAGCAGAATGGTTAAGGAAAAGGAGCACACTTGCTGCTAACAGATGTACCTTTTCCTGGAGTGTTGAGGACAAGGATTCTCCCATAACTGGATCGTATTGCTAGCCAATACAGACAATCTGGCAGCCAGGTGGGTGTAGTCTTGGGGTTGATTTTGAATTTTTGGAGCAGTGGGTTCCAAGATTCTTTTGTTGACCACTTGGAACTACCACAGGCAGCCTGTTAGGCTCCTTTGCATTTGCAGACTCAGGACTGTTTAGATGGGCTCAGTCTCAATATAGAATTTTGGTTGAAACCACATCAAATAGTCCAAGCCACTTTGGCTGGATAGCTCAGCATGGTTGGAAACATTTAAATCAGTCCCATTCATGGGGTTCTAATTTTTGTGACGTGGGTTTGCCCATCACTTGTATTTGTGTGTACGTCTCTGTGTCTCTATGTTTGAGTGTATAAGGTATCAGTGTGTGTGGTTCTCTCCCCCAGAGAAAACACACAATTAAGGCTGCCAGTCCTTGCTGGCATTAGCCTGCTCTTGTTTCTATTGAGGCTAGGTCACTAGAGCAGTGAAGTTTATGCAGTTTTATTCAGTTATTCCAGGGTTGCAAGAATATACTTCCTTTTGCTTCCATGAATTGCAGTATCATGTTTTACATTATACATTGTCAGTGTCATTGGCTAAGCAGGTAGCATGGTTACCTCTTGGGACTGAAGATCAGAAGGTTATGGGTTCCAGACACAAACTAGGTACTTGGGGTACTACCCATCACCGAAACTGTTGTGCAGTACAAGGTGGGTGCTGCACTGTTGAGGTGCTATCCTTCAAATGCTGCATTGACTTAGATCCCTTCTGCCCACCTCTGTTCACTATCCAGGTAGAAGTTAAAGATCCCATGGCACTTATTGAAGAAGAGATGGGGAAGGTACCCCGTGTGTCATGACCAACATTCCCCCTTCAATAAAACAGGTCCATGTAACCCACTCCCCAGGATACACCTGGAAACAAGCTATTACAGCTTACTGTGACTTTCCTGGTCAACAATTGTAAGGCTATGCCTGTGGTTCAATGGGGCAGAGCAATGAACCACACCCACGATTGGGCCTTAAAAGGCTGCTCCTCTCAGTTGCTCCTAATAACATTTTCTCCTTTCGGCCAGAGGCTCGATCAGCTGCTCCTCCTCCTCCTCCTCCTCCTCCTCCTCTCTGCTCCCTTCTTTAGGTTCTCTTTTGTTGTTGTTCATTGTTTTTTCTGTCTTGCCTCTGGCTGCCCGCAGCACTTATTCTTTCTCCCTGGCTCCCTCCCATTTCTGTTCTTCTCCACTGGGCCATCTCACCCCCCCCACTTCCTTCTTTCAATCTTCTCTTCCACTCACCCCATGGCTGCCCCCTTGTCCCCTGTTTGTCTATCGTCTAACCCTCGTCTCATCTGTACCTCTCTGTGGGCTTCTTTTCTTGCCAGCAGCCCTTGCATTGCCTCCTTTCCTCCTCCACCTCCAGGCTTATCTCCCCTGTGCAACATTTTCCTTCTCTCCTTGCTCTTCTCTGCTCCCAACCGAGCTTCCGAGTTGCTGCTCTCCCCAATCTCCCCACCTTTGTGTCTTCATTCCTCATTCTGCTACCTCTATTCAGTGTCCCTGATGTCGTCCCTTTCTCAGCCTCCATTGCACTGTTTCCTTTGTCTGTATGGTGACTGCCATTCTGCCCTGTTTTGGCAGCCCGATGGACTGTCTCTCTTCGCATCTCCCTCCGTTTATTGCCAATATTATTTATGCTGCCTGGTTTTCCTCAGCCATTTTTTGCCTCTTCCCCTCCTGCTTCTCAGCTGTGCTTTTGGGGGGTTTCCTACCCTACCCTACCATAGTATTTCATTCCTTATACTATTATCCTGCCTGCAGGACTCATATGCATCAGTTCTCCTTATACCCAATCACTCTACTTGCCCCCTGTTTATTCTTTACCTTGCCTACATATGCAGTGTATAGTAGGTCAGCTGGCTTCCAGCTGCTGTCATTTACTCAATTACTTATCCTGAAACCTTTTAAATTGGTGACCCTTCAAATCAGTGAATTGGTCTCATGGTGCTTAGCTCATGGCTTCTCTGTTATTTCTACGGCGGGGGACTGCAGTGTTGTGACATGCACCATGGCTCCAAGCAGTACGAGCTGTTCTCCCATATAATATGGCAGCTAGTCTACCTAACCATTCATCGTATTTTGTCAGCCACTGACCTACCCAGCCTCTTACTACCACTTGATGCAGCGCCTCTGACTTCTACCAGTACTCATGAGCACATCAGTCTTCCTGGCATTGACACAAGCAGCATTGCAAGTCTGTTCATTCTCAAACCTCACTTCTTCATATACCAGCTTCACAACCTCCTCTTACCTCACTGTTGGCTGTGGCTTCACCTGGCTATTACCATATCTCCCACTTGTTACAATTCCAATCACTCCTAATTTGGCTTCTTAATGGACCTGGTTGGCATGCACTCCTGTGGTTCCTAACTGCTATTTGCTTTATCTAGACCCATGTCAGGGTCCCTCTTGCTGGTATCACATAATATGAATGAAACAATAAGGGTGAGAGCAATAAGGGTGAAGGCATTTCAGAGAAAGACAAATGCTGACCGTATATATGTGTTATTACCAAAAAAGGCAACAAATGTTTTCACTTCTCTCCAAGGTGCTACGACATCAAAGTGGTTAATTTAGTAAAGGGGGTTTGGGGGGCAAAGCCCCCACACTAATAAACATTTGCAGCCATTTTTGGCCATCACCCATATGTACAGTTGCCGATTTGTCATTCGCTGAAATGCTGTCACCCTTATTGTTTTGCTGTTTCTGTTTTCACATGGAGCCCCTCTTGCTCAGTCCAACTTCTGTGAAGGTTTCATCATCATGATCGAATATCTGAGCATATCCCAAGTGTGGGTCCTATGCTACTGTCAGCTTCACCATCTCTCCAATTCAAAGACATGCCAACCGTGTCCATTACTTTCATGGTTCAGGGCTAGCCTGCAGCCAACGGTCTCACTCGGCACCCACAAAGTCCACATCTAGAGCATGAGAAACTTGGAGCAGGGTCCTTCTCATCTGGCCTATAGTGGGAATATTCTCAGTCCAGGTGGACCTTCAGTCATCAACCATACAGATGACACCTCTAGCTGTAGAATTTATGACTTTAGCTGTGAGGGGTGTGGTTTTCATCAGCAGGTCCCTTTAGCTGCCTGAGCAGGTTCTGAGGCACCTTTTATGCCATTCTCCCTACCCTTGCCTCTGGTTCACCTGGTCTGTTTTGTAGGCTTGCGTAGGCCAGCTGAGTGCCTCTGCAATTATTTCTGTCCTCCTTTGCTTTTGGGTGCCTAGTTGAAGAGGCATCACTTACAACCCTCAAGGACATTCCCATTAGAAGGAAAGAGTGAGAGCTTCCTCCAAATTGGAACATTTTCCACTTCTCTTAATTAGGACTCTAAATTGCAGTAGCAGAGCCATCACTAACCAAATGTCCTTACACCTGGAGGGAAGGCGACCGAGGCCTTGGATCCCCAGAGGTTTCCTCCTCAAAAGGTTTTTTTCCTTTCCTCTGTACCAATGGTCATAATACTTAGATAGGTTTAGTAATTCCCTAAGTTTTGAGGATAGGTTCCGCTGTTGGATGGAGGTGGATGGTGGCCCCATGGCTGTTCCCTCTCTCCTTAGGAAGTCGTGCCCTCGTGCCTCCTCCAAACCTTCATGCAGGTCGCTCTTCATCCATTGTCTCCTGCTACTCTACTCATGCTCTTGACCATATACATCTACCAACCTATGTCCAGGTCTTCCCTACCAATTTGTGTTCCTCATCTCATTTACGCTGCTCGACATTCTTTTGGGGCACTCTTTTTGGGCTCCTTCTTAAGCTACCTTTGGCCAAGGGAATCACTCCCATGGTAGCTCTAGGGTGGAACTCTACTCTAGGATTCCTAGCCTTTGTACCCCTACAGGGTGGTATATCCCACAGATAGAGAGGAGAACAACCAAAGTGTATCCAAGTCACACAAGCATAACAATATACCAAGTTGCATAGGCCCACTGAATATTAAGGCTATGCCTGTGGTTCAATGGGGTAGAGCAACTAACCACGCCCCCGACTGGGCCTTTAAAAGGCCACTCCTTTCAGTTGCTCCTCAGAATGTTTTCTCATTTCCCCCACCATCCTACCCTCCTTCACCAGCAGCTTGTCTCTCTCTTCTGTGGGCTCCATCCTAAGCGGTATCTAGTGAACAAGGAGACTGCAATTGAGTGCTTACAAAAATGGTGACTCAATTATGGCACCTGTGTTAAGGGCTACCTGGCAGGGTAGCTACTGGATTTCTGGGTGGGCAAGGTAGGGCGATGGGAAGTACGTGTGTATACATGCACACACACATGCAGGAGAGAGGCAGGGGAGGGAATGTATGTGGGAGGGGTGTGGCAGGCAGCTGCCAAGCTGGTCCGCTAGCATGGTAGGGAGGGTGGCTGGTTGGGAGGTGCAGGGTGCAGGGTTCGGGTCCTGTGTGGCACTTTCTTTTTTTCCCGGCAGGTGGCTTGTTGTTGTTTTAAGTATTTCACCCCCCCGACATTCACCCCCCTGGAGTTGAGAATCCTTTAGTAGGGGCGGGAGGAGGGCATAGCCCTTGCATTAAAACAACTGTAGATCTTGGGCACCCTCTTGACATTCACCGTGAGTGTGCATCACCAAAATTCATTTTTGGCGATTTACACTCGCCCAAACGGCGATCACGAAATTATCGCATAGAACCATCCTAAGCTACCTTTAGCCAAGGGAATCATTACTGTGGCACCTCTAGGGGTGGAAACCCTCTCCTGGGGTTCCTCACCTTCGTACCCCTACAGGGTGGTATATCCCATGGATAGAGAGGCAAACAGCCAAAGTGTATCCAAGTCACACAAGCATAACAATATACCAAGCTGCATAGGCCCATTGAATTACAAATAAGTATAAAATGAAACATCCAAGCTATACCAGTGTCTGCATGCCAAATCTCTTTCACTTAAAGACTGAAGAGCCAGTCAACGAGAATCTGCCTGCCTTCTGTTGTTCTGTCTATAAAAGTCCCAAGAACGTTGCTGTGCATTTGGTTTTCTGCTCCTGTGTGTTAAAAATTATATTTTTTTAGCAGTTTGTGTGACCATCATGGATAGCATGTTCACAGAGCCACCAGTCTCAGTCGTGCTTGCTTCCTGTGTGCATCAGCCATGACGTCAAGTTAGGAATGGGGATCACGGAGGGATCTGTGAAAATCTGCTTTTCAATGCTTGACGTGCATTGAGCTGTGACTCGCACTCGCTGATGAAAGTGTGACAATACAAAGTGTTTTTCCTTTATTTGTTTTTTTGAATTTGAAGGGAGTTTCATATTCAGAGACTGTGTTTATTTGTTAACCCGCTGATTAATGATTCCTTAGTTAGTTAAACAGACAGCATATTTGTGTCCAATACTCTGTGTGATCTGTCAGCGACACCCAGCAGTGCAGCAACACCATATACTGCTTTTTAAATAGAGTGACTACATTTTTTGCCTAGCTGTCTGTTATGTAGTCATCATATATAAAATTACCTAGCAGTCTGTGTTCACAGTGGGTACCTTCTGATGTTGCATTCAAGAAAGGAGCACTTACTTTTATTACACTATTATATGCATAATTTGAGTGAGCCTTTCCAAACTGTGCTATTTTGTTTTCCTGTCAGCGACATAGCAGGAAAAAATTGACGTAGTGCTGTAACTGACAGCCTTATTTTGGGATGCTCTCATAACTGCATTGCAAAGACTGATTTGCTTGTAAGCAGTAAAGTACACCTCAGAATAGTTTTTATTCTGTATTACAAGCTGAGCTGCGTGCCCTTTCATTCCCCTGCTGTCATTCATAATTATTTATTCATTTCTGAGTGACACTGTGTGAGTTCTAAGTTTTCACAGTACAGGTACTGTCATAATTATTGAGGTATTCATATTTTTTAAGTCTTCTTACAGAAGGAGAGATTTACAAATTTTCTAGACCTTCTGTTTTTACTAATCCAATGCTGCTGTGTCACTCCATCCTTGTACTGAATTGGTGCAAGTTTGTCGTCACTCAGCACCATATTATATTTTTTAAATATATTTAATATCAAAGGGAAATGTGAACAGATGCATTGCATATGGGAGCAGTAACATGCATACAGACCATGTAAGCCTACAAAAATTTCCCACTGACGCAATCATGAGAAAACTATGGTCAGATGCTGTTCGCTGGAGTGCCACCATGTCAGGGCACTGGCGGTAGTGCATCTGGTCATTACAGCACCAAGCTGTAATACTGCCAACCTCTCTGTTTGTGGGGGCCTGCACCCCAACATGCCATCCACACCCCCTCTTACTAAGTATTCTAACTAGGGGGGCGGACCTTGGGGAAGGGATGGCAAATCCCAAAATCGGTGCCGTAATGACCGGGTGCATTATGGCCAGGGCCCTAATGCCCTTTAAGGGTTCACCAACCACATTTGGGATGGAGAGGTGCTTCAGACAGTAGTAATCTATGCAATGCTCATTTCGCAGAGGACAGTTATGAAACTGAGTACTTGTTAATGAAGCAGTTTGGATTGTACACCAGACGTGTATGTCTGTGTTTAAAGGCCGATGCTGTCCCTACTGTTTAAAAAAAAAACCTGTCCATGGTTCTTTGGGAGCAATTCCATAATGTCCAAGAGTGTTCACAGCTGTAAAAAAGCATGAATGGATGCAGGTGTGTATCTGACCTTTGACTGAACAAAATACCTGATAAGCCTTTTGGAGCTCTCTGCTTTCCTTTTTATGTTTTCTTGTGTGCACAGTGCACACGAAACATATTGAGGTAATAGAGTATTGCAGAGGTGTGGCAGTGTTGTGGCCAATCCAGTGGATGCTTTAATGGGCTCATCTGTCGGCCACGAATTAATGCTGAAGTTGCCGATGATGGCAGTTTCAGAGCGAGCACTGCACTTGAAAGAAATCTGCCACTGCAATCAAGGACAGTTTCGTCATTGCAGCAGCAGTACCCCATCCCTCTCAACCAGTCATACAGCAGGACAACAAATTAGCTCCCTCCCACTGCTGCTGCCCACCCCATACCCTCTGTTCTCTGTCCCCTGCCGACATCTGGGTGCTCCATCCCTGTGTCAGCATGTATCCCCCTTCCCCTTATTAATGTGGCACACTGGGAGCCCACCCCAATATGCCATAAAATACTTCTTTGATGTTTCCGACACTGGGACGCCCACTCCTGGTGTCAGATGCATGGCTCCCCCATGGCCCTATGTTCTCAGTCAACCTTGGGGTGCCCAATCCCCGGGTCGGCATTGATCCCCCCTCCAGTACTCTGGCACACTGGGAGCCCACCCCAGTGTGCTGAAATCCATTTTGTAATATTTCACCTGCAAAAAAGAAAATGATCCCTTGTCGTTCCTGACAGCCCCTCACCCAACCCACACCATCGCTCTGTGCACCCCACCTCCCCGCATCTCCTCACCCATACTTACCTCCAGAAATCAGAAGCAGCAATCTTCTGTGGACCGGAAACATGTCTGCACTTATCAAAGACCAGCCGGGAACTGAAGAAGTGACGGTAAGCCCTAGGATGACAGTCAATGGGGGGTTTTCAATTTAGGTTGATATCTCAGCCAGTTATTGGAGTTTTGGTCCCAAATTTTCAACATGGGGTTCTTGGGTTCCCACCTCATGAACACTGTCACTGTCATTTTGTTTATCGGTCCTGAAAGGTGATTTTGTGGTCACTGCGCTGAATCACCTTTCAGGACCAGTTAATGAAATGACAGTGCCACTGTTTATGAGGTGGGGTCCCAAAAAGACCTTGTTGCAAATTTGGTGAAAAAAATCCAAAAAATGACTGAGTTATGCGTGTCTGTTCTATAGTTTCTACACACACTTGTAACTTCACCACTTTTTAATATTTTCACTCCAGATTTCCAATATTGCCATTTTTTCACACCCCCTTATGAACAGCACAGCTGTCATTTTTCACATCCTTCCCGAAATGTGTTTTTGCATCTGTGGCACAGAATGGTGTGGTCGCTGTGTGAAATCGACTTTCGGGACAGATTAATTAAATCCCAGTGCTATTGTTCATAAGGCGAGGTCCCAAAAAGGCCATGTTGCAAATTTAGTGGAAACATTCCAAAAAATGACTGTGTTACGAATGTGTGTTGCACAGTTTCTACACATACTCATAACTTCTTCACGTTTTCATATGTTCACTCCAGATTTTCAGCTTTGGCATTTCTTCACACCTTCTCATGAACAGTACAGCTGTCATTTTTCACATCCTGCCCAAAATGTGCTTTTGCATCTGTGGCGCCGAATGGCACACTTGCTGTGTGAAATCACCTTTTGGTATTGAGTGATGACAAAATGATACTGCCACTGTATGGGTGGGGTCCTAAAAAGCCCATGCTGAAAATTTGGAGCAAAAATACCAACAAACACCTGGGATGTTAGGGTTTCCAACTGTAACACCCACCCTGAACAGACTGATGGGCATCGTGGTGTAACTTTGGGTTGTCAGCCATAATGCTCATCCCATTCCACCCCACTCCCATCCTGCAGCCACTGACAGGCATCGAGGTGTGCCTTTGGGTCTTCAGCCCTAATGTTCACCCCATTCTCCTATACTGCACCCATCTCAGTTTATTTCCTTATGGAATGGGGTGAGCGTAAGGGCCAAAGACCTAAAGCATACTGCAACACCTGTCAGTGTCTGCAAGGTGGGGTGTGGTGGAATGGCATGAGTGTTATGGCTGACGACTCAAGAGCACACCCCCAACAACTGTCAGTCTCTGCAGGGTGGGGGTGGGGGTTGGCGTTGCTTCAATACTTTACTGCCATTCCTATTATGCATCTCTCTAACTCCTGCACTACCAATGCCTATACCAGCAAGCAAACATTCGGAATTGACAAATGCTTGTTGTATGTAGCAACAGAGAAGTGCATCCTCCCTACCCAAGATCCTTACCTACCCTCCTATGCCTATACCAGCCTCTGTTGAAGCTGTACACCATCTTAAATGAGATCATATCTTTTTTCAGTGCATTCCATGTGTCCACACCCCTCCCCATAAAGAAGTACATCATGAGCTTCCTCCTAAACCTTCTATCCTCAAGCTTAAGACTGTGGCCCATCGTGCTATGGTTGCCACTTAGCTTAAAGAGACCATACTTATACACATGATTTATCCCTTTATATTACTTGATGGTCTCACTCCTGTCCCCTGGCTTTATCACTGCCTCCAAGGAGTACATGTTCAATACCCCCAACCGCTCCTTGTATGCGTTACCATGCTGACCAGATATCTTTGTAGCCCTCCTCTGGACAGTTTCTGGCAGGATGATGTTCTTTGGCAGGGGCTCATAATGCTGCATAACACAATAGTGCAGCAATATACCTCGCTGTCAATACAGTGCGGCATATTGCCCAGCAGCATTTCTCTATGTTTTGTGGGCGCCCGCTTCCAAACCCCCTGCAGCTTAAATAATCAACCCGGGGGGGGGGGGGTTGTAAAATTAAATTGCACAAAGTGTGAAATAAAGAAAAGTTTCATGCATCTGGGACCGGGATTCGATACCCAGTCCGCAGATGTACCACCTCCATTTCTGCCTGTGGCTCATCCAGTCGAGCCATGGCAGCTGCTCGGTGGACCCTCCTCCCAGGAGAGAACTTATCCTCTTCCAAAGAACAGTGACAGGGTGCACAACCATGCATAGACCATTTAGCAGTTTTGCATCATCGCCATTCCCGCCCACGCTGCCTGTGTTGCGCTGTTTTGATGTGCACTGTCTTACATATGGTAGATTGATTCAGTAGGATGTCCTTTGAGATGGAACGGCCTTCCTGAGGAGGTCGTGGGGCCAAAAACAGTGGGGGAATTCAAGAATGTATGGGACAGACATAAGGCAATTCTAGTGGGGGGTAGGAGGAAGTTGGCTGTTGGTAACTAGGATCTGCAGCTTATTCAACAGGTAGGGAATTGGCAGACTGGGTGGGTCAAGAGGCCCTTATCTGCCATCAACGTCTATGTTTCTATGTTTCTACTAGTCATCCTCATACCTATGCATCCCAGCATCTTGTTTGCCCTTGCAGCAGGTTTCTTGCACTGCGTTGAGTGGTTCAGGTCACAAGTGATTATCACTCCCAGGTCCTTCTCCTTCTGTGATGCAGATATCTGTACTGTTTCACCTTTGGATGATTGTGTTTATTTATATTTAGCAGTATAATGTTTTTTTTGGGGGGGTTAATGGGTGAGAACTACGTTTAATAATTGCATGGCATAAATGTTCTCAAACTAAAAAGAACTGTACAAAAGATGTTGACTAATCCTTTTATTAATTGAACTGAAGGAGCTTGCAGGATTCTGCCAATGAGTATTTTAAATGCCTTTGTTGCTACACTGTTTATCGGCAAGGTGTTTGGTCATGCAAATTGACAACTGGTATGTAAAGTGAATGGGTGGATGCGTGTTGGTGATCCTGAATGCGAGAGGTGATTACATTGTTTGTTTTATCCTACAGGGGACATAACTAGTTTGGATTACTTTTGCATGCACCTGAGGGTAAAGTATGAAGAGAACAGGCAAAAGTGAACATTTACACATGTTCCACTGATACATGTCACATCACTGTGTGATATCCCATTGCATATATGTGAAAATGAATGTGAACTAGGACCAAAATGTTGGGGTTCCACCTGACGTTTGGTGGCTTGTCTTGCTCACATTGGAACTGCAAGATGAGTTGTAAGAACGTTTCATTGTCACTCCTATAGAATGTTTAAAATTGAAAAGTGCTGCAGTTTAAATGTTCATATTCTTATATTACCTTTGTGGAGTGGGGTAGTGCAATGTATTCTGTTTGTTGCTTTGCTACCTGCACAAAACCATGTCTCACTACACAACATTAATTTGACTGGAATTTTATTAACAATTCTAGGTTTATATGTTGTGTAATGTTGTGAATGTGTCATCAGCACACGGGCAGAACAAATGAGACAATATTACTTGGTCACCTGTGCACAACCAGTGTGTTCTCACACAGATTGGGTTCTTATTCCAGGTGACTTTGATAGCAAATCTTGAGATGTCTGTTGGAAGCAGAACCAGGGAGGTGGCAGTGCACATTGGTTGTGTTTTGCAATGTTGTTAGTTTTTTTTTTATGTTTTGTTTGTAATAATGAAAAGTAGTGTGAGTGCTGTTCATATCACAGTTGTCTGACTAGAGTAATTAAACTGATTTGTGCCGTCTCAGTGGGTTTCAGTAAACTGTTGTGTCACATTAGGATAAAATACACATTCTATGAACCTAGAAGTGTTTCACAGCAGCAATTTTGAAACATATGCAATTCTATACTTAACATTGCTGTACTACACATTGAATCCCATGTCACCTGCACACTGCAGTAACGTGACATGCATAATCGTGTACACAGACCATGAGATGTAATCACTGGTCTTAACTTTCCATAATTACATATTCAACGCTAGGGACCTTGCATGTGTATTGCCAGTGCTGTTTTAGACAATACATTTGTGCTGACAGCAGTTCGATCTGGTACCATAAAACAGTAAAGGGTCTGACTTCTAAAATGAAGAGTTTTGAATGATACACACTACTGAAATTTCATTACTAACCAAAACGTGTTATTGCCGTCATGGTATTTTTCCTTTTTCTAATTGGAATTCCAGTGTGAAAACTAAGAGAACCCCCTTTGTTAATTAGTTACAGGTGCTGAATTCCTAAATGCATTATGTGTGAATGTTGTAATACTTTTATTTACCTATGGTTTAAGTGTGAAGAGGTGGCTACAAATGATGATGTTTGTTATTTTATTTCACTATGGAACTTGCAATTACGGTTTTGTTATCTTTGAACTGGATACTGAGTATTGCATTAAAGGTAAGAATTAGAACGTGATTATTTTTCAAAATGTGTCCACAGAAACACACACACACACACACACTCTGACTTGTGTCAAGATGCATGCATTACAAAATGTCTCAGTGGCACCATGCTGGTGACCCAGGCTTGGGAGTGAGCTTGTGATGCAATTGGCTGGTAGAGGAGGAGATGATTGAGCATCTGTAGGACAGTCCTCCTCTCCAGGGGTGGGTGGGCTGTGGCCTCCCTGTGTTAGTGACTCACAGCAGATGTTGGGTGTGCTACAGCCTGGGGACCACGTCAAGGATGGGTGGAGGCACCGTCAGACATCCCCCGGCTGGGTGTCAGGATGCAGCTGTCTATAGTTGGATGTCATTGCATGTCCATGCCCTGTGGGGGTCGGCGTCATGCACATGAACAAGGAAAAGGTGTACCACTGGGTAGATGAAGATGCTGTGCCCCCACACCCACAGACAGATCACACTCGCCTGGCCTCCTGATATCCTCCAGCCCGCATCCTGCTTGCAGCAAATTGGGTTCAAGGATCACAGAGCAAATAGTGGTGAACCAGACCTGGGTGGCACAAGACAGGGTGTTTGCTGCATGCTTTTGGGGGTTTGGAGCCTTGGGGGGGTGGCTTCAGATTTGGGGGTTTCTCATGCTGGGTATAAGAAAGCTTGGATGAATGAGAGAGTATTGGAAGTGCAGTGACAAGAGGGGAAAAAAAATAAAAAAAGAAAGGATGCAGTCTTGCTCAGCTTCTCTGAGATGCAAATGGATTTTTCCAACTACTATATGCAGATACCATCCTCCTCCTCCTTCAATATGCCAACGCGCCCCATCAATAAGACATATAGTCAGCTTCATGTACTCAGAAAACTTGCAGAGTGAGTGTGACGTCACATGTGTATTGCAACTCACAACCGTATGGGAATAGTACATACGGCAACTAGTCAGTGTGGCTGTTCCTATGCCGCCTGCTGATGACACACATGCAGTTCTATACAACACCCTCCCACCCCACTCCCTTTAGTGACGCTGGGTATGGATCCTGACAGGAGAACACATAGCGTATTCTGAGGATCGCCATTAGTTGGTCATATGACAGACTGAGTAACGTGAATAGTTTCTTGCAATTGTTTTTGAATACTGCTCAGTTGCACAACGTAAAGAAAATCATTTGGTACAGATGTTTACAAAATGTTAGGCAGATACTTAAAAAAAAAAAGAAAACACTCATCTAAAACACACCTAGTGATCATTCACTGATTCACAGGTAATGCACGTTCATGCTGGTATGTACCCTGATTGCAAATCAATATGCTATCCCAATTACTAGTTGGGAGTCACATCTGCTCCCTCCGGCCAGAAGGAACATATTACCCCCAGTAAACCGAAGGCAACTCGCAATAAAAAGTACAATTAAATGACAGCGCATGGTACCTTTTGTCAAACTTTTACACAGACTGCTGACCACAAACTGTAGGAAGTCTGCACTCTTCCTTTGGGCATTTGGTTCTCAGCTTTGCTCATCTCATCAGAAGCTTGTAAATTAAAAAAAAAATCAAAGTAACAAACTCACGGTGCTGCCGAAGGTTTTATAGTACACTACGTGACATCCCCATCTCTGCTGCTCACTACCTCTCAGTCTTTCTCTCTGTAACTCAAACTGCACTTTATTCAACCCATCCCATCCAAGTTCTGATTTTTATCTACATGGTCTCCCATGGAGAAATGAACAAACAATGCAGTTCCATCATGCATAAGGACTACCTGGAGAAAAGCAAGGGAAACCATGCTCATGTCTGATAAGTTATCCATTTTATAAGTGGAATAACACATTTCCTGTCATGTGTTGCTTGAGAATGAATGCACTTCACTGGTTGTTTAAGGCACTTGCCCTCAGGACTCATACCTCACAATGCACCTGGTCTATAGATTACTTCTCAATAAACCCATGCCCTGCACTTGGTTATTTCTTAGTTACAAGCAGAAAGTAAGAAAAAATGACGACACCAGGGAGTGCAGTGTCATGGACAAATGTGAGCATGTAGCAAGAGTTCATGGCAGGGAGCCGGCACCTGTTAAGGCCTGTAGTGTGCCCAAAGTACTACTACAAAAAGCAGATTGTCCAAGCTCAATAATAAGGTGCTTAAATCCTTTTAATTGAAGTACAAAAGTAGCAAAACAGGTAAAACACTCACAGAGGATTCCTGATGTTAAAACAATCCATGCAATCTTCAGTTACATCCAAGCCCCACTCCTAGTGATGCTAGCATGTCAAATCACCTGATGCTTTTTGCAGGTTGACTTTCTCAAACACTGTAACTGAAGCTGCACTTTATAAAACCCGTCCCATCCCAGTTCCGATTTCTATCTGCATGGTCTCCCACACGGAAATGAACAAACAGTGTAGTTCCGTCATGCATAAGGACTACTCAGTGAAAAGCAGGAGAAACAATGTTTATTTCTGATAAGTTACCCATTTTATAAAGCGGAATAACACACTTCCTGTCGTGTGTTGATTGAAAATGAATGCACTTCACTGGTTGTTGAAGGCACACGCCCTCAGGCCTCGTGCCTCACAACACACCTGGTCCATAGATTACTTCTCAATAAACCCATGCCCTGCAGTTAGTTATTCCTTAGTTATGCTACAGCTGTTTAAGGATACACATCGCATGTTTATTGTGTCGAGGACAACCTTTGTTCCAAGGAAGGAAGTTCGATCAACACTCATGGTGAGTTTAGAGATCATGTATAGCAGCTTACTAGAGAGAAAAAATAAACAAAAGTTTAAAGTGGGAGTGTAGCCAACATTGCCAGCATCAATAAATTCAGAATTTAGGTCAGCGTATCCCCAATTAGCTTCATGCCAAAATTAGATCTCTACGTTTCTTCGTTTAAATGTTACATGTCATTTTGTAACTCTAGGCTCACTGCCTTTCAAAAAAGCCAGTTTCAGTAAAAAGGTACTGATGATTTCATAACCAGAACTCAGCTTAGTTTCAGAGTGAGACAATACCGCAAATAGATGGAAAAGAAGGGAAGGGACCCATTCAACGTCATTTAGGCCATGTAGAGAGTGCGCAACTTGCTCCATTTCCAAGTGTAACTAGTCAATCTGTTATTAACACTAGCTATAACTTTCTCAGTATGAAGATTGTCGAGGAGCTCCTGCAGCCATTCCAAATATGATAGTGGGGATTAGCCAGTGACGGAGCACAAGTCTTTTGACTGAAATTGAAATCATAGCCATCATGAATGTCCTTTCCCTAACAGCAATTTGGCTAAAATCCCCTATCAGGCAGACTTCTGGTGTAAAATGTGATTCAATCCCTAATAAGGGGTCTGTTCTAGTTTTTATTAATTCCCATAGTGGAGGCACCTTACCACACTCCCAAAAAATATGCTATAGAGTACCATCAGCCTGCCTGTACCTCGTGCAACTAGAAGACTGCACCCAGCCCATTCTATGAATCTTAATAGGTGTAAAGTAAAGGTTATTCAAAATATAAAACTGGGTAAGGTGGAGCTGATCTTGCGTTAAGTACACATATAAATCAGTCCAGATTTTAGACCAATTAAAATTCAGGGGTGGTAACACCACATCCCAGTAGGGGGACTCACCTGTAATATCCGGAAAAATTTGGAGAAACAGAAATTTAGATACCGCATGAGGTTGCAGAGCCACTTCTGCTAAAGACTGCAGAAACTCCTCACAGTTAACTTTCCCAATATCAGACCCAAAATGCTGCTGTAAACAGTGACGGAACTGATACACTTTAAAAATCATCTTCATATTCATATAGAAAAGTGCGATAACAGAATGGCAAGTAGGCAGAGGTCCATTATGGGGCAAGTTGCTAATCCTCAACCCATCCAGGTGCAGCATTCAAGTATCTTCAAGCAATCTGCCTCCGATTCTAAAGTTGGGATTTCTTAAAATGGGCTGTGCCACATCCTGAGAGGACTGTTAACGCAGCACGGAACATAGCTGTAGGTGCACCCGGACAGAAACACCAACAACACTGTCCTTGATGGACTGGGAAAGGGTTATTAAGGAAGAAAACAAAAGGGCTAAATGGGCAATACCCCAACTATTTATTAGTTCTTTTTCTATTTGAAGCCAGATAGGTAGATAGGCCGAGGATTCGCTAGCCGGTGAAACATTTAGCCATCTTAAATACTTATTAGAATGGCTAGCAAAGTAGTAAACTAAAATGTTTGGGAAACAGAGCCCCCCCACACTGTTTGGGAGCAGCCAATTTCAGGTAGGCCCTCCTGGGTGTTTTACCCAGCCAAATGAAATCTGCCAGCAGTCTATGGACTTTTTGAAACAGTGAAGATGGGAGCCAAAGATCCAGTAAATTAAGGAGTTAAAAAAGACAGGAGAGAATATTCATTTTAATAATATTAATTCTGCCCCAGAGAGTTAATGGTAGCCCTTTCCATCTCCATAAATCTTGCTGCTGAACATCAAGCAAATCCTCCAAGTTAAACTTTTTAAATTGGAGTGGATCACATGCTAGGTAGATCCCTAGGTGTTTAAGTTTTTTGGGTTCCAGGCCAGCCCCAGAGGTAAAATATCAGATTTAATGAGCCTAGATTTAAGGAGCATCACCATTGATTTCTCTAAGTTAAGTTTGTAGTTTGAGAGTTTACTAAACTCTTTGATGGTGGACAGTGCGGCCTGGATGGAATCCATGGGGTGTGTCACATGCAGCAGAATATCATCTGCATATGCAGATAACTTGAGGGACCAGGACGCCACCTGTACCCCATGCAGACCTTTATTACATTTAAATTTCAAGAGAAGAGGTTCAAGACATAGACTGAACAATAAAGGATAGAGGGGGCAACCTTGACGGGTACCTGACTGCAACAAAAAAGAAGACGAGAAGACCCATTACAAAAAAGTTTAGCCCTGGGGCAGGAATACAGGACTTTGACCCAACATAGAAAAGAGAGTGGGAACCCAAATACTTCTAACGTCACTAACAAAAAGGACCAATCGACCTTGTTGAAAGCTTTCTCTGAATCCAGGGAAACCAAAGCAGCAGGAATATCTAAATCCCTGGAGGCAGAGAAAATGTGAAAGATTTTATGTAGATGGTCGACAGAAGAGTGATTTTTCACAAACCCTACTTGTTCAGGACTTATAAGGCCATCCCAAACTGAACCAACCCTCAAGGCCAAAATTTTTGATAGTATTTTAATGTTACAATTTAATAAAGAAATCAGGCAATAACTGGAAACAACTTCTGGGGATTTTCCAGGTTTTAAAAGTAAAACGATCACAGCCTCTAGAAGGGTATGTTCAGAAATACCAGATTCAAAAATAAAGAGGTGCAACCGAGGTAAAAAGGTGGCATGCTCCTTAGCAAATAACTTACAGAAGTTGGCAGTAAGGTCATCGGGGCTGGGGGCTTTATCTATAGCCAAGTAATTAATGGCCATCAAAGTTTCCTGCTCAGAGATAGGCTTCGAGAGAAGGGCCTGCTGAGCAGCACTCAAGGAGAGGAGCAGGAGATCTGCCAAATATTGATGGCCTGCGGCACTGGGCGGGGGGGGATGGTCAACCATAGGGCCATATAGGGAGGTATAGTATATTTTGAATTCCAGTGCGATATTTCTCGGTAGGACTTTAATAATATTGTCATGCTCTGATTTAATCGAAGCAATAAGGTGAGAGGACTCCTGCTTCTGAAGACGCAAGGCCATCAACCATCCTGCCTTCTCACCATGGTCTATATAGGTGGAGCGTGTTTTATATATAACATACTCTGCCTTGTCCTGGCGTAAATCCCCATATTTATCCATGAGCACCACAAGTTCCTTTCCCAACTGTTTCTGAAGTATTAGAGTTTAATATACCTTCCATCTCCCTAATATGACGTAAAAGAGTGGATGTCTTCTTTTCCCAAACCCTCTTCCTTTTGGAAGCCCGACCAATAAACTCTCCTAAGATGAAACGCTTAAAAGAACACCATTCAGCATCAACCCAAGCTATCATGCCCGTATTATTGGAAATGAACAGGTCAATATGGTTCCTAATTTTGTCAGTCATGTCTTGATCCGTAAGGAGATAGTTCAGTTTTCAAGTACTATCCTTTTGTACCATGTCAACTAAAGTAAGTTGGAGCCACACTGTTGAGTGATTGAATAAAACCCATGCGTCAATCTCTGTGCCCAGCACCCACCTCAGAAGATTCTGACTGACCAGGATATAGTCGATCCTGGACCGAGTCCCATGCACCGCCGAGAAAAAGTTAACGTCTTTCATGGCAGGATGCAAAATGTGCCAGGGATCACACAGGCCAGCCAAATCAACCAGATCCCAAAGGGAATACTGAGCCAGGGACAGGCCTGCAGCTGTTCTATGCGATTGATCTAAGTCTTGAGTGAAAGGCAGGTTCCAGTCCCCACCCAGAACTAAAGGCAGTTGTAAAAAAAGGGGCTAAGGCCACAGCGAGCTCCATAAAAAAGGCTGGAGTATCTTTATTAGGACCATAAACACTCCCTAAAAGGACCTCCGTGCAATCCAATAAGCCTGGACTAATATATATATCTACCCTGTGGGTCTTCAACACACTGGATCTGTTGAAAATTAATGCCCCTGAAAATTAACACCGCTACTCCTCCTTTGTTAGTGTTTGCACCAGTGGCAAACACCTGAGCTACCAAGTGGCGCTGAAAAAGGGGACCTTCAGAGGTGAGGAGGTGGGTTTCCTGTAAGAAGGCCACATGGCATCCCAAATGCCGTAAATGTTTAATAATTTGGTAGCACTTCACTTTAGAAAAGGACCCTATTTTCAGGCATGACCCGAGAGAGTACAGATTACAAAAAAAACAATCAAACATTAGTAAGAAGTAACACAGAACTATCCACACAGGGATATGTAACAGTACAGAGCAGTAACTGTAGTATCCATGCAGGGATATCAATTGAGCAGAGCAGAGTTGTAGGATATTACCATGGAGGACACAGGTAAAAGACAAATTCAAGGTAGATTTTTAAAAGGCATACAAGTAAGGTATCAGGTGCAGTTGCAAGTATCAAGTGCATTTAGATAAAAGAGCAAGGCATTCTTGAACATGGGGTGTGATTTAGAGCTCTGGATTGGAGGAGGTAGGGAATACCAAAATTTAGGGGCAAAGTGGGAGAAGGCTTGTTCTCTCATCTTAGTAGCACAGCGCGGGACAGAGATCAGGGCAGAATTTGCTGACCTCAAATGTTGAGAGTTGATCACAGGAGTTACCATAGATGCTAAGAAGGCAGGATGGGAATAATGAGAGATTGGAATCTATAAGGCACCCAATGGTATAAGATCGCATGGAGGATGGGGATAGCCATTGCAGGGAGGAATAAAGCTTGCAGTGATGGGTAAGGCAATATAGCATAGTGGTTGAAAGCAAACCTGGAGACCTGGGTTTGAATCCCACAGCCCCCACTTGCATACTGTGTGATCCTGAGCAAGTCACTTAACTTCCTTGTGCTCCTAGGTCACACCTGGAAACAAGCAACAGCTTAGTGTGCCTTTCCTGGTTAAACTATTTCCGCTTAAGGCAAGGAGGTTGACCAAGCAAGATATTCCTGCTCAAACTCCTTCACATCATACATAATTGCCACTCCTAAACACTTTTTTTCCAGGTGGACTTTGGAGCCTCCTTCTGGCTTCTTTGTTTCTTTCCTATAGTTGGAGAGGGAGGTCTAACACAGTTCTGGGTCTGTTTGGTCCAGGCAAGAACAAAGGAGCAGACAGCCTGAGAACTAGTGGAGATGGTACAACTCGTAATTATCTTTTGCTACTGCCATCATTTGTGAAGTGAACTTGTATCGCACCATGCACTTTATGAATTGTGGCTGTCCCCTGCCTTTTGTGACTAGGGTTGCCACCAGTGCATTTTCTACCTGTTGTACCTAGGGTGGTCTTGGTTATGCTAGAGTTACAGCTATGCTTGTTGTGCTCTGCTTCTTGTTGCAACTGTCAGTTTTATCAACTGTGATCACATTACCCTGTCTTGTATCATCTTGTTACCGTTGTATTGTACTCTTTCAGTTGTGCCTGAAAATATGCAGCTTTATTCCTACTGCACTTGCGTGGTGAACAAAACAAATAAGTAAAAATATAAAAAAACTCATAAATAAATAGCTAAATAAATCAATCAGATAGGAGCTCATCTTTGGGCTGCGCAAAGTCTACACAGCAAATGGTTTTAAATGCTACCCAAGCACAGTGTGGCTGTGATGTTCAAGAAGCTTGCTTTGTTTACCTAATTGTGACGATCTTTGTGGAAATTCCCGTATTCAAAATCTCATAAATATTACAGCGTAAGTGTTATTGTTTCTTCTTATGAATTTTTATTTTTACTTATTTTAAACAAATTGTCATTGATCACCACAATGGTGCAGTAACACTGGAACACATCGCCCTTTTAGTTGTGTTTACCACAAATTCAGTATAAAACCAGCACTGCTGGCTGCTGCTGCAGACAGTGCTAGTTTAAAATTATTTGCTTTTCGATTCTCTTTCAGAAAATAAACACAACTGGAGTTGCGTGATGTCACCTTGCTCAGAGGCAGTGGTCATTAGGAGCTCTGCAGGTACAGTACAACCTACCAAACTCTACTAATTTAGGTACCATCTTATCTTTCTTCAACAAAATAATGATTGGTACTGTTGATCTGATGCAGGGTATTCCCAGGGAAGCACAAACAGCAAAATGCGCAACCTAGGAAAAGAATGGAGCAATGGCCTGCAAGAATACAATAGCACAGCCATGTCACCTACCCTTCCTGGACACTTACTGGTGCCAAAATCACATAAGCTGATTCATTCTCTGATCTTCCCTACAGCCCAAAGTGGAGATTGTGACTCCATAGGCCAGTTTTTCCATGAGTTGGGGGACATTAAGGAGGCTATACTGGCCCTCTCCAATGACTTCAAATCCTTTAAACCAGCACTAGAGGACTTAGCCAGGCAGGTCGGGAACACCAGCGCCTGCATAAGCTCAGTGGAGGACACAAGGGCGAGAGAGGAGCCTGAGCTGGTCACCTGAATTGAAAGCCAGAAGGGGAGATGACAGCACAATCACCTGGTGGTAGTGCTAGTACCAGAAAAAACTGAAGAACAAGATACGCTAAAATTTATCCAGCAACTCTGCGTGGATGTATCCAGCCCTTCCCCGCATGGCTCCAGCTATGCCATTGCACGAGCCCACAGGGTTCTTAGACCGATGCCAGAACCATTGGAATGCCCTCATCCTATTATCTTTAGACTCTTAAATTTTCAAGACAAGACCTACATACAATGTAAGACATGGGAAAGGAGCACACTTCATCTCGGGGATAAGCAGTTCTTAATTTTTAATGACCTTAGCCCCCAAACCCTTGGCATACAGTATGAGTACTAGGGAATAAAACAAAAGCTTCATGCTACTGGAATTCACTTCTGAATTAACTATCCCGCCAAACTGCTAGTTATCACAAACAAAGGAGTAAAGCAATTCAGCTCTGCAAAGGAGGCGACAGAGAGTCTTCCTGCCATCTTCCCTGGCCTGTTTGGTGCTGCACCATGGAGGCCCAAGCAACCCAAATAAATGAGAAAATGGAGGATTGACCAAGCGTTCTAATTGTTGCCACCTCTCATCTTCACACTAATTCTGCCATACCACATGGAAGAAGTTGCCTTGGATCAAGTTGTCCAAGTCTGCATACTGAAGATTCCAGGTTTGGTCCTGCACCCGCAGTCCTGGCCCACCAGCTCCTCGGCCGTATCCCCCAAAGTAGAAGACTTCATAGACACCATACAATGACTGTGAGGTCTGCGTTGGAACCAGCAGAGACTGCCTTTTTATACTGGTTAACCCCCTTCTTAACTGACAACCAGTGGTACCGCTGGTTCTGAAAGTCTAGAATGCATTTTGAGGGAGAGGTAGGGGCGTCACTGGGCTGCGTGTGTCAGAACCACATGGCGCAGAGTACTCAAGTTAAAGGCCAGGGCAAGGCAGGGGATTTCCCTTGCAGTCCTTCCCCTCTATCACTGCAGTAGCTGCGGCAAAGGTTCAAATCACAGAAGTGAGCTCAGCCGCTCAAGCAGAATGTTGCAGCTGCGGTGGTCCACCAACTTACCAAAGGCTTGGACTATTGGGACATTTTAGGGCTCAGTTACTTGACTTTTTAAGACCTGTGATTAACTATAAGGGGATGAACTTGTAAAACACCAAGGCCTGGCTTATACTGATGGGATCCTATCAGGGCCATATCTGGGGGCTTACTTTCCCTTCTGTTGTCTTAACTAAAATCAGGCTAGCTTATGATACGGGTATGCGACCTACTGGTAACTCCTTCTGTGTTTCTCTGAAAGCTGTGGGGATTCCATGCCATGGGCCGAAAGGTATAGGGTGAATAGCACTTACATTGAATGAGATCAAGGAGCAGTCATGGCATTTAAAGGTGCACACACATGGTGTTGCAGTAACTTGTGGCAGGAATGCCCAATGGGATTATACCAGCAGCTCCATGGCACAGTGAGGGCATGAAATAGCCCAGAAATGAAATGGCTGAGAAAAGAATGTTTGACGCATGACAGGGGTCCTAGCAGTTTCAGAAAGGAAAGGGGGGAGGAAAGAAGATAGCGGTGGTTAAAGGAAGTACACACACTTGGCGTAGTTGTAACCTAACAGGGGGATGCATAATTGGATTTTGACAGTGGCACCATTGCACCAAGGGGACTTAGAAGGCAACTGGCCATTATAATAAAACACTTCAAAATGCCTGATCTACACAAACTGGATTTTAACTTTATTGTTTTTAGGCATTTATGGTTTTTTTTTCTGTTTTTCTCATTCTCCCCGTGGTTGCTCTGTTGAGCATTGTGGGTGATGCAGCTATTGTCCCACTGGGTTTTTCAGAATGTATCCTATTTTCCCCTGCCAGCCACATGGTTGCTGTTTGTGCCACCATGGTCTGTGGTCATGATGAGCACTATGATATTGTAGACAGAGGTGCTAGGGGATTAACATGAGGGAGACAAATGTTTCTGGTGGTTTCTATGCAGTCTTGTTATACGGAGCTCCAAGATGGGTAATGGATCTTCGAGGGCAGCACTGGAATGGGGGGGATGTAGTCTAATAGCTGGAACACCTGGTTTGTGGGAGTGCATGCTGGGGTGCAGAGGTGCTCTTTACACAGTCTCAGATGCAGTTTGGCTGGTACATGGCAGGGGCCCCAGAAATGTCACAACACCAGTGGTGGGATGAAGAAATATGGCAGAACGGGAAACACAAATTGGGATAACAGCCATTTTGAGTACTAATCACACTTTTTCAGAGGCTTTCCATAGCAGATGATGGAGGTCCATGGAGGTTAAAGCGAACAGATGATAGAGGACTTGGATATTGGAGTGGTACTGGGGTGCTGCCTGAGGGGGGAGAGCACTGGACCACATCTAAGATAATTTGCAACCACCTCCTGGGAGGAGACTTACCTGGTTGAGCACCTCCTCACACACACTTGGATAACATCACATCTATCCCGGATACTCAAAAGTGTCGATAGGATGGTCACTATAAGAAGAAGTAGCAAGGAGCCACAGGGCCCAACCGACTTCCACTGGGCCGGGATCCTCATGGACTATAAGGCAAAAGGGTTCACCCTTCAGACAGGAGTAGAGAAGGAAATCTCCTCGAGTGGTAGAAGATCTGGAAGTAAGCCACTCAATCGTTTTGTAAATGTTTTGTGTTTTGGTTTTGTTTATATGTTTTTTGTATTGTTGGGGAGTTAGAGGTTGGGGGAATATTGTAGTTAGAACAGGGAGGGGAACAGGACAGTGCAGCTATTTCAAAAGAAAGAGTTTATTGGGAACTCCATCTCAGTAACAGAGGCATATTATTCGAAACACACTGTCTGTCCACCAAATAGGTAGTGCGTACAAGTATGTTACCTGGAATGTGAAAGGGGCACAAACACAGGAGAAAAGATATAAGATCCCACAGCACCTCAGCAAAATGCAAGCTCAGATTTGCCTTGTGGAGAAACTGGGTGGAGGAGGTGTTTGGGGTGGGGGGTGAGACACGGAGGAAAGAGACGGCTATCCTCATTGCCTGCTTAGTCCAATTGTAAAAGCTAGAGGAGGTAATATACTCACAGGGGCAATACATAGATACTGACAGCAGATAAGGGACTTTGGCCTACCTAGTCTGCCCAATTGCACATGTCATTTTGCCTCTTCAAGCTTCTCTTGAACTGGGTTGTCCCCTTCCCCCAACTGCTAGGATCCCACAATGCCTATCCCGTGCATTCTTGAATCTCATAATCATTTCAGCCCCCATAACCTCTTCTGGCAGGGTGTTCCACTTTTCCACCACCCTTTCTGTGAAGAAATACTTCCTCACGTTATCTCTGAACCTCCCTCCCTCCAATTTCATCCCATGACCCCTAGTTCTGGAACATCTCTTCCTCTGAAAAATAGTATTTTCCTGCACCTTGTTCCTCCCTGAAAGGTATACAAGGCAAGCGACAATGGTCTTAGGGTCCATATGTTTACTAGCAACCAAGACTCTAAACAACTTGAGAGTCAGTGGCAGTGTGATTTCAGGCATGTTGAAGAGTGGTTTAGCTCACATAAACTCATTCTGAACTACAGCAAAACTAAGGTCATGACATTCTGCAACACACGGAGCAAGTATAGACCTTTGTCCCTCACCATCAAGAACCATGTGGGGACTTCACTTGAACATGTTCCTGAGTTTAAATATCTTGACATCACCTTGGACAGTTCCCTTTCTTACATGTGGAACACTGGCCATGTAGCTAAGGCCACCAACATAAGGATCGGCCTTCTCCACAAGCACAAACACTGCATGCCCACTGATGCCCTTAGACTGGCCATCTACAGCTCTGTCACTTCCATCGTCGACTATGGTCTAGTCATCTATGGCTTTGCTTCCCCTACTGCCCTCCAGAGGATATTGGTGACATTCAACAAGGCCTGTAGGCTTCTGATGGGTGCCACCCGCCTAACACACACCTGTGACCTGTACGCCCAGGCTGGATGGCTACCTCTCATTAGTAGAATACAATACCAGACCTGCTTGTTAACCAAAAAAGTTGTTCTCGGGCTCATGCCATCAGGAGTGGCAAAGCTCCTTACTGCCAACAGCAGTACCCAGTTAACACGCAGTGCTCTATATCAAACCTTCTAGGTCCCCAGATGTCGGACCACAATGGGTCAGAGGTCATTCACACACAGGGCTCCTCAGTGGCACAATACCCTTAACAAACAAACACTTACAACTGCAAATGCTTGGTACCTTTAAAAGGCAACTCCGACTATTCCTCGCCTCTACCACTCAGTGTGACTGCCTCTCCTAAGTAACTGCCTTCTCATTTTACCCTAGTTGAAGGTGACCTGTAACCTCCCTTAGAGCTCCACTTTTTTGGCACCAATTTCCCCCCTCACCCCTTATCCCTCCACACCACACTGCCTCACCCACCCTTCCCCTATCTAATGGCACTTTCAGATATGGGGCCCTCCAGCCCATCCACCTCGCACTTTTGCCACCCACCTCTACCCGCCGACAATGTCCCTTTAGCCTGCCTACTTCTTCCTGACTCCCTCCTACCCTATACTAACTATATACTGTTCACCCTGAAACTTGTCTGAAGCTGGCTTATGTTGTCTCTCTCTATTTTTGGCTGTATAATAAATGCTTAGACATCTTTGTGTTTTTAAGACTGTAGCCATTGTTGACCTTTGTATGTATGTTGCCCTACATCCTTTGACATGAAACCTTTGTAAATGAGCAGTTTCTGCTCAAAGGTATTTGTAATCCTAGAGTTTAATAAAATAAAAACAATATGGGCCAAATGCTGATAACCAGGCTTTTTCATGGAGCTAATCAACATTCTGGCACCCTGGACCCAGTATCTAATACTGGTGGCAGGGGACTGGAACATCACCCAGGACACAGAGCAGGACAGGGACACATGTAGAATTAGAGGCCTGTCCCCAGCGCAGAGGGTACTTAGGGACCTCATGGACACCATTGGGTTATGTGCCCTGACATAAAGGAGTATACCTTCTACTCAGCTGCCCCGTCATGGTTTTTCTTGGCTGGACTATTTTCTACTTAGCATGGAAAATATCCAAGGGCTACTCACCTGTGAGATCCAGGCAAGGGTCATATCGGACCACTCACCTGTAGCCCTGTCACTACAACTCAACCCCAGTGCACCACAAGATAGGAAAGGGAGACTTAACGTCCAGATTTTGAAGGATCCAAAGTATTTTGAGCATATGCAAAAATACATAGCTGACTTTATAGTAACCAACAAACACATGGTAACAAATGCAGACACCTTCTGGATGGCATTTGCAGTAAATGCAGCATTAGAGGAGAATCGACTAGGCTCACATCTGTAAGAAAAAAAAAACGAGAGAGAAAACAGTTCAAGAACTGCTCACAAAGATCAGAAACAGAAAAAACTGTCTCGATCCACCCCAGTGGAGACATGGGTTGAGCTGAACTCTTTGAGGGCTGCATATGTAAAGCTAAATAAGGAAGCAGCAGAGCTAGGTATGTACAGAGCTAGGGTTAAGTACTATGACCAAGGAGAAAAGGCCGGTAAACTAATGGCACTCCATATTAGACAACAGGAGGCCTTTCACATGGTACAGGAGCTTCATATTCCCAGGAAGTCTGACCTAGTCATAACCCCCCAGGAGGATAGCAGAGGGATTTCGAGCCTTCCTCCAGTATCTTTACAGCAAAATGGATCAGGCTTCCACAGATTTAGAGATAGGGGGATACTTGAGACATATACCCCTAGCAAAACCTTCTGAAGGCCAGCAAGCCTTACTGACTGCCAGAATTATCCTGGATGAAATTCACAAAGCAATCAATTATCTCTCTCCAGATAAAGCCCTGGGCCCAGATGGGTTCTCCCCCAATTTCTATAAAATTTTCAGAAAAGAACTCAGCCCTGTGCTCCCTGAACTATTCAAACACATTTACGAGAAAGACATCACAGAGAAAGAACTTATGGGAGCAACAGAGACATTAATACCCAAGCCAGGCTGGGGCCCCACCTTGCTGGGGAATTATAGACCAAAATCCCTGTTGAACCTTGACATCAAAATCCTGAACAAGGTCTTAGCATCACACATGAACTGAGTATGGCAGACACTGATAGCACAGGAGCAGGTGGGTTTCATGTCTGGTAGGGTGTCCTTGGACCATCTCGGGAAGCTCACTCACTTTGTCTCTGCATCCAGGGAACCCAACATCCCAGCAGCTCTGGTGTTCCCAGATGCAGAGATTGCATTTGATCGAGTGTCATGGGACTATCTATTTAGGGTATTGCCCCAATGTGATATACCAGTGGAATCTGTGAACTGGGTGAAGTTACTGTATACTTGTTCTACAGCACAAATCTTCTGTAACAGGGTATACTTTGACTCTTTTAGATAGTGTAAGAGCATGAGGCAGGGAGGGAAGGGGAAGCCACTGACCAGATAGGGTCAGAGGCTGAAACCAAGTATAGGGTTTACAGGCAGACTAGATGGGCCTAGTGGTCCTTATCTGCAGACAATTTCTATGTTTCTATGTCCGTTATCCCCCACCCTTTAATCTATTCCTAGAACCACCGATAACTAAAATCAAAGCTAACTCTGATACTGCAGGTATAGATATTGAAGGCACACAATATAAAATGTCAGTTTATGCGGATGACATTCTACTGCATGTCATGCATCCATGTACATCCCTGCCTTGTGCTCTTCAGGAGATCTCAGCTTTTAGGGCCATCTCTAATTATAAATTAAACGTAGACAAAACAGGTAATGTCATTGAATTATGATGTGAATAAACAGGGAGATCATAGCTATTATGGACCTCAACTGGAAAGGGAATAAGCTACAATATCTAGGGATTCTGGTTACAAGAAGGCCTCTGGACATAATAACTCACAATTTAAAACCACTACGAGTTCAGTTAAAACAAGAATTGCCCGGTTGGATGTACCTGCCACTTAGACTGTAGGGCAAAAGTAGCCTGATTAAAATTAATTTGCTTTCATAATTACTATACCCCCTAGGCATGATTAACTCTCCCATCCCTAAAAAATGGTTTAGCACCATGCACAGCCTGATATTGAACTTTATATGGGCAGGCAAAGCAGTCCGTAGGACTTATTAAAAATTGTCAGCACCCAAGTTACTGGGAAATATGAGGGTCCCCAACCTTTTTATGTATTACTTGGTGATATATGCCAGCAAATGTCTGCAAAGGCTTAGAGAACCACCTCGCCCACAAGAACAGACATACATTCCCCTATGGCTTCCAACTGAGCTAGACTTATATAGGAAAGTCTCAATAAAGCCCCAGGCCCTTCTATACACATACGCATGACATTTGCCTAAGGTTCTCAAAGATACACCAATAGCCTCATCAGTGCAAGTGTATGACCAGCTGTTCCACCTACTGAAGTTATCCCATATGTTGGATATCATGCAGCCTTTAACAGGCAACCCTAACCTACAAATAGGGGGTGAACCCATCCCAGACTCCCTCTGGATAGAATTGGGTATCCAAAGAGTGGAACAGCTTATCTTTGACAATAAAATAATTAGGTACACCACCTTTCAATAGCATTATCAAACCACAAATAACACTGTTTTCCCCTTTCTCCAAGTTACTCATACTCTGGCTTGACATTTCAGAGGCCTGCTATGGGTGTCCAACAGTGGGATGCTAATCATTCCACTGGCTACATGGGCAGCACTGCCACACCCCATAGCACATGTGTACCAAAGTATCTGTGATTTAACCACAGACAAAGCATATGGGGCAGCACCCTACTGGCGAACCACACTGCTGAAGGAGCATGGGGAATATAATTGGGAGTGTATCTGGGTGGATCTGTATCACCATGTGAGGTCTGACACTTATAGATTGATGCAGCATAAAATACTGCGCATGTACTGCACGCTGGTTAAGCTACACAGGATGTGCAAACTCCCAGCTGACATATGCTCAAGGTGTGGTGTTCTGCCGGGTTCTCTCCTGTTTATATTATGGCACTGCCCGGAGGTCCAGCCATTTTGGCAAGCCATTAAAGATAAGTTAGACCCCCTCCTGGGTTTAGACAAAGCATTCATCCCAGAAATCTGCATAGTAGGAGACTATGACAATAAATTGTCGGGGGCTCAGAAGTCCCACATTGCACTAAACATACAAACATAGACGTTGATGGCAGATAAGGACTGGAAGGACCATCCAGTCTGCCCATTTCTTTTTCTACCGTATGAATGTGCCATTGGCATTTGCTCTGTCACTGGCCTATCTATTCATACTTATCTGTATTGCTCCCTTATGCCTATCCCATGTCTGTTTGAAACCCTGCACTGTATTCATATCCACCACTTACTGAGGTAGGCCATTCCATGCATCCACCACCCTTTCTGTGAAAAGAACTTCCTCACATTACCCCTTAATCGGCCTCCCTCTAATCTCATGCTGTGTCCTCTTGTCCTGCTATTCTTCTTATATTGAGACATGTTAGAGTCTCTCACCTTGTTAATGCCTTTAAGGTGTTTGAATGTTTCAATCACATCACCTCTCTCCCTCCTTTGCTCTAGGGTATACATATTGAGTTCCGGTAATCTGTCCTCATATGTTTTCTGATGTAATCCCTGCTCCATTTTGGTTGCCCTTCTCTGGACTGCTTCATTTGGTTAATGTCCTTGTGAAGGTGTGGCCTCCAGTACTGCACGCAGTACTCCAGATGGGGCCCAACTAATGTCTTGTAAAGGGGGTATTACCTCCCTTTTACAACTTGTGATACCCCTACTAATACACCCCAACATCCCCCTAGCCTTACCTACTGCTTTAGTGGTCTACTTGGATGATTTTGGGTCATCTGTGATGATGATGCCCAAGACTCTTTCTTCCCTTGTAACTGCCAGCAACACCCCTCCCAACCTATAGGTGGCTTCAGGGTTTCTCTTCCCTATGTGTATGACCTTACACTTCTTTGCATTAAACCCCAGTTGCCACTCTTCAGACCATTTTGCCAGTTTATCCAGATCTCTTCTCATTCTGCCCACCCCATCTGGATCATCTACTCTGTTGCAGATCATGGTGTCATCTGCAAACAGACAAACCTTACGCTCCAGTCCATCTGCAATGTCACCGATGAAGATATTGAAGAGGATGTGCCCCAGGACTGATGCCTGAGGTACCCCACTTATGACTCGCATCTCTTCTGACTGTATATCATTTACCACCACTCTCTGTTTTCTGCCCATCAACCAGTTTGCCACTCAGTTGACCAACTTCTGACCCATCCCAAACCTACCCAGCTTATAGACCCATCCCACACCTACCTAGCTTATTAATCAATCTTCTATGTGGAACAGTATTGAAAGCTTTGCTGAAGTCAAGGTAGGCAACATCAGCTGCCCCCCCCCCTTGGTCCACCACTCTGGTTACCCAGTCAAAGACACCTATGAGATTAGTTTGACAGGACCTTCCTTTTGTAAACCCATGCTGTCTTGGATCCTATGCCCCTATGGATTCCAGGTGTGGCACTATCCTTTCCTTAAGGACTGCCTCCATAATCTTGCCTACTACTGAGGTAAGACTGACTGGTCTGTAGTTCCCTGCCTCCTCCTGCTAAAACTCTTGTGGAACCGGATCACATTAGCCCTCTCCAGTCTTCTGGGACCCTCTCCTGTCATGAGATTCACTAAACAGTTCTGATAATGGCTCTGCTAGTTCTACCCTTAGCTCCTTAGTACCCTGGGATGTATGCCATCAAGTCCCATTACCTTGTCCACCCTGGGCTTATCGAGGCTCTTGTGATTTTCTTTTTGTGAAGGGACTAGTGCACCTCTTCCCCTGTTCTATGGTGCTGAGCTGTGGGCCCTGCCTACCTTCTCCTCAGTAAATACTGAGCAGAAGTCTCTATTTAGGATAGATGCTTTTACATGGGCCTCCTCCTCCTCATACGCCCACTTATCCCTTTTGATCTTAGCAATACTCCCTCTAGTCTTTCTCCTTTCACTAATGTATCCATAGAAAGTCTTGTCACCTTCTTTTACTGTTCTTGCTAGTGTTTTCTCAGTTTGGGCCTTTGTGTGCCTTACAGCCTTCCCTGCTTCCCTTAGGGGAGTTTGGTATGCCTCCCTATCTTCATCCCACCATGTTCCTTATATTTCCTGAAGGCCAGCCTTTAGGCTCTGACCTTTTACTACTGTTTTTGAGAACCAAAGTGGTTTCCTTCTTTTTTGCACTTCCTTTTCTCTCTAACACAATGGGATGTTGCTTCAAATATTGCATCCTTAATGCTTGCTCACTTTGCCTGTACCCCCTCACCTGTATTTCTTCTTGCCAGGGCTAGCTTAACTCTGTTGGCCATCTTATCAAAGTCAGCTCCTCTGAAGTCCCATATTTTTGCCTTGGAATGGGATGATTTAGTTCTAGCAGCCAAATTGAACCATACCATGTGATGATCACTGGCCCCCAGGTGACCTTCTACCTGGAGATCTGTGTACCTTTCCCTGTTAGTCAGTACTAGATCTAGGATAGGCCTGTCTCTTGTGGGTTGTGCTAAGAAAGTGCTGTTGCAGCATTGGATGGATCAAGAAATCCCAAATTATTCAGAATGGCTTGCAGAACTTATGCCCCTCCCCTTAGGGCTGAGAAATCTATTACTAGTATTAATAATCGAACAAAGGGATTTCAGAGGAAATGGGGGAAGCTGCAGGTGCTCATAGAGCTAGCCCCCTCAGAAAACTACCCAAGCAACATTCCACAACCTGCCCATGGGAGGGACAATGCTGACAAAATGCAAGTTTTTTAGGCCACTGGAACAATGTAGGAATACCTTTTCTCACTAAAGCCGTAAGCGGCCGTAACTCTCCCCGTGGTGACCGAGTCCCCCTACTTTCCCTGCTGGCTTACGGTTCCATAAGTCCTGACACTGACTGCAGCATTCTACCGCTAATGCCGTATCTTCCCGCTTCCCTGATTCCCTGATCCCTTCCTTGATGCCGGTTTTCAGTCTTCCCCCCTATATCGACCTCCTCGCAGGTCACCGCGCTCATGAACAAACCTGTCTAGCTCTGGAACCCCTGGCTCATCCAGAATGCCAACCCTGCCCAGCTTGGGCTCCCTCCAGCCGGGCCCCTGCCTTTCGTTCCGACCCAAGGTTCCGTGAGTCGATTGCTGTTCCATGTTTCCCCGCATCTAGCCCGTCCTCACGCCTGCTCCTGCCATTCTCAGCACAACTCCTATGTAACCCTACCCCTTCCTGTCTCCAGCCCCTGTAGTCTATACACTTTCCTTCCATTCTCATCACTGCCAGCCTACCCTGGTCAGCCTCTCCCCACCTGAGCCTCTCATACTGGAATCGCCCCATGAGCCCGTTATGGACTCCTGCCTCCTGCCGCAAAGCTGTAATCCCTTTTCGCTGTCCCATCCTACACTCTCCTAAGATTCTTGGCCAAAACAGTTGGCAGAGTTCTCTTACCTTGGTTCCAGCCCTGCCACCTTCCAACTACCTTGAGCTGTGCACTCACCCTTCCCTGCCCACGTCCCCCCCCATCAGTTTCCCCAAATCTAATCCAAAATCTGTCCTTCCTCCAGTACCCTCTGCTTACTTATAAAAAATTGTATGCTTGTATCTATGTACCTGTACTTGTACTGTATAAACTGCACTGTTCTACTTGTATTGTAATTGTACCTCCCGGGTCATGCCTGAAAATAGTCACTTGCTGGCTAGTGCACCTACCCGGTTAACAAAAACTAAATAAAATGTATCAGGTGCTGCATTGGCCTCTGTACTGTTACTATTGCTGATGTGTAAGTGATGGAATCTTTTGGAATATGTAACATTTAGCTCAGAATATGGGATGCTGTGTTGTCTTTGATGTGTGTTTGTGGTATACTGTGTCTGTTGGACTTGAAAACCTATAAAGTACACTTCATTAAAAAAAAATAAATGCAACTGTCTATGTTGCACTTACAGCACTGTCAAACCTTCATTTTAATTTAAAAATTGTAAACTTGGCTTGGGACCAGTTATGCAGCAGCTGCATTGCTGCTCATGTCACTAGTGACCCGTGTTCACATTGAACCTGATGCATTGAAGGGGCATTTGAGGGAGAAAATTGAGCATGATAGTAGATGCTCTCCTTCAACTGGGAGGGAGCAAGGCCAGTAGCCACCGTTATGCTGCTGCCACCCTGGGGACCACAAGTGGTGATGCAGCTCATGGCTGAATGTGGATGGGCAAATGTGGACTGCCTCAACGATGGCATGGGCCATCTGTGCGAGCACCTGGAGCCTTTGCCATCAGCATCCTGGGGGGGGGAGAGGAAGCACAAAATGGACCCTGCGCTAAAAGGATGATGACCTGGCACTCATGGGTCCCACAGCATTGTCTCAGGGCTTCACTGGATGGAATGCCAAAGGAAATCCTGCCATAAAAGCCTCAACCTTAGGGGAACGCCATGGGACATGAAGTCCCAGGTAAGGCAGGGAGGCAAAAATTGATGCTGGTAGCATGCTGTGCGACTTATTTACTCTCAGGAATGCTCTCTGCTAAATTGCTATTGTTTTCATTTTTCCTGAATATATCAAGCCCAAAACCAAACTATGCATGTCTCTTTGATAGATCTCTCTAAAATTTTTAAAAAAGGACAGAAAAAACTTCCGGAGAAAAGAAAAGAGCTCAACATTTCTCCCTTTGATCAGATGCAGCCCAATAAGAGAGAATGCTCTGGTTCCAAGGTCAGACTCCCAGGGACACCACACTCAGCAGACCCCAGGAAAGCAGGCCCATCATCCAAAAAGCTGATACGTCTTCATCACCTGCTGCAGGGATTTCCAAATCACTAAACATTCCGCACACTAAGTTGGATTTGTTTGAATCCATGAGCCATTTTTACCTGACATTGCTACAGGCTATATAAAAATTGGATGCAGAATGGGAGACAATTGCTTCATGATTAGAAGCCACAGAATGCCAGTTGACTGAGACTGATTAGGTGGTAACTGTGATAGTTAAAGATTAAGTGGCCCTTGCAAGAAAGGTCTAATCAAATGTGGCCCTCTTATCCTCTGTTTTGAGAGACGGCATCTCTCAAGCTAGAAAAATCAAAAACCTGGAGAACTCCATTAAAAAAACAAACTTAACATTTGTTGGCTTGCCCACATTACAGAATTGTGACTTAGTATGCAATTTTTTTTCTTGAAACTTTTAACTTTGCACCTGAGACCCTCCCACCATTGATTAAGGTGTTCCACTTCCCTAATCATGTTAGAGGTGCTCATAGTTCTGCTGTACTGGAAACTAGTGCTACAGCTCAAATGTCTGCTAAATCTGCAACTGTCCTAGTGCAATTTGCTGTTGAAATGGACAGAAAAGCTTTTATCAAGCAAGCTAGGCTAAAAGGGGCTCTTATGTTCAAAAATTTCAAGGTTTACGTTTACCTGGATTTCTGCTTATAAACTCATTGCTTTTAAAGGAGTTTTTCCAGTACTGTGCTGAAGTACTAGAGACAAGAGGGGGCTTTTCCTTGTTTTATCGCTGCAAGGCTCAGATAATTGATGACACACAGAAACACACTTACTTATTTTTTTGACTCGGACCAGCTCACAGATTTTCTTAAGAATCAGCCTTCAATGAGGAAGTCTGTGGATGAATTGTCAGTGGATTCCACAGAAGAATCAGACATGGGTAGTATACAGGTATCTGAAATAAGCATGGGTGGTATGTTACCTAATGAATAGGTCTCAATTTAATTTGCTCTGTGAGTTAACTTTTGAAAAGGACATGTTTGTCTTGATACATTTGGGTTGTCAGTACAGCTCAACTCCAAAACGCATAAACACATGGACTGTGTTATTTAACTTTCATTACTTTTTTCTCCTTCAAGTACAACTTTATATAATTTCACAAGCATTCTTGATTACTATATGAGCTATCAAATACTGAGAACAGTTTAAAACATTTTCTTTTCTTATTGACCCTTTGTTAGTGGCTTTTGAATGCATGGAATATATATATATATATATATATATATATATATATATATATCGCTATTTGCTTTTTTTTTCAAAAGTACTCAACTTGATTGGGTATAGCTGTTAAATAACTGTTAAACAAGATAAATGTGGTTCAAGATGCTATTTAATAATATTCTAGACACTTATAACTTGTTTGAATAGACTGTATTTGTTATCACTTTATATTTGGTTAGTCCCAGTGGCTGCAGGTGAATATATTATTTATTTCCTACCTGGTGAATTTAACCTAGTTACAGCCTAACGCTGACTTTGGATACTTGATTATATGATAAAATGTCCTCTGAGTCTTGCCTCTTCCATACATCTTTAAGGACTTTGTACTACATTGTTTTCATGCTTTCTTTCTAAGATGTACTACTGTGAAAAATGTATTTCCTGTTAAAGTATACAATATGGACAGTATGCATGTACCCTGTTCAATGTAATTTTATTTAAAATCAAATAAAAAAAAAAGTTCCAGGTAAGGCAGTGCTGAGGGTGTGGGAAGCTGCCAGTAGTGTCAATATGGGTAATGCTGAAAGGAGGCAAAGAAATCTAGGAAGATTGTTCCCCTAAAGGCCTGTTTACCTGGCTGTCACGGAAATACACACTGGTTCACTCTGGTGCTGCTGAGACCTCCCACACTGATTGAGTCATGTTTAAATGGCCCCTCTCAGCACCAGTGCAAGCCATGTTGCAGAGCGGCCATAAGCACAGGGAGTGCAGTCAGTTACTTGTGGGCACCAGTTGGGTGCACCACAGCAAGTGGTGCACCCTGTCCAAATGGCTGCGTATGCCACTTGCTGCACAACACATCCCCAGCCCTGAAACTGCTCCAGGAGAGGAGTAAGGATGGACTTACCACGATTGGGTAAGTGTCCACGCTGCTGCATTTGCACCAGAGAGCTTGGTTTGCTGTGGTGCAAATGTAGCCATGCAAATAGGCCTTAAGGCCTGGTCTGAAACCAGTTTCTCTTTTTCCCATCCAAACTGGCTTGGGATCAATCCATGTCACAGATGTGTTGAACTGCAAGCTGGCTGAGAAGTAGCAGCCAGCATACCCTAGTGGTTAGTGCACAAGGCCATGATCCAAGAGGTCTGGGTTTGAATCCTGATTCCCCTAAAATTCCTTATAACCTCAGTGTTCACAGGATTGGTGATCCAGGATCGAGTGATGTTGGTACAGTAAATCTACACTAAACGGAGTAAAGTGCAAAGAAATGTAAGTGCAACAAAGAATCTGATCTCAGATCAGGTCTGAGGTGAACAATCTCTCTGGGGTGGGTAAAGAAGCTTACAGAAGTGGCTGGTGGGGAGGTTAGTCGTGTTTCCTAAAACTAAGGCTTTCGTCACCATTGTCCTCAACCTCTCTTCTTTCTGCAGCACTAAATTCATTAGTGGGGGAGGCCTGTACTGCACCTTGTCATGCCGTTCATGTCTTGTTATATTATTGTAGTAGTTCCATTAAATGTTCTAATCAGGGCATTAAAAGAAATCGGCACCAAAACAGCAGCAAACATGTCATTGTTACATTCTACTGCAAGCTTCAAGAGTGTAAAATCTTGCACATCAAAGGTTAACTTGACCCAGATAATCATGTGAAAAGATGCCACTTATGCACTGTTATCAAATCCATTGTGATAGAGTCCAGCAATTGGACCTGTCCTTCCCAGCTAAGTGTACTGGGGGGGGGTTGCTTAAGGAGGGTGGGGTTGTTTTTTTGCATTAAGTCAAGACCTCTTTGATGTCAGCTTCTAAGATCATAGGCAGATTTTCTCTTCCTTGTTGTTGAATGCGACAGATTGTCTTGTAACATATGTAATGTCGCTCTGAAATGAGATGCACGGATGTGATAGCTGAGTAGCAAACACTGCCAGATTTTCACCTAGGACATTTGAGATGCTAGAATACTTAGCCTGCCCTGTTATGCACTCTTTGAAATATTAATGACACGTTTGTTGCCATGATACTGGTCATTATTTATGTGTCAGTGATGGGAGACACTAATAGGGACATCAGTTTGTGATATGGATGAGTGACTGGGACAAATGAAGGGGGATGTCTTTTAAAACAATAGGGGTAGGATAGTGGTTGCACTCAAGCAAAGCACCTTGGAGTATAGTGTGTGACAGCCAGTGCAATGTTCTTGATGAATGACACTTTCCATTTTTGTACTATTATATATAGACTGGAACTCTGATATTCACAAAAATCTGCCTGTAAATTGCTTTGACTACCAACACGTCGGAATGATAGTCAGTCTTGCCTTTCAGATCCTGTATTGTGAAGGAAGCAGACAGCCTTCAGACTAGAATAGACTAGACTAGAACAGAAATTAATATTGTTTTATACTGTTCCTTTCATACTAGCTATCTCAAAGCATTCCACAGATCAGTGGCTTAAGGCACTGGCAATGCAGTGATTGTGTGCAGACAAATATGGTTGCACTCCCCTATATCCATTCACGGTTATAGACAATTGCAGAAACAGAGGGAGTGTTGGCCAGATCTTGGGAGATAGCCTCTGCTCTTTCTGAAAAGAGCAACCTGATCTTTGATTTCCAGGGGGACACACATTAGAGATGGGCAGATGGGACCTCAGGTTAATGTGTCATGTGAAGAATAGCACATCCAACATGGAAGCCCCCCCCACCACCACCACCACCCAGTGTATGAGCCCAAGACCCTAGTGTGGAATATAACTCCATATCCATCTAGCCCAGAGGCAAGACTACTGCTAATGAACTTCAGTGACACTATACATCAAGACTAGATTCACAAAGAGAGCAGAAAAGTCCACACATGTGGAAAAAAGCATGCAAAACTGCGGAAATGCACGTGTGGCTTATTCACAGTCAGAATTTCCACAGGTGCAGAAAATTGCAAAACAAGGTGAGTTACAGAAGTCTGCACCTGCAGAATATGTGCACATGTGGATCTACAGCTGTGGAACTAATATAAAAGGCCCAGCAGACAGAACAACAGATGATCCATATACTGTATTATGGATCAACTGTTGTTCTGTTATTAGACCTTTTATAGAGCCATCCCGGCTCTAGCTCGGGGGCGCACCGGCCCAGAAGTCAGGTGCCTACATGTAATGTTATTGCTGTGTTACACGTACCGATATATGAAACAGTCTAAAATCAATACAGTGTCTAACACATTGCCTATTTTACAAAAAAACTGTGTGTTATAAAATAAGCAACGTGTTAGATACTGTATTGACCATGTATGGTTTCATATATTGGGATGTGTAAGGCGATCTGCGCAGTGTATGTGTCACAGTGTGCTGGCACTGCATGTTCATGTATAGGAAAAAAATGATGCACCTTCAGTTTTGTGTCGGCTCTCTGTTTACAACATATATATATATATATATATATATATATATATACACACAAACAACACAAATTGTACATACCCCAATAATGCAAAGCATCATGGGAAGTATATGCAAATGCCCATGAATTAATTTGGACTGGCTCAACTTTAAGCAGAATTACATGGTGCCTGAAGGCCTCACAATACAATCAGCAAAGGCTGAGAACAGCAGACACAGACACATGTTTCATCCTCATTTGGACTCATCAGTGTGCCATATCTGTACCTCAGCCCAGGGAAAGGTAGCCAACCACCCTATAGGCCGTACAGCCAATATCCTCCAGGATAACCCATGCCCAAGTGCATTTGCCCTGGGGTTCTTTTGTAGTTCTGTTCTCTCTCTGCTTTGGGCTGCCCATGACCCAAACAAATAAGATCCCCTATAGGGTGGTTGGCTACCTCTCCCTGGGATGAGATACAGATATGGCACACTGGTGAGTCCAAATGAGGATGAAACACGTGTCTGTGTCTGCTGTTCTCAGTCTTTGCTGATTGTATTGTGAGGCCTTCAGGCACCATGCAATTCTGCTTAAAGTTGAGTCAGTCCAAATTAATTCATGATCATTTGCATATGCTTCCCATGATGCTTTGCATTATTGGGGTATGTGCAATTTGTGTTTTCTTTAACATTTGGCTGTACTGCCAATATCCTCCGGGTTAACCCATGCCCCAATGCATTTGCTCTGGGGTTCTTTTATAGTTCTCTTCTCTCTCTACTTTGGGTTGCTCATAATCCAAACAAATAAGATCCCCTATAGGGTGGCTGGCTACCTCTCCCTGGGCTGAGGTACAGATATGGCACACTGATGAGTCTAAATGAGGACAAAACATGTGTCTGCTGTTCTCAGCCTTTGCTGATTGTATTGTGAGGCCTTCAGGCACCATGCAATTCTGCTTAAAGTTGAGCTAGTCCAAATTTATTCATTGGCATTTGCATATGCTTCTCATGATGCTTTGCATTATTGGGGTATGTGCAATTTGTGTTTTCTTAAAATTTGGCTGTATGGCCAATATCTTCCGGGATAACCCATGCCCCAACTCTGGGGTTCTTTTATGTGTGTATATATACATATAACAAAATAATCAAGTGTCAAGTGGTTCCCCCAATCCCCTGTAGTGTAATTTCTATCCTTTCCTGGTGGTCTAGCGGACCCCCCTCCCTATCCCTGAGTCCCTTGTAGTGTGTATAACAGCTTGCCTGGTGGTCTATGAACTATCCTCCTATCTCTGACCCCTTGGCAGTGTGTAACAGAACAGCTTCCCTGGTGGCCAGCGGACTTCCTAACACCCCACCATGGCAGGTAGCACCCAAACACCCCACTCCCCCTTCCTATCCCCAAGCCAGCAACCAGCACAGCCCTCTGTTCAACACCATGGCTGACCGTCAACTGCTGTCAATGAATGCGTACTGTATGTACACCCTCATTGACAGCTCAGTCAGTAGCTGGCCCTGGTGGTGAGTGGAGGGTTGTGCCAGTCACCAGCTCAGAGATAGGAATAGTGGTAGTGGGGAGGTGATGTGTTACCTGCCAGGGTGGGAGGGGTCTGCTAGTCACCAGGAAGCTTTTCTGTTACACACTACAAGGGATCATGACTAGAGAGGAGGTCCGCTAGACCACCAGAGAAATCATTCTGTTACACACTGCAAGGGGATTAGTGATAGGGATGGGGATCAGCTAGACCACCATGGAAGGATAGAAATTCCACCATGGGGGGAATCAGGGATGGGGGAGACCACTTGACACTTGTTTATTTTGTTTCACACTTATCTGTTGTAAACAGAGAAATGACGCAAAACTGATGCTGCCTCAGGTGCTAGAGTTGTACACCATATTACTGCTTATTAGGATGCAGCTGGGGCATCTCTTAACACATCTAAAAGTTCTATTTACCCTCTTTGTGACCTTTCTCCTGCAGTTGATTTGATACAAGATATAGTGGGTTCCAGTGAGCCTATTAAACTATTGGGTATCCTTTTTGGGTGGGGGGATAATGCCTGCCTAAATTGGTCTACGAAGCTGGATGTTGCTAAAACTAAGGTTGCTGTTTGGAAAACATGGCATCAGACCAAATGAAAGAAGGTTCTTTTGGTTAAATCATTTTTACTCCCAATTTTTTTGTACCTTAGTGTGGTCTATCCCATCCCCCTTCATTTGGAAACTCAACTTTTGAGCCTTTTTTTTTTCAAATTATTTGAGGCAGTAGGCTAAACCCTATTAAAAAGGATGTTCTCTACTTACCCTTAGCAGTTGGTGGTTTGAACATTGTAAACCCTTTTGCATTTTATTTTAGTATGTTCTTTAAGAGAAATCTGGCTGACCTGTCTAAACCCCAACCTGCTGTTTGGTTATTGTTTGCAGATGTCTGGCTTCATCAACTTTATGGAGTCTGGACTCCTCAGGGTGGTAAGGCCTTTACAGCTCGCTCCTTCCCTGTTGATATTCCACTTGTTGTTACCAAACTAAAGAAGTGGAAACTTTGGCCAGCTGATGTCTTGTCTTGTTCTAATAAGTTTATTTATGCTACCATCCAATCTAATGCTCATTGTATTTCTCCTGCTTTTCCACACACGTGCCAGAACAGTATCATGGCCAAATGCTTACAGGGTTATGCGATTCTAAAATCCCCCCTAGGGTGTGGGACGTTTTATGGTTGTGTAGCCATGGTCATCTCAGTGTGAAGGGGGGAATGCAAAGCATAAGGCCTTGCGTGAAAGAATGTGCCCTCGACAATCTTGTGTGGCTCAGGAGGAACCTATGGCTCCTTTCTTGATACACTGTCCTTGTGTCCGAGATGTGTGGACTGCCTTAGCTGTACAATGGCAGGATTCTAGGTGGCAGACTGTTACATATGTGGAGGTGGTGGGTGGTTTCTTTTTAACTCCACATTTACTTCCTGCTGGGATTGTGAGACTTATTTTTGCCTTTTTAAAATTCCATTTATGACAGATTCTGTGTAAATGTGTTTTGCAGCAGTTGGATTTTGCTTCACACTGTGTTATTGAAAGACTGGAATCTGATTTACTTACTCACTGTATGTATGAGAAAACACATCTGATACATGATAAATGGATGGCTCGATGGAAAGCTGTTCCTTTTTTGAAGGATAAAATTGGATGAATAATTTTTTTTTTTTTTGCTTATGGACAACATATTCCTAATTTCTGGTGTGTTCCCTTGTTTATTGTATGCTAATTTTATTCTTGTTCTGCCCCGTTTCCTTTGTTATTCTTCTTGGTTGCTTTCTTTTTAGCTTATTGTACTGTACTTTTTATTGGTTGTTTCTTTCTGTTTTGTTATTGCAATAAAAATTCTCCTACTCTTTTGGAGAAGTGCTGTGGTATCTTTAATGCCCGCCTGAACAACCAATAGAACAGGCAGATGGGACTGTAGTTTTTTTTTTTTTCAGATTGAATAATCTTTATTTAGCACACCAAAAGAAGGAACAATATTCCAGAGAAGCTAACAGATTATGGATAGAATAGTCAACAATAACAGAGACAAGAATAAGACCAAATGGTGCAAGATTTAAATAAAATCTCATATCCGCTCCCCACACCACTACCCCAATCCCCCCCGTCCTCCCTCCCTGCGTACCACCGGAGGGTACCCAGGAGAATACAATGAGGTGGAATGATCTGGACTGCCAGGGAAGGAAGGCACCTGTATATTAATAGCAATGCTCAGATCATCAGTAAATCCTGGAGTGGTTCCCAAATACTTTGGTAATGTGAGAGTCAGCCAGCCATACTGGCAATAAGGCACTCAGCTTGCAGGGCAAATAATATCTCCTTGTGCCACTCAAGATATTGCGGTATCCCCTGGGCAAGCCAATATTGCAGGATAACTTTCTTTGCACATACAGAAATTAAGGCCATATGCGGTCTCTGATTCCCAGCCAGGACACTGCTATAGTCCCCCAAAATGCATATTTCAGGGAGGAAAGCATTAGACAATCCCAAGAGAGGATCTAGATGCATTAGAATCAAGTTCCAGAATGGGGCCGCTCTCTCACAGGACCATAAAATATGGAGTAAATTGTCAGGCTGTTTACCACATTTGGAACAGAGGTCATCAGGGAGTCTACCCATTCTGTGCAGATGAACAGGAGTATAGAACAGGTTGTGAATAATATTAAACTGCATAAACCAATATTTGTCCCACTTGATAAATTTGTAAAGGTGTTTCCAGATAGTGGTCCAGTTCTTGGGAGTATCAGATGGTGGGAGGGAGTGGTCCCAGCAATAAACTCTTGGCCCTTCATTTGTAGCCAGGAAATCCTGTAGCGCCCAGTACAGTGGAGCCCTGTTATAAGCACACCCTAAATGCCAAGCAAAAATGTTCTAATAACCGGGATGTTCTTATAAGAGGGCTTCATTGAAAACAGTGAAAATCCATGTAAAATATATGCTTAACATGATTAAACTTGGTTCAAACTAGTTTTTAGATAACTCATTATTAAAAGTAGTAGAACATAGCTTTTTCAAGGAGCTATTGCTCAAACAATTAGTGTAATGTTCTAAAATGCATTCAATGTCTCACTTAACTGTGAAGGAATATGTGCTGTCTTCTTCATGGGGCATCTTTCACACATCCATTTACTAGTTAAATGACTGTTAATGAGGAGACTAGGTGATGATTCAGCCCAGGCTTAGCACACTCAGAGGTGATAATGACCATCTACTACTACCTCTGGAGAAAAAAAATGTTCTTATAAATAGGCTGATTATTCTTATAAACGGGCTTTGCTTCCATTGAAAATAATGGACAAAGATCGGGACATCCAAACAATGTTCTTATAAACGGGATGTTCTTATATCCGATGTTCTTATAAGTGGGCTCCACTGTAGTAATATGAAATTTGATGTGAAACAGGAGCCTGATGAATGAAAGGGAGAACTGAGGTACCTAATGGACTAAGACATGGACCACTGCCAAAGTGTTGCAGAAGCAAATGTGGAAATATCGAAAACACGAGGAGGTGGGCCAGTGATATTTGATTTAGGCATCTTGAAAGGATAACAGCTATTGGCTAAAGGTAGGCTCGCCAACCGATTGCACCCCCATGCAGGGCCAAAACTTCTCAGAGAGAAGCCGTCCAGCTATATGGAAATTAGAATTCCCAAACAATGGTTGGGATATGTCTTTATATGGACAGACTTTAAAAAACAGAGCAGAGTTGCAAGCAAATCCATAGGGATGCTTCCAGAGGGGAGTCTCTTAGGGATGGAGGAAGTTTCCTCCTCAGGAGATAAGGAAGGGACTTAATATCCAAACCATTATCCAAACACAGGGAGCGTTCAATGTCCACTCACTGTGGGACATAATGCTTAGTGGAGTTGCCTCACGGCGTTCCCACCCAGAAGGAAAGCCGAATGAGGTGCAAGGCCAAGTAATATAAGAAAAAGTTAGGGGCCTGTAGTCCTCCATCCAATTTAGTGCACATAAGCTTAAATAATGCTCTGCGAGCTGTCTTACCCTGCCATAAAAATGAGGAGAAAAGTCAGTGGGCCTGATTATACCACGATTGGGGAAGGGTTGATTTAAACATCTGGAGGGGGTATAGTGGAAGTAAGGACCAGTGATCTAGATCCACTTTAAGATGGGTCACCAGGGAATCTAAATTAAGATGGCTCATTTTAGAGGGGGAGGTACTAAGGTAAATCCCCACATATTTCAATTTATCTGGTGTCCAGATCAGACCAAGGTGAGCAGTGTCAGCTTGAAAGGTAACATTGCTCAGGGGCATAATCTCAATTTTAGTAAGATTTAACTTGTAGTTAGAAAGAGCACCAAACAGAGATAATCTGAAGGACAGCAGGCAGGGATGTAGCATGGGAAGAAATATTTAACAAAATATCATTTGCATAGGCAGAAAGCTTGTATTCTGTTCGGCCAATTGGAATGCCCAGAACCTGAGGGGATAGATTAATTTTGCAGATAAGAGGTTCCAAGAAAAGATTGAATACATAGGGAGAGAGTGGACAGCCCTGCCTGGTGCCCTGGTGAAGAGGAAATTGCGATGATAATACTCCGTTACAAAGGATCCGGGCTGTTGGGGAAGAATACAGCACCCTGACCCATTGAATAAATGCTTGGGGAATATGATATTTTGGGAGTAGAGTAAATAAGTAGTCCCACAAAACATGGTCAAAGGCTTTTTCGGCATCCAGGGACACCAAGGCTGCAGGAGCAGAGAAGTCCCTGGAGACCAAAAAGAGATAGGACAGCTTCCTAAGGTGGTCAGCCAAGAGTCTACCCTGAACAAAACCAACTTATTCTCTACTGATGAGGGAGTCCCACATAAGTCCCAATCTACATGCCAACACTTTAGCCAAAATTTTCATATCAACATTAATAAGAGATATCGGCCTGTAGTTGGAGATGAGTAGGGGATCCTTGTCAGGGCCACTATAGTTGCTGCTATGAGAAAGGATTCAGATAGACCAATCATAAAAATATGATTATAGGTATCATAGAGAATAGGAGCCAATTGGTCCTTACAGAACGTATAAAAATTAGTGGTAAAACCATCCGGGCCAGGCACTTTGTCTAGGGCCAGAGAGTCAATAGCTTGGGAAATTTCCATTAGGGTTAATAGAGCTTGTAAGATAGCAACTTGTGAATCCGTCAGCTGAGGGAGGGTCACATCCTTCAGAAAGGAATCCACTTGGGCTGGACAAAAGGGGAAGAGAAGGGGGGCATATCGGTTCTGATAAAAAACTCTGAAGGAATCAACAATATCCCGTAGGGAAATAAGGAGGGAGCCAGATTCAGTATGGATAGAGGTTACAATTCTATCCGATATTTGGGAACATAGCCAAAGGGCAAGCAGTTTTCCAGCTTTTTCTCCCTGATCAAAATATTTTAGCTTCGAACGAAGCAGGAGGTGTTCCGCTTTTTCCCCCAGGATAGTATTATACTGAAAACAGAGACTTTCCAATTGTTCCCACTCAGATTGGGAGGAAGTCTGGAAAATCTGTCCCTCTAAGGCATGTATCTGGGTTAACAGGGAGGATAAGGTAGCAGAGGTTTGTTTCTTTCACATAGTTGTTAATCAGATCAGCTCTCCTCTAAGAGCACAAGCGCTTCCCATAATACATCAAGAGTAGGCATGGAGGGGGAGTTAATCTCCATGAAGGAGGAAATAAAGGATTGGAGATGTTGTAGCAGGTCACCAGATTTAAGTAGTAGATTGTTTAGGCTCCAGACATTATCCCTGTCCAAAAAGGGGGTGAACTGGAGGTGGAGAAAGGCAGGGTGATGGTCTGAAATAACCTTAGCTGAGTAATGACATAATAGAGCCCCAGGCATGCACTCTGCCCCTATTAAAAAATATTCAATACAAGAAAAGGAATTATGTGGAAGGGAGTAGAAAGAGAAATCCCGAGTATCAGGATGTAAGGCCCTCCATGGGTCAACCAGTCCCACAGAATCCAGCAATTCCCGGACAGCCAGTTGACTACGAGAGAGTGCCAAATGGGCCTTGCCAGATCTGTCAAGATAGTTGAACTGGACTAAATTCCAGTCTCCTCCAAGTACAATGGGACACGATATCCAGGGAGCTAGGATGGACATCAAAGTAGTGAAAAAATGGGGATCATCAGAGGTGGGACTGTAAACAGCCCCAAGCATGATTTCCAAGTGGCCCAGTAAAGCCCGGAGAATTATATATTGGCCTTGTGGATCCGTAACCTCCTGGAGGAGGTGGAAGGGGATGCTCCGAGCAATTAAAATAGTCACCCCCTTTTTACAAGTGTCTGAGGCAGCTCCAAATGCCTGTCCCACCCAGGACCGCCTAAGGAGGAGGACCTGGGTTGGAATCAAGTGGGTCTCCTGCAGGAAGACAACATCTGCTTGTCATTTCTGTAAATGGAGCAAGACCTTAGACCATTTAGTAGGAGACTGGGTGCCCTTAATGTTCCAGGTACAGAACTTATATGTAGCCATTGGGATGTAGTAATTGGAAATCAAAGACCATGGACAGGTGCAGGAAAGTAAACATAAAGAGGATATTTGGCTGTGCTGCCAGTGTCCATCTCCTGGGAGTACCCTCCCCCCCTTCAGTCCATTCCTGCAGTGGTGCCCACCCCTCCCATCCAAATCCCAACAATCTTCAACCAACCCCCCCAGTGACACAACCAATGTAATGGGAGGGTCAAGATGAAACACCCCCAGTAATACCCCATACAACCTACAAGAAAATACCCCAATAACACCAACAATTAGGAATATTCCACCCCCGCCACTTTTCTGATCAGTTCGTGAAGTCACCAAAGACCAATGCCATACAGAGCCCCACCATCACCCCCACCCACCCAATACTAAACACCCTTAATAGCCTAAGAAGAACAATGAAACTCTGTAGACTTGGGTCCTTAGGGAGGAGAACCTCACCCATCCAAAATGTTGAGGTACCCCGGGGTGGACCCCAAACTGTGTCTGCCCTGGGGTTTTATACCAGGTTTGCCAATGAGTTATAACAGTATATAATACTGTTAATAGCAAAATATAATATAGGAAACCCAGACAAAAACATTGTAATTAAATACATAAGTGAAAGCTGAACAATATGTCAGAAACTGTGTACAAGAGTAATTAGTAAATATGAGGTGAACATTAATTATAACAAGGTAATTAATGCTAGGTAAACAACAAGAGTAAGAGAAAAAAACTCCTGGTACTCCAAACTTCTAAACAGTCCCAAGCAAATTAGCCCCCTAAATTACCAATAAGAAGGGGATCAGAGGTGTAACCAATGAGGGGTTGCAGGGTCAGTACACAATAAATTGTCTTGCTAATCCAGAAGGTGTTGAAGCACAATGGAGGGGAGCATAGATAAAAAGAATCCCTGCTGGGGCCCTGCATCTATGCAGAGCTGAAAGATTTAGGTCTGCTGATGCAGGAAGGAGCCCACAATGAGTCGCAAAACAATCCTCTGTGCCAGGCTTTAACTTCAAAACATTACCTATTGATTCTGGCTCCTGGAGATCAGTCATCACTCCATGTGGGAAATGTAGGAAAAGCAGGAGAAAGAGACAAAGAAGGGACCCCAAGTAAGGGAGCAAGACAATGTAGGGCTACAGGACTGAACTGACCCAGCAGTCCACGAAGACATCCCAGAAAAGAAAATACGATTCTTGCCACCTGTGGCTCCAGTTCCTGAAGAGGCGTGTAAAAACCATGAACTTAGGAGTGCCACAGCAGGTCTATGTTAAATAAGTTATAATGGGTAGATACTCACAGTCAGGGAGAGATCAAATATGCCATCAAAATTTCAAGGAAATAAAGTCATGAGAAGAAAAATGACAAATAAATTAATAAATCAGCAGCCGATGCAGCACTGCTTCATTTGATTGACAGCCATGTAATTACGACATGAAATATGCGTCAGCCAGCTTTAAATAAATCAAGAAGGAGGGATTGAAGCTCCTTGGAGGTATGAGCAGGGTTCTCACATGTGTGCCAAGTATCCTGCAGATGAACTTGCAACTGGGCAGGATATAACATTCGAAATTTGATCCCAGTCAATATGAGCTTAGAAACGGTCACGTGGAAAGCTGCCCTCTTTTTTGTCTAATAGTAGTTGAGAGATCTTGTGAAACCTGGAGCTTATGACCTTCCCAGATGATAGATTGAATGTTCCTGAGTTTAGCCAACACATGCTGTTTGTCAAGGTAGTTTAGGAGGCATAGAACGAGGGGCAGAGGAGATGTGCCAGGTAGAGGTCTAGGGAACAAGGCCCGATGCACCCATTCTATCACATATTGAGGCCCATTAGGTGATGGACCAGCCAGCTTGTCTAAAAATGTTTGGGTAAATATAATAGGCATACAACCTTCAGCATCCTCAGGAAGTCCTAAAATCACCAGGTTGTTCCTCCTACTTCTACCCTCAAGATCTTTTAGCTTCAATTCCATTTTATGCGGTCATTGACAGAGTGAAGAGACTTCAGGGTTCAGCTGATCTCACCATTTCTCAAGGGATACTGACCTGGCTTCCACATCACCAACCCTCTGAGATAGTAGATCCAATTTATCTAGGACATTACATTATTGTACATGTCAAATTTTGTCATGGAAACACCTATTTTCAAATCACAAGCCCAGAAATGACCATTATATTGCTATTTTAAGAATTTCAGTTCCAGTATCAGTGGGAAGAAGTACAGGAACTCTGTTCCTGCTGCAAAAAGGTACAGGAACTCCATTCCTGTGCGCTCCTGTTCACTTTCATCACTGGTGGTAAGTGAGTCCTTGATTGGTTGGAGTTCGAGTAAAAATCATTCTTCTGAGAGCAGGGTGGTCCCTTGTGTCTTAGTGGGAGCCTGCCCCGAGATAATGCTGTGGCCCTTAGTTTTCTTCAGGATCTTGTCTGGAGTCTGAAGAGGTGTATGGTGCAGGAGACTTTGACACATCTCTGCATTCATTTCAGCAGAAAATACTTGACAGAAAGTTCACCTGCAGCCAATAGAGACGATAACTTAACTGTAGGAATAAAAGGCTGTAAAATCTGTAAAAGATTTACGAAAATAGCCTGGGTGAGTGGGAGCAGGCAAGAAGAGCTGTTAGCTCAATCTGTGACTCCTGGGACCGTAGTTTAATGTCTCATCCAAAAGACAGCATCTCAGGAGTACAGCCCCCTTCATGCTGCACTATAGTGTCAGTACTGTGTTTTACCCCAACTTCCTGGTGTGGGGCTAGAACTCACAGCCTTCCAATCATCCGGCCTCAGAGGTGAGTGTGCAACCTGCTGAGCCACTGACACTGCAAAACTTTACCTAGTTAATGTGACAGATATATAAATACACCATTTTGGATCACCAACATATCTTAGAAGAGATCACAGCTGGAGTGCTGGACATGACGGGCAGATTTTTGAGGTCTGTGGGGGGTGGAGATCCTAATCCAAGGGGGTTGGCCATAGAGGCCTGGAAGTCTATTTTGAAGCCATCCCATCTGGACTCAGAAGCGGCACTATCTGCTGCAGTCCTAGCTCTAAATCTTTAATATCAGCAGTGTTCATATACTTTTCGGGCACTGGTGTGTGTGTGTGTGTGTGTGTGTGTGTGTGTGTAGTGTATAACAAATTCCATTACCCATTTTTCAAAAGTGAAGGGCAAGCCTATGCCAGTTTTACTCACCTATGCCCATATAATTAGAGCAATGCCAGCCCACTGCAGGAAACATTAACAGTTTTAATAGCCATTCTTTGAGGGTAAAGCAGTTCTAGTTTGCCACACATGGGCCCAGTGTTTTTGGAGCTTTGCCAGCCAACTGGACAAAGTATATAAAAATTGTACTAGCCATTTTGAATTATTGTGAGCCAGTACCAGTTTCAAATAAAAATATTTAATGAAAATTTGCCAAGGAAATAGAGCATCTAGGGGAAGAGTTAAATGGGTTGTGTGCTCAGGTGTCCTCTTCAAGCTCCACAGAAAAATTAAAGTGTACTTTTCCCACCCAAAGTAACTCCAGATAAATAGGAAAATGCTCCTGTAACATGAGTAGGACAAAATGTAAGCCATACAGGAGTAACTCTTTGCAGGTCTGTACCATCATTTTACAGTTGGCAGTGCTACAGGCAGAGCACAAATTGAGAGTGGGGGAGGGGTGGAGGACAGAGAGGAGGAGGAGGAGAAGGAGGAGGAGCAGAAAGGAGACCCATATCCAGCACTTGTAGCAAAATCAACACATCATCAATGGTACCCATTCACTGGAGAAGGACTAGACATATGTGTAGGCCTGAAAGGCAGACTATGAGCAGACCCCAGAAAGGAGATCAGTGGCCCTGCAGAACAAGTAAGACACTGGTACAAGAGACTGAGGACAGTCACAGAACCTGGTTCTTGGAAGGAGGACATAGCCAGTGCTTTATGTGGTGGTGGAGGGGAATGGGAGGATGATGGTGGCCACCTCCTCAAAAAAATGTTCTTGAGGACAAGGCAAAAATCAGTGAACTCTCTGGCTTAGGATGTTTTTTAGAACTGAAAATGAGTCTGACAAACACGCATTCTGTATTTTTGATGTGGGAAGGAAGATACACACCTGTGTAAATCAGCCATGACAAGGTACTGGGTGAAGACTCTTATATGTCAAACTATCAGAGTGCAGTCAAGCAGAGTGAGATGGTTCCATGTGATAGAGCACCAGCATAACAGTGCCAAACAAAAGAGCAACTGCATACTGCCGAACCGCAGTAAAAGCAATCAACATCACAGCGCCTACCAAAATTGGCAACCAGCGCTTATGTTCTGTGAGGGGAGCGATTTGCAATTTTCTATATTGGTGCCCCCAGCACCTCCCATATTTATTATAATCACCTTGGGGGGACTGATAATGGGAGAGAGGAGAAACTCAGGAGGGGGGGCTACATCATGGAGGGACAGTGGTCAGAAGGTGGAGAATGTTGGGGGACAACTTGCAGGTGGGGGAAGCACAGTTGGGAAAACACAAACATATAACATACAACTCAACCACACACACACCAAGAAAAAACCTACAGCTAGTCCTGAACCTGGGTCTGTCAGACAGAGAGGCGCTGAGGGTTGAGGCACTGGACGCCATACCTGGTGCCATGCCGGTGACCTGGGTTTGGGAACGGACTTAGGTCATTTGGGGGGCAGCCAGGGGAGGAAGGATTGAGTATGTGGAGGACTGCTCTCCTTTCTTGGGGGGAAGGGATTTGTGTTGTGTGCTATCGACTAGCACCCAGTGGTGGCTGGGGGTTGGCACAGGTGCGCAGCCACATAGAGGGGTTGGCTCACATCCTGAGTGATTGCCTGTCTCCATGGAGGTGGAGACCGCATCCCCGCTCATTGCACGGACATGGGTGTGGTAGAAAAATGGCAGAAAATCCGGGACATGACAAGACCCGTGATGGCCCAATTGCGCCAGTAAGTCCATCCCCGATACCAAATTTGATGTACCATGGGGGGACACCAGCACTCCTCATCCTGGACCTGCCGTGAAGGGTGAATCTATGGGGAAATGCTGGTGGAATGGACGAATGGGGCGATCATGGGCCAGAGAATGTACCCTTATGAGGTAGGGGTCATAGCACCTGTCGGGTCTGCGGTGGTAAGGAGAAACTACATATGGGAAAAAAAAATTCCCTCGTTCATATTAATTCACCCATATCACGGGATACATTAACAGATAGTGAAGATGATGCTCCTCTAGAGGACTCTGGTGAGGGTGGAAGGTGAGGAATGTCTTCCTCTGGCAGCACAACAATGCCATAATCTGTTACAAAAAATTACTTTTCCAACTGATAGACGAACCATCTCCATGTGAGGAATCCTACCATCCAGCTCTGCCCCCAGGGCTAGCAACAGTCAAGTGGTAGCCATCAAAATGTGGTGTGCAGAAGTCTCTGGGAGGCAACTGTACTTGCCTCACTCAGTTTACAAACGGGACATAGAAATACAAATCTAGCAGGCCAGAGGCCTAGCAAATAAGGAAAGCAACTCAAGAAGCTCACTCCCAATTTGCTGCACTTCTCATTTGGTAACGATGAAGTTTCCATGGCACTAACAGAAATCTTTGTTTTAAGATATCAACGTTCAACACCCCAGCTGCACATATTTATTTACTGTTGCCATCCCAGATCTGTATGAGGCTCTCCATAAGATTGTATCAGTAGAAACCCTAACACAGACACTGTGTTAGCAGGATGTAATGACACTCTCAAACATTTAATGCACTACCAGACTTCTTACCAAACTGGATGTCCTTTATTGAAGTGGCAGCAGTAGTCTCATTCTTAGTTAATACTTTCACTGGGTACAGTATGTATTCAATTCTTGGATGCTTCTGGGATATCGTTTCTCACTATATGGTCTAATACCTGTTTTAGGTTCCCCAGACACTGTGACTTGGTTCTTTATTCCTGTAGACACCCTTTCCCCCTACCAATACAGGGGCTACTAAAACGTTCCAGAGTAAAAAAGGTTAATGGGTTAGTTAAAGTGGAAATCCCTGAGATAGAAACTGGATAAACAGATACATGAAATGGGAAGGAGATAAGTGGTACCACCTAGAAAAGGCTAGAATGTTCAAGTCAGTCTAAGTGTAGCACAGAGTCTGATGAGAAAGAGGCTGCAGAGTGCTGCTGCAAGTCGTTAGGCTGGGCTCAGGCCTTTAGGTATGTTGAGCTGGGGTGTACCTGACAGTACTGGAGTGGTGGCATGGCTCCAGGTCTGAGATGTGGCCCAGGTTGCTTGTCAGCTACCAGTTCCCAGAGGGCCTGCAGCAGCAGCAGCAGACAATGAGATCAGTCAAGCTCCCTAAGAGATGATAACAAGCTGTGTGCAGTCGGAGATGAGAAGCATCCAGAAAGGTATGGAAAAGCTTTTGAGGAAATAAAGTCAGAGAAGATAGCCTTGAGAGATGGAGATGATTAACCTTTGAGGACCTACTAATGGATACTCCGAATGTAAAGCTAAAGTAAAGCAAAAATGCCCAGAGGAAACAAAGCACTCAGATATGATCCAACGTGGCATAATGGGAAGTTCTATAGGAGCAGTACAGCAGTATAATGGACAGTACAGGATAAATACTCCATTACCTGTTGATGCCATCTGCTCTAGGGGAGGTCACACGTGTGTTCTGAGCACTGTACAAGGCTGCCACTGTTGCCCAGGGAGGGCCCATATAGCTCGTCTGCCCAGAGAGCACCGCAGTAACTAAGGTCTATCATTAAAGTATATATCTTATCAGTATTGTAATGTAACATTATGCTTCTAAGATTGTGAGAAAGGGAACTAAGATCTGGAAGCCCAAAACAGTAAGTAACTACCTTCCAGGGAGAGTTGCTTATAGTAGCACCATGTAAATAATTGTGTGAGTGCATTGAAAACAATATAAACCTCTATTGCTTTACTGGAGACCGTTGTGTGGATAATGATGTTTAGAAGAAGTTAGATTTGTCTGATGCTCGTAAGCATATCAGTTTCCACGTGTTCCCACAAAACTACTAAGAACCCTGGATTGCCTAGGTCGCCCCTGAAAAAGGGACCTCTGGAGCCCAGCGGGCTTACCTGGTTAACAAAATTTAATAAATAAACAAATTGCTCACTTCCATGGCGGAGAACACCATAGTGCAGTACCTGAGGGCTGAGGCTCAGAGTTACATTCCTATTGGTGTTGACCTGATGAGTTGTCATGGACATCTGTACTACAGACATTATAAGGTCCCTTCCTAGTGCAAAGTTTTAAACATCAGACGCCTGCCTGGGACCTTAGTAAATTCAGATGTAAGCGATGTAGAACTTTAATGAATTATGTAACTTGCTGGTTTTTTGTGCTGTTATGTATTTATTTCCTTATTAGCTTTTGGTAACTGGGTAAGGGCATTAGGCAAAGTCCTGCCTGTTTTCAGGCACAACCCCCATTTATATAGAAAGTCTTCTGCGAGTGTCCAAAATCCAGATGAACAATTATAGTTGAAATGATCCAGTATGCTTGTTGTAAGGAAACACTGCTTAGTCATTAGTTAGTTACTGATTTTAAAACTTGTGATTGGGAAAGGTGCACTGAGCCAAGGCTTGTTTCCAGGTGCAACCACAAGAAGGGGAACTGGAGGAAAGAAAAGGTGCTTACAGGTTGTAGAGGCATAATTACAAACACACATAACTGAATTAAAGGCAATCCAGCCAGCACAGCAATATTTAAACTTACCATATGTCCCCATGAAGGTGATTTTTTGCTCCTACCTGGCTCTCCGCAGCTCCACTCCTGGCTCTCTTGCTGATGCTTCTCTGAATGCTGGACAAGCCCTGTTGCCACTTATTGCCCATCAGGGCTCACTCCGAGCTTACTCACCTGTCAGGCATGCCACTGACCAGCTACCCCAGGGCATCACTGGTCAGAGAGGGGCAGGAATGGTGAACTGTGCGGTCAGGTAGCACAGCAAAGCCTACCCAAGGCCATCACCCAGAGCTCTGAAACAGCCATGTTCCTGTTTTTGTGGGGCTCCATCCACCTCCCACTTGCATGCGGCTGACATGGTTTTCTGGGGGCAGGGTCATTTGGCAGCATGTGGTCACACCTACTGCCAGGAATGCCTTTTCTAAGCCACCACCAGAAGCTGCTGTTGAAAGGGCATATAGCCACTTAACCTTCAGGAAGGAAGCTCCCTCTGTACCAGCCGATCCTGGGTCACCAGTGTGTCAGAGCGGTACCCCATCACTTGACGCTATGGAAAATAGTACATAATTAAGAGCAGCTAGATTAGAAAAATAAATTATAATAGATATCAAATATATAAGCAAAACAAATCAGGATTGCACTAGTAGAGAAAGTGGGCAGAGGAAAACAAAGTCAGTGAATAGCAAACTGAAGGCAGTATGGTGAAAGTCTGAAATGAGAACAGATAATTCAAGGTTCACCCACTGCGATGCAACATGAATCTGGTAGCTGTAAATTAGGGCACTAGAAACATGTCACCCGCAATGACCACGGCTGCACATTCCTCTGCAACCCAGCTACACCAACAAAGGACAGCAAGGGAGAAGAGCTAGTTTTTGCAGGGAGCTTTGCCCCCCACACACCCAACACTAAATAGAATCTCCTTTTGGTCTGAGCATGAGTGTTAACAGAGGAGAACAGTGCCGGCAGCGAAAACACTGTGAGTACAGGATGCTTGGAAATCCAGCACGCCCCTGTCATTGTTGACCTTTTCTCATTGCCCTAACTGTTGCCCCTTAATTGCATCACCCATGTAACAGTATACCATAATTCAGTACTAAGCTGAGTCATGGACAACAGTTATGGTCTCTTCAAACAGTATAAGGAATAATTAGCCGGTAGTTCTAAATAACATATGGAATAATACTGTATATAGGCAACCATGCACAACAAGACTGTGTTCCATCAAGGGGTGAGATAATATAATATAGAAGCTCGCGAGGTCTCTATTATGCCATGTCACCTTGAGATGGAAACACCAGCCATGTAGTGTATGGTTGCCTATATAATATTTTGTATAGTATATATGTTATAACTTACTTACCTTCTTTCTAACTCTGCCTTAAAATGTGGCCAAATAAACAGAAAACAGAGCAAACATGATATGATAAAAAACACTTTATGCAATTTAAGTAATATCTGCATGAGCTGACAATATTTCTAGTTGTTCATCTTTTAACAAATAGTTTCCTTGGGGTGTTTTCAGGCTTGGTATTGATATGTGCATTGTGAGGACTCTGCAGTGCATACAAGCATTAGGAATCTTAAAGACTCAAGATTTATTTATTTATTTAAGCGTTTTACCAGGCAGGCATACTGAGCAGAGTACCACTCGATTCCAGATGCACCCTGGGGGTGGGGGTGATAGGGAGAAAAAAAATTACAGAGATACAAAACAGAATTACAGAAAAAATACAACAGCAAATACAACAACTGCACAGTTAGTAATGAGGAAGAATACAATATATGATGGGGTACAATTTGGATATGTACTCCTACATTTTGTTAGCATTGAGGAGCTCGGAGTAATGCACCAGTGACAGAGATCCCATAGGACAGAAAAAAATAGACCCCTAGCTACTACCTAAGGGCCTGAATGCCAGACAGTGTAAGTGTCTGATTGGGTTGAAGGAAGCCACCTTTTGTAGAGGCAGCGATAGAGTCTGTGACATCAAGTAAGGAGAGAGCAGCTCAGTAGACAGGTATGATGCTAGGACCTTAACAGAGCTATTTGCATGAGCAAGTGGAGGAGAAGTGCATCTTTAGGAAGGAGTTTAGATGTAGTGGGCTGGAGGTGTGTCTAATGATGACCGGCAAAGAATTCCAAATCTTTGGCATACGATATTTAAAGACGGCCTGGCCAGAGGTGGTGGACACATGCAGGACATGGAGTAACCGGGAATCAATGTTCCTGAGTGAGTAGGCTGGTGGCGGGAGGGCTGCTAGGGCTGCTTTAAGGTAAGGGGGGAGGGTTTGTGCCCAAAATTTAGCTGTGGTCCTAACACAATGTGACAGCCTCCGATCATGGAGGGAAGGGAGATCTAAAGACCAGTAAAGGACACAGTGATGGGTTGTGGGGGGGGGGCAGTCTAGGACAAAACGACAGAAGGAGTGGAAAAGAGGATCGAGTCTGGCTAGGGAGGACTTAGGAGCTGCACTGCAGACCATGTCCCCAATGTCCAGTATTGGGAGGATCATTTTCTATGCTGTTGTACCACAACTGTAAAATAGGTAGGGAAAATACTGCATCCTGAATGGCTAGGACCTATGCACTGAGAGAGCACAATGCACAGGTAAAAAATGTGCTAGTAATAAGGAGAAAGCACACTAACAATATCAATGCCTTTTTTTTTAAATTCCTGCTTTCCATTACAAAGATGGCTGCCGCCTTTACTAACAAAAAAAATCACTTTGGCCTTAAAAATTAAACTCCCTCAAAACTAAAAGAACAAGCAAAATTATTAAATGTTATTTTCCTTTATATTACCCTCCTTGCACACATACACACATTAAAATGAAGTATGACTACCAGTTTTATTTTTGAAGTTTTTTTTCTGACCATGCCCCACATATCCTCACTCGCTTACCGGGGAAGTTTTGTTCCTTGCTTTTACCCAGATACAACTGAATACAGTGTTTTACTGAGGCTTTCTGTTGCGTGTGTTTATGAGAGAAAAGGCAAGCATTCAGCCAGTAGAATTCTGCACAAGTCTAAATTCCTGCATTCTAAGATAAACAAACATTCCTTCTATTGACTGTATCCTTAAATAGATGCTTGACAGCTGGGGAGGGACTACTTTTTACATTTGCTTGTGCACACAATGCCCAAGAAACATATTGAGGTTAATAGAGCATTGCAGAGGTGTGGCAGTGTTGTGGCCAATGCAGGGGGCGCTTCAATGGGCACGTCCCTCAGCCACCAGTGAACAGGGAAGCTGACAATGACTGCAGTTTCAAAGCGAGCACTGCACTTGAAAGATGTCTACTGCTCCAATCAGGGACAGTTTCGTCATTGCAGCGGCAGATCTCTTTCCCCCCCTTCCCGGCAACCAGGCACATTCTAGCCATGCACATTACAGTGCACAGTAATGCTCATGGCTGGAGTTATGAGCAACTTGTTTGCTCAGTGTGCCTTTCCCGGTGAAACATATTAATAAATAAACAAGCAAACATAATTAATGAGCCCCCCCCACTTTGCATAATTGGCAGCTCCTGCCACCAACCACACACTCCCACCAAAGCCGACACTGGGGTTCCCAGTCCCCGTGTCAGCATATATACCCCTTCCCCCCAATAATGTTGCAATATTGAACTCAATTAATGGCACAGAGTTAGAATTCTTAACCATAATATAGCGTATCCATTTAGTCCACCTTGAAGTGCACTGCTTCTGTCTAGTATTCAAAGCAAAAGTGATATACTCCATTCTGTAAATCTGATTTACAATGTCCCTCAATGTGTCCAGAAGAGGATGGTCGGGATCTAACCATTCTCTTGTTAGGGCCTTTTTCCCAGCTGCAATTAATATTCCTAGTAGATACTACAAGATTCTGTCCTGGCAACCTCTAGGGTACACTAATAACAAAACAATTTAGGAGTGAAACTATTTTCTGTTGAAGAACTTCCCCAATTTCTGTGCCCAGGTCCTGTAGATACCGAGCAAGTTTTGGGCAGGACCATAATCATGGTCAAGGTCATGGGTCACATGCGTGGTCAGCATTCAGTTCTCCACACTGCTGCCCCCCCCCATGTATACTAGGCAGTGACCTGTGGTGTGCAGAAGAAATGAAGCAAATGTTTCCACATATACCCCCAACATGAGTGGGAACTTGTGACCTGATGCACCTGCCCACAGCCTCTCTACCAGTCTTCCCATGTATCTAGAACTGGGGTCATTTCTTCAAAGTATTGTGTTAGCAGAATCAGATATAAGAATGAGATTTGATGACAGGTTATGCCAGTTTTGCAATAAAAAATAAAGGTCATTAATATCAGTGGCACATTTCCCATATCACGAGCTGTCCTGGGAAGGTTTTCAATATAATGCTGAGTTTGTAAATACCTGAAAAAGTTTCTCTGTGGCAGGCTAAATTTATCAAAAAATTAGTATGTATATTGTATAGCATATCTGCTCCCCTGCCTATACCCATGGTCCTGTCATGCTGGCAGAAAACTGTCAGCCTGACCCAGCGAGTGAAAATGGGGCATGATGGCTGTTAAGTGACGTTTTTGCTTCATTTCTTTCCATACCACTATCATGTGCTTAATAGGTGGAGCCATCATACTAGGCTACTCCCCCCTTAGGTATAAAAGAGATGTTGTAACATAGTGGGGATATCCATCACATCCCCCTCTACCTGTGACCACATGGTAAGAGGGAGGGGCTTATGCCTGAGCCATACAAATGAGAAGCCCAGTGGTAAGTGCACAGGTCTGGAAGAACTAATCCTCCCTCTTTTAGTAAAATTAAAATATTATATTTTATTCTAGGTTTGTAAACCACCCAATTATATAGAGAGAAATCAACTTTTTCCAGTGATTCCATGTATCCATGCATATTTTAAGCAGCATGTTTTGAAATAAGCTTAAAAACATATGTAAGGTTACCATGCAGGTAAAGTCAATATGTCACGATACCCAAGGATAATATGCCCCGATATTCTAGATCCTGGATCAATTGCACTGAAAAGGGGAGCATAGATAGCTTTATTGAAGTTCTTTGGATTAGTAGTTGATTTTACCCCTAAATATTTCATAGTTTGCATGTCCCATTTGAGCTGATATTGGGTTTGTAAAGTACCAGAGGGGGTAAAGGTAAATTTTGAAATGTTGCTTTGAAGTATTACATTTATACACTGACACGGTTCAATAACTGTGGAGCAGTCAAAATGCAGATGGAATGGAGGTTTCTGGTTCACCAAAATACAAAAGAAGGTCATCAGTGTGTAATGCTAATTGATGATCCATGCCCCCATACCCAACTACTCTGATATTAGGGTCATGCTAAAGAGCTTGGGTCAAAGACCTATATAAGAGCAAATAAAAGGTGTGACATAGGGTACCCCTGTCGGGTCCCTCTATGTAAATAACTGGTGTAGAGATACGCCCATTTGTCTATACACATTCTTTTGGGGCAACGCATACCCTTTTGGGAAGTTCCACTTACGGGACAAGGAATTTCGGCACCCCTAGTACTGAGTGCAGGAAGGGCCAGGAGGCCTGGTCAAAGGCCTTCTCTGTATCATAGCTTAAAAAACAGCTGGGCTGCCATATTAGTGCACCTGGTGTTATCCATAGTCTGGCAGGATTTTACAGACCTGTCTGATAAGGCTGAATGAAACACAGAAACATAGAATTTGATGGCAGATAAGGACCGCTTGGCCCATCTAGTCTGCCCGTTTCCCTACCTAATGGATAAGCTGCAGATCCTAGTTAACCAACAACCTACTTCCTCCTACCTCCCACTAGAACTGCTTTATGTCTGTATCATGCATTCTTGAATTCCCCCACTGTTTTTGACTCTACAACCTCCTCAGGAAGGCCGTTCCATGCATCTACAACCCTCTCTGTGAAGAAATACTTCCTCACATTACCTCTGAGCCATCCCTGCTCTATCTTCAAATTGTGCCCCCTTGTTCTTGCACATCTCTTTTTCTGAAAGATGCTACCCTCTTGAACTTTGTTAATTCCCTTGAGGTATTTGAAAGTTTCTATCATGTCCCCCTTTCCTCGAGGCTATACATCTTAAGCTCCATTAGTCTTTCTTCATATGTCTTCTAGTGCAGACCCTGAACCATTTTGGTTGCCCTCCTCTGGACAGCCTCCGCCCTGTCTATGCCTTTGCGGAGATGGGGTCTCCAGAACTGTACACAGTACTCCAGATGTGGTCTTATCAACTGTCTGTACAGAGGGCCAACAACTTCCTATTTTCTACTGGTGATGCTTCTCCCTATGCATCCCAGTATCCCTCCAGCCCTCTTTACTGCCTTCTCACATTGCTGGCCCACCGTTAGATCATCTGCTATGACTACCCCCAGGTCCCTTTCCATTTTTATTGTTATCAGTATCTAACCCCCCACTGTGTACTCTTCCCGTGGGTTTTTGTTTCTCAGGTGCATTACTTTGCACTTCTTTGCATTGACTCTAAGCTGCCATGCATTTGACCATTCCTCCAACCTTGCCAAGTCCCTTTTCATCCTTTCCACCCCACCTTGCGTATCAACCCTGTTGCAGATCTTTGTGTCATCTGCAAAGAGACATACTTTCCCTTCTAGTCCCTCTGCAATGTCACTTATAAAGACATTAAAAAGGACTGGACCCAGTGATGAACCCTGCGGTAACCCACTAGTAACCCTCCCTTTCTTCACTGTGTACTCCATTTCCTATTACCTGCTGTGTCCTGTTGTCCAGCCAGTGTTTTACCCAGGCTACCACCCTGGGACCCACTCCCAGGCTGGCTAATTTGTTTATTAATCTTTTGTGCGGGTCAGTGTCAAATGCCTTGCTAAACTCCAGGTAGGCCATGTCCACAGCCTGGTCTACTACTTTGGTCACCCAGTCAAAGAAATCAATTAGATTTGTCTGACATGACCTTCCTGCTTTGAATCCATGCTGCCTTGGGTCCTGTGCCCCACTGGCCTCTAGGTACTCAACAATTCTTCCTTCAGAAGTGATTCCATCATTTTCCCTACCAGTGAGGTCAAACTGACAGGTCTGTAGTTTCCTGCCTCTGTCTTGCTCCCACTTTTAAGGAGGGGAATCACATCTGCCCTCCTCCAGTCCTCAGGTACCACACCATCCTCCCATGATTTATTAAAAAGGGTAGTCAGTGGTGTTACTAGTTCTTCCATTAGTTCTTTTAGAATTCTGGGGTGAATCCCACCATGCCCCATTGCTTTATCCACCTTCAGTTTTAAGAGTTCTTTCAGAACCCTTTCTTCTGTGAAAGGACTATCAACCCCCCATCCGGAGTGCTTCTACTGACTGGATTTGGCATCTCCCCCTGCTTTTCCATTGTGAATACTGAGCAGAAGTATTCGTTCAGTATCACTGCTTTTTCACTATCGCTCTCTGCCCAACCACCTTCCTCTTTATTCAGCCTCAGTATCCCTGCCTTTGTCTTTCTTTGCTCCCTAATGTACCTATAAAAGGTTTTATCCCCCTTCTTAACTGAGTTGGCTATCTTTTTCTCAGTTTGGGCCTTTGCTATTCTGACTGCCTTCCCACTTCCTTCTGCTTTAACTGGTACAGTTCTCTGTCCTGCTCCTTCTGTGTTTCCTTATACATCCTGAATGCTATCTTTTTCTCCCTTCCCTTCCCTGCCACTTCTTTTGAGAACCATAGTGTTTTTTCTTTCATTTTGATTTGTTTATTTGCTTCACAAAAATGCCTGTTGCCTCTGTGATGGCGGTTTTGATGTTTCCCCTTTGTTGCTCCACCCCACCTTCTTGCCTGTTTGCTAGTGCTTTTCTGAAGCACTCTCCCATTTTGACAAAAATCAGCCCTCCTGAAGTCCCGTACCTTCACTTTTATATGGCTTGACTCTACAGCTAAGTTTCTCGTGAACCACACTGTTTGGTGGTCGCTTGTTCACGGATTGCTACCCACTTCAAGATCAGAGATCCTCTCTCCATCCCCATTTGAGAGTACCAGGTCTAAGATTGCTCCCTCCTGAGTGGGTTCCAAAACTAGCTGTCTGAGGCATGCCCCCTGTAGGGCATCAAGAATGGCCCTGCTCTTGGATGAGGCTGCAGCAAAGGTTCTCTAGTTAACATCTGGCATATTCAGGTCCCACATCAGCAATATCTCCCCTTTCTCTGCCATCCTAAGGATGCCTTCTATCATTTCCTTGTCCATTTCTTCCCCCTGAAACAGGGATCTGTATACAACCCCTGTGCGGAATGTAGAGCCATTTCCAGTCTCCAGGGTGACCCACAGTGCCTCCTCTCCTCCCTGTTTACCCTTTAGTTCTGTTGCTTTGATCCCTTCCCTTACATGGAGAGCTACTCCTCCTCCTCTTCTTCCCTCCCTGTCCCTCCTGCAGATTGTTTACCCTGGTATGTTGACATCCCAGTCATGGTTCTCTGTGTACCATGTTTCTGTGACTGCCACAATATCCAGGCATCCCTCTTTCATCAAGGCCATCATTTCGGTGAGCTTTTTACCTAGACTACGGGCATTGGTACTCATTACCCTTCATTTTTTTATGGCTTTATTTCTTTTTGCCCCATCCCTGTCCTTACTGCCTTTGTCTTTTTCTCCATTTACCCCTGCCCTTCTCCCTATTGACTGCTCTATCTTGGAGTTTACCTCACTAACTACCCTGATCTTTTGGGGCTAAGTTGCCTTCTCCTTTTCAGCACCTCCCACCTTGGCTAGCTTAAATGCTTGCCAATGAAGCATTTAAACCTATCACCTAGGATCCTGTTTCCCCTCCTGGATAGATGCAGACCATCATGCCTGTATAGGCCTGCATACCTCCAGGTGGTGCCCCAGTCCCCAATGAAGCCAAATCCCTGAGATCTGCACCAGTTTTTCAACCAGTCATTGAATCCCATGGTGTGGAGTACCCTAGCCTCATCCATGCCATAGACAGGTAGCACTTGTGAGAAAGCTACCGCATGTACTACTTGTCTAAGGTCCCTCCCCAACTCCACAAACTCCTGTTGCACTGCTCTGATCCCATTCTCAGCCAGGTCATTCATCCCTAGGTGGATAATGACATCCAGCTCACTCCCCCTTGCAGCTGCTCCCACGATCCTGAGGATTCATTTCCTGGCCCTCCAAGCCATAGCGCTGGGCAGGTACCTTACCTCCCTTTCCCCTCCCTCCCCCAGTTCTACCCCCCTAACAACTGAATCCCCCACCAGGAGTTGTTTCCTTCCCCTGTGGGGTCCTGTGCCACCTTCCTGTGGGTCTCCATTTTGGAGGTTCCCAGCATCCTCCTTGGTCTCCACTGCAGGTGCCTCCATAGAGGAACCAAGCTACACCAGAGTGGTGAATGAATTGTGGAGAGGCACAACTGGAGGGATGCACCTCTGTTCCACCACCCTCACCCTTCCTGAGCCCACCATGGTCCAACCATGCCTGTGAGCAGTCCATCCAGGGGGCCAGCTAGAATTACAATAAATAATTTGAAACCAGTACTAAGTACTGATATAGGCCTATAGGAGTCACAAAAAGATGGGTTCTTGCCTGGCTTTGGTATTATGGAAATAACTACGTAGTCCCAGGATGACGGAGGGTGTTCTTCATTAAGCATAGAGTTATACCGTTTTAACAAATGGGGTAACAGTCGGACTTTCTACATCTTATAAAATTCTACTATGTGCTCATCCGGACCCTGTGCCTTTTGAATTTTTGTTTTGGATAACACTTCAATCAAGAATTTCCTCCTCTTCAATTGGAGCTAACAGAAACTGACCTTTATGAATGATCTTTAACCTCACTGAGCTGAGGCAGTTCCAATCCTGAAAGAAAAGTGGACACTGACTCAGGTTCGGAAGGGTGGTCTTGAGGGTAATCTGTAGCATAATGACTCCTAAAAGCCTCTGCTATCCTCTCTATATTAGTCATTACTGCAGCCATAATAGGGTGTGTTTTCTTTGCAATAGCAGATCGAGCCTTTAGCTTGCAGAGATGGGAGGCTAGCACATGGAAAACCCTGGCCCCCACTTCATAATATCTCTGATGAAGGAATGTCAAAGATATTTCTCTTTGTTTTAAGTGTCAGACATTGAAATTGTTCTTTATGTTCTCTAAAAGTTATTCTTAATGCATGTTAAAAACTTTTATAACTCACTGAAAAAAAACACGCTAGCCATGTATTATGAGTATTTAATAATTGGTGACCAGTTATAAATTTGCCATTATAACCAGCTGGCTATAACAGCAAACATGTGCCCTGTTTACCTCACGTTACGCACGTGCACAATGCCTCCATCGTGCACTCAGCTCACACTAAACAGATTCAGAGTAAGTGTTTTCATAAGCTTCTTCATAATGGTAGTTGCTGTTCAGTTACTTTAAAGGGACACTGTCAACCCCTTAGGTCTCAAAGTATCCCTAGTTTAAAAAAAACATTTTATGATTGCCAGAATTCTGTAAAGATTGTTAGTGTAGCTGGTAGTTTCAGTGTGACTCTTATTTTCTTTAAAAAAGTAAAAAACAGTCTGCCCAACATACTGGTGTTATCACACCAAAACAGGTTTATTTACATTCCTTGATCAACTCCAAATGCATCTTTCCTGGCCTTGGGAACACCCACGAAACAGTCTAGCTTCTCATGGTGCTGTGGGAGTTTAGGAGGCTACTGCTTTATGAGTGACTGCACTGTTTTGGGTGTGTTTCTCATGCTCAGAAAGTATGCTGTAAGTACAGCAACAGGATTGTAAACAAAAACAAGGTTGTTTATTAATAAACATTGCCCTGCATTTCAGTTCTACTAAGCAAGGAAACAGACAAAACAAACAGCAACATCAGTGAATTTTAGAGAGGGTAAGTAATCATAAAATGTGGAGTTTCAGCTAGAAATAATATGATGAAAAACAGGTTGACAGTGTCCCTTTAAGTCTAGTTTCCAGGCAATCGTGCAAAAATGAAAAAAAAAATTAAAAGGGAAACCTCACTATAGCCTGACTGCACTACCAGAACTACCGTTTTCTATAATTACTGCGTAGTGTTTTCAAGGCGAGAAAATGCTACCCAGCAATTATATAAAATAAGACATGGGGTAGTGTGTAAAACTCACATTTTACAACATCACTGCTATTGAATAGTTGTAAAACCCCTCAAGCTTTGCTCTTGGGATATATGTAGCATCCGACACCGTGGGTGAGTGTAAAATTCTTGTTATACACAACACTCCTTGTATTATTGTATATATTAAGTACACCAAGAGTTCTATTTACATTATAGAACCACAAGACTGAACCTTGAGTGGTCATCGATATCTCCAGAACTTATGTTGTGCAAATACACTTGTTAATTTAAATTATGCAATAGGCGTGGGCACAAAACCCATTGAATAAATCCATTTATCTTCACAGCCGTTGAATAAATAAGATGTATCTACACAGTAGTGATGTCATCAATACTTATCTACTGTACATAGTAGTGCTGTTATGTCTCCCCATATTCAAATGCAAACAACTTTAAAAGGAAAAATGACAGCATAGTACTGTGAGCACAAAAATTGTTCAGCACAAAAATATCTAAAAAATGAGTGGTGTTTCATTTATAGATATCTTTCAGGTTTTTTTATAATTAGCAAAAAAAACTGCAGAAAATTCAATTTTTTTTTGCACTTTTTTGACAAACAAATATGAATAACTTTAAAATGAAAAATGATAGCTTGGTACTGTGAGCACAAAATTTGTTCAGCACAAAAATATCTACAAAATGAGTGGTGTTTCATTTAATAGCAACCACAATGCTAGGCAGACCTACACTAGAAAAGTGAACAAAATGTCACAGAACTTATAATTAAAAACAAACAAAAAAAAAAACAGTCAAAAGCAAATGTCCCTGCACTGACAGAAAGCATCCCTTATTACATAAATGAAATATACAATGGTGAGCTGTCCGATAAATGATTTATTTACACTCGTGCTGTTTGGCCTCGGACACCTCACTTGTGGCTTACACCACTCGTGAAGTTATCCGAGGTCAAATAGCACTTGTGTAGATAAATCATTTATCTAATAGCTCACCATTGTATATCCCATATCTATCTTTTTTTAAATTACACAGTTTCTCAGGTAGAGTGCCTCTTACTTCATGCAAGCAGCAGGGCAAGTTCCTGCTGAGTGCATCTTTTGGTGAAGGAGCGGGTTGTTTCACTGGGTGCATTGCATATGTGGCTGGTATTTGTTTGTGAGATATTCAAGGAGCATCATCTGGAGCATGCAGATGGACGACATGAGAAAAGAATGTCAACATTCTCAAAAAGTCATTATTTACACAAGTGATATCACAATCATGAAGAATGGCGTTTGTGATGCTGCTATCATATATAGCAACTTTAGAACCCAGCATCAGCATATGCACTAACCACATAATATACTGTTATATCCAGCCGAGTGTAAAAACATTAGGATTATGAAAATACAGTACGTCTATTAGTACCTTTTCTGTTGGTATCTCTACTGCGCATGAATATGAGTGCATCAATACAGCAGCAGCCAGAGATACGCCCCAGCTGCAGAGCCAATGTCAACGTGTCCACAGTGTTTGACATGCCCACATCCCCCTCCTCTGACTCAACAGGGGTACTAAGGTGGAGGCAGAGAATGGCATGGACATCACCTCCCTTAGGAGCATGTCGAAATGGTACATTTGTTATCTTTCTCTGAGAGGCCCATTGCGAAATCCTGATCTTGGGATTAACACCCAGCACAGCAGCCAATCTGAGCGTACACTGTATTCATGAATAATTAATTAAACTTAGAATTTAATATAATTACTGGTGAGGGTCAATTACAACCGGAAACCAGTATCTGAAATTCTCCATTACACATACACATTGTATTTAACATAAGTGTGTGTAACAGAGAATAGCCTTCCTCTCGCACAGAGGAACTGAGATAAAACAGTTTATTTTTGTTCTGTTTCTCTCCTACCTGATAACCAGTATTTATATAAAATAAAGTATGAGCGACCATTAAAACCCACTTTTGCACATACCCTCAGCTTATGATACCCAAATAAGCTACTCAACCTTTGGTCTTGCAGTTTATTTGGTGTCAGGTACCTTAGGAGTGTAAAAATATTTCATTACACTTTTCCCCATACATTATTCTTTATATAATTACTGGCCAGCATTTTAGTAGCTAAATAATTGTTTTGTAATTTTTGATTTTAACTGGTCAGGTGTAACCACAACCTGTCAATCAGACTCGAACTGCAGGAGCTGTATGTCCAGTAGCACATCTGCCTTTATTTTATTTGTTGAGTTGTTGCTGACCGGGAAAGAAGGGCTTGGCAATTCTGTTTATTTTCAGCCTCGTTTAAAGTTTTACAAACAATCAAGTTAAAGTTTACATAACTGAACTATGAGGTTCACAATGATTTTATATAACTGAACTGTCCCTATGTCTTCTCCAAACCCCTCCCTCAATAAAAGTGTTACATACAAACATATGAATGTGCCGGCAGAAACAGACCACCAGGTCCATCTAAGTCTGCTCAAGTGTGCAGCTAGCACACCTAGTTTGCAGCTGCCCTGCACCCCCCACCTCCTCCACCCTCACTCTTCCTTGTTCCCTATCCCATACCCTTTTAAAGCTTTTCAGAGATTTACATGATACCACCCATTCTGGTTGTGTGTTCCATTTTGCTACCACCCTCTCCATGAAATAGTGTCTCCTGATTTCCCTCCTAAATCTTCCCCCCTCTATTTTTAGCCCATGCCCCCTGGTGTCCCTCCCCCTCCTTAGCTTAAAGACCCCATCTGCCCCATCCTTATTGATTCCCCTCTGATACTTGAATGTCTCTATCATGTTTCCCCTGTCCCTTCTATCCTCCAGGGTGTACATATTTAGGTCTCCCAGCCTGCTCCCATAGTCTCTCCCCTCCATTCCACATATCATCTTTATTGCCCTCCTCAGCACCCCCTCCAATAGCCTGATATCAGGCTTCAGGTATGACCTCCAAAACTGCACACAATACTCCAAGTGCATCCTTACCAGCGACCTGTAGAGGGCCAAGATCACCTTTCTTTGCCCAGACAAAACTCCCCTCGCTATACACCCCAGCATTTTGTTCCCTTTTGCAGCTACTCTTCTGTAATGGGCAGTGTTGTTCATGGTCCCTGTTACCATTACCCCTAGTTCCTTCTCCTCCTCAGAGATCCCCAGCTTAACCCCCTCCCCCAGCTAGTATTTTCTCCTTGGGTTCTTTGCCCCGAGGTGCATAATCTTACACTTCTTTGCATTGAACCCCAGCTGCCACCTCTCTGACCACTTCTCTAGCTTGCTTAGGTCACCCTGCAGCTGCTTCCATCCCTCCCATCCATCCACCACTGCTCCCATTTTGGTGTCATCTGTGAATAGACTTACCTTGCTCACCACCCCGTGCGCAATGTCTGATATGAAGAGCGCAAATAATACTGGTCCCAGCACAGAGTCCTGTTGCACCCCACTCGTCACCGGCTTCAGAGCTGAGAGCTCCCCTCCCACCACTACCCATTGCAGCCTCCCACTCAGCTAGCTTGTAATCCAGTTTGTCATTTTTGCCCCTATACCAGTTAGCTTCCCCCCCCAAGCCACCCATGAGACACCGAATCAAAGGCCTTGCTGAAGTCCAAGTAAAGAACATCCACTGCATGACCCTTATCCAGCTCACCTTTTACCCAGTCATATTGTATCAGGTTGGGGTTTGACAAGACTTCTCCAAAATGAACTCATTCTGCCTCATATCCTGGAGGCGGCTGTTCTCCAGGTATGACTCCAGTCTTTCCTTTAGTATTGTTTCCATGAGTTTGCACACTATGGAGGTGAGACTTACCAGATGATAATTATCCAGTTCATCCCTTGGTCCACTCTTGTGTAACAGCACCGCATGTGCCATCCTCCAGTCCAGTAGCACACATCCTGATTCCAGTTAGGTGCTGTACAGATCTGCCAGCGGCTCCGCCAACACCTCCGCCATCTCCCTCATCACCATGGGGTGGATACCATCTGGCCCTGGTGCCTTGTCTACCCTCAGTGCCTTCAATCCCTCTAGGATTCTACCTACCTCAATTCTTTCATCTGTCACCTCCTCTCCCTCCCCTGTCCCCACCCATGGTGGTAGCGGTCTCCCCTTTTCTTCCATGAACGCTGAGCAAAAGCATTAATTCAGTGCTTCTGCCTGTTCCTCACTCGTTTCTATCCACTCTCCACTCTTTTGTATCCTCACTATTGTCTCTTTGCACTACCTTTTCTCCCTGATGTATCTGAAAAAGTCTTCCCTTCCCCCCCCATTAATTCCCTGCACTAATCTCAGCTCCCTCTGGGCCTTGGCTTCTCTCACTTTTCTGGTCACCTCTCTGGAATATCCTGCATACTCCTCCCTGTCCCCTTCCTTCCTTCCTCATCCTCTTATACCTCTGGTGTGTCTCTCATTTGCCCTCACAACCTCCACTACCTTGCTGTTCAACCAGCATGGTTTCCTTGCTCTGCTCCTCTTACTCTGTGTTTTGGTGCAGGCTTCCATTGCCTCTGTAATCCCCCATTTAATAATATCCCATTTCTCCTCTGCATCTGTCTACTGCCTTATGCCCTCCAGTTTCCCTTTCAGTACTTCCCGCATCCTCCCAAAGTCCGCACCCATGAAGTTTACCACCCGAGTTACAGATTTCTCTGGCTCCTCAGACATCGTGATATTAAACCACACCATTTGGTGATCGCTGTCGGCTAGTGAGTCCTCCACACTTATTTCCCTTACTGTTTCCCCATTCGACAGTAGCAGATCTAAAGTCTTCTTTAGCCTAGTAGGTACATTGACCAACTGCGTCAGGACACTGTCCTGAATTGCATCCAGGAGCACTTGCTCCCTAGCAATGGAGGTGACTGGAATGCTCCAGTCAGCCCCCGGCAAGTTGACATCCCCCATGATGACCACCTTCTCTTTTCTACATACCTTTCTGATTGATCCTGCTAATTCCCCATCAAGCTCCTCAGACTGGGACGGCAGCCTGTATACCACCCCCAAACCTCAGTTTCCTGCCCCTTGAGTCTTGGAGCTGCAGCCAGATTGCCTCTTTTCTCCTTTCCTCCCCCTCATCCCTTGTGCATTTGATCCCATCCCTCACATAGACTGCCACCCCATCCCCCCACTCCCATCCTTAAGATCCTTCTTGTATAATTTGTATCCTGGGATTGCCAGATCCCAGTCCTGGTGCTCAGTTGCCCATGTTTCCATGACAGCTGCAATATCCACCCTCCATGCTGCCAAGGGTGCCTGTAGCTCAGCTGATTTTTTGCCTAAGCTTCTCGCATTCAGTGAGACCACCCTCCATCCTGCCCCTTTCCCTTCATCACCCTCCATCTCCTCCCTTCTTCTCCCTCTCTTTTCGGCAACCCCGAGTCCTTCTCTGCTAGCCCGGGGGGTAGGCTGTGACTCCACTCTATCAGATCCCTGCCTACCTGCTGTCCACTTGCCACCCCACTATCTAGTTTAAATCTGCCTTTGTCTCAATATACCTCCCCAGTCTTTGCTTTAATACCTCCTTCCCTTCCCTGCTCAGGCACTGCCTAACCTTTCAAACAGATGCTGGACGGTAGTTATAAAAAACAAAACATGGGTAGGTATGTAACACAAACTTTTACATACATCCTTGGTATGGGATGCTTTTATAATCCCCTCAAGCTTACCTCTTGGGGTTTAGATAGCGTACCATACCTTTGGTGTATATAACGTTCTGGTTACACACACCTACCCATGCATTGTTCTCTGTGTATTGTTTATATTGTTTGGATTACTGTAAGGTACCTAGAGCCGCTGGGATTGGATGCTAAATAAATAACACTACTACTACTGCCGCTACTGCTACTGCTTCTACTCCTACTGAGGGGTCTACGGAATTCTTCTTAAAGTTTAGAAATTCCACTATAAGAGAGTATCAGAAAAACCCAGTTGAGATTAAAAGTTGCTTCAAGTCAGAATAATCTAAGCAAGAGTTTTACCTTGTCTATTCCAAGTACTGAGATAAAAGATCAGATGAATTCTGTTTAAAATATATTGGTAACATGGTATTATTGAAAATGTAATGTTTGTAATAAAGAAATGTTCAAACTAAGCATAGGATTGTTTGTTTTCTCCCAGCTGCACCTGGTTTACAACACTAGATACAATATATTTCTCTCTCCTAAGACTGGTTGCAGGGCTAAAGCACAGCTGGGAGGTACTTCCTGGGTGGAGCGTCAGGCAGGAAACGAAGCTCTGCAGCAGGGGTATCCTCATCTCCCCTTCCAGATCCCACCAGTCTTCTTCCTGTTTCACAAGTGGCAGGTACTCTGAAGCTGAGCTCTGCAGTTTTTTTTTGGTCACAGCGCAGCCATCTATTTTATTTTTTTCGGGTATCTTTAGGGCTTGCAGCCTTTTGCCCTTCCCAATGCTTCATCGTTCGATTGCTAGGTTGATCAGGGGCTCCAGGCTCAGCCATGTATGCTGTACAGCCTGCCCCCCCACCTCCCAGCAGCAAATGAGGAGCAATCATCCAGGAGTCAGCATCAGAACAGGAGTCAGCAGCAGAGTAGGACATGAGAGTAGGTCACAGTGCAGTCAGAATCTCCAGCGACCTCCTTACATCCGGTCGCAAGCTCCATGATCTCCAAATCTCCTGCACTTATTGGCCCCGGTCCTGAGCATGTTCTACCTCCAGAGCACAGCAGAGGTTGTCCACAGTAAATATAGACAGTTTTTGGGGGGCAGGCGGGAGGACAAACCCAGCCTTTGTGAGGGTGAAACAGTTAACCCTTGAGGAAATAACAAGAGCGCAACCTCATGCTGGTGGCCATCTTGTCAGGGTGAAAAAGTCAACCCTCAAGGGAATAAAAAGAGTACAATCTTGCACTGGCAGCCATCCTCTCAACATCTATTGGGCCATTTACTTGAACCAGGGCAGGCCAGGGGCCCTACATATCTGGCATACAGTCAGGCCAGTTGTTTTGCCTGTCCTAAGTGGGACAAGTTGTGGGAGAATTTGCAGATACTGTCCCCCTCATCCACTGGGGTGCCATCTGTTTACCTTGGGACTTCTGGGGTCCATCTGACTTGCCTGGGAACACTGTGTCCTTTCATCTTCAAGCATGACATTGGAGGCAACCCAGCTAAAGCCAACAGAAAAACTGTCCAGGGGCAGAAAATGCCACAAGTGTAAATCCCCCTTGTTGGCCACTTTGGTTTGTTCACAGTGTCTGAAATGTGAAAAGGCAGCATCATGGGACTCTGCCAATGCAGGAGAAGGGTCCTCCTCATCCACTCACCATCTGGAGGGTACCCAGTTCACTCTCCCAGAGGTGTCCATATCAGCTTCTCGCCCCCGAGAATCTCAGCAACAGACCTTGTTTCAGCTGGCCTAGTTAATTGAGAGGCTGAACATGGCATTTGCTTAGACCTAGCCTGTTTTGATTGGCAGCCCCTCCTCTCATCAGGCAGAAGCCACAAGAAAGCTACAGGAAACACACAGTCCCCTCTTTCGAAGATGAAGAACCTCGAGGGCAGCGTCACGCCAAGAAAAAGAGGCAACCCCACTATCCCATCACTAAGGACTGGTCTAGGGATGGTTTTCCCCATCATAAGCAAAAGAAGTGCAGACTAAGATCACCTTCTCCATCAGACTCCAGTTCTTCTTCTCCAGACAACTCCTTGGACTCAGACATGGAGTCCACCAGGTACTTTGATCTAGAGAACCTGAATTTCTTCATCAAGAACGTGATCCAGGAAATTCACCTTGGTTCCTCTCCAACCCCAGCTAAGCCCTCCAAGCTGGCCTTTAAAGTTATCTTCAACCATTAAACCATCCACAGCATTTCCTATTCCACCAGCAATAGTGGACCTGCTCAAAGAAGAGTGTCAGGGCCCAGAAAAAATGTATCCTGTTCCGTGCCGGATTACCAAACTTCTAAAATTTGGCAAAAAGCAGTCAGAAGCATGGCTGAATCTGCCCAGGATCGACCCTCTGATTTCAAATCTCACAAAAAAGACCATTATTCTGGCAGATGGAGGGGCTACCCTCAGAGATCCAGTGGACCGTAAGGTGGATTCTTCCTTGAAGAAAGCTTTTCAGGCACCGGCAGTATCCTTGAAAGCAGCTGCAGCTAACCTTTTCTCAGCCAGAGCCTCCCTTTCTTGGGCCACAGACCTGGCATTTCAACTGGCAGAGGAATCTGAAAAGAATAGGGAGGCATTGCAACAACTTCAGCTCATCAGGCTAGCCTCCGCCTACTCAGCAGATATCTTGGAGGATGGGTTAGGTGTGCAGCAAGAACCGTGTTCTATCAGACCTCAGCTAGAAGAAACCTTTGGTTATGGGTATAGCAAGCAGAAGCCTCTTCAAAAATCCATCTGGTAAATGCCCCCTTCGAAGGCAACTTTCTCTTCGGCTCCGCTGTCAAGGAAGCAGTGAAGGAATCCGAAGAAACTGCCAAGGTCCGAATGCCTCAATCAAGGTCAAGAGACAAATCCTTGTCTGGCAGATCTAGTCAGCCTTTTCATGGCCAAAATTACAACAAGGGTCAAAACAGAGAGTTCTCAGACAAGCGACCCTGGTTTTCCTCTCGCAACCAATGCAATTTCAGAGACGGAGGAATGGCAACCGTGAAACCAAAGGTCAGCTCAAAAAATCCTCACAATGAGGCACTGCAGACCCATCCCTGCATAGCGTATAGACTTTCCAACTTCGTCGAGGAATGGGTCCATTCCACTACAGATAGATGGGTACTGGACATTGTCCTCAAGGGAAATCTGATGGAATTAGACTCAACCTCCCCCCCATTGCCTCATTTTATTTTCTCACCTCTTTCAACAGAACCCAACAAAAGGTAAGCCATGCTGCAGGCAATAACAGACCTACTGCAGAAAGGGGCCATAGAACCAGTTCCCCCAATGGAGTTAAACAGGGGCATTTACTCCCTCTTCTTCATCATCCTAAAGTGCACGGGGGCTTCCGATCTGTGTTAGACCTAAAATTCTTGAATTGTTTTGTCCGCCACAGGCCCTTCAACATGGAGACCCTTCCCTCCATCAACAGGAAGCTTCATTAAGGAGATTTCCTGGACTCCATTGACCTGCAGGATGCCTATCTGCATATTCCAATTTGAGAGTCTCACAGGCAATATTTCAGATTCAGGGTACAGAACAGTCACTTCCAATTCAGAATGCTTCCATTCGGGCTTTTCTTGGCCCCAAGGGTTTTCTCAAAGGTCCTGGTGGCAGTGATTGCTCACCTGAGTGCCCAAGGGATTCAACTTTTCCCCTATCTGGATGACATCTTAATCAGAGCCCCACAATTCGCTCAAGCTTGCCGGGTAGTGGCAGAAGTTGTTCGATGTCTGTTCACACACAGATTTGTCATCAACCATCAAAAGAGCCCCCCTAGTTCCAGCCCACACCTTGAATCATCTAGGGGCGGACTTCAAAACATGACAGGGCAAGGTTTTTCCCACTTCGGAAAAATCCAAGGACTTAACTTCTCTCCTGCGGAAGTTTCAGCATGCATCCAAGCTCCCAGCACAGATGTTCCTGCAACTCATAGGGACAATAGTATCCTTGGCAGACACAGTACCTTGGGCCTTGATCCACATGAGGCCCACACAAGCAAACCTTCTCAAGCAATGGTCCCCACACAGACACAGCCAGAACTACAAGATCTCTTTCCTGCAGCACATGAAGAACAGTGTCTGATGGTGGACAGTGAGAACGAATGTCGTGAGGGGCCAAAAACTACATCATCCACATCAGGTGAGGATTATCACTGATGAAAATCCTCAGGGGCTGGGAAGTGGTTGCTTCTGGAATCCCACTTCAATATAAATGTGCCGGAAATGAGGGTGGTTCACCTAGCTCTCCAAAGCTTCAAGGATCAGGTAGGCAACCGAGATGCCCTGGTACTCAGACAACCACACCATGATGGCCTACATCAATTGACAAGGGGGCACCAGGAGCACTCGTATGCTGAGAGAGTCTCTCCTGTTGTTTCAGTGGGCTGAGTGGCATGCATCCAGCCTGGTAGTGATCTACATCCCGGGTCAGGAAAACATGGCAGCAGATTGGCTCAACCACAAGGATATTCTACCGGGGAAGTGGAAACTAAAGGATAGTGCCTTCCAGCAACTCACACTCCACTGGGGTTTCCCTCAGGTGGATCTCTTCACCTGCAGACAAAACGCAAAACTTCAACAATTTGGCTCCTTTGCCAGGGACAAGCTGGTGATAGGCCAACATGTGTTCTTGCATCACTGGGGTCACTACGGTCTCCTTTATGCCTTCCCACCCATTCCTCTCCTTTCCAGGGTTCTCCACAATAAATAGCTCAAGACCAAGCTGAAGTAATCTTAGTGAGTCCTCATTGGCCCAGGTGCCCTTGGTTTCTGCTTCTGATCCACATGGAGATAGGTACCCTAAACAGATTCAAAATCAGCCCAGACCTTCTGCATCAGGGGCCAATAAACCATCCAAATCTACACAATCTGTCCCTCTCAGTATGGAGATTGAGTGGGAAACCCTCAAAAACCTCGGATACTCTACGACTGTGATTGAGATGATGATACAATCTTGACTCCAATCTTCTTCTGCCGTATATTACAGAGTCTGGCACAAGTTTTTATTTTGGCTTCTGTCCAAAAATCTAGCTGACCTTCAGATATCATTACCTACTCTTCTCCAGTTTCTTCAGAAAGGTTTTGAGAAGTGCCTACAACCAGCAACCCTAAGGGCCCAGTTCTCTGCCTTGGGGGCTCTCCTGTTTGTTGACACAGGAGAGTCTCTGGGGTCTCAGCCTCATGTAAAATGATTCCTAAGAGCAGCTACTTTAAGGCGCCCACCTATAAAACCAGTGGTTCCCCCTTGGCACCTCAATCTGGTTCTCAAAGCCCTCACCGGAGACCCCTTCGAACCTTTGGGAGACATCCCTTCTCAATCTGACAATGAAGGTGGCCTTCCTCACAGCTATTACCTCTGCACAATGGATCTGCAAACTGGGGGCACTGTCTACCATGGAATCTTACACTATTTTCCACCAGGACTCGGCAGACCCAGGTTTCTTGCCAAAGGTGATGTCCCATTCCACTGTAATTAGGAGATTGCTATTCCTTCATTCTGCCCTAATCCCAGCAATGATAAGCAGAGGAAATTGCATACCCTGGACCCTTGGTGAGTGCTAAAACTATATCTGAAATGAACCAAGTCTCTGCACAAGTCCTCAAGTTTTTTCGTTCTAACAGTAGGTCCAAATGTGGGCAAAAAGGCCTCTAAAGACTATATGGCCAGATGGATACACTGTACCATCAGCATAGCCTACAGAGAAGCCAGCTTTCCTCTACCAGGTCCAGTAAAAGCTCACTTTACCAGGGCCATGGCTACCTCTTAGGCAGAATTCAGAGACGCTACCCCAGCTGACATCTGCCGTGTGGCTACCTGGTCTTCACTTTACATTTTCACCAAATTTTGCAAGCTGGATGTGTCTGCATCCCTCTGTGGCTACATTTGGCTGCAGGGTTCTTCAGGCAGTCATAGACTGATACACTGATACACATCGATTACATTCTTCCCACCCTGGGATGTGTCAGTCGGAACACTGCTTTTATATATCCCAGCTGTGCCTTGCGACCAGCCTTAGCAGAGAGAAAGTGAAATTTAAATACCTGTAAATGTTCTTTCTCTGACTGCTGGTCACAGGGCTACTTCTCTCCCCAAATGTTTAAAGCTGGCCAGTGGCCGTGTTGTTTTTTCTTAATGTTTTTTCTATCTTTCAGTTGGGTTTCTCCACAAGGTGGGATCCGGAAGGGGCGGTGAGTATACCCCTGCTGCAGAGCTTTGTTTCCTGCCTGATGCTCTGCCCAGGAAGTACCTCCCAGCTGTGCTTTAGCCCTGCGACCAGCAGTTGGAGAAAGAAAATTTGCAGGTATTTAAATTTCAGTATTCGGATAAAGCAATACAAAATTGTACTTAATCCAATAATGCAACGCACTATGGGAGGTATATGTACATCATCACCGAAGTATTTAAACTGTTTCTGCTTTCAGCAGGAGTTTATGGTGCCATAGGGACTCTCTTACACAATCAATACTTCTGTGCTGGGGTTTCTACTCTTTTGGTTAGATATACTGTATGCTGATTATGTCATTTGAGTCAGCAGGACCTACCTATTTCAACTCTCAGACCTCTATTTATTTATTTATTGGACTTTGGCAACTGGGTAGGCTTAATGAGATATATTGTCCCTTTTCAAGAGTGACCCAGAAAAATCAAAAGTCTTTTAACATAATTGAATTTGTGAGCTATAAACTGAAAATAACTGAAACAACAGTTTTTATGCTGAGGGTTTCAGTATGCCACTTTTGAGCTGGAAGTATGTTATGCCACATCTAAAATCATAACATTCTGTATCTCATAGAATGTTGCAGCAGTGGGAGGGAACTTGTGGGTGAGAAAAAAGATAAACAACACTATCCACTAGTGTTGTAATTTAACATTATTTTAAATAATATAGATTAGACTTTCATTACTCTTTCTTATTGAAGCAGAATGGCAGCTGCAATACATAAAGTATGAAATGGTTCCTTGGAATACTTTGCAGCATCCTAAGTTCTGGGGTAACCACCACAGATCCTAAGTGCGTCATGGGATTATTGATAGCAATCAAAGAAAACAGAACCCCAATTTGTCATCTCATCTGAAGGGAAGTATTGGATCTCCACTAGGAGTAGGACTCCCACCACTAGCATGTGTCACTACAGGGTTGTTGGAGTAGTATATATGTCCACAACACGAACCTTTGATCCTTCTTAGGTGGGGAGCTGGAGTGGGGAACTAGCTGTAGGAAATATATTCAGCAATTGAGTTCAGAGTAATGGTAGGGAGCAAGTGCAAGAAAATAATTACAAGAATGCCACAATCATAATGATGTTAATGTGTGTTGTTGCACACATGTAGCTAGAAGGGAAAGTGAGAGTGGATAAAATGTGTATGAAAGCATTATTATGGTTTAAGAACACCGATAGGAAAAAGAAAAACACTAATGCTTTGTCATAGCCAGTAATTACAGCAGGTTTCATACAGTAAATGAAGGGAAAGGCTGGAACTGAGTCAAGGCTAATAATTAGGCAGTGCCTTCAGATAACTGTTATACATCTTATATTGTTTCAATGAATGCTTTAACCGTTTCTGTGCTTACCTACTACTGAATGAAGTTTCAAAAGTTTTTTTTTCTGCCAGTAAGTATTACAATACCAGAGAGTGCTACAGCATGACACACTTATTAAAACAAAATGCCAGTACACATGCAATATTAAATTGCTTTCTCTCCTTTATGAACATAAGGTTGAAGAAACAGTCCCATCCCATCAGCCAATACATACCCTTTGAAACAAAAATGAGATTTAACTCCTCCCCACACTTAACCATATGTTTTTAAAGCACCACTGTTGAATCTTTTTAACAGGTCAACCATTTTATTAACTTTTTACATGCTTAGCTTAACTACACTTGCCACTGTTTTTGCTGGCAAGTACAGTAAGACTAAGAATATTTCATAATACAAGCCCATGGATTGGCTAGACCCTGTACTTAATGACATTTCCTGTATCCTTTTCATTGTTTCTTGTCTGCATGTTTTGGGGTAGTATTCTCTACTTACATATTTCTTCTGTTTGCCGCTGGTACTCTCTTGCAAACTATGGAAGCATCTAAATGAGTCTTTCCCAGTCTAAAGAATTCATGTTTAATGGGATTCAGATTCCTGTTTTTTAATATATCCAATAAAGCTTGGGGTGAGGGTGAGACTGACACAATTCTTTTAATAATGGGTGTATTGCACAGTGTTGTTTCTTATGACTTGAATTCATTTTGAAGTGTTTGCTAAGTTGATGGCTACATAAGAGCGAGGCGATTGCTATTATTCCTTTGCTCCAAGGCTAGCACTAGTCACTCTCCGAGTATCAAGCTGTAATTGCACATGAGAGCTGCCATATTGAATTTTCCATGTTGTCACTCATTGGCAGTTCCAGTAGGCAAGGCAATTGACCTGCTAGGGAATGAACCTCCTACTAGAGGAGGAGCAAGCAAAGATTTTGTTTTTCACAATAGCTTTAGTCAAGAGAGAGAGCACACATAAATATATATGTTTTATTTCTTACATAGTCTAGCAATACTTTATGTTTGCATGATCGGTTGCCTAGCTGCTTTCTGAATTATAAAACCAGATGTCTTTTTAATAAAATTTAAGGCTCCCATTACAAGGAATTTGCTGTGACTGGTCAGTAATGATATCTGGATGCCAATCTAAATTTGCTGTATCTCAAAAAACAATGCCAGTATCATGGCACCATTCTATAGATTCCTTCACTGGATGGTAGAACGGTTAACTGCTAACTTTTTTTCTAAATTTTGCTTGTTACTAATATAGAATCAAAATGCTGTAAGAGTCTGACTGTGTATTCCTGGCATAGCTGTATTACCTAAATTCAGCCTTGGGAGTGTGGAAGCAATACAGCACTAACAGTGCCAATCTTGATGTAACCATCTGTGATGAAATAACTGGAGGTTCTAAATTCTGTTTCACTATAGCAGCATAATAGGTTGCTCAGCAATATAGCCGTTTTGTAGCTCTCACCCCTATGATTATATTTGAGGCCTACGAAATGTTAGGGCTAAACAAGTTGAGGAAATAAACTTCTCATATTGTATAGTCAGTTCATCTCCAAAAAATATGTATTTTCCTAGCCACATTAATAGAAAAAAGATATCACAAACATATTGACAACTGACAAACCAGCATATAAGGGTGCCTTTCCCATGGGAGCAACAACTGCACAACCCAGTGACCAACCCTTCCCCATTCAACTAAGTAAAACAGCCACTTTCATTGGCTGAACCACCAGGCCAGCTCACAATAAGTGTCCAATATGTTTTTAGTCAAATGTCACAAATACTCCACAGTGCAACCACAAAGCTACAAACTATACACTCTGGCTCCCTATACAACATATCACTGCTCTATAAAAAAGTACCTGTCATCGAGGGTATCTTTGACTGCTGGGTGCTTCAGCTTAAGTAATTAGTTGCTTCTGTTTTGCTTAGTCCATTTAGCCACAATTACCCCTACTCTCTAACTCTTTTCTCTTTCCCTTATCCTTGCTGTCCTACTCATGCTTAGTGCTGCACTCCACCTCTCTTCTTGTACTCTGCCTGGTTTTAGCTGGTATAGGGTAGTACCAACCTACTTCCCAAGTTGATATTGTATCTCTCCCTCTGGTGAATCTATTACCTGCTCTGCATGTGTACTTATTGGAGGCATCCTGAACCCAGTGTTTACGTATGCAATTAGGTATTTTATGCTCACTGGTCCAGTACTGTAGAAACCAAGCCTATAAATATGATTTATTAATGCTGTCAAATTTTTAATTGTTATATTTGTATCTCTGTATTCCCACCTCTCCTTCAGGTCACACCTGGAAGCAAGTTTTATACTGTATATGGTATACTTCATGGCTAAAACTTGAAATGTATGACTAAATAAATAAATAAACATATATACAGAAACTGGTTGTTTCCTTTTTTGTCCACATACCGGAGGATTAAAAAAAAATCTTATCTGTATAAATCCCTGTTCTAGATTCTGAAAATCTTCTCTTTAGAAGGATGAGCATTCAGAGAAGTGGATCTGACATAAAATGAAACTTTTTAGGCACAGTTTCAATTTTTCAAGCATATTTTATTAACTGTTTTGTTATATAGGCAAACATTTATAACATTCATATGTCAATAAAAAAATAACTTAATAGATAAACACAGCCCCTCATTTGTTCCTGGTGGCCATTTTGGGTCCATTCCAGCAATGGATGGTTCTGACGCCATATGGCATCCATGGGAACAAATTAGTGTTAATCTACAGCTGGTCATAGGTATCAGTCATGCAGAGAGCATATATTTATTTAATGCAATATGGAAATATTTGTTACCATATCTCAGATATTTTTGTCACAATGTTCCCATTCTGTCAGGTATCTAGTCTGTGTGTACCACCATTTCTGAGCCCTTAGACATAGAGCTGCACATTTTGACAGATTTTGAGATTTTAAGGGTATTTTAAAGTTTACTCTTAACTTTTTTTTGGACTAGACTCAAGGGAAAGTCACAGAAAAGTGAACTGTCGTGGTAAGATTTGCATTAGTCCATGGATAAAATGGGAGTCAGTTTTATTATTTTTAACACATTAGTAAGTGAAAGTACTGGTGGGGACGGACACCAAAATTACTAGCCAATACAGGAAAGTGTGTGCGTATCTGTGTGTGTGTTAGGGGTGTGAGTCACTCTGGTCCATTGTGGTTTGAACTATGCCCTAGGCCACTAAATCGATGTTAACACCACACCTGCAATTACAGAGATTTCTAATGGTTTTTCACTTAGCCTGGCAAAAGTGTTATGTGCACTTTTACATAATTATTTCTGCAAAAACATTGTAAATTCTATGAAAACTGTATATTGCCATGGAAAGAAATGTGTAAACAAAGCACTTTTCACACTAAAACCTGCCACTTTCATGCAAACATTTATTTTCTTGAGTTTTTTGTTTGCAAAATAGTGGTTTTCCCATGATGTTTACTAGATTTCACCCTTTGTACAAAAATGGCCAATTGCTAGGTTTTTGAAGAAACATAAATTGTTGTATAATGGGGTTTTGCACAATGCTGGATCATCAAATTAAAATCTTGCCCTTGTCTACTTTTAACAGATTCTACACCCATTTACAGATGTGGTAAAGTGTTCAAGACTGTTATAGTAATGCCAATATTCACTCATTTATATGCAGCAGAATTGTTCCACTCTCAGCTCTTCTATATACTGCTTCTACAGTATACTGATTTTGGTGCTGTATTATATTTTCTTCATGTTTTACCTCTACCTTGTCACATCCCTTCCTCACTTCCCCAGAAATGATCTGATAGCAGATTGTGCCTTCATAATCATAAAAATGTGCATAAATACAATGTGGGGCTTAAAATAAAATGTTAGGTGTGCAATACAAACTCCCAGGCATCAACAATCTGAGAAATCAGTCTGCCCCAACCAGCACCGCTATGTCATCTCTAAACTGATTATACATGTTTTCCACATCAGTGTCTTAACTGTGTTACCCTGCGTCCCACTAGAATAAAGACACCAAATTCACCGCAGTGTTCTGTTGAAGAAATTAAACAGATTTTTGACATGGTCTGCAATGTCCATAGACATGCTAGCAGATTCAGTAACAGAGCTACTGGCAAATCTCAAAAGTCAAAAGTAAATGAGGTAGAACTATTTGTTGTGACCTGCCAGGGGTCAATGCTACATAACTTTAAAGAAGCAGTGCAATCAAAAATGTTTTCCAAAAAGCTACTTCCAGCTATAGTTATTAAAAATATTAACATGCCCGTCATATCCACTTTTTGAGGTATCTCCTATGCTGTGCACCATGATTTTGTTAGTTTTCTCAGTCCTAATCCTTGCCAGGTCTACAGTGCTTTGACTAAGCCTTATGTGGTGGCCATCTTTTTTGTTGAGAAAAAAAAATTAAAACATTTTTAAAATATTTAAATTTTGGTGGAACTAGAAACTTTTACTACTTCATTAAAGTGAAAGATGCCCGGAATCTTTTATAGTGAAAAAAGTGTAGGGTCAAATTTATTGCCTAGTTTTGTTGCACTGCTGCTTTAATTGCTAATATCGGAAATCTGAGATGCCTGCAGTGTCTCCATATGTAACACCATAATCAAACAGCTCTTTAAGCAGAATTATGAAATTGGTGGGATAAACTAAATGAGTGATTGGTCAAATGTGATCACATGTCTGTGCGTTATTCCAGCGCAATGGTGCAGGTCCAAAATGCTTCACCTTCGAAACCTCATTACTCTAGCAAATATGAGCAGAGGTATTCTAGAAAGTTTGTGAGGTGCTGATGAAGCAGCAGCCTTATTTACTAAAAAAGTGCTGCCAATTAATGAAACCATACACCCTTAATAAGGAAAGGATAAAAAGGAGATAATGTCCCTTGGTTATCTACTGGTATCATTGAAGGTATATTGTTGAGGAATAAAAGCTGGAAGAAAGTAACATACTACAATGGACCTTGTAGATTTAATTACACATAAGACCCTTTGAAACAAATATAATAAGGACATCCACATGTAAAAATGCCTATATTTTAAAGAAAATGAGCTTATTAGCCATCAGACCCTAAAGCCTTTTGGTAATCAATCAAAGAAGTTTGGACTCTACCTGATAAATCAAGGATTAATCCCATAAAGCATTATACGACGACTTATGGTATAGACAAGACATATATATATTTCAAACTAGCGTAATAATTTCTTCTTGAAAGTATGGCAGCAGAATGATTCTAATCAGAAGCTGATGGATGCTGGTGTGATAGTAGCATATATTAACAAACCTAATACACCATGTTTACCATCTGTAAATTTCATTTGTTTGCTGTTACAACAGAAAAGGTGTCTGATATGCTTTCTAACTTAAATACTGATAAGATCTGTGAACTTGACAGTATACAACAAGACATTTTAAGACTGACTGCCTGTACTTTAGCAGAACCACTTGTCTATCCAAGAAACACCAGGTGCTGCAGGAAGCTGTGTTGGTAGCTCATCAATACACTAAATTACCAACATCTTAACCTGGTTTGGTAACAGTCTGTACACACTGTATTCCCTATAACTCAAGGACTCAGTAATCTATGTACTTCATCATCCCAAATGCACCATGGCCGTTTATCAGTCTTTATTTTCAGTCTGACCAGCCAGTGGAACATTCGCTCTCCCTCTGATAGGTTCTCATCTTGCCAATTCACCATAACCTCAAGGGAAACCTCATACCAATTTGCTGAGGCTAGAAGTTTCTGGTCTTTGTGGTAAATGTACAGTATTGTATGTATATGCTCTGCTAGTCTTACAAGGTACTGCAACTGTCAAACATTTTCTGCTAGTAAACGTTTCATTCGTCAGTATACTTATCCCCTCCAACACACACCAGGGCATTCTTGGTGATGAGAGATACTGCAGCTGAGCGTGCTATTTCTGGACAAATATTCTAAGTAAATAAACCTGACATGTGACTAGGTGTTTTTACTCATTATCACATGAACTGCAACATGCTTTGACCTGTAATCCAGTGAAATACCACAATGTGTTTTGTCTTGGTTTCACCTGAAATGCAACAATGTGTTTCGTCTTGGTTTCACTTGAAATGCAACAATGTGTTTTGTCTTTGTTTCACTTGAAATACAACAATGTGTTCTGTCCTGAAATACAATAATGTGCTTTTGACTTACCACCATATAAAATACCAGGATGTGCTTTATTTCATTGTCTAATGATGTGATGAACTGCTGAAGTTTTGGCAGCCCGCATCTTAAGTCTTTTTTATAGTTAGTAAAATGAAATGGTATCTCTCACCTTCAAATCAGTGTCGCAGAACACTTATTGTAAACTGAATTAGTGGTACATCTTGGATAACTGATGTCACAGCAATAGAGCTTATATTAGGTATGGGTGAGACAAAACTAATCTCTTGCAGATACAGACCACTCAGGTCAGGGCAGTTTAACTCAATTGTGTGTGTGTGGGGGGACTGAGCCTTTTGCAGCTCAACTCATATTTTTATGAAAGGCCTCAGGCTCAACTTCCCAAAGTGCAGACGCTGTCTCTGCGATATGTTTGGATCTTCATTTGCTTTCAATGTGTCCTCACAAAACTCCAATACCTAGGAGCAATGTTCAGTGGGTTGGCTTGGTTGTGACCATTTGACCTGAGTTATGGTAACACGGGTCTATATTTGCCTGCATGCTGCCGTTCTTGGACATCCTGTCTGCACCCTGCATATCATAAAAAGTTGCATTTGGGATGTTAGTATGTGTCAGTTTTCAAAATTGGACACTTGCAAGATGCAGAGCATCGAAAAGCCTACCTTTGATCCAGTTTTGCAAATGGCCCGGCAGTGATTGTTTCTATATATCTAGCTACTCATGAGGAGGCTTCAGCAGCCAGAACTGTTGTGCATTTATCACATGGTAAACAAAAATATGCACCACGTGGCACAAAAAAGAGCTGGGTTCAACTCAGCTGATGTGCATGTTTTTGGCTCAGTTGAGGGAGTGAGCCAGGAAGAAGACATCTGTTTTCAACTCTCTGTAGCTGAGTGACAAAACCACCATGTAATACATTTAAAAGAATAAAAAAAAATGCAAAACATATATTTTGAGACTGAGAGCAGATAAAAAGAAAATATGATTTAAAGAACATTGCTAAAGAAAAGGGACACAAAGTGACCACAAGGGGGCAGGGTGGTGACCATAGGCAACAGAGGACAGGTCAAGATTACCTTCATGTAACACTTGTTGATTCAAGTAAAATTGTCTGCCCCCTGTAATTATGGGCTAGTCTCATGCAGCATACAAGGATGGGTGCTCACAGCAAAATCTCAAGAACAGGAGACAGACTGCTCCTCACTGGATTTGAGTGCAGATGGCAAAACAGATGTCACACAGTGCTGGCTTCCAGATTGTGATGACGTTTGACTCCTTCATCAATGTCAGATCACCTGTCAGCCTTGGCAGGACAGCAAAACTCACCCCCCATGCGTAAAAAACATCAGGAAGGGCAAAATATCACCAAATACTAATGAGCTTTCTTATGTGCTGCAACGTATGATATCATCCACCCTCTTAGATATGCTTTAAAGCCCTCCCAAACCCATTGACGTGCCACTTCTCTCATGTGATTAAGTTCTAGGTAACCCTTCGCTTCCCCCCTCAGCCACTCCGAAAGGAGTGGTCCAACAGAAAACTGGTGTTCCATCTCCACCGGGTCACTGCCTCCCCTCCTTACTAAATCAAAAAGGACCATGTAACTAGAGAATTATCCAAAATAAGAATAGGCTCTATGGAAACCTAAGTAGTACACTGGGCTATACTCCTAGAAGCTAGAATCAAATCTATATAGCTATACGTCTGGTGTATTGAAGAAAAAAAAAGTGTAATCCTGGACTGAAGGATTACATAGGCACCAAACATCACAGAGCCCATGCTTGTCCTGCAGGGCCTGCGATGCCTTGGAACCTGGGCTGACTGCTTGAGCAGGAAAGCCACTGTGGCCACAGACTGGGTCCATAACCTCGTTCATGTCCTTGCCTAAGATCATGGCACCAACCACATTATCCTGAAGGACTTGGGAGAATTTGTGAAAAACCGGGGTGTCATCCTCATTGGAGTCATAAATAGAGGTTAGGGCATATGGGTGTCCCTCCAAGGTACCTGTAATTACTATCTAATACCCCTGCAGACCCTTGTGCACCTGTGTAGTCACCCAATTAACCCCTTGGCCAGCAGCACCATCACCCCCCTTCTCTTAGATATGCAAGATGCTGCTTTAAATTTCCCTCCCCAACTCGGTTTAAGGCATTCCGCTTCCTTAAAGAGCAAGTGCATTTCTTGGAGGAAAATAATCTGGCATCTTAGTTTCTTTATATGAGTACAGAGCCATTTCCGCTTAATAGGGCCGTTAATTCCCTGAATGTTCCAGGACATTACTCTGTGTGCTGACATAGTGTAACCAACGGGCCACACTAGAAATACCCCTTCCCACTCCCCTGCATCCCCAGCAGCAGTAGGACTCCATTACAAACAACACTGTCTGACAGACACCAAAAAACAGTTCCAAACTGAACAATACCCCCTGAAATAAAAAACAACTATATACGATAACAAGAAAACAGTTTCCTCTGAAATATATTCAACATTCTGGTACTCGCCAGGTTGCATCCCCATTCCCCCACCAATCAGTCAATGCTCAGATCCAGATTCCCCACCCCTCATATTAGTTTTACTCCAGTAACTGTAAATCTAGCCAATAGCCCATTATATCCCCAAACTGACCCAGCCCCCAATCCTGTCAAACCTGCATCCAAAATCCCCAACATATGGCATCATCCAAGTCTTATGACCAATAAAGAAAAGGCTTTTTAGTTCCCATTCCATTCTTGCCCACTTCAACAGTTACCAATTGACCTTAACCCTCACTGGTAACCTAACATGCAAAAAATCCAGATGTGCCAAACAGCCACATTCAAACCCCAGTGTAAGTTATAACTGAATCATACAGAAGCGCCCCCACCCAACCTTGCATCTTAGCCCAATTAGTAACTTCCAGCTCCAGGAACAAAGTGTAAGATCAAAAATAAAGTGCTTGGGTTTCTAGATTGAGTGGCGCCTCAATAGGTGCAATTTCAATATCTGACCATGCGCCACTCAAATTCAATTAGACACAGCCCCAGTGCCTTCCAAGACCCTATGTCAGTTAAATGTCAGTCTCCTATCCCAAACAGAATTTAAAGAGATGATAAAAGAGGCTATCAAAATGTTCCTTCAGATGAACCCCATGGGGGATAAGGATGCTGGGATTCACTGGGATGCTCTAAAGTGTCACTTGTGAGGCAAAATCATTAAATACTCCTCTAGAATGAAGAGAATTCTGACTCAGAGGAGACTGAATTTGGGGCGTAAGATTGCTGATCTGGAGTTCCAGCACCACATATCGTTGGATGCCATGGTTAATTGCCAATTAGAGAGGGAAAAACTAAACCTTAATCAGCTTCTAGATGCTCAAATCGAAGGCCAGTTGACATACTCAAAACAAGAATATTATGAACAAGGGAATCAGGCTGGTGGGCTGTTGGCCTGGCAACTCAGGCAAGAAGCCACCAGTGGGGTGGTGCTTAGACTTTGGGACCTGAACAGGTCTTCCACCATCACATCACCTTATGAGATCTCTGGCTTATTTGCAAAGTTTTACAAATATCTCTACACACAGGAGAGAGGACCAGATCATTATCAAATATCGCTCCAATATTTGAATCAGTTGCAACTTCCACCCTTCCTGAGAAAATTTTAAATACCTCAAGGTCATAAACAAGGTGCAGGTGGGGGACCTTTTCCAAGGGAGAAACAGTACTAGAACAAGGAGGCATGATATGAAATTGGAGGGGGCAGATTAAAGGGTAATGTGAGTATGTTTTTCTACACCGAGAGGGTAGTCAACGCTTGGAATTGCCTGCCACATGAGGTAGTGGGGGCAAGCACAGTGGAGGGGTTTATGCATGCCTGAGACAGACATAGGGGAACCTCAAGTGGCTAGGGAGTGATGAAAAACCATTGATCACATAGGGTCAGTGGTCACATACACTGTAAAGGGTCTATGGGCAGACTGGATGAGCCTAGCTGTCCTTATCTGCTGGCAATTTCTATGTTTCTTTGTTTCACACTTACTGAGAATCAAAAGAATACTCTTAATGCCCCTATCACGATCCTTGAAATTGCTGCAAAATTAGACAGTTAAAAAATGGGAAGTCCCCGGGCACAAATGGGTTTGCCTCTGAATTTTATTAATACTTTGCACCCATGATCACAGAGCCTCTGCTGGCAGCCTTTAATGAGGTGTGGGGAGGTGAGGGAGAGGTGCCACCCTCTTGAAATGTAGCCCAAATTTTGGTAATTTAAAACCTAACAAAGACCCGGAGGACTGTGGATCATACCACCCTATAGGCTATCTCCCTCTTGCCAGTAGATCTCAAAATCTTTTCCGGCATATTAGCGGATCAACTACAACAGTGTATTTCATCCTTAGTCCACATAGATCAGACAGGATTCATTGCAGGATGTTACCTTTAGGATAATATCAGTCATCTTCTCAACATTATAACTGCATAAATATCCAATAAGTCTTCTAATAGCTATCAGCATGGATGCCGAGAAGGCATTTGATAGGGTGGATTGGACCTTTATGCTGGCCACTTTACAAAAATTTGGCCTAGGGCAAAACTTTATAGCAACTGTTCATTTCTTATATAGCACCCCAGAGGCCAGGGTTAAAGTTAAGGGTTTCTTATCTGATAGGTTTTCCCTGGGATGAGGCACAAGACAGGGCTGCCCCCTCTCCCCCCCTTCTTTTCGCTCTTTCCTTGGATCCCCTTGCAGTTGCCATTAGATCAAATGCCCAAATTAAAGGTACGATGGCCGGAGGTGTTGAGCAAAAAGTGACCTTTGATACTGATGTTTCTCAATTATTTTGGGCAGATCCATCTCTCTCCCTTCCCCACTTACAACAAGTTGTGGAGGATTTCAGCTCCCTGCAGGGTATAAAATCAATGCTTAAAAATCAGAGGCATTAGTGGTAAGCGGTACCCGTTCAACAACTTTTAAATGTTCCTTCCCATTCACTTGGGCTCCTAGGAATACCTTTAAGTATTTGGAAATCCACATTTCAGCAGATGCCTCTTCATTATATAAAAATAATTATAGTAAACTTTTTCAGGAATTCCAAGTGGACCTTGTTAGGTGGACCCTCCTACCCCTCACTTTATACGGCAGAGTCCAAACCATTAAGATGAACATGCCCCCCTCTTTGCCTTTTATTTGGTATGAGAGATAATTCCCCTACCCCCCTCGGTCAGACTTTGGGTATGCTTTCTGGGCAGATAATGAATTAACCACTGTTTTGCAATGTATTGATGACAATAGGTGTCTCCCTTTTGCCCAGTTACAAACAAAATATTCCTTAAGAAAGGAAGATCTTTTAGATACCTCCCAGTCCCCATTATATTAAGATGACAGGTGCCCTTCCAAAACTTAGAAAGGACCGTACAGAACTAGAACCCTTTTTCTACTCTGCTAGCACCCACAGAGTTAACTTATGCTACCTGTCGGGCTTTACCTGGTATTTACTCAATCTAGGGACCCCACCCCTAGTGGAGGCCTAGAGGCAGAAATGGGAGGAGGAAGGTGATTTATGGACAGACCCAGAGCAGTGGTCCAAAACGCTAAAACTGGGATGGCAGATAACGGCCTCACCTTCATGGCATGAATTTAATTGGAAAGTAATGATCAGATTTTTTCAGACTCTAGTGATAACGCAACATTATAGCTCCACCTATACTGATCTATGTTGGTGAGGATGTGGTAGCAGGGGAACTCACCATCATATATTCTGGGCCTGTCCCAGGCTTCTGAGCTTTTGGCGAGGAGTACATCTAGAGATCCAGTGGTTAACAGGGCTCACAATTCCCTTCATCTTCACAGAACTGATTCTGGGATTCCCTGCCCTCATGCCTTGCCCTAATAGAATAAGATATCTGGGTCAGACCCTACGAGTAGCAGTCTTTAAATGTGTTACTGCTGCTCAGTTGTCCCCCATCTCACCCACCATAGAACATTGGATATGTAGAGTCACAGACCTAGAAAGATTGGAAGGTATCACCAGTAGACTATGGATACAATATGATAAGTTTCTAGAAGTACTGTATGGCGCCCCAGCGCCAAACTCAAGCAACACCAGGGCCTGTCTCTCAATAAAATAGTTATGCTCAACCCTAAGTGGGTTGTTGGAGGAGGGGGTCATGCACCTTAATGTTTATATATGAAGTTGTCAATGTTAAGTAAAGAACAATTATTTATTTTTTCATCTTAAGGTATACTGCTTTTATTTCATGTATTATTACATTGCAGCTCGATTAGTCCAGCATACGGCTATTATGTTGAACAGGCGCAACAGATTGTCTTGAATTGTATTATGATCAGTTTTTCAGGGTAATGTTGAACACTCTGGAAGCTTCCATGAGGATACTCTGGGCATTATTGTGACCTTACAGGGCTTTTGTCCAGTTTGGCAGTGTTTCCTTAGAGAAAAACGTCTATCTCAGGAAGCGCGGATACATACTGTAGACGGGGCATTTACAATTTGACTCACCTATCTCTTTTACAGGGTCTGACACCATGCCTTTTTTTGGCAAGACGGACTGTATCACCCTGAAAAGAGACATGGAACATGGACTCTTTATCACTCACAGAACTTTTGAATAATATTAGTTACTACTGTCAAGGAAAAAAATCTGTGCTTGTCTTTGGTAAAACTGTACTGATTGCTGCATATCTGGTTGAACAATACTTTAATAAAATCTATTAAAGTTAAAAAAAATAAAGAGCTAGATCATGCAAATGACATATTACCCCCTTGCCACCAGGTCCATCCGTAAGAAGATATAGTAGACCCACTGTTCGTGTGACAGTCCATAATCAAGGGTAAAGGCTTCCACTCACCTCCTCAAAAACACCTTTTCCCCCCCAGACTAGATGTTCCATAGAATAGGAAAAGAAGCATGTCTATCACCACTGTCTCCATGTTACTCCATCATGTCTTCTTCTCCAGAGGTCTCTGGAGCAGCAGGGGACTGATGGTAGTCTTGGTCTGCTACCAAAGGTCAATGTGATCGCTCTCTCCCATTGTGACTGAGGGGCATTCCACTTCTGCCCTGCATCAGCTCTTGGATCCTCCTTGGTACTCTTCTCAGACAAATACTGCAGGTCTTTCTGAGGTGTAGTAAACAAAACCGCCTGATTATTGGTGGCCAATTTCAAGGTGGCCAGTGGGAGCAGGTAGCATTTAACACCCTGCCTCCTAGCTTGATTCCACACCTTATCAAAGGCCTTATGCTTGTCCGCACTCTTTTTAGAAAGCCCTGGTGGAAGTAAAGTCTTGCCCCATTGAAATGTACCTCCTTAACTGTCTGGGCATACTGTAAAATTTTCTCCCAATCTTGGTACCTCAAAAGTTTAAAGATTACTGGTCTAGGTTGGGGAAAGTTATCTGAGGAGGGAGGGCTGGTAGGCACACAACGGGCTCTCTTAATTTCCACTAGGGCTTCAGGATTCCAGTTCAACCAAATTGGCAGGTTTTTCTGCAAGAAAAAGATCTTGTCTCCTCCTTTGACATTTTCAGGCAGTTCAAACAGTCTAACATAGCTCCTACAATGGCGGGCCTCCAAGTCATCAATTTTATCCCAGTGAAAGCGGATCTCTCTCTGTCTCTCCATGAGACCTAACTGCCTTTCAGCCGATTGCGCCCAGTCCTCCAAATGACTGACCCGAGATTCCACTTGTCCCATTCGGTGGCCCAATACCTCCACCGAGACTCTAACTGCCATCAACTGCACAGTAATGTGGGACAGGTAATTTTTCATCCCACACATAAATTACTTAATCTCGCCTATTTCTCTGGTGACTAGGCTTGTATCTGATTCTCTCTCAACCTGTGCTGTAGGATTCGGCCCTAGAGCATTGTCAGTCTCAGGAGGTGAATCCATGAGTTTGTATTTCTTTTTGGCAAGGGCTCCTGATCAAGAACTAATCCAGATGCCAAAACCAAAGAAATATCATCGGGAGGTAGGGAAAAATTTTAATTTAATAGCGTGACGGGATGGAGCTGAAAAAACAAGCTGCAGCTAGCTCAGCTGCATCACGTGACCTCTAGAACCAGATTTTTAAGTTAGAGGACACAGATGCATTTTTGGCATCTCTCTGCATCCTCTATTCATTCCAAAACTCAAGCGCCAGTCTTTTATAACTTCAGCTGTTTGTGGTAGTGAGTGTCAAACAAATGATACACAAGCAGTGCCATATTTGCTACAAATGTATGTTTTATGTCAAAAATAACTTATCAGTGATTCAGAATGAGATCCCTACAAGTTCCTCTTCCTGTGAATTAGTACCAATAACATTGAAAATGGGCCATAATAAATATCTATCCCTTATACTTATCTATGCCCCACTGGGCAAACTGGAAGATCGACTAAAACTGATTTGACCCCACGGGAGAACTATCCCAACAAATCGTTAGTTGGTCATCCTGTGATCTACTGTCATACATTTGATGTTAGAGCCAAAGTCCCAGACATACCCATAAGTCATCATTGGTTAGTGCATGAAAAACCAAACACATATGTCCTCTCAGTCTGTGGTATTCCAGAGAACACATCCCTAAGTTGAGTAGCCTTTAGTTGCAAGTAATGCCTTTAAGGTTGCCCATTGATCTCGTTGCTCTGCACTGAAATCCCTCTAGTGTCTTTATCATAGCTTTAGAGCCTGGTGCCCAGAACTGATCACAATACTCGAGGTGTGGTCTAACCAGAGACACATACAAGGGAACCATCACCTCACTATCCCTGCTTGCAGTGTGTCTCATAAATTAATGTGGGTCAAAACGCAGTTGGCCCTCTGTTTGACAGTTAAACAATGTTTTGTGAATTTTAGATCACTAGCTATAGTGATGCCCATATCTCTCTCTCTCTCTCTCCTGGGTTGTTTCTTTTAACTGTCCCCCCAATCAATAAGCTGCCCTAGTACTGTTCCTGACAAAATGAATGACCAACATTTATCTGTATTAAATTCCAGCCTGTGTGAGATTGTCCACTGCTCTAGCTCACCGAAAGGTGTTGATGTCTGCAGTATCATGTACTGGCATGCCAATTCTGGAAACGTCTGCAAACTTGGCAGCCCAAATTTCCTCACTGCATCTCATGGAGGATACATATAGGTTGAAAAGACACAGCCCCAAAACTGGGACTCCATTGGTCCCCATTATCCATTCAAAAGATGTGCCTCACAGGATAACCTGCTGTTTCCTGTTGGTCAACCAGGATCCAAAGTAGTATATTTCCATTTATCCCCATTGTGATTAGGGACTCAATTAACTCACGATGTGGCACTTCGTCGAATGCCTTAGTGAAATCCAAAAAGATCACATCCACTGTAGAACTGTAATCTAAGGCTTCACTAACTTTACCATAAAACCCTAGTAGGTTGGTCTGACATGAAACCATGCTGTGTTCTGTCACCTATGTCGGTTGCCTAAATAAACTTGTCTATATGGTCTTCAATAATTCCTTCCAAGATCTTTTCCACAGTCATCATCAGGCTCACTGGCGTATAATTGCTACGTTCTTTCTTACTATCTTTTTTAAAAATAGGGACTATAGTGGCCCATCTCCAACAGTCCACCACCTTACCCTGGTATACCGATAACCGAAAAATTCTTACCAGGGGACTACTTAATTCATTGTTCTCTACTTGACTACTTAATTCATATTAAAAGTCAAAATCTATTTCAACTGTTCATCAAGAAATAATTTATAAAACTCATCTCACCACCTCAGTTGGATACGGATCTCTGCACATTTTGATAACTCTTGCAGTGTTTTATTTAGTCGGAGAGGTTCAAACATTCCTCATGGATTTCCCTGGCTTATTTCTGAAACCAAGTGTACAACAGAATTACTGATTTCCTTTTCAGTGTATCACTGATGATTAAAAAAGTATCTTCTCTGCAAACATCTAGGCCTCTCCACATACAGGAATGGAGGGAAGAAGGGAGGGCAGACCTGGATATTGTGGCTATTAGTGAGTCACAGTGCAGTGAAAACCATGACTAGGACATGGTCCTACCAGGCTATACTCTGTTCTTGAGGGACAGGGTTTGAAGGACATGAGAGGGTGTGGTACTTTATGTGAGGGAAAGCATAAAAGCAATGGAGATACAGGGAATACAGGGGGAGCAGAGGTACAGTGGGTGACCCTAGAGATGGGGAAATGGACCTCCAGCAGAGGGGGTTGGAGTTAGATAAAGTACTGGTGGAAGCTATTGCCAAGATGGCAGAAAAGGGGAAGGTGCTGCTGGTTAGGGACTTCAATCTGCCAGATGTAGATTGGAAAGAATTGTGGTGGACCAACAGGTTACAAGACCTGAGGCAGCATTCATTCATGGGGTGGGGGGAGGGCGGGGGTATGTCAAATTAATCTGATAGATTTCTTTGACTGGGCGACCAAGTAATTAGTTTAGGGTGGAGCAGTGGACATAGCCTACCTAGATTTCAGTGAGGCTTTCAACACCGTTCCAATAGGAGGCTAGTAAGCAAGCTGGATAGCTTAGGAGTGGGTCCAAAGGTGGTAAACTGGGTAAGAAATTGGTTACAGAATAGGCAACAGAGGGTGGTGGTAAACAGAGCTCACTCAGAGGAAGAGATGGCGACCAGCGGGGAGGGTGCCCTCAGGGATTAGTGCATTGACCAGTTCTCTTTAATATCTTTATAAATGACATTGCAGAGGAGCTGCTTGGGAAGGTCTGTCTCTTTACAGATGACACAACATTTTCAATAGGGTTGACACTTGGGGGAGGGTGTGGAAAGAATGAGCAGAGACCTGAGAAAACTCAAGGAGTGGTCAAGGGTATGTCAGCTGCGTTTCAATGTGAAAAAGAGCAATGTAATGCACTTGGGGCACAGAAACGCAGGGGCAGAGTACAATATGGGAAGAGTGGTGCTGACGACCATCAAGCAGGAAAGAGACCTGGGGCTGATCATGTCGGATGACCTAAAGGTGGTTAGGCAGTGCAACGACAGTTGGGAGGCCCAGTGTAATACCGGGGTGCATAGGGAGAGGTATCATTAGCCAAAAGAGGGAGGTACTATTGCTTATGTATAGATCACTAGTAAGACCCCACCTACAGTACTGTGTCTGGTTCTGGAGACCACATGTCTGGAAGAACATAGACAGAGTGGATGTGGTCCAGAGTAGGGCAATTAAAATAGGGCAGGGACTGTATTTGAAGCCCTATGAGGAGGGACTTAAGGACCTAAATATTTATACCCCGGAAGAGAGGAGGGAGAGGGGGGATATAATAGAGGCCTTTAAATACCTCATGGGGTAAAAAAGGTACAGTAGGGGAGTATTTTTCAGAAAAAAGGTGCTTAAGGAAAAGGGGGCACAATAAGAAGCTAGAGGGCGAGGTGTCAGGAAGTACTTCATCAGATAAAGAGTGGTAGATTCCTGGAACAATCTTCCAGCAGAGATGGAGGGAGCGAAAACAGTGGTTTGGTTCAAGAATGCATGGAATAGACATAAGGGAATCTTAAGGAAAGGAAGGGGGGGCTGGTTGAATGGGTTGGAGATCAAGTAAGATCTAGCGATGATACATAAGCAAGGAAAAATGGAGTCGTTAGGAGCGGCGGCAGTGCACCAGTCATCACAGCACCAACTGCCGATTTCCGGCCTCTCTTTTTTGTGGTGTGCTTACACCCCCATAATAATTATTCTAACTCTGGGGAACCTCAGTTAGGGGTGGAAAACCAGAAATCGGGCTGTGGTGTCCTCATGCTGTAATGCCAGTGCACTAATGCCCTGTAAGGGACTAGGAAGGCCAAATGGTCCTTATCTGCCAGAAAATTCTGTTTCTTGTGCTGTGATATACTTGGCTCCTGGGAGGGAAGGGGATGGAGGGATGGTGGGGAGGGAAGGAAGGAGGGAAGGAGATAGGGATGGCGAGATAGAGGAAGGGAGAGTGAGGGAAGGGGGGAGGGCACTGTGAGGTGCTTGGCTATTGGGAAGAAGGGAGAGATGGAGGAATAGAGGGACAGAAGGAGGGAGAGAGGGAGGGAATCAGGGTGCAGTGAGGTGCTTGCCTCCTGAGGAATGAGCTAGGGAGGCAGTTAGTTGCCAGGCTCCTGGGCAAGTATGGAGGGATCTGTGAAGTTCTCATGTCCCATGGAGAGAGGAAGGGCATGGGTAGGATTTTATTTTTGTCCAGTGCCCTTCTTCAATCCCACAGTGCATTTTAGCTTCCAAGAGAACAGTTAGACACATACAGTAACTAGAACAAAGGCAACATACAACCTAAAAGAAACTGGAAAGATCTCTTTATGACCTATATGAGAATTTAAGAAATTGGGCCAGGGTAGGCACCTGAGTAGCCACGTATAGGTCCAGTGTTAAAGCGAGTCTCTTGCAATGATCCTGATGGATGGGAGGAGGCAGCAGACCTGGCCTTCATGCACTCCCTGATAGCTGGTCAAGAAGCAGCCCTGGCATGGAGTGAAGGCAGCCAGACATCAACCCTCCCAGACAGAAGAAATGTAGAAACCTAGAAACATAGAAGTTGATGGCAGATAAGGACTGCAAGGCCCATCCAGTCTGCCCATTTCTTTTTCTACCTTATGAATGTGCCATTGGCATTTGCTCTGTCAATGGCCTCTCTATTCATACTCATCTGTATTGCTCCCTTATGCCTGTCCCATGCCTGTTTGAAGCCCTGCACTGTATTCATATCCACCACTTCCTGAGGTAGGCCGTTCCATGCATCCACCACCCTTTCTGTGGAAAAGAACTTTCTCACATTACCCCTTAATCGTCCTCCCTCTAATCTCATGCTGTGTCCTCTTGTCCTGCTATTTTTCTTATATTGAAACATGTTAGACTCTTTCACCTTGTTAATGCCCTTAAGGTGTTTGAATGTTTTGATCATATCACCTCTCTCCCTCCTTTGCTCTAGGAGGGTATACATACTGAGCTCCGTTAATCTGTCCTCATATGTTTTCTGATGCAGTCCCTGCACCATTTTGGTTGCCCTTCTCTGGACTGCCTCAATTTGGTTAATGTCTTTGTGAAGGTGTGGCCTCCAGTACTGCACGCAGTACTTCAGATGGGGCCTAACCAGTGTCTTATAAAGAGGGATTATGACCTCCCTCTTTCGACCTGTGATACCCCTACTAATACATCCCAACATCCCCCTAGCCTTACCTACTGCTTTAGTGGTCTGCTTGGATGATTTCAGGTCATGGTTCAGGAAGGGGACAGCTAAGCCAGCACCAATCACCAGGGTGGATAAACAAACAGGAAACTGGTGATTGGGTGAATTTGTACATGTGACAGTCTTCTCTTACAGAGATTCCTAGGCTGAACAAAGGCAGAGGTTGCATTTCCCAATAACAACATCCAGAGTGGCTGTTTTCAAAACTGAGGAATTGTAAAGTTGGGTCCAATATTCTTACTATATTTATATTTAAATTTTTGAAAAATATAATTTACTTTATTCCTTTTTCACTGTTCTTCCCTCATCCTCACCCACACTTGGTACTCTTACCTGCAGCTAAGGGATCACACCAGGTTAAAATGACTATTCTGCCCCTTGGGTGTCATTTTTAATCCTAGAACTTCCACAGGATTCTTTGCATGCTCACTGGCACAGGAACAGTAGCTGGTCACTCCTCTCGACTGCCATTTCTGGGATTGGCATTGATCTGGTGGCAGGTGATGGAGGAGGGGGACATTCCCCATCTGATCAAATGAGAGGCAGACTACTGCTGCTGCATTGGTAGGCACCCAAGACACCATAATGCCATGTGACATTAGGATAGGACATGATATCAGTACCACCATGCCCTTCTACCAACTGGATGTTGTATATGATTGAAGTGGGAAGGCAGAGGGTGGGAGTAGAAGCATTTGCTCACATAACGACTCCCAGGCCCCATGGGGGAACCCAACAAGAGAGAAGGTAGCATCCATTGGACTGCTCCGTTTCCTCCTCCTACTACTGTTAATTGGAATTTCAGTCTCAGGACTGAGTCCACAGTGCCCAAACAGAAGGCAGTTGCTTTTAATCAATAATGACCAAAGAGACAGTCAATTCCTAGAGATTAATGACTGGCTGGGGGGAAGGAATGGTGGCCTGAGGTGCAGCGGAGTGCCACCCCCATCCAGCCAGTCATTAATTGAGAGAAAATGACCAGCTCTGAGGTCATTATTGTGAATAAAAGTCTAATCGCAATAATGATGCTACTTTACTTTTAAAATTGTTTTTGTGGCACTGTTTCTGTGGTGCTGCACACACAGCATAGCAAGAACAGCAGAGTGGCTGCCGTGCCAGTCACTTCTAAGAGATTTCAGACCGGCACAGCAGCCAGTCACTGCCGTTCTTCAGTTCATGAATAATTAATTAGACTTATAATATCTGTTAAGCCATTGCAGTAGATAAATGGTTATTGCTATATATAAAACAATGTAAGGGACACCAGACACATCAAGGCAGTGTTTCCATCAAGGGGTTCAATGACATTGTTGTTCTCGAGAGTGAAGGCGGTACAACAGCATAGAATCTTGTAACTATTAAGATTCCTCATGTTTACTTACATTGCAAATTCTTAATAACAAAGATATCAACAAGGCTAAAAACACCACCAGCAAACTATTTGTTTAAAGATGAACTACTGGACTTGTTGCCAGCTCATGTAGATAGTACTCAAATCATGATAACTGCTTTTATTTTTATCCTGTCATTTGCTTTGCTCTCTGTTTATTTCACCATGGTTGAAGCCAGAGTTACAAAAAAGGTAAGTGAATTAAAACGAACAAATACTATGCAAAGTAATGTATTAGCAACCATGCACAACAAGGGGATGTTTCCATCTCAGGGTGAGATGACATCGTAGGGACCTCCTGAGAGTCGCTCTTACGGTCTATGATGGCATCTCACCCTGTGAAGGAAATAGCCCTGTTATATATGGTTGCCATACTTTTATTCAATACATTACTCAAGCTTTGCTCTCAAGGTCTATGATGTTATCGCATCCCTCAATGGAAACGTAGTCTTGTGTATGGTTGCCATACATTATTCTGTACATTACTCAAGCTTGGCTTTCGAGGTCCATAGTGTCATCTCACCCCTTTATGGAAAAACAGCCTTGTCATGTGTGATTACTTATACATTTTACTTTATGTTTTGTTTTTTTTTTACCTTTTTTCCAACTCCTGGTGGGGGACTCCATTGTTAGGAAGGTAGAACTGGGGGAGGAAGGGGAGATAGAGGTAAGATGCCTGCCTGGCACCATGGCTTGGAGGGACAGGGAGTGAATCTTCAGGATCGCTGGAGCAGCTGCACAGGGGAGGGAACTGGATGTCATTGTCCACCTAGGGACAAATGACCTGGCTAAGAAAGGGATCAGAGCAGTGCAGGAAGTGTTTGTGGAGTTGGGAAGGGGTCTTAGACAAGTAGCACACACGGTAACCTTCTCAGAGGTGCTGCCTGTCTATGGCATGGGTGAGGCTATGGTGCTCCACACCATGGGATTCAATCAGTGGTTGAAAAACTGGTGCAGAGCTCAGAGATTTGGCTTCATTGGGGACTGGGGGTCCACCTGGAGGGATGAAGGCCTATACTGTCGTGATGGTCTGCATCCGTCCAGGAGGGGAACCAGGATCCTTGGTGATAGGTTTAAATGCTTCATTGGCAAGCATTTAAACTAGCAAGGGGGGAGGCACTGGAGAGGAGCAGGGAAATCCTAGTCTCCCCCCCAAATCAGGGTACCAAGTGAGGTAAACACCAAGACAGAGATGTCGATAGGGAGAAGGGCAGGTGTAAATGGAGAAAGTGACAAACTCAATAAGGACAGGAATGGGGCAAAAAGGGGTAAGGCCATCAAGAAAGGGAGGGTAATGAGTACCAACACCTGTAGTCTGGCAACAGGCTCCCTGAACAGGTGGCTTTAATGGAAGAGGGATACCTGGATATCGTAGCAGACACAGAAACATGGTACACAGAGAACCATGACTGGGATGTTAACATAGCAGGGTACACAACCTATAGGAGAGACAGGGAGGGGAGAAGATGGTGCAAAGTAGCTCTCCATGTAAGGGAATGGATAAAAGCAACTGAACAAAACAGTAAACAGGGAGGAGAGGAGGCACTGTGGGTCACCTTAGAGACTGGAAATGGCACCACAATCCGCTCAGGGGTTGTATACAGACCCCCATGTCAGGGGGAGGGAATGGACAAGGATATGATAGAAGGCATCTTAGGATGGCAGAGAAATGGGAGATACTATTGATGGGGGACCTTAATATGCCAGATGTTAACTGGAGCACCTTTGCTGCAGCCACATCCAAAAGCAGGGCCATTCTCAATGTCCTACAGGTGGCATGCCTCAGACAGCTAGTTTTGGAACCCACTAGTGAGGGAGCAATCTTAGACCTCATACTCTCAAATGGGGACAGTGAGAGGATCTCAGAACTAGAAGTGGGTAGCCATCTGGGAACAAGTGACCACCAAACAGTGTGGTTCACGATAAACTCAGCTACAGAGTCATAGGGTTCTGGACTTCAGGAGGGCTGACTTTGGCAAGATGGGAGAGTGCCTTAGGAAAGCACTAGCAAACAGGATAGAAGGAGGGGTGGAGCAACAATGGGGAAGCATCAAAACTGCCATCACAGAGGCAACAAGCCTTTATGTGAAGCAAATAAATAAATCAAAATGAAAGAAAAAGCCACTATGGTTCTCAAAAGAGGTGGCAGTGAAGGATAGGGAGAAAAAGATAGCATTTAGGAAGTATAAGGAAACACAGAAGAAGCAGGACAGAGAACTGTACCAGTTAAGGCAGAAGGAAGCAGGGAGGGTAGTCAGAATAGCAAAGGCCAAAACTGAGAAAAAGATAGCCAACTTGGTTAAGAAGGGGGATAAAACCTTTTATAGGTATATCAGGGAGTGTAGAAAGACAAAGGGAGGGATAGTGAGGCTGAATAGAATGGACAGTGGGAGGGCAGAGAGGGACAGTGAAAAAGCAGGGATACTGAATGAATACTTCTGCTCAGTATTCACATAACAGGAGGAGGGGGAGGTGCCTAATCCAATTAACAGAAGCACTCTGGATACGGGGGCTGATCCCAGTCCTTTCACAGAAGAAAGGCTGGCAGTATAGCCTAGAGGTTAGAGGAGCGAGGCGTGACAAGTTTGATACATACAGCAGACCAGACCTGAGTTTTATTCTCACAACTTCCATTTGAATACTGTGTGACTCTGAGCAAGTCACTTAACTGCCCAGTGCTCCCAGGTCGCCCCTGAAAACAGGCACTTGTGCCTAGTGGGCCTAACCCGATTACCAAAGACTAAAAAAAATTAAAAAAAAAAAAGGGTTCTGAAAGAACTCCTAAAAACTGAAGGTGACACAAAGTAATGGGGCCCATGGAATTCACCCCAGAATTCCAAAAGAATTAAGGAGAGAACTAGTGACAGCACTGACTAACCTTTTTAACAAATCATGGGAGGATAGTGTGGTACCTGAGGACTGGAAGAAGGCAGATGTGATTCCCCTTCATAAAAGTGGGCGCAAGACAGAGGCAGGAAACTACAGACCTGTCAGTTTGACCTCTGTGGTAGGGTAAGTGATGGAATCACTTCTGAAGGAAAGAATTGTTGAATACCTACAGGCTAGTGAGGCACGGGACCCAAGGCAGCATGGGTTCATAGCGGGAAGGTCATGTCAGACAAATCAAATTGATGTCCTTGACTGGGTGACCAAAGTAGTAGACCAGGGAGGGGCTGTGGACATAGCCTACCTAGACTTCAGCAAGGCATTTGACAGTCCCACACAAAAGATTAGTAGTCAAATTAACCAGCCTGGGAGTGGGTCCCAGGGTGATAGTCTAGGTAAAACATTGGCTGGACAACAGGACACAGAAGGTAATTGTAAATGGAGTCCACTCTGAAGAAAGAGGGGTTACTAGTGGGGTACCACAAGGTTCAGTACTGGGTCTAGTCCTTTTTAATGTCTTTGTAAGTGACATTGCAGAGGGACTGGAAGGAAAAGTATGCCTCTTTGCAGATGACACAAAGATCTGCAACAGGGTTGATACACAAGGAGGTGTGGAAAGGATGAGAATGGACTTGGCAAGGTTGGAGGAATGGTCAGAAGTATGGCGGCTTGGATTCAGTGCAAAGAAGTGCAAAATAATGCACCTGGGAAACAAAACCCCCAGGAGAAGATTACACAATGGGGGAGAGGTAGTAACAACACCAAAATGAAAGAAAGGGACTTGGGGGTAGCCAATCATATCAGCAGGGCGTCATTTAGGGAGTCGCCAGAGTGCATTTGTACGCTATATGAAAATGATGCGACCCTATGACAGGGTTCATGCACCCTGCCTGCCCTGGCTCTTTGGGACCACCTTGGCGTGGCTCCGCTTAAAATGGATGCACTTTGCGGCTGCTGCTTGGTGGTGTAACATGCCCGTGGCCATCTCAACTTGTGCTGCTGTGTGAGGAGGACCGGGGTTTCAGGGAGCCTGACAGTCTGCTGTGCTGGCATTAAATTGCACAGTTGATCGGATGGCGCGACTGTCTGTAGCTTATTTGCCTCCCGAAAATCATTGGTTGGGATTGGCAAGTGCCACTTGTGCTGGGGCTGGCACTTCTGTGATTGGCTGGGAGGGGACTGGCTTAGGTGCGAATCTGTGATGCGCGCATGCGTGGGGAATCGACGGGATTGGACCGGGTCCATCATGCAGGCAGACAGTAAGGGCTAGGTAGCAGGTGTACCGTGTAGGTGTACAGTATTAAAGCCAAGGAAGGAAGCTTCAAACCGAGAGCAGCTGATCCAGGCGGCCACGGGGCGATCCGATCATCCGCACCGCAATCCATCGGCAGAGCGGGCACGGCTGGGCAGAGACAAAAACAGAAGACAACTGCAGTGCAAGTCGGGACGGGACCACTTGTTGCAAAGTCGGCAGTGCAGTGTGTCAGCCGGGGAGACGGGAGAGAGAGCGTGCATTCAGGTCAGGACTGGGTTGGGAGGGGGAGTCAGTCGGCCAGTCGGGAGACCACCAGGCACTCTGGTGCTGCAGGAGTGACACTGGGGAGAGAATAGAGCGAGTGGTGGGCCAGGCAGGCGACGATTGGAGCACTCTGCAGGTGGTGCCGCCAGGTGGGGTTGCCATTAAGGTCGGGTCGGGAAGGAGGAGGTTAGTTAGGCAGCTAAGGCAGGCTGAGTGAGCCTGAGGCCTACAACAGACTCTCGGGTCACCGGGTGGTGTGGTGGCCAGTCACTGACTTAGGGAGGGAGGGCTTCAAGTGAGCTGCTCAGTACAGTAGCAATTGAACTCCTCTTTTACTGTTGAGACCTGATGGTCCCAAGTCCCCATCCTTTGCCCTTGCTCCTGATCACTACACTTGCACACAGGTGGGGAGGTGCTGAGGATTTAGGCATCTGGCAGGTGAGGTGAGACAGAGGAGGAGCAGAAGCCAGCGGTTTCTTCTGTTGGAGCTGGAGTGGAGCTCAGGAGGCGGCGAGGGCTGCAGTAGCAGAGGAGTTGGAGAGCATCCGTCAGCACAGCCAGCCAGCATTGCCCAGCAAAGGTGGTAAGGTAAGCAACTGCCTGCTGGCAGGCTAGGACATTTTTTCTCCACTTGTGTTTGTTTGGACTGAGCTGTGGAATGATGTGGGAGCCCAAGCAACTGACGCTGCACGCAACCTGAATCTTCTTAGTTCTTTGTGGTACAGTATATTGCTACAGGCAGGGTGTAGGTGTAGCCAGACAATATACATATGTACACCAGGACTGTGTGTGTGTACTGTATGGCACAATCAACACGACGCTTTGTACTCCCGATACTGGTTGCTCCCCCTGCATGGGTATATGCAGATGTCATGCATTGTTCCTTGGGACACCAATACACCAGCCCAGACCCTGTAAAGCTGTATAGCCCCAGGGCTGCAAAGACAGTAGCAGTGGCCAATCCTTCTGGTGCTGACATATAAACATATAGAGAGGTTCTGCTGGTTCTGTGTTGTGTCCATGGACTAGAGAAGCTGTTCAGGGCCTATATACTGCCCCCCTTCAATACAAGTATACACCATGGTGTACATGGAGTATGCCTGCCTACACCCATGGCTCCAGGACAGTAGTCCAGCTATGAAACATCTTAACAACAGTGGGGTCCCCCACTCCTTTCTGCCCAGTTTTACATCTGGGAGAGATTTACAGCATAAGGAGGCCAATTGACCTGCTCAAGGGTTCACTCCAAGCTAGATGTTGAGTTGTAGTGGGATTTGAACCTGAAGTTTCTTTGTACTCTTCTCTAACCACGGGGACACAGTCAGTTTTCCTGCTTCAGCTAAATCTGCCTAAATGATAAGAAATGAGCAAGCAAGACAACTAAGCTTTAGGTGTGTGTGTGTGTCAGTGTGTTTGGAGTGGGGGGGATTAAAAAAAAAACTGGGCTGGGCTCTGAACATTTGGCAGCAGCAGTGCAACAGCTTACTCAATGTAATCGTCAATGTGAAAAGGAATGCAGACACAATTACCATTTTTATTTGTAACTGTACACTGCTTCTACAAAAAAGTCCCATGGCGTCATGATGCTTTCAGATGTAGCAACGTGTTTGGACAAGTGAGAGAAGCCCTTTGTTGTACTGACCACAGGCCACGTCCAACACTTAAGCAATAAGGCACTCCAAGGGGTTATGTTAATGGTCTGTTAATCACTCTCTAGGGGCATAATGTGGCAAGAGGCATTGCCGAGTGCCACATGCCCCTAGAGAGTGATTAACTGACCATTAACATAACCCCTGGGAGTGCCTTATTGCTGTTATAATAAAAATGTTTTTTTTAAACAGTGTTAAACCTTGTTCAATATATGGGTAAGTTGTACAAGTATGTTAATTAAGCAATTTATCCCTCCAAGGTGTGGGTATACTGGAGGATTTACCACAGCTGGTGTGATTCGGTCACCAGGCACAGCCAAGTGACCGAACCACACCAGTCGTGTTAAGTCCTCCAGTATACCCACACCCTGGAGGGATAAATTTATATTATACAATGACAAATGTAGTTTTATTTAATTTTTTTTAGATATTTTGTAAGTAACTGAAGTCCATACGGTTGGAAGGAGGATGTAATTTTTTTAAATATTTGCCGCGGTGTTTTAGCAAAGCGGCGACAGGACAAATGGCTGCAGTTTCGATCAAAATGAAAGCGACCGGATTGGCACGATAGAAGATTGGCTGGTACTTTTTCCAGTGGGTACACTGGAGGATTTACACGCTGGGAAGGTACCAGCCAACCAATCAGGTTGCAGGATTTAGCTCATTCGATTTACCACATTGTATAATAAGCAATATACCCTCTAGGGTGAGGTATACTGATGGATTTACCTTGGCTGGGTGGTTCGGCCATGAGGTGCAGCCGAGTGACTTAACCATACCAGAAGAGGTAACCACCAGTATACCCACCCCTGGAGGGTATATTACATGTGCAATGGCTTACATTTTTGGGTGACTAAAATATAGAAATACTTTTGTTTCTCTTTTAAATCATCATTTTGTTATTTTATTGTTCCACCAAAGTTTAAATAGTTCCTTGTTGCTAGGCATAGTAGTGGTGATGCCCCCTTAGTTTTTCTTTATCTCGTTTGTCGAGGCTCTGAACTGAATTGTGTGTGTGTGTGTTTTTTTCCGTGAGCATTAAGATTTGCAGTTTGATTTGTTGTTTTATGCATCTTCCTATAGCGGAATTTTAAAGGCTGTCATCTGTGACCCCGTGCTTCTGGTTACTGTGCATAAAATTATTGCAAGACGGAGAATATTTTGTTTTTAAGTGTTTTATGTTGGTTGGGGTCTTTTGAAGCGATGGGGCAGTCCGTCCGACACAGGAAAGTTGCTGTTACGAAGGGCTACTGAGGAGGTGATTCAAAAAATACAAGTTAGAATTTTTAGACGGCTAAAACCGGGAACCGCTGGTACTGTGAGCATTTATGGAAGGATAGGATCGTAGTGTGTTTGCCACTGTTTGGATAATGACCCATTTCAGATTTATATTCAGACTTTACTATCCAATTCATACCAATTTTTAAATTACTTGGTAACTAGCTCTATGTCACATTGACAAATACCACCTCTCTGGCTCCGCCACACTGTAGCCCCATCCACACCGTGGCCCACCACACCGTGACCCCACCACATCATGCCTGACTCACCACCTTGCTACCCCTATGATTTTGCTGAAATGACGCCCCTGCATATCAGATGATCTTAAGGTTAGCAAGCAATATGAGAAGGCAGTAGGGAGGTCTGGGGGATACTGGGATGGATAGGGAGAGGCATCACCAGCAGAAAACAGGAAGTTGTTATCCTCTGTACAGACAGTTGGTGAGACCCCATCTGGAGTACTGTGTCCAGTTCTGGAGACCCCATCTATGCAAGGACATAGACAGGATGGAGGCAGTCCAGAGGAGAGCAACTACAATGGTGCAGGGTCTGCAAGAGAAGCCATACGAGGAGAGACTAAAGGAGCTTAATATGTATACCCTTGAGGAAAGGAGGGAGAGGGGGGACATGATAGAAACTATTAAGTACCTCAGTGGAATTAACAAAGTCCAAGAGGGTAGCATCTTTCAGAAAAAGAGATGTGCAAGAACAAGGGAACACAATCTGAAGATGGGGGGGGACAGCTCAGGGGCAATGTGAGGAAGTATTTTTTCACAGAGAGGGTGGTGGAGGCATGGAACAGCCTTCCTGAGAAGGTTGTAGGATCTAAAACTCTGGGAGAATTCAAGAATGCATGGGACAGACATAAGGCAATTTTTGTGGGGGGTAGGAAGAAATAGGCTGTTGGTTAAATAGGATCTGCAGCTTATCTGTATGTAGGGAAATGGGCAGACTAGGTGGGCCAAGCGGTCCTTATCTGCCGTCAAAGTCTATGTTTCTGAGTAACTCTGTCTTGAACATTCTAACTCTATCTTGAACTGTGGGCTAATAAACAGAAAACAGCAAATAGCAGGATAAGTTTAAAATCCTTCAGTGCGATTTTAGTTATAGTTATGTGAGCTAGCAACATTTGTAGTAATTTATCTTTTAATGAATGGTTCATGTGGGGTGATTTCACTCTTGCTGGTATCTTTGTTATGAGGATTCAGCAGTGTAGAAAAAGCGTGAGCAATCCTAATAGACACAAGATTCTGTGCTGCTGTACCACGGTAGTGACATATATAGCTACTGTGGTACAACATCCTTCTGACCTCACCGCTGTGGTACAGTAGCATTCTGACATCACTACTGAGATGCAACAGTATTCTGACATCTCCACTGTGGTACAATAGAATTCTGACATCACTTCTGTGGCACTGAAGCATTCTGACATTACTGTGGTACAACAGCATTCTGACATCACTACTGTGGTACAACAGAATTCTGACATCACTACTGAGGTACAACAGCATTCACACATCACTTCTGTGGTACTGAAGCATTCTGACATTACTGTGGCACGACAGCATTCTGACATCACTACTGTGGTACAATAGAATTCTGACATCACTACTGTAGTACAATAGAATTCTGACATCACTACTGAGGTACAATAGCATTTGCACATCACTTCTGTGGTACTGAAGCATTCTGACATTACTGCGGTACAACAACATTCTGACATCACTACTGTGGTACAATAGAATTCTGACATCACTATTGAGGTACAATAGCATTCGCACATCACTTCTATGGTACTGAAGCATTCTGACATTACTGTGGTATGACAGCATTCTGACATCACTACTGTGGTACAGTAGAATTCTGACATCACTACTGAGGTACAATAGCATTCTTACATCACTACTGAGGTATAATAGAATTCTGATATCACTACTGAGGTACAATAGAATTCTGACATCACTACTGCGGTACAATAGCATTCGCACATCACTTCTGTGGTACTGAAGCATTCTGACATTACTGTGGTACGACAGCATTCTGATATCACTACTGTGGTACAATAGAATTCTGACATCACTCCTGAGGTACAACAGCATTCGCACATCACTTCTGTGATACTGAAGCATTCTGACATTACTGTGGTACAACAGCATTCTGAGATCACTACTGTGGTACAATAGAATTCTGACATCACAACTGAGGTACAATAGAATTCTGTCATCACTACTGAGGTACAATAGCATTCACACATCACTTCTATGGTACTGAAGCATTCTGACATTACTGTGGTACGACAGCATTCTGACATCACTACTGTGGTACAGTAGAATTCTGACATCACTACTGAGGTACAATAGCATTCTTACATCACTACTGAGGTATAATAGAATTCTGATATCACTACTGAGGTACAATAGCATTCGCTCATCACTTCTGTGGTACTGAAGCATTCTGACATTACTGTGGTACAACAGCATTCTGACATCACTACTGTGGTACAATAGAATTCTGACATCACTACTGAGGTACAATAGCATTCTTACATCACTTCAGTGGTACTGAAGCATTTTGACATTACTGTGGTACAACAGCAGTCTGACATCACTACTGTGGTACAATAGAATTCTGACATCACTACTGAGGTACAATAGCATTCGCACATCACTTCTGTGGTACTGAAGCATTCTGACATTACTGTGGTACGACAGCATTCTGACATCACTACTGTGGTACAGTAGAATTCCGACATCACTACTGAGGTACAATAGCATTCTTACATCACTACAGAGGTACAATAGAATTCTGACATCACTACTGCAGTACAATAGCATTCGCACATCACTTCTGTGGTACTGAAGCATTCTGACATTACTGTGGTACAACAGCATTTTGTCATCACATCTGTGGTATGACAGCATTTGGAGGAGTATGGATATTCATACACAACACCAAATCATATGCTGTACCTGATATAATACACAGAGTACTTGAATCTTTAGTGCTGGTAGTCCCTCAACCTAATCCACTGCAAACCTAAAATGAAATATGATAATAAAAAAAAAAAAACAATGTTGACCTTAGCTGCCAGAGCATCTGAATGCACTGGTAAATGCAGAGAGAAGGGGTTACTTAGCTGCAGGCAGCCTGCTCTCTAAGAGTAGAACTTGCTGCTCCTATAAAGCAAACAAGTCTTTTATGCATTTAGGATTCTGCTGATTGATGGCTACAGCCCTTGCGAATGCAGACATGTCAGATTTATTTGTCTTTCAAGCAGGCTGAGCAGAAGAAAGGTGAGCCAGGTGTCACCACCCGACTATACAGAAATAAATGCACCCACTGATACACACACACTTATGCCATCCATTCTTCTTTTGCATTATCTTTTCATCCCATACCTCAGACTGACACTGATCCTGTCTGTTCAACCTCTGACACCCTTTACTTTGCAAACTCCAAGGGCTCGCTTCTCTATCCCCACCTCAGAGCTGCCTAGCGCTACCTCAACTCATGGAAACCCCCTCCACTGATGGACCCTAGGCAACCACGTGTGTCTGGGCACTAACCTCAAGTACGGGGCAAGCTAAGGGAGAAAACCTGTATGAATATCCCTGGAGCTGTGGCGTGGAGAGGGCAGGTGTTTTATGTGCCAATTTGGGTGTGATTTTGCTCTTAAATAAGTCCCTCTCTCTACTCAGTCTTATTCTGCTGATACCTAATACCACATCTGGTTTTGGGGGTGGGGGAGTGGACACTACCTTGCCACCCATGGTGCCCAAGCCTGCCCAACTTCCACATAGAAGACACTGCTGCAGCATGGGGGCTCCTTACCCCAGTGTTGCAAACTGCTGCCTCTACAGCTCTCACCAGACTCTAAACACTCAGAGCAGAGAATGGGCTCCTGGGATGATTGTGGGCCTCCCACCTGGAAGCACAAAGCACTGCAATGGTACCTCTCAGGAAAAAAACCTTCCTTTCCTGTATCTTTGTAAGAGCCCATCACACCCACAATAAGTTTGTTGCCCCTGCTTCATTCCAATTGGACAGCCTCCCACTGCTCATAACATTAAGATTGTTCAACAGGTAATTACCAAATTATATAAAAACTCTGCACTGGCATATTTTGCCCCAGGAAATAGGTGGGTTCTACAAGTTGAGGGCTAGCACTAGCAGCCGGGTGGGCCCCTTCTGTCCACTGGCTGCCTTCCTCGCTGTACTGCCCTCCGACCACCAGACCGAAGCTTCATCCTTGACACAGGTGCCTCTGTTGCTGCAAGCAGCTGGGCGGGCCCCTTATGTCCACCGGCTGCCTTCCTTGCTGTACTGCCCACTGATCGCCAGACCGAAGTTTCACTCTTGACATGGGTGCCTCTGCTGCTGCAAGCAGCCAGGTGGGCCCCTTCTGTCCGTCAGCTGCCTTCCTCGCTGTACTGCCCGCCGGTCACCAAACTGAATGTACGCTGCTGAAACTTGACTGGCCAGAACCATCAGCTCTGCCTGCTGGTGGGCTGCTGCAGTTCTTTAATTCTTTGCTACTGCTTCCCTTCTGGACTTTAAACTAATGTTGCATACTGATTGTGGTACTGATTAAGCCTCTCCAAACTGTCCTGTGAATCCTAATTTAAATGTGAACCTAAGCCTGTTTACAGCAATTTTGCACTCCAAGGGTAGTTTGAAGTGCAAGTTCTTTTAGGCTGCAGGTTTGTAGATTTTAAAGTATTACAGCTCTCTTTGTTTTACGGTCCAGTGGTATTCTACCCTGGATCAGAAACTAAGTTTAAAGTGACACAGTTTTTTCTGTTTAGACTAGATTCCATTTGGGTCACAGTTGTAAGCTTTGCCCTGCAAATAATCCAATTTCTCTTTCACTTTCTCTCCTTCTGTCTCCTTCCTGATTGAATTTTTGCACCAACCCTCTCATCCCCCACCTCCAACCTTTATTAAATACTGTCCTCCCCTTGGCACTGCATCGGGTCATAATGTCACACAACATAATAGCGCAAGGCATCATGGCATAACGTGGGACCCCAGTGCACCCCAAGTTGGACCCCTGAGTTGAAAATCTTTAGTGGGGGGCCGGGGGTGCATCCTCTGTAATGGGGTTGTGGGGGCAGAAACCCCACAGAACAAAGATATATCCTCATGGCATCAATCGCTGCAGCGCCGCGATTGGCGCATGTGGCGACTATCATGCAACATAATGACCCCGTGCCCCTCGGCACCACACCTAGGCAATCTTCATTCTCCCCCCCTCACTAATATTGCAACTCCACTTAAAGATACAGAGTGCAGCTATTAGGCCTAACACTTGTCCTGTCCTCCCTTTAAAGACATCTTCCTATTTTCGCCATCTGCTTGTCTATCAACTTTGTTTAGCGCCTGCTCTGCTATCTACTTTACAGTTCCATACCTGAGCTTCCTCTCTTGCTACCCTCAACATAGCCCCAATAATCTTCAAGTTGCCCCTGCTCTAGCTAAAACGCCCTATTTTAACCTACGTGCGATATCTTAAACTAGATCCACTGCCCCTGATCGGGCTCCCAGTGAGCAGCCGCAGCTAATCCTGCTAGCTGCCCGCACCTCCATCCTCCAAACGACCAGAACACCTTCAAAGCCGGTTAAGAGTCCAGGCTGCTCTGGGGTAGCACTGCCCAGCTCTGATAGGCTGCCACCTGCTGCTACCCTCCTCTAATTGGACCGCTGCTCTCCGCTCGGCCACTGATTGACCCTGCCTTTTCGCTATTGGATTTTCAGTCTCTGGGTTTCAGCGCCCACTGCTTTGCATTGACCTTTGCCAAACATTTGCACCCGTCCCTGCACCCCCACCTCCTACCTTTATTAAATAGGCTTTGGCTCCACCCACTCAGCCTTGGTATCCACCCTGCTTGAACCTCATTGGGCTCACTTACTTGGGCCCCCCCTCCCCCCTGCCGCTCCCTCTCCCTCTCCTTGCTTCACCTCTGTGGGCTGGCTCTTGCCCTACTGAGCCTCTCGGTTATTCTCTACTCATCCTCTAAGCACTATGGTTCTGCCCCTTCTGCCTCTTCATCTCATTCTCTTTTGCTCCCTGCTACCACTGTTTTTCCTGCCTGGAGCTAGATACTTCTCTCTTCCTCTAGGCTACAGGATTCACCATATCTACACCCACTCTGGTACCCTTCCAACTGAGCTTGTCTATACTCCCCCATTCTCCTCTGGGGATGGCTGGCAACACCTGAAGAACCATGATAGGGTGGTGTATGGTCACCTGTTCCCATTCTCAACACTGGCTTGCTGGCGGTACACCTTCAGGGGTGGTGACTGGCTTACCCAACCTGGCAAGCCTTATAAGACGTACTAGGCCCAGGATTCTTAAACTAACTATCACCACCCTATCAAAGATATTACTTCTGTTACGGTTATGCTAGGGTAACATTGAGCTAAACCCTGGTCCTATCGCTTCCATTACATCCCCTTTGGATGCTGCTTGTCTTAAAGGCATGAGTTTCTGGCATGTTAATGTCTGCAGCCTCCTGAAACAGTTCTCCATGATTCAGGCCTGGGTCAGCCATACTCAGCCAGATGTTCTAGTAATCTCCGAATCTTGGCTTAGGACAGCCTCTCAGGACAGGCAGATTAGTATTGCTTCCTACCAGTTATTCAGAATGGGCAGGCCTACTGGGGGAGGTGGTGTGTCAGTGTACATTAATGAAAGGTTTACAATGTCCTGCTTGGATTCTACTTCTGACAAAAATGAATTTGAGTGTTTGACGCTGAAGATGGATTTATCTACTTCCCTTGCCCTCAGAGTGATTGGTTGCTATAGACCCCCATCTGCTGGTACACTCCTTCTTGTACATCTTGGCTCTATTATGGAGAAAGAGAACCTTGAAACCATCATCCTAGGGGACCTTAATTTATTTATTTTTTATTTTAACCTATTTTTTTCCCTCCGGTCATGGTCTGCGGAGCCTCTCTCAGGCATCCTGCCTGTTCCTGCCCTGCCTGAAGTCTTCCTGCCTGAGCCTCCTCTCTCCTCCCCCTCGTCCCACACAACTGGCACCCCCAGCTTAACCCCTCCGGGGTGGGGTCACCCCCTCCTCTTGGATGCTCTGTACAGTCAGTCTCTGGCTTGTGGGTGAGAGCCCGGGTGGAGGACACTGGAAGGCCAGGCAGGTCAGACCCAGCAGTGGGCATGGGGGCAGGTGCTGTCACCTACCCTGCAGACTTGTGTTTTCCCTGTTCTGGTGAGTGTTCCCCCCTCCCATGTGTGGTGCATGTCCCTGACACCACGGCAACCCTGCCAAGCGTCAGCCATGCTATGTATGTGCTGCCCTCTGTGCTGCAGCACCCCTGGTCTCCACCGGAAGCCGCTGGCATGCCAAGCAATGTCCCGACCGTCCCACCGGGGAGGAGAGCAGCTCAGTGGGTGCTCAATCCTCACCTGCCCCTGCCGACCCCTGGCACCTGAGCTCGCTCCTGAACTCGGTTCGCTGGCATAGTGTGAGGTGTGGCATCCAGTGCCTCAAACTTGAGCTCCACCAGGCCGGCAAGGGACCTTAATTTTGACTGGTTATCGAAGACTGCTTCACCCTTAAACACTTTCTGTGATTCCCGTGGGTTGGTGTAAGTAATTCATGAACTCACACGTCCAAACAAAAAGAACATGAGCAACAGCACACTGCTGGATGTTATTTTAGTCGATAAGCCTCACCTCTTCTCACATACTGGAACCTTCTTTGCTGATGTCAGTGACCATTGCTTTATTGCTGCGGTCAGATCACTGCGTCATACAGGACCTACAGCTAAATTTCTTACGAAAAGGTCCCGTCGTAACTTTGATGTGGCTGCTTATGTCTATGAGCTGGAACACTCGCCACATTGGCAAGACTTCTACTTAGCTAACACGGTTAACTAGGCATATGACATTTTCCATGATATACTTGTTGGGGCCCTAAATATGTATGCCCCATGGTAAAAATTCATGTAAAAAACAAAACATGTCATTGGTTCTCTGCTGAGCTGAAAGCTGCATTGCGCGGTAGGGATAAATTGTGGAAAATAATGTCAGAGGCAATAATGTCAGAGGCTAAACTGGACATAGTAGCAATTAGTGAGACGTGGTTTACCAGTAACCACACTTGGGAGACTTCAGTACCTGGCTATGTATTGTTCAGAAGAGACCGAGGTGCAAAAGGGGAGGAGTGGCCCTGTATGTTAATGAAAATATCAAAGCTACAGAAATTCAGAATACACATAAGGAGCCAGAAGAACTGTGGGTCACCCTGGAAACAGGAAATGGGACAGCCATAAGAACTGGGGTTGTCTACAGGCCCCCAGACCAGAGGGAGGACATAGACACATTACTGTTAGAAGATATACAAAACATGACAGCTAAAGGGGAGGTTCTGATAATGGGAGACTTCAACATGCCAGATATAGATTGGTCAATACCAGCAGGAACATCTGCCAGAACTAGACTCATAGTGGATTCCCTGCAGGGAGGGCCTCAAACAACTGGTACAGCAACCCACAAGAGACAGGGCTATCCTAGATCTAGTACTGACTAACAAAGAAGGATCACAGATCTCAGGTAGAAGGTCACCTGGGGTCCAGTGACCATCACATGGTATGGTTCAATTTGGCTACTACATCTAAATCATCCCATTCAAAGGCAAAATATGGGACTTCAGAGGGCTGACTTTGATAAGATGGCCAACAGAGTTAAGCTAGCCCTGGCAAAAAGAAACACAGGTGAGGAGGTACAGGCAAAGTGGGCAAGCATTAAGGATACAATACTTGAAGCAACATCCCATTGTGTTAGACAGAAAGGAAGTGCAAAGAAGAAGGAAACCACTTTGGTTCTCAAATACAGTAGCAGAAAAGGTCAGAGCCAAAAGGCTGGCCTTCAGAAAATATAAAGGAACACAGCGGGATGAAGATAGGGAGGCATACCAAACTGCCTTAAGGGAAGCAGGTAAGGCAGTAAGGCAGGCAAAGTCCCAAACTGAGGAAACACTAGCTACGAACAGTAAAGAAAGGTGACAAGACTTTCTATAGATACATTAGTGAAAGGAGAAAGTCCAGAGGGGTATTGCTAAGCTTAATGGAGAAAAGGGAGCATGTGAGGAGGAGGACCTGTAAAGGCATCTATCCTAAATAGATACTTTTGCTCAGTATTTACTGAAGAGAAGGTAGGCAGGGCCCACAGCTCAAGCATCATGGACACAGGGGAGGGAGGTGAGCACTACTCCTCACAAAGAAAGGGTCCTACAAGAGCTTGTAAGCTCAGGTGGATAAGGCAATGGGACCTGATGGCATACATCCCAGGTACTTAAGGAGCTAAAGGAGGAACTAGCAGAGCCATTAGCAGAATTGTTTAGTGAGTCTCTGAGCACAGGAGAGGTCCCAGAAGACTGGAGAAGGGCTCATGTGATCCCGCTCCACAAGAGTGGTAGCAGGGAGGAGGGGGAACTACAGACCAGTCAGTCTTACCTCAGTAGTGGGCAAGATTATGGAGGCACTCCTTAAGGAAAGGATAGTGCAACACCTGGAATCCATAGGGCACAGGATCCAAGACAGCATGGGTTTACAAAGGAAGGTCCTGTCAAACTAATCTCATAGATTTCTTTGACTGGGCAACGCAGAGTGGTGGACAAGGGGAGCAGTTGATGTCGCCTACCTTGACTTCAGCAAAGCTTTGACACTGTTCCACATAGAAGATTGATAAATAAGCTAGGTAGGCTCGGGGTGGGTCAGAAGTTGGTCAACTGGGTGGAAACTGGTTGACTGGCAGAAAACAGAGAGTGGTGGTAAATGGTATACAGTCAGAGAGATGCAAGTCACAAGTGGGCACCTCAGGATCAGTCCTGGGGCCAGTCCTATTCAACATCTTCATTAGTGACCCGCAGATGGACTAGAGGGTAAGGCTTGTCTGTTTGCAGATGACACCAAGATCTGCAACAGAGTAGATGATCCAGATGGGGTGGGCAGAATGAGAAGAGATCTGGATAAACTAGCAAAATGGTCAGAAGAGTGGCAACTGGATTTAATGCAAAGAAGTGCAAAATCATGCATAGGGAAGAGAAACCCAGAAGCCACTTATAGGCTGGGAGGGAGTTGCTAGCAGTCACAAAGGAAGAAAGAGACTTGGGCATCATCATCACTGATGACCTAAAATCATCCAAGCAGACCTCTAAAGCAGTAAGTAAGGCTAGTGGGGTGTTAGGGTGTATATTAGTAGGGGTATCACAAGTCGTAAGAGGAGGTAATAATCCCTCTGTACAAGACATTGGTTAGGCCCCATCTGGAGTACTCATGTGCAGTATTGGAGGCCACACCTTCACAAGGACATTAACCAAATTGAGGCAGTCCAGAGAAGGGCAACCAAAATGGTGCAGGGACTGCATCAGAAGACATATGAGGACAGATTAACGGAGCTCAATATGTATACCCTTGAGCAAAGGAGGAGAGAGGTGATGATCGAGACATTTAAACACCTTAAGGGCATAAACAAGGTGAAAGAGTCTAACATGTTTAAATATAAGAAAAATTGCAGGACAAGAGGACACAGCATGAGATTAGAGAGGGCGATTAAGGGGAATGTGAGGAAATTCTTTTTCACAGAAAGGGTGGTAGATGCATGGAATAGCTTACCACAAGAAGTGGTGGCTATTAATACAGTGCAGACTTCAAACAGGCATGGGATAGGCATAAGGAGCAATACAAATGACTATGAATAGATAGGTCACTGACAGAGCAAAGGCCGATGGCACATTTATAAGGTAGAAAAAGAAATGGGCAGACTGGATGGGCCTTGCGGTCCTTATCTGCCGTCAACTTCTATGTTTCTATGTTTCTATGAAAAAAGCTCGGACTAAGCTTGACTCAGATTGGTGTCAATTCAGAAGGGCACGCAATGCTTGTACGAAAATGGTCAGGGATGCTAAGGCAGCATTTTATCTTACGGAATTGGATTCTGCAGCAAAGTGTTCCTCCAAATTCTGGAGGACACTCGAGGACATGTCTGGATATAAGCCTGGTAATTCCTTGCCACCTAAGATTACAACTGAGAGTACTACTGTAAATGATAAACCAGGAATCCTAGATGCATTTAACAATCATTTTGCCACAGCTGGTCTAGCTTTCAACAATTCCCCTGCATGCCTGGTCCACTCCCAATTAAGTATCCCATGCTCAGACTCTCCTACCTGGTTTCTCGTTCTACCTGGTCTCTCTGAAAGAGGTTGAAGATCTCATGCTCCAAATGGGTATTAAGAAAAGTGCTGGTGCTGATTCTTTGGATCCTTATTTCCTTAAAATTGCCTATCATGTCCTAGCTGTTCCTTTCACCCACTTATTTAACTTATTGTCCCAAGGGCTTATTCCCCAGATATGGAAAATTGCTCATGTCATCCCCTTGTTTAAATCAGGGGATCCCTGCCACCTTAGCAATTATAGACTAGTTTTCCTACTCCCAACTTTGTCGAAATGTCTGGAAACGATTGTCAGCAACCAACTAAGGGACTACCTTAAATCTAATAACCTACTAAACCCTATGCAGTCTGGCTTTTGAACTAAACACAGCACTATTTCAGCCCTTGCCAAAGTAACAAATGATTGGTACTGAGAACTGGACAGCAGAAACTTTGTCTGTGCTGTATTTCTAGACCTTAGTAAGGCTTTTGATACAGTGGATCACAGCCTGCTTCTCTCTTCTCTGAAGAGTATAGGCCTGGACTCAGTTTCTTTGCATTGGTTTACTGAGGACCTTGTAGGACGGCATCAAGAAATTAAGGCTGAGGGTGAGCTATCCCCACTCAAACCTCTACTGAGGGGAGTACCGAAAGGATCCATACTTGGTCCCTTACTATTCGCTATCTATGTTAATAACATTGATGAGAGTATTAACAAGGCCAACATACACCTGTTTGCTGATGACACGGTTGTATATATAAGTCATCCGACACCTGAAGCCGCTTGTGTTGGCATCCAGGAGGAATTTAACCAGCTCCAGAACCAGCTCCTCCACAAAAAACTTCTTCTAAATGCTAAAAAAACAAAAGCAATGTTATTCTCGCCCGACAGCTGTATGATGAATCCGGCCAGCTCTGGAGCACTACCTCAGAGTACCACAATTCTTGGAGAGAAACTGGAATTTGTCTCAAAGTTTAAATAGCTAGGTGTGTGGTTAGACCATAGTCTATCATTCACTGATCATGTTGAGGACCTTGTAAAGAAGTTAAGGCAGAGGCTGGGGCTATTCTTTAGAATTAACCAGTTTCTCACTAGAGATGCAAAAGTGCACCTTGTCCAAACTACTTTTCTCTCGCTGATCGATTATGCAGATTTCCTTTATAGTCAATGTCCCAAAGCCTCACTTGCAGAGTTGCATACGCTTTACCACAGGGCCATCTGGTTTATTACTGGTCTCCCCATCTCTACCCATCATTATTTCTTGTACAAAGCTGTAGGGTGGTCCTTTCTTATGTTTAGGCATAAAGGAAACGCAGTCCTTTGGACTTATAGAGTCTTCTTGAAGTGGCTTCCACAATATATAATAGACTCTCTCCCAGGAATGTATGCCCTAAGGAGCACATCCTACATCACATTATGTATGCCCATGGCTTCCTCTCGCTATGGCAGAGTGGTCATTAGTTTCCTGTTGCCAACACTGTGGAACAAAGTACAAAAATGATTGAAATTAAGCTGCCCTCCGCAGTATGAATGCTTTTAAACCTCTATATGCTCGGTACGTGTGTGAGCCATGCAATTGCTACCCCAGCCCCTAATTTTTGTCCGAAGCATCAGGCTGCTGCCCTCAAAGCACAGTTGAATTTATGATCACTTGTAACCTTTGGTGACCTTAACTCTGTGAGCATCTTATGCCTTAAATGTTTTTCCCCTCTAGAAATCCCTGTAGGGTTATTATCTCTTCATGGCTTTGCAGCCGCTACACCTTACTCACCCTGCTGTCTTTTACATATTGCTTAATCTGTGGTTCTTATTCACCTACCCTGTACCATCTAACTGCCCTATTTCACCTTTGTATTCCCTTTCCACTGCATTCCACTCTTACTGTCTCTTTCCTCTGTCCCCTGGCTCTCTTTCCTGCTGTAGACTAGCCCTTCAGGGACTCCCTGCCCCTCAGGTGGGAGAAATGCAGATACTGGGCAGTTGTCATTTCCATAGCAGCCACCTGAGACACCTAGACTGGACTCCTTACTAGCGAGGTGCGGCATTGCTGATACCCAATCAGAACGCTAGCGCTTTTCTGCTCTGGCATCTGATTGGCTCTTGCAGTCTGCTCCTGTGTCTCCCTCAATACTAAGCTGAAGTCTGATTTTCTGTCAAAAACTTGCACAAAAAAGAATTGTACTTACCTATTGCCTAACAGTTATGTCCTCTATGTTTTCCTGTTTAAAGTGTCAAGAGTTGGGACTCTGTTTGATTACACTCCTTTCTGAATTTCTGTGGTTGGGCCAGTCTTTAGGTGTCAAGAAATACCCAATTATTTTGTCCTGCTGTTTTGGTCCTCCTGCTGGTTCAGCTGTTCCATTGTTTGTGGACCAGTACTTAATACAGACCCCTTCTTCCATCCCCTGCCAAGGATATGCTCTCCAAGGGCTCCCTGCCCAAAGGCGTGGGAAACCCGGGCACTGGGCGGTCAGCGCTGCCTCTACTGCTGCCTGAGAACCTAAGCTCGGACTCCCCATTAGCAAAGCATGGCATTAGCAGCCATCCAATTAGAATGTGAGCACTCTTCGGCGTTGGCTTCCGACTGGTTCCTGCAGTCTGCTTCTGTGTCCATTCTACACTAAGCATAAATCTGATTTCCATGCCGAGATTTGCCAAAAAAGAGCTGTAATTTCTTTTGTCCTTTACTGTTAAGACCCTTATCCTTCTGTTTAGAGTGTTACATTTAGGGATACTGTGTGATTACACTACTTTTGAAATTCTGTGCTTGCGTCAGCTCCTTACACAAGCAGCCGATCACTTCTCCCTAGTGAAGTTCCTACTAAAGCTCATCTTATGTCCTCCTTAAATATTACAGAAGCACTATGAACTGATATGATGGATGTAACATTGAGTACTTACTTGCATTAATTGTTCTTTACTTGTGTTATTTGGCTGTATTGTAAATATCTCTGTATACATTGTACCATTTGACCCGGAGCTAACCAGGTCCATCCTGTAAATGAGCTTGCTCAATGATATATAAAATCACACATGCCCCCACAATGAAAATGGGCTGCATATGCAAATCACCTCAGAATATTATGCTGGTTCAACTTTAAGCAGAAATGCATGGTGTCAAAAGGCCTCTCACACAGTTTGCAAAGGGTGCCAACAGAAGACATAGACACGTGTTTCGTCCTACCAGGACTCATCAGTATGCCTCATCTGTTTGACACCCCAGTGGAATGAATCAGTTACCCTAAGATGATCTATCTAGGTTATGTTGTGGTGAACCCAAATAAAACAAAAAACTATTTAAAAGACAAAGAACCTCTGTGCGCAAGCACTGAGGCAATGGTTACCCCAAAGTTGCTCAATGATGTTCACCTGGATAAATAAAGATTTTAATTGATTGATTGACTGAGCACTATTGAGGTCTGCTGCATTGCAATGTACCCAACTACCCCATAACTGTTGGCTAATAAAGAAACACTATAAGTCCCAACTGAAGTCAATTTCTTACCTTTTGCCAGTACTGCATTCCCCAATTAAATGTATATGAAGAAGTGCTGCAGATCAGGTGTATAAGATATTTTTTCAACATAGCAGTTTCTTTAATTCGGCTGACTCTGGCTGATTGATAATGCATGCTGTATTAAATTAGAAGGGAATTAATTGTAGGCTACAGGGGAGAACTGAAATTCTGTCTGAGAGGAAGAAAACAGAAAAGACCTTGAGTGTGCAATATTTCTGACGCTCAACTGCAGTAATGATGACATTAAAGCAATTGAGTGCTGGGAGGCATTGTGAGTAGGTTTTATGCACCGTGCAAAGTTAAGTGAGAGACTGTGTACTCACTGGCCTTTTTTATTGTTCCATAGTTCCTTTGTTTAAGGCTAAAAGCCGTAAGTGATTTATATTGAAAACCTTTTAGATAGAAATGTTTGACAACAGGAAAACAGCATTTTCTTCAAGAGGAGTCATACAAAGGCAAAAACATTTTAGTTTAAATGGTGTTGCTCTACTCTTTGAAGGGAAAGAGTTCTGTTATTATAGCCCTATAAAGGCTCCTACCCAACAGATACAGTAGCTCAGGTACACATGCCAGACCCATGCCATACCAGTAGGGTACTATGAGGTTTGTAGCACACATGCCAGACCTATGGTATACCAGTAGAGTACCATTAGGTTTGTAGCACACAGACCCATACCATACCAGTAGGGTACCATGAGATTTGTAGCACACAGACCCATACCATACCAGTAGGGTACCACAAGGTTTATGGTACACATACCAGCCCCATGCCATACCAGTACGATACCATGAGGTTTGTGGCACACATGCCATGCTGGTATGGTACTGCATGGTTATTGGCACACATGCCAGGCTCATGTTATACTGGTGGGGCACCATGCGGCTAGTGGTACACATACTATACCCATGTCATGCTGCTAGAATACCAAGAGGTTTGTGGCACACATGCAAAGCCCATGCCATACTTGCAGGATACCACAAGGCTTGTGGTACACATATTAAACTCATGTCATACCAGTAGGGTACTATGAGGTTTATAGCACACATACAATAATGTTTCCCCATGCTTTCCTGAAACCTCTGTGGAGTGGCAGCTCCCACTTTAACAGTCCCAGCATGCCATATTTAAGCAGAACTGATACACACTGAGGGAACACACTAGCAGTACAACTGCTCATCCCAAATGGAAAGACTACTGGTCTCTACAACCCATAGACTACCAGGATAAGTATGCTTTAGGTACTGTACGTATTTCATCAGAAGGCATAGTACTAAGAATATATAAATATTTTTAAGAAAGCCAAACTTGCTGGAGGAAATCTAAGGCCAGAAAAATGCTGGATCTGTGATTTTGATGGGCTGTTTGTAACTCTTGTTTTCCAATACTGGGCATGTAAATACACTGTGCGTGCCCCACCCACTTCTGGGTTGCAAAACAGCTATTAAAATCAATAGGCTGTCATTTTGTTTGCAAACAGTGCTTGACCAAAATGTACGCTCCAAGCATAGTCTGCATAAAGTCAGTAGCATATTTGTTCGCAGAACAATGTGGTACCCTACAGTTGCAAAATGAACCTTTTAAAGTAAAGCCCCTGGTACGGGACATGGCGTTTGCTTTGAAGTTGACCTTATTGTGCCAGAAGGCCTTTGCATTGGGCACTGAACAATGAAGTGTTGGTAGCAGACGTAGTACAACATGTTGCCTATCATAATTATAATCCTGTGTAATAACTACAGTGACACTGGCAAATAAAAGAAACAGTACACAGCAGATGACAAGCACCATGAATGGAATAACTTTACAGTTAACCCAAAGAGGCAAATCTTCAGGCCACGAGATAAACACAGCTGAACAGGGCTGTTATGTGAATAAAATCTGGGGGGGGGGGTGTCCCTCCAGATTTCTATTGAGTATTGCAATTTTTCCAGAAAAAAGGCTGTGAAAGAGTAAATGTATGCACTTCACTAATTAATGTTCAATTGTATGCCTCCCCTAGAAATTCTTTGGCATGACATCCCTGCAGCTAAAGCCATTCCCCACCAGTGCCTGGGAACACAGAAAGATCAGACTAGGCTGTAAAATAAGCTTTCATTCCCAGCATGACAGGCAAATCCTTTAAATATAACAAACTACACCCTAGCACCTGAATTGCTAGCATCATTCACACAACAAACATATACACTGATGAAAAAGGATGCAGGCTAGTCACTAAGGAACTATAAGCCCTGGCAACATACAAGTGCAAACGTAAAATGAGAGGAAGGCTAAGAAACATAGAACATGACAGCAGGGAAAAAAAAGCCCAAATTGTCCATTCAGTCTGCAAAACCCTGTCTATTATTCATGTTATGGTCCCAGTGATGATCTACCCTTCTTGTCTTTCCCACTTTGCCATCCCCTGCTCCATTCACTTGTGCCTGTCCATCCTTGTTTAAATCCACTCACTGTTTTGGAATATACCATCTCCTTTAGTAGTATATCGCACCTGTCCACCACTCTCTCTGTAAAAAAAGTACTTTTGAACGTTCCTTTTAGACTTTCTCATAGCCAGCTTCAGTGGATTACCCTTTGTCCTTGTGTTTACAGTTGGAGTGAACAATTCATTACAGTCCATCGTGTCTATCCTATGGGGATATTTGTATATTTCTGTCATGTTTCCCCTCTCTCTTCTTGCCCCCAGGTTATACATGTTGAGATTTCTTAGCCTTTCCACGCACGTTTTCTTCCAAAGCCGCGGATAACTTTGGTCACCCTCCTCAAAAAGAAGGTGGTGATAGACAACCAAGATGAGTGCTGGCGAAGACGTTAACTTGTACAGATGTGTTTACATCGAAACATAGAATTTGACGGCAGATAAGGACCGCTTGGCCCACCCAGTCTGCCCATTTCCCTACCTAATGGATAAGCTGCAGATCCTAGTTAACCAGCAGCCTACTTCTTCCTACCCCAACCCCCTAGAATTGCCTTATGACTGTCCAATGCATTGCTGATTCCACCACTGTTTTGTGACTCCACCTCCTCCGGAAGGCCGTTCCATGCATTCACAACCCTCTCTGTGAAAAATACTTCCTTAAATTACCTCTAGAGCCACCCCCATCTTCAAATTGTACCCCCTTGTTCTTGCACACCTCTTTTTTTGAAAGATGCTACCCTCTTGGACTTTGTTGATTCCCTTGAGGTACTTGAAAGTTTCTATCATGTCCCCCCTCTCCCTCCTTTCCTCGAGGCTATACATATTAAGCTCATTAAGTCTATCTTCATATGTCTTCCAGTGCAGACCCTGCACCATTTTAGTTGCCCTCCTCTGAACAGCTTCCATCCTGTCTATGTCTTTGCGAAGACTGGGTCTCCAGAACTGCACGCAGTACTCCAGATGGGGTTTGACCAGCTGTCTGTACAGAGGGATAATAACTTCCTGTTTTCTACTGGTGATGCCTTTCTCTATGCATCCCAGTATCCCCCCAGCCCTCCTTGCTGCCCTTTCACATTGCTGGCGAAGAGACATTAACTTGTACAGACTTGTTTGGTAGTAGCGACATAATTTGATTGCTGGCGTTGATGACGGAAGATAGATGGAAGCTGTTAGATCATCTCACATCAATAGAGCAAATGATGGAAGCCATCGCTTAAATAAAATTGTGGACTTTCTAGAAGAAAATGGACTTAAAGACACAAACTGACATGGGCTGATGAGGAAGCAAGCATGTCAAACTAACCTTTTTGACTTTTTCAGTACGATGACTCAGATAAGGGACAAAAAAACAAGCAGTGGACGGCCTTTGCCTTGACTTCTGCAAAGCCTTTCAGCTCTGTACTGCACAAGTGGCCTATCTAGAAGATAGGCCAAATGGGTGTTGGGGAGAAACTAACACGATGAATAAGTTGCCGTCTGTCTGACAGAACTCAGTGGGTAGTTCTAAATGGCAAATTCTCAGACGTTAGGAAGGTCCGTCAGTGACACAGGAAAGAGGCTGAGCAACAAAGTCAGCTGATTTCATGACGACACTAAACCGTGCGAGAGGGTGGACACAACTGAAGGAAATAAAAATATGAAGTCAGACGTGAAACAACTTGAACAAACATCAGGCACCTGGCAGTAAAACAGTTTAATGCCATAAACTGCAAAGTCGTGCATCCAAGTAAAAAGATCCAAAAGGTAAAAGATACTATGGATGAAGTCACTGTCGAAGCCTCCCAGGAAAAAAAGAGATATAGACATCACAATAAACAGTAACTTGAAAATATCTAGCGAATGCAGCAAAGCATATGGAAGAGCAAACAGAACTCTGGGTGTACCAGGCAAGGTCAGACTGCATCGGAAGTACTCTGTGCAGTTTTGGAATCCTCAGCTAACGAAGTATCAGGAGAAATTAGAGGGGATATAGAGGAGGGTGACAAGGGTGATGGGAAGCAGAGGAGAAATAACTGGGAGAGGCTTGAAAGCCTTAATATGTACTTCTTGGAGGTGAGAGGAAGGGGGGACATGATAGAAACTTTTAACTTCATGGGTGATATAATAGGGTAGACAGTCCTCAGCCCTCCCCAGCAGCCTGGTGGGCTGGGACAGCAGTGTGGCATGGGTCCTGTTGCCGAAATTGCCGGCAGGTGTCCATTGAGGGGTTGCATAATAGTTATGGCAGGTTTCCCCATCACTTAACTTGTGCACCTAGCTGGCACTCTGCACCTTAGTGAATCATGTGGAGTGCTGGGCATGCCCCCTGGCATGCCCCTGAACCACCTGTGGTGTGTAGATGCATGAGTGGTCAGGGGATCCAGTGTGCAAGGTGCTAGTGCACCTGTAGTGAATTTCACCGGGGTCCACTGGACCCCGCTGGTCAGCATTCAATCGTAGGCATGCCTACATGCCGCACATACATGGCGTGTAGACTTTGATGAATAGACTCCATTGTGCACAGTGCAATATTCAGAGATATTGCACTGTACTACGGAAATTGCACAGCAAAGTAGCTCTGCACAAGCACTGCCTACAAAAAGCAACTAATAATGTGGGGCAAACCTAGAGGAAGGGAGAGGCATAGTGAAACACTCACAAACCTAGCTGAAAAGGAAATGCTGCAAATCCTGTTCCTTATGCAACTGGTCATGCGAGATAAAGAGAGGGCCAATGCCCCCTCAGGCCCAGAACTTGGCCACAGAAGCACTATGCTGCAATTAGACAGTACTGTCCATGAGTCACATTTGAAGCCCTTAGTGATGAACAAATCATGGGCCAGTACGAGCATAACAGGCCCATGATCATGCAGCTGTGTGAGCTGCTGCATGACCAACTCTGGGGAAGACACCCTGAGCAGTCATGTGATATCCATAGAGCTCAAGGTTACAGTTGCCCTGTGCTTCCTGGCCATCAGAACCTTCCAGACACTGATGGGGGACACCACTGGTTTCTCACAGTCTGCCACCTCACAGTTGTTGGACAAGCTCCTAGATGCTCTGCTAGCCCATGCCGGGGAGTTCGTTGTATTCCCCGCAACACCTGCAGTGCGTAAAGCAACCATGCAGCAGTTTTACTGAGTTGCACACCTACTATCTGTGCTCCGTGCCATTGACTACACCCACGTTCCCATCTGGGCACCCACCAGTGAATATGTGGAGGCCTATGTGAATAGGAAGGGGTACCATTCCATCAACTGCCAGGAGGTGCGCGATGCAACAGGGTGCATCATCAGCGCCCTGGAATGGGTCCCTGGCAGTCAGCATGATGCCTTCCTTTGACACAATTCCATCCTCTGCCAGAGGTTTAAAGGAGGAGACATCCCGAATGGGCACCTCATTGGTGAGTATACTACAAAGCCCCTCCCCCCATGTTATTGACAATGTTATGAACCCATGTGCTTTACCTACACAGGGGGCAATGCATATCCCCTGCATCCCAGGCTCCTCACACATGTCCTATGTCTCACATTTATTGCAGAGGACAGGTACAATACTGCACACATCACTACAGGCAACATCATTTTGCACGTTTTTGGAATGCTCAAGGTGCCCTATAATACACCTCTCATAAAGCCTGTGGCATATTTCTTGCCCATTGCATACTACACAACATGGCACTTAACCACGGGGATAGACCTACCAGCCCAAGACAAACACCCATAGTGGATGCCAAGCCAGAGGACCAAGGGTACAGGATTAGCTCAACAGGCATGACCCAAGGATGGTTAGAAGGTCATAAGAGTATAGAACCTGCCTCATCACAGATGTCATTGGACCCAGAAGGTGAGTACAAACTACACAAGAGACTGTCATATGTTCTGAAAATGTACTAAGTAAATAACATATAGAAAACAAAGGGCATGGCATTCAGGCATAGGCGTTTCCAAAACAAATAACATGCCATTGGGGGGGGCCAAAATAAATAGCATGCCATCCAAGCAGGGGAGTATTCCAAAACAGATAGCATGGCATCCAGTTGAGGAATGGATGATTGTGGCCGGGTGTGGGGTGGTGATACATGGGCGATGTGAAGGTGGGTGTAAGGTGGCACATGGGTGATGGGGCGGAGGATGGCTAATATGCACCTTACGTACATCCCTACCATCACCAGGGGCACAGAACATATGTGTGTGCTGTACCTGTGAGGTGGGGTCACCATTCATGGAATTGGAGATGAGCTTGGGGGCAGTGTTGACCACCCACAACCATGGCTTTGCAGAGTACTGACCCCACCTTGGAGCAAGCCATAGCCAGGGGTGCATGGTGCCCTTGGCATCCTGCATGTGCTGGGGGTCCTGCTGCCAGCAATGAATGGTATGCTTGTACATAGCTGTGTCTGCAAGGGGGTGACATCACCCCCCACCAGACTGGACAGGGCTCTGACTGTCCCCCACACAGTGTCTACCACTGTTGCTCCAGCCTCCCACACAGTGACACACAGTCAATCAATGCTGGCAGACAGGTCTTACCGCAGTTCATGTATGACAGCCATGTGCTCCTCATGGCAAGCCTCTGCATGCTGCTCACCACGCTAGATGTTTGTATCAGTCATGTGGCACAAGGTCTCCTGGGCCTCTACGGCTGACTACAGCAGCTGTCAGTGGTGTCACCACGGACTGTCCATTGGGACAGAGTGAGGCTGCACCCATGGTGTGTGTGGCCTGGGTCTGTACACTAGCTGGTGCTATGAGGTGTTGTGGATAGGGCAGCCCAGCAGTGGCTAGGCTGAGGGAATGGAGCAGGGGACAGGTCTGTTGCCAAGCTGATGCTGGGATCCTGGGGTGGCACAGCATTGTCTGGGCCAGTGGGATTGGCATGTGGAGACAGCGCATGGGCAGTGCCATGTGCAGAGCCCAAGGGTGTCACACCACTGCATCTCAAAAGAGATGTGCTTATGGGGCATGGGGTCAGTGGCAGAGTGGACAGTGGTGGTGTTGAATGTACTTTACCATATGTGGCCCACATTGTGATGCATAGTCAGTAGTGTCTGACCAACCCAGTGATGGCTGGAGTATGATTATTCCACTGTACACAGGAAGAACCATGCATACATTCAGACACAACCGTGTCTTCACTAGGCCCACTGTCCTGCACAGGTTCTGTATGAGTGGGAAGTCTCTATCTAGGGTGTGACCAGCAGCAGCTGGGATGGTGGCTTCCAGGTGGCTCTACATCCCACACTGCCATTTGTCAACTGCAGTAGAATGTGCAATGCACACACCCAAGTACAACACCACTGCATGCGTGTGTTACCCTCACTGCACACAGTGCTGCATCACAGTCTGATCAATATATAGCTGTGTTGTATGAGACACATTTATGCCTGTTCCTGCACCTGCAGCCAACCATGGTGGCTCATAGATGTCTGTTGGCCTTCACAACTGTGTTGGCTTGTGTGCTGGATGGCTTGTCTGCAGAGTGCTGAGTGTATGTGTGTGGCTCCAAGACACTTGGGCCTTCACACTTCCTATCTGCCTCTGATATTCCATTGCAGCTGTTTGGCTTCATCCACCCATGTGTGGCATGGCGTCCCATGTGTTTGCTGATTGTACTTCTTTTATGCATGTCATACCACATTGTGTCCCTCGCCCTGTGTGCACAGCTGGCTGAGTTCAGTGTATTTCCTTTCCACAGGTGCCCAGAGGGTTTCAGGAGAATGCAGGAGTTGGTCAGATGCAGCCCTGGATGATAGTTAGGATCACCTACTACGGTGGCATGTCCAGCTGCTTCACCTTAATACCATGGCATGTGGTGGACTGCACACACATGGCCCAGTACTATACAGCCACAATCTAGCAACTGTGCCAGCAGCAGCACCCACCCCCACCACCACCTGCAGCCCCTTGATGGGACATTGGACAGCCTCTTTGTTTTTGTAATGGGTGTGTGCCCTTTCATTATTAGTGGAAGCTGATGGGCAGTTGTTCTTTGTATTTTGTTTCTCTTTCCCCATGGGCGGTTACCCTTTTTATTTTGCTTCCCCCCATGGGTGGTTGCCCTTTGTATTTTATTTCTCCTCACCCCCCCCCCATTGGGCAGTTGCTCTTTTTATTCTTTTCACCCCCTCCACCACTTGTTGTTTTGTTGTAATAGTAGTAGTTCTTGTTATTGTTCTTGTTGTATTTGTTTGTTTTCTGACCCGTTGTCATTTTTGTACACTAGCGTTTATTTTTGATACCTGTGCTGCTGTTTTCTATGTCTTTCATTGGTGCCCTCCTCACAGCCACTGCTGCCCCTTGTGTTGTGTTGTGTTGTGTTCAGCACTGACCTCAGTGCACAAATGCACTGCACTGCACCAGCCCGGTGCATTTACACAACATGCACTCAAGCCCCATATTCAAAGACAATAGTGCCAGTGCAATGCCTTTGAATATACCTTGGATAGGACCTAGCGCAAGCACCATGCAGTTTCAGTGATAGCACAACTGTCTAAATACAGGCCCTTTACTACAAAAATAGATATTAAAGCTGTTTTTTTAAATATCTGCAGAAATTACCAAGATACTGATTATGAATATAAGGATGTCACAAATACATTTTCTGCTAAAAAATACGTGGTGAAAATTTTTGTTGACTAACAAATACTGTTTTTTAATTCCAGATATCGTCGCACTTATCCAGAACATTTGCAGCACAGAGTACCTCCTCAGATAAGGTAAATAACCAGATGACTTTTGTCTTGTTTTTGGTTTTTTGTTTTTATTGGGCTCACCACACTCCAAACCTGATAGACCAACTTAGGGTAGCTGGTTCATTCCACTGGGGCATCCTACAGATGAAGCACACTGATTGAGTCCTAGTAGGATGAAACATGTGTCTCTGTCTTCTGTTGGCACCCTTTGCAGACTGTGAGAGGCCTTTCAGCACCATGCATTCCTGCTTAAAGTTGAACCAGCATAATATTTTGTGGTGATTTGCATACACAGCCGATGATGCTTTGTATTATGAGAGTATGTGTGATTTTGTATAAACAGATAACTAAGCTGTCTGGCAAAGCATGACTGTTCCACATAATACCTTATCCAAGTAACTCTACTTTAAAATAAATGATTTGTAATTTGGAATATGGACTAGATACAGTATGTGAGGTTATGTATGACATTGTGTATTTTCTTTTGCTGTCTTGCCAGAACAGTGTAAATAAGGGATATGTGACAGGCAGACTCAAAAATCAAAATATGCAATTTATCTTCATGTGTGTTGGGGCAGGACCACAACTCACAAGTGGCAGAATCACAAATGAGATATGAAAGAAAAGAAACTTTTAAGTACCTCAGTGGAATCAGCAAAGTCCAAGAGGGTAGCACCTTTCAGAAAAAGAGACATGCAAGAACAAGGGGGCACAATTTAAAGATAGAGGGTGGGCGGTTCCGGGGCAATGTGAGGAAGTATTTCTTCACAGAGAGGGTAGTGGATGCATGGAACAGCATTTCTGAGGAGATTGTGGGGTCTAAAACTGTGGAAGAATTCAAGAATGCATGGGACAGACATAAGGCAGTTCTTGTGGGGGATAAGAAGAAATAGGCTGTTGGTTAACTAGGATCTGCAGCCTATCCTGTAGGTAGGGAAATGGGCAGACTAGGTGGGCCAAGCGGTCCTTATCTGCTGTCAAAGTCTATGTTTCTATGTTTCTATGAAAGTCCTGCCCCTTCACAAATGATGATAAACTGATTATTTTGAGTTAGTTTATTGCATTTTCGATTTATACAATGTCAGTCTACTAGTTATAGCTTTTAATTATGCCATTTATATAAAAATGTAATGATTTTGCTTGATTTCAACTGCTGGCTTCAGTATCACACATGGCTATTGTAATGTCATCAGCACTGTGAAAGCTGCTCTCTGATTGGTTTAGTATGCATTACAACATACCCAACTTTACAAGATAATATTATCTTGCTGTGTTGATTCGAGATAACGCTTTTTATCTTGCCATTTATCTGTACACTGTTGTCGTAAAAATACTCCTCCTTCATCATTTTGTTAATCTCAGATTAGATGGTCACTGTGGGTACTGCAAGTTGGTGCATGACCTCACAAAACTGGGGCTGCTGGAGCCAATGTGATTGCAGTAGAGGAGGGCTTTGTGCTTTGTATTTTAGTATTGTTGATACCCCCCCTCCCCGCCACCACCACAATCTCTGCATTCACAAGACTCCTGTTCCTTCAGATCAGTCTCATCACTCAGCTGCCACTGGCATTCCTAATCATACCAGCCCCAGAAACACTGATCCAGATCTTCTGCTGCTTCTGTACCACCCCCCACCCCAGTGAGGCATCTTTTGCAATGTGCTGGCCACTCTAGAGCCTACTGGAGAGAAATAATTTCCAATACAGCATGCAGATTTATGTTGCTTACCTGTCACCATGTAGTAGTCTATTTCTTCTGACACTGTTTGGGAGGAAGGGCCATAAATGCAATCTATTCTTAGAGCTATAGTCAGTAGAACCTCTGGTAGGAAAGTACACTGCATAGTCTAACTCATATCACATCAGATGTCATATCAATACACAGCCCATTCATACATATAATAAGTTGATTTTTTTGCACCATCAAAGAAATACTTGTTATATAATTTGCTACATGCAACCAGTGAAATGCAACATGAAACACACACATGCACGCACCATTTCAAAATTTTAAAACTGTATTTACCTTACTGCTTAGAGACACAGTTCAAAGTAGGATTAGAACTATAGACTAATAGAACTACTGTACGACTACTTTTTTGCTTATTTTAGAATTTGGGAAAGGCACACTGAGTCACAGCTCATAAGCTCATTTCCTGCTTTGTCCTGGGAGCACAGGGAGGTTAAGTGATTTGCTCAGGTCACACAGTATACAAATGTAGGTTGTGGGATTCAAACTCAAGTCTGCTGGGTCTCTAGCTTCACATCCCAGTGCTCCAACCTCTACGCTATACTGCCTCTGAAAGAGCCAAACGCTGACTCAAAGACAACAGCATTTTACCAATAAACAACGTGTAGTGAAAAAGAAAAAAATACAGAAATAGTGATAAAACAATTCTAATCACAAATATGTAATGATAACTATCCCAGCTTACCACTGACATTACAAATGTCATCGCCCTGTTACAATGTTTGTGGTACTTTGGTTGTATTCAGTTTTTGCACTACTAGAGACTTTCATGTTCCACAGCAAGCAATGCAAGAATAAACATCTCCCCAAACCCAAGTCAGAGAGCATCTAAAATTCAAAAATAGTTTATGAATGAGACCAGCACTCCCACTCTACAATGCCATGGTTAAAACCAAAACGTAGGAGCACACAGAATATCAAGCATGAAAAAAAGACAAAGCCATGAAAACTATTTATTTAAATATATAGTGCAAATATACACACACTCACCAACGCAGAGTAAACCTGCTGACAACGGACACCAGAGGCACCCTGGTCTCTGCAGTCAACAGGTTTGCTCTGCACTGGTGAGTGTATGCATATTTCTACTACATATTTAAATAAATAGTTTGTATGACTTTATCTTTGTGTACCCAGGCTTTTTTTGTGCTCCGACATCTAAAATTCAAATGATCAAGAATTAAAAAAAAAATGATATAAGCAAATTCAAAACTCAAGAAAATAATATAATCATGAGAACACATGACTAAGCTCATTTACTCACCTTTGGCCTCATTTACCGCTGATAAGATGTTCATCGGTGGAGGACTAACACCTTGTGTGCGCTAGTAGATAAAGGTAATCAATAAAAGACTTGAAACCAAGATACACGAGTACTAGATGAGGAAAAAAGACTGAGAGAGGCCACAATGTAGACCTAAATCTTGCAGTCAGAGCTCTATATGATGAGACAAGGTCATTTTTTCCTGTGATGCAAAGTGCCTTTGAATAAATCTCCAAAAGAGACAAGATAATGGAAAGATATACAGACAGATGGAGAAGCAGACAGAAGGACAAATATAGTAAGTAGAAACAGACAGAAAGACAAGCACACTTACAGTATATATCATATAACTGCATGCTTACCTATCTGTCTGTCTGTCCATCTATCTATCTGTCTGTCTGTCTGTCTCTCTATCTATCTGGTTTTCTGTCTGTCTTTGCCTGTCACCCTCTCCCTCTCTCTTTATTTCTCTGTCTCTCACTCTCTCTCTCTCTCTCTCTCTCTCTCTCTCTCTATCTCTCTGCAGTAACAAACCCACAAGTGAGTTCTGAAAGGCCAGTTCCCTCACAAGTGTAGAACAATTATGTATTTTGAGTTAAGCCATTGTGTATTATACAAAAATATAAGCATGGTGAAGTTATAACATTTAAATCAGCTGTGTAGGTGAATATTTAACTGTTTCTCTTTAGAATTCAGGTGCTGTCTTCAAGGCAGGCTAACTCCAAAACTGAGGAATACCTTTAGACAATAAGGAGTTCAAGACACATTGGTCAGGTTGTACATACAGTATGCAGATATAATGAAAAATGCCAATTGACGTCAAAGCATTGCACTTAAAATATTTATTGAGGTGTAGTCCTTCACATTGCAGGATCCACTGCAACATGCAACATCAATGACGCTGAATAATGTTCTCAGTAGTGCTTTAAAGTGCTCTTGTAGGCAACAAAAGTATGGAAAATAAAAGTATTCAAAAAAAAAACAGACATACCTGACCTCGGACATCTAGACATTGAACTTACTTAGAGGATGTTTGCACTTCCCACCGGTAAGTTTAACTAAACTCTCCCCACCCTCACACACCCTCTGCCACCAATGCCACACTCCTCTCCCCACACCCAAGTAAATGCCTTCGCCCAGCTACTGAGCACAAGTTTCTCCCAGCCTCTTTCCCCACCTGGTCCTTAGACCTTGATTTTCTCCCTAGCTTCACCCAGCCTCTGGTACCCATGCCACCTTCCTCCCTTCCCCCGTGGCCACCTCAGTATATACTTATTCATAGGTCCCACAGTGATCAACTGCACAACACTCCTTCCAATTTGCTTGGCCCCCTACTTGTGCTCTGCCATCTGTTGCTGCCCACAAATAAATCAAACAGTCATGTCACAAAAACAGACTACTGCACAGGTGCAGGGACAGTTTTTTTCCCAAAAAGAGTGCCCCAAAAACCGTATTTGGGGGCCAAATGCAAACCCCCAAAATAATGTATTCAGGAGAAGGTTTAAGCACATTGGTCCTTATTACCAAGCAAACATGCACTGCACGTGCTCAAGGACTTATGGGTTTTTTTTTCTTTATTTTTCTAGCATTCATAACTTTAACATCTTTAACCTCTGAAGCCCAGATTATGGGCATTGTCTACTTGCCACTGTTCACAACCTCCCAAGTGGCAACTTTAACAGCTGCCTGAAAGGTCTCCTACTTCTATAGGGCCTTCAGGGCCCTGCATGAAGCATCCTATGTATCGGTAGCCTGTGATGTGGGTGACTGCAATTGAGCAACCCACAAAAGGGTGACTCAGTTGTGACACCCATCACAGGGGCTACCGATGAGGGAGAGTAACTGGATTGGGAGGGCAGGTGACCTGTAGTGACAGGAAGTCACTACAGCTACACGCACACGGGGAATGGGGGCAAACACGCACAGTGAGAGGTGGGAGGGGATGTGAGGGGTGGCGTTATGGTAGACTGTCGAGCTGGCCCCATGGTTTAGCGGGTCAGCTTGTGGCTTTGGTGGTTAGGGTGCTAGATTCGGGTCCAGGCGCAGGTTCGTTTTTGCTGCCCGGCCCTAATTACGTTTTTTTTATGTTTACCCCACTGACACCCCCCCCTGGGTTGAGAATCTTTTAGTAGGGGGTGCGGGGATGCAGGGACAAGCTCCCTGCATAAACGTAAAAGTTCCCGGCACCGTTTTGTTGTGCGCCGGGGAGTTAGAGTGCTGAAATTGATTTTCGGTGCTCTGACTTTGCCGTAATGGTGATCGCTCTTTGGTGGTCACCATTTTCACATAGAACCTACATATCTAGTGCAGTTCCTCATGAGTCTCCTTCTTTGCAAAGGGTCCACAGGGCCCTGCACAAAGCAGCCCATAGGTCCAGTGCTATGACTGATATGCCAGCTGTGGTTCCTATGTGAAGCAAGCTACTGGTCTTTCTGCATGCCCTGTGTGAAGCAAGATACAGGTCCAAGCCCCTGGACAATAACGTTTATGCTTCACACAGGGACCTGCACAAAGCTAGCTAGAGATCCAATACCATGCCCGACGGGTCTGGTGCTTCACAGAGGGTCCCCAGGGCCCTGTGTGAAACAAGATACAGGTCCAGCACAGTGCAGATTGGCCTGTTGTGAAAGGGGTCAGATGTTGTATATCTTTTTCAAAAAGTAAGGAAACAAATTGCTTACAGCCATGTTAATACAGTTACTTGGATTGAAGTAAAGCATAAAATGCAGGGAAATTAAAAAACTAGGAAGAGAAATAGAGAGGAGCTTTTTGAAAGATTTGCTTTCATTATATATACAATGATTAAATTCTTGGATAATAACTTGCATTCTGACTGGCTAAATCAGACACATGACCAAGCATAGTTTGTGCTTTAGCCCTATTCTATAGCAGCGTTTATACGTTTCTGAACTACTGCTTTCAAATCAGTCAATAGTTTCTAGTACATGAGCATTATATTAATCTGACTGCTTATCTAAGGCCCTGTCCACACTGCACCACTCAGACCCCGTAACAGATAGAAACCGTTACAACGGGGGGCGGTGCGGTGTGTCCCCTACCGCGGTGTCTGTTATGGGACCGGCTGGCGATCCACGCCGAGCCAGGCGACTGTTACGTGGCACCCGATCCCACAATGCAGCTCCGCACTGCGCTAGGGACCGGTGCCACCGTCCACACTACATCTGGTAGCGTTACCGGCGTAACGGTTTCATAACCGTTGTTGAAACCACCTCATATGTGGTTTCAACAACGGTTATGATAACACCTTCTGTAACGTTACAGGTGTAAACGCAAACCATTGCGGTAACGGTTTGGGCACTCTGTAACATTACAGAGGGGTAGTGTGGACAGGGCCTTAAAAGGCTGCCACTGTTTTAAAAGCTGTTGCTGCTAATTAAAAGTTGCTATAGTACAACTGCTTGTTAAAAGCTCCAGTTGCTTAAGCATGGTTCTTGATCATAGCTCTGGCTCAGTAAATGTGCTATTAGTTAACATAATTAGAAAACTACACTCTCCTTAACAGAAACACAAAACTTCTTTCAAGCAGCACAAAAAGCTAGACAACCCCATCATTAACAATGTTTAATAAACACAAACGTGGGCTGGAGTTATTGGCTAATAGTGAAAAACTACCATCCCTTGGACTACAGAAGTAACTGCCAGGGTCAAAATTGCCCAAAGACATGATCAGCTGTCGGTCACTTTTTCACACTTGGGGCAATTGCATGCTGCATGCTTAATACGCATGTGGCATGCACGGTACACATATGCTGTGCGTGTAGATTTCAGTAAAGGTAGTTTTCCTCCAGAAGAGTCACCCACAGTCCATATGCTTATTATTACAATCAAGATAATACAGCAAAATGAAACTAAGATGATTAAAGGGAAAGGAGGGTTTAAGATATGGGGAACATTTAGACAGTCTTGGTATGTTTTTCCAGGGAAAAAAAAATTAAGATAAGGTAAAATTTGAAATGGATTATGGCATACAGCATCCTCCCAGGGTTGACAAGAATTTGCCTGGAAGCTTCAGATCTGGTATTTCCTGGTCCTAATCAACCAGGATAAATGGGACACCTGAATTACATCACACTGTTGTAGGCGCTGTGGGGAACCAGCTGCCACTCAGGCCCACATTTTTTGGCAATGCCCGATGACTCACATTTACAGGACAACATTGACAGGACATATTACATATTTTTTCATTACAGGACCCCATAGGCCTAGAAAATATATTATTAGGCCTCGTCCCATCAAAACTGAAGGGAAAAGAGTCCAAGTACCTTTGGCCCATCTTGACTATTGCAGCTCTGAAAGCTATTACAAAATGTTGGCTCCAACCAAATCCCTGACTGTGGAAGAATGGGCCTGTCTGATTCACCAGATACAGGAGGTGGAATGCCTTTCTTTCTCGATACAGCATCGCCAAAAGGCATATATTAACAGATGGATGAGATAGGATTTATGCCATTCAGAAATTTCCCCCAACCCCCCTCCCCCCCCTTTATATCACATATCTAGTTTCACAGTCCCTGGATGCTAGCCTAGGCTCTATCTTCTCTTCTCTATATCATGCCATCATTTTAGTTGCCAAGTACTTCTTTTTCCTTCTTTGCTTTACAAAAACTGCCTGTCCCCTAATCGTAAATACCAAGCTACCTATGTTTTCTTTTGTGCTAATGGTAGACTAATTTAAATTTAAGTTCAGATTTCGATCTGTGTGTTATGAACTATATGAGGGTGACAGCCAATGTTGTTCCTTTTTTATCTTTTTGTCTAAATAATGTTTTATACCATTATTATTGGACTTGGTTTTTGTACATTTTATAGGCATATAGTATGTTATACTATAATTTCATTGCCTACAACCTCTAGACAGGATTCTTCTATATGACTATACCTAGTAAGCTCCATGATAGGCAGATATGGACTTGTTATTATATGATTTGTATTTGACATACTGATCTAATAAAGAAGAAGTATAAAAAATGTAAATGGATTGGATGAGGTGGATCATGATAAACATTTCCAGCTATTCAGGACACTAGAACTCGAGGCCATGCCTTATGCTGTAGTGTGGGGAAGGGGTTGAGTTAGAAATAATGGGTCCTATGCTCCAATGGGCAGGAATTATGCACCTGAGGTGCATATCCCACCCGTGGAGCTCCACACCTGTGGACAGATGCCCACCGGCAGTATTCCTCAATAGCCATGACCTGTCTGCACAGCACTCCACAGGGAAGCTGGAGGTGGAGTCGCAGACCCAGTTGGGCATCCAATAGGATGCCCTGCATGAGTCCCAGCATGGATCACAAGTGCAAAGAGGGGCGGATCTGGGTGCGGAAATGCCCAACGCAGGCACCCAGACCAGTGCAGCCCGGCCCTGACATCCGGGGGACCCCCTCAAACCCATGTCCCAGTAGCACCACAGCCCCATGCTGTCCCCAGCAGGACCCCAGCCCCTGGTCCACATGGCTACCCCCATATGCCATCATCCCACCCATGCCATCCATGCTCCAGTGCCTGCTCTTCGGTTTCACAGGTGCACGGCAGCCCCATCCCCATCATTTGGCATACTGCCCTCCCGTGGTACCACCAGCCCACCCCCCATCCCCCATACCCGAGCTCAGTGGCCGCTGCATGGGATGATCAGCAGCACATCCCTCTTCTCACCTCCTTGGCCATGGAGGGGGGGGTTCAGCCTACATGGGGCTGAGGCACACAGGTGCGATGGCATGGCTGGCACTGGGTGGTCAGTGGGGATGGGTGCTGGACTCCTGATGGTGGGGGTGGTGGCTTACTACCATGTTTGGGTGGCAGTCTGTGTGCGCGGGGCACACAGGGCACTTACAGCAGGGTTCTCCCTGGCGTATCCTGCGCCCTCCTCCACACCTCTATGGGTAGCACTATGTGCTGTCGTGCATGTCAAGTAGTGCTGGCATGCCCCCTGCCCACCTCCGGTGTGGTTCTGTCCTCACACAGCCAGGGCTCAAGTACATAGGGGCTATGCACCCCATTTTCTGCATTCTGTAGGGGGCCACAATGGGTGTGGGGTGGCCATGTGCCGGGGATGTGCGCCACGTAGCCATGCTGCACAATCGAGCATAGGCCCCATTGTGAGGAAGCACGTTTAGACCCAGAGACAATGGACCAGGATCCCAAACAGGCAGTGAACATGGGAATATTGAACAGAGCTGGGCAGAATGTTGAAATTCCACTCCCACTGGAATGCCATGAAATTTCTGAAATTCCTCCTAGTTCTGTGGAATTCCGTCAGAAGCGGAATTCCAGACTTCTGAAAGTGGAATGTCACTGTGGTATGCCACGATTCATTTTCTGCAAACTGCAGAATGCTATTACACAGATTATGTCATCTGCAGAATAATATTCTGCGGTTTACATGGAAATGTTTTTTTGAATTCTGCAGAATTAATAACTAAAATTCCAAAAATCATTTTGGAAGCAGAATTGCACTTCCCCACAAATTCTGCTGACAGATGTCTGCATTCCGCACAGATCCAGTGCTGAGCATTGAAACAGTTTAGTCTGTTTTTCATTGAGAATAACATCACTGGGTACGGCATTGAATTAATCGAGGAAGGAAAAGTTCTTGAAGGATTTCAGTTGTTTACATAATACTGACTGTTGCAGCCTCCTAAATGGCAAGAAACTATCATGATGGAGCGTTGCTCTTTTTTTGTTTAGCATTTTCAATGATACATTATGCAGCAGTAGTAGAAATCCATTACGAAATATTTGCGTTTAAAGTGCTATTTAACATCAAGCAGGCAGAGTCTGCAGCATTGCAGTTCTGAGCTGCAAATCTGGTGACATCCAGCAGACCAGACCTGGGTTTGAATTCCACAGCTTCCACTTACATACTGTGTGACCCTGAGCAAGTCACTTAACTTCCCTGTGCTCCCAGGTCACACCTGTAAAAAAGCTTTCAGCTTAGTGTGCTACTCCTGGTTAAACAGTTAAAAAAAAAAAAAAAAAAAGACAACTCAGGTTGCTCGGGGGCCAGTGGGGAGAGGAAAGATTGAGCATCCCTCGGACAGCTTTCCTTCCTTGGGAAGGGGGGTTAGTGTGGCACACTGTTGACTAACACCCAGCGATGGTTGGATGGCAGCACATGAAATGCCACCATGCAGGGAAGAGGAACCCACATTCATGATGTCAGGGGCATCTCCGCAGAAGCAGAACTCACACATTGCGGCCACTGCATGTCTGTGGGCCCCAGGGTGAAAACAGAAGGAAAAACACCCCAGGTAGCAGGATGAAGCCTGACCTTCCACAGGCATCGCACTGGTGACCAGGCATTCCACCACAGTCTTGTGGCAGAGGACGATCGTGTAAGGCAAGAGAAGCTGAATGATGGGGCGGGACAGGTCGGTCTGAAGGATGCAGTCGGGGAGACCAAGGAGATAAACAGAATATAGAAAAAAAGACAACAATTATCAATGACTGCTACTAACAGTTAATTAATTTATGAACAGTTGTACCCTGTATTTAGTTTTTAATATATGCAAAATATTTTTAACAGTCCATAATAAACTGAACAACTTGTATAAAAATACCAAGTCATTTCACTGATTTACTTTCTACGAATCATAAATGCCAAGTAGTGGCAAACACATACAGTCCACAGCATTAAATACATACAGACATGAGAAGGACAGAAGGGTGGATGGTTCTCCTTCTTGCACAGGTCCAGTCTTCACTTCAGGCTTTGTAGTATAGTCATCCATGGCAGATTTATGGAGAACTGACAAATTTGAGCATCCAAATATAAGCGTTTGATCCCCATGTAGATTTTCCTAGATATAAAATGACAATCTATAAGAAGTAAGCAGTAAGACATGACAGGGTGTGTGTTAGACAGTTCTAATGCATTGGCTAAGGAGCATAGTGAAGCACAAGGCTGCAGGCCGAGTGCATCCAACCTCCCTAGCCATGTGTTAGAACTGTCTAACGCACACCCTGGAGTGTCTTATTGCACTTACAAAATGGGAGTCTGTATTTTAGATTTATGTGAAAAATTTTATTTACAGTTTTAAATACTAAAATAGCAAGATAGCTGATGTAGTTTGACATGAAATAGTTCCTCCACCTGTTGTGACTTTAAGAGTTTTGTCACCTTGTGGCCACCATAGGTCTAAAAGAAACTGGTTCTCATGGCTCCCACACCAACCCCATGCAAACATATTTTACTTTTTTTTTCTTTTTTAGGTGGGGAACAAGTGTTCTAATGACAAGCTGTGCAGAGGTACCAGAGGTACCAGAGGTACCAGGTCCCAGTTCCAGGTATTGCAAAGGGGAATGTGCAAGAGATGGAAAACGCGAGGACTGTTGGCATTACTTCCCAGAGTTACTTCCACAACATTTTGGGAGCAGGAGGCAGAATGGTGAGAGGATTTTAAATTCCAGTCTGTGACAAATGGACTGGTGCCTGATTCCTCAAGTATTGGAGCTGTGGGGGGGAGGGTAGAGAATGGGAGGACTTCTGGCAGTAGTGACAGGAAGTGGAGGTAGTGGGCACCGGCGGGTGGTTGTGAGGAGCTGTGAGAGAGCGTGACTGGTGACCGCGATAATCAGTGGCGGTTTTAAAAATAAACCCTGCCTAGGAGCTGTACACTTTAAAAGTGTATGTTTCCCTAGTTAAAAAAAATGAGAGAACAAGCAGGGTGTTGGAGAGATCGGAGGGTAGAGGTGATCAAGTGGTGGGTGTGGCATGGGTAGGGGGCTTTGAATTACACTGAGAAAGATGTAACAGACAAAACAATCAGCATTATGGTAAGTTTATTCGATTTTTTTTTTTAAATGTTTTCCTATTGTGTATTCACTCAGCCAGGGAAAGATGCAGTTTCTGTTTGGCAGCAGGCTGCGGAAAACTCACGCTAAATAGAGATAAAAAATGGCTGCCATATTTTATAATGTTCCAAGGCACGAGGATTTAATTGTTTTATGACTTGTGGCCTGCTGGTCTGCACTTCTTTTTAGTCGTGCGTTAGACACTTCTTACGCACTGCTAAGGACCAATGAGGACGTAGGATTTTTTCTGTCCATTTTATAACAGGGCATAGTTAAGCAATTTATCCCTCCAGGGTGTGGGTACACTGGAGTATTTACCATGGCTGGTGTGATTCGGTCACGAGGCACAGCCGAGTGACCGAATCGCACTCAGTCGTGTTAAGAATCCTCTAGTGTACCCACACCCACTAGAGAACATTTTATTATACAATGGTAAATGTTGTTTTTAATTTTTTAACTATGTTCTAACTAACTGAGGTGCCTACACTTAGAAAGGAGGTAATTTTGTAAACAATTTACCGCTGTTTTTAGCGAACCATGACGGGACAAATCATGACAGTTTCATCTGAAGTGAAAGCGACCGGATTAGCACGGTATAAGGTTGGCTGGCACTTCTTCCAGTGGGTACACTGGAGGATTTATCACGGTGGTAATTGTGCCAGCCAACCAATCAGGATGCAGGATTGGGCACATCGGATTTACCACATTGTATAATTAAAGTTTTCATTTAAGCCATTTGGTGCTAATGTCTTTAAGTTTGATATCCATTCTCATTGTCTGCTCTCAAGTACTAGATCATGATTTCCTACCTTCGGATGCCCTGGAATGTGGTCATAGAAACATAGAAACATAGAATTTGACGGCAGATAAGGACCGCTTGGCCCACCCAGTCTGCCCATTTCCCTACCTACTGGATAAGCTGCAGATCCTAGTTAACCAGCAGCCTACTTCTTCCTACCCCAACCCCCCCAGAACTGCCTTATGACTATCCCATGCATGCTTGAATTCCACCGCTGATTTTGACTCCACAACCTCCTCCGGAAGGCCGTTCCATGCATCACAACCCTCTCTGTGAAAAATACTTCCTTAAATTACCTCTGAGCCGCCCCTCTATCTTCAAATTGTGCCCTCTTGTTCTTGCACACCTCTTTTTTTGAAAGATGCTACCCTCTTGGACTTTGTTGATTCCCTTGAGGTACTTGAAAGTTTTTATCATGTCCCCCCTCTCCCTCCTTTCCTCGAGGCTATACATATTAAGCTCCTTAAGTCTCTCTTCATATGTCTTCCGGTGCAGACCCTGCACCATTTTAGTTGCCCTCCTCTGGACAGCTTCCATCCTGTCTATGTCTTTGCGGAGATTGGGTCTCCAGAACTGCACACAGTACTCCAGATGGGGTCTCACCAGCTGTCTGTACAGAGGGATAATAACTTCCTGTTTTCTACTGGTGATGCCTCTCCTGTGCATCCAGTATCCCCAACCCTCCTTGCTGCCCTCTCACATTGCTTGCCCATCTTTAGGTCATCTGATATGACTACCCCCAGGTCCCTCTCCATTTTGTTGTTGTTAGTATCTCACCCCCATTGTGTACTCTTCCCCTGGGTTTTTGTTTCCCAGGTGCATTACCTTGCACTTCTTAGCATTGAATCTAAGCTGCCATACATTTGACCATTCCTCTAACCTTGCCAAGTCCCTTCTCATCCTTTCCACCCACCCTGTGCATCAACTCTGTTGCAGATCTTAGTGTCATCTGCAAAGAGACATACTTTTCCTTCCAGTCCTTCTGCAATGTCGCCTATAAAGACATTGAAGAGGACCGGTCCTAATACTGAACCCTGCGGTACCCCACTAGTAACCCTCCTTTCTTCTGAGTGGACTCCATTTACTATTACTCTCTGTGTCCTATTCTCCAGCCAATTCTTTACCCAGGCTGTCATCTTGGGACCCACTCCCAGGCTTCCACTACCATAAATATGAATAAACTTAAATCTTCTCTGTATACAGTTTTAAAGTGGTAACTGATTGAACTGTCATGCTGTTTATTCAGTACAGCTCATAAGAGCCTAGCTTTTGCCAATCTATTTGTTTTACCTACATACATACATACATACATACAGTAGAAAACAGGAAGTTGTTATCCCTCTGTACAGACAGTTGGTGAGACCCCATCTGGAGTACTGCATGCAGTTCTGGAGATCTCATCTCCACAAGGACATAAACAGGATGGAAGTAGTCCAGAGGAGGGCAACTAAAATGGTGCAGGGTCTGAAACAGAAGCCATACGAAGAGAGACTAAAGGAGCTTAATATGTATACACTTGAGGAAGGGGGCAGAGGAAGGAAATGATAGAAACTTTCAAGTACCTCAAGGGAATCAACGAAGTCCAAGAGGGTAGCATCTTTCAGAAAAAAAGATGAGCAAGAACAAGGGGCACAATTTGAAGATTGAGAGAAGACGGCTCAGGGGCAATGTGCAGAACTATTTTTCACAGAGAGGGTGGTAAACGCATGGAACAGCCTTCCCTAGGAGGTCATGGGGTCAAAAACAGTTGGGGAATTCAAGAATGCATGGGACAGACGTAAGGTAATTCTGGTGGGGGGCAGAAAGAAGTAAGCTGTTGGTTAAGTAGGATCTGCAGCTTATCCAATAAGTAGGGAAATGGGCAGACTGGGTGGACCAAGCAGTCCTTATCTGCCATCAAATGCTATGTTTCTATACATTCATTTTCAACCACACCATGTAACATATATAAATTCTGTAAGTCAGAAAATGTTTTATTTCAAATGTTTTGTTTATCTCATTTCATTTCAAATATGTTTCCTTGCGACCGCATACTTACTTACTGAACAGTTTCCAAAGTGATAGATTCCTGTAGGTAGTGGCCTATTGCTAAATGGAGAGAGTTGAGAATGGTTACTTTTCATAATAAAACAAGTGCTACAAATTCTGTCATCCAGATTCTGAACCTTAGAGTGCGGTGTAAGGGGAGCTTGTCCTATGTTACCCTTTAAAGTACTGTCTGTTTCCAGGATTTCCCAATTCTTGCAGTAGTAGAAGCACTCTTATGAGCATGCTACTAAAAGCAACCTGAATAAAGACGTAATTAACTTAATGGCACCACTACTGTTTTTACTCCTACTATAGCACCAGTGCTATAGTATGCTGGCATGCATTGGAAGTGGCTCTGCTAGTAGGAGGAGGGAGGTGATCATGCTGCTATACAAAACACTGATCAGGCCTCAACTGGAATATGGAGTTCAATTCTGGAGATCTCGCTTGCAGGGGGATAAGGTTAGGCTGGAGAGGGTCCAGAAGAGGGTGACCAGGATGACCACAGGGATGCAGAACAAGCTGTATAAGGAGAGATTAGAAAAACTGGGACTGTATTCACTGGAGATGAGAAGAGAGGGGGGGACATGGTGGAGACCTTCAAATACATAAAGGGGCTTAACAAGGTACAGGGAGGTAGCATCCTAAGGCTGAGTGAAAACAATACAAACAGAGGACATGCACTGAAGATGGAATGGGGTAGGTTTAGTGGGGACAGAAGGGGTGTTATTTCTCAGAAAGGGTGGTGGGAACATGGAACAGGTTACCAGAATGGGTTGTGGGGGGTGGATATGGTGGAGAAATTCAAGACAGCTTGGGATAAATTTATGGAACTGGACAGGGGAGGTGAGAGAGGGCAGAGGGGTGAAATGTAGAAGGCCGGGAGAGGGAGTGCTAGCATTTTGGGCAGACTAGATGGGCCAACTGATCTTTTTCTGCCGACACGATTCTGTGATTCTGTGAAAGGGTCAAAGGGATGCAACTAGGCATCATTTGTGATTGACCAGTGAGAAGTTTCCATTCAAAGAATGTGACTGCCTGTATACAGACATAACTACAGTATACAGATAAAAGCTGTTATACTTGAGAAACTGTTCATTGTTTCTGAAATGGCGTAGATTCCAGCTGAAACGTGGCACGGTGGCCTGGGTTCCAAACAACAAGTCTGGTTAACTTGGCCAGAATGAAAAATTATTAAACCGATGTTATTGTCGATGGGCTGTATCCTGCTGCTGGGCCATTTCCTACAAAGAACATGAGCAGCACACGTAACCGAAGCAGCGGGGTGTAGACAGCCCACTGATGAGACACATCCCTACAATGTGGGGACACTGAAGATGGCTGTACTTGGGAATAAGATGTTTTGTAACATGGCAAGAAATGTAAGAGGCATTTAATGGAATTTAATTGGGTGAAACCCCACATGTGACACAAAGTTAGGTGGGTATTAACCCCTTAGTAATGCCTGCTTGACATTGGGACCACGCTTAATTGGGAACACAGAGACAGTGAGAGAAACAATCACTGCGTCTTGCAGATCTGTTGTCCTATTATTTGTTCTCTCTTTGTCCTATAGGTGGTGCTTCAAAATGCCGTAACTGAATTTTAACAGTGCTCACTCGTACTCTCACACCCGGCCAACTGCGGGACCTAGGAGAAAATGGCGAGCAGCTTCATCAGACCATGAGGGAACAAATGGAACTACACACACACAGACAGACGTACATGGACGATAACCATAAATCTGCAGTTAATGATTGCAAAGGAGCGATCGTGAGCATCATTATTGTCTTCAACACAGTAATGCTTTCTGGGAGTAGTATGCATAAATGAATCAGATCTGAAAAGGAGCAAAATGAGTGAACACACCACCATAGAACTACAGATAAGTAAATGGTTACTAATATTTCCGTGCTATGTAAGCCTCAACATAATGTCAGAAATTGCAAGCAAACAGCAGTCACAATATACATGTATATTGAGGATGGAATGTGTATGTGCACAGCGGGACATTTAGACAGCCTATCTGCTTACTGAAAATGCTTACTTGAACAGCATTTAATATTACATTAAGCAATATTGTGACTTTGTGTTCATTTGTGTCCCACATATAATTCACTGTTAACAATATTCACAGTGCACTTGCCATGTTACAAGTGCATTAATCCACTCCAAAGTCAGGCTGTAGTAGGGAATTAATGCCTGGTTGGTGGTTGGAGGCACTCGGCCTGCGGCCTTGTTCTCCAACCCCCCAACCAGTCATTAATTCCATAGTAGAGCCCTCCTTTGTCATGGTTTAATGCTTACACATGTACTGTGAGAAGGGTGTGTGCGTGGGAGCCAAGGCATCGCCAAGTTTGACTTGTTTTGTATTTATGGTGTTTTAATGATGTGATATGTTTGTGATACACTGTGTGTGGGCTGGATCAAAAGGGCACACTATAAATAAAGCTGAAGCCAACATCAGAGTAGAATATACCAAGTAGTTGGCAGAAGCTCAAGATAGTGGCTGATGTTTTATTCACCAACCATGTGAAGAAATCTGACACCAGGACAGAGTTGTAAGGATAAACTGCAGTAGCCATTCTGAAATGTTACTACAGATTTTAGTACAGGCCAGTCCTTTAAGTTTACCCATTTAAAACAGACCCTCTTCCTGTGCTGGGTGTGTGGATTTACACAGAACATTTATTCTGAGTACTGCATACCTGTGAACATGCAGACTGAACAAGGGGACCCATGGCAATAAGTGTTACAATGTATGTTTGCAAACAGATCACAGGGATTTAGCCTCTTCCTTTAAATGAAAGAACAATCGCAGAGGTAAGTATCATAACAAGGTCAAGATCTTTGATCACATGTTTTTTTCTTATCAGATATGCTTGCTTCATACACAGTGTTCAAATATATTTAAAAAACCCTTACATTATCAACACTCAGTCAAATATAAGAGTTTGTTTTTGTCAAAACTCAGTGGACTGGATCTTCAAAAGAGTCAGAAGGGTGCAAGTGCCGGGAGTGTCGAACATATGGTGCACGGGGCTTGTGGCATTCTCCCAGCCGGCAGTCAGAAAATTTCCATCCTATGTGCCAGTTGCTATAAGTTAGACCAACTTTTTCCGGTCTAGCTTGTGCCAATCATGGGTACCTTTTCTATGGGGCATGCACCAAATACATGGCACAAGCTGCCATAAACTGGATAAAGCGTTGCAACTATACCTGCCCTACTAAATTCGGGTGCAGTTGCGGCAAAGATGTTTGGCAGAGCTGCACCCAGTAATGGGTTTGATGCAGGGCTCTCCCTTTGAAAATCCATCCCTGTATCTGTACCATGTTATAGAGGTAGATAATATGACGGAACCTAATTAATACTAGGCATACAAGGAAAGGAAAGAAATGTTACGCGTATATCATACACTTGATATCCAAAAGTGTTTTATAAGCCACAATGATTGGCAGCACCTGTTGGATGTGCACAAGGAGAATGTGAGTTTGAGAAAAGTCCTGTGAGATTATTATGCACAGAGGGAGAGATACAGAAAAGGTTAACCACAATAGCTGCCAAGGTTTCCTGCACACACTAACCAAGAACTGGGATGCCACAGCGAAAGTAGAGAAAAAAAAAAAGCCTTTGAGAAAGGATGTGTTGTCTAAAACACGTCAGGCATTTGTCTGCGGCTGTTTGTGTTCAGTTAAAATGTAAAGTGTTTTGCTACTTTCCCTGTAGTGTCACAGTTCTTGGTTAGTGTGTGCAGGAAACCTTGGCAGCAGTTGTATTGGTGAGTTTCCTTGCACCACATCCGTGTGCATACTCTATGGGATTGAGGTTAACCACAATAATCTAAGATATAGTACGTAGTACTAAGAGGAAAAAAATGGCCAGTATTCAGAAAATAACACTCATATGGTTTAAACATAAAAATCCTTTATGCTAATATAATTTATTTTTAGTCTTGAGGGAAATAATTTTCAGTATGAAAACATTATCAGTGATATTCTTACTTCTGTCCCCCATATTACATCTAACAGCTTTAGTTTACGATCTTAGATTCTACATGAATTCCTCTCCAAACATGTCTGTAGGCTTTCACAATACCTGAAGAAGGAAACTAAGGTTTATATTTTTGAAAGCATGTGTTAATACACCTCTAAATACAAGGAATAAGCAACAATCTTTTTCACATTAGTTCCACCACATATGTAGTTAATTTGTGAACTATAAGTTACACAATGAGCTGCACTGAATGGTCCCATAAAGAATTGAGTCCTTCAAACATCAGGGCTTGAATGCTTTTTAAACAGAAACAAATCTGAGATTGAACCAGTCATGCCAGTTAAACAGTGAGATCTGACCACATGGTTTGCACCCTAAACACCCATTAAAGCAACCTTTTCCAAAGTAAGAAAATTAGCAGTTAAAATTTAGAAGGCAGCATTAACGACTAGGCTCCTTAAACTGCACGGACCATTTCCCCTCAGTATGGCAGTTGGCAGTGAGGTTCCATAGTGTGGGATTACCTTTGCTGACAGCAACTGCTTCTATACAACGTTAGGCAATGCAATGCAGTTGATTAAAATACAGTACAACACAACACAACACAATACCATGCAGTGCAATGTTGTACAGTACAGTACAATGCAATATGATACATACAGCACAATACACAGAGAATAATGCCCATGCAGATGTGCGTTATGAGGATTTTCCACACAGCCAAGGTGTGTGATAATCCATAAGACCTGAGAGCGAAGCTCAAGGGGTTTATGAAATGATCACACACTGAAGGTGTGTGAAAAATCCTCATAAAACAAATGTTGTACAGGCATTATTTTTTATAATAACTGGTGCAGCATTTCAACAGAGGGAAAACTGTGAGCTGTATTTGTACGAGCGACAGTGTCCCTGAGCAGCCACTCCACTCACACAAATACAGTGAAGTGAAAGCATGAGGAGGAAAATGCTGTAATAGCCCACTATCAAGTTATTATGGAATTCGTCGAGTTATTATGCTGTTTTATCAGGACTGGAAATCCAGTTATTATAGTGTAGTAGAGTACAATGTGATACAGTACAGTTCAGTACAATACAATACAATACAATACAGTACATTACAATACAATACAATACAATACACCAAACCTTCCACAGTTAGTTCCTTTTACACAGGTTACAGTACTTCAGTGCCTCAAAATGATGAAAAACGATGCTCTATAGCAGGGTAAAGTTATGTGTGCAAAGTGTGGGTTTAAGACAAGTCTATTAACATTGGTATAAAATGACAGAAGGCTCAGTTTTTTTATCCTGCACTTTCTTTTCTCACTGCAGGTATAGAGATAACGGTATCAAAATGTGAATATCTGCTTCCATAAAGTATTTAAATAAAATTATACAATGGCAAGAAAGAATCCTGTCTTCTGATTGGTCAGTTGACTGTCACAGCTGGGATGTTATCCTGGCATAACATCCCTGCTGATAGTTTGGGTGATATGGATGGCCACCAGCATAATGATCTCTTCTTTCTCTTAAGAAACAAAAATATGTTTACACACTAACAGAAACATTTTTTAAAATTATTTTTTTATTATAAAACAACAAGCCATTGTATAATAGGAATAATGCCCTCCAGGGTGGGAGTTATGCTGGGATAACATCCCTTCTCGGGTGTTGGATGCCCTTGGTCAGTGGCCTCGGGACCAACCACCCGAGGTGGGATGTTATCCCAGCATAACACCCACCCTGTCAGGCATTATTCCATTAATAACTTTCTCTGATATAAATTACTTTTAAGTATTGGGGATATTTGGGCCAGTTAAAATACTTAGAGAAATGAAACAACATAGGTAGATATGCTCTTACATAACAATATTGATGTGGTACTTTGAGATATTGAAAACAGCTTATATTTTAACAATTTAACTTGAAGTTGTTTTTTAAATATTTCTTTATATTTTATGCAGCACTTGCACTTCACACCTTTGCACATTACATATTTAGCTCTTGAGATCCCAGTAACAGATTAGCAAGAGATCTGAATACTGTAAGATAAAGCCAGTGGCGTTGATGGGTTGAACGCCAGACTGCAGAGGGTTGCCGCAAATATAATTGCTTGCTTATCCCTTGACTAACCTTCAAAATCAATGTTTATGTAGTGGCCTGTTTCCTAGTATTTGGAAGATAGCAAGAGTGTCTGCCACTCACAAAGGTGGAGATATAAGTTTAGTAAGCAGTTATAGATCTATTGCTCTGCTGCCATTGATTTCTGATATTCTTGAAAGGGAAATGAATAAACAGCTTTATACTTATTTGTCACAATACCAATGATTTGCCACCAACTAGTCTGACTTCCGGCCCCTCCACTCCACCACAATGGCCTTGCTTGACTTCACAAACAACATCTCTCTGAGCCTGGAGAATAAACTGACTAAGGGAGCAGTGTTAATGGACTTAATCAAGACCTTTAACATGGTGGATCATAGACTCCTGATCCACAAATTGGAGTCTACAGGTGTGAGTCTGGCAGTTCTACATTGGTTTCGGTCTTACTTGAAGGACAGACTGGAGATGGGACTCACTCAAAAAACAATGGATGTGCAGTGAGGCATATCACAGTCCATACCCTTTACTGACAGTGTGCCCAAACTTTCAAGTTCTTCATAATTTAAGATGTATGTCGATGATACAGTGATCCTAGCATCAGCAAGAAATACTCTTGAGGGCCAACAAAAACGTCAGGAAGATTTCAATAAATTATAGATTTGGCTAACTCAGAACAATCTGATAAACTAAAAAAAAAATATATATATATATATATATAAATATATATGCCATTGGGACATAAGACAAAATAGTCTGAACCAGTTGTGTAGAATCAGACTGGTACTGTAGTCCTAGATGGGTCCAAGAGTGAATTAGTTACAAGCTACAAATACCTTGGTATCTGGATAGACCAAAATGTGACATTCTCAAATCACATAAATCATTTATGTACTAAACTTGCTCAAGCACTGGAAGCATTAAAGCGTATAAATACTGCCTAGACCTAGAATCACGGAAAAAAGTAACACTTTCCTATTTCCCCGCATTGATTATGATGTCTGATATACGACCTTGTGAATAAAACTGTTTTGACTACACTGGACATTACATACTATAAAGCAACAAGATTTGTTTTGAACATCACCAGTCCACCAAGTGACACACGCCACTGCACTTTATTGACCAATTTAAACTTGTCTACTCTGACAGTTGGTAGAGAACACTACTGGTATTATCTTCTATACAAATATATGCATAACACTGTTCTGAGTTATTTCTCTGGTCTTTTAATTCAGAGTATATCCAAACATATATATTGTGAGACATATTGTATCAGGTAGCTGATTGAAAGTACACATGATATGTACAAGATCTGGAAAAATTACTTTTCTGTATGTGGGGTCAACTTTCTGGAATCATGCCCCCAACACATACAGCAAATATTGACTTCCTCTCAATTTAAACCAGCAGTTCATGACTGGATTCCATTTAAATGTCCCTGCATCTGACATGCAATTTTTGTTGCTATTAAATATTTGTATTTTGTGTTGTCTTTTATATTTTTAATTCTTTAATCTTTGTATGAACTTGTATTAATGTGCAACCTATCAAATAAATGCAGAACTACTCTGTAAACTGGCTATGCTTAGCAGTACTATCCTGTTGAAATATAAATAAAATTAATTCATTGTATGAACTGACACTGAGTAACTGTTTTGGCTGCTATAGGCTACCAGCGTGGGAGTGCCAGTCTCCATGAAGATGAAAGATGGATAAATTATGTTGCACTACTATACATCTTAGCCCTGTGGAAGGCATAGCACCGATGCCATAACATCAGCAGTTGACAGACACATGAGTATGTCAGCCACGTCCTTGCTATACCCCGAGGTGAGTCTGAAATGTTAAGAGAATCGTGGTTTAAATAGCTGTGTAATGCAGCATGCAAAATTTTGAAGTAGGCAAAAGAGACAAGAAAAAAAAAGAAACTTGTCTACTACACTGTGATTTCACTTTGTACGCAAATAAACGGCATATTGGGTAAGATACTGAGCTTTCTGTCATTTTATACAGGTGCCGATAGACTTGTCCTGAACTCATTGGGTACTAGACTTTACACAAAATATAATGCAGTACAGTACAGTACAAAACAATACAATACAATACACTACAGTATAGTACAATACAATACAGTACAGTCCAGTGTGCCACAAAACAATATTGTACAGAACAATATGATATAATAAAATGCAATATTACACAGCACAATACAGTACAATGCAATATAGTGCAGTATAATACTGTACAATAAATACAATTCAGTACAGTAAAATACAATACAGTACAGTGCAATACATGCAATACAGTACAGTGCAATACATAAGCAATAATACACAACAGGATGGGCAGTATTGGACTATACCCACCTGAACAGTGTCATAATAAGGCCCAATGCTATGAAGGGCCTTACAGTCCATGGAAAGCCAGGTATAGCCCACAGTGCCCACCCTGTAGCGTACTATTTCACTTTAAAAATGGGTGTTTGTTGAAATTTTAATACCATATTCAAAATAAAAAAAATTACTGGGACTTCCAGTGATGTCACAGGACCAATGGCAGCATGCTGAAGAGCTCCTCCACTCCCAAATCTGAGAATTAGACCCTGCATTAACAAACTTTAACAAACTGTGACAAAACTTCTTGAAACTGAAACTGCAGGGGCTATTAGACAAATGGCGAAGAATTCTAAAGGAAACCCAAAATCTGACCTAGTGAATGGTGAGGGATCAGCGGAGGACAGGTTGGATTCTGAACTCTCCCAGGTTTCCAACATGATGTCAGCATGGGCAGTCTCTCCAGGGAAGTCCAGACACACAGCTAAGAAGGGAAAAAAATGATATTATCCTGAGGGAGCGGCAAGCCATCCAAACTGAATTAGAAGAATGTATAGCTATGAAACGAAAAGTTGATCAGCTGGAAATACTGATAGGCATGGTGGAACAGTGTACACTGGACAGAGATGACAGCCTGGGTAGGCTTGAAACAGCAGAGAAACAAATTCTTAAAATACAGATTGCAATTTAGATCAGGCAGGAGGACTCTGAAGCTAGAGCAAGCAGGAAGTTATATGACATTCTGGAGTCTTCAGAGAGCACAGACAAACAAATTTCTAGAAAGTTTTTTTTTTAAAAGAACTACTACAATTGGAGCCTGACTATAAATTTGAAATTGAATGGGCACACCATGCCCTGGGACCATAACCTACTTCATTCAAGCAGAGCCCAAGGTCAATCATAGTCCATTTCCATAAGTATGCCACCAAAGAGGACCTATTATTCAGGGCATGGCAGAAAAGAGCACTACAATGGCAGGACTTTCATATGCACATAGATAATGACTAGCTCAACCAAATGATGCAGCAAACACCATGCCTACATGCCATTATTTCAGATCCAGTGCAAAGCACAATTTAAGTTTCAAACTCCTTACCCTGTGTGGCTGGTGGTTTAATATCCCGAGGGGTAGTGGACCTACAACTCTGTGGATGATGCATATCAGGATACAGTATGAAAGAATGGTGGATGAACATACCCCAGAAATCTCCTTTAGATGCTTCATGATAACCTCCATCTCCCACCACGTGTCAACAGCATTCATCAGTTGTCACCCACACACAACAGTTGGAAGAAGCAGTGGTGGACATTACATACATGTGATAGCTCCCTCTTTACGCAGGAGACTCCTGTTTTTTTTTTACTGAAATCCTTCCCTCCCTCCTGGGAAACAAAATCTCCTGCTTAAGTAAAATTCTGTCCAAAATAACCATGTTTTTTGGGCAGATAAAGACACATAAAAATTAAATTAGTGATGAACAATGTATCTGATAACTTTATATAGCTAGTTATTTATTCTTTTTAGTGCTTATTCTTGACAAAATGAAATATATAACATTTTTTGTAATGACTTTTTTCTTATTTTCCGAGGCCATTTAAGGACAGACTCACGATGTTACGGCATCTCCCTACTAGCAGGGCAATCTGCCTCCTAATTTGACCCAAATCTCCCGCTTAAGCAAGTTGGCAGGTCAATCTCCCTCCTAATTTGACCCAAATCTCTCTCTTAAGCAAGTTGGACATATCACATGTATGCATCATCAGCCAGCTACAGGCTCTGAAAAATCCCCAGGACCTGGTCTCGCCTAGAAAGGCTGCAAAAATCCACAATAGTTTAATGCCTAATAAGTACCGGGGGGGGACTGCTGGTGCTGTTTTTTGGGGGAAGGTGGGGTGGTGCTTGCTTGGGAGGGCAGTAGACCTTGCAAAGGTCCACCACTGACTTCCAGCTACCACAGCTACTCCTTATTTCTATGCTGTGACAGAGCAGATCCAACAGGGAGCGCTGTGATGGGGGAGACTGGGGCCAAGTGGGTAGCAGTGAGGCCTAACAGTCAAGTAGCAGTCCCCACAAGGGCATAAGTGACAGCAGACCCCTTAAAAAGCCTCAGCAGATTATGTTCCATTTGTACTAAGGCAATCCCATAGGACAGATGCTTGGCATACTGGGTAAGTTGGTGGCAAAGCCCCTGCAGCACTGCTGGAGATAGTAGTGTTTTTCTCCTTCTACAGACGTTGTTTTCTAGTCTGGTAACTACACTGGGATGGCTGGGACTCCTTCCCTCAGCCATTTTCAAATGTGCTCCCCCTCACAAAGTGGATTAGCCTGGTCTGCGAGCCAAGAGAGTCAATTTCATCTGCAACAACCCACATACACTCCCCAGAAGTGTTTAAACTCCTAGACAGGTGATTTTGACCCTGTTGTTAGTTCTAACCCCAAGTTTGCTGTATGAACACCCTCTATATTGCTTGGCACTGTCACCCTATATAAGGGCAGAGGGTCCTCTCTTTGTTTTTTGCTTGCAAGAACTCCTGTTATCATGGGCCACCTGACTTGCTCAGAGATACTGACTACAAAGGCACCCAGATTTTAACACTCCAAGTAACTGATTTCCTACCTGGGTCTGTTTACCATGTACCCAGGCCTGGTACCTTAGACCTGATCAAAGTCGCTAGGGGAACTTGCACTCTGCTCCCTAGGGGACTGATTCTCGTTCCTACAATGGACTTCAAGACCCGCTATGAATCTAATAGGGGAATCATAGGACTACCATTTGAAAACTGTTAGTGGCCTGTTTAATAGTTCAATTTTCATATTACAATTGCCTCTGAGTTTTCTTAGTCAGTAAAAGGGAGGTGACTAGACAGGGTTACTGTCCACACTGCTAGTAGATAGGCTGACTGATAAGTGAACTATCTAAGGTTACAGGGTTAGCTGGCTTAAGCTGCTGTGACATGCAACACTGGAGAAGCAGCAGCCACTACTTTTCATGTACTGGAAAGACTCCATTTGTGGAAAATCAGGGCTGGGGAGGTCATATTCTACATTATTGTTGTGCATTGCCATGTGCACTGTCGGTGCCAATTACTCCTTATTCCCATATTTGTTTTGCTTCACATACTATTAGTAATCCATTTTTTGGTTAACCTTTCCATTGACTACCACTTTTGGGCCATATTGAGACCCCAGGGAGCCCAAAGATGTTCTATCTTTGGCCTTCTCCTGGATATATTATTTGGCACATCACAGGGGAGGGCGTTTGTTGTCTCTTTCATGCCTTTGAAGTCCGTGTTGCATTCTGTACCATACTTGCCCTCCTGCAGCCCCACAGAGGGGATCACGAGGCTGACTTCCCTTTTCTCTGTCCCTATTGGGAAGGATCCCTGAAGATACCTTCCCATGCTAGCTGGCCCAGTGGGCCACATCTCAAATGTCCTCACCCAGCTGGTCAGACGCAGTTTCTGGTTACCTAAAGCAGTTCCAGGAAGAGCCAAATTGGGTATCCTATTTTTCATTAGACTCTATATATTTTTCAGTGCTACAGATGTTAGATCTCCTATTGCAGTATACAATGACTTTGTGTTCCTGGTTGTATGGTTTTGGGGGGAGTCTGGATCATATTACAAAATATGACTACCTCTCTATTGATAAGTTCATCAGTACAGTACGGGCCTGGGGGACCCTTCCTGGGTGTCTCTGGACCAGGATACCCTAGACCTTATGATGTCACATTTAAGGTCCTATTACAAGATGTAAATGGCCTCCCAAACCCAGAGAAAAGGGCTAAGATATTGCAGAATTTTAAGAAACAAAAACCCCACTTGCTTTTCTTACAGGAGACACACCTCAGTAGCCCTGAACATGAAAAACTTCTAAAATTTGGATTTGAGCTTATTATAGAGTTCACATACCAAAATGGCCACCACAGAAGGGTGGTCATTCTGATTCCTGCCACTCTCCAGTTCAGCTGACTTCCTCCTATGTAGATAGAGTGGAACATTTGGCTCTGGCCATAGGTTCCATCTACAGTGTGCCAGTCATAGTGGGAAGTGTAAGTATCCTTCCAGGGAGTGATGCCTTAGCAATCTGGAAACTCTTGGATGTTGTCCTTCCTAAGATATCAGGGACACTCCTCCTTGGAGGTGATTTTAATTTCCTACTAAACCCTTAATTGGATTCTAGTACTCCAAAGCCACCCCTGTTGACATCAGGGCAGAGACATTTTTGAGGCAGCTAACTGTCTGGCACCTCAAACACCAGAGAGACTGGAAATACATGTTCTACTCACACTCACCTAAGAGCTATTCAAGGACAGGCTATTTTTTCATATCAGTAGAACATGTGAAATGTGTTATGAATGCAGAGATAGCCCCTATACTGCTGTCAGATCATGCACCTATCTCGGTCTCTCTGGCTACACCAGCTGAACCGAAAAAACTAAATGGAAATTGAATCCGTCATTACTGTGTGACCCTGATTTCAAACAATTAGTTGAGACATGCATCCCACAGATAATTCAGGATAATACTTACTCTAAGGTGTCTAAGGCCATCCTCTGGGATGCAATCATACTGGTTCTTAAGGGGGATATCCTGGGCTGGCAGTATAGCCTAGAGGTTAGAGTAACAAGCTGTGAACGAGCTTGGTACATCCAGCAGACCAGACCTTGGTTTGATTCTCACACCATCCACTTGCACACTGTGTGACTCTGAGCAAGTCACTTAACTGCCCTGTGCTCCCAGGTCACCCTTGAAAACAGGCACTTGTGCCTAGTGGACCTTACCCGGTTACCAAAAATTAAAATAAAAATAAAATGTATTGCCTACACATCCAAAAAAAGAAGCAGAGAGAAGCACCTGTAGGAACTGCAAGAGGAAATGGGTTTTCTGGGGCTAGCACATATGCAGGGAATTGAATCCATTCTCCCACAATTAAAACAGACTCAAACCAAAATTCAGAACATTTTAACATGCAAGACAGAGCAATGAAACTGTTAACCCACAGACTAAGACAGAAACCGAAAACACTCACAATCAGTATTACCAAACTGGCACATCCCAGAATGGGACATGTTTCAAGTAAAACCTTCAAAATTCAAGAAATGCATTGTTCATATCACCCAACATTATACACACAACAAGAAGCACCCTCCAGGGATGCCATCCAGCCTTTTTTGAGTAACATCTTTTTGCCTCATCTCACTGAGGAACACCAAGCAGCGATACTGGCTCCCATTACATCTCAGGAATTCATCATTAGACTGCAAGAACTTAAAAGTTATAAAAGTCCTAGCTGAGACACATATGGAGCAGAATTTATAAAGCCTTCTTAGAAAGTATTCATGGTACCTTGCTTCAAACCTTTCAGGAGGCACTTAGCTCAGCCCATTGCCCTGATACGTAGTGATATGACTTCACATCAGCAATTTCCAAACCAAGCAAAGACTCACCCTGTATTGCAAAACATATCGCCCGCTCTCAGTGTTGAACCTGCAGTAGGCTATAAATTATTCACAAGCATTATGGAAAATACACTGGATGGCCTACTCTCCACTATAAATGATCTGAACCAATCTGGCTTTATCAGACACAGACACACTGTGTACAACATCAAATGTACTCTGCTGCTCCTAGATAAAATTAATCAAATCTCTACCCAAGCACTGAGTCTCAGCGTTGACACGTAAAAAGCATTTGACAGTGTTAATTGGCAGTTTTTGCATCACACACTGAACTATTTTTATTTTCCAGCCCCATTCCTGCAACTTCTACAAGACTTATATAAGGAACCTAGGGCCTCATGGGTCCCTCTCCTCCACTTCTCTTTCTCAGGGCACGAGACAGGGATGCCCCCGTCCCCATATTTGTTTGTCTTATATGTTGAATGCATAGCCTAATTTCTGGAGCAGATGGAAGACACCCAGGGAATAGAAATAAAAGGACAAGTTTATAAAGTGGTAAATTATGCCAGTGATTTACTATTGCATATTATGGATCCAGAATGATCCTTACAGGTCTTAATTCCTTCTCTCCATACCATTGAAAACCTGGCTGACTACAACACAAATGAGGCAAAAAACAGAAGTTTTACAACTTCACTAAAATCTGTACTCAGGGGTATGATAAGTATATACAGTACCTTTAACTGGTGTAGGTTTGCACATTAAATACCTTGGAGTATGGATTGGTACCTGAAATCCAGACATACTGAGCACTTTCTCACTCTCTCTTCAACAAGTTAAAATGATTCAGTTTTGTCTGTGATCCAGCTTAGAATGTTGTTGAGTCTGATATCAGGGGAGCAGTCCGTATACTGTCACTTTATACGTATATGGTTTAAAGAATTGGATCACAGAGCAAGGAGAGTCATTTTAACTTCTTGTCGAGAGAGTGCTAAATACTTCTGTACTTTTTGTGTGTTGTTTGACTTTGTAGCACTCGCAGTTGAGGAAGCCACCACACTAGATTGACTACAGATTGGCACCTCTCTAAAAAACTTGTAACAGTTAAACTAGTTGCCTCTTGAGCAGGGAACTGGGGGGACCTGCAAAAATGGGCACTGCTGCTCCTCCCCTTCCTAAATAGAGTTCATGCAATTCATATGAATAGATACCCATATTTATTCCAAACTATCCCCATCCTGCCCTAGCAAAGTGAATTCCAAAAAATGGAGTAAGTGATATTCCAGATTCATCTGGGGGGGCGCCGTAGGATAGCATTTAAGAAGCTTCAGCTCCCCAAGAATAACGGCAGATTGTCACTGCTGAATCTGACACTCTACACACAAACAGCATTATTACAGGATGCCCTCACATGGAGAACATCCATGTCAAGGCCTAAACTGTCTGAGGTGGAGACCTCAGATATGAGTTCCTCTGTAAACACCTACCTCTTTGGTTCCAGGGACCAAGCTGAGGGAATGAGAGATGCTTCAGACCTCATGATGTCAGTCCTTAAACAATGGCATAAGCTCTTTGCTCATAAGAATTTTACCTGGTGTGCACAGTGGCTTACATTCCAGCATTTGACTCAAACTTTGTACCTGCAAAGTTGGATCACGGCTTTCACAGATGGGCCCATAAAGGGCTTATGCATTCCTTTCTATTTAGAAACATAGAAACATTGAATCTGTTGGCAGATAAGGACCATACAGCCCACCTAGTTTGCCCACTTCCCTACTTGGTTTGGCAATCCCTACTCTTATCTGGATTGCCTTTCCCCCACTCTGCTGTACGGCAGGGTACCTTTATGCTTATCCCATGCACTTTTGAATCCTCATATTGTTTTTGCTTCCACCACCTCCGCTGGTAAGCTGTCCCATGGATCCACCACCATCTCTATGAAAAAATACTTCCTAGCATTCCCCCAAACCTCCCTCCCTCCAGCCTCATGTTATGTCCCCTTGTCCTTGTGCACTTTCTTCTCTGAAATGTGCTCCCCTCCTGTACCCTGTTTATTCCTCTAAGGTATTTGAAAGTCTCTATCATATCCCCTCTCTCCCTTCTGTCTTCCAGTGAATAGATGTTTAGTTCCTTGAGTCTTTCCTCATAAGGCTTGTGGTGCAGTCCATGTATCATTTTTTGCTCTTCTCTGGACTGCTTCCATTCTGTCTATGTCCTTTCTGAGATGCGATCTCCAGAACTGGACACAGTATTCCAGATTAGGCCTCACCAGAGATCTATACAGTGGCATTACCACTTCACTCCTCTTACTGGTTATGCCCCTTCCTATGCACCCCAGCATTCTGTTTGCCTTCCCCACTGCTTTTTCACATTGTTTGGCTGACTTTAGGTCATCAGATATGATAATCACCAGGTCTTTCTCCTGACTTGTGGTGGCTAGAACTTGTCCCCCATCCTGTATTCCTCTCTTGGGTTTCTGTGTCCCAGGTGCATTATCTTGCACTTCTTAGCATTGAAACCCAACTAACAAACCCTTGATCATTCTTCAAGTAGTCTTACGTCATTTCTCATTTTACCTAGCCCATCCTGTGTGTTGACTCTGTTACAGATCTTGGTGTCATCTGTGAACAAGCATACCCCGCCCCAGTCCGTCTGCAATGTTGCATATGAAGACATTGAATACAACTGGATCCAGCACCGATCCCTGTGGAAACCTGCTGGTCACCTCGCCCTCTTCTGATTTTATGCCATTTACTACCACCCTCCTAGTCCTGCCTTTTAGCCAGTTTCCAACCCATTTTACCACTTTAGAGCCCACACCCAGATTCCCCAATTTGTTAAGCAACCTTCTATTAGGAACGGTGTCAAAGGCCTTACTGAAATCCAGGTAGGCCACATTCACCGCCCCTCCCTGATCCACCACCCTGGTCACCCAGTCAAAGAAATCGATAAGATTAGTCTGACAGGAGCACCGCTTGACTCCAGGAACACATCTACTCCCTTCCCCCACATCCCTCCACCTCACCCCTCCCTTTCCTTTCCCCTTTTTCCTTCACTTAAGCACTTGTTTACTTATTAACTCTGCACTTATTATTGCCCACTCTCTCTTACATATTATGCGCAACACTGTTTTAGCACTGTTTGTAACACCTGCCTTACAACTGTATGTTAATGTTGATCTTGTAACTTGAATGTAACTTGAACATGGCTCTTCCCCCTCCCCCCACCTCACCCCTCCCTCTCCTTTCCCTCTTTTATTTCACATAAGCACTTGTTTACTTATTAACCCGGCACTTATTATTGTCCACTCTTTCTACCTATTATGCGCAACACTGTTGTAACACTGCTTGTAACACCTGCCTTACAACTGTATGTTAATGCTGATCTTGTAACTTGAATGTTTGTTTTTTTTTTTTTTTTTTTAGTTGTTTAACCAGGTATAGCACACTATACACAGGTATAGAATGTTTCACTTCTATTGTATCCCTTACTCCCAGGTCACACCGGGAGATGAGTGACTTGTTGCTCAGTGTGCCTTACTGGTGAAACATTTCAATAAATAAATAAATAAACTTTACTACCCTTTTCCTTAAGCAGGGACTCCATCTGCTTCCCCCACCATTGAGGTCAGGCTTACAGGTCTGTAATTGCCTGCCTCCTCCCTACTTCCAGTCTGGGGACCACCTCTGTCCTCCTTTAGTCTTCAGGTACCTCTCCCATCTCTAGTGATTGGTTAAAGAGGGTTGTCAGTGGACCTGCTAGGACTACCCTGAGTTTCTTCCACAGTCTAGGGTGAATTCTATCTGGCCCCATTGCCTTGTCTGTCATTACTTTTCCTAGTTCCCCCAAGACTCTATCCACCATAAATGGGCTGGTGTCCACCTTCTCCTCCCGTACATCTTTCCTCATGAGTCTTGACCCCTCCCCTGCCTCTTCCTTGGTAAATACTGAGCAAAACTATTTGTTCAGTATCTCAGCTTTTTCAAGGTCATCTTCCACCCTCCCACCCTCTCCTTTCTTTAGCCTAACAATACCATTTCTTGTCTTTTTCTTCCTCTCACTAATATAACGGAAGAAGGTCTTGTCCCCCTTCTTAATAGCCTGTGCTATTCCTTCCTCTGTTCTTGCTTTAGCCCCTCTGACAACTTTCCCAGCTTCTCTCTGCTTCTCCAGATATTTCAGTCTGTCTTCTTCTTTCTGTGACTCTTTGTATTTCCTGAATGCCTTACTTTTTTTCTCTGACTTTCTTGGCTACTGACTTAGAGAACCACAGTGGCAACTTCTTTCTTTTGCTTTTGCTAAGCAATCTGACAGATTGACTTGTCACTCCTGCTATGGATCTCTTTAGCCTAAGCCACTGTTCTTCTGCCCCTCCCCCCCCATATCTTCTGCTGCCAAGGCAATTTTGAGCTGTTCCCCCATCTCCATGAAATTGGCCTTCTGGAAATCTAGGATCTTAATCTTTGAATGGCTTTCTTCTGCCAATGTGTTGACTCTAAACTACACAGTTCTGTGGTCACTGGTACCAAGGGGAATGCCCCACCTCAACATCCATGATTCTGTCCCTGTTTGTCAGCACCAAGTCCAATACAGCCCCCTTCCTGGTGGGCTCAACCAACTGCATTAGGTTTGCCCCATACATGGCAGATATGAGGTCCCTGCTCCTTCATGTACTTGCAGTCTGGGTAGTCCAATTTGTATCTGGCATGTTGAAGTCACCCATTAGTAGTACTTCCCCTTTGGCTGCCATATTATGGATGGCTTCCATTAAAACTAGATCTATATCCTCCCCCGTGTGGGAGGCCTATAAACTACTCCAGCACGGTTGGTTGTTTTGTTCCCCGACTCCGGAGTGACCCACAATGCCTCTGCTTCTTCCCTGGTTCCCTGAGCCTCCGTAGCTTTAATCCCTTCCTTTACATACATAGCAACCCCTCCTCCCCTCTTCCTCTCCCTATCCTTTCTAAAAAGTGTATACTCTGGTATGGCTGCATCCCAGTCATGGTTCCCTGCATATCATGTCTCCCGTAATAGTCACAATGTCCAGGTTTGTGTCTGCCATCAGTGCTGTTAGGTCTGGGATTTTGTTTCCCAGACTGTGGGCATTTGTGTACATGACCTTCCACTCTGTGAACCCCTTTAATGTTCCTTGTTTATTGGTCTATGCCCTGCACCACATCAGTGATGTACCTTCTGTTCTCTCCCCCATTGTAACCATGGTAGTTTTACGATTAGATATTTTGCTAGTTTTTGGGTCCTCACTGCTTTCAGTTATGTCCTGTGGGGGAAGGGGGCTATGATAACCCCCTTGACTGTCTATGCCTCCCCCCTTGGCAGGTTTAAATTATCACTAAGGATGCACTTAAACTTCTTAGAAAGGATATCTTTGCCTAATGAGCAAGGTTGGCTTAAAACCTTCATGTAATTGAAGGAGGAGTTTGGCCTGCAAGTCCAGGACCATTACAGGTACTTACAAGTCCAGCATTTCCTAGATGTGAAACTAGGCATGGAAATGAATGTTTCAGTGTTACCTCCACTGCTAGACCTGATCTAGACAATACCTGGGGGGTTTCTGGCAGGAACACTTCATATCAGTCATCTATCAGGCTCTCCAGGGCTGCCAACAAGCAGACATGGAGAATATACAAACCACCTGGGAGGCTGAACTCTCCATGTCACTAGAACCAGTTGAATAACCATTAATATGGCTTAGTCCACACAAAATCATGAACCTCTATCAATGGAGAGAGTACAGTTGGAAAAGTGAGATACATTTTTTTGCATGCCACAATTCATAGCAAAATTCCTAACCGCCCATGTCTCGTCCTGCTGGAGGGGATGTGGTGTGAAGTAACCACCCATACACATGTATTGTGGTCATGTCAAGTCCTGCAGGCCTTCTGGTCAGTTACACATGAAGAAACTGAGGCTATTATCCCAAATATAAGCCCTGTGACCCCACAACTAGCACTACTCTTATATTACACCTGGTCCCTCAAAAATAAAATGCATTTCTATTTACTTGGTATCTTTCCTACCGCTAAGAAAGTTATTACAAGGCAATGGCTAAAGCCTGACCCTCATACGCAGCAGCAGTGGGAGGATACAATCTGGGAAATCTATCAGATGGAAAACTAACGGCTTGCCTATAAGGCACAGAGAATAAAAAACAAAATAAATGGAACCCATGGCTGCTATATATCATGCAACATAGACCAGAAATTATCCCATAAGTACAGGGTGTGGGAGACATGAGGTATACCTGGTGGAGAGGTTAATGCTGGTTGGGTACTGCTGGGGACTGAGGTACGGGATCTGGGGGGTGCCTGAGATGGCCTCAAACAGAGGAGGCTGGAGATGTGCATTTAGAGGCACTGTATCTACAATAGGAGGTATCTATGCTACTAAAATATTGTGTATAAAAGTCACCTGCAACTACGCCAAGGAAAATAATGTACAGCAAGTTAATTGATACATATCGAGCTTATGTCTGTGGAAAACAGTTTCAAGAAGTTGGAAAACATTGAAACTAAAAAAGAAAATAACCTAGCTAAAAATGAGAAAAAAAAAGAATAAAAAATCATTTGTTTGTAAAATAGTCTGAATGCTGGTATACTTGCCAGTAGAGAACACTGCTGTTTTTGAGATACAGTTTTTTTCTTACAGATCCACTTTCCATTTCTTGGGTCTTCAACTCCCTGGCTGCTGCCTGCTGGTGAGAAGCAGTGAGCAGTGCTGATCGGGAACAAGACTGGATGTCATTTAAGAAGTCTGACAGACGTTGAGAGTTGCTTTTAAATAATGCGCATGGTCGGTTGGCAGTCATGCATAGACACATAGTGAGTGGTTAGTCAAATGGCAATGAGCACCATTAATCAGGATGGACCTGGAGTGCTGTTCTGGATAAAGCAATGGTGCTAGTAGTGGGGGTGGGGTGGGTGGGGTGGGAGGGCAGAATGAGAAAAATATTTATTCTCAAAAGCAGTGGCAGTCAGTTAATTGATGGCAAAGGGGAGAGCTCAGTCATTCATTAAGTGAGTGCGGAAAAATGGCTGTCAATTAAATTTTCAACATTGTATCTGGACAGTGATTGATTTGGTTAAATGACAGGCAGGCACAGGGATTGTTATTTTACTGGTCTCCATTGCCTGATACCTGCCATGGTGGTGGGTGCTCATAGACAGCAAGGAAGCTGGGTTTCTCCAATCCATTTTCTACCACGCAACACAGTACAGCACAGTACAACATAATACGTTGTAACATAGCTTCTTTCATATAAACGTTCCCCAATAGGTTTTACATTGTAGAATACAACAGTAAAACGAGAAACTAAATATAAAATTACCTAATCAATGAGCTAGCAATAAAGAGAGGGGAGAAGAAATTAAATGAAATGTAACTAAGTAGGTGAGAAAGTATTAATGAAATGACATATATGTATAAGACAAATCATAGTACTAAAACTGATGTAAAAAATATTCCCATAATACTGTACTTCCAATCCTGTAATACCATCATTCAAATCTCATAACATCATCATTCAGAGCTCATAATACTATTGTTCAAAGCACTCAACATAGAGGATAATGTATTGTGTTCTATCTATAACAAACGCATATATGCATCGAGAGGTTGTCATGGCGACCGTTTAAATCTTGAGAGCGCAGCTCGAGAGGTTCGGTCACCACAGCAACCTCGAGATAACTACATTCGCTTGGCATAGATAGAAAACCATACATTATCTTTTATAGTGTATAGTCCTCTATCATAAGTTAAAATAATCCATTACGTGAGTATTTTGGAGCCCTACTGTGTTCTTACTTTTGTGTTTTTTTCCTTCAGTGCGGCTTCACTCCATTCTCATTTTCACTGCCGTGGCCACTTCATGGTAGCGTAACATGCATGCTGTAGCATGTTTGATGTTGTTATGCTGCAGTAGCTACATAGCTAGTACAGCATAACAGCTATGATGACGTAGCTACTGCAGCATAACAACCCTATTCTAGGGATGGATTTCCATCCCTAACAACCTTCCACCATTCACTATAATAGTATTATGAGACAGATGCAGAACCGCATGCTGATGAATTCCTCATGCTCAGCGTGAGCCGGCTTCAACTGTAATGGCCGCGTACAGAAAAATCAACTTACTGCTGAAAAGAAAAGCTCAAAAAATGGCTTTCTCTAAGGAAAGCATCACCACTGAAGAAAGAATTCAGTTTATAAAAAATCAAGAAAATGTCAACTCCATACAAAAAATTACTTTTGAATTACGGCTGCTGCAAAACGTCCTCACAACTTACGGTGAGTCCAGACAAACTGGAAATATTCTGGTACAACAGTTAAACAGCCTGCTTGACAGCTTTGTGTTCTCTATTAAAAAGCAGCATGGCTCTCTTTCCAACTTGGTTTAAACACCTTCACACTATTAAGTCAGTTTCTTTGGTTAAATAAACCAGCTTGAAGAGCTTATGGGAAACTGCTGAGACCTAAGATTTATGGTGGTTTGCACCAACTGCATTTCACTTGATATTATTTTGCATTACATGGGGCTAAATTTTTTTGCGGGGCAATGCGATGGAGCCCAAACTGACACCACCTATATCCTTACTTAGTTGCTGATTGAGCGAGAGCTAGCAGCCAAACATTGCTGTTCCTTACCTTCTTGGTTATACATCCCTCCATCTCACCTACCTTCCCCACTTTGTCACACTCTGAATGCATGGTCAGTTCAAGCTCATACCCAGTTTTGTTGGCATCTGAAACTTCCTCACCACAAAGATATTTGACAACTATTTCTTAACCCCAATCTCTTAATTGCTAAAAAGCCGATTGCCCCATGTTTCTGGCAAGGGTTTACTATCCCTTCCTTAGAAGTGTTGCTCACAAACCAAACTGACAAGCCATTTCTCTCTTTTCAACAAGAATATAGGGTTCATGATAGAGATAATTTTAAATACTTTCAGATGACCTATTGCATTTCACAGTTCTTAGGCCCTCCCCATGGTTCAATCAGGCAGGTTTTTTTTTAAATGTGTCAGTTATAACTAAACAGCCTCACTCAATTTCAAATCTTTATAAAGTAATTAATCAAAATGTTTGCGATAAAACCCCATCGAAGGCTTTTTACTGGGAGGTAACTCTTGGTTTGGACTACTCTGATGAGCACTGGCACTGAACATGGGTAGGACTGTATAAATATATTAAGCAAGACTGTCTTCGGTTACAACAATTTAACATCCTTCACAATCTTTATTTTTCACTTATGAAACTATTTCAAATGTGTAAAAGGCAGACCCCCACTTGTACTAGATGTGGTCAGCAAGATGGTTCTCTACGTCATATAGGGGGGATACTGGGATGCTTAGGGAGAGGCATCACCAGTAGAAAACAGGAAGTTGTTATCCCTCTGTACAGACAGTTGGTGAGACCTCATCTGGAGTACTGCATGCAGTTCTGGAGACCCCATCTCTACAAGGACATAGACAGGATGGAGGCTGTCCAGAGGAGGCCAACTAAAATGGTGCAGGATCTGCAACAGAAACCATATGAAGAGAGAGACTAAAGGAGCTTAATATGTACACCCTTGAGGAAAGAAGGGAGAGGGGGGACATGATAGAAACTTTCAAGTACCTCAGGGGACTCAAGAAAGTCCAAGAGGGTAGCATCTTTCAGAAAAAGAGATGTGCAAGAACAAGAGGGCATAATTTGAAGACAGAGGGGGGATGGCTCAGAAGTAATGTGAGGAAGTAATTTTTCATGGTGAGGGTTGTGGCTATAAGGAACGACCTTCCTGAGGAGGTTGTGCAGTCAAAAACAGTTGGGGAATTCAAGAATACATGGGACAGACATAAGGCAATTCTAGTGGGGGGTGGGAGGAAGTAGGCTGTTGGTTAACTAGAATCAGCAGCTTATCCATTGGGTAGGGAAATGGGCAGACTAGGTGGGCCAAGCGGTCCTTATCTGCCATCAAATTCTATGTTTCTATGTTTCATATGCTATGGCAATGCTCAAAAATATGACTTTTCTGGGAATCTATCAGAATTTGGATCCTCTCCTAGGCCTTAAAGATGCCTTCACCCCAGAGATTTGTATGATTGCTGATTATAGTAACCAACTCTTGAGGCCAAGGAAAGGTCATATGGCACTAATTTCTGCGGTCACAAAATTAATCATTTTGTGTTATTGGTTGGACATCATGACCCCAGCATGGGCTGTGTGGCTAAAGGAGATGTTGACTGCCCTTAGTGTAGAAAAATCAATAGTCAGTTTTTACCACACTGTGCATAGTTATAGATCTCACTGGGAGACTTTACATACGTTGTTATTTCTTAAACACTAAGTGGGACCACATACTCTTCATTGAAACTATGTATTTAATTACTTGAAAGATATCAATCTTTGTCTTGGGGATTCCCCACCGGCTCAGGGGTGCTTCCAGGGGTCCTGCCTGGGTTTTGGGGATATGGGCTGGTAAGGAAGGGGGGACGTGTTTCTGTTTGTTTGTATGTTTATTAGTATCTGATATTGTGTCTTTTGTGTGTTTACTTGTTGTTGGCTATTGGAAAATCAATAAAGTATACACAATAAAAAAAAGCTGGGATGGCTCTAAATATGAGCCCAGCACTATTGGGGCATACTTGGCAGTGTTGACCATCACCTCGCTAAACATAACTACCCTGCCTCAATTTTTCAAGAACCGCAGATCATATTCAAAGAAACAATTGAAACTCTCACTGCCAAACAAAAATATATATAAAAAAATTAGGCATGGGAAATTGGCCCAAACAGGCAGCAACACTAACAAATTCTGACATAAATTTACTTCACATGGGGGGACGCCATGGAGCCGGAGCTGAGTGGCAGCAAAATCTAACAGCTCCTTGTTACAGCTCTAAAAAATTTATTTTCAGCCTGTTGGAGTGGAAATACTAAAGAAATTATCTTAAATCCTTGAAGAGCACCCTCAGAAATATAATATGGGCAACCCTCATAAAGATACAAGTGGAGGTTTGGGAGGAAAAGCTGTTGGATCCTCTCAGTCTGGAAAGACTGATCCAAATGTACAGGCCATAACTGCTACGGAGTCAGAGGAAACCTTTTTGTCAATTGGGATGAAGCTATAAAGATTGATTTCAGTTATCTTGGACTTGAGTTCTAAAATGGATTCATTCGGTATATGTCTGAATGTACTTGAAACTAATGTCGATTAACTAAAAATTGATGTGGGAGATGCTAAAAGACAATCAGAGGCAGCTTCAGCAACTACAGTGAATCTCACCAAGGAAAACACACATTTTCGGGCCAGGTTGGAGACACTCGAGAACCAGGCACGATCCTCACACATAAGAATATTAGGACTCCCAGAAGGAATTGAAGGGGGCCATCCACTAATGTTCTTGCAGGAATGGCTACAAGAAAAACTAACTCCAGAGGAATCCTCGATCCCTCTCACCCTGCAAAAAGCCTATCGGATTACTCCACGGGAATACAGGCCAGATTCTGATTCTCCTCAAACTTTACTTCTGGTGACCGATGGAGTGGGGACTAGGGACCACATATTGAGACTGGCTCATCAAGCAGGGCCATTAATGCAAGAGGACCGGGCAGTCTACCTATTTCCAGACTTAAGTTACACTATCCGTATGAGACGGGAAAAGTTTGATGAAATTAGGCAGAAGCTGAAAGAGATCTCCATCCCTCATACGGCGATATATCCAGCCAGACTCTGCGTTGTCTATAAAGGGAAGGTCTGGATCTTTTCGGATCCTGGGGAAGTGGGGAAGTGGATTGCTCTTATCCAGGTACAACATCAAGACCAGAAACAATCAGAAGAACCTGAGTGTTGTTTATTTGAAAATGACGAGGGGGATTGAGAAACTGAGTGAGCCCATTTCATTAATTCCTGCCAATTCCATTGAACTTTATGCTCTAGATTCTCTGGTTTCAAAAGGGGCACAAGAATAATGTTACCATCTCACAGTGCTCCTTTACAAAATGTATATCTCTTTTTTTTTCTTATTTTAGAAATTAGGAAGGAGCAGGTTATACTTCATCACTTCCAGAAGATAAATCTGGTCTTGTAAAGAGATGCTAGTGATTTTACCACTACTCAGGAGAAATAGTAACGTTTATTATTTTTTAAGAGGGACTTTCCTATCTGCTAACTGATTTTCTCAATGTTATACAGGCTACTAGAGGAAGTTATTAAAGTTCTGAGTTTAGGTTATTAGAGCGGATAACTAATTTTAAATTGCTACTTGTTGATCATGCTGCCTTGCTAAGCTGAAGTTTAAGAACTTTTCTTCAGGTTATAGTATGATGCCATCAGCCTGATTGAAGGTATGCAAAAGCTGGACTTTTATTTCAAGGACTTTAATAAAGACACCATATCATACTGCTCATGGGCTTTTCTTTGTGCACCATATGCTCTAGTTTTAAACATGTCATTGTTATTTCATTTTTCCCCCTACATATGGTATCAGTATATCTATGATACATCATCCCTATGATTAAAGGGCCTGCAACCCCTATCAGTTGATAAATGTATGGACTGTCATGGATATTAACATTTATTATCTATGTTACATGGTAATGAAAAATATAAAAATAAAGTACAAAAGTAAATAAGTAAATACATTTTCATGACACCAGTGGCACCATGGCTATCACTCACCCATAGCCCTTCCCATCTGCAGTTTTTAATGTAGAGTGGTATTTTGCTCTGTGTACAAATGAGCCAAATCATTTAAGGTGGGAAGATATTACTCTTGGCATGGACACTGAAGGGAACAAATATTTAAAACACCATAAGTGGCAGACAAAAACTGGGACTGACACCAACCTACGAGATGTCCGAACTGTTGCTCTGAGAGTGTACAAAAATACCAGTAAGCTGGACTATGATCCCAGAACTGCCTACCATAAATATGACAGCCAAAGGGCCCTCAAATGTTGCTACCAGAGTCTCCATTCTATCTTAACCTGAACATAAAACTAAAATCAACCAGTCTCTGGTATCATTGCATGACCACTGGCAAAAAGAACATTCAGGGTGTTATGAAAGTTTTTAATCAATCTGCTAGTCTCACTCCTCCTGAAAAAAGAATAATGAATCATCTGACTCGCAAAATGTCTCTCCAGATGCTAGTTATTTTAAATGTGTACTGCTCAGATGTGGCTCAAGTCTCCAGTCACAAAAACACAGTCTATAAATAATCACAGTACCTTGTCAGAAAAAAAAGCAGAGAGCATTTTCATCTTTTATTTTTTGGTGACTCCACTCCGCCCTCCACCTGTACAGCAGCACAATCTCATGAACTACAAAACTAATCCCTATTCGGATTCCTGTTCCTGGGACAGTTCAGCCAGTGACACCACCCCTACAGGAAGTGACACCTTCCAAGTGTGGTCTCCACAACTCGTACCTCAAAGAACTCCACCAGCAGAGCAAATATTTTATGATTTCACTGCAACTTTTATGGAGACATTTCCATCAATACTGACAATTCTCTACCTCCTGCAAAGAAGCACTGATATATTATATATTATATACTCCAATTCTGAATCGGAGTAAAGTGCTACACCTGCCAAGTTAAAACATTAAACAGGTTCACAGCTAAAAGTTCCTCTTCCTGTTTCTTATTCATTGCCTTAAATCCTTGGCACAAGACTTTTATTTGCAGTGCCAAGATCTGCAGCACATTTTGGATTTCCAGACATCAGCACCCTGGATCAGCATGCAGATTTTCTGCACCCTCAATGGTGGTTAGGACTTGAAAGACCTTGGATCCATATATTACAAAAAATAAAAAGGGGGCTGTGTATCACGTGGTTATAATACCATCTTGAGGTTCTGGTGACATGGTTGAACTTTTCAAATTTCACTCTCAAGGTTCACATGTCACCAGGACCTCTCAATGGTATTGTAGCCTCATAATACACAGTCCCCCATCTATTACTCTATTTGTATTGCAATGCAGGGATAATGAGAGACTCAGTTAAATTTAAAAGGACAGTGTTGCCTAGTGGTTGAGTGTAGGCTTAGGAAGTAGGAGACAAAGGTTCAATTGCCACACTGGGCTTAGGGTATTCAGCTAAAAGTGAAGGGAGGTGTGCTTTAAAAAGGTGAGCAATCAGTGAGATAGGCTGTTTCAGCAGTCAAGTGCACAGATGCTGCTCAGAACCAATATTTGAAGTGTTTCATTTGTTTTGTTTTTGTTTTTTTACTCATTTTTGGGTACCATTCTGTTTCCCAAATAAAACTAGAGTCTGAGGTGTTGATCAATGAATCAGAGGCATGGGACCCAGCTGACATCCAGAGGGAGAGCTGAGCCTATGAAATGACACCAGAGACCAGGTTGCTCTGCCTTAGGGACTATAACTACTTAACTATGACTTTCTCATGAGATTTGCCCCAATAGTTCATTAAGCATACTGTCTGCATGTCACTGGATAGCTTAATCATCCAGTGGTTCACCTTACCTGGGGTAGAACCACTTTGGGGAAAATTTTCCAAAATGTCTAGCCATATCTGGAATTTATCATCCTTATCTGGCAATGGGTACTCAAATGCAATATGTGATAAAGATTTATTTTGTCCAGAGAGGAATTGCTTTTTCTGTTTTTGTTTGTTGACTGAGAAAGGAAGGCTAGACCATTTTGTCTATTTTCTGCCTCATTTGTGGGGGGGGGGGTACAGATGCAAGATGATGTACTGAATCAAGTTTATCTGTTGGTGGTATTTGTTAGCGAATTGGAGAAATTTGGCCAAGACTTCAGAGAAATTTTCCTGCTCTTTTCAAGAAGTGCCATGGGATCTTAAACATCCACCTGAACAACCACCAGAACAGGCAGACCTTTCTTTGGGTTTAATGACTCATCTGGAAGAAACACCTCAGAGTGCAGCACCCCCCCCCACCCCCATTTTGCACTACAGTGCCAGTATTGGGCTTTATCTCTAGTTCCTGGTGTGGGACCAGAACCCACACACTTCCAATCACCAGGCCTCAGGCATGAGTGTGCAACTTGCTGAGCCACTGAGACTGATGATAATGAGGTATCCCAGTAATTATCCTGATTAATTACCCATGAATGTCAGCCAACAATTTTTGTAATATCCAGGACTTTTCATCTTATCCATAGGATGGATAATAGTGAGTATCTGTTTCAGAAATAAAAATCCCAGCCTGGAGTTCCAGGTATCTATAATACCCACTCTGACCCAAAACTGGAAAAATCTGAATGTTTCAAAACTGTCAAAGGATTATACAAACAACTGTGTTTGTCACCTGGCCTGGTGGCCAGTGTAACACTGCATCACTCTGTCATGTGGGTGACCTGGATTTAACTTCCCAATCCTGCCCCACTGGAGTTTACAGCAAGCTGTGGAGGAGGAATGTGCTTAACCTTGTGTGTGTGGGGGTGGCTCTACTTGCCATTTGAACACTTGTTGGTGAACCAGGTTTGAGGGACTTGATATTTTATGTGGTAATATTCCAAACATAGCCCCCACAGTTGAAGCCCGATGGGCAATGCTGGACCCATGATGGAGAGAGGGTGAGTTGGCTTTCACAGAGGCCATACCAAAAACAACAGTACGCTAAAGCAGTCAAGACCACAGACCCACAATATAGAGGTAAAAAAAAGTTTATTAATTCAAAACAGAATGCATGGCATTAAAAATGGAGAATGCATTTAAACCTCTGCAGCAGGAGAAAGAGACAGAATTATTTTTTTTTTCAACTATTTTTCCTTCTGGTCATGGCTCATGGCACCTCTCTTAGGCATCCTGTCCTGTTCTTGCTGGCCTGAGGCCCCTCCATACTGTGTCTCCTCTCTCACCCCCCTTCCTGCAGCCAGCACCCTCAGTTTAACCTGCCCGGGGTGGGTCGCCCTTCCTCTTGGGTGCTCTTGCACATCAGACTCAGGCTTGCAGGTAAGGGCCCGGGTGGAGGACTTAGAAGGCCAGTTGGAGATAACCCGGTGGTTGGCATGGAGACAGGTCCCATGATCTGGTGTTTTCCCTGTTCTGTGCTCTCCCTCCAATATGTGGTGCACCCCGATGCTCTGGCACATGGCAACCCTGCCTGCATCAGCCATGCTAGTTACATGCCATTCAGCTTGCTGCAACACCCCCCATCTCCACTGAGGATCACTGGCATGCTGGGTTGTCCCCCCCTTGCATGCAGGGAGGAGTGCACCACAAGGGCACTCATCCTCACCCCTACCACTGCTTACCCCTGGCACCCTGAGTTTGCTCCCAAACCTGGGTCGCCGGCGTAGTGCGAGGTGTGGCATCCAGCACCTCAGCCCTCAGCACCACTAGGCCAGTCAGAAACAGACAGAATGACCAAACACCCAATGTTTCACCTCACAATCCAAGGCTTTACAGGGGCCAAGAATGATGGCTCCAGGGGTACAATTCATGAACTCCTGCCTTGGAAATAGAGTCCCAAATGAGGCCTCATGTTGGGGAAAAGCCTGAGGATACAAGCAGGTCAGAGATACAATAGAGTTAATAGGGCAGCTAGGAACAAAAAGAGCAACAAACTGAATTTCTGGACTTTTATAGCAGAAGACAATTTCTTTCCTCCCATTATCTTTGTTGGTTTTATTGTACTGCCATTTCCTTTTGCTGCAAAGAGTGCCTTCATTGGTTACCATACAACTGTCTGAGAGATCCTGTAATGGGGTTAGTAATGTTTGTATAACAGTAGGGAAACCATTGGGTAGCTGGTGCATATAAACTGAATTTGCAGATACTGTATTATGTGCACGCCACATATGCAGTATGATGGTAAAATATGCAGTAAGCACATACATATATAAGGCAATGGAGCACTGTACCCATTGTCCAGCCTTTACCTGCAATGTTACTGCTGCCCTTATTCCACTCAAAGCCTTGTCCAAAGAGGAAGATTCACAAAACAGAAATGGTTCCAAGAAGGCAAAACCCGTTATCACTGGGTCTCCAGTTGTACAGTCCCTCCAGTTATTCCAGGATGGTACAGCTGGGGACCCAATGATAATGCATTGCTGCTCACACAGCTCCCCTACTCTCAGTGAATAAAATGTCTAATGGTAGGATGCTTATTTCATTTTCTGAGGAAGACAACAGAAAGCTGTACAGTAGCTGCAGAGAGAATTCCTCACCAGCACTGGTCCTTCCTCAGTTCACTGATGACTGCGAGTGAAATGGTACTAAACCACCCACTGACAGGAAGAGGAACTGCAAGCAGAAGCAGTGCTGTGTTTCCTGTTCTGGTGCTGTTTACCCATGCAGTTAAAGATGGATTATTTCAACAGGTGCTTCGTACCTGTGTTGAGGAAAAAAATCTAACTGGGTACTTTCCTATCTGAACCATGGGAAATAAAAGCCCCCTATGTGAGGATACCCAGTGTCTGCTGTATATTATTTGAGCACCTCAGTTAACATGATCACTGGAAAGCGTGGACTTCAAAAAGTGCTTCAGGTAGTAAAGGGCTTTAATAGGCATGAACTACACGGTATTTAAAACAGCAGTACAATGAAACTGGGCAAATAAATTGACTCTACATTGCAGGCATTTTCCAATTTTACCTGGTGGTAAAATTTTCTAGTACCACCAAAATTTGAGTATTTTTATAAATGATTCTAGTTTTTTTCTCAAGAAAAAAGATGGCCACCACATTTGGCTTAGAAACAGCATTGTAGACCTTGCAAAGGTTTAGATCAAGAAAATAAAACATTCTCATGATGCACAGCTTAGGGGTACCTAGAAAAGTAGATTGGCAGGTATGCTAATATTTGTATTTATTATAGCTGAAACTAGGTTTTGGAAAACAATTTTCCCTGCTGCTTTAATTAAGAACAATCCTTACAGTAAATTACCAATATGTTTGCTGTAAAAATAAGACATCACATATTTTCATATTTTTAATGATCTCGGAATGTTTACACAAAATATGATTATGTAATCCCTTTGCAAAATGTTTCTTATAAAATGTCCGTATGTTTAGTTGAAATAAATGGATGCAAACAAAGAATTCAAAAAATAAGAAAAATAATTTTGCCATATTCAGTGTCAGTTAGGTGGGTAAATGTAAAAGAAATTATGTAATTATATATATTATAAATGCAGTGACTCCTATGGCAGTTTTAGGTAAAAAAAAAAAAAAGGAAACTGACTATAACATTAAATCATTTACTTTTGCTTACACTGTATCTAGAGTTGAGGATTTTGTTTAAATAACTGCTGGAACCCTTTCAAACTTTGGGAAACTCTGAGGACCAAAATAGCCTCATGGAGAATGGCAGAAAAGGCTGAGCTGGATTTGCATAAAAAATATACCAAAAATAACAATGTGCATATCAACAGCTGGATAACTCTGAAAGATTTAGGTTTTAAATCAGTGGGTTTTTTTCATTATCTGGGTGCAAAAATGGCTTAATTTGGGTGACCTTTTCATATTGCAGCACATCACAGCGTTGAAAGTACTCAGCCAACTGTTTTGAAAATTAGCATGTCCTTAACCTCTAGGACTGAAATGGTACATGTAATTGTCAAAGCCCAAGTTCCTAAGATGTCAAAGTTATAAGAAGTCCAAAAAGTGGGTTTGGATACAAACAATAACTCAACACTAACATACTGGCTCTAAAATACAGTATAATTTTTTTAATCTATCTGTCTGTCTGCCTGCCTAGCTACCTATCTTTTTTTACGTAAGTAGTTTGTAAATTTTTTGGCTTTTGTTCCCCGACACCATGCATCCCAGCATCATGCACACATGTGGAGGCATGTACACGCCATGCACTATGGGATGCCCCATCGTACCTGTTGCACTGTTACCGCCTGCACCTGTCACAGGACCTCCATCCGGTGATGACGGGACTACAGGCGGGTGACCCCCACCCCGGGAGATGACAACCAGTGCTCAATTCTGCTCCTGCTGCACCCATCCCGGCACCCTGACAACCCGAGGTTGTTCCTGAACCCAGGTCACCAGCGTAGTGTGAGGTAAGGCTTCCAGCACCTCAGCCCTCAGCGCCACTGGACAGGCACTTCTTCCTTTCTTTCTATGTCTCTATCTATCTATCTATCTATCTATCTGTCTGTCTGTCTGTCTGTCTGTCTGTCTGTCTGGCTGTCTGTCTGTCTATCTATCTATCTATCTATCTATCTATCTATCTACAGATAGTACTGATCTATCTATCTATCTGTCTGTCTCTCTGTTTATCTGTCTATCTGTCTGTCTGTCTATCTATCTATCTATCTATCTATCTATCTATCTATCTATCTATCTATCTCTCTATCAAGTGTCTCTCTCTCTCTCTCTCTCTCTCTCTTTTTCTCTCTCTATTTCTGTCTAGCTATATAGCTATCCATCTATTGATATAAAAACAGAACAATGCCTTTTGACCATAAGGATTATAAGGATATTTTTTTCTAATCAGGCATTTTGAAATAAGACATTTAGCACGTATTCTCACAAACACACATGGTTAATGTCCCATCTCCTTCCTTCAAACACCGCCCAACAAGACATAATATCAATCTTAAATAAATCATAATCAGTGCATGCTCTCCAACTCTTTCTTTTTTCTTTGGATTACTTTATCTTAAAGTTTTTTTTTTCATGGCTGCAGTTCAAGAAATTCAGTCATTCTCACCCTCATTCCTAATTATACCCTGTCTCTTGTTTTTTTCTTTACCAGGATAGCTTATTATCATTAAAATAACAGTCTAATCTTCAGTTTGAGACTGTGGTTATTTTTGTAATCGTTGGATGGCTTTAGACAGTGTTGGCTAAGTTTGTAGTTTGGTTTCAGTAAAAGAGAGGAATTAAAGCATTTTTTGTTGCTTGTCTCACTCTTAGTGCCCCTTCATCGGTACAGAAATTTTAATAGTGCAACACATTTGTGTAACAATTCCTTTGCGCATTTTGGCTGCCTCTCTGACTAGGATGCAAGGCATTATGTTTGTATAATGCTTCACGTGTGGTCTGATGTGGACTTATGGACTATATGCAATGTTTTAAAACACTGCTTCAGTCTTGTGGCTTAATTTTCAAATGCCTGAAAACAACATCAGGCATCATAATGTACAGTAAAAGGCACTTCTGAAGATATGCCTGCTGTGTGAAATAGTTTTATTTATTTAGTTGACCCGGTAGGCCCAGTGAGACTAGAAGTCCCTTTTTCAGGGGTGACCACAGGGAAAGGGGGTGACACAGATGGTGTCCAACTGAAATTGAACCAGATTAAGCTGTTGGTGGTATGTTTTCAGTGAATGGGGGAAATTTGGCCAGGACACCAGGGAAATTCCTCTACTCTTTTTTGAGAAGTGCCATGGGATCTTTGACGTCCACTTGAACAACCACCAGAACAGGCAGAAGGGACCTTGGTTTAACGTCTCATCCAAAAGATGGCACCTCAGGGGTGTAGCAACCCCCTCATGCTGCACTGCAGTGTCAGTATTGGGATATTAACCCAAGTGCCTGGTGTGGGGCTAGAACCCACAGCCATCTGATCTCCCGGCTTCAGAGGTGAGTGTGCAACCTGCTGAGCCATTGACACTGACTGTTTAGAATATGCACAACTTGTTTCCCACAAGCCCCAATGGTAGTCAATGTTATGTTCAAACACAAACAGACTACAAAAATATGAATTAGACATATACAGTGGTAGATAGTAGCTATACTTCAACCACATTCAGCATTTATGACTGTGCAAGACGAAAGGCTTAAGATAGTTTAAACTCCATCTTCTCATCCCTTAAATAGAAAGCTAATAGTTACCTCCATTTTTGTTAACTTTTTATCCCTTACTCTCAACAGAGTAAATATTCCTGCAGCCCTAAATCCCTAAAATACTAACCTGCTTCCCAGTTACCTTGTGTCCCCCCCCATCAGTGGGGCGCTCAGCCTGTCACCTTCTTAGCAGATGGCAGAGCAAATACAGTGGCCAACCGTGGTTCCACGTGAGCTTAGTAAGTGAGGCCCAGGGACTGTTTCACAGTTTCAATCAATCAATCAATCAGTCAATCTTTATTTAGCCAGGTGAAACTCAATTGAGCAAGCTCATTTTCAAGAAGGGCCCGGTAGGTACAGAATAAATAATACAGTAGCACAATAGAACATAGAGCACAAATGGGCACAGTAATACAATACATAGCAATAAAACCACGGTACAAGGATAATCAATGAGGCCCAGTCGTGAGGTGAAGCCTCATCCCAGTAAATAGCACAGCAGAGAGGTGGAAGCAAGTCAGCACCAGTGTGCCGAACCAGAACCAGTTTAGACACTGATAGCTCTAGCAGAGCAGAGTTAATGCTAGTGACAGTGCAAGCTGGGGGCTCAGCAGTAAGTAGATAGCAAGGATGAATCCAGCAACGTGGCTTAGGGTAATTCTAACGAGAGGACAGAAAGTGTAGAGGGTTGGCTGTAAGAATAGCAATGTATGGCTACAGTTTAGCAACAAGTTTTTGCTGTTCATTTTCCTTAAAGTACCAGAAGAGTAATGACATGAAAGATTGTTCCACAAAGTGCTTCCCTCCATCCTCCCTTACCAGCAGAATATGTCCATGCCCCATGCACACGCCCTTTGTGGATAGAGTGCCGCAGAACTATAGGATCATATCAGGTTGCCAATGCACTGTAGGAGAATTGCTCACACAAGACATTAACCACACCATTCATGCTCTGCAATCTTGTAGTTGGAACTGTATAGGCAAACCCACATAGTGGTGAATTTACAGGATAGTTTTGGACATGTCTACAATTATTGTGCCATCTGGGTGTTGTCGGTGTCAGCCACAGGAGCCACAAATATAGTAAGCTGATTATTAGCAAGGCCCCTAGAATTCTGACGCCGCAGAATTTTGCGCAGAACTTACAATCTACCGCAGAACTTCTGCGGTGCCGCAGAATTCACTCTTCTTGTTGATTTTTTATTAATATTTCTGTTTTTCCATAGACTCTGGTCCCTTTCCCTCTTTTTATATCCTAAACCCCCTATATGCTCAGAATGTGATGTTATCATTGCTATAACATCATACATTAGCTAATGAAACGGCTGCAATCTGCAACAGGAATGAACAGTCACTTATCTACCACAGCTCCCACTGCCAGAGACGGTGGCACAGCACATCATGCATGGTGATATTTGCTCAACCTGCACTACAGCCTAATACAATTTTCAGTCTTACATTGTTGAGCTAGGGCCAACTTAAACAAAACCTTGTCAATAGCACAGACCTGTTAAGTCCATACCTCACTTTGTACAAATCTATTTGTGCCTTTAAAGTATAGAGATGCCATCTGAAGTGAATAACTGGTAAAATGAATTTAACTGTCATTCTTAAGAAAAACAAAGTAATTATGCCCAGAAAAGTAGAATATAATAATGTGTAGACCTATTGAAAGACTAGACCTGTTAAATAAATAATTGCACTGTGTGCATTTTTGCCAGGGTTATTGATTACATATAGTCATTGGTTGATAGAATCACCTAAAAGTTATGGAGAAATGTTGTGTGCAGGGACAGCTGTTGGGCTAGAGGGTAGCTTGCTGTGTTTCCGTGCCGGTAACTCAGGTTCAGAGATTAGCTCTGGGAGCTGGCTGGGCAGCACAAGGATTGGTGGAACACATCATTGCTTGGAGCCTGGGAAGGTATGGTGCAGTGTTCTGTCACATGGTGAACACATTGTGCTGGTCTGGAGAGCTCTATCTCACAATCAGTTCACAAGCATGTCATGGCCTGATGGTGTTACGCAGTGTGTCAGGGAAAGCAGGTTGGCATCAAAAAATAGTTTTGCAATAACTCCTCTATTCCATTTCTAATGGGACCTGTATGAATGAGGATGCAAGTTCATGGAAATATATATATATATATATATATATATATATATATATATACACATACATATACAGTATCTCTGTCTCTCACCACATACACACACACACACACACACATTTGTATGTATGTTACAGATTGCATATAAATATGTAAGTGATACACAGTGGAAACCTCCTGAGTGGTGTAGAAAGCACATACAAATATATAAGTGATAGACAGTGGAAACCTCATTAGTGGGATAGATAGCAAGCATATAGAAATGCTTATTTATCATACCTCTGCATATGTCATTTATTTAACAGGCTAGGACCTTAACCAATGGACATTTGTTTTGCCTTTTAGGCATAAAATTATTTTTATAATTCTGTTATTTTTTTGAACTAGTGTTACTGTGCTTTCCACCATCCTGATTGCTATAAAAACTGCCATGAAAGTGAAGTCAGGATGACAAGCTGTCACTGTGATGTGGTAGTTTGTTAGTGCTGCAGAACTTCTGCAGAAATTACAAACCACCACTGCAGAAGTTCTGCAGCAAATGGTAGTCTTGCCGCAGAACTTGGTCCCACTGTGCCGCAGAAAAGTAGGGGCCCTGATTATTAGTAAGCTGAATTTAAAGTGCCAAGAAGGTACTTGATGTCACACAAGTCAACTTCTGATGCAGAATTATGTGAGTTCACACAAGTGTGATAACAGGTCAGGACTGGCAGGTACAATGGGAAGTGTAGTATCACTAGAATGTTACTTGTCAGTTTTGTTTCTGATGGTCTGATGACGTGGCTTAGGAGGAGGAGGAGACATTAACAATTTTAACAAGCACAATAATCATGTCTTAGTTACTTCTGGTGAAATGTCAGTGGTACTGTATAGAAATAATTGTTACCTTAGTGGCTACTAGAGATGCAGAGAATTTAAAATCCACCAGCGAAGTGAATGCAAAGTGGCCACTTCACATTGACACTTTGCTACGTGGAGTGCCCCATAGGAAAGGCTCACTTCACCTTGTTATTATTGCTTCATGTTGTCATTCTGCCTTAAATGTGAAGTAAGGCAGAGTGACAACAATATTGGCAGCACCCCACCCGCTCAGTCAACAGAATGAATGTGCATCTCCAAAGTGCTACTGTCTTGTGTTCAGAAAACTCCCCAGTACTGATTAAGTGAAATGAGAGCATAACACAAAATGCAGTTTCCCAGAATTAATGGCGCACTTAGTCATGCATGCAGTGGTCACACACAGAGTCACCAGAATTAATGTGCATCCCCAAAATGTTACAGTCTTGTGTGCAGAAAATTCCCCCATGCTGATGAAATGCTACTGTCTTGTGTCCAAAAAAAAAACCAGTGCTGAAGTGAAATGAAAGCGCAACAAGAAATGCAGTCTCCCAGAATTAATGGTGTACTGCAAACGCACAGACAGATTAAGATTGCGCTGCACACTCAAGGAATGCATATGAAAAGGCACAACAACACCTAACCAGTGCTCACAAGTCACAAATCCAAATCTGGAAAGGAATACATTTTGCCAGTTGGGGGATTAATGCATGGCAGTAACAATCCACTACCAGTAAAGATACCACAAAGCAGTACAAAAAATTCATGCAGGTGCGGTGGATAGCAGGTTCACACTGCTGCAATTACTCTGTGGCACAATAAAAGGTGTCTGATTTAATGACATGCATCGCACACACACACACACACACACACACACACACACACACACTGTACAAGTAATGCGTAGCAAATTGAAAACCTTTAGTTACATAACCAAATGTTTTAAACACACAAATTCTACACTGCTGCACCACAACAATCAGCAAAAAATGTCAAGAATTACTGAAAATATTACTGTGTGTATATTAACACAGTTATATAAGAAAAATATAACCAAAACAGAAAGACTGCCTTTTCCCCCAGTTAATGTACCTACACCACCAATACACCCCTCCCCCAAAGCACACTTCACAGTACACAGACTGACTGTTCTAAATTAACATTCAAAATTCACTCACAATAAACACTCAATGATATGAGCACCGAAGGGTTTCTTACAATCGATGTACTAAATTTTGAGTAAAACAAATGACTCAAAAAGGCATTTTAAACAGCTTTTAGAGGTTCTGAATCGCAGAGCTCTGAGAGCAAACTGTCTCCAGCTACCACTACACACACTAACCAGGCCAGAACTGAGGCTGTACAGAACAATCTAGAGCCCGTGTGACCTGCAATCCCATGAATCACTACAGAATTTCATTTGGAGCTCAATTACAAGGTGAAGTGAGGTGAATTACATAGATTTCAATGTAGTTCACCTTAAAATTGGTGGAGAAGTGGTTTGGGGAAGGTGGAATAACACAAAGTCATTGGTTTCAGTGGAGTTCACATTCCTCATTATGAAGCAAAGTACTCCGCTTCACATTGTGGAGTACTCCACGGATTCCATGTTACTCCATGAATCACTTCACGGAGCAAATTGGGGCTACTTCGCCCACCCCTACTTACAGTACTGTAACTCACATGTTGTGCAGGAAGGAACATGAATGCCTATGGTTGTATTTCCCCAATTAGCTGTAGCACAAAACTCCCTGACTTAAAAACGCTTATTAATGAGTAGAATGGTGGGGTGGTGAAGCCTGGAGAGATACTACAAAACGGGCTTACAATACATCCAAGTAACTAGTAAAAAAATTTATGTTGTGATTCGTGAAGTGATCGTGAATCCTGATTTGTGACTGCATTTGTGACCGTGATGATGAAGAACATGATTTAGTGTAGACGGTGTGAGATAACCAATATGGAACTATATTGGGACTGCGAATATCTATGCCTGTATTTCCTCGATGAGCTGTAGCACAAAACTCCCCAACTTCAAAAAGTTCATTAATGAGTACAATGGTGGGGTGTTAAAGCCTGGAGAGATACTACAAAACAGGCTTACAATACAGTCAAGTAACTAGTAAAAAATTACTGTTGTGATTCGTGACGTGATTGTGAATCATGATTTGTGACTGCATTTGTGACCATCCAAGTAACTAGTAAAAAAATTTATGTTGTGATTCGTGAAGTGATCGTGAATCCTGATTTGTGACTGCATTTGTGACCATGATGATGAAGAACATGATTTGTATCACAAGTGACTCGTGATGATGGTACTGACTTAAAAACACATATTAATGAGTACAATGTTCATGCAGAATTATGCACCACCCCAGTCCAGTACTCTGAAGGCAAGCCAAAGAAACAACTGTGACTGAAGTTACAGATGGAGATTGGGCCCTGAAGAGATGCAAATTGTCAGACAGATTAAGATTGCGCTATGCACTAAAGAGATGCAGACACAAAGGCACAACACCTAACCAGTACTCACCATCAGAAATTCAAATCTGGAAAAGAATACCTTCGCCGGTTGGGGCGGGCCACGGGGGGGGGCAGCGTACTGCACTGCTGCAGTAACAGTCACTAGTACTAGTACCAGTAAAGATACCACAAAGAAGAACAAAAATCACACAGCTGCAGTGGATAGTAGGTTCACATTGCTGAAATTATTATGTTGTGCAATAAAAGGTGTCTGATTTGATGACACGTGTCACACACATACTCACGTACACACTAAGTAATGCATAGCAAATTGAAAACGTCAGTAAAATAACCACGTATTTTAAACAAACTAAAATTATGCACTGCTGTACCACAACAATCAGCAAAAAAATGGCAAGAATTATTGAAAATATTACTGTATGTACATTAACACAGTTATACAAGAAAAATATCACCAAAACATAAAGAACTGTCTTTTTCTCCAAGTTATCTACCTATACCACAGGTATGCCCCTCCCCCAAAGCACACTTCCACTGTCTTTCAGTACACAGACTCAATGTCATACATTAACATTCAAAATCTATACACAAACAATAAATGCTCAATGATATGAGCACAGAAGGGTTTCCTACAATCAATGAACTAAAGTTTCAGCAAACAGAATTACTTAAAAAGGCTTTTATAATAGCTTTTAGAAGGTTTGAATCACAGAGAGCTCTCAGAGCAGACCGTCTCCTACAGCTTCCTACACACACTACCCTGAACTGAGGCTGTGCAGAACAATCTAGAGCCCATTTGACATGAAATCCCATGAATCACTGCAAAATTCACCTTTGGAGCTTAAAAACAAGGCAAAGTGAGGCGAAGTACATTGCTTTCAATGTACTTTGCCTTAAGAATTGGTGGAGTAGTGGTTTGGAAAGGTGAAGTAAAGCAAAGTCATTGTTTTTAATGGACTTCGCATTACCCATTATAAAGCGAAGTACTCTGCTTCATGTTGCAGAGCACTCCGCGAATCCACTTTCACTTCGTGATTCACTTCATGGAACGAATTGGAGCCACTTCGCCCATCTCTAGTGGCTACATCAGATACAGAATTGTTCCAAATGATTCCTCTTGCCCATTCTTGACTCCAGGGACATTGTTTACCAAATACAGCCAAGACAAGCTTAAAACAGGTAGACACACTCTGTAACAGACTCTTACAATTCATCCTGCCGCAATGCATTCTGTTACACACTTCGATGAACTAGAATGAAGAGCTCACAGGAGCATAACAATTTCACTGCAGCAATTTCACATTTAATTTGAACTTTTTATTATTTTATCAATAAAAATATACATGAACACATAAGAAAATGAAACAAATACATCATATAGTAAGAGCAATTCAGGCAGAATCTACTCTAAGGCTCATGTATATATTCACAAATATTGTGTTCTCATTGGGGGTGGGTAGGAGATCCCAGAATAACAGCATATAAGGATAAAACTATCCATAAACCCCACATGAACTAAAGAAAATAGATTAGGCATGCAGATGAATTGTTAATGATAAAAAACTAAAAAATATATCCTGTGCCTTCTTCAATGCTGTTGCTGAATCGAATGACTAAAGTAAGAAAATATACCACAGTACTTTAACCCCCCCACACACATTGTCAGGAATGAATAAAATAATGCATTCATTCAGTTATACAATTACATTTTGACAGACATTTTTAGGCTATAGTTATATCAAATTATTAATTACGTTTTGAAATCCCTTGACTGAAAAGAAAAATCTATTTATTTCTACAATGACCTGGCAGGTTTTATAGGTAGTCAGTTTTTTATTTTTATTTAAGTGTTTATCCTCCTTTCAGCCTGCTGGCACACCTCTTTCTTCCACCAGCCCCCGATCGCCACCTTGTCCCCCCCCCTCGGTACCCCCAGGCCCTGTATCCCCCACAGATTACCCCTGTGGTGGGGCAGATGGGCTGTCTTCCACCCCTCCTGAGCACATATCCACAGTGGGTCTGAGAGCTCTATGAGGCCATGGCACCGGAGTACTGGAGAGGCTTCCATGAAGCCAGCAGCTGATTTTCCTGTTTTTCTGTGGTCCATTTCCCCCTTGCAGCCATGAACACGCATGTGTGGAGGTACACACATGTCACAATGCCATTCTGTTTGTTTCCCTGGCTCTGGTGCTACCCCCCATCCTCCACCGGGGGGGCAGCCAAGGAGAGGGACAACGTGCCCACCCTTCCCCAGGAGAGGAGAGCTGTCATTGGACGTTCAATCCTCTCCTTCCCCTGCTACGCCCCAGTGGCCCATTCTTGTTCCTGAACAGAGGTTGCCGGTATGGTGCAAGGTGTGAAGTCCAATGCCTCAACCCTCAGCACCACTGAGCCATGCTACAGGTAGTCAGTTTTGACTAGCAAAAGAGAATCATCACCATCCGTTTCATCATTCTCTGAACCTCCATTTGCTCCAGATCTGCTGTAATAAAATCTTGCGTGACTGTATAGTCCATAAAAGAGTCAGAGTTATCATCCAGAAACACTTTCAGTTTTGCAGGCTTCAGTAACGTGACTTGAACACCAAGCTCCAATAAAGCAGTATGATAACTGGCTAGACGGCATCTTCTTCTTTAGGTATCCCGAGACCATTCTGGATAACATTAAATCTTGCACTTGTCAAATTGGAAAGACCTATTTTCTCTAGCAATATTTAATAAAAAGTTTTTATCTGGTAGACTGGTACAGATACCAAAGGTGGCAATTAAAGCAGGGCCTGTTTGTTGAGCCAGTAATACCGTCTCAGAATTTACATATATTTCAACTGCTTTGTGCTAGGCCCATAACAGTATTAGTGCTGGCATCTACTTAACTACTTAACTTTTCAAAGGACAACCTCTTCTCTCGCTGCACATGCCATATAGCTTTCTCCATTGTATCCCTGGAGTCCATAATCAATTGAAATAACAACAGATACAGCAGGCTCTTTATCTTTCATCTTTGTAGTAGTTTCAGCATCCTGTGTTCTAGCATGAGTCACTCTCTGTGTGGGAGCATGGCATCCCAGAGGTTGGAATCCCAAGCAGATCCACTATCATCCCCAGACTAAGTATGCCCAACAGTCAACGGAAGCACCAATTTATCTATTTTTGTATTTTTATCCAGTCTTTTCAAGTTTCTTTTTGCCTGCTTTAGTTAGCTTTACTGCCACCTCCTTGATTGGTGTAAATATAGCCAAATATACCTGAATATAAACATCCACTTAAAGGCATAGTCAACCCAAAACTTGCAAAAAACATATGTTGTGCAGAGTGTTTTGATTTGTATGTTAAGTTGCTTTGTGTCCTTCCCTCTGTCTGCTATTAAGAGTTTTTCCTAAATTAGCCTGCTAGCTTTAGGGTAGTTTTACGACCCCTGGAGATCTCCATCTGAGATAGCTTAATTGTATTTCTTTGTCCTGGAATGTGCCTTGCCTCATGTGACAGTGATGTAGCAGAGACCATAAATCCAGCAGAAAGTACTGCTTTACCAGTAGTTCACAACAGTAGAGATGGCTATATTTTAAAATCTATAGAATTCAGCTTAGTGACTACCCTCATTGTAAACATCTTACTGTCCTGAAGAACTTTGCTGCTAGTAATTTTTGTGCAGCTTGTAAAGCTTCCAAGATATTTAGTTTGGTTGGCATGTGTGTGCTGAATGTTGGGTCGCTGCTGCATCACTGTCACATGAGACAAGATGCACTGTGGAAACAAGGAATACAATTAAGCTGTCTAAGATAAAGATCCCCAGGGGGTTGTAAAACTAGATTAAAGCTAGCAGGCTAATTTAGGAAAAACTCCTAATAGCAGTCAGAGGGAAGGAAACACTAGAACTTCACATACAAATTAAAACACTCTGCACAACATATATTTTTGTGTGAGTTTTGGGTGGACTGCTCTTTTAACCTCACAGAGAGCATAGGTGGTTCAACAGGTCACGTGGCTCGGGGAGTGAACTGAACTTTAAAACACAGCCGGCTTAGTGGCTGCTGGTGTGCTGCCATATCGCTGAGTGGCTCGTGCAAGGGTGAGTGGCGTAAATCACCTGTGTGAGTCTACTGCTGGAGGCTGCTGGTGGGCTGCACCCTGCAAGTCATGTGTTTTAGGAAAAGCTTAGTTTGTGTTATATGTAATCTTACTTTGAGTATAGTTTAAACTATAATGTACACTAGGTAGCTATGACTATTAGGGCGTTTGCTATATGCTTGGTTTTAACTCTGGTACTATATACTGGGATTTTACTGTTTGATTCCCTAGCGTTTGCCCTGTGGACTGAGAGGGGAGAATCTAAGATATCAGCCAGTGCTGTGGCAGAGTACTGACTAGATATCTTTGGAGTTTTACTCCTGGTTTGTACCTTAGGAGTGGTGTCCTTTGCCCACCCAGTTTGTAAAATTCATTTAAAGTTATTGGTTGTCCTGCCTTCTGGTTACACTTCTAAGTGACAGTTAGGAGGAGGTAATTTAGGTAGTCATGACCAATATTTGATAATTGGTTAATGCTATTGCTCACGTTCTCCCATCTGTTTCTCTTTAGGGCTAATACAAAATCAGAACACCTGTGGCTTTATCAGTGGTGGCAGCACTGATTCTATGCCACTTGGAGTTTGAAGTCAGGTAATAATTTATTTTGTTTTATTTATGTTTTTGTATGAATCCATCATGTCTTCTATCACGATGCTGTTATTTCTAGTTTTATTGATCTTATTTTTTAGTGGGAGTTTACCTAGACAAGTTCAAGGGCCCAAGGGAGACACTACTGTTTCCTGGCCTATCAATAAACTGGGACATTTTACAGAGCATGAGATTACCAGTAGACTTAATTGGTTTACCACTCACTATTTTTCTCCATATGATAATTTTGATTGTAATTACAGCTGGGATGGTAGAGCTACACTAGGATGCCTTACTGGGCTTGTATTAACAACTAAATGCCCCGAGAGACCTCGGACAGCAACTAGGTGCAAAATTGCACATGTTGAAGTAATATTCAAATGACAATTGATAATGATGATGCTACTATTGTCAGGATCAGTTCATTTAAACCCAGGCCCCATGGTAGATGGTCCTACTGTAACTGATTTCCCAAAGCATTCCATTAATTTTACTTACATAAAAAAGACAAAATGGCAGACTACTTCATGGTAAACTGCTCTTGCCTCTAACCCCTGACTGCCTCTATTCCTCCCCTCCCAGTCTGACCAGCGACTTAGCAAATGCTATGAAGCTGGACTATTCTTAGCCCAACAAACGCACTTGCCCAATGGGCACTTAATTGTCCTCATTTTTGTTTTTCTCTGCTCTTGATTACTGCTTCTTGAGAGTCTGTATCTGTAATTGCAAAATCTGTGTAACCCTCAATGTATGTTATATTTTCTATGTACCAATGTTGCTGTATTAATATGTATCCTGTATCCTATGTACCCCCCCCCCCAGGTTGCACCGGGAGATGAGGATCAGCTTCTTGCTCAGTGTGCCTTTCCTGGTGAAACAATTTCAATAAATAAATAGATAAATAAATAAATAATATTTTGTGCATCTAATATTTAGAGTGTACTAGCAAAATGGGATGAATTTGTAGTCTGGTCTGCACATTCTCATTTTGATGTTATTGCATTAACAGAGACCTGGCTGACAGAAACAAATGATGATTCTGTGGTAGCTTTATCTGGATATAACCTCTTTCGTGTGGATAGAAGAGGTCATAGAGGTGGGGCTGCCTTTTTTATGTAAGTAAAAACATCACTGCTACAAAAGGTGCAGTGTTTTCCTTTCACCCTAATTGTGATTATCTGTCCCTAACCTTAAAACTTGGTCCTACTAAGTGTCTGTCCTTAATGGTTTTGCATGTACCACTGGGATCACAAGAAGAAGGCCTAGATTTATTAAGAGCATACAGAGACTCTCTCCATCACACCTGAGAGGTTGTTATATTGCGAGATGTTAACATGAATTGGGGTGGTAAGGAGGGTAATAAATGTAGGGCTGGTGTCACTGAGCTTAGATTAACACAAATTATACAAACTCCTACTAGGATTCATTACGTTACTGGTTTTTCCTCAATAATTGATTGGGTGTTGGTCTCTAATGTGACAAAAATTAAACAGTTTGGTGTCTTGGCTGACTGTATCAGTAGTCACAGTCCAGTATATTGCTGTTGGTCAGCCAAGAGACCTAGGGTTCCCCCCCTCTTATATTTTTTCTCGTAACTTCAAGAAATTAGATACAGGAATATTCAGGGAGGTTTTACTGAACACTGATTGGTCTTATTTGAATAAATTTACTCTGGTAGAGAATGCTCTGCAGGCCTTTTGTCAAAAGTTCAATTCCCTTTGTGATGTTTTTGCTCCTTTAAGAAAGGTAAGGATTAGGGAAGATAGACAAAAGTGGGTAAACTCCGATCTCCTTGAGCTGCTTAGGGATAGAGACAAAAAATGGAAAAATTATAAAAGATTTGGTGACTCTCCCAGTTTATTACTTTATAAACAGGCAGAAATAAATGTAAAACTATGATCAGAACATTAAAGAGGCAATATTTCCTGGAGAAACAAAAACAGCTTGGGATTGGAAATGTACAAGACACTTGGAATTTAATAAATGAGCTTCTTATAAAACAAAAAGCAACCCCTCCTCAGTGTTTAAAAATAGATTCTGAACTGATAACTGAGCCCTTTAGAATAGCTGAAAAATGTAATAATTATTTTACAGATTTAGCCATTTACATTCCCAGAACCAACTGTGACCAATTTTCTGGAAAGGATGGGTACAACCTTATGCAGCTTTAATCCCAACCCAAATTTTATTTTAAGATACTCTCTTAAGATGAAATATTATCTTATTGGCTGGGTGTAGTCCTCGCCCGTTGGTTGGTAGGGACAAGGTGGACTATAGGCTTGTGAGGATCGCCACAGACATATTTTGTTCGCCACTTTCTATAATTTTCAATCTGGCCCCTTTCCTGAGCCTTGGAAGCAGGCTACTGTTGTTCCTGTTTTCAAATACGGGGATGCGTCCAGTGTGAAAAATTATCATCCTATTTCTTTACTTTCTCCTTTGTCTAAGATTTTGGAGCATATTGTATCTGATCAGATAATTGAATATTTACTAATATACAATCTTTTGACACCAGCTTAGCATGGTTTTTTGGCTAGAACAGAGCACAATGACAGCCTTGGTCTTGTTCACATAGGAAGTTCACCAGGCCCTAGACTATGGCCATTTTTCTGTGTCTGCCTTTGTGGACCTGACCAAGGCTTTTTTTTTTAATTTTTTTTATTGTCTATCCCCCATCCGACTGACCCCCACAGCCCTGTCACCCGGAATAGCCAGCACTTACCTTGTACCCGGCCCGAGCGCAGAGCCTGCGGGGAGTCGGTCATCATTCTGCCTGCCACTGACATTTTCTACCTCTGGTTTTTCACCCAGGTGCCCCAGGAGTAGGAGTGCATGCATGTGTAGGAGCGCATATGCCTACAGCCCCAGTTATGACCCCTTTTCCCCACCTCATGACCTAGCGCCAGGCCCCCTCTGAACCTGTGCCACTCCCTAGCCTCCACTAGGGGTCACCATTAGCTGAGGGATGCTGCATCACTTCCCTGGAGAGGAGAGCCTGCCTGTAGGTAACTCAATCCAGCTCCACCTTCCCCCTGCTGCTGACCTCTGATGACCTGGGCTCATTCCCAAACCTGGGTCCCAGCATGCTGTGAGGTAAGGCATCCAGTGCCTCAGCCCTCAGCACCGCCAGGCTGGCTCTGACCAAGGCTTTTGATCTGGTCGACTACAATATGAGACTAGCAGTGTTATCTAACATGGGATGGTCTCCTGAGGTTTTGGGGTGGACCAGAAGTTACCTTAATGATCGATCTCAGATTACAAAAATAATGAATACCCATTCTTCAACTGTGGCTGTTCCACTGGGTGTTCTTCAGGGTTCAGTTCTGGGAGCCTTTACTATTTTCTTTATTTTTGACTACACTTCCCTTAGTTTGGGTTAATACTCAAATTTTTTTTTATGCTGATGATGCGGTGATCCTCACGAGCTGATCCAGTCTGGAAGATATAAGTAATCAACTAGCATGTGATTTTGCTGCAATTCAGAATTGGTTTATTGATCACAAATTGGTTTTAAATGAGAAGAAAACTAAAACCATGGTATTTTTGAATCAGAGACAAAAACTAAACGCTGCCCTCGAGCTAATGCTACAGACTCTGGAGGGTGATAGCATTGAACAAGTAACTAGCTTTAAATACTTGGGGCTTATTCTTGATGAAAGTTTAACCTATGAGTCTCCCATTGATTCTGTTGTAAAATAGGGTCAACAAAGGCTTGGTGCTTTGTATAGAATCAATTCATTACTGGCCCCCACCGCCCGATTGAAACTGTACCAGAGCTTTTTATTACCTATAGTAGACTGTGGTCTACTTTTCTATTACTCTGGTAATCAGAGACATTTGAATAAAATTAGAGTATTGATGAATCAAATAGCAAGATTTGCCTTCCAACTGCCAAAACGAACACACTATTGTAATCTCTATAACAGACTTGGATGGCTACAATTAGATCAGAGATTTCAACTCCAGGTGGGGATTATGGTTAAAAAGATTGTTCTTGACAGGGTTCTGACATGCTTTCACACTTATTTTCACAAACATATGACATCAGTTCAGGTACATACCAGATCTTCGCACCATTTTAGTTTTTTTTGTGCCAACAATGAAAACATCATTAGGTCAGAGGTCTCTGTTATATAGATTTCCGCCTGTTTGTAATTATCTCCCAATTGAACTGACAGGCTCACTCTATTCCTCGGCTGTTTGTAAGTCTAATTTAAAGAAATCATTAGCTACTACAAATGTCTGTGAATGTAATTTTGTATGATGTTTTATTTATTGGTTTTTATGTTTATGCCCATTTACCACTTTTTTGCATTATCATCTGGTCGCCCATGCAAATGGGTCTTTGGCCCATTGACTTTTCCAGATTTTAAATAAACAAACAAACAACACATGTGTCTCAATCTCCTGTTCGACTCTGCCCCTTACAATTTCATACATATTTAAGATTTAAAATGTGTTCTCTGACTCCTAATAACTACCCCAAGCCTTGCTTGACTGCCACACAGTAAAGCAATGTGCAACACTCCTCAGGAAACACAAACTACAATATGCCAATGATCAAGATATGTGTCTTCACATACCATGTCTCTGATACCTGTAAGAAGATAGCAGACCAACCACAGGTTGTTACAGGAATGTTTATGAATTTACCGGAGTCTCATCTCAAAGTACTATGTACTGGTTTCAAGGATTAGCAAACCATAGAGTATTGATGAGGTAGAAATCAGACTGGTGTTATTTTATATGCTGCTCTGTAAATAGTAATATGCATCAATATACAGTATGTACCTACTCAGTCATCTTACATATTAAATTCAGTGTTCTATCTGCTGCTGCCCTGGGACCTTTATGAAGTAATCAGTAACACACAACAGAGTGTGGGGTCATTCATGATCTATGTATGTCTCAGTTGTTTGGCGAAACATGAGGCTAATCTAAGTGCCTTCAACCACCCAAGAAGTGCATATATCGGAGAGCAACCAGATAGCCTGAAATATGTTAAACTACTGTTAAGGAAGTGTGGCACAAGGTCGGTGTTGCTAACCCAATAGATAAATGTATGAGGCAGAGTAGGAGCACACACCACTCACCCAGTAGATAATATGTTATTGCACTTATAAAATAGGTGCAAAATTAACATATAGGGAGAACAAATGAAAAAAGGTGCAAACATGTGGCCATTGGGAAATAATACATGATCATATGATGTGTTTGCATGAATGGTAGAGCAGGATTATTCTTACCCATTTATAAAACGAGAATATCCATTACATAAAATATGGTTAAGGTGTTTAGTTAATGCTCATGCCATAGTTTCCAGGCACACTTCTGAGGTCATACACATGTATAACTTTAAAACTGTGAATTATGACTCGTAGCTCTCCTCAACCAAATCCACATTACATGTGCACTCACACAAATCAACATTCTTATTGTTTTATTGTGAACATGGCCACATGCCATCAGGAGAACAATGAAAGTGCCACATTGTGGCTTTTACAAAAAACTACCACTGCCGGTTTTAGACATTGACTAGAAATAGAATACTGCAAAAAAGGGAAAACTAAGTGCTTTGAGTTTCATTAAAAACTGGCACTGTTGAAATGTGGACCAGAGAAGTATACAAAGTAAGGGCCACCCTGCTGCTTTCACACACACCCAAATATGTTGCTGCCAGTGTTAAAGATGCAGAGGGCAGATTAACCATATATTATATAAAATAAAATACAGAGCATCTCTGACTTGTGTGAGTGCAATTCAGTATCAGGGTTCTTTGACACAAACTACATCAGCTTCACTCTCATGGTTTACAATGTGACCAGAATCTCTCAATTGAATTTTACCCTTGTAAATCACAGTTGCCTATAATTTATTATAAATTTAAAGTAGAACAGCATTTGGTTTGCGAGCCAGTATTTTCTGTTAAAACTGTTTTTTAAATACTGCTTCACATCCTGTTACTGCTCCATTTTTACTGGCCTTTAAGTAAATTTCATGGGTGTTTCTGAGTTGCAGTTTGGTGCTAAAACCATTTTAGAACTGTATGATGTAGTTTATATCCTTGCTAAGCTCTAACATTTTTGGCCTAATGCATGTGTTCTATTATGGAGTCATATGGTTAAAAAGGGAAACTGTTTAATGGGAAATATCCAGCTATGTTTGCCCCACACCTTAGTGTGGGGCAGCCCCTGATTAGACTTGTCATCTGAAAAGTAAAATTTTACCTACTACTTTGATGCTGTAATTCATTTTTATCTGGTTGATCCTGCCGTCACTCCTGCCTAACATTTCAAGATGAGCACCTCCAGGGATGCATCCCAGAGCTTCCCATGGCTGACATCAGACATGTGGATCAGCCATGGGAGACTGTATTCCAGAAATAGATAGTATGAGCATATATAACAGCTCTAGTTTCTGATATACTGATCCCAGTACCATGTCTAGAATAAGTATGGACTGTGCAGCCTATACTTACTGTAGACACGGGTGGGAGGGAAACTGTAGATGGATGTTTCCCTTTAACCAAGAAAGGCACACTAAGCTGAAGCTTGTTTCCAGGTGCAATCTGGATAGAGATGTGCGAAATTGCTGAATTTCGTTACATGAAATATTTTGCATAATTCAACTATTTTCGCAAATTTTTTGCAGAAGAGAAATGCAGAATTTAGCCAACAGAGCATGAAATTTCACCCTTGAAATGGTGAAATTTGTCACTTGCCATTCTGCCATTTTCAGGTGAAATTTTGCATTTTGTGGGTGAAGTTTTGCAAATTTTCACCCCATGAAATATTTCATTAAATGTCTGAATTACACAAAATATTTCACGTGGTGAAATTGCCAGTTTTGCAGGCATTTTCACCTGCAGAATTTAATTTCACAACATCTCTAAACCTGGGAGCACAAGGAAGTTAAGTGACGTGCTCTGGGTCACACAATATGCAAGTGAGGGCTGTGGGATTCAAACTCCAGGTCTCCAGGTTTGCAGTGCAGCGCCCAAAACCACAGTTCTATACTGTTTCCAGAAAAGGAACATAATTTACACCATAGAGTTTTACATGGTCCTTACCAGCAATGTGTAACTAGGAAAAAAAAACACAGCCGCTGAATTTACTGAAGGACCAGAAAGAATGAATCAATAAAAGGATTGGAGACAATATTTTTAAAACTGCCTGTAAAGGAAAAAAGACTCACAGGTACACTGTAATTCTCCTTTGACATGATCCTAATGGATGGAATTTACCAAGTGAATCAGTACACTGGAATACTGAATTCAAGACTCCATGTTTATAATAGTGAGTAATGCACTTTCTCACACAAATTAATTTTAATTAAACAGAGATCTATAATTGCTCAGTGAAAGTATGAACCCACATACAGTACCTAATGTCCCATTTTATTTATGTAACTTTGGACCAAGAAAGACATTTTAGGCTGTGATAGCTCGTTTCCAGACACATCCCGTGGAGTGGGTTACATGAACCTGTTTTATTGACAGAGAAAATGCTGCATATAACACTGGGATAACATCCCTCCTCTTCAATGATAAGTGCCATGGGATCTTTAAATTTCACCTGAGCAGTGACCAGAGATGGGCAGAAGGGATCTTGGTTTAGCATCTCTTCTGAACAATGGGATTCACATCTAGTTATAATCATTTTCAAACAAGATGAACTCTAGAGTCATGAAACTCATCAACCATCTGAAAGCAGATTCAATTTACAGCTGAACTGAAATTTGAAAAGGTTTACTGATACTTTAGTATGCTTGTATTAAATGGTTTGTGAGAAACTGTCTCTGTAAATGTCTGTTAAGGGACCAGAACCGCTATAAATATAGTGCCTGTATGAAAATCAGGGGATTTCAACCTAAAAATGATTCTGCAACACTCCTGCAAACTCTAGCCAAATACTTAGGTAGTTATTGGACTTTTTTTAAGTATATTTTATTGACTAGGTAATTTAAAAGGGATGCTCAAAAATCTGGCCTCTACTGTCTTGTAATGAACTAGAACTCTTGCTTAGCTCTGTAGGTATTTTTTAGTTTCTCCAGTTTGCACAGAACTGTGGTCTCCTCCCTTCTACTTGACTTTTTCTAACATGTGCATCCTTTATATCAGTGCACCGTCTTGTTTGCTTTGCTTCCTCCATGTTTATTAGACCAGGGTAAACCTCATCCCCAATGAGGAGAGCACATTCTGTGTCACCCAACAGTCTGATTAAATATTTGTGAGCTGCCAGCGCTGACTTGCTAGATCTAAACAAAAGTGTGAGGCAGAAAGGAAAAACAGAAATAATGTTGTCCTTGGGGAAGGAAAGCCAGTTTAGTTCCTATCACTCAGGGGTTAAAGTGGTCAAGGGCTCAGCTCCCTGTCAACAAATACGGTTGGGAAACAGGTCTTGGCACCTTGACTACTTTTTTTTTATATACTAAATATTACTGGTCGGTCCCCATTCCTACAGCTTTCCAATTTAAAAAGTATGCACAAGGACTAAAATGCCAGTTGATACCTTTTTATTTCTCATTTTTTCCCAGCTACAATACTTTATTTAATGTATAACTGGCACTTTAGCATAAAGCAACAACAACTGAGACTGAAAAATGTTAGTGGGTATTTGGCGTTTTACATTTTATTTATGTGATTTGCCTCCATAGTTCCCCTTCCCCAACCATTAATGTGGATCATCTCAGCTGTATTGATTTTCCTGTGGGGAGGGGGGAGTGGCCACCTTCCTAATTGATGCCAAAGCTGCTAGGTGAACAACTGGTGGGGGAGGAGGGTAGAAAGTACTGGGAGGTACATGCTGTTCTTCAGCTCCACAGTGCAGACGACCCATCGCTGAGGTGGGAAATGTTTTTGTGATCTGCCACTTGTGCTTGTACCTGGTCTTTTGAGAGACAGTTGCCCAACAAATGCCACACACTGGCTAGGACTGTTGTGGTGTAACTGATTCTATTATAATTGCTAGTATGTGGGGAAAATATGTGGTGAGCAGAAAAATGCCTGCAAATGTGTTTTTCTCTTGAGAGAGGGCTTTAGGACACTTGAGAGGATACTGGTGGGGAGGGGGGTGGGGTGGAGATTGGACCCAATGTGTATAACTCTGTGGACCTCACTCTCAACTAGAAGAAAAAGGAATGCTCTCAGGTTTTTTAGAGCATTATCTGATAACCTCCCTGCATACATCTCGAACATCTTCAAACAGGCTAAAGGTTCCTATGGCATGAGACGCTTCTCCTTAATCTGCTTCCAGATTCCTAGAGTGAAAACTACCCTTGGCTCAGCAGCAATCAACATCTCACTTCCATCACTTTGGAACTCTATGCAAGACTCTTTAAAATTATCCTCACTTCCAAGCATTTTCACATTCAAAGCTCTATTAATGGATTATCTGAAGGAATCATGCAAATGTTTCAGATGCCGATGACCCCTAAGCCTCGGGTGCCACTCTCAAATCCTACACCTAAGTATCTCATCCACCCCACATTCCTAACAACAGAAACCTAGGACCTACAAGCCTAGTTCCCTTAATCCAAGATGACCCTGCCTATTCTCTACCTTTTACCGTTTCTGGCCTCCCTTTTGGCTGCCTACTCTTTCACCCCAATTTCTACCCTATTACTTAATACCTCCTTATTTTTTATCATTTAGGTATAAGCTCTTACTCAGAGGAGACTATATGGGATTGTTGTCTCTTCTCATTTCAGTAAAGCTTATCATTATGTACCTTTGCATGTTAATTATGTTAACTGGTATGTATAGGTCCATATTGACCGGCACCTTCACAATGTTTTTTCTCTTTTTTTTGCACCGTTGTCCACCGTAATTGTAATCTTATGAAGTGTACTGTATTGTATTTATGCCTAGGACCACCTTGAAAATTAGCTTGCTCAATCCTGGTTAAATAAAGTGATTGATTGATTGATTGACTGATTGAACACTACTTTTCCCATTAAGTGGCATATGTAGTGTCATACCTCCTCATGTATGCTCATACCTCTTCAGAATTGTGACCTGACTGTAAGATTGAAAACCAGAGGCCACCATGATGAGACAATTCAATTCATGAAACATACCCTGTTGCCTGTTTAGTCACTTGTGATATTGCATTTAACCATATTATCAGTGAGCTATAAAAAACAAAAGGACATGATTTCTGCACATCACTCCTTATGCTGCCAGCAATCTTATCACTGACTGAAGAAAAATGTAAAGTATTTCTGAAATAAAAAGTGGCAAATGGCTACTTCCAAAAACCTCACTAAATGTGAATACTCCACTAGTCTTTTAACCTATGCTTTCTTTGCATTTGTTCCATTCATTTTAATAAATGTCAGTGATTAGGGTTGGGCACAGTTATTGGGAGGTGGCAAACACTGATATCAGTTTGTGCTTACAGAATGACGTGTTAGAATTGCCAGATTATTTTCAAGGTAATGAGTCCCACAAGCACTGAAAACCCTGTTCAATTATACAGTAATGTGTCTCAAAATTATAGAAAAACCCTACTTACTGTGGCAGAAATCAAAGATACTACCAGTGCATTACCAAAATAGATCGTGTTACCATATAACTGCCAGATGTCACCAGACATTTGTGTTTGTTAAGAGGTCAGTGATGAGGATCTACAGTATAACTGATGAATGGAACACAATTCCTTTCTGCAAAGTTCAGAGGAAATCCACCATTACTGTGGGCAGAAATGTATACTCTGCAGAATGTCATTCATGAGATGCTAACTTAGGTATGGTGGAATTTCTGGGCACACATTCAAAACATGTGCAGTGCCAGCTTATAGCAGCTAGGCTGCCACCCGTGATACCTAGATTCAGGAATGAAAGTAGAATGTCAAAGGGTCAAACAAACAGATGAGGACTGCACGTCCCAGATGACACTCTCCTCTAGTGAGGGAGGGCAGCTGGCTTTGCTGCAGTGCTGCCACCAGAGTGACCACAGGTGATGGTGCAGCTGGAGTTGCTTGTGGGAGGGGTGATGTCAACTGGTTCTGTATGCTGCCATGCATGGGTGTGTGCGCACACACTCTTGAGTCCATGCTGCTGATGTCACAGGATCGTAGGTGAAACAAGAGGAAAAGCATTAATCCAAGTGGAATGAAGCTTCGCACTCTTGGGATACATCAGGCTGGCTACCCACCAACCCACCAGATACTGGCCTGCCCAGCAGGGGAGACAGACAGAGAAGATGAGGGCACAGCCAGTGAACTGGGGATCATTTTGTTTTCATTAAAGTCTTGTGAAATTCCACAATTTGGAATTGTGACTCCACCATCATACATGCTGGAAAAGTTTTAACTTCTCTAAATGCTACTCATTGGGCAGCAAAATGTTGATGTTTCATGGCATTCTTACTCCAGATAAGTCACTCCAGCTATTTCATCAACACGTTATTTAGCCACAGTTAAGTCACTGGGGCCTTCATCCAGTGTTGCTGCTGATCTGCTGAACTCTTATACTAAGAACAGGCAACTCTTCAGCCCAGTCAACACTTTGAGAATCGTTTTTAAGGCCTATGAAATGCTCCTTCTCTTTTCATTAGTTGTCTTAGAAGGCATGTTCAATTTCATAACTTGTTTACAAGATACAAATTAAAAAAACAAGCAACAGTTTAACAACTGGTTATAAGGCATGTGTACACTGTATGCTTCACAAACAAGAGACTTGGTTCAGGCACCAAGCCAATGACCACAGATGAGGCTATGACAGGCTCAGCACGATCCCCAGAGGACATGAATCCTTCTGGGGAGGCTACATAAACTCCCTCCTGGTTGGCCAGGAGCAGGTGAGTCACACAGGGTACTGTATTACTTACCAAAGTCCCTACATGTCAGGTAGGGCTTTGGCATGGGTTATGTAGGTAGCCCACTATGCAAAATGTCACCCATGGGACAATGCTAGCCCATGCATCTCCCAGACTGCCTCACTGGTAGGACTAATTCACATACTTTAACCACTATGTACAGGCAGTCAGTGTCTGCTTCCTCTCAGTATTCCTCAGCATATCGGCTTTATCTTTGGTTAGAGCAATTCTACTGACTGTTCCAACATGAGCAACTTTTGGCAACTGATTACTGATCATTCTGACCAATGCATTGTGGTTTAGTGACCTGAATGACTGTTTGCCACACTCGTTTAATATGTAACATGAGCTGACATTCACAATATACTTCAGTGCATAGTTACTGAATGATATCTCCCCCAAATTTCAATACTTGTGATGCTCTGATCTTGGGAGATGTACAGGGAGATTATATAATGTGCTAGGCTTCCATTCCTGGGGACATGGCTTAGAAAGCCAACACAGTGACAACTGAAATCACGTTAGAACTATACCGCCTCACTGGAACAAAATAAAGAGGTATTGCACAACCGTGATATGAAGGGTTTTTACTGTAATGGTTTTATGTATTTCAGGTTAAAAAATAAAAGAGGTGATGAATTTACAATATTCTAAAACATGAATATTTTTACTGGACCATATTAACTTCAGAATCTGAAGGTTCAATTCATGAAACACTTAACACAACAAAGTACCCTAAAGATTGATAACTCCTGTTAATGATGCTGCAGCTGTTTGCTCTTCCGCTCCAAGGGATAGTGGATAGAACTGGACTAGGCTGGACTCTTCCATAGCTTTGTTTAGTTAAAACAGTAAACAAAGTATAAAATAACCTCTTTTTTGACTACTTGCTCATTAACAGAGAGTGAAGGGCATTTTTCTGTGCAGAAAGCAATCATTGAGCAGTGTGGAGTGGGCATTGTTAGTGTGAGGGATGCCTAGGTCTGAGGTAGGCATAAGAGGAATGGGAGCCAATTTGGGGTTCATGGGGATTTATATTTTATCAAGCGGGTTTGCCCATTCCTTTTATTTCAGTGTATGTCTCTGTGTGTATCTATGTTTGAGTGCACAGGGTGGCAGTGTGTGCAGCCCCCACCCCCCGCAACAGAGAAAACACACAGTTACTGCTGAAGCACTTGCAGTCACTAGCCAACTCTTGTGTTTGTTGTGGCTAGGTCACTATAACAATGAAGTTCATAAAGTTTTTATTCAGCTATTTCAAGGTTGCAAGAACATGCTTCCTTTTACTTCCTTGAACTGGACTGTCACGTTACAGAGTCTATGTTCAGACTAAAACACAAAACAAAAGGTGTGGGGCTCACTTCACTCCAAAGTGACCAGTTCAGTGCAAACCAGCTAAAAAACCAACATAGCAAAAAAGGAAAGAAATTCACAATCTTGCAAACAAATAAAAACATGGGAGCTGCTTACCAATCGCAGATAACTCCTTTTATCCAGTGCATAAGTGCTGTAAAATGACGTCATAAAGTGTAAGTGCGTACAAATGAATATAGAGGTGGGAGAACTATGGCTATGGTACACCCACTGAGGTGCCGGCGTGTGCTTTGTTTATACTTTTTACGGATGTAGTTCTCCCGCCTCTATATTTATTTGTATGCACATGTACTTTATAGTGTCGTTTTACAGCACTTGCACACTGAATAAAAGGAGTTATCTGCGATTGGTATGCAGCTTCCATTTTTTATTGTTTTGTATTGTGCATTTCTGAGTCCCAAATATAGCAATTCCAAAGCAGTGTTACTGCTTTCCTTTTTCACTACAAAGTCTATGTTGTCTGTGTCAGTCACTCACTAGTTAGCTTACTTGCCTCTGGGACTGGAAGATCAGATGGTCATGGGTTTTAGCTTGACAGTAGGTGCTTGTGGTAACACTCTTAACTGAGACTGTACTGCAGCATGAGGGGAGTGCTGCACAGTTGAGTTGCCATCCTTCAGATGCAAATTTAAACCAAGGTCCCTTCTGTCCACCTCTGGTCACTGTCAAGGTGGAAGATAACGATCACATGGCAATTATTGAATAAGAGTTGGGGAATTTCATTGAAATAAATGGGTCTGAACCAAACGTTTGAAACCATGTTGCACCATCCAGCCAAACTGGCTTGAATGATTTGATGTGGTTCCAACTAAGACACTATCTAGAGACTATACATAGACAGATCACATCCAAACCGTTCTGAGACAGCCAATATAAAGGAGTCTGATAGGCTGCCTGTAGTGCAGGGGCTAGCTTCTAATGGCCAACAAAAAGAATCCCGGAACCCCACAACTCTAACAATTTTCCCCAGTCATAATCCACTCCAATCACAACCAAGCTGGTTAAAAGCCAGGTAAGTACAAGTGCAACTGGATGTTCAGCACTAACAAGTTCCCCACCTTTGAGGAATGGGGACATGGTAATCTTCTAACTGTGAAACTCTGGGTCAGTTTGTCTGCATGTAGTCTTACTCTTGTTTGATAATTAATACTTTTTGCTTGACCATTCATTACATAGAAAGATAGAATGCGATGATAGGTAAGGGTTGCTGGGCTCACCCAGTCTGCTCATTTTTGTTAACCTTTATTTTTTGCTGCAGACCATACTTGAGCTATGGTGCAGTCTTTCCTCCCCCCCCATCCCCATGAGTCCCTTGTGCCTGTCCTAGGCATTTTTGGATCCCGCTGTTTTGCCCCACCACCTCCACTGGAATGTTGTTCAAGTATCCACCCCCTTCTGTGAAGAAGTACTTCCTCACATCTTTCCTGAATTTATCCCCCTCCAGCTTCATGTGACACCTCCTTGTTCTATAGCACCTTTGTTCTTTTCTTCCTTTTCTGTGTAAAGCATTTTGTGCATCCTGCCTGTATGTCCTTGCAGTAATAATTATATGGAATGTTTTCATGCTGCACACATAAAACTACCCAAATGATATGCGTGCTGCAAGTATGAGTTAAATGTTAAACTGGAACCAATTGCATGCATATGGCATGCATGCAGCAAGCAAGTGTGGAAACCATGATTTTTATGTTAAATTGGGAAAGACTGCATGTATGTGGCATGTGTGCAGCAAGCAAGTGTGGAAACCATGATTTTTATGTTAAAGTGGGTAAAACTTCATGCATGTGGCATACATGCAAAAAAGCAAAGTGGTCACTGATAACTGCACATGCAAAAGTTAAGTGACTTGCTCATGATCACACCATACACAAGAGGGGACTGATGAGATTCAAACCCAGGTCTTCATGCAGCCAAGTCTTCTGGCCTGCAGTTCAGTGTCTTTAACCACTAAGTCATACTGTCTGCACACATATGGCTCACTTGTACTTCAATACATACTCTATCTGAATACATCAGCACGCATGTGGTATGCGTGTAGCCACTGTTAATGCTTTTCAGTTTTCTTCTCTCCCTCATCTCATTTTTCACAGTTGAACTGTAGCACACATACCAATGGAAACATGTGTTTTTTCCCGCCCTCAATATACAAACGTACCCACAAAACCACATAATTACTTCTATCTGGCCTGTACTCCTACTATTTTCTCTCCATAGTTTTGAATGCTTCCACGGAAATAGACTTTAAGGTGCAAACACAAAAGTAGCAATAACTCCACACACACACACACACACACACACACACACACACACACACACACATCCCCCACCATACACACACACATTCTTGCAGGCATGGCCACACTGCTACAAACAACCCTCCAAGTATAGACATTAGTAAAAATTCTCTTACTTGAGTACTAGGGAGCCAGAGGCAGGAGTCATTAAGAGATGATGTCCATGGGCCAGAGTGCTGGGGCATATCCCCTTGAAATGAATGGAGTTATTTTCTATTACTATTTTATATGTTGTGATGGTGAATTGGAGAATAATGAAGGCAACTGTTCTACTAACAAAGCCTGTGTTAGTTGAGCAGTGCCTTCATTAATCTCCAACTCCCATCAATAATGTATAAAATAGTAATAAAAAAATACCCCCATTCATTTCAATGGTGCACACCCCAGCAGTTTCCTTTGCCCTTTGTCATAATGTGCCTGAGCATGGGGATTTGGAGGTCAGCTTCACGGGGGGGGGCATAAGCCTGCCTACAGTGGGACTCCAATAGTCTGTGCATACCATACTGCTCAACTGTCTGTGAATGCAAGGAACAGTTCTAGAATGCCTGTAACATCTCTAAAAGGTACAACTTATTTGTTTTGACTGAAAAGTGATATGCAAATCAGGAAAAATTCAAATGTACAAGATTCATCTGTGTATACCCCTGAGCAGTGTATCAGATTTGGGCTTAAACCCACCCAGTTACAAACCAATTTTTTTCCTGGCTGAAGTTCAGCGCTCCCTCCCCAAAAAATAACCTTGTCCCAATTTTTCTCACCAGCTCCATTCCATTCAATACCCATCCCTATGGGTCATGAAGCTGCTCAAAGGTGAAGAAACATGAACAACACATCAATATTTCTGTCCTTCCTCCTTCCCCAATCCCCTTATAAAAAAAATATTTACTTTTACTTACCTGGCCATATGTCCAGAACCTGCAGCCTGGCATAGTGTGCCACCAGCCCAGTTTTCAGTCTGCTCCCCCTCTCTCCTTCCACCAGAAGCTGAATGCTAGAACCGACCATCACAGGTTCCCAATGTGGTCCATGACCAAGTCACCTCACCATCTGAACCCACCCAACCTGGGTTGCTTGCTTTTTGCTTGGTTGCTTCTGTGGCTGCTGCCACACTGCACTGATCAAGGCCTATGAAGGCCACCCACACCATTGTCACCACTGCTGCTGAGCCTAGCCTGCTGCCATGGGGGTCTGTGCTGTTTTCTTTGCAAGGTGAGCCTAGTAGAATAAGTAGGTAGCCTAGTCTTGAGTTAGCTTCTAGCTCACCATGTGCCTCTTCAGTCACCAGGGGAGATGGAGAGTCACTAAGAGTAGAATAATAAAAATGTACTGCCACAACACAGCTATGGAGAGTTCAGTGCTCACTGACTCCTCCAAGCTGTAGTGTGCAGTCTGTCTACTCTGTGGCAGGAAAGACAGTGTCACACTTGCAAGGCTCGTGCACTCTTTCTTGGCTGGAGCTCATCCACATCACATGTGATTGTGCCGCCGCTAATAGGTGGAGAGAGTGGACAAAACAATACTGACATAGTCGAGTCTGGAGAGTACCTGCAGCGTGAACACACACAGGCCAGGTGGGCACATATTGTGCAAAAGATTAAATCCAAATTTAAAGAGCACCTTTCATGATGGTCCAGAAAGTTACAGCTTGTAGTCAGTATATGCAGTATTAGACCTGAAAGTGTGTGTGCATTTGTTATTTTTGGCCAAGGTTTGCTCTGCCTTCCATAATTTGGATTTGTTTTGGAGCCCTGCTGCACTTACCTTTGCTGTTCAGCTGCTGGGCTGCTGGCTCCTGGTGACATGACTATATGGCAGATGAGTGACTCACACTGTGCAGTTGGAACATTGTTGCAAGAGAACAGTACCAGTACTCAGTGTACATACTGTCTTCCCCCTTCCCCAAGACACCCTGTTAGCAATACATTACGCCAAGATCCAAATGCCTTGTCAGTATGTTTTTTTGTATGAAATTGACTCTGCCCTATAGTGATGTCAGCAGTACAACCCTGGGCCCACAGCAATGCCAGGCTTGCTATAGAAGCTCTGGTGCACCCTGCAGATTTCAGCAGCTCAGAATGCAAAAACTAACTGCAGCGGGCAGTACTGAAATACAATGCCAGAATCAATACAAGAAGGGGTAGTTTATGCATGAAAGTGAAAAGGACCATGGAAGGTGCTCTTCAATGCCATTATTGCTACACCACAAGAACAACCTAGGCACAAATACGAGGGAGGGGGGCAATTGCCCCCCTCCGCCCTACCTAAATGGCACCCCTACTTAATGGTAGAAATCATTCTCAGGTGCTAATGCCATGGTTTCCACTGTGTTCTGAGGCACTGTATCTCCATGTTTCATGATGTCTCTTGATCATCATGTGGGTTAGTGTCCCTCATTGTCCTTCATTTTGAGTGTCCATGTCCCTCATTTCAGTGACAAAATGTGAAGTATGGTGCATGCTTCCAAGACCCTACTCAGCACAAAGAGTGCTGAGCATGGCCATAGTGTATATGCTCAGTACAGAATGACAAATGGAAACTAAGTGAGATGAAACAGTCATGGAGAAACACATTTGTAGCACTAAATATGCATAAGGGATTTGCATGGTCCAAAACAAAAAGGATAGGCTTCACAACACAGATGCCCCTCTTTCTATATCTGGAATGGGGGATGTTGACTGGCTATATCCTAGGCATTTACTGCAGTAGGCAAAAAATACTTTACAAATTAGTGGCGATTTAATGACAAAAAACAAAAGCCATTAAACAACTTGCAAAAGGATCAGAATTAATGAGTTTACCTAATATTTATGGGAATTCAAATAAAAATGTATTTTAATGACTCTACTTGCTAGCAGTAGTATAAGAAATAGAAACTGATGTGTTTTTAGATGAGATTTGCACCAGCTTAGCTGCTGCACACATGGCAAGCGTGCAGCATGTGAACCTGATGTGATGTTTAAATGATGCTCACATCAGCTTAACTGCTGCACTCATGTCAAGCGTGCAACATGTCATTTTTTGAAGATGTTCACACTAGCTTACCTGCTGCGTACATGTCAAGCTTGCAGCATGCAAACCTGATTTGCTTTTTCGACCTGGTTCGCTTAGGTTCACTTTGTGTGTGTGAACCGCATGCAAACATTACACAATTAAACACGTGGCATGCATTCTGTATGTACACAGTGCACCTATATTTCTGTAAATGTGTTGGTCATCTGGGCACCAACTTATGGAATTGCAACAGCTAATTTAAATGTGTACCTTCTTGTGTGTGTTTTTAAGGACAGCAAAAGGCTGCAAGCAATACAATCTGACATTCACAACCCTTCAAAACTCAAGATGCACATATATTGTTTTGTAACATGGCACAGAAAGCGATACTGAAATGGAGAACAGAGACTGGTTGAAATGCATCATGTGATCCAAAACAAGCGGTGATTAACCCACCAGTAGTGCCCGCTGGCGGTGTTCCACAAGCAGCCACACGGTGCAGCACTGTGCCGAAAACAGACAGGGAACAGATGTAACAGTGCTCTAGTAGAGCCCCCTGGCGCCCTTCCACAAGTGGCCACACGGTGCAGCACTGTGCCAACAACGAACAGGGAACAAATGTAACAGTGCTCTAGTAGAGCCCTCTGGTGCCCTTCCACAAGCAGCCACACAGTGCAGCACTGGGGCGACAACCAACAGGGTACAGATTCAACAGCACTGTAGTAAAGCCCATTGGTGCCCTACCCTCAGAAGCTGCCATGAGATCACGCTGAGGGAAGTGGTCGAAACAAGTGGGGGCACACCGGGATGAGTCACAGACCGGAGTACAAGGTATGCCCACGAACAAGTAGATCTCGATGTAGCGCAAACAGCCAGCACATCATCGGTGCAGTTGCGCAGAGCTACCCACCCAGTCTGTGCATGCTTGAGAGAGCAGAGGAGCTGTTGAAGTGGGCAACCAACCCAAATAGAAGTAGAAGACAAAGTTATCGTGGCACACAATGTACATAACACGAATAAAGACATGCTGACTCTGTGAACATGTGGCACTATAAATAGATATGTTTCCCACAGTGCACTGCCGTGATCCATCTTCACCACATAATAACGAATGCCACAGCATGGAAATGGTCACTGCGAATGCCAAAATTACAACGGTATTGTATCTGTTAGACAGTAATCCTCTGCTGGTGTTGATTTCAAAAATAGCTGACACTATATAAAAGAGTGTGTAGCATGCACCATGACCGCGCACATTGTAACATCAGGACACTGAGTTCAAACCAGGAAAACATAGCATAGTTCCTAAAATACATTATCACTGTTGGCAAGCACTCTCTATTTTGAACCGAAGTACTAGTCACACAATATTTGCCTTGCACTTGCCATGTTACACGTGCATTAATCACCTCCAGCGTCAGGCTCTACCGGGGATTAATGCCTTCAGCCTCATGCACCAGTACCCCCAGCCGGGCATTAATCCACCGGTAGAGCCCTTCTCTGTCAGTGATTAATGCTTACTTATCACTGACATCTTATGAATACCAATGGTGTCAGCTATGGCAGCAGATTATCTGGCTCCTCTAATTTTCAAAGGCAGGTTGGCTGCAAGGTGAAGGAATTCCACTTATTCAAATGATAGAACTACTTCTGGAACAACAATTAAAGGATATCTACAACATGCAGTTAAACATGATATTGGCAATATCAGTCACGCCACAGAAAGGCCATCATTCGTGCATAGGTTTTAAGCATAATATTTGGGACTACTGATGGGCTACCCTGTGGGCTACAGCACCTGTTGTTATCATTTTCTTCAAACATAATTATAAAGTAAGAATGCTAATCTCAAAATATAGCATAATTATAGTAATATAATAATATATGCCATGTGAGCATGTTTGAACCTATTGGAGGTATACCCTGTGGGCTGCTGCACTTACTGTCATCATCATCTTCTTCAAGCTTCATCCAGTATACAATCGGAATAATACTACAAGGCCACTAGACTAAGATAATACAAAGCCAATAGAATATAATCATAAGTAAGCAATAAGACAAGACAGGGTGTGTGTTAGACACTTTAACACATGGCTAGGAGACGTAGTGAGGCACGAGGCCACCGGCTAAGTGCATCCAGCCTCCTAGCCGTGTGTTAAAGTATCTAACACACAGACCCTGGAGTGGATTATTGTGCTTATGAAATGGGCATCTACATTTTAGATGCATTTAAAAATTAAAATTATTAGGATTAAGTAACAAAAAAGTGATTTTGTGGTCTTTATTTTAAATAAAATAGTTCCTCCACCTGGATTTTTTTTTAGACTTAAAGTTTGTCCTACTGTGGTCCCCATAGCTGTAGGAAGTGACAGGAAAGCCAGTATACTGCAGGATACACAAATAAAGGAGGATGGTATTTCATTTGCCTTTTAAACACGGGAGACTTATAAAGCTCATCTCCATAGAATCACAGGCCTTTCGAATAAAATCCTAATCGTAAAGCCACCGTCGAGCTGTTTCCATGGTAGCAAAGTGCACCCGAGCGGCTGTGTGAACATTGTTTTGCTACCTCCCTCCCTCTCTCAACTGACTTTCTGACTGGGGACCCACCAGATCGTTCCCCAAACAGCATTTTAAATCCACAGTTCAGATTCGCAAAACCCCTAACCACAATTATTTTTAGTCCCCCGTTCATAACTGCAAATAAAGCATTTAGGCTTTGAAGTGGGAGCATTACGGAAGTGCAAGTGTACCTGAGTGGCTGCATGTATGTTGTTTAGATGCCTCACGAGAGAATGATTGCGATCATGGCAGTTTTTTCTTTTTAAATGCTGCAGCTTGTACATTTCATTCTAAGATGTGTGAGTGAGTGAGTGAGTGATTGATGTTTCTTGCGTTAGCTTCACAGTAAGGGTGGCATCGCTTGTGGCACAAAACAAGATGGTGGCTACTTTATTTGTGAACATTCTTTGTGGGCAGCATCACCCATATCAATGCCCAGTGGGCATAGCCTGGTCTTATTCCTATGTTGTTAGACACTCTAGCACACAGTCAGTGGCCAATCAGAAAGCTTGAATTGCAATGCCCATTTCATAATAATATAATAATATATGCCCAATTGATGTACATATTAGAACCATTTTGGAACCACTAGCAGCTTATCCACTGGGCTACTGCATCTGCTGTTTTTATCTTCGTCCTCATTCAGTCAGCAATATATGTCAAGCAGCAATATAATACCATATAGAATCAAATATGTAATATAATAAATGGACATACTTTTTGGAACCACAGTCAAATGCATTCTCTTTGCTCTTTTCAGTGGTTGGAGCAAAAGATGCCATGAAGTTCTCAGTGACCCTGACAAAAATACAGATTTATTCACAATAGTCTGCCTACTACCGAATGACCATTGTTTTCCAATTCTCTATTGCAGATGTACCTTTGTGCCCCAAACCATGTTGTTGCCAATTACTGATTCTTGTACTTTGTATTTTAAGTGCCCCAGTACAGATCCAAGAACTCACCACAGCTCAAACTACAGCGTGCAGTTCTGAACCCATATCTCATGAAAGATAACTGAAAGAGAATAGTGAAGAATGACCAAGGTAGCTGAAGTTTTGGGAAACATGAACTTTGAGGACTGACTGACACAACTGGGGCTGGTTTCCATGGATGAAAAGAAGACTCAAAGTGGATATGATCAGGCTCAATAAGTATGTGAAAGGGATAACAATGGCAAACCAAATGCAACCCTTATGGATACACAAGGATGAGAGAACAGGGGGACACATAGTGGCATTGAAAGAAACAATATTCAATGGAAACCTTAGGAAGAACTTAGAATAGACCTCCAGAGGAAGTGGTATCAGCCGATACTTGAAAACCTTTAAGATAAGACTCAACAGATACTTTGAATAGAAAGGTGTAACAGGGTACCCCCACTGAACTGGTGGAAGAGAGGAATGAGATGAACATACTGTATGTCTGAATAAGATGAAGACATCTGCTGGTGGAATTATCTACTGCAGAGAGCTTTAAAATGTTACCCCTGAATGTGACAAATTGTTATATTTGGCTGCATTGTGACTCTCATAGTGACGCTCAGAAGAGGAACAGGGAATACCAGGACCTAACTGCTGCTGATGATGATAATCTAGCAACTCAGGACATTGTGGCTCATGACCTTACACATGTTCATGCCACTCAGATCATGACGTTGGAGGAGATTGCCGCCGGCAACTATAATAGAATAAATGTCTGGCAATGCTACAGTTTATGGTACAGTAGCTTGAGTCCGGACTTGAAGTCTGATGCATGTTGTGAATCAGGACAGGAGTGGAACACCATTAAAATGTAGTCTACCCACACTGTGTGGTGGGGTTCAGCACTCACTGGCTAAAGATGGGGTTTGGGTGCATTGTTGGTGAAGTGGCAACAGAGTGGTTACTTCAGTATCTGCCATGGCGCACAATGGACGGGATTTTTATACCTAGCCCACAGAGTTCAGCAATTTCCAATACCAGGAAAAACAAAAAATAATCCTGTAAAAGAGACATATTTTGCTGTTAGATCTGCTTTGAAATATACTGTAGTTCACATTGTAGAATGAATACCTTCCACTTAATACTAGAAGTGCTACTGAAAGAGCCCAACCACCCCTCCCGTCAAGCCACAGTTCACTACACAACAAAAGTTGTGTGCATAATTCTCAGGTTGGAACACTTACAGTGTTGTGGATTTTTTTTTAAAGCAAATAGTAAACATCAATATTAATTTAATGCATAACAGTGAATTTGCTGTTTTTTAATCTTTTAGGGGTTGTACTTAGTCACACCTAACTGAACATGCATAACTATTTTAAGTAGTTGATTGTAGGTCAGGATGCAAACTTTGCTAGTTTTGCTCAGCTCTGCCCTTAGCTGTCTTTGTCTTTGTCTTTGTCCAGCCTTAGTGTACACATATACAATGAACTACATGACAGTAGAAAATAATCTCATTATATTGTAATTTTAATTTAATTATCCCAGCAGATAACTTAAGATTCAGGAAACTAGCATATTGTTTTTACTTTCTATTATTCCTTTCATTCAGCCATCTTTTACTTGGACCACCACATCAGGTGTAGGGGGGTATGACTTATAATCCGCCAGCCTATACCAGTGATTCATTCTTATCATGGGATTCATGGTAGGCTGGAAGAAGGGTTCCCTGCCACAGTTCACTGGCTGCCACCTTTTGTCTCATTTTGTTTCCTGTCCAAACTCCCTCCTTCATTTGTCCTATTACCCTAACCCTGTCCACAGGAGGCCATGATGTTCTGAACATGCAAGCACTGACATCATACCACCTAAAGGGGGTGCTAGTATGATGGTACTGTGATCTCTTTCTCCCCACACTTGCTCCAGATGTTGAATGTACTCCCAGCTACAGCTTACAGCTGGCCAGCACAAAATCAGAAACTGAAAGCTTCCCTTAAAAGGCATCTATACAACTCAATATGTATTTTCATGAACACAGTGTTTGAGCTACAGTATTGCAGTTTAAATTTTACTGAGCAATAGGGGTGGACAAATACATTATTTAGAATATTTGGGCCAAATATTATATTTGGGTCTCCAAATATTGGGGTATTTGTATTTGTTCTTTGGCTAGAATGGAGGAGGAAAAAACATAAAATAACCCTATCCACTTCACCTGGTGGCCAGGGTAATTTCATGACCTCTCTCCTGGTTATTTCAAATATTTACCATCCACCTCACCATTTCAATGCTCTCCAGAGATGGCCAGTTTAAAAAAATACAAAATTGTCAGTTCCTGGCATGTTTCCAAGTGCCGACAGCATTTTATCAAGCTCTCCTCCCCACACCCTAGACTCTCCATTCTCTTAAAACAGTTGTTTTATTTTAGACATCCCACCTTTGACCCTTTACCTTGATGGGGGCTAGTGGCTCTGTGGCAACCATGACCTAGACTAGTCAGTCAGCCTCCTTCTTGCTGTGTCACTAACTCAGCCAATTCCATATCTGCTCTGATCCTGAAGTAATCCTACTGACCTGACCGAGACGAGGTGCTGGCATATTGCCATTTTATTGTGCAATCTTTAAATTATACATGTTGCTAAGCAACTTCCTGATTTTTAGACTGACTGAGTCCACAACAGGGCACACAATGGGCTGACATTCTTGAAGGAAGGAGTGGAGCAGCAGCATCACACAGTGATATGTTATAGGCAGTATAATATGGCACTCTATGATGCTAGATCATGCTAACCTGTACCATTTAACCATGAACGAATTACTTCTAGTGCTTGTCTCCTCCTTGACCCTGGTCTGTCATCATGCTTTCATGTAACACCTTGATGCCTCTGTCCTCCCTTTGATACTGGTCTATCTTCCCACTTTCTCCAGCCTTCTTTTCACAACTCTATACTGCACTCATTCACAATCTACACACAGTCATACTATAAAGGTCCTAACTTCCCTTTCCCTCTCCCCATAGGCCCCCACCGCTGCGTCAGTTCTACCTACCTATCCTTGGGACCACTTCTCACAATGTTTATCCTTCGCTTACATATTACATACCCCTCCTGGTACCCCATCTGCCATTAATTGGTGGTTCTCCAAGCCATTTTCATGGCTAGTACTAGTGACTGTCCCTGGTAAATGAACTAACTGGTACTTCTATACAGAGAACATGGTTTATATACAGTTGCATGGTTCAGTGGTGAACCTGCCCCCTTGTATTTGAATCCTCCTCTGTTATGGCTTGCCTTGCCTTCCTTTTATCATTTGACTCCCCTATTACTGCACCATTGTGTTTGTGTTTATATACTTATTTACATGTTTTTATATGTTTTTATGATGGATGTTACCCGACCCTGTTCTAACCAGGTCATCTTGTAAAAGAGCTCTGCTCAATGATGTTCACCTGGATAAATACAGATTTTAATTGATTGATTGATTGATTGATTGACTACAGTTTCATGCCTCCTTTAGAGCATCAATGAGTTGGGTGCCCCATTGCAGAGTCGGTCAATCTGCAAGTCAGGAAATTGCATGGCAACTTTTATCATTTATCTATTAGCACACATTGAAATGGCAAGATGCTGGTAACCAGTCTCAGCTGGGTCTATGGGATTGCTTCAGGACTGGAGCAGATACAGAACTGGCTGGCCTAGGGATAATATGGGGGGAGGGGGACAACTGACTAGCCTGGATTGTGGTTGCCATAGTGCCACTAGCTCCATATCAAGGTAAGGGGTCAAGTGGGGTTGTTAGAAATAAAACAACTGTTTTAATGGTAGAGTCAAGCTAGGGTGGGGAGGCCAATTTGAAATGGCACTGTCAGCTCCTGGCATAGTGCCAGGAGGCAGGAGCCAAGTATTCTATATCTTGTTTGTACTCTAGCAGTCTCATGGGACAGGTGAGTGGGGGAGGCAAATGTGTGGGAAAATGAATACTGAATACCCCAAATAATGGGGCCTATTATTTCACTGTGTTTCCAAATAACAAATAGGCTATAGTGTATGTGGAATTTTCCAAATTACGGTGAAATGAAATTGTGTAAAATTTTCAAAATTCAGCTGAAAGTCTGCCGAATTTTGCTGGAAACAGAATGACAGAATTCCAAGGCAGAAAAATGTGGAATTATTTTTTCCCACAACATTTCTGCTGAGTTTTATGCTGCAGATCTCAATATTTTCTGTGGAAATGGTTGTGGAATGATTTTCCACAGAAAAAATGCTGTTCCACAGAAAATTATTCCACAGTTCTTAATATTTTCAATGGAAATGGTTGTGGAATGATTTCCTGTGGTTAAAAATGCTGTTCCATGGAATATTATTCTATGGCTTGCAGCAGGCAGAATTCCACAGAAGAACCAATGAAATTCCAGCAGAAATTCCACCAGCGGAATGGTCATTCCATGCTAATTTCGCCAGCGGAAATTCCACATTCCGCATAGCACTAATAGGCTACTATTCATGGTATTCAGGAAATACTGTTCATTACTCGCACACCCCTACTGGGCGATACACTTTGTTAATGTGCAGTTTTTCTTTCCAAGGTTTAAAACACATCTTACTGGTCCATGTATGCACCATTGCTGGGTTCAAAACTGGTGGAGAATGTTTCAAAGGGCTAGTAAGAGGGATGAAATGTTGTGGGGAAGGTAGTAGGGCAATAGTTTCAAGGTTGGGATCCAGTGCAGGCTGAATGGACAGCATATCTTTATCTGCCCTCACCTTTTTATATTTCTGTCTCAGTAGCCTATCCAGTAAGCCTGTATAAAAATCATTTTGTGGTCCACAACTTACCCTGTAGTGTGTTTAAGATGTGAGAGGGCTTACTTTCCTTAAGAACAGACTGTGATATCACATACAGCACCTGTGACGTCCATTGGGAATGGCCAGGTTCTTAAAAAAAAATCTTTGAACTAAGTAGTGCATTATCTGAAGGAGTTAAAAGTTGAATTACATGTGAGAGTTAAACACAGTAGAAAATGCTGATGTTAAATGTAAGTGCTGTAAATATGTGTTCACGGTAGTTTATTTAATCAGCCCAAAGAGCTTTCACAATCATAAATAAAAGCAACATTTATAACACACAAAGAATACAAAGCAAAAATATAAGATCATAGGATCGTGGCCAAGCAGCTGAACTGAAAAGACACACGCTACACATGCTCTCTCTACATCCAAAATAAAGAATGCAACTATAAAAAAAACTTAAGGCCTTTATGGTACTTTAAAAATAGCATCAATCAATTGCTGTCATCGAGCTGAACAGATTAATACTAATTTTACTGCAATGGGAAGAAATATACGAGGAGGAAACACTGGCGAAGGAGACAAGATGAGGGCTGGGAAGTCAGGCCTCGGCAATGGGCAACTGCCAACAACAACAACAAGCACCTTGGGTGCTGTCCAGCCCAGCATTGTGGCACTGCTAAAAGCCATTCAGGCTATAGACAAAATAACCTGAGGACTATACTCAATGTTAGGGTGAACAGTCTCCATGATGGCATCACGGCAGCCAAGGACGCAGCTCAAAAGACTCTCACGACTGCTGTGGGACTTACCAAAGAAAACAACCTGCGGCAATTGAGGTTGGAGAACTTCGAAAATGCAGCGAAAGCTTGCAACATAAGAGTACTTAGAAGGCCATAGGACACGGAGGGGAAAGAGACCAAATCTTTCATAAAGCAATGGCTCTCCAAAACATTACCGCGTGATGCAGTGTAAGTGAAATAAAATATACCGCATCATCCCCAGATGTGCAGTGGGTGTGGATTCCCTGTCAAGAACACTGATGGCGGTACTCGGCAACTTGGCTGACAGAGATGCAGTTCTGCAGGCAGCTAGACAGGTGGAGGAGTTGGAAATCCAGGCGCAAACAATTGCACTATTCCTGGACCTCAGCTTTGCTATCCTTAATAAGTGGAACAGCTTCAATGGTGTGAGAAGGCAATTACGAAAACTGGGGGTTCGTCATGCCCTTGTGCTCCAGGCTAAATGTACAGCCACGTATGGAAGCAGAAGGTACATGCTCACTGATCTGCAAAAACTGGTACGCAGGTTCAGCAGGTTCAAGCTATCAGGAAGGAGTCTGATGCATGCTGAGAAGACTCTTGATTCTGATGGGGAGTAGACGTGTGCTTAAAGGGGCAAGAACTGACTACCAGATTTTTGTTAAATGATGCACAGCAGGGGGTGGCAACAGACTTTTGTTATTAAACAGGGTGTGGTTCGAATTGTTATAGACACAGTATGTGATGTTTATGTAATGTTGAATTTCTCCACTGTATTTGGATTTTGAACTCACAGTTTGCGAACTGTTTAAGTTTTGTAAAATGTCCCCTCCTTGATGACTCCCTCCAGGTGCTTCTCTCTGCCACATATGGTTCTTCTGGTTCCATGTCATAACGGCGACCGTGGAAAGGCGATTGCCATTAGGGTGAGTACACATCCCTGAAAATCAGTTCTGGCAATGTACACCCCTGGTGCACTGCAAAAGGGTGCCAGAGACTTAGAATTTTCTTTGTTATGCAGGGGGCTGCACCCCCACGCACGACCCTACTAAAGGATTCTCAACTCTAGGGGGGGTGCATGTCAGGCGGGTGCAAAACCTTAAAAATAAAATTCTGGCCTGGTGCAACAAAATGTACATGAACCCAGACCCGAACCCAGCACCCTCAGAACCCCAGCCCACCACCCACCTGCCACGCCACGGGGTCAGCTCGGCAGCCCACTGTGGCACCACACCCCACAAACCCTCCCTTCCCTTCCCTTCCGCCCATTGCTCAGTGTGCTCGCTCCCCCCCTTACGTGCATTTACATGTAGTGACATCCTGTCACTATATGCATGAACCCTCCCATCCTGTTGCCCTCCCTGGTCAGTAACCATGTCGACATGTGCCGTGATTGAGTCTCCATGTTTGAAAGCACCCAATCACGGTCACCTATGTCACAGGTTACCGTTCTTCCTCAATAATATTTGGGCATTCCTGTTTCCCACCAAACACAGAGCAAGTTTTGCTCAGCAACATTTGCAACTTTATTTTTATTTTAATAATAAATAAATTTGCAACTTGCTTTCTCAGGGACAAAAGAGAGGGAGAGAAGTCCTAAGCATGCTCTGTTCGCAGGACTCAGAACTTCCTCTCAATCCTTTCTAGCACATTGTAAAAGAACACATACCTCAGCTGGACCAGAGGGGAAAAGCTTAAGTATCGATCTAAATGATTTAGTTCTTGCTCATGTGTGTATAGGATATCTGTTACAAAGTTATTTCGAGTTACTAACTTAAAAGTTCTGGGAAACCCCATGTGACATATCAGATGCAGCCACAATATCAAACTCCAGGCTAAAGTGCAGAATTTGTGAGGTATCTATTTGTATAACCTGTGTGTTCTGTACAGTGGTATCTGGCTTATGTGTCTGACCAGAAATGCTTGTGTTTTACATGTCTGAAAATGCAATAAAATGTACATTTAAAAAAATATATAAGATCATAAAAAAATAATGAGACCATAATCTTATTTCAATACTAACTAATACAACAGAGGGTGTTGCCTAACTAACCAAATAAAAAATCATATTCATTCTCTGGAAATAAAGACATACTGAAAATGCATAGTAATTTTAAACCTTTTAGTTTAGTAGATATATCAGCTATTTAAGATCCATTGTAACTGTTTGATGTGTTCATAAGTTGAATGTTTAATTGTGAATATGATGTGCTGTAACCTTCCGCCAGGATCAACAGGATATGCTCCTGAAACTGAGAAGCTTCCTCTCAGTGGGCCTATCCTGAGTAAACAAGTTTAAATAAATAAAAAAAAAAGAAAGTTTGCTCTTGCTGTTCCCAAAGGTCTACAGAGATACGATCATAGTCCCCCAGCGTAGAAACAGAACAGTGTCATGAACAGCATGAAACCTTTGGTCAAACAGAAGGCTTCTTTATCCCTTCAGCTGTTTACCCTTCAAAATATATTAATTATTCACTGAAATTGTAATAATAAATAGGAAATAAGTGCTGTTAAGTGATTGCGTTTTCCTTACCGATCTGACTAAAGAATAAAAAATGAAATCCAGGTTTATACTGATAAGCCTTTCCTTTGTTAACAAAGGATAACTCCTGTTTTTTGAAAAGGGCAGTACTGTAGTTTTTTGCCTTAGAGGAGATTTTTGCCAGTGGTTCTCCCATGCTTGAGGCGAGCAAGGGCATTGGTGAAGGTGATGGCTTTTACGTGGCTGTTTTCCTCTGTGGCATCATGGCATTATCTAGTTGGGAGCAATGTCTCCCCAGTGGCAGGTCCCTGCTGAGGTACTGATGAAGCTCTGATCTGGGAGCAGTGTCTCCTCAGCTGCACGTCCCTGTCAAGGTACTGCTGGAGTACAAATCTTGGAGCAGTGCTTCCAAGTGACAGGACCACGTTAAGGTACTGACTGTTACAGTACTGATGGAGCTCTGTCCTGGAGCATTGTCTCCCTTGTGGTAGGTTTTCACTGAAGTAGTTATAGGGCTCTGACTCAAGAGTGGAGTTTTCCCAGCAGCAGGTATCCACGGAGGAACTGAAGGAGTGCCAAGCCTGGAGTGGAGTCTCCCCAGTGGTCATTCCCCATCATGTAGACAAGTGGTTTGATTAGTGTGGAGTGGAATTGCAAATTTTGATGGAATGGAAGTCACAGAAGTTCCAAAAATTACATCTAATTCTGCCAGATTCTTTCAGTAGTGTGATAACAACATTTATAAAGTTGAATTTTTTCTGGATTAGTAATCCATGGTTTACACAAACTGCAACTTTTCCATAAACCTTTTCCTCAAACTACAGACAATGATTGCATGATTTATATAATCTGTGAAAAAATTATTCATCCATTCCTCCATTTACATAGAAATGCAGATAAGGTTAGTTGATAATGTCCAAGAGTGACTATTTATTTATTTAACTGTCACAGGGAACTATTGCCAATACCTTTAATAATGCAATCACAGACCTTAGCAGTGTTCTTCCACCTGACTTTTTTGTTGCAGATGTCACCCCGGCCAATCCTGTAAGCTCTCCCCCAATGACCAGTCACTCGCTATTTTATTTCAAAGAAGTCTTGTTGCATGAAGCCCGAAAATACATCCATAAAGCAACTGGTAAATCTAGACACAGTGGGGACTCCTTTGACCTCAAACTGTGGTCCATCACCCTTGAGGAAGTGTTAGCATCTTTAACCATGATCTTTAACCTCTCACTCAGACTCACACAGAACGCATTGTAGCTGACCAGCTTAATGAATATCTTGACAAACATAAGATCCAATGGGCCCAACAACATGGGTTCAGAAAAGGGTATAACACCACCTCGGCCCTTAGGGAATTCACTGGTTCTATACACTGCTCCCTGCACCATGGTCAATTAGTTGGTGCTCCCTTCATCGACTTGACAAAAGCATTCAACATGGTCCATCACCCTCTACTACTGGAACAATTACTTAATGCAGAGCTCTCCTCTGACTCCACTGCCTGATTTAAAAGTTATCTGGACAACCGCACTCAACAAGTCAAAATTGTTGATGTCCTCTCTGACTCAAGACCAGTTCGCTCTGGGGTTCCTCAAGGGTCCATCCTGTGTCCACTCCTATTTAGTTTCTTTCTAAACAGTCTCCCAAGCTCCTGCCCTGAACAAATCCTACTCTGTGCAGATGATGCCGTAATTAACACAACTCACCCAAAGCCTATACCCCTTAAGAACCAGCTACAACTTGGATTTGCCTCAGTAGAGAAATGGTTTAGTCATCACAAGTTGATACTAAACTATAAAAAAACTAAACTTATGCACTTCAGCAGCTCCTATACCAAGCACAGGCAACATCCTCTGACTATCACTTACTGGCTTAGTACTGCCCTGAAACAGGCACAGTTCTTTAAGTATTTTGGAGTCACCATAGACAGCAATCTATTATATGGGGTGCATATAGATAATGTTGCTAAAGCTGTAAATATTCGTATTGGTCTACTGTACAGACACAGGTGATCTCTGACCCCTGAAGCCTTAAGGATAGCTTTACAGGGCTCTATTATTTCTATAATTGACTGTGGATTGATCATCTATGGCTCTGCAACTGATATCGCCCTCTGGCGTATCTCCACTGCTCTTAACAAGGCATGTCATCTCGTCTGAGGAGCCCACCATCTCACTCACACGTGTGACCTCTATGCCCTAACCGGTTGGCTATAGCTTAAAAATTGCATCAAATACCAGACGTGCCTGATGGCCAAGAAAATAACCTTAGGCATCTTGCCACCTGGAATACAAGATCTTCTAAGCCCCCCCCTAGTAATCCATGCCACACCTGAGGTTCTGAATCTCAGTTCCTACAGGTCCCTCATTGCTGAACCACCCAGGGGCAAAGATAATTTGCCTACATGACCCCTCCTCTGGATGAATGCTTTCAACTGTGACATCGCCTCTGAAACTAAGCTGGGCCTGTTCAAATCCAAGCTTCGGTCACTACTGTCTACAGCTAGCACCTGTGACTGTCTGTCTTAACCATGTTTTCCCAAACCTTGACCTTAGCACTTGATCTCTTTCATAGTAACTTAGCACTCTTGCCTCCTACCCCTCCCCCTGCATCCCCCCTACCCCATCTCCACCCTTCCTCCTCCTCCCTCCCCTTGCCCCACCTCTCTTCATGTCCTCCACTCCCACTCCCCTCTCTTACTCTTCCCATCCCACCCTCCCACATCCTTCCTACACCCTGTGCCCTGTTTGTCTTGACAAAGCCTGCTGGCTGATATCAGTGCACTGTATGCATTTTCCTGTGCCTGAAACTGATTAGCATAATGTGTCTCTGTTGTTTTATATTGACTGTCCATTATAATTTTGTGTCCATTATGATTTTTGTACCTCCTAGTTACACTTTATTGTACCGTACTTTACTGTCCTGTTTAATCTGTTGTCTTTTTTACTGACGTGGAACCTTTGTAAAAGAGCTCTTAGCTCAAAGGTATGTGTAATCTGAGACTTAAATAAAATAAAATAAAAAAAATAAACATTTGACAGTGTAGCCTGGAACAGACTGTGCTGTTGCTTGTCTGCCTTTTGGTTCCTATATTGTGTTAATGGGCTTGTATCAGCATGCCATCTGCATGTTGTAATGTAGCTTTTTAGCCTTTAAAGTTGCTCTGGAGGCAACACTGCCTTTGAGGCTGCTTTTGCACCCCAGACAAGGCAGGGCTTTAATCTACCCTCCTGAAGGCGGTTATCACTTGAGTGGTGGCCCATAGCAGTGTGGTGTTACAATAGTAAATCTATAGAAATGACTTAGTTGTGGACAGAGAATATTTGCAAAAAGCAAGGTACTGCCTTGGAGGCAGTGATGTCCCTGGGGCCTGTAGGTGGTGTCTGTCTCTTTAAATTGTATGAATTTGATCTGACATTTGGTGAATGCAATGCACTTAAATAAACTGAAACCTAATTGATAGAAAAATATAAGTAAGAAGGCTAAAATTCCATAATTGGACTGTGCTGGCATTGACCACAAGGATGAAGGTCGAGTGGTCTATATAGCTACCAGAACCCCACATTGAATGTGCTTTTCCATTTGTTATTATTTATAATTTATGGAGAGAAGTATTATTTGTATTTTCAGAAAAAACAGAGAAGAAATTATTGTGCGAGAAAGAGAGAGAGAAATTTAGAGAGAAAGATGGGAGACCTCTTATCTCCCCATCTGCTAATAACCTCCTTGTCCCAGTAAATGCGTTAGATAAAAGAAGTAAAAAGATTAGTGCAGCCAAACTACAATGTTCAGATTCTCTCTCCAGGTGCCTTATTACTGCCAGCTGCAGCCACTCTTCATCCCTGCTGGTTCTCTGCTCCATCGCTATAGCAGCATTTTTAGCACGGATGTTAAAGCATTGCTTGAATAAGCGGTAACTCAGACCCAACAGTGAAGCTGAGGGGCAGACATGGACAAAACTTCTGGGTGTGCAGAGATTTCCCAAAGACTGAAGTGTGGGGTCTGAGGATTGCGGTATAGTTGTCTTGTAACACACATATTTGATTATAGTGTTTGTTGATTCTGATGAGACTGTATGAGTTTGGTAACATTTGCCCACTTTCTCACTGGGACCCCCATGGAAATGAGATTCTTGCATGTCAATAAAGCAATCCTGAAGTGAAAATTTCAAATTAATAAATATTTTGCATTTACAGTAACTGGAGCCTGGAAGTTTTCAGCAAATGGGAGTGGGGAATGGTGTATTTTGATTTTGGATGAGTGAATTTAGTGTTTAAAACGTGTGACTAGCTGAATGAGGATTTTGTTAGACTATTCCTGTAACCGATGATACATCAGTTATATGACATGGTCAGGAGGTAGCTTCTTTATGGGACAGAGTGACCATTTGTATATTATAATTTTGTTTTCCTCTCTGTTTTTGTTCCTTTCTAGTACATTACCTGACTACCTTAGCACAGCTGTATACATTTCTAAGGAGAGCCGTGTAACAGTCTGGAGCAGTCATCAACCCTCTTGTGTAATATTTTATAGTATAAGGTCACCCCTTAGCCAGCTGTACATAGCTATAGGCAGTTATTACTGGACATCTTATGTATTTATGCAGAAAAGGGTGACTGGGAAAGGCCCATGGGCACAAGTAATTTCCAGGTGTGACCCAGGAAAGGGTGCATGGCAAAATATATCACATGGCAAAAACAAAATAACAAAAAAAATACAGTGCATACAAGTTACAAGTACAAATACAAGTCAGTGCAAATGGAACTCAGTACAGACCCAAACGATGAACGACAATGGAACCATGGTATGTAATGATAACATACCTGATAAACAAGGTACTTAATAAGTAGGTTGATACTGGATGCATTGCAACTACCTTGTACAGTGGATGCAGCCAGCATGCAATGCAATACTTTGCAGGAAATGACATGATACAAAATATTGCATGACAGAAGAGCTTAATTGCCACTGAATTACACTCTTCCCTGCAGCATACTGCAGCATTTTGCAGCAATACTGCAAGGTGCTGCATTGAATTGTTACTGTAACTACAGTACTGCACCATTGGTTTCCCCAGGACCCTCTTGATAATTTGGTGCTCTGTCTACATGAGGCTATCCTGGGGTGAAGAAGTTCAAATGCATAAATAAATAAATAATAAGGGAATTCCACTATTCCTTTTCACTGTGCAAAACACACATAATTACAGTAGACTGAGACTAAACCAAGGTTCGGTACACCTCCCACACCAATGGTGATTGCCCTGGGGCTGAGATGCAACAGTAACTCTGTTTATTCATTCAGATATTTGGCAATTTGACCATTTTACTGAATCCCTACAATGCTGAGATCCAGAGACATAAACCTCTGCTATAATTCTTGAGTCCTGAGATGACTGGCTGGGTTGGGATGTGAACTCAAAGACTCAGAGTGTGGGAGGATTAACACAGAAGAACATGAGAGTCCTCTGCTGCTGAGTCAACACTGGAGGTTTTTTAAAGATTATTTTGATTTATGACCTTTGTATGGTGTCACAGGCAGGACAAGCCATCTGATGGTTTCAGGGAATAAAGATTTCCAGGCTCACAGCAGTTTTACAGTTCAGACATTGCTTTTTAATAAACTCTCCATTTATTTTGCCCAGAACATGGGCAGCCTGCCATATTGCTGTGGATCTTGTGTTGACTTTTACTATTTAAAAAAAATTGCATTTATAGTTGCTGGATAAGCACACTGTTTTAGTGCAGTGGCTGAATTGCTACGCAACACTTTGATTGCTAGATTTCTGGACTCTTGAGGTGGCAATCAGCCAGCGACCTGATCCTGTGTGTAGCCAAGCTTTACTATTAAATTACCCTTTTACACTACATTATCTTCATCTTCTTTGCAAAGAAAGAAAAAGCCTTTTTTTAAGGAAGTCACAGATATTAACAAGTATTTGTCAATGCCGAATGTTTGCTTGCTGGTATTAGCATTGGAAATGCAGGAGTTGGACAGATGCAGAATAGGAATGGCAGTGAAGTGTTGAACTTCATGTCAACCCCACCTCCATCCTATAGAGATGGACAGGCATTGGGGTAAGTGTTTGGGTCGTCGCCCATGACGGTCATGCCATGTCACCTCACCCTATTCTGCAGACACCGACACATGTTGAGGTGTGCCTTAGGGTGTTTGGCTTTACAGTCACCTCATTCCATGAGGACATATGCTGAAGTGGGTGCAGCATAGGACAATGGGGTGAAGTCTGGGCCCGAAAAGTCAAGGTACACCTCGATGCCTGTCAGTAGCTGGGGGTAGGACGGCATGAGCAATACAGTCGGCAATCCAAAGGCACACCCCAATGCCTGTCAGTCTGTACAGGGTGGGATGTTATGGTTAGAAACCCTAATGCCCTGGGTGTTTATTTGCACTACAAATTTTCAACATGGCTTTTTGTAACCCCACCTCGTGAAAGCATTTGGGACCTCTTCTCATGAAGAGTGGCAGTGTGATTTTTGTCAATGTGTCCCAATCTTTGAGTTCCAACAGCTACCATGCCATTCTGTGCCACATGTATGAAAACACAGATCAGGCAGAAAGTGAAGAATGACAGCTGTACCATCCATAGGGAGGTGTGAAGAGATGGCAATGTTGAAACTCTGAAATAGGAATATTAAAAATGCTCAAACTTCCATGCATATGTGGAAACTGCACAACACATGCATGTAACACAGTCATTTTATGGACTTTTGTCACCAGATTTTCAATATAGGCATTCTAGGACCTCTGCTCATGAACTGTGATTTTCTTAATGTGTCCCGAACACTGATTTCCCACAGCGACCACACTATTCTGCTCTGGAAGTGTAAAAACACATTTCAGCCAGGATGTGAAAAATGACAGCTGTACTGTTCATAAGGAGGTGTGGAAAAATGGCAATGTTGAAAATCTGAAGTGCAAATATTAAAAATTTGTGACGTTACAAGCATGCGTGGAAACTGCGCAACACACACTCGTAACATAGTCATTTTATGGACTTTCATCACAAAATTTTCAACATAAGCATTTTAGGACCTCTGCTCATGAACAGTGTCACTGTGATTGTCTTAATGTGTCCCAAACACTGATTTCCCATAGCGACCGCGCTATTCTACGCCAGAAGTGCGAAAACACATTTTGGCCAGGATGTGAAAAATGACAGCTGTACTATTCATAAGGAGGTGTGGAAAAATGGCAATGTTGAAAATCTGGAGTGAAAATATTACAAATTCACGGAGTTATGAGTGTGTGTAGCAACTACGCAACACACGTGCGTAAAAACAGTCATTTCTTTGATTTTTCCCACCAAATCTTCAACATAGACTTTTTGAGAGCCCACCTCATGAACACTGGTGCTGTCATTTTGTTTATCAGTCCTGAAAGGATATTCCACACAGTGACCGCGAAATCACCTTTTGGGAGCGAATAACGCCATGACAGTTCACGTGGAGGGGTTGAAAATTTGATGCCAAAATTCCCAAAAATGCCTGAGATATGCACCAAAGTTGAAAAAACACTATTTATGCCATTATACAGCATTTCCTCAGTTCGCAGTCGGCTTTGAAGAGTGCAGACGTGTTCCCGGTCCACGAAAGATCATCGCGCTGGGCTCCAGAGGTAAGTATGGGGTGGGGGAGGCAAGGTGTGCAAAGGGTGGGCACGAGTTGGGGTGTGGGTCCACTGGACTCAACGAGGGACCGTTTTCTGATTTATAGGAAAAAAACAAAAAACAAAAGAAAAAAACATTGTCGGGCATTTTTTTTTACCAGGGACATTTGGCATGCTGGGGTGGGCTCCCAGCATGCCACCTAAGTGTTTTTTGGGGAGACTGTAGCCAACAGGGGATTGGGCACCCCTGTTGGCACATATGGGGGGGCAAGAGTCGAGGGGGATTGGGAACCCCCTCAGCACAAAATCAATGTTTTGGGGGGGACAGTATGCCAACGAGGAGTGGGCTCCCCCATCAGCAAATTACACTGGGAAGGGGAGGACTGAAGCCGACGGGGATTGGGCCCCCCATCGGCATTGGGGTCTGTCTAATATTGTTTATGAACATGACAGCGGCTTGCCACTGCATTCACAAACAATATTACACTAGGCAACGTTCTGCCCTGCAATGATGGGTCACTGCCTCATTGCAGCAGAATGGCTGACGCTGCAATGATGAGGCAGCCCTTGATTGCTGCGGTGAAAACATTACAACTTGGTGTCACTTTTGGAAGTCAGTGTCATCAGCACACTGTGCCTCTATTGATCCACCAATGCCAAGCCCCTAAATGCAATGCCTCCGTTGGCTGCCACAGTGCCGCACCTCCACAACTCGCTTCTTTCCTAAGCTGCCACATAATGTTTCTTGTGCACGCAAGCAAGCAAACACAAAAAGATTGACTGTACTGGGTCTGAATTTGTATAGTGCTTTAAATAAGTATTTTTGATTTTGTAAAATACAGTTCCCTTTGGTTTCATTGAGACAGAAAACATCCCCCACATTAGCTAGTTAAATTACTTGCTTTTTGAAAAGGATGTTTTAAATGCAAAAAAGTTTTCAAATGTAAAAAAAAAATGGACAGTTTCTAGTTACGTCAATGTCAGGAAGTGCAGTGATATATCCAGACAATGTGCTATCATGTTGGAGCTATTTTCAAAAGTTGGACTAATCTGCAGCATTTCAAGCTGATTTATGGTAACTCACAGTCTTACATCCAATATGGATAAAAAGTGCTAGACACAGATGTAAATCATCAACCAGGTTAATTGTGTCATTGCACAAGTATTTCTGAACTTTTTAAACTAGACATAACTAAGTTAGAGTTTACAGATTGTACTAAAGTATGTCCAACCTCGTCCAGCCCTTGCAGTTTGGACATACTGTATGGTAGGGGCAATTTGCTGTTATGTCCAAGTTTGTACTCAATAAAAAAATTGCAACTAGACATAGAGTAAGTGTTGATCTCCCTCTAGACTGCATTTGTGAGCTTATCTGCTGCATTTAGGTAATCTGTTTTTCAATTGGTTTTAAAACCACAAGACACAAAAGTTTTGTGGAGCTTGTGTGCCCACTAGAGCTTGGCCTACGCGTCAGTACACTTGTTGTGGAAAAGTTTCACAGGAAGTTACTCATTTTGCAATGTTTTTATAGGGCAAAGATGTATTCTGTACAATCCATGAAAAACTCTTCAAGAAGACTAAAAGAATCCTACAGTATGGGAAATAGTCTGCCAAAGACATTTTAACAGAAAATGGGGGAGGGTTAAAGTTCATTTGTAGAGAGAGAATCACAGAGTTGCAGTGTTTTCACACTCAGTGGGCTTGTTAAATGCTACTTGCCTCTCAGACAGGGAGGTTGTGTGTAAAAGCTATTCTAGAAATGGCAGATGCAAAACACCCAGAATTAGGAAACAAACTTAAAAAAAAAAATAAAACTTAAGCAGGAGAAGAATCTGCATTTATTTAGTATGTTTTATATACACTGTGTCCCAAATCAATTTACAAGCAATGAGAGACTGGTAGTGATGTGACTGTAAATGTGGTGATGGCTATTTTGCACAGCAACCTGCTGCTGTGGACAATTGCCTGAATCAGTTTTATGGGAAGGAGAATGTTGGCCATGATACCAGGATGAATCCTCATCTCCTGCAGAAAGTGCCTTGGGTTCTTTTACTTCTACCTGGACACCCACCATGACAACATCAGTGATGGGCAAGCCTTGGTTTAATGTCTCAGTCAAAGGACCGCACAGCCTGACAGTACAGCCACACCCTTGTATTGCACTTGGGTGCTGGCAATTATGGTGTGAGCCCAAGTCCCACTGTGAGACTAGAACCCATGGCTTTCTGGCCAAGAGGTGGGATGTGCTGCCAGCTTAATCAAGCTGGCAGTCCTAGTTGCAAGTTTATTGGCACAGTTTTTCCCATATTTGGGTGTTTTAAAATTGTGGGGATAAAAGAATTTTAATTTTGATGACCAGGTGGGTACTGGCTGCAGTGTCACTGCCTGGCTTTAGCCTAAATGCTGCAGAGTACAGACTTTTTGAGACGTTCCTTACTTTACTTTTTTTGCAGTATGTTTTATTCAGTATTTAATACATCATATATAATATCCCTCCTGAAAACACAGGGCCCAATCCACGAACACCATCAGAGCCTTGAACACCCACGCAGGAGTGTGTTGTTGACAGTACTGTGCAAAGATGCTACTGAGCACATCTGAAGACCTCCATACATCCACAGTCCTAGGTGTGCACCCCCTCTGCACCCAATCCCTAGTGATCAATGTGTGTATGTGGGCGGCCAGTTTTGAGACATGCACAGATTAAGGGTGGGGCCACACATATGAATAATTCTAGAAATGGTAGATGCATGTCTGATGAGATAATATGTAAAGGCCAGCAGTCTAGGGGGTTACCATACCAATGCTCAGCACCCCACCCCAGAACACATGCTCCTATTTTGGGCCAATATTTGTCCTCTTCCTTGGTCAAGCTGGCATATAGCTATGGCAGCACTATTGTGGCAAATTTTGTCTAAACTTTGGGCTTGCATTACCATTTATTATATGACAAGTATCTGCTCTAAGCCAATCAAAGCGCAGAATACCTGCCAGTTATTTTCCCACAAACTACCTTAAGAAAATCCAGAGTCATTTATTCAACTAAACCCCTCCCACAGAGTAATTTATTGAAGTAAGCCCCTGCCACAGCCATTTACTCAAACCTTTCCAACATCCATGATCACTTGTTCACACAGATTCTGACCTCAACCCTCCAACCCTCTTCCTCCGCATCAGTAACCCCCCCCAAACAACATTGCGCTCCTGCATATAAAAATATTCTGTCAGTTTAGAGCTAAAAGAGCTAATTTTTTTTTTGTGCCTCTTACTAATCCCCCTCTCCCCCGCTCACTCTGCCACTACGGACAAAAATTAAACTGCAGTCATTTTTTCTAACAGTCCCCTGGCCAGCCAATCAGTTCACACTCACCAGATTTTCACTCCCTGTTACAAAACGTACTGTTACTTGGCTACTGCCGGTCTCTCTGAAATCCCCATCTCTCTTACTTCCTTGCAGACAGGCTCCAACAGCCACACGCGTTGACTTGCACTCTTAAGGTGAAGGTATGTGCTTCCACTACCTCTGCTGCCACTAACCTTGCTACTTAAATTTATGCTGTTCCCACTGACACGAACCTGGTTCTTAAAAAAACTACTAAATTCACTCCAAATCATATAATAGTAATAACATCCAGTGAGTTGGAGTATATTTGCAATAACTGGCTTCTGTGGTGATTAAATGCCTCGGCTTTGCCTCGGCGTTTAATCCTCACAGAAGCCAGTTATTGTTTCGTATACTCCAACTCACTAGATGTTACCACTTAAATGAATATGGCAATTCTTGGTGAACTGCCATATCCTACAAAACATGAATTGAATGTATGCTATCTGGCAGAGCTCCAACACGCCAGAACACCCCCCCCCCGCCTGCTCTGCAATAGTGAAGAACAGTAGGTGGAAGTAGTAGATGGTGTCTGGTGGGGACTGGCATTGGGGTGCTATGCTCCATGGTTGGAAAACGTATGACTGGTGTGCGCCTCAGACTTTCGTTGTGGACGAGGCCCATACTTGTCAATGCGTTCATATCTTTACATAAATACTGAATAAGCCAAGTCCATCAGGCACAGTTCTTTCACTAACTCAAGCTACTACTAGATTTTCTTTACAACTCTGGTTCTAGTAATAAACAAAGTAAAATGGCATGCCAGAAAGGGCCCTACTGACCTAATGGCATGACCCCAGCTACTCCCCCAAATTGTTTCATGCTGCCCTCCAGCACAAGGTTCGCCTAGTGCCACAAATTCTTCCAGCAAATGGAAAACCCTAAGCATTAACTAAGCCACTACTTCAGAGTTGCCATTTCCAGGAGACATGCACACTTCGTGAAAATCCACTCTTTTGTGGCTTTTTTTTACCAGCAAAGTACAAACAGAAACTACACAAACTGCATCACGTGATGGGACATTTACCTGAACAGTAGAACTTTACAGCATCCCTATTTGTTTGCCCTTGTTAGCATTGCCTGTATCATATATTTACTATTTATTTTGTTTTTCATTATTACTTGATTAGCAACTGTACAGCCTCAATCTCATACGAGAGTTTGCTAAATAAACCAATTCATTGATTTTAAAAGACATCATTTTAGCCAGTGGGAATTTCTTATAGGTAGTAGAGTTCATTAAAATCAATATATTGCTTCATTCCATATATATCTGCAAGGCAACAATCACATATTTTCCTCAGAAGTTGATAACTTGCAAAATAACAATCTCAAGTTTTCAAAGGGGAGGCAAAAGGCCAAGAATTTAAATGCGTAAAAAAGGGCAGCAAAAGAAAGGTGAGGACTTGTCCTTTCAGATTTACACATTTGGGGGATTTCTCAGTTGCAGCATTGAAATCTGATTAGTTATTTGCAGCTCTGAGAAAAACCCAGGAGGTGGACATAGGTACCTGAATTTTATGAAATGACACAAGCTGTGGTCATTTTCTAATTATAAGTACAAAAACCAAGGGCTGCATCTTATCTTCTGGAGCTGAAAATATCGTAAATATCTGTAGAGAAGAAAATTGTCCACTGGGTGATAAAACAGTTTAGCTTTAGCTTAGGTTCAACTTGTGCCCCCAATGAAACTGACCCATATTTCCAAAATTGGGAAGTGCTAGACATTTTTCAAACTGAATAAGACAGGGTACATGTTATTTTGAAAAAAATCTGGTAAACAAACTACCATTTAGACTGGAGAATGAGAGGTGAGGTGAGGTGAGTACTATAGACATTGATTGTTAAGACAATACTTTTTTTTATTTTTTATTTATTGAAATCTTGGAAGGCACTATTGAGCTAAAAGCTCATTAGATAGGTTCCACGTCATGTAAGTTACAGAGAAGGGAAAGATTATACTGCCAGCTAGCAACATTGACAATGAATTAAGGTGACAAGGCAATACAGTCAAACAATGGCATCAGCAAATGACAACAATATAGTGAACAACCAATTGCAGAGAACAAGGGTACACAGAAGAGAGGTACAGAAAGCTCTTAGAGACAAGATAACATATGGAGGGGAGGATCTGCCCATGGGCCTAGTTGAGCAGAAGAGAGTGAGACTTAGACATTGGCTAGGAGAACCGAGTCTGGGAGAATACAACAAAGGGAAGGGAGACTCCACCCAGGATGCCTTTTCGGCAAGGAAGAAGAAAGGGAGGATCAGGGAAGTGGGTGGAGGGTGGGGGTAACAAGGGGGAGATAAATGAGGGAGACCGAGGTATTGGGAAAGTCCAGATAAGACAGGATGAGGTCAGAAGATAGAAAGGGAAGGAGGGAGGGAGGGAGGCGGAGGTAGGAGGGGAAGGGAGGGGTGAATAAGAATGAGGAGGGAGGTGGTGTAGAGAACAGACAATGAATCAAGGAGAAGGATGTTGGGGTGAAGGGAAATGTGAGGAAGTGAAAGGGAGGAAGGGAGTGGGGGATTGGGGAGGACGAAGATCTACAAGTCAGGTAGGTAGTGAGAAGGGGAGGAGGAAGATTAAGTGCTAAGTTCTGGGTATAAGCAGTTTAGTGGAAGCAATCACAGCTGGCGTTTGCTACTAGTTTTTGCCATAGCTTCCTCTTAATTGAGCCCAATAAACTTTTTTCTTCAGTAATACACAGAAGATCCTTCTGATATTTGATCTCTAGACATTGTATTACTCTACAAGTATCCTACATACCCAAAGGGACAGGTATCTGCCTAAACTGGCAGAGTTAAATAAATTACTTCCTGTTAAACATGGAAAATAAATTTCAAATATAAAATGGGCAATAGAATCCCTGTGTTCTGACTGGTTGAGACTTGGTTCTAGCCATGACAGTAATAGAGTACCATCAATAGCTAAAAAGAAGTCCATGTCAACCAAGGCAACTCACAGAATTCATAAGCCACTTAATTCCTAATTTCCATCACGAACATGGCTGCAGCCTTTACTCATATATAAAAAAAATCAACTAGGCCCTAAAAAAATATAAGTCTATTAAATTAAATAGAGTAAGGAAAAATGCAATGTTGTTTACACCCATGAGCCCCCCTTACACAGATATACACATTTTAAAAATCAGGTAGTATTCAGAGTTTCCATTGCTTGTGTTTCTTTGATGACTATGAAAACTCTCGCTCCCATCCCTACTACTTTGCCAGAGAACTCCTTGCTCCTTACCTAGCAACAGATAAAATTCAGGTTCTGGCTCCACTTGAGGTCTGTGTGTGTGTCTTCGTGTGTATGCCAGTGGAACTCTGAAGAATTTTGAAATTGTGTATTCCATGTTACCATTCTGTGTGTGTGGGGGGGCAGCATTCTACCACTGGAATAATGCTGAGCTTTGAATTCTTCTGTTCCATGGCAAACAATCACGCAGTGTATTGAGTGTGAAGAAAGAGAGATGACTGACAGGTGAAAAACATCTGTGGAAGGACTATTTTACATTATTTAGCAACATTTTAGTATATTTTGTGTGGCTTTGAAAACTTTTAGAATGTTCTTTTTTTCAAAGTTGCCTATGGGCCCATTTTATTTAAGTAATAAGACATGGCTGGGTGTTGATTGTACCAAAATATCTGCACACCATGATGCTAAAGGCACTTGGCCGTCACTATGCCTCTGGGTGTGCGGGTATCTCAGTACCACCAATACCCAGCCATGTCTTATTGCTTATTTAATGTTGAGCACAGGGTGTACACAGTAGTGTGTAGAGCTGTGTTTTTTGGCTGCTGCTCTTATTACTACTGGATTTTCTTTAAAACTCTGGTTCTAGTAAGAAACAAAGTAAAATAGCAACACAATAATTTAAGGTTGGAAGGCTCTTTGTCCATAATGTCCCCCAATCACACACATTTTACAAGTAGGGATGAAAATATTTTGCGAAGACTTTTATTTTTAATTACAATTTATTTACTCAGAATAGTCTGACTAAGATGTAACTTCTCTTTTCAGTTGGGGGCCTGGTTTTCCCCATTTCTACAACTGGTTGGGCTGCAGCACAGGGAGGCTTAAAGAGCGCCTGACACAGTTGAGACAGTTTTGAAAAAATGTAATATTCAGGCATAAATGTAGCTTATATATCATATATTATCCTGTAATTCTCACACTTATTTCTGTATTGCTATGGATAGTTGCATGACTACCGTATCTCTACCCTTACAGCTCTAGCTGTCTGCCTACACCTGACATCATAATTCTGTTTATGACATCAAAATATGCTGCTGTGGAGATAATTATGACGTCATAAACAGGATTGTAATGTCACGTGTAGAGAAGCAGCCACAGTAGATATAGTCTAGGGGACAGGGATCTTGTTTCTATGGAGCTGTTTTCAGTAATAAAGAAAATTGGAAATTAATAACTGAAATTTTTTTTTTTTTTAGTTGTTTAACCAGAACTAGCACACTAAGCTGAAAGCTTTTTTACAGGTGTGACCTGGGAGCACAGGGAAGTTAAGTGACTTGCTTAGAGTCACACAGACTGCAAGTGGAAGTTGTGGGCTTCAAAGCCAGGTCTGGTCTGCTGGATGTCACCAGATTTGCAGCTCAGAGCCTTAAACCACTGCACTAAACTGCTTCCCAGAAAATATATGAATTAATAAAGAAAATGGGATGGAGTTGAATATAAATCTTACTTTTTTTAAAGTTTTCCTAATGCTGTCAGGGGCTCTTTAAGTGACTTGCACAAGGTCACACAATGAGTATTTGGCTCTAGTGTAGTTTGAATCTGTGACCCTCTGTCCACTTGCTGGTTGTCCCACAGGTTCATTACATAGGTTTACTATCCTCTAGGAGAAAAATGGCCTCCTAATAGGAGAAAAATGGCCTCCTAATGTAAGTCCTGAATTCACCACATCTATGCTTAAAGGGGAAAAGTAAGAGCCCCTCACCCACTGTGGTGCTGGTTCAAATTTGTACTTATGTGTGGAAAAAAACTAAACTTTTACTTACTGTTTGCTGCAGTGTAGTAGATTGTATCAAGCTGATTCTGCTGACCCCCAAACTGACATTTGCTATAACCAGAAATCCCAGAATTCCTTGTAGTTTACATCAGAGTGGGGCTACAGCAGGTGGAGATTCAACAGCCTGATAAGCTGAAATCAGATGTATGTCACTCCCGCTATTCTCCCGGGACTAAGTATAATCCTTCGTGACAGTACTTAGCCCTAGCAGGACCAGCAAACAAAAGATCAGAGCTTATAAAAGCTCTGACATGCACTGCAGGCTATTGAATCTTCCACTTCTGCAGCCCAGCTCTCAAATCAGCTACAGGGGATTCTGGGATACCTGATTACAGCAAATATCAGCTTAGGGGTCTGCAAAATCAGTGTGATGCAATCTACTACACTGCAGTAAACAGTAAGTTAAAAAATGTTTTTACATACAAACTGCAAATTGGGATCAGCCCCACAGCTGGGTGTGGGGTTCTCAGTGGTGACTGTTCCCTTTTAAATGTGAAAGATATTTTTTTAGATGCTGGAAAGATTGTGAAGTGGAGACAACTGATAATAAATTTTGGCACAAGATAAACTAACTAAAGCACCAAGCTTTATAGTCTTCATTCTGTTGTTGCAGAAGGGACCTAGAATGAGACTTACAAAATGTCTCCCAACCAAAGAGAGATGGTAAGGTCTGACGCATGACATGGGTAAGCTGATCCACGTTATACGAAGGACGCTGTTACAAATATATGGATAATATGCATTGCATTAATTGACCCACTTTTTTTTTCTTTAGGGAAATGACACAGTACAGTCACAAGACAGTTTGATGCCTTTTATTGAATTAACAGATGGCTAATACAAAGATGTGTTAGTACGCAAGCTTCCGACCACACAGGTCCCTTCATCATATGTAATCTGAGCAGAGACCATTGAACATGTGGAGAGTTACGTATAGCAGAAAGCAACAGTGGTGTGAAATAAGACTTCTCCATAGTCAGACACCCCTTATCTCTTTGACCCCATCATCGCTAGTGCTAGGTGATATTTTCATTTCTCTTGCAAATATTGCACAAAATTGCTGATTATACATTTGCACAATTTTTATGAAATTGTGCCAAAATCTGCTGTAATTTCATGCAGGCTTTTTTATTTAAATGGTGCTTTTTTCCCTAAACTGTGCATTTAAAAAAAATTAAGTTCAATCGAAGGTTACATTTCAGAAAATGGTGCCAGCTTTTCTAAACTGCATAGTTTTGAAAACGTTTTTTAAATGTGCAATTTCACATGAAATTGGGCATTATAAATACACTTTTCTAGTTCAAAAAATTGCATAGAATTATGTGGAGCTGGCGCAATGTTGTGACGTGGGTGGACAACTGATTTTTTTACTTCACCTTGCACTAATCATCACCCCCTCATCTCCATGCCACACTCCCCTACTCCTCTAACTCTGGGATTCATTCGCTGCCTCATTTTACCATTCCCACTGTTGGGTGGGGGTCCTTTAGCTCAGCTATGTCATCAACTAAGAATAGCCTTCCTAGCTCACTACGTGTCCTCGACCCTGTAATCATCTTCAAATCCTTCCTTAACAGAACACATTTTTGTGTAGCTTGCATCTCCTGCCCTCACCCCCCCCCCATGCCAGTCTAGCCTCAGTACAGGCGTGTGCAATTCATGGCCTGCCCATCTCCCAAATTCCTTGTTTTTACACTGCTGTACTTGAATAATTTTGCTGTTTTTTTTTCCTGTGGTGTTCCCTCGTAAATTGCTTTATCATATACTGTTTGAAATATACGATATACGATAATATTGAATAAATACATGTAAATCAGAGGCTGCATTGTCTTGTCAAAGAGCATAGGCATTGTAACCAGGAGACCCAGGTTCAAATCTTGCCACACAATCACTGTGTGACCCTGAGCAAGTCACTTAATGTCTTCGAGCTTCAGTCCACCAACTGTAAAAACAGATAAAATGCAGACACCCCCTTCCCCCTAAAAAATGAGATGCTGCTTCTAAGCTGTGCTATCCTGGATAAATAAATCCTAAAAAAAGTATTTGTATTATTTTGCATTGAGTGGGGTCTGGTACTAAGCAGAAGGTGGAGGCAGTGGCTGGAATGGTTATGATTTGTTGCTGGGGAGACATGTACGTGATGGAAACTAATTGGAGGTGCAGCACATGTACAGTTATTTAAATGCATTATCAGAACACTAAATTGTAAATTTTGTATCTGATGACAAATGCCAGTCAAGCACATAGGTGACACAATGGATATGATATGAGTTGTAATGGAAAAAGATATGGACATTTGTGGAAGGGGGTCTTGCAAGGGGCAGGAAAAGAACGCTGCTCAAAAGATAAGCAGAAAGCACTGCACCTCACTGGAAGGGTGAAGTCGGGGGTATCTATAATGACAGGGGGGCAGAAGTAAGGCTAAGACCTGGGGGAGGCATGCTTGGGGCAGATGCCTAAATCACTTCTATAAGGGAGGTCAGGCAAAGAGAAGGATTCTATCCTATCTAAGCTGAATCTGGGGTTCCTCAAGCAAGCTGAAGGATATGTGGGATAGAGCAGGAACATAAGAAGTGAATCACAGGAGACACACTATTACAAAATATCTTTATATTTGACATGGTTGTATTTGTAAAACACTTTCTTCTGTTGTGACTCATTCACTAAAGAACCTGATTTCATCCAGAACCCAACTCCTGTCATAAGATCTCCGACCCATATTTTTTTTAATTCTTTCAGTAACCGGGTAAGGCTCACTGGACACAAGTGCCTGTTTTCAGGGGTGACCCCAGGAGCATTGGGGGTGGCTAAGTGACTTGTTCAGAATTGCACAGTATGCAAGTGAAGGTAGTGGGGATCAAACCCAGATCTTATAGATGTATCAAACTCATTCACAGCTCATTACCCTAACCACTAGGCTATATTGCCAGCCAGCAAATCTGGTTCTGGAAAACAAAAGAAGAAGACCATTTTGTGTTCCTTGTCAATAACTGTATCATATTCTAACACCAGTGTAAGTACATGTGAACTAACACTGGGGTCAGTAACACTGAGCCTTTTAAAGTTGGTTTACAAAACAGAAAACAGCGGCTAATGTATCTTTGAAGATTAGCAGAAGTATTTAGTCATTCCTGTCCCCACCTGAGGGCTGCTGGGCTTGACCTTGACCCCCTCCTGCTGCCATGTTTGTTTAGTTAGATTTAACTATTTACACAGTGTGTTTCTCTTGTCTGATGTTTACCGGTGCTCCTCCACCCTCCCCAGTCCATGTTCCTGCCACAAGCCAAAGGCCCTTTGGACTGCTTGCTGTGCTTTTATGGGGCTGCCTGCCTGATTTCATTTTGGCCTTTTAGCTAGTATTAGATCTATAATGTCAGCAGGCATGATTGACTATTCTATTGACAATCAAGTTGACCCTTGTTCGACAGGCTGACCTGGCCCATATTTCACTATCAGCCTCTGATGTGCATGAGTGAGACTGGCGGCTGCTCAGAGCAGCTGGTTACAGCAGAAAGAAAACAGAAGAAATCACTCCCTCTGCTACAGGGCTGCTGAATTTATACCACTTGGAAGAAATAAAATAGAAGCACTCTATGGCAGTATGTGCCAATTATAGTTATGTTGAAAGGCTGGTCCTCAAACCGTAGCTTAATTTTCTTATTTTTATTTACTACTTCCCCCTACTCATGCATTTCTACTGTTGAACCAGACTGTACTTTGATCTATCCACCACAGCCTGTCTTAGTATGATGTGAACTGTGCATTTGCACAGGTCCCCAAGAGCAGGGTCCCCCCCCCCAAAAGCCTCAGCTGTCCTGCTGGCTTATTTTCTTCCTGGTCCTCTATGTTGTAATTCAAGTAAAGTGCAAAAATTACACAAAATTAGCTGAAAATGATGATATAAGGAGGCCATGGTAGGGATGAGGATGTTCCTTGGGGGCTTTGTGACTTCTGATATGGGGCCCCAGCAAAGAGGTTCACACAGGGCCCTGGGTAGCTAGGGCTAGCACTGCCATCTACAAGCCTGCAGTACATTCCTACACCCTCTGGAGCAGCTGTGACCGGCCAACAGCTACTGATTACACTCTTATATCCCAAATTCAATTCTCTGGGTGACACTAACAAAATGGAACCATTCCAGTTCATGCTGGGGTGGGGGGTGGGGAGGCTGTGGATCCAGAGATCTAGGCACTGCAATGGGGAAGGGGATGAGCATAGTATTTTTAGTTGGGAACAGACACCTGATCCAGGAGCAAAGTCTCCCCAACAGCAGTCCTGGGATGGAACAATTGAAACCCTGTGGGGTTGGTGCCACCTGTCTGCCTTCTTGGTTTGTCTATAGTGAAGAGCTTTTCCCAACAAATAAATTCATCCTATTTGATAATTTTGCTTGGACTATATACACTATGTCTTGGTCAATTCTGGGTGCTAACAGAGGACTGCAGATATTGGGGAGAGGATTCCTGAAAAAAGCAAATGTTTTGGTTGTTCTTCTATGTCTATGAAATCAACAAGTGGATAAAGCTGTGGGGCCAGATGGGGCACACCCAAGAACACTTAAGGAACTTGGGAGGGAAATAGCAGCCCCCTTAGCAGTGCTCTTCAACAAATCGTTGGAGAGCAGGGAGGTTCCAGAGGACTGGAAGAGAGCAACAGTAGTGCCACTCCATGAGAGCAGAAGCAAGCAAGAGTCAGGAAACTACTGTCCAGTTAGTCTGACTTCAGTGGTGGGAAAACTGATGGAGTCCCTACTGAAGGAAAGAATTGTTGCTTTTTTTGAGAAAAGTGGTCAGCTTGACACAAAGCATGACAGTTTCACAGCAGGGAGGTCCTGCCAGACAAACCTGGTAGATTTCTTTGACTGGGTCACCAGAACAGTGGATCAGGGTGGGGCAGTGGATGTGGTTTACCTGAACTTCAGTAAGGCGTTTGACTCGGTTCTGCACAGGAGACTAGTCAATAAATTGGAGAACATGGGAGTTGGGCATAAGATAACAAGCTGGGTCAGGAACTGGTTAAATTGGAGAGCACAGAGGGTATTAGTAAATGGCACTCTGTCAGAGGAGGGTAGGGTGAGTAGTGAAGTTCCACAGGGCTCAGTTCTGGGGCCGATCTCTTCAACATATTCATCAGCAACATTGCTGATGGACTGAAGGTAAAGGTGTACCGATTTGCTGATGATACCAAAATCAGCAAGAGGGTTGACACACCAGAGGAGCAACAAATCATGGAATCTGATCTTGGAAAGCTGGAGTAATGGTCACGGATCTGGCAATTGAAATTCAATGCCAAAAAATGTAAAGTCATGCACCTAGGAAAACGCAACCCAGGAAAACTGTACTCGATGGGAGGGGAGCAACTGGTGGATACAAGTCTAGAATGAGACCTGGGGGTGATCATATCAGATGACCAAATGGTCAGCAAACAATGTGGCATCTTGGGATGCATAGGAAGGGGCAACACAAGCAGGAGGCATCAAGTGATCATGCCTCTGTATTGATCCCTGGTAAGACCCCATCTGGAATACTGCATCCAGTTCTGGAGGCCACACCTCTGGAGGGATATAGATAGGCTGGAGACAGTGAAGAGAAGAGCAACAAAGATGGTGCAGGGCTTCCATCAGAAACCGTACGAAGCCAGACTCAGCGAATTCAATATATACTTCCTAGAGCAGCACAGGAATTGCAGAGACATGATAGAGACATTTAAATACCTTAAAGGCAACAACAAGGTACAGGTGCAGAACCTCTTTCAGGTAAAAGACTACAGCAGGACAAGAGGGCATGACCTTCGCCTCAATAGAGGTAGGTTCAGGAGCAATATGAGGAAATTTGTCTACATGGAGCGTGTTGCTGAACCGTGGAATAGCCTGCTGAAGGGGTGATGGGGTTAAAGACAGTGGGGGAATTCAAGTGGGCATGAGACAGGCATTGTGGGATACTCAAGCAGGCAGCTAAGTGGGGGGGGTAGTTAAACAAGGGCAAACTTGATGGATCATAAGTTCCCTATCTACTGACAGCTTCTATGTTTCTATGTTTTCTATGTCTCCATGTTATCTTTTCTATACTGTACTATGCAATCAGATTTTGGTATTGCTGTGTTTGGCAAACCTGTGTTGATTTTCATTCCTTTCTTTGTTTCAGAAGTATTTTGAAATTATGAATTATTCTATCCAAAATAAAACCGAATGATTAACTGATAGCAAAGTCCCAACATCATGCAATGGGACATACAGTAAGTGGGAGGCCGGCTCACTACCTGGCAGTCAGTGTAGACCAAGCTCATCTGCTGCAGTCTACGTAGAACTTTTGGTGCAAGTCACCTTACCTCCCCAGTGCTTCTGTGTCACCCTTAAAAACAGGTACTTGTGCCTAGTGGGCCTTAGCGAGTTACCAAAGAATAAAAAAGAAAGTCTATACACATGATGTCATCATATTAAGTGTCAGCATCTTAAGGTGCTCAAGCAGCTGTATTTCTCCTACCAGCATACAGCCCCATATTCCTGCTTACTTGACACTCTCTGGCTGTACCACCAAGGTGTTCTCATGTGCTGGCCAGAGCCACCCACTCTTCCAATGGCAGGAGGCATCTGAAACAGATGCTCAACTCTGCATCTACCATCCACTGAGTGACCCCCCTTTGCTCTTGGTTCAAATCTATGCCCTCAGAATGGTGAGCAAATATACTTATCATACAGTCACTGGATAGCCCCATAACATGATTTTCAAAATATGCAACAAACAGCAGCACAACACATTATGGGATATACACAGTGCCCTGAGGTATCGTCCTTCACTGGTCCCTTTCCATTGATACTGGCATTCACAATATCTGGAACTGTTCTTGGCAGGGCATCTATGAAAGTGCTCCAATATAGAAAAAAATCACACACTGGAGGTTTACTAGGTAAGTAAGGACAGAAGAAGGTCCTGGCCCATCAAGACTGTCCCCCACATAAGTGGGAAATTAGACCTGGTGAAAACTGTCAGAGAGCCATCTGTCTACACCACTTTTAAAGGAATCAAAGGTGTTACTATCAATTAGCTCCTGGGGGAGTTTATTCCAGAGCCTTGGGGTTCTTACTGAAAAGAACTATAGACTCTTCTTTGTTCTTGCTCTGTTAACTAGTAGTTGTTTGTTGTGAAGTCTGCGTACTAGTTTCCTATGTACCAAGCTAATGCTGCACTAATTCATTAATAGAGGTGACTGTAGTATTTTGTACAGAGACAGACGATCACCTCTGGTTCACCTAAGCTCAAGTGACTAGAGACCTGTTTTCTGTAATCTTTCGGTGTACGATAGTGGTGCTAAGTATGAAACCATCTTTGTTGCCCTACGTTGAATCTGTTCAATAGTGTGAATGTCTTTAATCATGTGTGGGCTCCACATAGGTGACCCATAATCTGCATAAGGTCTAATATGGGTTCTGTATAGGGGGATGAAGCATTCCTCTGTTTTTGATATGGATGTGCAGTTAACTCACCTTAGAAGTGAGTTTGAAGTTTTGGCTATGTGATTGCAGTGATTAGTGGAAGATAATTTATCATTTATCAACATTCCCAGATCTTTTCTACATGTAGAGGATTTTAATGTGTTGTTATTCAATTGGTATATTTGTTTGGGCTTATTATGACCTAAGTGAAGGACTGAACATGTGTCTGTGTTAAAAGACATCTCATTTCTTTGGGCCCATTCTTCTAATAAAAGAAGATTGTTTGCCAGAGCAGCTTTATTTATGTCATAATCCACTTTTCCACCTAATTTGGTGTCATCTGCAAATTTGGAGCGAGTGTTCCTGGAGTTAATCTGCATATCAGAGATGAATATGTTAAATAACACAGGGCCCGGAACCGATCCCTGCGGCACACCGCTAGTCACACCCACATTATTGGAAAATGATCCATTGATCTTGACACACCGAGTTCTGTTTGTCAGCCAGCAAACTATCCATTTAATTATGTTGGGGAAAACCTAATTGTGAAAGTTCAGATAAAAGAATATTATGTGTAACCCTATCAAAAGCTTTGCTGTAGTCCAGGAGAATGACATCCATTGGTGTATTATTATCCAACCCTTGATTGACAACATTGTAGAAGGCAATTAGATTGGTGGTACAGGAATATCCTTGTTTAAACTCATGTTGGGAGTGATCAATAATGTTGAGTTTTTGCATTTCAACCTCTAATATGTTTTTGATTATTTTTTCTTTTACTTTACATGGGATGGATGTGAGGCTAATAGGGCGGTAGTTGCTTACTAATGAACAATTTCCCTTTTTATGTTCATTGCACGCAGCACTAGAAACATAATGAGACAGCATTCTCAGAAGCAGGTTGTGGAGGCGCGGCACTGTTGTGGCCAATGCCCCCATAGTCTGCAAAGGCTTGTCCCACTTCCCCCAATGCCGTGTCACTGTGCTGTTGACACTAGTTTGGAGCGTTGGCACCAACTTGAGACAAATCAGTCACTGCAATCAGGGGCTGCTTCATCACTGCAGCATAAGCCTGCTTCATCACTGCAGCATAAGCCATTCGCTGCAATAAGGGAGTGATCCGTCATTGCAGAGTGGGATCTTCACAAACAATATTAACCCCTCCACTGTGTTTACTTGCTGACGGAGGCCCCAATCCCCGTCGGCTTCAGTGCCCCCCTGTTTCTGTTGCCGACGGGGAAGCCCACTCCCTGTCGGCATTAGGTAAACCCCCCGCTTTTATTGTCTGCCGATGGGGTGCCCAATCCCCGTCGACATAATGTTACCCCCCCAAAAAAAGAAAGCCTCTGGTGACATGCTGGGAGCCCACTCCAGTGTGCCACATGCCCCTGTAAAGTAAAAACGGTCCCACGACTTCTTTTTTTTTCCTGTAAAAAAGGAAACTGCCCCCCGGCGCTCTCCCTGCCCCCCACCCGCAACCCGTGCCCACTCACTGTGCACCCTGCCTCCCCGCGCACCCCCTCACCCTATACTTACCTCTGGAGTCTGGCGCGATGATCTTCATTGGACCGGGAACACGTCTGCAGTCTTCAAAGTCGACGCAAACTGAGGAAATGCCGGTAAGCTGTATAATGGTAGAAATAGGGTTTTTCCAACTTTAACGCATATCTCAGTCATTTTTTGGAATTTTGGCACCAAATTTTCAACATGGGGTATTTGGGACCCCTCCTCATGAATTCTCAAACTGTCATGGTGTTAATTGGCCCCGAAAGGTGATTTCGCGGTCACTGCGCAGGAATCACCTTTTGGTGCCGAATAATGAAATGACAGTGCCAGTGTTCATGGTGGAATCTCACAGCCTGTGTTGCAAATTTGGTGGAGAAAATCCAAAAAATGATTGTCTTATGAGTGCATTGCGAGTTGTGGCTTAACGCTCAGAATTCAATGAATTTGCAATATTTTCACCAGATTTTCAACACTGACAGGTTTTCATAGGTCCTTATAAGCAGTACAGCTGTCATTTTTCACATCCTGACTGAAATGTGTTTTCACAGTTCTGGTGCAGAATAACGCAGTTGCTGTGGGAAATCAATGTTCCAGATACATTAAGACAATGACAGTGGCAGTGTTCATGAGCAGAGGTCCTAAAATCCCTATGTTGAAAATTAGGTGATGAAACTCCATAATATGACTGTGTTACAAGCGTGCTTTGAACTGTTTCCATGCACCCTTATAACTTTGTAAATTTGTAATATTTTCGAGCCACATTTTCAACAGTGGCATTTTTCACACCTCCTTATGAACAGTACAGCTGCCATTTTCCACATCCTGGCTAAAATATGTTTTTGCACTCCTCCTGGAGAATTGCACGTTGTTGGCATTCTATTGTGACTGCTGCAGATTTCTTTGTGGGCAGAAAAAGGCGGCAATGCAGGCAGAAGCCCAGTACAAAAGGGCAGCCTGCAGCGGCAGGAGACACAGAATGAGCTAGTGAGGGAGGGGGAGTGAGTGAGCTCAACAGAGCTCTGTTGGGACTGCTGCAGATTTGTTTTTGGGCAGAAAAAGGCAGCAATGCACACAGGGGCCCAGTGCAAAATGGCAGCCTGCAGTGGCGGGAAAACCAGAATGAGCGAGTGAGAGAGGGTGAGTGAGCGAGCTCAACGGAGCTGTATTGTAATTGCTGCAAATTTTTTGTGGGCAGTAGAAGGCAGCAATGCAGGCAGGAGCCCAATAGAAAAGGGCAGCATGCAGCGCCGGCAGAAACGGAATGAGCGAGTGAGAGAAGAGGAGCGAGAGAGCTCAACGGAGCTTTGTCGGGACTGCTGCAGATTTCTTTGTGGGCAAAAAAAGGCGCCAACAGAGGCAGGAGCCCATTACAAAAGGGCAGCCTGCAGCGCCGGGAGAAACATAATGAGTGAGTGAGACAGGGGGAGTGAGCGAGCTCAATGGAGCGCTATCATGACTGCTGCGGATTTCTTTGTTGGCAGAAAAAGGCAGCAATGCAGGCAGAAGCCCAGCACAAAAGGCCAGCCTGCAGCACTGGCAGAAACAGAATGAGCAAGTGAGAGGGGGGAGTCATCAGGCTCAACAGACCTGCGTCGGTACTGCTGCAGGTTTCTTTGTGGGCCGAAAAAGCCACCAACACAGGCAGGAGCCCAGTACAACAGGGCAGCCTGCAGTGGCAGGAGAAACAGAATGAACAAGTGAGAAAGGAGGAGTGAGCCATCTCAACGCAGCTCTTTTGAGACAGCTGCAGATTTCTTAGTTGGCAGAACAAGGTGCCAATGCAGGCAGGAGCCCAGTACAACAGAGCAGCCTGCAGCACTGGGAAAAACAGACTGAGCGAGTGACAGAGGGGCAGTGAGTGAGCTCAACACACCAACGCAATCAACATTCAGCATTGACAAATGCTTGTTTAATATTGGCACTACTATAGCAGTTACCCAGTCGGATGGGACAGACCTTTCCTTTAGAGATTTGTTAAATATAATAGTAAGAGGAATAGCTATTTATTCTACTGTTTCAAGCAAGAATCTGGAATTAATGAAATCAGGTCCACAACCGGTGATCTTTTTTAAGTTTTTTAGTAAGGCAATTGTATCGGAAATGGTTATGGTATGGTCATTATATGTTCCCGTTGTAGTGATAGTAGTATTAGTACTGAGATTACCCTTCTTCTTTGAGAATACAGATGCAAAATAATTATTAAAAGTGTTGGCTATCTGTTTATCTGAGGTTATTATATTAGTGCCATCAGTAAGTGAGCCAATCTGTCTATTATTGCCTTTTTTGCTATTAAGATAAGAAAATAATGACTTATGGTCATCCTTGGAGTGAGCTATATGAAATTTAAGATTGCATTTTGCCTGTTTGATAGCCTTTTTTAGTTCTTTAACTGCATTTCTATATTGCCCTAGTATAATTTTGTTTGCATTTGCTGTGCATTTTTTTAAGTGAGCAAATAATTTTTCCTTGTTTTGAATCGATTTTCAGATTGAGTTGTTAAGCCAAGGGGGTATTTTACCTTTGTTATTGTATTTTTTTTTGTGTAGGTATATATGTTTTTTCTAGGTCTAGTATTCTGTTTTTAACAAGTTTCCAGGTTTCCTCAAGAGTTAAGGGGATAGGAGTTTTTCGTCCCATGGTGCATTTTTCAAACAGCTATTTATTCCTTCAAAATCAACTTTTTCATAATTAAATACCCGAAGACTGTTTTTGGATTTACTAAATTCATACTCCAGATCAAATATAATAGATTGATGATCGCTATTTCCCAAGGGATCAGAGACTGAGAGAGCTGAAACTTTGTCCTTGATATTGGTTATTAATAAATCCAATAGATAGCACCCCCTTGTGGGATCCTTGACAAGTTGTTCAAGTCCTGTTTCTTTTAAGGTTGAAATAAGATTTTTTCAGCAACAGTGGTGCCTATATTAGAAATCCAATCTATTGTGGACATATTAAAGTCCCCCAGAATCAAGACATTGCCTTTTTCAGCTAGAAGGGCAATATCCTGTGGTAATTCATTGGTATTCTCTACATCAGAAGATGGCGGGCAGTAGCATGTGCCTATATGAATTTGTGGATGTCCCTGAAACTGTATGGAGGCTCATATACTTTCTATTGATTATTCATGGGGATATTCACGGGAGTGGATGGTATCCTTAATGTATAGACAAACGCCTCCCCACCTTTTGTTTACTCTGTCTTTGTGATATAGTTTAAAACCAGATATTTCTTTTGTCCTTGAAGAATCAGAGTCCCACCATGTTTCTGTTACCAAAATGATGTCTATATTTAATAGATGGATTTTAGCTTCAAGTTCAGATCATTTAAGTAGATTTAGTGACTTAGCATTAAGAGACAATATTCTGCAGGATTTGGAAAGTGTAACTTTGTTTGCTAGAGACCTGGGTGTTACTCCATTGTCCCCCTAAGGTGTTAGTTTAAACTTCCGTTAATGTGAGAAAAGATTTTCCTGCCTAAGATGTAACTCCCCCTCCTACTGAGGTGGAGCCCATCCCAACAAAAGAGGGATGGGCTATCCACAAAAGTTTCCCAATGAGTGAGGCATTTTATGTCCTGGGAAAGTCACCATTTTCTCAGCCATTCAATAAACGATTTTATTTTATTGATGACATAATCAGTGACCCTGGGTACTGGCAAAACCTCTGAAAAACATACTTCATAGCCTGCTTCAACCAAGATATTGTTTAGGTTTATGATATTTTGTTTAATTTGATCCAAGTTACTTCTGTTGATATTGTTGGGACCTGCATGTATTATTACCAAAGAATTACCAGCGGCATTCTCCAGTATTTTGGGAACCATTGAAGTGACGTCAGAGATCCATGCCCCCCTGAAGCTAGAACAAATGCGATTACTTTTATCCAGATTACACACAGCCCTGTCCATATGTTTAATAATAGAATCTCCAAACACAAATATCTGTCTAGGTGTGGGTGTTGGTGTTACAGAGGTTGTGTGGTCAGGGGATTTCAGGTTTAGAGGTCTAAGGAAGTGCAGTCCCAAAAGTCATCCCAAAGGTGCCCATACCACACAAACAACAGATGAAGAATACACTCTACCCCTTTGAAAAAGTGGCTAAGCAGTCTAAGTTGCAACCAAAAAGGGCTTTTGTTGGCAAAGATTCACAAGCCCACAGAGCCAGACAAACACCTCAACATTTCCTGGATAGGATTTCCACTTCTCAGGAGCTATTAAAGAACAATAAAAAAGAAAGGGTGCTATCTCTACTTAGATGATCATCATGGACATCACCTTGAGCATCAAGAAGCAGGTTCTCCAAGATGCTTTCTAAGACAGCTTCCTGGTACAGATGGTAAAGGAGCCAACCAGATTACGTAACATTCTGGATCTCACGCTGACTAATGGGGAGTGAGTCAGAGAGCTTGGGGTGGAGGATCCGCTGGCAGGGAGTGACCACCACACAGTGTGGTTCTCACTTAACATGAGCGAGGAGGATGCAGGGACAGGGACCAAGGTGTTAAGACTTCAGGCAAGCTGACTTTGGCAGGATTAGGACATAGTGGCTGGGCACCTAGCCAGTATCCACCCACACATGGATGATAACCAGAAATGGGAAATTATCAAGCTAAGGCTCTCAGAGGCCACTATCTCTTGTACAAGGAAGGCTATGTCCAAGAAACTGAGTTGGTTAACCAGAGAGGTGTTGGAAAAGGTGAGGGTAAAAAGAGCAGCCTTCAGAAGATTCAAGAGATCCAATAGGAGGGAGGAAAGGGAAGAGTACCTGAAGAAATCAAGAGACGTGACCACAGCAGTCAGGGCGGCCAAAGCTTTGAGAGAGTTTAGGCTGCCACAAGGTATCAAGGAAGGGGAAAAGGATTTCTTCAGGCACATATGGGAGAGAAGGAACTGCAAAGACCCAATTGTAAGGATCAGGAAAGATGGGTGGAGAATGGGCCAGACCAGGCGGAAGTGCTCAATGTATACTTCTGTTCTATGTTTACTAGGGAAAAGGATGGGTCACTGCCACAGGAGATGGGGGTAGGCACAGGGGGGGTGACGGATATGGAAATCCCAGTGGGCAGGGTACTAGAAAGCCTAAAGGCCCTGCGGGTGGACAAGGTGCCTGGCCCTGACGGCATACACCCCCGGGTGCTGAAGGAGTTGGAAAGAGGTTCTGGCAGAACCAATAGCAAACTTGTTCAGTATCTCTCTGGGAACTGGGTGCGTACCCCAGGACTGGAAGATGGCACACGTGGTGCCCCTCAACAAAAGTGGACCCAAGGATGAACCAGGTAACTATAGATCAGTCATCCTTATATTCATTGTGGGGAAAGTAATGGAGATGTTCCTTAAGGAGAGGTTGGTAACCTTTCTAGAAGATAATGGTCTCCAGAATGGAAGGCAACAAGAGTTTGTTTCTGGCAGATCCTGTTAGAACAACCTGGTTGACTTTTATGACTAGTTGACAAAAGCACTCGACAGGGGTCATGTGGCGGATGTCCTGTATTTGGATTTCAGCAAGGCCTTCAATTCAGTGCCACATGGGAGGCTGATTAGCAAGTTGGGATACCAGGAAGCAGGGTTAAAAATGATGGAATAGGTCAGAAACTGGCTACAAGACAGGTAGCAGTGCATATACCGACCGAACAGTGAAACATCCACAGCAAAGACCATGACAGGGCAAGAAATCGACAGGTCGCTGTAATGGTCCCCACTGACACCGGCACTGCATCTTCCAGAGTTTTGCCCTCTCTCTGAGACAACTCCGACTTGGAGTTGGAGGTGCAGCACCCCAAAGAAAACACACTGGAGAACCAACAGCACAATACCGACACTAGGCATTGTGTCTGTCACTGTCAGGGATGTTGGCAACTTTGGTATCGCTGCGCTGTCAATAAACCACATCAGATGGTGGTGGTGGGAGGGGAACTCTCATCTCCTAGGACTGTAACTAGTAGAGTACCACAGGGCTCGGTACTGAGCCCAGTGTTGTTTGGCATTTTCATTGCTGACATCTCACATGGTATTAAGAACAAGATAAGTCTTTTGGCGGATAACACGAAGATTGGTGCTGTGGTGGATGACGCAGAAGGGAGACAGGGACTACAGGATGATCTGGCTAAACCTGAGTACTGGTCAAGCACTTGGCAACTGGTGTTCAATGCAAAGAAGTGCAAAGTCATGCACATGGGAGCAAGAAACCCAAGGAATTATCAGCTGGGGGGGGGGGAGTACAACTAGCAATTACAGAGGAGAAGAAAGATCTTAGGGTGATGATAACAGAGCAAATGAACCACTAAGCACAGCGCAGAAAGGCAGCAGCTAAAGCTAATAACATGCTGGGGTGTATTGCCAGAGGAATCACCTCCAGGAGAGGGGAGATAATCCTGCCACTGTACAGGTCATTGGTGAGGCCACAAATGGAGTACTGCATGCAGTTCTGGCGCCCGTGCTTAAGGAAGGATGTAAAGCTGCTGGAAGGGGTCCAGCGCAAAGCAACCAAGATGATCCTAGGAGTGGAGGGCAAACCCTATGAGGAGACACTGAGGGAGCTTAATATATTCCCTAGAGGAGATGAGGGACAGAGGGGATATGATAGAAAGCTTTAAATATGTGAAAGGTATAAACAAGACTTATACAGAGGGAATTTTTAAGTTAAAGGAAGGGAGGGACACTAAGGGACATGGTCTGAGATTGGAGGGTAGAAGATTCAGGAGGGAGATAAGAAGACACTATTTCATGGAAAGAGTAGTAACAAAGTGGAAAGCGCTGCCAGAAGAGGTGGTATCCTGTAAGTCAGTGGGCAGTTTTAAGAGGGGAATGGGACAAAGTGAGGAGGAAGGTCACTATTAAGTGGGGGGGGGGAGTGGCAGCTGCAGTATAATGGACTGCTAGCTGTATATTCAAGCAGACTTGATCAACCGTATGGCCTGTATCTGCTGGCAGTTTCATATGGTCATATGGACAGAATACATAGACTGAAGAATGGCAGTGGGAAGCACCAATAGGATGCCCATGTCCTCTAGATGAGGCAGTGGAAACTTGGGGCAGTATTGGGGAGGCTAGTAGATATGATACCCCAGCATTGGCCCCACCTCCTCCAGTGCAGGCAGACAGGAGTCCCAGTATGGAGGGTGATGAGAACCAGCATGGGTGCAATGGTGAAATGATGGCACGTGGTGGTGGTTGGAGAATCTACCCTACCAGTCAAGAGAGCGGCAGGTGGGGGGTAACATGGTGAGATGGCATCAGATGCCCCACCTCAATGAAGTCATACTCAAACATAACGGAGAAGATGTGGCAGGGCATCAAGGAACCAGACCATTATGGATCCGTCTGTCAGGGCAGGCAGTGATGGGATAACTGGAATCTGGAGGCCCCCAGCAATTTAAAGGTATGGGAATTGGGAGGTAGGGGTGAAGAGTCGGGGAGTTTGGGCCCTCTGTTTTCTAACTTTTGCATGGGTTCCTTTAACTTATAAGTGATAAAAGCAACAATTAGTGAAAGCGGGTACTTTTTTTTTTTTTAACTCAGCTTTATTCAAAACACATCAGATAGTCACAAACAAAAAATACAGTTGTTCGGCCGCAACATTCGGCCACATTTCTGTTAGTATAAAGCGATCCATAACTGTTGTATTGCATCTGTATTGCGTGACTTAACTAATTAATAACAATCAAAACTTCTATATTGCAAGTTATACACTTATTCAATACCGTGTGTATACCCTCTAATAAACCGTAACTTTCTTCCTTAAATGAAAGAAAAAGGGATTTTGCAGTGTAACCAAAGGGATTCTACATATGGACAATTCTGATTTCTGACTATAAGATTTTCTTACCTTTCTTTCCTTTGAGGTTATTCCAAGGGAGGAGAAATAATAAAGAAAAAGATTACCTGTGAAGGTCAGAGAGAACCAGGGGAGGGAAGGGTAAAACAAACCAAACCAAGATTCTGCAGGCTCCAGCCAGGGAAGAGTGTTGGGCAGTTGGGTATCTAGGCCACTCCACCAGAGATCCAAGGTATCACCCGGAACCTGAGATCCATGCCTGCCAGAGGACCTGTTCCAAAGTATCTAAAGCAAGTAAATAAATAGATTTGTAAGCAGGGGTTTATTATCTGTAGATGTGATGAGAAAGAACATTCAGCTCTGCTAGCCTTCTGTGTTTCAGAAAGGTGCTGGGTCTGTCTTTCTGGCCTGCCAACTAACCCAGACCCTCCAACGCTCCTCATGTTTGTCTTGTTGCAGGCACAACCTTGCTGTTATCGACTCCATTTTGTGTACTTTACACATGCTAGACTCCCACTCCTGTGAGAGGACCTGTACCGTGATCCAGTGAGAGGAGGTAATGCATTTTAAGGCGACTACCATGCAGATCAAAACCAGATTTCTGGAATCAGGGCTAAGCCTAACTGTGGCTGGGTGGCCTAAAATCCACTGGTTTAATTCTAGAGGGATGTCAGCCCCTGTAACATCATGTGTTATTTTTTGTATAGTGTTCCAAAATGGAGTCAACACCGGGCACTGCCAAATTATATGTGAGCGAGTATCATGGGATCCACAAAGTCTCCAGCATCTATCTGATACAGAAGGACGGTAGTGCCTGGTGATCGATGGGGCCCTGAAAAACCTAATCAAGACTTTCCAGTAAAATTCCCTCCATTGGGGGCTAGCCGTGACCTTCCAGCCCTTGACCAGTCTCATTCCCCAGTCGAGATCTGGGATTACTATCCCTGCTTCTTGTTCCCATGTTTCCTTTACATTTGATATAGAGTTACCTTGAACCTTCTGTGTGAGATTATATATATATTCCTGCTATGTATCTCTGGGGGTCTTTAATCTTTACTACCCAATAGATATGCAGTAGTCTTCCTACTCAGACGGGGTTCTGGATAGTTTTTGTAGGTTGCCTGGGGAGTTAATAAAGTGTCTGGCTTGCATGTACCTCAGGAACTTGGAGCTGTCCAACCCGAAATTCTCTTTAGCCCTACTATAGGTTATGCAGTGTCTGTTTTCAATGAATTGTGTGACTCTGGCAATCCCTTTCCTCTCCCATTTGACATATGCTGTGTCTGACCTCAGTGGGGTAGAACTATTTTCATATCTAATCAGAGACATAGAACCCAGTTCCAGGGGGGTAAATGTAAGTCTGTGGACTTTCTGAAGGATCTTCCAGCTGTGGATCACCCATCTGTTCTTAAAAGTGCATACTATTTGGGGGGAGTGTTAGTCAGGACCAGGGTAAAGAAGGGTTGTCTGGGCATCCCTGCATTTTCCACATCATACCACCCTGAGGAGTGTCTCTGTTTGGCCCAGGTACAGACTGCAGAGAGCTAGGCCACCAGATAGTACTTTTGAAAGTCTGGCAGGGCAAGCCCCCCCTGATCTTTGGGGAGCTGCAGCACCTTTCTTGCCACATGAGGGCGTTTCCCATTCCAGATGAATTTTGACATAGCCGAGTTTATCTTGGTCCAGTATGCTTGCAGGATCTGGATTGGGAGGGACTGGAAGAGGAAAAGGAAGCAGGACAGGACATTCATTTTTAATGCGTTTCCCCTGCCTATGAGAGAGAGGGGGGCTGGAGGTTCCATCTCACAAAATCCGCAGCCACCCTATCCCAGAGTCTGCTGTAATTTATCTGGTGAATTTTCTTTAAGTTGTTAGATATGTGTATTCCCAAATATCGTCTCTCCCCTCTAGGGGCCCCAGGTAAAAGGGAAGCTTGCTGCTTAACCATGGGGCTTTGTGACTGTCACCACCAAGGCCTCTGATTTAAGAAAATTAATTTTATAACTAAAGACCTGTCCGAAGTTGGCCAAATGGTTAATCAGTGTTGGGACTGTTCAGGGATGGAGGGGAAAAAATGGTATTGCCCACATATAAGGAGATATTTTGTTCCACGCCTCCTACAGTGATACCCTCCAGTCCCTCATCTTGCCTGATCAGCCTGGTCAGGGGTTCTATGCATATTGCAAAGATGAGGAGAGATAATGGGCAGCCCTGACTTGTGCCTCTAGTGAGGCTGAAATATCTGGAGTTAATCCCATTTACTCTAACCAGGGCCCGTGGGGAGGCATACAGGGATCTAATGGTCTTTAGTAATTTGGGGCCAAATTTCATTTTATCCATAGTTTTGAGCATGAATGACCAATTTACCCTATTGAATGCCTTTTTGGCATCCATGGAAATGGCTAGTTGAAAAGGGTGGACACCTTTTTCCTGATTCAGAATGTTTAAAACTCTTCTGATATTATCTTGTAGGTACCTTCCCTTCACAAATCCAGTTTGGTCAGGGTGTATCACTTTTTGTATGACTATCTGTAACCTGTCAATCCCCGTGAACACCTTAAGATCAACACTGAGAAGGGAAATAGGTGTATATGAGCCTGGTTTATTGGGGTTTTTGTCTTGTTCTAAGAGGACTGAGATCTGAGCCGACCTCCATGACTCTGGGATAGGGTCACCCCCTAAGACCTCCCTGTATACCCGTGTCAGTAAGGGGACCAGCTGATCTGCAAATGTTTTGTAGAATTCTGCAGGCAGACCATCTAGGCATGGGGACTTCCCACCCTGCAAATTTAGGAGTTTGGCTGGTATTTCCTGCACCCTTATTGCCTCCTCGAGCCCATCAGCCTCAGAGGACAGTAAAGTGGGGAGGGCGACTTTACCAAAAAAGATCTCCAACTTCTGATCAAAATGATCTATTTCATCCTGGGTGCATAGGTTCTGGTAGTAGGAGGAAAAGATATGTGTTACCTTCCCCAGGTCACTGCAAGGCTGCCCCAGATCCTGTAGGGCATTAAGCTGCAATACAGCCCTGATACTTTGTTGTTGCCTGAGTGTGTAGGCCAGTAAATGGCCAGCCCTCTGCCCCCCTTTGTAATATAATTGCTGTGTTCTACTGTAACTCCCCTCTATTTGTGCAGTTAACAAAGTGATCAATTCGTTCATTTTCTGTTTTAAGGATTCTTTCATCTGGGGGTTAAGAGAGATTTTGTGCTGAAATTGCAGGTCAACTATGGAGTCCTCTAGGTCCCTCTGTTTTTGTTCTCTAAGTCATTTCTGGTGAGAGGCATATCTAATTATGACCCCCCCTCAAAACCACATTCAGGGTGTCCCACCTAACTGCATGAGTGGTTGTCCCCCCAGGGTTCTGCTGAAGGTAAGTCTTTATTGTGTCTTTGATCAGGGCTTTAAATTCAGGGGAATTCAGGAGTCCCGCATTGAGTCTCCAGTTGGAGTTCCTGAGGGAAGGGGGGATAGACATGGTCAGCAAGACAGGGGAGTGATCTGATAGGGTGTGTGGCAGTATCTCACAGTCCACCCATTTTGAGGCCAGGAAAAACATATCCAATCGGGCATAGCTGTTGTGTCTATCTGAATAGTGAGTGAAGTCCTGTGTGTTTTCATGTATATGTCTCCATATATCTGTGATTCCCAGCTCTGAGGCCAGTCTCCAGAGTATTTTGCCTGCCCTTCCATCTCTCCTTATCCCTCCTCTCCTACTATCCCAGGTTCCTGAGATGACAGCGTTGAATTTCCCCCTCAATAATGTACAGGCCATCAGGCTCTACAACAGTTTCAAGCAGCATTGTTTTCAAAAATGAACAGCATTCTTTCTCTTCAATAGGGGCATAAATGTTTAGAATTGTGCATTTTATGTCTCTATAGGTACCCTCAAGTTTGACGTATCTCCCCCCCGGGTCCAGTTCCACTCCTTGAATTTTAATTGGAGCCTCTTTCCAGATCAAAATAGCAGCTCCCCATCTGTGTGGATGCTCAGTCTAGGAGGAGGAGGAGGAGGAGGGGTAAACCTCACCCACCCAGTGTTTCTTAAGTTTTCCGTGTTCAAGCTGGTCAAGATGAGCCTTCTGCAGCATGGCCACCATTGTCCCCATCCTGCCCATCTTCTGCAACAAACAAGTTCTTTTAATGGGGCTATTAATGACCCGGACATTATAGGTCAATATCTTAAAATCTGCCATAGGTAGCGTGATAGTGGGCCAGTCCGTTGCATTAAAAGTCTCGTCTCCCTCCCAACCTCCCCTCCCTGTATCCTCCTCCTCCTCCGCCAGAGTGTGCATTCCTTTGTTTGAGAAAGAATCACTTCATTTTTTAGTATTAGAAAAAACAACCATATCTTAAACACAACTTGTGAAGTAAACTGTAACAAGTCCCAAATAGGGGATGAGCCAGTAAAATGCTTCCCTTTGAGAAATTCCATCAGTGCCACTTGTACCTTGCTGCCTTTAAGATCAGAATGGGCAGCAAGCTGTATGGTCAATCAGGCCATACTATCCTCTGCTGGGATCATTTTCCCCCAGCTGAGGTGATGCACACTTCATCAGTCAAGAGGTAACACAATTCTGTCTCTCCCAGAGACACCTCTCGACCCCTTCCAACTTACTCTAGAGAGGGCGGTACCATTCAGTTGCACCTCTTTCCTCCTGGTGATCTTATACATCCCTTAAACTTGGCATTCAAAACAAAGGTATCCTGATCTGCTCTACAGACTTCCTTCTTCCCCCTTTACCACAAAACTATTAATTCAATTTTTGAATCTGTGCATCAACTTTTCTTTACAGACAGACCCGCCCTCCTTCCCTCCACCTCTGAGCAGATCATGGCCGAAAAGCAGCCTAACCGGCCAGGTACCACCCATTCAAACATATTTATCATTTCACCTATTTCTGCAATATTATGGCTTAAATGAAGTCAAACTTGTAATTATTATGTCTTATCATGTGGAAATATTGGACCGCTGCTGCTCGGTCCCGAGAGGCTCCCCCCCCACGCACAATCTCCATGAGGCAATGGAAGAAAAGGCCTCTTCTAATTACCTTAAGACAAATGTCTCGACACCTCAAAAAGTTCAGCGGGGTGGAGAGATATCAAGCTCTAAAAGCCTACATCTCTTGGCGGTCAGCCACAGGATTTCTTGGAGGGGCCCCCTGCAGCAGTCTCTGATCTTGGGATTTGGGCCTGGCTTCTCTTCGGACTGGTTGTGGGAGTGTGGAGTGCAGCCAATCTGTTGCAATGTTCCTGCACCATCTTTTCCCACATGTTGTTCTCAGCAGGTCGTGGTGCGGATTTCCCTTGGCCTTTCCACCACCAGTGCCTCTTTTGTAGATCTTTATGCGGCATGGCTGAGTCGAGTCCCGCAGAAGAAATTCTCAAGGATTTCAGGTAGGGCTTTGCTTCCTGAAGAGAGTCAAACAGTTTAGAACCTGGATCTGAAGTGACTTTTAGTTTGGCCGGATACTCAGTTCTGGCTTTTAGTCCTTTGGCCCGCAGCTCTTTCAGGATGGGGAACAGCTGTTTCCTTTGGTCCATAGTGAGGGGTGCATAGTTCTGTTCAAAGAATAGGCACTTGTTCCCAAATATAACTTCTTTCCTTTCCCAAGCTTTCTTCAATATCAGATCCTTGATGCAATAATCCAGGAAGACCACAATAATGGAGCAGGGCCACGCTTTTGGATCGGGGGGGTGACGAGACCCGATGGCCTCTTATTACGTTCAAAGTTAAGTCTGTGTCCAGAGTTAGGATTTCTTTCAACAAGCCTTCAATAAAAGTGACCATATTCCCACTCTCTGTCTTTTCTGGTACCCCATGGATCTGCAGATTTGTGCACTGGGATTGATTTTCTAAATCTTCCAACTTTTGTCGGAGCAGCGGCTCCCAGTCATGCAGCTGCAGGATGGTTCCATTGCGAAGGTTGGAGGATTCTTCTAGGACTGCGACTTGGGATTCAAGAGTGGAGGTTTTATTTTCTTGTTGCTTCAGCTTTGCTCTGTTGTCTGCCACCTCTGATCAGATTTTATCCATGGTGCCCCCCAGGCACCACAGCTCTGAATATAAATGACTGGAAGTGATGGTGAATTGCTCTTCATCACCCCCATCTGACTCGCTGTCTCTGGAGATGTCTGGTGCATGGGACCTGCTGGTCAATGAGCAACTTCAGATATGGGTGGGGGGGGTGAGGAAACTGCTTTTACTTTTTGGTTTTCAGCCATATAAGCTTTCAATTTCTGCCGAGTAGCCATGACCACCTCCTCCAGTCTGCTTGAATCTGATCGTTTCGTGATTTAAAAGGGTGAAAATCATTAATCTGTTGGTTGGGTCTCCGGTGCTCTCTTATCCCACTACCACATTGCCTGTTGACATCACTAGAAGTCCGAAAGAGGGTACTTTTAACATCAAACCTTACCTTTAGAGCCTTTTCAGGTTTGATGCCAAAAGTTTGAAAAGCTGAACTTTGAGATGTTTACATAGCTGTAAGCACAGTGGAGTTCTGCTTCTACAAACTATGATCACTGGCAGATATTGAAGTCTAGCTTTGCTGACAAATAGTGGGGTTATAGCACATGTACAGTATTCAAAGGCATTAAAGGAGCAGTACAGTCATAATCTGCAAAAACATATGTTGTGCAGTGTTTTGATTTTTGGGTGCAGTCCTAGTGTGTTCTTCCCTTTGTCTGCTAAATTAACCTGTTAGTTTTACAGTAGTTTTATGGCCCCTGGGGATCTTCTTCTCAGCATGGTTTATTGTTTTTCCTTGTTCCTACAATGCTTCCTGTTCCATGTCACAGTAATGTTTCAGGGACCACTGATTCAGCAAGCACTGTACTAGAGATAGGAGCTTGAAATTCTGGCCTCCATTAAATAGCTCTAATTCAATATTTTTGTTTTCTATGTGTGTGTCAGGTATAGCCAGCAGAAGTAAATGTTTTGCTTTTAAAATTTTTCATTTCATCAAACTACACACAGCCATAAAAAGCACACAGATCACCCCAGATCATCAATACTCTAATTAGTAAAGATTCTAGCTGTTTTCTTAAATAACCCACTCAATTAGCCATCAGGTATTTGCTAAACTATAAATCTAGCCATACGTGCTCACTGGATAAGGAAAGTTACTTAATATCACAAGTCTGCTGTTGTAAATTGACTCTAAACCAGTGCTTATTGATTCCATGGTCCCGGACACATCACTAAGAGGTGGTATTCTGTAAGTTGGTGGGATGTTTTAAGAGGGGATGGGATAAAGTGAGGGGGAAGGTCATAATTATACAAGGAGGGGCAGCTTCAGTGTAATGGACTGCTAGCTGCACATTCTAGTAGACTTGATAGACCATATGGCCTGTATCTGCTGGCAGTTTTGTATGTTTGTATGTTAAGATGGAGATCTCCAGAGGACATACAACCACCATCAAACTAGCAGGCTAATTTAGAAAAAACTCCTAATAGCAGAGGAAGGACACACTAAAACTACACACACAAATCAAAAAACTCTGCCCAGCATATGTTTTTGCAAATTCTGGCTGTATTACTCCTCTAATGAATAAAAGATTGAGAAGGATGGTTATCCAATGGTGTGTTAAAGGGAGTGATGATCCAAGAGTGCAAGAGAAGAAACATGCTAAACACCAATTTCATTGTGGCAAAGAAAGAAGCCAAAACAATTGATACTGGTCATGATTGGTGGATGGGACGTTCTTAAATGCCATCCTCTTTTGTAACCAGAGTTGGCACCTTCTTAGGACTCTTAATTACCAAAACTTCATGATATGTAGTACACAGCAGAGTTACCTAAAAAGTTATATAAAGCTGCATCAGTGATGTGATGTCACATTTTCACAAGATCTGTGGAACTGACAGCTGGCTCTTTACTCCACTTTTCTCATTGATTTTCGTGGATGCATGTAATGACGATGATTACGGAAAAAAGCGATCACCATTTGGGCGAGTGTACATCACCGAAAATCAGTTTCGGTGATGTACACACCTGGCGCACAGCAAAAGGGTGCTGGGGATTTTTTTTTTTTGCCCCCGCACCCCCTACTAAAGGATTCTCAACTCCAGGGGGGTGCATGTCAAGGGGGTGCAAAACTGGATAAAAAAAATGTCATGGCTGGACGCTACAAAATGAATGCGCATCTGGACCCAGCACCCTCTCAAATATAGCCTGCCACCCACTCACCATGCCACGGGGCCAGCTCAGCAGCCCACCTCCACACCACACCTCACAAACCCTCCCTCCCCTTCTGCCTGTCGCTCGGAGTGCTCACTCTTCCCACGCATGTGTACATATAGTGACATCCTGTCGCTATATTCGTGACCCTCCCCCCATCTGGTTGCACTCCCTGCCCAGTAGCCCTGTGGACAGGTGTCGCGTCACCCTTTTTTGAAAGCACCCAGTCATGGTCACCATTGTCACAGGCTACCATTTTAGTGGTGGACAGACAGTTTTGACAATCACTACTACAGAGCCTGTAAGAGCAACCCCCTAGCACATCTCAGAAAAGAAACTTTGGTTCCTTTTATTTTTGGGCTGTTGTGGCATTTTGCTAGAGATTCCCAGGGTTGATCTTAAAACATCTGGAGTGCGTTCCTTCTTATTTGCAGCACCAACCCTGTGGAATTCTCTACCTCATCGGTTAAGAGAATGCCTGACCGTTAGTAGTTTTAAATCCATGTTAAAAATGTATTTATTTTCTCTGGCCTTCCCTGATTAACTGTTTGTTATTTGATTGTTTTAAATAATTTATAACATTATTTGTTTTATTGTGGTTTTATTATGTAAAAGCGCCTTGATTTTGAAAGGCGCTATATAAATAACGTTTTGATTGATTGATTGAATACCTTAGTGTAAATGACATGTGGTATACCAATGTGCATCCTATGTGAAGCACTAACAGGAAGTGGAACTGATGTATTTTACTGCCTATGTGTATTTCTAAAGCCTCACCAGACTGCAGATAATGTAGGGGCCAGAGTTTTGTGTCTGCCTTGGGTTGATGTAGCTGCTCTTACTGCTTTTATCTACAGCGGGGGAGCATTGATTTTATTCTCATAAGAACAACACAATATTTAAATGTTCCCATCTTGAATTAATGAGAGGGCTGTTTGATTCAAGAAATGGGTTATAGCAACAGCTCACGAGCACCTGGACACAATGTATGTACCACATGTAGTGATGATCTAATGGTGTACACTGACCTGAACAATGTTTTCAAATGCCCCATATAATGGTATTCAGTATTCATACCAAATACTTTGAGGTATCAAGAAAAATAATTCCAAAAACTACTTCCCTCTCTGCAATATTACTCTATGCATTTTCTCACTCTTCACAGAAGCCTCTGTGGCCCCGATGCTCCCTCTGCCTTACATTACAACCATAACGTACTGGGACTGGCAGACAAGCAAAGTTCACGTTCTGGTTGTTCCAGCCCAGCATTGCACAGAGGGAGGGTTCCTTTCTTGGGCATGCATTATTTAAAAAATGTGTCCCTAGTTTTCAGGAACTGCAAATTGGAATTTGCACACTGCAGTCATGCTCCTACTCCAGCCCTCCACTTTAGCCCCCTATTCTCCATTATAGGGGTAAAATATGTTGTAAAATGTTGCACAAGACCACTTTTATAGGAGCAGAGTAACCTCCCATTCTATTCTATGCTACCAGCCCCATCAGGATGGCAACATCTGTAAATGTGTCCATCAGAAGCCAAATGCAATTCTTTATCTTGAGACTCAGTATGACCTTATAAGGGATAGATTTGCCACACGATCCTGATCATATTCTTCAAAGTGACAAGGGAGGTGGCCAGGGCCATAGACATAGCCTAGTTGGACTTCAGCAAGGCCTTTAACAGTGTGGCACGTGATAAGCTTCTGGTCAAAGTGCACCAGTGTAGAATACATGAGGCTACCCAAGGAGTAGTGTAAACTGGCTTTTATACAGAAACCAGAGGGTTGTGGTTGATGGGCACTACTCCAAATTGAGAGGGGTACTAAATGCAGCTGCATTTGTCAGGGAATCGGTGTTTTGGCCACTGATTTTCGACATTGTCATCTACAATCTGCAAGCTGGATTCTCCAGCAGGTTGCTTAAGTTTGCTGAAGACATTAAACTGGCCAGAGTGGTGGACTCCCTTGAGGATGGGGGAACTTTCAGGAGGACTTGATCAAGCTGGGTGACTTCTCTGAATCTTGGAGTGTTAGATGAATGTAGCAAAATACAAAAGAGGTTGGACCTACACATAAGAGTGAGCAAATGTGAAAATTGGCATTTGAGTTCGACTTTGATTTGGACACCCTCTCTTCAATTCAGCTTCTACACTTCGGCCAAAGGTAACTTCAGGTCTTTGGTAAAGGGGTACAGTAGACCAAAATGGGGGTAAGAGATATTCCTTAACCACTCCTCACCCACTTCAATCAATCCCAGTCTCGTCCACCCTCCCTCATTCCTCCAGTCAGTTTTAGAGAGAAAAAAACCAGTCAGCAGCTGGCACAGTGCAAGGATCCAGAAACTGTTTTTATGAAAGCAAATGCCTAGGTAGAGAAGAGGAAAGGAGTGTGGCAATTGACTGGGGTGGGATACATGGGTGGCCATAGGACTAGTCCAGGCCACCAGGGAAGGGTTAGAGTTTTATTTTTGTAATTAATTTGCTGAATGTGGAAGTGATCCGAAGTCGCTCAAAGTTCAGTTGAGCCATATCCGTTACGTACACATGGTGTCGGTCTCCTCTTGCTGCAGTGGGTGACCAGTTGAAATGATAATTAAATATTCATGAACAATTTATAAATTTGTCTCATCCGATCAAGCTTGCATCAAATTGTTCATGAATATTCATGAATTGTGCACTAGCATTAAATGGCACTCATTATAAATGCTCATGAACATAAAGGTTCATAAAGGTCCGTGAAACTCTTCCACTGAACTTTTATGTACAAAGGCCATCAATATTTTTTGGTGGCCAGAAATACCCTGATTTTGTGATATTGGCTAATTCATCGTACAGCACTGTTTTAGCCCTATTTCCAAAAGATCTTTGCCTGATGTACAAATTAGAGGCAGACCCATTCAACCCTTACTTGTTTCATGATACAGTCTAAGCTATTAATCATTCATGACAACTGAATTCTTTTAACAAACTCAATATTTTCTAAAGAATGGTTTCACTGCGTTTTAGAATTACTAACTTACCTTATGCTTACTTTTATTTCTGGTGTTTTTTTCCTTTCGAATGGAATCACTCTTCACCTTCTTTTTACAAATAAAAGGGCCCAATTACTATATATGTCAGCAGAACCTGAAATTCTTTTAAAATGGGTTGAGTTCAAAATGTTAATTTTTGGGAGGTACTCAAATATCGAATTGTCTTGTAGAATATATGTTTTCTACCCTTAAACTGAACAAATTCAGATTTTGTGATGCTTTATACATCTTACAATACAATTTGCACATTCTAATATGCAAGTATAACCCCCTTGTTACCCGGGGTTACTAGAATCCCAGTAAGACCTAGTGGTAGGCAGGGAAGGCAGCTTGTGAAACTCCAGTTAAATGGGTTTCATACTGTCTCACTCTGTTCTCAGTCTCAGCTGAGACTGAGGGATGACATCACCATAGAACTGTCACAGCTGCATGAGCCACAATGGAATCTGCAGCAGAGAGTTGGAGTGGAATGTTGGGAAGTTTGAACAGTAGTCTGTATGTCAGTTGGAGTTTGGAGCTTGCTGAGAGAGGAGCACAGCAGCTCTGTGTTAGGCTCTTGGAGTCTCAGCCCTGACATAGGGCTACATTCAGGAAAAAGGTGTGTGTTTCCACCTAAAGAGAGACACAGAAGTAGTTTTAAAGTGGTGGAGACCGCTGATTCAGGTCTCAGTGCCCCATCCCTGAGGGGATGCGGCAGGAAAGTTTAGCCTGCATATTCAAGGGGCAATCCCCTCGCTACTGCTAGTGGAGAAGCTGCTTTATTTGGTCCAAGAGTTTGGGAAACAAGAAGATTTCGTGAATCGCCTGTGAGGCACCTGCAACCGGAGGGTGAGTTTCTGCTCTTTCTAAAGGCCCATGTTTTCACCCTGGGACTTGTGTGATAGTGGGGATTGGACTACTGAAGTAGTGGGAGGCCTAGATTAATAGGCTTAGTCAAAAGTAAAAGTATGTTCAAGTCCAGCACATAGGAGAAGTCAAGACATGTAGAGGAGATGTGATATACATCTACCCAGTAATCTACATTGCCAAGCTTTCAGAAAAGAGTTGTTAGTTTCCAGAGAAATGGCTGGGTATGGATTGTGGGAGCTGGAGGTGGGAGACCCCCCATCTTTAGTGACCAGGCCCACCTCTACGGATTTGCTCTGTGGATTGCTACTTTGCCTCATGCACTTGGCCAGTGATGAGGGAAGTACCCAGAAGTGGGATTGGAAGGAAAATTCCCTCTAGGAGTTGAAGGCTCTAAGGTGGTTTGGGGAGCCACCAATTGGAAAACTGGTTCATTCCCATAATGGACCGCGGATCAAGTGGCCGGTGGGGGAGCTGGGCCAGTGGGGAAAACCCAAGTAGTGTACAAGTCGGGCTGTGTACCCAAAGCTGCGTGCAAGTCCGGGCTGTGTGCCTGGTGGGTTTAGAGCCTGAGGGCTGGAAATGTGAAGAAGCGTTCTGTTGTCTCTAATCTGCATTACCAGGAATGTAGCCCCATGGGAGTCCATCTATGCTTTGTTTGTTCAGCTTGGATGTGAATAAAAGCCACACTGTAGAATCCCATTCCTGTTTTTGGACATTACAGTTATTGCTTCCTATGTTCGGATTTACTTGGGTGCCCCTGTGCAGAGTAGCCAAATCTAGGCCCCCTGTGCCGAGTAACCTAGTCCTCCCCCAACCCAGTCCCTACCAGGTACTGCTGTCAGTTTCAACAGCATGCCACCTGTCATTTTGCAAAAAGGCAGGGGTTGGGGGTTACACAAATAAGCTATACAAATTGATTTGTGTCTTTGTTCATCATGGTCCTTGAAAGGTTCAGCAACTTCATGAACTTGGTTCATGAACTGAGTTGAAGAACCATCGGGGAACTTTGATAGATGTTCATGAACCATTCATGAATGTTCACAAAAGTTCACGAGTTGCTAAACTTAATTTCACCTGAGTGAAGACAGTACAGGCTTGCCCAATGGTACCCCCACTGCCTCATCACCAACCTTCTCATGGACTTCCTGGTCATCCATTGCTTGCCCAGGACCCCGATAGTGGTGGTTGGCCTGCCATGTCAGTCATGCATTGGCCTACAAAGGGGGAGGTACAGGCGCAATGGCTGACCAGGACTTTTTCATCCAGCCCTTAGTTTTCTCATTGGTGCTGCTGCCTTGCAACGCTGCACAGAGAAGCATGCCCACATGCTTGGCATCTGGCGGCTGCACCTCTGCCCTTCTTTGTGATTCCACTCTGCTACCATCTGGCCTACATCAAGCTGCATTCAAGAAGCTGTGTGCAGAGTTCCCCCTTTTCTGAGAGAGGAGAGCTATTTCTGGGATGCTCAATCCTTCCTCCCCTGGCAGGCCCCCTAGCAACCTGAGCCTGTTCACAAACCAGGGTCACGGGTATGGTGGGTGGTAGCACTATAGCTACACTACTAGACCAGAAGAGCTTAGTACAAGTTTCAGCACTATACTTTATGGTCCCTGCTTATAGAACAGGGGGGCAGACTTGATGGGCCTAGAGTCTCTTCCATCTTTTATTACTATGTTACTATTGCATTTTGCTTCTGAAGGCCCACCAAGTTTTAATCTTAACTGTATCTTCAAAAGAAATTAGTTTCTTTGGTCTTAGCCTAACTCCTAGTGGCCAGGCCCACATTAACAAAACCAACAGACAAGATCTAAAACTATTTCACTCTACGGGGCGTTCTTCCTCACTGCAAACCCTGGATCAAACAAAGTGTGAATTACTTTCTTTTCACAGGAGGAGGCGTACACCTATAGTGCAAAAAACTGAATTCAATGAATTCGGCACAGCATCTGGCTTGTGGGGAAACAGAAAAATTGTGTCTGTGTTTTGTTTCATTCCTTCAGCTTTCCAGCGGACTTTAAACTCATCACTCAAGTTTTTAAAAGAAAATAAAGAATCTTTATAGTATCGGTCTGTCAGATGGATGTGCTTAACTTAGCAGCCATATTGTTCTATAATGTGCCCCCACTGCTCTAAGTGTCTGTGTAATATAAGCTTTGGCTTCGTGCACAGGAGAGAGTTATTTTTTAAGTCCTGCCTTCTTCTTGCCAAAATAAAGAAAGAGCTGCATTTCACCCATTAAGAAAGGCATGTTCCCCCAGCAGGAAGCATCATATTCTAATAAGGGAAGTATCCTTCTCTCGCTGCTGGACAGCAATTACTCCCAGGTGGGAAGCGGTCACAAAAAGCCATCCATCTTGGTTGGGAAGTGACTTCACTCAGTGGGGAAGCACCATTCATAGGGAGAAACAAGTAGGCAATGACAGGCCTTATTTATTTATCACTGCCCTGCTGAAATGGAGATGGTGGATGTCAGTAGAATAGCTGCTTAAAATTTCTTAGGCCCAGTCTTACTGACTGATCTTCCTTGTGGCATTTTGTTGTCGTGAGTATGTGATGTCGTTGCTCAACAACACATGCGCCATGATCTCAATGTGATTTTCATCACAGTAGTTTCCTCACTGCCAGCCATGAGTCAGTGGCTCTAAACTAATTTTGTTTCTCAGGATTACCCACAGTCTTATTTTCTATCCCTCTATCTGCAGAGAAAGAACCAGCATTTACGTATACACAGCACATCCCAAAGTGTTGCACAAGTAATGGGAATGACTGGTAGTTCAGTGACTGTAAAAGTGTAGCATCAGCCATGCTGGGCACCAGTACCTACACACAGCCATGGACTGTTACCTGAACCATTATTTTTTGCTCCTCCTACACTCGGCCTTTACCCACTACACTCCTTCAGGCCCCTCAAGTCCCAATACCCAATGGACACACACCCCCCCTTAACAACCCATGCTGTCTGGACTCCCCATGTCATCCGGGATTCCCCATGTTCAGAGTACTTCTTCTGGGGGTCCCACTTTGACTCCAAAGATGGATACAGACAGTGTTACTTGGGATGTTGGCTCGGTGGGTCACAGACTTGTGGCATGGAGGGACATGAAGGCCATCATCCAGCATGCCAGGTTGGGTGATATTTTCCCTGTTCCAGTCCTTTTACCACCCAGCACACATGGGAAAGTGCCCATGTTGTCATCCTGTGGGAAGGGGGTGGTCAGCATAGTGTCACCCATGCTGTCCATGATACCATCACCATGCCACCACCAGGAGACATTCTCCAAGCAGAATGCCACCCTGCCCTCCCAGCAGGAGAGCGTCCTCACAGATGTTCTGTTGCTTTCCCTGCTGGAATGTACTACTGTTACCCTGGGCAAGGGTTGCAACCCTGGGTTATCATGAGTGTTAAGCACATGCCCCTTTGTGCCGCATCTTGGAGCCTGCTCCTGAACCAGTTTTATTGGGAAGGGAAACATTGGCCAGGACACTACAAAAGATTCCCTACTCTTGCAAAAGTGCCATGGGTTCTTTGACTTCCACCTGGACACCCACCTGACACCTTGCAGGTTAAACCATTCCAACTGGAGATAGAGACAGCTTGTCAGGTGCAGTCAAATTGAGAAACATGCTGAAGTGATATAGGTTTCGGTGCTGCTTGACAATAAGAAACTGCATCTCCATATACATTTATTTATGTATTCATTCATTCATTCGGCATTCAGTCAGTATTTATTCATTCTTTGAGTCACTCTTTGTTGACCAGGTAAGTACACTGCTGCCAGGAACCTTTTTCAGGCATGACCCGGGTAGTTGAATATCTAGACAAATACATGCTACAATGCACCCAGCAACATGGGCTTTGATAGGACACAGTACTACAACAACCCTGCTCAAATTTACAGACTATATCCATAATTCCTTAGACCAAGGTCCTCTCATGGGTACTGCTTTTATTGATTTAACAAAAGCTTTTGACACGGTCAGCCATGACCTCCTGACTGACCAGCTTGCTGCTGTAGGTCTTTCCATTGATACCATTGCCTGGTTTCATAGTTACCTTCAAAACTGATATAAGAAAGTGAAGATAGGAACTGTCCTGTCAGACAGTAGATCTGTTCTCTCAGGTGTCCCCCATGGATCCATCCTGGTTCCCCTCCTATTCAGTATCTTCCTGAATAGTCTCCCCTCTGCTTGCCATGGTCACATCCTACTTTATGCAGATGACATGGTGCTATTCACCAGTGACCCTGACCTTATGGTCCTACAGAACCAGCACAACAGTACTTTGCTAGCATTGAAAAGTGGTTCAGTAACCACAAGTTAATTATGAATTACAAAAAGACAAAAACTATGTTGTTCTCCACTCCACAAGCAAACATAGACACTTCCCCTCTCAATCTACAATGACGAAGGCTCCTCCCTAGAATTAGTTCAACAGTTTAAATATTTAGGGGTTACGGTTGATAGCACATTATTGTATTCCCCTCACATTGACAATATTGCCAAAGCTATCAATACGCGCATTGGTCTGCTTGATAGGCATAAACATAGTCTGACACCTGATGCTCTTAGTCTAGCAATACACAGCTCAGTGGTCACGTTAGTGGACTGTGAGCTGGTCCTTTATGGATTGGCTACTGACCCATCCCTACAGTGTATTAAAACAGTGCTAAGCAAAGCTTGCCATCTTCTCACTGGCTCTGCACATCTAACCCACACCTGCGACCTGTATGCTCTGTCTAATTGGCTCCAGCTTAGTAGCAGAATTAACTACCAAGCCTGCAGAAAATGGTTGGGAAGATAAAAATGAAAAGGAGTATAGCACATATATACAGACATTAAGATAACAATGTATAAGGGAAGTGTAAGGAGTAAAAAATATTTTGTGGTATACAGTATAAAAATCTATCCTGAAATAAGTGACTAGACTGTTGATTGTTGCCTAGTAACAGCTTCTCTATAAGAAACAACGGAACCTCATGTAAAGTCAGCTCTGAGGATGGAGAATGTTTTGTCTGAAATGTCAGCATGTTTTAAGTAGTCTGACCACCAATGTGTATGCTGAGGGCTATAAGAAGTGCAGCGATAAGTCGCCAGGAGAGACCGGCTTTCATGGGATGCTTAGAAAAGGCTCCCAAACCAGATTAAACTCCTAAATAGCACATGGATGCACCTTAAAAGAAAAGGACAGAGCAGCAGAATGGAGGCAGTGGTTGGCTGCATTTTTTGGCAAAAGTAAACACAAAATAGTGTATTTGGCAATTGCGCCAAGAAAAATGGACACCTGCCAACAGCAAAACAGTTGTGGGTAAAGTGACTTTGACCTTTACAGGTCCAGTAAATGGTATTTCAAATATGCAAAACAAAATATTCAAAAGAAGAAGCTGTAATAACTTGTGAAAGATGTTAAGCACCACAGAAAAAATAAAGAATGAATGATTTACATATGCTTCTGACTTGGGGTTAAAATAATTTGAACCTAGAGTGCATGTAAGAGAGTGCTGGTAAAATTGTTCATGGTTTTTACAAAACAATGAATGCTTACTTCATTCAATTAACTACCTAATCTGTTTGCTGGTGAAAAAAGTTAGCCTAGGTCTGATGCCCCCTGGAGTTCAGAAGCTTCTCGCCCCCTGTGTCAACCCTCGTCCTGCTCGAAGCTCTGTTAACCAATTTTTCAAGATCCCCCAGTGTCACACCTCCCAAGGACAAAGGTCCTTCACCTACCGGGCCACACTTTGGTTCAATTCCTTTCACAACAACATATCTTCCACACCCACTCTAGGCTTATTCAAACAGAAACCCTGAAAACAACTAGTGTCTAACTCCAGCTGTGATTGCCTCCTCTAACTTGTCCTTCTGCCACTGCTGTTTCAACTTTACCAGTCGCTGCTGCTTCAACTACCCCATTACCCTACGTCTACACTGTCTGTCTGGATGTATTTCCTTCTTCCCCCAATGTACTTATATATTTGCCTTCTTCTTCTTTCTCCAACTGTTCTCTTGTACCCTCCCTTTCTTATCTTCCCCCATCCTCACCTCTGCTAACTTCCTGCCAATAGTCAATTCATTAGGTTAAAAAGAAATTGCACAAAGGTAGAAGATCTTGAAGCACAGCCATTAGAATTGATGGACAGGTTCATAGCGATGGGATATGGTTTGGAGCAATTAAAACTAGCAAAAGAAAAAGTGATGGGACTGGAAAGAAGACCCTTGCTACAGTCTAAGCAATCAAAATCTGATAATAAATTTGCTCTCATTTCTTTTATCACAGAGCGTAATTCAGTAGCCGGTAGACTGGGGAACATTATTTATGAAAATTGGGACATCTTAACATCTGATGAAATAGTGTCCAAAGCAGTTGATGGCACCCTCAGGGTTACGTTTAGCTGAGCAACTAACCTCAAAGACAGGTTGGTACAGAGCTGATTTCCAAAAGAAGAGATGCAAGTGAGTGGAACTTTTTTACCGACAAGACCAGCAGGCTTTTACAAATGTCACCATTGCATTTGTTGTAGGTATGCATGTCCAGGGAAAATTTTCCAACACCCTCAGGATCCAGATTGAGAAGTAAAAACTCAGGAGTGCATCATGTGTGATACACCATTTGTGGTGTACACACTCTGGTGCACATTTGAAAAAGTGCACATCGGCTGTACTGCTTGACCTTTAAAGAAAAGGATTCAAGAGCATATGTGCTCTATAGAAAAACACAAATAAGATACCATGGTAGTCGTTCATTTTAATACAGCCTATGCCTCTAAAATCACTGATTTCAGTTACATGGGCCTGGAACATGTCAGGCCACTAACAAAAGGTAGTAGTAGACAGAACCTTCTCCTATGAAGAGAGTCCTTTTGGATTTTTTCATTAAATAGTGTAAAACCAAGAGGCCTCAATAATGAATGGGATATAAAACCATATTTGTTGAAATAACTTAAGGTAAATGGAGAAGGTTCTGAAAGTCATTCTTTATCTGGGCACAATATGTCTGTTTATTATCAGGGTGTAATATGCTTATTTAGTTACAATCGTTTGTCCATTATTAATGGTCATATGTCTGTTATGGATCACTCTCTAAAATAGACAGATACATGATATAATGACCTTGGAACAAATATTTTGAATAAGGAAATGTTGTTTAATAATGTGCTTTCTCTTTTCATTTTCCCTGTAGTTGACCTGGACATCTCTTATTTTCTATCTTTACACAACGGTGTAGCGCAGACATGAAGTCTTGAAAATCTGCTACTCCCCTGGTATAAGGATTCTGATGGAAAATGAATATAAAGGAAACCTAAGCCAGAATCAGTTCTTTCTTTCTTTCTTTCTTTCTTTCTTTCTTTCTTTCTTTCTTTCTTTCTTTCTTTCTTTCTTTCTTTCTTTCTTTCCCCTCTATTGTATTTTGCTTTTTTATCCTAAATAAAAGTTTTTCTTTGCAACTTGTAAACAGATGTGCATAATACATGTAAAGTATAGAGAAGATTTGTATTAATTCTCTTCTCTTTTATCTCCTATTTTTAAGTAAAAGGAATAGGTGGAATTAAACATATAAAAAGAAAAATGTCTAATAATGTCTACATTGAATTAAATAAAAATGATATGTGATTTGCAAATAAGTTTTCAAGCAGTGGAGATCATGAGTTATTTTATATTTTATTTATTACTGAATACACATATATAATGTTTACATTTTGAATTCATAAATGAAGGAGTTAAAGTTAATTTATTCATGAATATTAAATGAGCATATGGTATTTAAATGCTGACACTTACCAGGACTTTACCACGCCCCCTGATGAAGGGTTTGTTTGACCCAAAGAGCCAGGGCCTTGTGTGGACGTCCTTCTGTCCTTTAATGTTTCACCATGATATAATTTACTAAATAAAGCATTTAAGCAGAAGGATTTATGCATGTGGTGAATATTTATTGTTATTCATTGGTGTGCCAGCATCTACTGGAAGTCGTTTTGTTATTTTTAAGCTTGGCAAGCTTTTGCTGTGCACCTCACCACAACCAGGTATTCGTGGTTGTCTCACTTTGTTGCTGTAATTCTTGCTGTCGCCTATTCCTCCAGGACCAACAAAAGCCCCCTTTGCTGATACTTCTTGACTGACAAGGCCCTTAGGCTGTTACTCCCTCAGGTTACTCACTCTGTGACTCTCTCCCTGTTTACTCCCATGTTCTCTGCATTAGCATTTAGTAATCTGATATTAATTGTACAATTGCCAATCCATGTCTGCACTTTCTATTCCCTAATGTTAGCCATTTGTTTGTATTTACTTTGATATTATTTGTGATGTGCTATTTGTAACTACTGTTGTGACTGCGCTAGCAGTGCTTGTTTTCTGTTATGTAACCCTCTGACGTGGAACCTATGTGACAAACTTCTAGCTCAAAGGTGTTAACTCCAAGATTACAATAAATAAATAAATAAACTGCAAGTACATAATACAAACAGCGAAGATAAAGTTATAGTACATGATACTGTAGCCAAAGGCAATGTGAAATAGGAAACAACAAAGATACAACATGAATCAAAAGAGGTTTATAATTTATTAACACAATACCCTGGTAGAATAAATATCCATTACATGACAATTAACCTGTTAAATCACTGTAGAGTAGTCAGCCCAGTGGCATGTAGGGCTGAGATGCTTGGCACCTTACCTCCTGTCACATCGGCAACCTGGTTTGGGAACAGACCAGGGTCACTCAGGGGCTGGCCAGGGGAAGGGCGATCAAGCATCCAAAGATATCTCTCCTCCTTTGGGGAGGGGGCAGTGCCTGCGGCTGCTTGACTGCCACCCAGTGGAGGCAGGGTAGCATGGCAGATGGCTGCCTTTTGAAGAGCCAGATGCAGGTGTTTGAGTAAGTGTGTCATATTCTGAGTAAGTGTGTCATCTTCATATCGCACACCCATGCCATTACATGCATGCCAATCATGGGGGCAGGGACCAGAAAATCGTGAAATCAGTGGTTGTGCAATGAGGAAGCTCTACTCACCTACCTAGACTGATGCCATCACCCCAGGGCCTGCCAACCGGATCCAGACTCTGGGGTGTGTCGAACACAGCTCTCCCTCCCTTCCTTGGCCCCACCATGGGGGCAAAAGCCATGGGGGAACAAGGCCAGTAAGACCTGGGGAGAGACAGTGGCTGGTTGAAAGGATAGAAGGGGTTAACGAGTCAGCCAGCACCCCACAGCTCAAAATAGCTCTATAGAGAAGAAAACACTGTAGAGTATAGAATATACAGGATAAAGATGTTAATAATGTTATAAAGATCCATTACAAGAATTTGTGAAAAGCTATGTCATGAGATACTAATAAACAGGTGAAACTGGAAGTTAGGTGAGTTCAATGCTTTGAAAGTTTGGTTTGTGGGATCAGTTCTGTTATATGACATCTGTTGTTCAGAGTCGAATGATATAACATGATTGGTATAAGTGGACATGATATTGTAATGTATATTTGTGTGTTTAAATCAATGTAAGTGTTGTATATGTGTTTTAATTTTTGTTTATATGTCTTGTAACTATATGTATTAAGTTTGCACTCAGGGATCACAGTTTATATGAGCTTGGCTCAATGATCAACATCCCTAATAATAAAATTGAAATTGAATTGAAATTGAATTTTTCAGTCTACAAAAGGAAACTATTTTTATAATTGTTACATTTTCTGGGGCTCAAGTCAAAGGATCTTTCATAGTCAACTGAGAAAGACATGGTATCTAGCCATGACGTAACATTAGTAGCATAGATGTCTCACCAATTTAAGCAAAACTGGCATTTAGCTTCCAAATCTGCACAGCTAAACCAATTTGTGGACTGATGGGACTCTGTATCTAGGGAGCACATGTTGCCAAGTATTCAGAGACTAGAAGAACATGGGAGAGAAATACCAAAATGATTCAACATGCAGCACAGACTGCCAGCATGCAATGCACTGTCTTGCAGTAAATATCATGACACAAAATACTGCATGTCAAAAGGGCTTAATTGCTATTGAATTACATTGTTTCCTGCAGCATACTGCATTACTCTGCAATAACACTGCAATACTGCATTGCATCCTGGCTGGCTCCACTTCATGGCCATTATTGAGGTTCGTAATTCTATCAAAACAGGACATGCCCATAAAATATAAGTAAAGTCTCCTTTGTTCCACATGCATCTCCAATCTTCAATGTCTGTTGACATCATCTTCACTTTGTTTAATATCTCAGCTGTCCTATACCAGCTGTGCTAAATCTTTTATGAATCAATTAATAATGGATATTACCAAAACAGAGAGAGCCTGTTGCCAACAGCGTTGTCAGTTTGCATCAGACATTGGTTCCTAAGTTATTTAATAACTACTTCTATGTTTACTTATATAAGGGGGGGGTACAAATCCAATTAAGAACTGATAACCAAATCCGCCATTACGATTATGGGTCCTAATCCAAGATTAAATTATGTGATAGATTTCAAAAGATGGAATGGTCAAACCCCTTCCCCCCAACTATTTGAAGAGGACATATTTCAATTGCAGATATTACCAAAAATCAAAATTTCTGGGGCATGTTTTAATCTCAGCAGAGCCAAAGAAAGCAAAGCACCTGTTGTAGGACAACACATGTGCTCCAATCTGAATATCCTGTTGACTTTCCATTTTGTACCATAATAGGGGAGAGTTATCTGTTCTAATCAAAACATTTCCCAACAGGGGTCCCAGTCTTCTGGATACAAAGAGAGTTCCCTGTCCTTCATTAAAATTGTTTCCAGGCGTCTTTAAGAAATAGGACAGAATGGGAGCAGTGTATTGCAGATGAGGATGATGCTGGATTCCACTGAGGGAAGGCAGAGCAAACAGAATTATGCTACCACCTTGGCTAGTGCCAGACCATGCCCCTCTCATATATTTGAATTTCTACCTCCTTGACAGGGTGAAGGAGAATCACAGGTCATATCTAAAAAATATCCAGATTGTGCTTTGCTAATGGTCCTCAGCCCCTCCCTTTTTGCTTCAGTCCCCTCTGTGGCACTAGCTAGTTTACAACTGACAAAGCTGCTGTTAAGCGAAGCACCAGGGTTTCATTCTCTGACAGCTCTCTAGGGAGGAAGGTAACCATATTTTGTATATGCACATGATCACTTTGCAACATACAGTACTTTACTATGGTCTTGGACATAATGTGACTTATAGGAACTTACCAGTGGTAGCAAATGAATTTATTTTTTGGTAACATATTTTACCAGGTAAGCAAGCAAAGTCAGCATGGGCTCATTACAGCTGAGACCTGATGGAGAGAGATGGGAAACAACAAGGAGATACAATACAGACATTCCAGTGGAGGCAAAGGAAATAAATAAACACAGATGCAACAAATGTTCAGAGTACACAGAGCTATGTACATAGCTGCCATGGAGTGGTAGTTAACAAATTACTTTAAATCCACAGTACACATAGTCACTACATGCAGACTTCACAATATGCAGCAAAGCAAACTGCCCAGGAATGATACAGGGGCAAAATACAAGACACACAGCCCAGAAAAAGTCCATGCTGTATTGGAGAAAATACAAAGTGATATAAGAACACTATTTAGATTTGTAAACTTAATTTTTGGAGGGTTACCTCCACCAGAGTGCATCTCAAACTTCTGGGAAAACATAGGGGAGAATTCACAAAGGCTTACGCATGGCTCAAAGTGACTTGCGCCAACAGGAATGACGCAAGTAGCATTTTGCACCATGAGTTCCACTATGTGGGATTTGAGAAAGCAGCCTGTGACATGTCGCATGCTGCTTGCACCAAGGTGGACATTGGCCACCATTTGCACCATAAACCCTGCTACAACATGCACAAGGAGGCTTACGGTGGCAGCTGCACCCTATTCTGTAAGGGCAGCTGCCACATCCCCAATTTGGGATTCAGAAACAACCTCGGTGGAAATCCATCACAGAACATCTGTGCCAGCAATGAGTTGGCATAAGTGTTCTTTGCCATCCACTGGTGGTTGCCAATGTGCCCACATTGCCAGACAATATAGCCCTCATGGGCTACCAATCCCAATGACTCTGATTCCTAAGTATTTAGAGCATGTAGCCCATAAGGGTTAAAGGACTCCCCCCCACAACCCCAATCCCCAATTCCCAATCCCCAGTCCTGATCCCTGACATTTGTAACTGTAGCTTGTACAACACCAGAACAAATCATCTGGTATGCAAGGGAGCCCTGGTAGTCTAGTGGCCCCCCCCGGCAGTACCAGGTCTCCCCCCACCACCCATGTCCAGCCGGTGACTGGCACAGCCCACATCCCACCACCAGGGCTATCTGCCGACTGAGGTTTGCTGTCATTCATTGAATGCACACTATTTACAGTACGTGCTCAGAGTGAAGCTCAGTCGGCAGCTGGACATGGTGGTGAGAGGTGGACTGTGCCAGTCACCAGCTGGACATGGGTGGTGGGGAGAGCGGGGTGGTCTGGCACTGCTGGGTGGGGGAGGCCACTAGACTACCAGGGCTACCTTGCATACCAGATGATTTGTTCTGGTGTTGTACAAGCTACAGTTACAATTGTCAGGGATCAGGACTGGGGATTGGGAATCGGGGATTGGGGTTGTGGGGGGGGAGGTCCGTTAGCCCTTGCAGGCACATTCTTACATTCATCACAATCGGCGGTTGGGGAAGGGGGGCATGACCCACTGCCATGCTTCATTCTGGGCCTCATCTTCTGCCCACGGCTTGAGGTATCCATGGTGGCTGTGTCGTCTGTTTGACTGATGCCGCAAGCCACAGGATGCAGACCCCTGGACCTGGTCCGATGCTGAATTGGGTGCAGGGTCCAGGATACAGGGGCAGTTGGCACATGCTGCCACTGTTGCAGCTTGTGGTCAGTCTTTGTGAATCCGGCCCATAGTTTACAACTGAACCTAGTATCTGCTTCCAAATACAGCTGGATAATAATAGAATTAAGATGGCTACTAACACTTTAAAACAAGGTATACCAGGTGTCAAACCCATCCTGTATGCCCCAGGTAGAACTCGTGAGGCATTACTGCCTGTATGCACCAATTAATTATCTCCCCTGGTTGATCCAGCAAAGGAACAATAACTGTAACATTAACCACATTAGCAATTATCATAATATGAAGGAAACATCTGGTAGCATTACTTGCTGGAGTTGGGGCTTCAGTCTATTGTGTTCATGACTGATAGCTAAGGGTGTGTCTTAGTGCCTCTAGTCACTCTAAAAAGCCCTATGAAGGAAAGGTTAGTCAGTTGAAATGGCAGTCTTCTGTGTTCCATCTGCAGTGGCCCCCAAAGTACTGCTGGTAAATCTGGTGAGGTGAGAGCAGGTGCAGGAATCCCTATCATCAACCATAACCTCTAATACCCTGTCATAAGAAGGGATATTAGAAAGTGTCCCAGGCTTCTCTTAATTGGCAGGAGTCTCCAAACATTAGAATTGCCCCGAACAGCTCTTTGCCGGTCCCCAGATTCCTGATTGGACACCCAGCTCAGACCAGTCACACCCCCTTTCCCCAGTTTGACGTCAGAAGGGTGGGTGATGATAATGGGGTAGCAACAGCTGTAACTGCACAGGGCTGCAGAAGTAAGAAGAAAGTATAAGAGAATTATGCATAAACAAAAGAGGGTGATTATCTGACTTGGTTACAAGTACAGTGTCACACAGGGACAGCATACAGAATATGAAGATATATCACGCTCAGAGCAGAGCTTGTAACAGGCTATGGTATGTTAGGAACATAAGGTTTTATTTAATTCAATACATGATACATTTTTTGTTACTGAAATCCAATTACTGTGATGTTTCCTCATTTTCTATTCCCTATTGCTTTAAATCAGACTAGGCAATGGTAACTATAAAAATTTCCCCCATGGGATTTCTTTAGTTTAGAATGATTCAGGTCAAGTACTCATGGTTTTCCAATGGAGTTAACATTGGGAAGTTATTCTTGGAGCCTCTTGTTCCATCTATCTTGATTGTTTTTTTTTTAATTCCAGAAACAATAGTGCTGCAGTCAAAATGACCTACATGTACTGTATATTACGAGGAGAACCAAAAGTGAAATACTTTTAAGAACAACTGCTGGTTTCTAGTTAATGGGTGAGACTAGTACATAACCCTACTGATACTGTCTTTATTGGCAATGCCATGGGGAGCTGAAGGATTGAAAAGTCTAAAGGCTCAAAGGAAGCCCAATGTGACAGTCAAAGTTTCCCTTGCAGGAAGTAAGGGGGACTCCTTAAGAGCAGTACATTCACATGATTTTAGCCATAGGCACCAAACAGGAGGAATGCTTTTAAGAATAGATGGATTAAAGATTTTTGGTTTAGATTACAACTTAGTGAAGCCTTTGGGAAAACTTCGGGAATTATACATAATTATTGTTATATTTTCTACATATCCTTTATTCCTTTAATCACTATTACGAAGTAAATTTGTTCAGAGCCTGGATCACTGGCCAGCCCAGTGACATGATGGGTTGAGACACTGCCTGCCTTAATGACTGCTGAATCGGTGACCCGGGTTTGGGAATGGACATGGGTTGCTCGCGCACTGGGTGGGGGGGGGGACTGAGTATTCCTAGGGCAGCTCTGCTCCCTCGAGGAGGGGGTTATGCATGTCCCACTCAGTGGCTGTCACCTAGAGGAATCTGAGTGGCAGCACAATGGGACCCAAGGGAAGGGAACCCACCTTTTGGATGCTGGAGAGTGTCTCCACAGAGATTGAGCTTGCACAATATGTCATTGCAGGTGCTGTAGGCCTAGGGAGAAAAATGGTGCAAAACTCACCAACTGAAGTTAGATGATGGTCCTCTTCCCTGCAGACTCCACACTGGTGTCCTGGCACCTTCAAAGTCCTATGGCACAGGGGCTGGCCCAGTGGTGTAGAGGGCTGAGGCATTCATGCCTTACCTTCTGCCATGCCAGTGACCCATGTTAGTGGTACAAATGGGTCATCGAGGGTCAGCAAGGGAGGGAGAGGACTGAGCATTCAGAGGATTCATTCTGTCCTGGGGAGGATGGATTGGAAGTTCTACTGAATGACTGCCCCCAGGTGGAGGCCTGAGGGTAGTGTGGATCAGGGACTCCAATGGAAGGAAGGGTGCCATGGGACCCATAACATGCATGCACCTCCTTTGTTTCCCTGATAAAGAGAGGATCCTTGTGCTGACCAGGGATTGAAGTCCCCTGATATAAAAGGGACGCAGAGGGCCCAATTCCAAGATGTTTATGCATGTCGCAAGGTGACGTGCCAAACCCAATGATGCAAGTCACACCTTGCATTATGCGTTATGCTGGTTGGAATTTCAGGAGGAGGCCCGTGCCATGGCATGGGTGGCCTGCATCCAAGGGGACATCAGCTGGCTGCAGCCCCTATGGCACAATGGAAGGGGGGTTACGGCAGCAACTGCACCCTATTCTGAGACGGTGGCTGCTATAACCCAGTTATGCAATTACAAGAGCTACTGTGGCACTGCAGGGTTAGACCAGCTGTTAGCTGGTCTAAGGGACTTCCATCCTGGGAAAATGGCAGTTGCCCCCCCTGCAGTGCCACAGCACACACACAGCCATGCCCCATGGACCCCCCCAACACTGGAAAGCCACCCCCCAGTAACGGGGTTCCCCCCTCCAGCACCCAGGTCCAGTTTGTCCGGCGCCACCCTTGCACCTCTGCCACACTGCTAACCCCCCATGGCCCACAGGGGCTCGTGTGCTGTTTACATGACTGGGGGGGGGTTCAGGGGTGGGGAAGTTCTTCTCGGTCGGTGGCTTGCCGCACCCAGGTCCATTGTGCCATTCCTGTGGTGCAACCCTGTGGCTGTCACAAGTTGCAGGGCATAAGTGCTAGGGACCCTGAGGGCCTGATTCCAGGATGTACATCGCAATTCATGGGTGTATGAGAGTTGTGACATGTGCCACTACACCAGGGATCCTGTGCCCTATTCCAAAATAGGCAGGGTCCCCAGCTCTTATGCCCTGTGACTTTATGTAGACTAGTGAACCCAATGTGTAGGGACTACTCATACTACTCTCCCCCTCACCAATTGTATTCTAGGACTGACCTATGCCTTGTGCTGGCACAATGGGAACCGGAGGTGCTGGATGGCCGCACAGGAGCAATTATCATCTCTGATCACACCCCTGACTTCTTCAACTGGTTCCCAGCAGGGTTGCCAGACCACTCCCATAAGCAGTGGTGATTTCATACATCTTTTCTTAAGGATACAACCTTTACAACCTTGTTGAAGCTCACCATTGAGGTTTTCTTTGAAACCAATAAGAAAGCATCCAGTACATGGGACGCACTCAAAACATACATCAGGGGCAGGTGCATAAGCTACGCATCTATCCCAGCTTAAGAAATACAGATCTAAAGACCCTGAAACACAGATTTAGAGGCTCAAGGAGCTGGAGAATCAGTATGGGGATGCCCATTTATGCACCCTTGCAGTTACAGTACTTGGAGGGTTGGGGATTTTTCTGTTTTTTTTTCTGCATGATCTAGCTGTTAAAAGTATTGTTTTTTCTACTACCATTAGGCTTCTGACGAAGGACTGGTTGGTCCGAAAGCTAAAGCAGTTTGTTCTTGTTGTTACATCTATGTTGGTCCATTAAAAGTTATCAAATCATTTGCTTCTGGATCTGTTCTTGCAAGGACTAATACGGCAACTACTAATTCTAGATTTCATTTATGCATACCTGCACTTCTTACGGATATCACAGGCTCATGCTGCAAGATAAATATACACTTCCACCAAAAGGTGGAACATGACCTGTTCTGCCTTAGGCAGTCCCTCCAGGAAGCTGGAGAGAAGCTGAGCAGGATGTTGGCCTGCCAGCTCAAGAACCAACATGAGAGATCTATGATATGGGAGTGTCATGGACTCCAGTAAAACTATAAGAATGGACCAATGCAGCATCAATGATGCCTTCCAGGATTTCTAACAGAACCTCTACATGAAAGAGAGAGACCCCTCAATGGCAGACCTAAACTCCTTTTCAGACCCTCTGGAGCTTCCCCAGACTCCTGCTCATGTAAGGAACTACCTGGATAGACTCTTCATGTCTGAAGAGTAGGAAGTGAGCTCTGTGGAAAATGCCAGTGGGCAAGGCACCCAGTGTCGATGGCTGAATTTCTGCACTCTGTTAGCAAGCAGCTAAACAGAGCCCCTGAAGGAGGCCTTGGATGAGACCTGTTAAGAAGGGATACTCCACCCCTTGATGAGGACAGCCACTGCATCATTTATCCCTTCACCAGGGAAAAATACCCCTCTCTTGTAGTAGCTACCATCCCATTTCACTTATCTGTGCTGACTACAAAGTCTTCACAAAGGTAATGGCTTCATGGCTGCACAAAATACTCCCAGACTTGATAGACAGGGACCAAGTGGGCTTCATCCCACAGAGAAAAGAGTCAGACAACACATGACAGCTGTTGAACCTCATGTGGCAGGCCTCCCATCAATGCTTGTCTGCAGCCCTAGTGTCTTTGGATGTGGAGAAAGCATTCAATAGGGTGGCATGCACTTACCTATTCCATGCCCTGACATCCTTCGGTAGAGGGGAGACCTTCATCCACAGGGTCCAGATACTCTATCAGGGAGCTCAGTTTAAGATGCTCATTAACTCCATGGAGTCAGTGATCTTTCCCCTGGGGAAAAGAACTCAACAGGGCTGCCCTGCCCCCTTTCCTTATGGCTGTTTTGTACTGGCACTTTAACCCCTGTTACAAGCCATAAGATTACGAAGGAGAATACATGGAGTCAGGATGGGAGAGGAGCATAAAGTCCTGGTGTATGCAGATGACATCCTGCTTACCTTGACTTAACCTGAAAACTCAGTCCCTGAAGTTCTTTCATTCCTTAGACAGTACGGTTGGCACTTCGGTCATAAGGTGAATGTAGTCAAGTCCCATCTAATGGCCTCAGAGCCGATGACTAGAAGCCTGCCTGGTAGTCTGTGGGGATTACATCCTCTGCAGGACCAGCTTAAATATGTGGGCATCAGCTCATCCTGGACCCAGAACAACCTGTGCAAGCTTAACTTTACCACTCTACTGGTGGCCATGGACCAGGACTTGGACAGGTGGAGCAAACTACACCTTTCACATGGGGGCAGGACACATGTGTACAAGATGATAGCGACCCCAAGGATCTTATATGTCTTGGATAACCTTTCTATTATCCTGAAGTCAAAGCTCACAATGTCCATTCACAAGAAAATGGTGCAGTTCTTATAGGGCAAGGGCCCCAGGCAGTTCAACTTTCAGAAGCTCATACAATGTGCAAGCAATGGGGGGCTGTACCTACCTGACTTTCCCTAGAAGCAAAATGCCCATCTGCTTCTCTAGCTACTTCAAGCCTCCACAATTGGCCAGATGATCTACCAGTCCAAATAGGAGGCCTGTAAAGAAGCACATTGAGGGACTAGCCTGGAACATGCAATACACTTTGGAATGTTGCCCAAGGAGCTAAAAGACCACCCCACCCTCTAAGTACTGTAACTGCAAGGGTTTGGAAGAGGTGGGCACAGCAGACCCACTGGAATTCAGCTCACTCATCCAACTTCTCCCTGTGGGGGGGAAATGGGATCACCACAACTAAACAACCAATAGACTGGAGGAGTTGTGTCTCCACAGGCATCCTTTGGCTGTGTCGTTTGATAGACCATCACTTTCGGCTTCTTAAATCATTTACTCAACTGAAAATTGAGTTCTCACTCAGCAAAGCAACACTTGGCAGTACCTTCAACTACAGCATACTCTTGGAGGCCTACTAGGCTTCTCTGTCAGGATGCAGAGGGAAGGTGATTTGAAGGACACTGTTTACTTGCCCTCCAGGACTTTGCCGAACTGTAGCTTAATTTATAAACAACTCTTGGACTTTGATGCTGACCCCATGGAGCCCCCAGCACACCAGGAGTGGAGTCACTGTTGGACCTGACTCTGCACAGCTGCAAAATTGCTCTCAGTGATGCACAGAACCACTTTACCCAATTTGAAGTCCTGCACCAGTGGCACAGAATGCCACAAAAGCTGCATAAATGGGGCTTGACCACCACAGAGGCATGCTGGAAATACGTGAAAGACACGTTCCATCAACTGGCTACTCTGGAGGTGTGTGAAGATGCAGCACTTCTGGTGAGAAGTCCAGCAGGTATGCAAAGGGGTCCAGGACAAACCAGTTACTCTGACAGCCCTACTAGGTCACTTCGACCACATGGCTCTGGCAAAGACCCTTCCCAGACCACAAAGCAACTGGCTTTTAGGGATCCTGGCCACTGCAAAATGTGTAATACTGAGACACAGGTGGGACCAACAGATGCCAGACATCTCAGAATGGCTTCTAGAAATGGGAAAAGCAGCTATCTTTGAGAGGATCCACCCCTCTGTGAATAAGAGGCCAGATAAATACATGGAAACTTGGGGAGCCTACTTGTCTCCAGACTACTGTAAAATCCCTGCAGGGCTCTTCATTCTAGCCTGCTTGAGGCACCAAGGGGAAATTCCTATGATCTGGGACCATACACCCAACCCCCCCCTCTCTTTTTAACCCTCCCCCCAGAGGAGTTGAAGTCCCTTGACTGTTAAGGCAATGACTCTCTATTACAGGTTTATTACAGTGACAGTAGATCTGTAATAACTGTTGCAGCAACTTTGACAATATTTATGAGTTGCCATTTGTTATTATCTGACTGTAGTTTTAAAACATTGTTGCACATCTAGTTGGACAACTTTATGTACCCAGGATTATTCTGCATTAGTGTTGTATATCCATGGGGTGTGATCTTTTCCACCCTGACCAGGGAAAGAGACTTTGGTTTTCTTGTTTTTGCCTTATCCTGTTCTGTATTGTGGTTTTACAAACTCAATAAAATATTGATTATTGAAATTAAAAAAAAAAAAAGATTACATTTTTTTTTAGAAACAGTAAGTCTTGTTTCCAACTATTTGTCTAAAAATATGTGAAAGATAAGTAGAATTGTGTGTACATACTGTATTTGTCAACGTTTACTGCTTCTTGTTAGTTTCTGTTACTATGTCACTGCAGGGTTCACAATCATTAGTTAAGCAATAAGCATGACAGGGTGTATGTTATTGTGAGATAATGTCACTCCTTGGGAAGTGAGGCAAGAGGCAAGCCCATGCTGAGTGCCTATGTACCCAAGAAATGCCATTATCACACAGTTATGCTCAACCTGAAGTACCTCATTGTGATAAATAAAATGATTACACTGACTTTTATTTTAAAAACTGAATACTGATGTTCAGAAAGTTAAGTATTTCTGACCTGTGCTGTTTTTGTGTAATAACACATAGTCATGTGATTACATCTGATCAATCACAGCTTTATACTAAAGTTCATAATACTGATGATAGTTGCTTAGGATACGTGAACCCATAGGTAGCTAGTAACTAACTAACTATCGTAAGTTAACATACCTCCACTATTTATATGATTATCGAGTTTGTTTTAGAATTCTGTTTTGGTTTTGCTAATTATGATTTCCCAAGGTGACGAGTTGCATGGATTTATGATTCTTGCTGTGTAAAAGTATTTTCTTTTGGTGGTATTGATCTGTTTCCCTGTGACCTGTAATGGGTGTCCCCTAATACCTATGTTTGATGGTTTAGAAACAATGTTTAGCTCACACATTAGATGTGGGCCATTAACGATATTGAATATTAGAAGCAAGTTTCCTTTCATTCGTTATCTTAAAGGGCATGAGATTTAGGTCTGAAAGTTTTTTATTGTAAGTTTTGTTTTTATATCTAGAGATTAATTTCGCTTCCTTTCTTTGGATTTTTTTTTTCAGTTTAGTTTATGTCTTTCGTTTGGTCTTTTGGTCTTGGTTTCTCTCACCATTTTATAATTATATGCAACAGAAGAGATTAAAGTATCAGTACAAGAAAGATACTTGGGGATCATAGTGTCTACAGATCTATCTCAAACAGAAAAATGTGAGGTAATAGCTAGTAAAGCTAATCGAATCATGGGATGCATATTAACAAATATTACAAGTCGCGAAAGGGATGTGATTCGGCTATTGTATACATCCCTGGTGAGGCCACATATTGAGTACTGTGTTCAGTTCTGGGATCCCCACAAAAAGGGGATATAAAAATATGCTGGAGAGGATACAGAGAAGGGCAACAAAAAGCATTGAACAATTAAAGTGAGTATCATATGAAGGCAGGTTAAAAACTCTGAAACATTTCAGCCTGAAATACAGGAGACTTAGGGGTGATTTGTTCATGGTATATAAAGCAGGTAGAAATCCAGAGCTATGGGAACACATGGGTTTAGCTAGGAATAATACACATTGTAGGAGGTATCATGATATGCAACTGAAAGAAGAACTCTTTAAGACAAATCTTAGAAAAGGCTGGATAAATCAGAGACTGGTGGAATATTGAAATAGACTTCCAAGAGAGGTTGTGACAAGCCCGACCAAGAGATATATAAGTCATCTCTTGATGACTATATGGGAGTTGAGAAGTTTGCCATTTAAGGCAATTGGTCGAGCCATTATGGCCCATGGTTTCCGACTCATATCAGTCTATGATTCTATGAGTCTATGAACAGAGCTTGCTACACCTCTTTTGCATGTACTGTAAGTACAGTCCACCTCACTTACAATGCAGTTACAGTGTAGTTTTTCAGCAGTTACAGTGTATTTACAAGACTAAAGTAAACTGCTACTACAACAATACACTGTGTTGTCCTAGCCAGAGTTGGGGTCAGCTTAATGCTTTTTTGAAGATACATAAACATTAAGCCAGGCTTCTACTAGGCAATTAATGCATGTTGTGTGTGTGTGTGTGTGTGTGTGTTGGGGGGGGGGGATTGGGGCATGAGGCAACAGGCTGAGTGCCCCAACTACTCAACCATGCATTAATTCCCTAGTAGAAGCCTCCTTTTGAGTGGCTTAATGTGCTTCTAACATGGCAAGCACAAGCCAAAGACTGTTTTCACTTAAGTAACTGTGGTAAGCATGTAGAAAATCATAATATTGCTTTAGAAAACTGCTTATCTTGCTCCACTGTAAAGGTTCTATAGGCTACGTAGATGTGTAACTGTGTGCATGCATGTTCAATATTTAATATACATTAACGTGGTGAGTATAGTTTTATACAGTTTGCATTCTGTTTTCTGCAGTAATGCAAAGGCAAAACTAATTTATCTCTGTTCATAAAAACAATGTTCTCTTAACTCGTTGGCTTTGTATTTTCTTTCCATTCAGTACTGCATTATGGGTAAATTGTGAAGATTTGCATATTTCTGTAAGTCAGATATGCAAATCTTCATGATTTAAGCATAATCCAGTACTGCATGGGAAGAAAAAAAGGTGAGGAGTTAATATAACACTGTTTGTGTTAATGGAGGTACTGTATTTACACGTGAAAGATGTTGTTGTCTCTCGGTGTTACCTCCTCCTTCTCTAAAGATTAATAATCAAATTAACCAGCCTGGGAGTGGGTCCCAGGGTGGTAGCCTGCGTAAAACATTGGCTGCACAACAGGACACAGAAGGTAATTGTAAATGGAGTCCACTCTGAAGAAAGAGGGGTTACTAGTGGGGTACCGCAGGGTTCAGTATTGGGTCCAGTCCTTTTTAATGTCTTCATCAGTGACACTGCAGAGGGACTGGAAGGAAAAGTATGCCTTTTTGCAGATGACACAAAGATCTGCAACAGGGTTGATACACAAGGAGGCATGGAAAGGATGAAAAGGGACTTGGCAAGGTTGGAGGAATGGTCAAGTATGGCAGCTAGGATTCAATGCAAAGAAATGCAAATAATGCACCTGGGAAACAAGAACCCAGGGAAGAATACACAATGGGTGGGAGGTAGTAACAACAACAAAAAAGGAAAGGGACCTGGGGGTGATCATATCAGATGACCTTAAGGTTAGCAAGCAATGTGAGAAGGCAGTAGGGAGGGCTGAGGGTATACTGGGATGTATAGGGAGAGGCATCAGCAGCAGAAAACAGGAAGTTGTTATCCCTCTGTACAGACAGTTGGTGAGACCTCATCTGGAGTACTGTGTCCAGTTCTGGAGACCTCATATCCGCAAGGACATAGACAGAATAGAGATAGTCCAGAGGAGGGCAACTAAAATGGTGCAGGGTCTGCAAGAGAAGCTGTATGAGGAGAGACTAAAGGAGCTTAATATGTATACCCTTGAGGAAAGAAGGGAGAGGGGGGACATGATAGAAACTTTTAAGTACCTCAGTGGAATCAACAAAGTCCAAGAGGGTAGCATCTTTCAGAAAAGAGACGTGCAAGAACAAGGGGACACAATTTAAAGATAGAAGGAGGCAGTTCTAGGGGCAATGTGAGGAAGTATTATTTCACAGAGAGGGTAGTGGATGCATGGAACAGCCTTCCTGAGGAGGGTTGTGGGGTCTAAAACTGTGGAGAATTCAAGAATGCATGGGACAGACATAAGGCAATTCTTGTGGGGGGTAGGAAGAAATAGGCTGTTGGTTAACTAGGATCTGCGGCCTATCCTGTAGGTAGGGAAATGGGCAGTCTAGATGGGCCAAGCGGTCCTTATCTGCCGTCAAAGTCTATGTTTCTATGTCTATGTTTCTATGTTTAAAGTTGCTCCTTACCCTTTCACAATGTGGCTCCTTCCACTTTCAGAATGTGGCTGTTCTTCCCACTGTCCCATTTCATTTTTAATTTGAAACAGCTTGGCACTTGGGGACACTGACTGCTCAGTCTACAGAGCTCTGTGGGGAGGGTGGATAGGAACGAACACAAGGTGAGGGCAACCCGTCCACGGAGCTCCATGGGGTGGGTGGGTGGGTGGGAATGGACACAAAGTGAGGGTGACATTGATTGCTCGGTCTGCAGAGCTCTGTGGGGTGGGTGGGAATGGACACAAAGTGAGGGTGAAAACTATCTCCGTTGTATGTCTCTGGCACAAGGACCACATGGGGAGAGAGAGAGAGAGAGAGACACACACACACACACACACACACACACACACACACACACACACACACACACAGGCACCGATGACCGCAGTGTTCTTTGTGTCTGTGTCTCTCTGTGAAGTGTTGGGGACAGTGAAGGATGGAGTTCAGAACATGCTATACCATGGAGCCAGCAGAGAGCAAACAACAGAGAGACAATGGAAAACATCACCGAGAGCAATTTTACCAACTTTGACTTCACGATGTGTGTGTGTGTCTGTCTCTCTTTCTCTCTCTCTCTCTCTCTCTGTCTCACTCTCACCAAGCACGCTCCTGATGTAAAACTGACAATTCATTTTATGATGTGTGATGGCGACTTGAAGGTGGATTGAAAAGGTACTGCAACAGTGGGCATTACTAGGGAATTAATCCCCACTACTTTATCATCAAATGTTCAGTACTGACCAATGAGTAAGTCTTATTTTTAGAGTCATTTATTGCCATGTTACAAAATGAAATATGTACTGCATTATCTAAAATATTGAGTAGACCAATAACAGGAGAAAGTAAAAACACACAAAGTAACACAGCACCAAACTTAATCATAATTATTGTAAATATAATCATTTTAAACCTTTTCTAAGCCTTTTATTTCAGTAGTTACTTGCTCCTTAATCCTTTGTTCTTCATAACTGCATCTTCTGCTTATTGCTACTTCGTATTTTTAAATGGAAACCCTTTTTGTGTAATTGCCAACTCACTGATATTGATTTACATATCATACATGTATGCTACTCATGTTACATTGGACTGTAGATATTCCTTTCCCCAGTTTTGCACTGTCTGTTACCTGCACTATATTGTGTTTATTTGCACTGTATTATTGTACGTACTCCTTTGCAACTGTCCATATATATAAGGGATATACAATGGTGAGCTGTCAGATAAATGATTTATCTACACAAGTGCTGTTTGACCTTGGGTAACCTCACGAGTGACGTAAGCCATGAGTGACATGTCCGAGGTCAAACAGTACATTTGCTTTTGATTGTTTATCTCTTTTTGCACATTTGTCAAGAAAGTGAACAAAAAATTGCATTTACTGCCCTTTTTTTTGCTAATTATAAAAAAAATCTATAAAGTATCTATAAATGAAATACCACTCATTTTGTAGATATTTTTGTGCTGCACAACTTTCATGCTCACAGCACTATGCTATCTTTTTTCATTTTAAAGTTATTTGCATTTGAATATAGTTAGTACTGGTACTGAGGCTGAACATTCTAAATGAGTTCTGAAGTGATTGTGACATATCTACTATGTATATAAATCTGAGATGTGTCTACTCTGTCTATAAATGTAACATAGAGGATAATGGCTGGGGATCAGGTGATAACCATGCTGTAATCACCTCAAGTGGTTGCTAGGGCAACATGGTAAACCTTGAGAGTGCAGCTCGAGAGGTTTACTGTAGCCCTAGCAACCACAAGAGGTGATTTCAGCGTGGTTGTCACCCGATCACCAGCCATCATCTTTTATAGTGTATGGTCAAAAAAACACTCTTTGCATTCTATGTGCGAGAATTATGGAACTCTGGTGCATTCTTTTTTGTTTTGCCACTGTTTGGAAGTTCCGAAGTGTGGTTAACAACTTTTAAAATTCTAAACAGTGTATAACAAAGCTGTGTAACTGCTGATTATGGTGGTTAATAGGCCCTTACCATACATTATATTTTGAATTTATCTTATAGTAGCTCAGATTTATCACATAGGATTTATGTCCACGCCCATTGAATAAATGCTTCTTGTACCCTTCCCACAGGTTGCACCTGGAAATAAACCTCAGCTCAGTGTGCCTTTCCTGGTCACCAATTTGTAAACATCTCACCAATCTGTGCCATTGTCTCTTTAGCTCATCAGTTTACGTTTAATTTCATGGTGGATTGCAATGATGATTGTGAGTTATTGCAAGGAATACCCCTCTAGTCTAACTAATAGGAATGAGAGCTCAGTCCTGATATAATTCTTCTGTTATGCAAATGCAGTCTATTTTTTATCAACTTGTGAATGTAACAATTGATAAAATCAAAAAAAATAAATTTAAAAAATAAATTAATAAGTAATACAGTTGTCCATGGTTGTATGGGACATTGGTGAGTGGCATAAGGCTACTCTGTTTGTCTGTACTGAGTGATTACACTACCCACATTCTTTTCGGGGCCCCCACAAAACAGATTTATATATCTATAACATAAATTCCGGCTAACTACTTTGCAAAACACTTTGAAGTACTTTGTGTATGAAATGCACTATATAACAACAAGTACAGTTCTAATCTATTCAAAATAACCATGTTTCAATCTTGAATTTAATTTCAGAGGATAAAACCATTGAGCAGAGTTTATTTACAATGGTCTCCTACACAGTAAATGAGCATTATCGTATGTTACAATACACATTTATTTGGTAACTGGGTAAGGCACACTAGGCCCAAGACCTGTTTTCGGGTATGACCCAGGAGCACTGGGAAAGTTAAGTACTTGATCAGGGTCACATAGTATGCAGGTGTAGCTTGTGGGAATCAAACCCAGGTCTGCTGAATGCACCAAGAACATTCACAACTCATTACTCTAACCTCTAGGCTATACAGCTATATATATAACATATACATAACAAGTGTTAACATATGTTACAGTATTAAAACTACATATACCTTGACATTAACATGTTACAATATTAAAATGAAATATACATAACTAGCATTAACATATGTTTGCAATATAAGGAATAATTTATGGGCAACCATACATAATGATCTTGTGTTTTCTTCAAGGGGCTGAGACACTAGCAAAGATCAAGAGGCCTTCCTCCTTTAGTCTTTCTTCATATGTCTTCTGGTGCAGACCCTGCACCATTTTGGTTGCCCTCCTCTGGACAGATTCCACTCTGTCTATGTCTTTGCAGAGATGGGGTCTCCAGAACTGTACACAGTAGTCCAGATGTGGTGTTACCAACTGTCTGTACAGAGGGCCAACAACCTCCTGCTTTCTACTGCTGATGCCACTCCCTATGGATCCCAGTATCCCCTCAGCCATCCTTACTGCCTTCTCACACTGCTGGCCCACCTTCAGGTCATCTGATATGACTACCCCCAGGTCCCTTCCCATTTTTGTTGTTGTCAGTATCTTATCCCCCCATTGTGTACTCTTCCCCTGGATTTTTGTTTCCCAGGTGCATTACTTTGCACTACTTTGCACTGAATCTAAGCTGCCATGCATTTGACCATTCCTCCAACTTTGCCAAGTCCCTTCTCATCCCTTCCACCCCACCTTGCATATCTCCCCTGTTGCAGATCTTTGTGTCATCTGCAGAGATATATACTTTCCCTTCCAGTCCCTCTGCAATGTCACTTATAAAGACATCATAAAGGACTGGCCCCTGTACTGAACCCTGCGATACCCCACTAGTAACCCCCCTTTCTTCACTGTGCACTCCATTTACTATTACCCACTGTGTCCTGTTGTCCAGCCAGTGTTTTACCTAAGCTACCATCCTGGGACCCACTCCCAGGATGGCTAATTTGTTTATTAATCTTTTGTGCAGGACTATGTCAAATGACTTGCAAAAGTCTAGGTAGACCATGTCCACAGCCCCTCCCTGGTCTTCTTCTTTGGTCACCCAGTCAAAGAAATCATTTAGATTTGTCTGACATGACCTTCCTGCAGTGAATCCATGCTGCCTTGAGTCCTGTGCCTCACTGGCCTCTAGGAACTCTACAATTCTTTCCTTCAGAAGTGATTCCATCATTTTCCATACCACTGAGGTCAAACTGACAGGTTTGTAGTTTGCTGTCTCTGTCTTTCTCCCACTTTTGTGAAGGAGAATCACAGCTGCCCTCCTCCAGTCCTCAGAAACCACACCACCCTCCCATGATTTATTAAAAAGGGTAGTCAGTGGTTTTACTAATTCTTCCCTTAGTTCTTTTAGAATTCTGGGATGAATCCCATCAGGCCCCATTGCTTTACCCACCTTCAGTTTTAAGAGTTCTTTCAGAACCCTTTCTTCTGTGAAAGGACTAATATCAACCCTCCATCCAGAGTGCTCCTGTTGACTGGATTAGATATCTCCCCCGCTTTTTCATTGTGAATACTGAGCAGAAGTATTCATTCAGAATCCCTGCTTTTTCACTGTCACTCTCTGCCCAACCACCTTCCTCTTTATTCAGCCTCAGTATCCCTGCCTTAGTCTTTTTTTGCTCCCTAATGTACCTATAAAAGGTTTTATCCCCCTTCTTAACCAAGCTGGCTATCTTTTCCTTGGTTTGGGCCTTTGCTATTCTGACTGTCTTCCCCGCTTCCTTCTGCTTTAACTAGTATTGTTCTTTGTCCTGCTCCTTCCATGTTTCCTTATAATTCATGAATGTTATCTTTTTCTCCCTTCCCTTCCCTGCCACTTCTTTGGAGAACCATAGTGTTTTTTTCTTTCATTTTGATTTATTTGCTTCACACAAAGGCTTGTTGCCTCTGTGAGGGCGGCTTTGATGTTTCCCTACAGTTGCTCCACCCCACCTTCTTGCCTGTTTGCTAGTGCTCTTCTGAGGCACTCTCCCATTTTGACAAAATCAGCCCTCTTGAAGTCCAGTACCTTCACTTTTGTGTGGCTTGACTCTACAGCTAAGTTATCATGAACCACACTGTTTAATGGTCGCTTGTTCCCAGATGGCTACCCACTTCATGATCGGAGATCCTCTCTCCATCCCCATTTGAGAGTACCAGGTCTAAGATTGCCCGCCTCGAGTGGGTTCCAAAACTAGCTGTCTGAGGCATGCCCCTCTGTAGGATATCGAGAATGGCCCTGCTCTTGGATGTGGCTACAGCAAAGGTGCTCCAGTTAACATCTGGCATATTCAGGTCCCCCATCAACAATATCTTCCCTTTCTCTGCCATCCCAAGGATGCCTTCTATCATTTCCTTGTCCATTTCCTCCCCCTGAGATGGGGATCTCTGTATACAACCCCTGTGCCAATTGTGGAGCCATTTCCAGTCTCCAGGGTGACCCATAGTACTTCCTTTCCTCCTTGTTTACCCTTTAGTTCTGTTGCTTTGATCTCTTCCCTTATAAGAGAGCTACTCCTCCTCCTCTTCTTCCCTCCTAGTCCCTCCTGTAGATTGTGTACTCTGGTATGTTGACATCCCAGTCATAGTTCTCTATGTACCAAGCTTCTGTGACTGCCACAATATTGAGTCATCCCTCTTCTATCAAGGCCACCATTTTGGGGAGCTTTTTACCTAGGCTATGGGCATTGGTACTCATTACCCTCCATTTTTTCATGGCTGTATTTCTCTTTCCCCTATCCCTGTCTTTACTGCCTTTGTCTTTTTTCCAGTTACCCATGCCCTTCTCCCTATTGACTGCTCTATCTTGGTGTTTACCTCACTAAGTACCCTAATTTTTTTGGAGGGCTAGGATTTCCCTTCTCCTTTTCAGTGCCCCCCCTTGGCTAGTTTAAATGCTTGCCAATGAAGCATTTAAACATATCACTTAGGATCCTGTTTCCCCTCCTGGATAGATGCAGACATCATGCCTGTATAGGCCTGCATCCCTCCAGGTGGAGCCCCAGTCCTCAATGAAGCCAAATCCCTGAGCTCTGCACCACTTTTTCAACCAGTCATTGAATCTCATGGTGCGGAGTACCCTAGCCTCATCCATGCCATAGACAAGTAGCACTTCCAAGAAAGTTACCTAGTGTGCTACTTGTCTAAGGCCCCTCCCCAACTCCACAAACTCCTGTTGCACTGCTCTGATCCCATTCGGAGCCAAATCATTCATTCCTAGGTGGATAATGACATCCAGTTCACTCTCCCATGCAGCTGCTCCCACGATCCTGAGGATTCATTTCCTGTCCCTCCAAGCCATGGTGCTGGGCAGGCATCTTACCTTCCTTACCCCTCCCTCCCCCAGTTCTACCCCCTAACAATTGAGTCCCCACTAGGAGTTGTTTCCTTCCCTTGTGGGGTCCTGTGCCACCCTCCTGTGGGTCTCCATTGTGGAAGTTCCCAGTATCCTCCTTGGTCTCCACTGTGGGTGCCTCCATAGAGGAACCATGCTCTGCCAGAGTGGCAAATGAATTGTGGAGAGGCACAACTGGAGGCATGTGCCTCTGTTCCACCACTCTCACCCTCCCTGAGCCCACTGTGGTCTAACCACTCCTCTTTCTTGGCAACCTCTGAGGTAGTGGTGGTGGTCTGGGTGGTCCCTGGGTGGGGGAGCAGGTTTCCTGAATCCTTGCCAGGTCAGGATGGAGACGAACAACCTCCTCCCTTAGACCAGAGAGGTGCCTGCAAATAGGGCAGCAATGCAGTCTCCAGAATGTCTCCTGGAAGACTGCTGCTCCACAGCCAGTGCATTGCACCACTCACCACATGTCTGTGTCCCTTCCTGTTACAGGTGCTTTTTTTTTGTTCTTGTTTTAGTGTGTGCAAGATTGTGAGTGTCTCTACCCCCATTCAGTGTGCTGTGCCTTTAAGGATATGAACAGGTGTATGTTGTTAACAGTTTTGGAGAAGTGATGTCAGAATCCCTGCTATAAAGGAAGTTATGTGCTTGGGGCAGGTGGGGTGAGGGGAAGGGTGAGAGTGGGTAAACCTATGCTGTCCAGAAACAATCAACTACAACTCTGACCCTCCACCCTGGGGAGTGCCTTCCTTCCTTCCTTTCAGACACCTATTTCACAGAGGTTAAGTTACAGATCTAGTCACAATGACTGCAGATATCGCCTAGCTACAGTTCCGCCCTGGCAAATTAAAGTTAAAACTAAGAAAAGTCAACCCCAAAAATAGAATCAATACTAGTTAGTTACACAGGTTCAAAAAGTAATAATTCAATTCAGTGTAGTCTAGAAAATAACCTCCTTGATTTAAGGAAGCTGTAGCTGCTTTCTCTCTCTCCCTCTGTCTCAGCAGACAGAGACCACAAACAACTCTTGTTTTTAAATCCACAGTTCCTCTCTCATTGGCTGACCAGGCCACGACTGCGGAGTACTTGTCTGGGCTTTCTCTCCCTTCTCTTTCTTCTCCTCATCAGGATTTTTTTGGGAAACCCATTTCCATTTTTGAGGTTGAAACAGTGATTCGCCAGCTCCCTTTAGATAAAGCTCCAGGCCCTGATGGGTTTAATAATAATTTTTACTCCACAATTAGGGAGGAGCTTTCCTCTTTCCTTGCTCAGCTGTTTAATTCCTTCCTCACTGATGGGTTGGAGGATTTCTCTTTCACCCAAGCATGAGTTACTCTTTTGTGAAAACTGGGTAAGGATGAGCTTTTGCCTGCTAGTTACAGGCTGATCACCCTCCTTAACTTGGACCTAAAGATTCTGGCCAAGGTCCTCGCCAATAGGCTCTGGTCAGTTTGGGATGGTCTGATCTCGCCAGTACAGGTAGTATTTATATCCGGCCACTTGTCTAGTGGCCACACATGGAAGCAGCTGTACCTGATTTCTGCATCTGGGGAGAGCAGGGTCCCTGCAGCCTTGGTCTCCTTAGATGCAGAAAAAGTCTTTGATTGAATCTCATGGCCTTTTCTGTTCCAAGTTTTAGAAAAATTTGGTGTTCCAGATAATTTTCGCAAGTGGATTCATATCATGTACACCAATCCCTCAGCCCAGATCTGCTGCAATGTGCTCTCCTTCTCCATGTTTATTTAAGGATGGGGGACTAGGCAGGGTTTCCCACTATTCCCCCCTCCTTTTCAGTTTATACCTGGAGCCCCTTATCTTTTGTTTATAGGATTCCCCGGACATTAAGGGTATACAGGTAGATAGGGAGAGGTATAAACTGTCTGCTTACAGGGACAATTTACTCCTGCATCTGAAAGATCTGGTTTCTTCTATACCGGCAGCTTTGTCGGAGATTGCCACTTTTGCCAGTTTGTCTGGGTACAAGCTTAACGTGGACAAAACCCAAGTTATGCCATTAAATTCTTTAATTTCCAAAAATGAGATTCAGGATCTTGGCTTATCTTGGGAGCCTAAGGCTCTCACCTGTCTAGGCATCCATTTACCTCTGCATCTTTCAGATTCGGTTTCTTTGAATTTACCCCCCCCCCCGCATAGTATCAAAAATGATCTTATGAGATGGAGTGCCTTACCCATGTCCTCTTGGGGCTGTATACATGTTATCAAGATAAATATTCTCCCAAGGCTGCTCTATCCTTTAGGCATGTTGGGAGTTTTATTACCCAAAGCGTGGTTTTAATTCCGCCAACAAATTCTAAATTGCTTTATCTGGAAAGGCAGGGCTGTCCATCGGGCCTATTATAAATTAACTTTTCCCAGGGACAGGGGGGCCTCCATCTCCCTAACTTTTTTGTTTATTACCTTGCCATACATGGAGCTAAGTTCTTCTGCTGGGGTGAGGTTAAGATGGGGGTGGTGGACATGGGGTACTGCCCTTTGTGGTTAGATATAGAGGTGTCCACATCTCGGTCATGCTTCATGTCCCTCCTCTCATATGGTCCCTTAAGGTCTGGGTACAGATGGAGAGTTTTTTTGCATTTGGATTGGTCTCGGCTACTGTCACAGCCTATTCTGGCTAACTCCAATATACGCATTGGTGGTTGACCAATTCCAAACTCATTTTGATCTCCTCTAGGTACCATCTGGGTTGCAGACATTATCGATCAGGGGCAGATCCTCTCTCATAGGTGTTTTCAAGAGACCCTCAGGATCCCTGTTCTCCATCCCTTCAAATACATGTAACTTTCCCATGCTCTCTCCTGCTATTTGGCCATGCCCCATGAGATCTGGGTGGTAGTGATGTCTGAAGGAACCCAGGGAGGAGCTACCAGTCGGGGGGGTTCAGATAAAGGTCACAGAGGAGGAGAAGGACCTAGGGTTGATCAAAATGGGTAACATGAACAACTCAGCTCGGTGCAGGAAGGTGGCAGCTAAGGCCAACAAGATGCTGGGGTGTATTGTGAGAGGAATCTCATCTAGAAATAGGGATGAGATCTGCCACTGTACAGGTCACTAGTCAGGCCACATTTGGAGTACTGCATGCAGTTCTGGCGTCTCTTTCTGAAGAAGGCTATCAGATCGCTGGAGGGAGTGCAGTGTAGGGCAACTAAGATGATCAAGGGGCTGGAGGGCAAAACCTATGAGGACAGGCTGACTGAGCTGAATATGTACACCCTGGGGGGGGGGAGGGATCAGGGGAGTATGACTGAGATCTTCAAATATTTGAAGGGGATTAACAAAATTGGCACAAAAGCGATATTTAGGCTGAGGAGAGGAAGGGACACCTGAGGGCATGGTCTCAGGTTGGAGGGTGGAAGATAGCGGAGAGAGATGAGGAGGCATTTTTTCACAGAGAGGGTGGAGGAGGAATGTAACACTCTACCCAAGGAGGTGGTATCCTGTAGAGCAGTGGGCAGTTTTAAAAGGGCATGAGACAGGGTGCGAGGGGGTAAAGGTGAGGGGGCATCTGCAATATAAGGGTGCTAGCTGTGCATTTGAGCAGACTAACTTGATAGATGATAAGGCCTGTTTCTGCTAGTAGATTTGTATGTTCATATGTAATAATGCTGAGGTAGTGTGAGGGAGAAACTGAAAGCAGGAGGCGGGAGTCAGCGCAAGGAATTGCAGCTACACTTAGTGACAGAACATGCACAATATGGTGTTTAGAACATGCACAACAACTTTATAAAGTGCACAACAAGGTTTTTGAGCAGCTTGTATTCTGTGCACAATAAGCCCTAACCAGACACTATATAAAAATATATACGTAACAAGCATTAACATGCGGTATACCATTAAAACAATATATACATAATACATGTGATGATACCATGCACCTGAAGGACCATTGGTCTTAATTACCACAGATAAGCATTAGATTTGCTCTCATTAATTAGAATTCCCCACCCAAATCCAAAATGTCTGGGTGTGTTGGGGGTGGGTCAGTGGTTCAGAAAACAATTGGAACAGTTTCTGTGACCATGATCATACTCATTTTTACACACATCAATCTTTTCCACTAGAAATGAAAACAGAGTGGTCCAGTAGTTACAGTACAAGAACCCTGAACCTATCCCTGGGTTCTGCTGACCACTGCTGTTGATTTCCTGTCTGTGGGATCTTGTCTAGGGTACAGTTCTTTACTCACCTGTGTTTCAGTTCAGAAAGCAACAGCACTGGGCAGAACTAGGGCCCCATTAAACAAGTTTAATTGTTCAACTAACTAATTTTGCTCTTGAAGATGTTAGTCCCTGTATTAAGAGCCAGCTATAAATGCAGCACAACCAGTTGCGCTTCGCCAAAAATAGTGCATGGCTGTCTCTGAGCAATATTCAGATAGTTAGTGAGCATTGTTGGAGCACACTGACTGAATAGTGGGAAATGCTGGTGCAGCGCTAAGTGGATATGCGCTGTATCCAACATGGACCAAGGCTGCATATTGCCCACATGAGATGGAGCTTCCCAAAGTGTGATAGCACCAGGGCTCTTGTAGGCCATATTTTGCTTGTGCATGCAAATGAGCCCATTAGGCATACCCATTATGGGCAAATTTGCGTACTTACTTACCCATGTTCGTGCTCTGTGATGGTCAGATGGTGACCGGCTGAGGAGGTGAGTAGAAAGCTTTCCCATCCACCAGTCTGCAATGTTATGACCAATGAGTGGTTACTAGGGTGAAGGGGGTGTTGGGCAGGGGTGGGTCTTCAATGGGTGGCTGGGTGGGGGTGGCACACATATGGATGGGGGATTGATACTTTGTGTGGGGGATTACTAGCATACCAGGGATTTCCTTTACATAGGGAACCCAGGACAATTTGGAGGAGGGTGCACTAGACTACCAGGAATCTATCAATAGTGTATGACAGGGGTGCTCTTGGGGGGCCACAAGACTACCAGGAAGTATGCAATATGTATGATACAGGAGCGATCGGGGGGGGGGTCTGCTGAACACAGGTGCAGGTGGCTGCAGTGCAGCCACGCAGCCTTCAGGGGGTAGGGGTGTATCCATAGTGCTGTGTTAAGATGGTGTTTCCAGCAGCATTAAATAGTGCCACTCTTGGGGCTGTTTAGTGCCACTGAAAATATTTCAATATACCGCTCCGCTGTTTTGCATAAGGGATTCCCTTATTTGCATAAGCACAGCAGTGTGGTAAGCACGATTACACTTCTAGGGTTGGGCAATGCTCAAGGGGCCTCTGAATGTAGTCCGCCCACAGCACCAGCACAAACCCAGGTTAGAATTGATGCTAACTCGTTAGCAGCTGTTCTAACCCTTGAATATGGGGCCCTTTATGTCCCACATGGTGTATTATTTATATTAATCATTCAAGTCGTTTCTTATCTAATTCCATAAAAATGTATGAAATATTAAAAAAAAGAACCAGGGCCTCACCCTAAATTAGATTTTTATCTCAGTTGGACTCTCTTGGGGAGATATATTGCAAGGATATGTTACACTACCAAATCCTATCTACAGTGCAGAAATCAGCAGGACTGGGGGAGAAGTGACATGCAGAGATCTCTGAATATATTAGGCCGATAATCAAGGTGAAAGCTTGGGCCTTCCAAGCTGCACTGCGGTGATGATAACCATAACGTGTCCACAGGATATTTGTCTGTAGTGTCTTTATTCCCCTTAGCATAAAAGCATTTCAAGAGCAGAGCCTCTGTCAACGCCAAGTACTAGACTTAAGGACAAGGCTATCAGCACTGAATATCAGGAGAAGGTTTTCTAGTATCCTGGGAAATGGTATGTAGTCAAAACATTAAAGGGAGTTTGCACTCATTGAAAAACTTTGAAAACTATAAATGTTAGACACAAGTAAACATACATTTAATAGATTTCCTGCATTTCAATACTTTTTATTCTGTTACTAAATCAATTTATATGGAAACAGGATGCATGCCCCTGCACAGTTGCTCTACTCCTGCTGTTTAAGCCTTTGCTGAAGATATAGTCCGTGGTTTGTGACATCATAATCATTCCACAGCAACAGTCTGTGATGTCACAGGCAGAGGATTATGCCTTCAGCAAAGCATTCAGCAGCAGAAGCAGATGGACTTTAGGGGATAGGGATCCTGCTTCATGTAAATACAGACAATATATAAAATATTAGCAGAGTGCTGTTGAAATCATGTTTTTCTTTAACTTTTCATAATAGTCCCAAACACACATTATGGGAACTTAGAAAATGGGCTGAAAATTTCCTGTCCTCTGATTGGCTGAGGTACCTAGCAATGTGTCAACAGAGACCAGGAAAGAGCTAGTAGCAGCCCAATGTGTTACAGCACAAGAGAAATTACTGGAAAATGTAGAACCTGAATGGTAGTCTTTTTTATCTCGCTTATTGAGTACCCCCCCCAACTTGGAACCAACTCCCACTCACTTGCCCTGCTCTTAATTTACTTGCCACAACAACAAATGCAAAGGCTACTTTGTGCTGTTTCACATGTACGCCTAGAGAGCCACACATTTTTTTACTCAATACAATGCTACAGGCACTGAGTGGTATTCTCTTTCTCCCACCCAAACAATAGTCACCTACAAAAATAACTTGCAATAGTCACACCTACCCCCTTAGCAACGCATAAAGCATTTTCTTTTCTTTTATTTTACTTTCAGCACAGATCCTCTCCCAATCCGTTCCACCTGCCCAATGCTCAGCTCCTTGTCAGGAATTGAAACAGCCCCAAGCCACCCTTCAGTTTGCCGCTGGCACTCACAACACTCTAAATGACTATGGTCCTTCAGTTTCCTGATTGCAGTCTCAGAGCTGTCAATGACCTCATATGTTTACCGACCACGCTCACCACCACCTTGCTCACTAAACTAACAAAATATTAACGTGAAAAGCTACCATTTAAAGAAATTATTCCTTCTTGTTCACAGTCCTGCTAGGAACAGCTGCACTCTCACAGCAGCAGCACCTTCTACTGGAAGCCTTACTGCTGAAAGGACTACTTTGCAAAAAATGTCTTAAAAATATTTTATTATGTTTCTTTTAACTTTTGAAACATTTTATTATTTCTTACATAAGTTTTTCTACATGCCAATTTTCTTGGCACAGCAATACCCTCCGAGGTGGGTGGTATGGGCTATACCATACCTTCCGTGGGCTATTACACCCCTGGGTGTTCTGGTATAGCCCTACACCACCCACCCTGTTGGGTAATATTGCTAGCATATCTCAACAAGTGTAGAAACCATGAGAGGCACAGCTGATTCAAGTGTATACAGTTGATGCTAAGAGAAGTGAATGCAGTGACTCCCTTACAGAAATATAGGTGTGCTGTGTACATGCAGAATGCATGCCCCATGCTTACTTGTGCAATGTTTGCATGCAGTTCACATACACAAAGTGAACCTATGTGAACCAGGTCTTAAAAGCAAATCAGATTTGCATGTTGCAAGCTTGACATGTGCGCAGCAGGTAAGCTGGTGCGAACATCTTCTAAAAATTACATCAGGTTCACGTGTTGCATGCTTGACATGAGTGCAGCAGTTAAGCTGGTGTGGACATCATTTAAACATCACGTCAGGTTCACATGCTGCATGCTTGCCATGTGTGCAATAGCTAAGCTGGTGCAAATCTCATCTAAAAAACACATCAGTTTCTATTTCTTATACTACTGCTAGCAATTAGAGTAATTAAAATACACTTTTATTTGAATTCTCATAAAAATTAGATAAACTCATTAATTCTAAACCTTTTGCAAGTTATTTAATGGCTTTTGATTTTTGTAATTAAATCACCATTAATTTGTAAAGTACTGTTTGCTTACTGCATTAAATGTCTAGGATGTAGCCAGTAAGCATTCCCCATTCCAGATGTATGAAGAGGGGCCTCCATCTATCCTTTTTGTTTTGGACCATGCAAATCCCTTATGCATATTTTTTATTTATTTTATTTTTTATTTATTTAGTTGTCTAACCAGGTGAGACACACTAAGCTGAAAGCTTTTTTACAGGTGCAACCTGGGAGCACAGGGAAGTTAAGTGACTTGCTCAGGGTCACACAGTATGCAAGAGGAAGCTGTGAGATTCAAACCCATGTCTAGTCTGCTGAATGTCACAGATTTGCAGCTCAGAGCCTTAAACCACTGTGCTATTCTGCCTCCCTATTTAGTGCTACAAATGTATTTTTCCATGACTGTTTCATCTCACTTACTTTCCCTTTGTCATTCTGTATGGAGCATGTACACTATGGCCATGCTCAGCACTCTTTGTGCTGAGTAGGGTCTTGGAAGCATGCACCATACCTCACATTTAATCACTGAAATGAGGGACATGGACACTCAAAATGAGGGACAATGAAGGACGCTGACCCACATGATGATCAGGACACATCATGAAACAAGGGGATACAGTACCTCAGGACACAGTGGAAACCATTGCATTAGCACCTGAGAATAAATTTCTACCATAAAGCAGGGGTGCCATTTAGGTAGGGCAGAGGGGGGCAGTTGCTGCCCCCCATATTTGTGCCTAGGTTGTTCTTATGATGTGGCAATAATGGCATTAAATTTGGATTTAATCTTTTGCACAACAATTGCCCACCTGGCCTGTGTGTGCTCACGCTGCAGGTACTCTGCAGACTCGACTGTGTCTGTATTGTATTGTTCACTCTCTCCACCTATTAGTGGTGGCACAGTCACATATGATGTGGATGAGCTCCAGGCAAGAAAGAGCACATGAGTCTTGCAAGTGCAACACTGTCTTTCCCTCCACAAAGTAGACAGACTGTAAACTACAGCTTGGAGGAGTCAATGAGCACTGAACTCTCAATAGCAGTGTTGTGGAAGCAGAGTTTTGTTGGTCTACTCTTAGTGAGTCTCCATCTCCCCTGGTGGCTAAAGAGGCAATGGGTGAGCTAGAAGCTAACACAAGACTAGGCTACCAACTTACTCTACTAGGCTTGCCTTACAAAAAAAAAAACAGCACAACCCCCCACAGCAGCAAGCTAGGCTTAGCAGCAGTGGTGTCAGCGGTGTGGGTGGCCTTCATAGGCCTTGATCAGTGCAGTGCAGCAGCAGCCAGAGCAGCAACCAAACAAGAAGCAAGAAAACCAGGTTGGGTGGGTTTGGTTGGTGAGGTGACTTGGTCGCAGACCACACTGGGGACCTGTGATGGTTGATTTAAGCATCCAGCTTCTGGCATAAGGACAGAGGGGGAGCGGAATGAAATCTGAGCTGGTGGCACACTGTGCCAGGCTGCAGGTTCTGGTCATATGGCTTGGTAAGTAAAAGTAAATATTTTTTTTAACAGGGGGATTGGGGAAGGTGAATGGACTGAAATATTGATGTGTTTTTCAAGTTTCATCAAACTTTGAGTGGCTTCATGACCCATAGGGGATGGATACTGAATGGAATGGAGTTGGGGGAGAAAACTCAGGTCAAAGTTCTTTGGTGGGGCAGAACTTAAGCCAGGAAAAACATTGGTTAGTAACTGGGTGGGTTTAAGCCCAAATCTGATGCACAGCTCCGGGGTATATACAGATGAATCTTATACATTAAAATTTTTCCTGATTTGCATATCACTTTTCAGTCAAAGCAAATAAGTTGTACCTTTTAGAGATGTTACAAACACTCTAGAGCTGTCCCTAGGTCCCTAGCATTCACGGACATTTGAGCGGTAAGGTATACACAGACTATTGGAGCCCCACTATAGTCAGGCTTGTGCCCCCCCCAGTGAAGCTAACCTCCACATCCCCATGCTCAGGCACATTATGACAAAGGGCAAAGGAGACTGCAGGGGTGTGCACCATTGAAATGAATGGGGGTATTTTTTTATTACTATTTTATACATTATTGATAGAGTTGGAGATTAATGAAGGCCACCGCTCGACTAACAAGGGCGTTGTTAGTAGAATGGTGCCTTCATTATTCTCCAACTCACCATCGTAACATATAAAATAGTAATAAAAAAATAACTCCATTCATTTCAAGGGGGTACGCCCCAGCACTCTGACCCATGGACATCAACTCTTAAAGACTCCTGCCTCTGTCTCCCTAGTACTCAAGTAAGAGACTGTTTATGTATATCTATACTCAGTGGGTTGTCTACAGCAGCATGTCCATACCCACAACAGTGTGTGTGTGTGCATGGGGGGACTGGCCATGTGGGTGTGTGCCGAGTTTTTGCTACTTTTGTGTTTGCACCTTAAAGTCTGTTTGCATGGAAGCATTCAAAATTATAAAGAGAAAATAGTAGGAGTACAGGCCAGACAGAAGTAATTAAGTGGTTTTGTGGCTAAGTTTGTGTATTGGGAGATGGAAAACCCACATGTGTTTCCATTGGTATGTGTGCTACAGCTCAACTGTGAAACTGAGATGAGAGAGAGAAGAAAACTGAAAAGTATAATAGTGGTTACAAGCATGCCACACACATGCAGATGTATTCAAATATGTATTGAAGTACAAGTAAGCCATATGCATGTAGACAGTATGGCTTAGTGGTTAAATGCACTGAACTACAAGTCAAGAGACTTGGAGGCATGAAAACCTGGGTTTGAATCTCATCAACCCTCACTTGTGTATGGTGTGATCCTGAGCAAGTCACTTAACTTTTACATGTGCAGTTATCAGTGGCCACTTGCTTTTTGCATGCATGCCACATGCATGCAGTCTTTCCTATTTTAACATAAAAATCATGGTTTCCACACTTGCTTGCTGCACGCATGCCATATACATGCAATTGGTTCCAATTTAACATTCTACTTGCATCACGCATATCACTTGGGTAGTTTTATGTGTGCAGCATGAAAGCATTTCATATAATTATTTCTGTAAGGGCTGTCAGTTTGCAGGAAGTACATCCAATAAAGTCATGGTCTCCATAGGGATGTCATACAGATTGTGATATAAATATATTTTAGGATCTCTGACTGGGATATTGAAATAGTGCTGTGCTAACAGGTTTGACACTTGCCAAACTGTGCTCTGTGCAACTGAAAGCCTGTTAGCATGCCTGGTGCTGTATTCAAAGACACTGTTAGTGTTGAGTTAATGTACTGGGTGAAGGTGAGGAAGGTGGTACCACTAGAGACAGAAATATGTTTATATCCCTGTGGTAGCCAGTGACATGGGACAGAATGCCCAGGTATGTCACAAGATATCAGAAGCAGGACTGTGTGAAATTAACAAATTATGCTTCCATGGAATTTTTATGAAATTCTGCAAATTTTGTTAAATTTAAATGTTTTATTTGGTCATACTGTACATACAGCTACAATGGTTACCTGTAATTTGAGATGCTTTTGGTTTTTAAATTATTGCCAAATTTCATAGCATTTGACTAAGGAGGATGGAACTTATAGGGGCTCCCAATCTGGCAATTTACTTTATTATTTTTTGTGAAAATTACTGAAAATACCGCTCTGCTTACAACTTAGCTACCTTTGGGGAAAGACAAACATTTATATGTATACATTCTTGGAAGAGTCTAAGAAACTGCTAAATGGGGAGGTATTTAGTTAAGTAAATTGTAAGTTACAGGAATTCATAATTCCACAATTTTATCTATTTGGTAAATTGTGTAAAAATGTTCAAAATATTTGGATGTTTGAGTCTGTAGCTCCTTTGCTATTGCAGGTATACAACCCAAATTTGGCATGTGTACACAATGTAAACAGGTCCTGGAATCTAAGAAAGATGGATAAATATGGTTTAGTAGGTTAAAATGTACCGTGGAAATTTCAGAAATTACTAAACTGGCAAAAGTTGCTCAAAAATTAATGGACATCTACTTTCTAGGTAATGCCACTAGATTTTCAGTTGTGGAATTTAATGTTCATGATGCGCTCATCCCCAATGACCTGTTTTGCTGTGAGAAGCTGTTTGCAGTTCCTTTCTGGGTGACTGTTTTAAAACCCACTGCTTTTTTCTCAGAGCTTGACCAAATGGAATCTGTCGACCTGCTTGTCACATTGATTTCCTCCTTGTTTTCATAGACAAGCTTTCTTAAATGAGAGCCACCTCTCCTTTTTTTTTTCTGTAGGATATATCCCTTTGGAATAAGCCAGAATTTCTACTTCTCAGTCCCCCAGTCATTTTCTTCCCCCACCAGGTCTCTATGAGTTCCTCTGTGTACTGGACTTCCAAATGTATTTGGTGCTCAGACCTGTAGTGCTGTGTGGAATGTGGATTTCTACTGGCAAAATTAATGCGGAATGACCATTCTGCTGGTGGAATTTCCCTGGTTCTTCTGCAGAATTCTGCCTGCTGTGATCCCCAGAAAAATATTCTGTGGAACAGTATTTTTCCATGGAAATTCATTCCACAACTATTTCCGCAGAAAATATTGAGATCCATGGAATAATATTCTGTGGAACAGCATTTTTTCTACAGAAATCCATTCCGCAGCCATTTTCTGCTGTAGAATTCCACCATTCCGTTTCCGGCAGAATTTCAGCAGAATTTCAAAAATTCTGTGAAATTTCATTCCACTGGCATTTGAAAATTCCACACAGCACTACAGACAAGTCAGTTTTGTGGGGTGTGATTCTCTTAAGTCCTGCTTTCAAGTGAGAATTGTACCTGTATGCTTTTTTTTACTCCAACTAGCAGTCTACTATGCTTTTGCTGCCTAGGCCAGCTGCATTCACTTACAGAACCAATGCATCAAACTCCTGTCACTGGTGACCCCTGCTGTAGCTACCTCCTCCATCCATAGTTCAAATTCCCTTGACTTCTCTTTCCATAGACATGATCATACCCCCCTCCATTTTTGCAGAACTTCAGTCTATCTTGGGTTGGCTAATGATCATATTCATTTGACTTGTACTGCAGGCAGGCAAAGCACCTTACCTGCACTAGCATCATGGCCCTGCAATGCACCTCCAACACTCTTCCAACAGTGCAACAGTGATACCCAACATCATGCTCCATCATGACTAAAGATATCCAGATACTTCTATCACAATGGCCTGAGTTTCAACTAGTTGTAATGCTTGGTGTTACTTGGTGCTACTATTTTCAAATGCTAGAAACAGACATTGTTATCTACAGGGCTGATAATGACTCAGCAGATGGCACTGTACAGAAGCAATGCTACGCATGCAATGCATGTGCTTCTGCAAGTCACTTAGTCAGAGAGCTCTAGTAGTTAGCTGGCACATTGAAAGAAGACAGGCTAGTTCACAGCAATGTCAATGGCTATTCATAATTCTTTACTTAAGATACTAACATGTTGCTTGGCACCACGGTACTTTTACTATGGAGCCTCCAATGAATGCAACCTTATTGTCACTCTACTTAGCATTTTCCAGCACCGGGTCAGAATAGCACCAGTCACAATAGCGCGGTCCAGCAGCGCACTGTAAAAATAGTGCTGATTTTGTTTTTGCGGGAGGCTCTGCCCCCAACATCCCCCTACTACAGGATTCTCACTCCGAGGGGGAGCGGATCCTGGGGAAAGGTAAAATTCATGGGGCCATGGAATAATGTTTCCATGGCCCCACGTAAAAAAAAGACAAGTACCTACTCTGCAAAAATGGAAGAAGACATGGATTAGAACCCTGGTCTTCACTGCTGTCGGCCAAGCTGCTCTATGCACAAGCCCTCCACACCACAGGAGCAGCTAGGCCAGTCTCCTGGATTCTGCTGCCCTTGTGCTGTTCCAGCACCATGGACAGTGACCGGGGAGCACTTACTGAATGCGCTGTATATGCCCTCTTGCTGTCCATGTTAGCGCTACATGAACTAGCACTCTGTAGAGTGGCGCTATTCATGCAGTGCTAATTTAACTGGGTACTGCCTTTTCCTTCCTCCACAATGGCAATTTATGTGTTTGGCTGGGCATAGTGTATGGATGTGGCTTCAACAAAAGTATCACAAGTTTCACACAAGCTCTTGAAATTCAACTTTAATTACTGATGTTATTTTCCAGTCTTTACTTATAACTTAGCCAGTGTTTGAGCAAAAGATTAGAAAGTTAACACATGCACAGCTTCATTCTTAGGGTCAATGAACCTAACAGAGTTGGTGATATTCCATTTTCCAATTTTAAAGGTATAGGACTTAAAATTCAGCAGTTTATATACTTGTGAAATGTAACTTTAAAATTACTGCAGGATTGGAGGTCCATGAATCAGTCACCATTAAAGATAAAAATTTGAAATGTAGTACACGTCTTTGTTGGGATTGGTGCATGCACCATACCGAATGTGGCCTAGTTTGGATGTTTACTTGTTAAATTAAATGGAAATAACTGAAATACCAGTCTTGACATAATTTCATGAAATTGTCAGTGAAATTTCACAAAATTTCATGGGAGCAAAATCACAATTTTCCAGAATTCCACTGGTGGAAAATAAATGTTACCTAGCCATAATCATGAGAAATCCCATTTTCCATTGGATGTCCATGATATTTCCTGATATATAGTAGATCTTGCCATTGGCTACCATTGTATATCTACCAGGCGAGGGTGAGGGAGTAGGACCATTAGAGCCAAGGATGTGTGATGAAGGGAAAAGTTTGCAGGACCACAACAAACTTCCTTAGAGAGCCACTACCACCACTTAATCCAAGGTGCAAAGGTTTGCTCCTCACAATAACATGAGGTCATAATTTGATGCAAATGACCTCCTAGGGCCTTGAATGTGGAAAGAGGTCTTCTCTATTGGGATATTTGAATATAGCAACTAAGTGCAGAATCACAAATGAGTTTGTGATGCCTGAACTGCTTTGCTCCTTGCCATCTTTTTTATTGACCATAGCCACATATTTCTCTGCACCCAGCAGGGGGATGTAGTTTGTGTCAAACGTACATGTTTGTGTCTTATTGAGATCTACACTCTAGGTGGCTATATTCAAACAAATATTGGGCATGTGGCACTCTGTCTCTGTGACAGGCCATCATTTTTAACTGTAATAGTTTTGTGAACGTTAATAATAAGAGCATTTTCTTGCAATATTGCACTCATAGGAAAAGGCTGAAGAAAAACTGCCCCCCCCAGGGGTTTACTGGGGCACTGGTGCATCAGCCTCATTTGATGTAAGTAATAGGGTATTCTAAACAATGTGAGTCTGTCAGAGGGGGTGTGAAAAAGTGAAAACTTAAGTCTGCCAGTATATAATGCTGGGATTCTGCCTACTTTATCTACTGAATATGATGATGTATTTGTGTTTTCTGTCGATAATACTATTTTATTTTAGGCTGAACATTTTATAAAAGCAATATTCCCCATTCTAGGGGCCTTTAGAATGAGGAATATACCTTTATGGTTTGTTAATTCCTTAAATTGATTAAACCGCATTGTGTGCATTCTCTTATATGAAGACATTAGAATTAGGGGGTTGCTTAGTTAGGCACATCAGAAATATTCCGATGTAAAAAGAATGTGCCATAAGTATAGGGTTCAGAGGTAATATCATGACATAATGATCACAGTTATGGAACGGCTGAGGTGCAGCCATTTTTAATTGCACTAACGTGATTAATATCAAATGTAACAACAACAAACAACTGCAAATAAAATAATTTAGGGAGAAACAGCTATCAACTTGTAGAAATCCAGCCTTTATTTAAAAACCACAGTAAATCTGATGGGATCGTGAAGCTATATCAATAATTTCTAAATAACATTTGGAAGGAAATGTACTTGTGGTTCACTTTTTTATATATCACATACATGACTTCTTAGCCAATGGTTTATATTTAGGATTCCAAAGACATGGTTGGAAGACTTGTGGTTTATATTTAACATCTTGTATACATAACCAGGAGACTTGTTGTTTATTTTTGGGATGTAACATACATGACTGTATGCCTGTGGTTCATTTTTTAATTAAAAATTCAGCCTATATGATAAAATAACTGGTGATTTATTTTTAATATTCCATCCACAGCATAGGGCTAGATAACTTATGGTTTATTTTTGCTATCCCTCAGGATGGCTACCTATAGTGTGGCTTACGCTCAATATCACAATTGATGATTGGATGACCTGTAATTAGTATACTGCATACTATAAAAAAAAATATATATATAATATATATATATATATATATATATATATATATATATATATATAATTAAAATGTGATTAGTCTAATGTGGCCAGATAACAGTGAGGCATTCCAGCAGAACACAGGTAAGAGCTTTCTGACCCTCATTACTAGATTTGAAAATAAATCAGGAGAAGCGATTTTAGGAATTACCAGCAGGAACTCCAAAGCATGTGTAATTGTGCAATGACACTTCATGGGTGCATAAGGTACTGGACTTTGATTCATACCTATTTTCCAAGGCATGTGATTATCTCAAAATATTGCACACCCTGCTATGTCTTATTGCTTGCATTTTTCACGTGCATAGATTGATCTGTTGTGTACACATACATGGCTAGTTAACTTGTGTCTTGCATTTAATATCACACAGATGCCTGTATATAACAACATAAGAAATATGGAAACTAGGAAAGGCCAGTTGGCCCAAGAACACTGCCCCTTCCTGGTCAATTTTTATAAGCAAGTACCCTTTGCAAATAAACAGTAGTCTGAATTGAAAAAAATCATCCTTTGTATAAAATGATATCTCAATTCTCTGTTTGCGCTCAACTTTGTAATTCTGAACTTCTTTTCCTTAATTTCTGTATTTTTCACCTTGATGAACAACTTTTCTGGATCAATAATACCTATTCCATTTATAACATTAAGCATGTTAATTAGGCCACTGAAAGCCTAATATTTTTACAACTGTTTTGCAGATACACTTTGCTAGCCTTACATCATCGCCAGTCTCCCCAAATCATCATAGTTGACCTGTGCTGCACCTTCTCTGGTAGCAACATTGTCCTCCATATGAAACTATTATCTAAACTGGTCCCAGTATAAAAGGTGTATTCACAAGAAACATAATACAAAACATGAGCAGACCCTAAGGGAAGGCGTGAGATATTACACAATGCAAGAGATGCAGAGCCCCTTGTCTTACAAGTTAACTCAAGCTAAAATTGCACCCACCACATCCTCCTAACACATAAATGGTGAGGGACTGGGTATTGTTAAGGTGGCACATAGCCTCAGTGTTTTCTTGGCTCAGTTGCTGACTTTTGAGCATCAGATATGAATTGCTGTCTAAATTGGTTTCTTTAGTCTCCAAAAATTAGCTGAATGTACAACCTTTTTCCCACTGCTGATGACCGGCCACAGTAGTGCATTCCTTTTGTATATACTGTACAGGATCATCTTTGAGGCTTAACAAACATTTTTTGCCATGTTGTTAATAACAGGGAAGGGCCATTGCAAGCAGGGCTGGAGCTATGAATTTTGGGGCCCTGGACAAGTTGCTTGAAATGGGCCCCTGTTACCCAACCCAGCTAATGCCAGGGGTAATGCCAGCTCCTCAGATGGACCCCTCCTGAGCTCGGGGTCCTGTACAAAATCCCCACTTTTCCCTCCATTACTGCAGCTCTGATTGCAAGCATATATTGCCTGTATTTAAGGCACTGCATTGACTGAGTAATAAATGGTGGATTTTGCATCAAAGAGCTGCTACTGGTTTTGAGAGTCCAGCATGGCTTGGGTCCTGACTGTACTGAAGATTTATTGGTGTGTTACACTCCAATTCACCAACTAGGGCCCTCCATGGACAACTGGCTGCTAGTGCCACTATCCAAATTTGAGTCCATGGATGATACAGGATCTTTTCAGTTGCAATAACAAGAATGAGGAATTAATCCCCATACAGGGTAAGTGCTCCTAAGAGGGCTGACAAACTCAAAAAGTCCCTGAAATCCTACCACTTTATAGAGGCATTTGGGAATGTGGAAGACTAGTCTGACTTTGTCCTCTAATTCATTTGAATCTTTGTACTGTTTATTTTGAGGTCTATGTTTTTTGCATCTTGATGAATGCTATATTGTTGCTAGCAACCAGTATGTATTTTTGTAGTGTTGTTAGTATTAATGGGTGACAGTTTTGTCTAGGGGTTAGAGTGAGGAGCTGTGAACTTGGAGACCCATGTTTGAATCCCACAACCACCATGTGCTTACTGTGCAACTCTTTGCAAGTCACTTACCTCCCTGTGCTTAACCTTTCTCTAATCTCTCTCTAATTGTTTTCTGCATCCTATGAATCACCCTGTGCACCACAAATAACAGCAAACCCCACCCCCTTCTGGATTGTAAAGTGCTTTGTTATACAGTCTGTATGCAAGGTGCTATATTAAACTGAGTTCATTTCCTTCCTTAATTTATTGTTGGATTTGTATTCTGTAATGCACCCCTGATTGATTTCTAGATAGCACAGATAAATCATGTAATGATGCTGAATGTGTACCTTGAGTATACCTTTCTATACCCCATGCATACAAAGTTGTTTATTGTTTCACTGTATTGACTTTTGAAATAATCAAGTTGGAATGTAAAGCACAAAATGCATAAAAGAAATTGTCTCCATTATAAAATATGCCTGATTGTTGCATTTTGCTACAAACATGCATGAGGGCAACTCTGTGATGTAACATAGATGCACCTCTGATGTCTAATTATTTATATATTATTCATTGGAAGTGGCTGTGCTCCGTATAGTATAAATACAGGAGAAATCAAAATGTGTTTCTTTTTTTGTACAACTTTTCTCCCCAGTTGCCAGCTGCAGTCCCTTATCAGTACTGGCCACCTCCTAGCTCAGTTGCCCCATTTTCCATCACCAAGGAGCTTGGGATGAGGTGCGGGCATGGGTCACAGGAGTATTGGTGCTTCAGTGTGCTGGATATGCCCCCCTTTTCTCCCAGGTTTTTCTTCCTTTCCTCCCACCAGCCCACTGGAACCATACTGTCCAGTAGTGGCCTCGCATATTACATTGTGTCCCTGTGGAGGAGTACACTCCCTTACCCACCACCAGGGATGCTATGACTAGAGCTATGCAAAATTTTAAAGTTCTGCATCTGCCAGAATTCTGTGGAATTTCAGAAATTCTATGTAATTCTTCAGAATTCTGTAGGAAGCAGAATTCAAAAATTCTGCAAGTGAATTTTTTTCAAACTGTGGATTAGTAATCCGCAGTTTAAATGAACCATGGATTCTTTTTTTTTTTCAAACTACATGCAGAGTAATATTCCACAGATAATGTAATCAGAGGAATATTGTTCTATGCTTTACATAGAAATGCTTTTTGGAATTCCACAGAACTAAAAAAATGAAATTCTGCGAAGCATTTTGGAAGCTGAATTGCCATTCCGCATGAATTCCGAGAGCAGAATTCTGCATTCTGCACAGCTCTTGCTCTGATGGTAGACCTTGGTGCAACGTTCCCTGGCCTTGGACTTGCTATTTTGAGTGGCACTTCTTCAGCCCTGGTCACCTGACTCCAACGTGTCAACTCTGCCTCCAAACCAAGATCATCATTGCACTTCCATTGGGCTACCAGGCAACCCTTTTACATAACATTTTTAAAGAGACTGAAAACTGATTAAAGGATATTTTTATAATTGAACGTCAGTCAGTAAAGCAGTACCAAGCTATGATTAATTTGTTAGGTCCTCTTGAGAGGGCTGTTACATGGCAGGCCTCTGACATCCTGCTCTTAGTGGTAGAGGGCACACACAAGGGCATTTAAAAACAGAGCTTTTAAGAGTGTTTCAAAAAGGTAGATTCTAACTTACGATGTAGCAGAATCTGCTTTTATATTTTAGCTCCAGGGCTGCCCAATACTCTCAAGGGAAGCATGCTGTAATTCTGTGCTGGTAACCTTGCTTCAGGAGTAGACTCAGGGAGCCAGAAGCAAGTGCAGTCTGGGCTGGGGATTGATGTCAAATGTTGACCAAGCTAGCCCAGGGAGGGTGCTGTTTGGATTCCAGCATCACAGTGACCGCTGATGGTGGGCTGGGTAGCATGCTCCATTGTGAGGAGGGGAAATTACACACATTGCACTCCAACATCTGAGGCCAAAAATTTCTAATGTCAGGCAAGGTCGGAGGGAAACAAATGGGGTGAAAACCTAAGCCACCAGCCACCTGTGGCCTAGCAGCAGTGAAATACACTGCTTCTGGGTTGGGAGCAAACCCCAGTGGTTATGTCCAGTGGCAGGCCAGGTTCAGCTCATTGCCACACAACAGCATGCCTTAGCTGGGGAGGGTTGACAGTGAGCCCTAACACTCCAGCAAGCTCTGTGGCTGGGCCAGGGATTGTGCTGCCTGGAAGTGAGCACTGTGAATGGATTCAAGCATGCTTGGGACAGGCATAGGGGAACCATAGAGGTACAGCAGTAGGTGGGTCGGAAGCAGTAATCCAGTACAAGGGCTTATGGGCAGACTAAATGGGCCAGGTGGTCCTTATCTACCAACAATGTTTATGTTTCTATGTTTCATGTCAGGCTGATAGAGGCTGTGCTTACATTGGGGAGGTGGGTGTGACTAGAAAAGACACAAAAACCCATCTGAATGGCAGTCCAGATTCCTGGTTTCCCGGGTCCTAGTGCCTGCCAGCACTGGATACTGGTCCATATATTAGACAAAGCCTTGGGGGGAGAATGGCTCTCCCCCTGGATCTGCTGCCATGGAGGTCAAAGCTGTTGGGGGGGGTAAGCCGGTGGACTACTGGGTCTGGGGGGCCAGGAGACACACAGGCACAAACAGCGTACATCCATGACACCAGGGTATATCTGTGGGGTAGGACTAGATGAATTTATCAGGAAAAAAACACTGTGCCAGTGTCATGAAGACAGCCAGCAGGTATCTCAAACCCTGCACTGTGAATCCCCCACCATAAAGGAGTTGGGGCTAGCAGAGGTTAGGGATGTGGTGGCCACCAGTGAGGTGTGCCTCCAGGCCCAAAGATGGAGGATGGCAGTGGAGGATAAAATGCTTGAATAAATAAAAAATGTTTCTGCTTCGCTGAAAGGCCTCTTGTGGAAGGCAACTCTTGACAGTTGAAATAGTAAGGAGCAGAGAAAGTTGTAAAGGAATAAAAGAGCAGTGGCAGGAAAGAAGTCAAAGCGAGATCTGAATAAGACCCTAAAGAATGTTCATTGATACTTGGAAGATGCTCAAATATGGGACAAAGAGAACTTTTTTTTTAACAGACAGCAAAAAACATGAGAATTTAACAAATGGAAACTAAATGAAATAATATGAGCAAAATGTACAGAAAAACAGCAGATCTAACCCTGTTCTAAACTGAATAGCTATAATTCATGACCATGACCCTACAAATGACTCAGAAATGAGAAGAAGAAAAGATGTAATTTATGAAATATTAATGTTTATATGTATAGTTACGTCACCTCTTATGGTAATGAGTGCAGTCTCGAGTTCCTTGGGTAACATAATTGAAGTGAAGCTAAGCAGTTTTGGTACACAAAGGATTGGAGAGGAATCTCTTATACCAGTAAGAGATGAAACAACTACTACAAATCATGTTAAAGATTTCTCTTTTTGTAAAATGGAAATTTAATTTTAAACAAAACTTCTGTGCTTTAAAAAAAAAAAAGAAACCACCATGTGGGAAATGAATTATGCCAACTGAACTGAGAATGTCAGCATTTTAGAACCAGTAGCATGATAAGATGCACTGTTATACATGATACTACAGTACGTCCCACTAGAGTTACTCATTGTTAGAGTAAGAGTGGTTTCCAATGACTCGACTGGAGCGAGAACAGGAAAGGAAGCTGAGCTGTTCTGGCTCCAGCTGAAGGCAAGTGAAACCACTCTAATACAGCAATGATTGGCATTGAGGGACGTATTAATATATCATTGATCGAGAGCGAGCAATAATATATATTTTTTTTAAAACAGTTCCCAGAACGTGCCAATTTCCAGGGCATCTGCATGTGAGATGCTTTTCATAGAATAAGAGCATCTCGCATGCAGGGGAAAGGAGAGCTCTGATTGGTTGGGAGTGCTCCCTCAATCTATAATGGTTATAAGAATATATGGAATGTTTAGGAATAAACTGTCCTGATTGGCTGAGAACAATGTCATGATTTATAATTCAGAATTATTCACAAAGTTACAGAAACAAGAAGAAATCAGGAGTAGAAGAGAAAGCTGAAACAAGAAACAAAGTTAAGATACAAAGACAGAAGTACATATATGCAAAGAAAAATGCAGTAAACAACATGGCAAAGGCAGACAGAAAACTAAATCAGACAAAGGGAAACTGCCCTCGCCAGAAAAGTAGAACTGAGACTGAGAGAGAGTGTGTGCAAAGTCCCCAAGAACAGCAGATATAGCTTCAGGATCAGCAACGTAGTAATGTACAGCTAGGATTTTAATTTAGCAGTAATTTGAAGGTAGTTTGGGAGTGCTTGGGAAAGTTCTGAAACTTGACAGTGACACTGAGGGCTAAAATTGGGGGTGACTGAAAGGTCTGACACTAGCCCAAGGTAGTCACACAGGATACCAAGGGAAAGATACTCTTGTGCAGTGAAAGTAAGTATGGTAGCATGCTAGCTAATATTTATCAACTTCTAGTACAGAGAGAATGTGCCAGCCTGTAATTTAGGAAAGAGTGTCAGGCTATCAGCCTGGAATGGAGAATGTGAAGAAAGCAACCTGAGTCAGAAAGGAATTATCTGTGAAAGTGAACCCTCAGCGGACCATATTTTCTTTAAGACAAGGCACCCTAGAGGTGAATCCATGTGAACCTGTGGGAATAGAGGGTCTCTTGGAGGACTAGGGCTACTAAAGAGTTCCATTTAACTATGTCCAGTTTTAGACAAGTCCAACCACTTATCTCTAGTTGTCAAAGTGCAAGCAACTTCTAGGGAGTTCCTGTTATACACACCAAGCCAGATCCAGTCATCTGATGGCACATTTGGAAAAGACATCTGCAACTTCAGTCTACGTTCTTCTTTCATATTTATAGGAAGGCCACTCCTGTCTTCTTTCTTTTCTCAACTTAGTTTTACACTCTTTAGGTCTACACTGGGTGGGGCTTCCTTCAGCTGTGGTCAGGAATCATTCTCTCCTAAGGTGACTCTCTGATCCAGTGTCCAGTGGGACCATAGCATGCCACTTGAACCATAACTGCATTACCATCCTACTAGTCGGGCTCTGCCATTATGCTCCCAAGCTTCTTAGATCCAGTCACCAGAGATATTTGGTGGTGCTGCCTGGTGTTATTCTCAAAGGTGGAAAGAGAAGGCTGTACCTGGATATTGTGGCTGAGCTGCAGGTTTCCAGGTTTTTTCTAACTGAAGCCCTACATATGAGGACACAGAGGTGGTCCAGTGTGACAGACATATGACCAGACAGATCTATTAATTTAGTTTTGTTAATGTATTTTGTTAGTCTAATTATGCTTCTGACACAAGTGGCACAACACATGGCTTCCAAAGTCACACAACTAAACAGGTCTTATGGGAAACTTTGGCCAAAGCTGCTCAGGGGAATGTTCAGCCACAGATTCTGTAAGGCAGATGTGAGCATGCCATTTTGAATGCCTCAGTAAGCCTAAAAGGCAGAGGCGTGGGGTTGAACACCTCAGACATCCTGGAATGCAAAATCATAAAACTGGACTCAGAATGTCTAAGTGTGTAGAAGCCAACTGGCCTGGATGATGTCATCACTCCATACACCCACCCATTTGGGGAGGGGGGGCAGTGGTGAACTGACGCTCAAAGGGGAGAAACCATCTCCTACAGAAAAAAGAGAATAAATTAGCGAGCTGAGGTTCAGCTCACTGTCTTGGACCCAATAACATCTGAAAACCCACAGCCCTGCAGCCAGAGATCTGGTGAGAAATACAGCTTAGGGAATAGTGTTTCTTCAGATAGCAGCAGGTAAATAGGCTGTAGAGTGAGAATAGCTCAGATTCTCCTATCTGTTAACTGTGTGGTTTAACTCTATTTATTTTCATTTCCAATAAACAGGTAATCCTTTTGTCTGACTATATATATATATATATATATGTATACTGTATATGTATCCTGTTATAAATACCTGTAGTCTTCTAGTAAAGAATCTATTTTTGGTATAACAAGTGACTGCCTGTTTATTTACTAAGGTAATTTGGTTATTTCTGCTGGACTCTGTTTGCAATCCGTCCCTAAAGAGCATTCTACCCACAGTTACTGTGCTGACCTTCCTGACCTTGTGCAAAGGAGGAGGTAAGCAACAAGTTTCCTGATTCCTGTTGGTAATAACCTGGTGGTGGCGGTGAACTAGAAATCCCTGGTGTAGGGATTTTCATCACATCCAGTCTCTGTTTATTCTAGTGCAAGACAGCAGTAATAGTACTGTAAGAAACCTGAGGTTTGTGTGGTTTTCCCCAAACATGTGCTGTGGATGCAACCTGTTCCTTTGATAGCCAATTAACAAATGTGCCTCAACCACCCTAGAATCAACTGTGAGTTAACTACTGATACTGTAAACACTTTGACTTCAAGTATGGTCACCTGAGCATAAAGTTACAATGGCTGTGACTACAGCTATGCAGAATTTACATATTCTGCTTCAACTAGAATTTTGCAGAATTTTGGAAATTCCACTAAATTCCATAGAATTCCGTCAGAAGCAGGATTCCACAATTCTGACAGCAGAATGTTTTTCTTTAAACTGTAGATTAGTATTCCGCAGTCTGCATATGTAAACCAAGGTGTCATGTTATGCAAAAAGCATAACAGGATTCCACAGCTTATGTAAACCTGGAATAGTATTCCACATTTTATGTAGAAATGCTTTTTGGAATTCCACAAAATGAAAAAAGAAATATCAAAAAGCACTGCAGAAGCAGAATTGCCATTCTGCACAAATTCAGCCAATGGAATTCCACACAGCTATAACTGTGCCCTGGACTGCTTACTTCAGGGCAATTGTCACATCAGGTCCTTGATGAAATGGTCAATGAGTCACTTAGCAACTTGTTGTTTCAATGTTGTAGGAAACCTGTAGTAAAATTAAAGAGCAACTCTGCACTTCAGCATGTGCTTTCAAAAATAAGAGGTTTCAGCTGTTACAATTTACAAGAGAATACATTTTTTTCATTATTATTGTTCCTTTCCACAATTTACAGCCCATCTTGGTAGTTCATTTAAAAAGTCTGTATAGAAAACATTTGCCTCTCTCCTGTTAACCTCACAGTGCCTTTGTTTATGACATTATAATTACCGGTGACCCCCAATATCAACCCATTTAAAAAGTCATATCAACCTGCAGGTTGATATGAAATGCCATGCAAAGCTGTGCAAACAGAGCAAAACACCAGTAATTATAAAAATAAAGATAGGCAAGTGTGTGTATATTTTACACACCTTGGTGTGTGATGACTGTGAAACCTCTTGAGCTTCGCTCTTGAGGTTTATGGGTCATCACATACCTCGGGTGTGTAAAAAAAATCCACAACACACACTTGCCTATCCATTATTCTCTATATAGTGCTCACCCTGACAACAGACTGCGATGTCACAAACAGCAATTATGTATTTAGCATTGGAGAGTTAGATACATTTTGAAAGGCTCTGTGAAATAATTGTTGCATTATCTACAATATTTATTATGAAATGGGCATCATGAAATAGGAGCTATGATTGGCTGCTAGGGATGTGATATTCTGTCTGATGCACAGGAAAAAGGTCCAAAAGTGGGCAGTGGGCATTGATATAAGTGATGTTGCCCACTCAGAACCTTAAAAAAAGAAAAGCAGCCATCTTGTTTGTGCCATAAGTGGTGCCAGCCTAACTGTAACAAATAAAAGAAATACCTGTGACCTCCTGTTCAGATTGGACCACTGTTTTCACATGAACTGCATACGATGCATTTTTTTATACTGAACCTCGATCTCGCTACCCGCTCGCTCACTCCGCGATGGTTCCTCGAGGCGGGGGGAATGTTTAACCAGCGATGTCTAAGCAAACGCAATTAATACCAGCCCACTCACTGTACCCTGCCGTCCCTGCTTGCTCTGTGTTCTCTGTACCAGCCCACCTGATCTTCAATTTTTAACATTAAATTATGTGATCTCGCTACCCGCTCGCTCACTCACGATGAATGTACAGCCGCGATGTGTTTAAAATGAAAGCGCAATCGCGCTACCAGCCCACTCACTGTACCTGCCGTCCTGCTCGCTCTGTGTGTCTCTCTCTGTACCAGCCCACCTGATCTTCAAGTTTTAACATAAAATTATTATAAAAAAAACAAAACAGATGAATTTTTACTTGTCTACATACAACGTGTGGGGGGGGGAGGTGAATACTGCCATGACAACCAGACCTAAAGTACAGAAGCCTTTCTAGGACAAAAGTCCTTAAGTGCAAAAAAAAACAACCCACAGGACACTTAGGCGGAGGAACTATTTTATTAAAAATTACACAAACATACATGTCTTTTCCTGCTTTAAATTGCAAATTTAACCTACCAAATGCAATTTCCACTAAAGATGGCCATTTATAAGCGCAATTAAGCTCAGGGTGTCGTTGAGATTAACACACAGCTAGGAGGCTGGCCGACTCTCGGTCGTGGCCCGCCTCACTACGCCTCCCAGCTCGGTGTTAAAGTGTCTAACGCACACCCTGTCGTGTCTTATTGCTTACGTAGACAAACAGCAGGGGGAAGGAAAATATAAAATAAAAAATAAAGAACTAGGAAACAAAGCTAAAACATACAGTAATTGGTATAAATCTAGTGTTTTGAGCTTTCTATTGTAATAGAGAGTTGCTCTTTAATGCAAAATGGATGTATCTGGGGATTTTGTATCATGAGGTTAAACTGTTATTATCTCCAGCCTCAGTCCATCTGGGCGTAGCTGATCCAGTGCGTATCTCCAGTCTTCCCATGTGTTAGGATGTGGATGAAGAGCCTACCTGTTTCAGCAGCAGACAGTTGTGGCTGGGGTATTCAGCAAGGCTGTAAGAACAGCAGAACAGCCTGTGAAGACAGCCAGCAACAGAACCTGTATGCACCTGCTTTCCTGACACAGACCTGCTGCCTGTGAAGTAAGTCAGCACCACAACTAGCCAGCTCTAGAACAAGCCAGCACCAGAACTAGCCAGCTCCAGACTGAACAATTATCAGACTAGAAGACTTGGTTTGCTGGCCAAGGCACTTAGCTTCACCTGAGCTCTTTCCTTCTAAGACTGCTTGAAAGGCAGAGTAGAGAAACTTACCAGAGCAAGGGAAAAGGATTAAGACTTATTTTGGCTAAGCAGATTTACTGTGTGGTGTTTTTAATTTTTTACTCACAGGGATTGCTACTGTTTGTTGCTAACATTTCATTGTTTTATTTTTCTCTGTAGCAAAGTGTTTCTTACAGCGATATCTTCTCGAAATTATTACAGTTGGTGCTTTACTGGTTTTACAGTTTTATCTAACATTAGGATAAGCTTTCAGGGTTACTGCATTTGTTGTTGACTGATTGTTTCTGCTCTTACCTCCTTGTTCTTTCGTCCATGGTTCTTCTTTTTCGGCAGGGGAAGGGCCCAGACACCAACCCCCATCCCCAACCACCCCACACTACACTCCTTTTATAGGGTACCACAGTTGTGACATTTCCTGTGGCAGAGCACGAAGGGGTGGATCAGTGGGGCCTCCACAAGGTGAGCTCACTTACAGGGGCACTAGTAATTTAACTTGTTATAACAAGTTAAACAAAACACAATCAAACCATTACTTGCATTTTTTTCCTTCTAATTACTCTGACTAGGTTATAAACCCAGCAACTTATCTGGAATGGATATCATTAACTGCAGGTACTGTGGAACAATTTTCAGAAGGACAGTCTTACAGGATTTAGGACACTGTCCCACATGCTGGGCCTTGGAGATCTTAGGGCTCAGCTCCAGGCAGCATGGGCAGAGATTGCACACTCAAATTTCATATTGAAGAGGAAATACATTATAAGAACCACCCGCCATTTCCCCAGCATCCAACAGAAAAACCTCGACCGCAGAGGGAAGTTGGTCCAGGAGGTTGGCAGGTGGTTAGGAGGGGCAAATCGGGTGCCCCACAACTCTCTGCTCTCCAACATATTACCTCCAAAAACCATATAAATGCTACAAACAGGTATCTGCCTCTATCTCTGAAATCAAACAAAGAGGCAGAAGACACTGCAGAGCAGGACATTGCAGCACAGGAGCTAGCACAACAAAACTCACCCAAATCAGGAACCGAAACAAAGAAAGCAAAAAGGAAATCCAAAAAACTTCTGATCATAGGAGACTCCATGATTCGGGCAGTTGATACCCATCTCCAGCCAGGGGTAATGGTCAGATGTCTCCCAGGTACATCAGCATGGAGAGACATTAACCGCATTGCTAAAATTGTTCACAAAGCAGGAGAAAACATTGATGTCCTAGTACACATAGGGACTAATGATCTCGCCAGCCGGTCAGTTATGGAGATCAAGGAACACCTGACCAGGCTGGGTGACAAACTATCATCTATTTTGTCCGGCATCTCCTTCTCTGAGATCCTACCAGTCTAGGAGAGGGGAGCAGATGGACGGAAGGTCAGAGAAGGGGAAATAGGGGAGCTAAACACGTGGCTCAAGGGCTGGTGCCAGGAAAAAGGACACTGATTTGTAGGAACTGGCAACAGTTCTGGGAGCGAAAGTTCTTTAAATTTGATGGACTGCATCTGACTAAGGAGGAGTCAGTATTGGGGCAGAAGTTTGGCGTCCTTTACAGAATATTTAAACTAGCAAATGGGAGAGGGGTGCAGCACCCCATCGTCCGAATGGGAAGAACACCCACCCTCAGCTAGTGGTCAAACAGGGATTCAGCATGTTTGCAGTTCATTTGCATCACCAGGTAAGAAAAAGGTTTGTCTCCCCATACGACACACAGGGTAATGCCAAACCTCACCCAACAACTAACACACCAAAATCTGGCCAATGGAAAATCATGTACACAAATGCTTACAGCCTGGAAATAAGATCCCAGACCTGCAGGCAATAATGTCAGAGGCTAAACTGGACATAGTAGCAATTAGTGAGACGTGGTTTACCAGTAACCACACTTGGAGACTTCAGTACCTGGGATGTATTGTTCAGAAGAGACCGAGTGCAAAATGGGGAGGAGTGGCCTGTTGTCAATGAAAATATCAAAGCTACAGAAATTCAGAATACACATAAGGAGCCAGAAGAACTGTGGGTCACCCTGGAAACAGGAAATGGGACAGCCATAAGAACTGGGGTTGTCTACAGGCCCCAGACCAGGGGAGGACATAGACACATTACTGTTAGAAGATATACAAACATGACAGCTAAAGGGAGGTTCTGATAATGGGAGACTTCAACATGCCGGATACAGATTGGTCAATACCAGCAGGAACATCTGCCAGAACTAGACACATAGTGGATTCCTGCAGGGGAGGGCCTCAAACAACTGGTACAGCAACCCACAAGAGACAGGGCTATCCTAGATCTAGTACTGACTAACAAGGAAGGGATCACAGATCTCCAGGTAGAAGGTCATCTGGGGCCAGTGACCATCACATGGTATGGTTCAATTTGGCTCTACATCTAAATCATCCCATTCCAAGGCAAAAATATGGGACTTCAGAGGAGCTGACTTTGATAAGATGGCCAACAGAGTTAAGCTAGCCCTGGCAAAAAGAAACACAGGTGAGGTACAGGCAAAGTGGGCAAGCATTAAGGATGCAATACTTGAAGCAACATCCCATTGTGTTAGACAGAAAGGAAGTGCAAAGAAGAAGGAAACCACTTTGTTTCTCAAATACAGTAAGAAAAGGTCAGAGCCAAAGGCTGGCCTTCAGGAAATATAAGGGAACACAGTGGGATGAAGATAGAGGCATACCAAACTTCCTTAAGGGAAGCAGGAAGGCAGTAAGGCAGGCAAAGTCCCAAACTGAGGAAACACTAGCACAACAGTAAAAGAAGGTGACAAGACTTTCTATAGATACATTAGTGAAAGGAGAAAGTCCAGAGGGGTATTACTAAGCTTAATGGAGAAAAGGGAGCTGGAGGAGGAGGACTATGTAAAGGCATCTATCCTAAATAGATACTTTTGCTCAGTATTTACCAAGAGAAGGTAGGGCAGGGCCCACAGCTCAGCATCATGGACACAGGGGGAGGGAGGTGAGCACTACTCCCTCACAAAAGAAAGGGTCCTACAAGAGCTTGCAAGCTCAGGGTGGATAAGGCAATGGGACCTGATGGCATACATCCCAGAGTACTTAAGGAGCTAAAGGTGGAACTAGCAGAGCCATTAGCAGAACTGTTTAGTGAGTCTCTGAGCACAGGAGAGGTCCCAGAAGACTGGAGAAGGGTTCATGTGATCCCGCCTCCACAAGAGTGGTAACAGGAGGAGGCGGGAAACTACAGACCAGTCAGTCTTACCTCGGTAGTGGGCAAGATTATGGAGGCAATCCTTAAGGAAAGTATAGTGCAACACCTGGAATCCATAGGGGCACAGGATCCAAGACAGCATGGGTTTACAAAAGGAAGGTCCTGTCAAACTAATCTCATAGATTTCTTTGACTGGGTAACTAGAGTGGTGGACCAAGGGGGGGCAGTTGATGTCACCTACCTTGACTTCAGCAAAGCTTTTGACACTGTTCCACATAGAAGATTGATAAATAAGCTGGGTAGGCTCGGGTGGGTCAAGTTGGTCAACTGGCTGGCAAACTGGTTGATGGGCAGAAAACAGAGAGTGGTGGTAAATGGTACACAGTCAGAAGAGATGCAAGTCACAAGTGGGTACCTCAGGATCAGTCCTGGGGCCAGTCCTCTTCAACATCTTCATTAGTGACCTTGCAGATGGACTAGAGGTAAGGCTTGTCTGTTTGCAGATGACACCAAGATCTGCAACAGAGTAGATGATCCAGATGGGGTGGGCAGAATGAGAAGAGATCTTTATAAACTAGCAAAATGGTCAGAAGAGTGGCAACTGGGATTTAATGCAAAGAAGTGCAAAATCATGCACATAGGAAGAGAAACCCTGAAGCCACCTATAGGTTGGGTGGGAGTTGCTAGCAGTCACAAAGGAAGAAAGAGACTTGGGCATCATCATCACTGATGACCTGAAATCATCCAAGCAGACCTCTAAAGCAGTAGGTAAGGCTAGGGGGTGTTAGGGTGTATTAGTAGGGTATCACAAGTCGAAGAGGAGGTAATAATCCCTCTTTACAAGACACTGGTTAGGCCCATCTGGAGTACTGCATGCAGTATTGGAGGCCACACCTTCACAAGGACATTAACCAAATTGAGGCAGTCCAGAGAAGGGCAACCAAAATGGTGCAGGGACTGCATCAGAAGACATATGTGGACAGGTTAACAGAGCTCAATATGTATACCTCTGAGCAAAGGAGGGAGAGAGGTGATATGATCAAGGCATTCAAACACCTTAAGGGCATTAACAAGGTGAAAGAGTCAACATGTTTAAATATAAGAAAATAGCAGGACAAGAGGACACAGCATGAGATTAGAGGGGGCCGATTAAGGGGAATGTGAGGAAATTCTTTTTCACAGAAAGGGTGGTGGATGCATGGAATGGCTTACCACAAGAAGTGGTGGCTATGAATACAGTGCAGGGCTTCAAACAGGCATGGGATAGGCATAAGGGAGCAATACAAATGACTATGAATAGATAGGCCACTGACAGAGCAAAGGCCGATGGCACATTTATAAGGTAGAAAAACAAATGGGCAGACTGGATGGGCCTTGCAGTCCTTATCTGCCGTCATCTTCTATGTTTCTATGTTTCTATGTTTCGGAGCAAGTCAAAATCAGTCTAGAACCAGCCAGCTCCAGAAAGAACAACCACCAGTGCAAGCAAGCACCAGTCTAGAACCAGTCAGCTCCGGAGAGAACAACCACCAGAGCAAGCCAGCACCAGTCTAGAATCAGCCAGCTACAGAATGAAAAAACAGCAAAGCAAACCAGCATCAATCTAGAACCAGCCAGATCCAGAGTGAATAACCATTAGAGCAATCCAGCACCTGTCTAGAACTGGCCAGCTTCAGAGTGAACAACCAACAAAGTAAGACAGCACCAGTCTAGAACCATACAGCTGCAGGGTGAACAACACCAGAGCAAACCAGCACAACTGTAGACCAGCCAGCCCCAGAATGAACAACCACAGTGACCAGAACAAGCAGCACCTCTATGGGCCAGTGCCAGGGGGTAGCAGACCCCCAATTCCAGCTGAAGTCAACTAAGCAAGTCCAGTCATATCTCTTAACCTGCTAGGACTAAAATCAGGGACACTTCTCCCAAAAATCAGAGACAAATGACCAGAATCAGGGATACCATATTTCACTCAGTGTGGCGGTGTCGCACCATTATGCTGCACCTTTGTGTGACTTGTTACCAAAAAGCAGAATAAAAAAAATATATAGCTTCTTTCTGTTATTTTATTTGGAATACATTTTAAAAAATGGCATGTTTCTTGTCTTTATTATTGTAAATGCAGTCTTTATTTTGAGGTGGGATGGTCTTTGTTGTAATATAACCAAAAAGTGATATATAAGGCCACCTCCAATGGAAAACTGGTTTCCAGTAGGCTCAGACTCCAGCCACATGACATTTGTAACATTATAAAATAGATAAGTAAAATAAAGACATGAGAATGTGGTCTCATGACAGGGTGTTATTCCAGCACAACAGCAGAGGTCAGAAATACTGAGCATTCAGAACCAAATTACTTATTTTCAAAAATGAATATCAGAGATCCATTTTATAATTGTAAAGTACTCCAGGGTGTGCGTACTGTAATTATGGGATTACAGCACTTTTCCGGTGCATAAAGCCAAGGTGTAGCATTATCCTGTATTTATTAACATTGTCATGCCTTCTTCAATAGTCTCTCATAAACAGTGTACTTGACAGAACTAAAGAATGGTGGAATGCCTGTGGGTGGAAACTGGCCTGCAAGTAGAATTATTCTCCAACAGGATTTCTAGAGTGCTGCAAACTACAAGAAAAACAGATGCAGCCAAGTCCCACTGGGTCACGATTGGCCAGCTCCTGGACTAAAATGACAAGAAAGCTTTCTACTAATATTGACATTTCATTTAATACATTTGCTTGTTTTATACCACATCTACTGTATCGACTTCTCACAAGCCAATGTAAAAACTCCAGACTGTATGACCCATCAACTCAGAGGCGGTGCTGCCACTCTGCCAATTTGGGGGGGGGACCCAATTACAATTGCACAACGCAGACAGTGCGGCTGTGCTGATGCTCCCTTGCACCTCAATGTACAGTGGTGGTGCTGCCAGATAGTTTACAACTGAACTGACAAGCAAATCCTTACCTCAAATTAAAGAAGGGTATGCCGGTTGGTCTAGCACCTGTTTCTAGGTCAGAGGGTCTGTTTCTGTGTCAGTCACAGATGGCTGGTGGCTGGCTGAGTGCTGGTACTCACTGCTATGGGCGGTCTGTGGTGAATAGCTGAGCTTGTTTTTATTTTATTTAATAAATTAATTGAAATACAGCTCTTCCACAAGTTTGCTCTCAGCAGTAGCACTCAGCACCTCTTAAAATAAGCTTAAATTATAACTTGGAGTCAACTTACTACAGTAATTCACAAAACTGAAGCTCGCAGTTTAGCCTGTATTTACTTATTTATTTTACAATGCAGCAGCTCAAACAGTAAAAGCAAATCAGTCCAGGAGTATACAATGATCCACACACTTGTTTGCTTGCTAGTGTATTTTTTAAATTTAGAGCTTACAACTTGCACCTACTAACAAATACTCCGACCATCGACCTTCCTGGACCAGACACAGCGTGCTAGCAAGCAAACAGCTATGTGGATCATTGTATACTCCTGGACCATGTTGCTTTTACTGTTTGAGCTGCTGCATTGTGAAATAAATAAATACAGGATGAACTGTGAGCTTCAGTTGTGAATTACTGCAGTATGCCAAGTCCTAGTTACAAGTTAAGCTTAAGAGGTGCTGACCTGTCCACTACAGTGGTTTTGTTTACAAAGTCTGGCTAGAGTGCTCTGCAGACAGGCCCAGTCGATGATGTCTCATGGAGCAGAACAAGGGACTGCCCTGTGGATTCCACTCTCTGGTGCTGCTGTGGGTCACTGACTGCATTTTCTCTCTCTCTCTCTCTCTCTCTCTCTCTGTCATTTGTCTGTATCGGTAACCTGTGAGGAGGGAGCATGGGGAAGGGCACCATCTGTAATGGTGACTCATTCCCCAGTGAATCCTTCACAGTGATGGGAGGGTAGGGCAAACAGATGGGGGGGTGAAATGGGTGACAGGATGTCGCTATGTGTACGTGTGTGGGGGGACTGAGTACTGCAAGTGTTGGCTAGGAGGGGATGGAGAGGCTGTAGGGGGTGGCGCTGTGGTGAGTTGTCAAGCTACAGCGTGGTATTGTGGGTTGGCCTGTGGTTCGGGCGGGTGAGGTACCGGGTTTAGGTCCAGGCGCTGATGCGATTTTATTTCGCCCGGCCTGAACCATTTATTTTGTCATGTTTTCACCTCCCCGACATGCACCCCCCTGTAGTTGAGAATCCTTTAGTAGGGTGGTGGGGGGGGTGAAGCCCATTGAGAGGGGGTGGGGAGCACAGCCCTCCCCCACAGAAAACATTGAACACTAAGTCCCCGGTGCCGTTTTCCTGTGAGCCGGGGGAGTCAGAGTGCCAAAAATGTTTTCGGCACTCTGACTTTGCGATAACGGTGATCCCATCTAGGCTTTTGCCGTTATCACATAAAACCATCTGTATCACAGTCCAGGACTCATGTAGGCTGCTAATCCTGACTGGTGCTGTAGCACTGAAGTTGGATCAAAGAATGATGGCTTGGTCCAGGATGTCATCTCCTTGACTCCTTTCATATTTTGGAGATGGACCTAAGGAGGGGGGGTGCCCTAAACACACAGCATTCTCAGGGAGAAAAGAGCTGATGGCCTTTTTTTTTTAAACTTACTGCATTAGCCTGTAGCTCCACTCTGATTGGCTGCTGCCATGGGTGCATGATGTCAGACACCAATTGGCTGTTTGAAAACATGAAAGTGATTGCTGGGGCTGATGGAGACAATGCCGAAAAAACTGGCATGCTCAAAATTTGGGAGCATTTGTAGGCTGCTTGGGACTTCAGGACAGGGGGTCTGAATTCAGGAAATACTGAAAAAATCGGGACAGTTGAGAGGTCTGAATCCAGTAGCTGTGGCCAAACAAGCCTTTTTACCTACTACACTGCTGCTGCAATAAAGATTTGTGTATATCCTGTGTGTGCTGTCTTTCACCCTTGTTCTTAGGGCAGCAATAATTAATCTCAGGGAAAACACAGTGGTAAATTCACCACAGTATTTTATTTTTTATGTGCAGTTGCATAAATGATAGCACTGTGTAGAATGCGGAATTCCATGGGCAGAACTTCTGCTAGAAGAAGACAAGGCAAGAGGACACAGCATGAGATTAGAGGGTGGCCGATTAAGGGGAAATGTGAGGAAATTCATTTTCACAGAAAGGGTGGTGGATGCGTGGAATGGCTTACCACAAGAAGTGGTGGCTATGAATACAGTGCAGGGCTTCAAACAGGCATGGGATAGGCATAAGGGAGCAATACAAATGACTATGAATAGATAGGCCACTGACAGAGCAAAGGCCGATGGCACATTTATAAGGTAGAAAAACAAATGGGCAGACTGGATGGGCCTTGCAGTCCTTATCTGCCGTCAACTTCTATGTTTCTATGTTTCTATGTAGAATTTCCACCTGCTGTGATCCATGGAATAATATTCTATGGAACTGCATTTTATTCTGTATAAAATCATTCCACAACCATTTCTGCAAAAAATGTTAAGATCCATGGAATAATATTCCATGGTACAGTATTTTTTCCATGGAAAATCATTCTGCAACCATTTCTGTGGAAAATATTGTGATCTGCTGAATAAAATTATCTGGAAAAGTTGTGGAAAGCCTCGTTCTGCACTTTTTCTGCCAGAGAATTCTACCATTCTGTTTCTGGTGAAATTTGCCAAAATTTTGGTGGAATTTCAAAAATTCCACAAAATTTCATTCTGCCAGAATTTGAAAATTCTGTACACCCATAATAAATCCAATATTTAGCTTAGTTTGCTTCCTGCTCTTCAGTAACTTACAGCAAGCAGATGCATGTTTACCTGATCCTTGTTACAATGTAAGACGCCCCTATTCCTGCTCAAGGAGTGGAGTGATATCCATCATCATGAGGCATGTTCAGTGATACAGTAGAATGCCACTGCCACCACCACCATCACTGTTAGCCACTGACACCACCACCAGATACAGGGAATGTCATCATGTGCCGCAGCTATCACCACCAGTACCCACCACCAGTGTCATTCCGACAATGTTTCCCGGTTACATTGACCATGCCAAGGCAGAGGGAGTTGAACAGGAAACCACATCCATCAGCCACAGGCACAAGGCTTCTTAATATTAAAACTATAACGTGAGTATGTGTACTAATGTTTTTTATGCTGTTTAACTTCCTTTAGCTGTATGTTTTGTTTTCTGCTGCTTTTCTGAGCTGCACTGGTCAAACACATACAGTAAACTTATTTTGGTTTTTTTTCAGGTTAACAAAATAAACTCTCCTTCACTGAAAGTAGGTAGGAATGGTACTGCAGCAGTAACATACACAGGAACCTATGGAATATCCATTTCAAATCTATACTGGTAAGTATCAAGATTTTATTTCATCTGTTCAATTTTTTTTAAAAAGAGTGCAACAAATGCGACTGAGTAGGATTCATAACCTAGGTGACATGTGTACGTCACCAAAACTATTTCTGCAAGACATCATGCACTGTATTCTGAACTTGCAGCTGTGCAGCCATGACAGTGTTGAAAAAGTTGCACACAGGTTGTGTTACTTGACAAGATGTGGTTTTGAAATGTAACTTGAGTTGAGATTGAGAACCAGGGACACTGGCACAGTATATTTGTTACACAGCCTGGTACTAAATTAAGTTGTGATTGATCTGCTGATTGCAGTGTGACAGCTTACTATCTGTGTTAATAATCCAGATACCCGTGGAACAGCCATGGCTTAAACATAATGTGTTACTGCTGCAATCAAGTTCTAATAAGTCCTTCATTTCTTTTTTTAGGAAACTTACAGATGCTTTGTTGTGTCATAGTTGTCTTATCCAAAGAAGTTCTTCAACATCAGACCCTCCCCCCAGGGCTGGGGCAGATATGCAATACGCAGAAGTAGTTTCAATCGATGACCATGACCATCATTAACAACCGGACTCGAGAAGGATGCAGATGAAATCTGTGAAGTAGTAACCAAATAAGAAACCATTAATGAGACCAACCTGCAAATATGCTCCCCCCAAAAAAAAAACTTACCTTCATTGGCTTGAGAGTATTCCATTTCCAATTTCAATGCAAAAAGTTCTCATCAAGCACTGGAATGTGCACACTAACAGTATCTGTGACCTGTGATACAAAACAATATGAGTACATGTCTATATATGTCAACCCCCCCACCTACAAAATACAAAAAAATATATATATATATATATATACTGTATATATATATATGTATACTCACCAAGGCTACTATTAGAGTACAGACAAAGGGCACCCTTCCATCTGGTTGAGATGATCACATTGCATTTGCGGGAATCGCAGCATACATTGGACCAGCAACAGTTCGCGCATGGTCATCATTTCTGACGGGACTTTGCATGTGGTGTAATGCTCCCATTTCACTTCATTACCACTTTTCAATTTTCTGCACACAAGTCAGATGCATTTTGGGCATGCAGAAAAAATCTGGGCACTCTGTGTGAGTACTGCACGCATGACTGAGTGCGCCATTAATTCTGGGGGAATTTGTATGTGGTGTAACACTACCATTTCACTTCTTTGCCACTTATCAATTTTTTGCAGACAAGATAGATGTATTTTGGGCATGCAGAACAAATCTGGGGACTCTGTGTGAGTACTGCGCACATGACTGAGTGCGCCATTAATTTTGGGGGACTTTGCATGTGGCATAACGCTCCCATTTAATTTTGTTAACACTTGTCAATTTTCTGCACACAAGACAGACGCATTTTGTGTGTTGTGATTGTGAGCACATGATGTCATACTTAAATTATAAATTAAAGCAGCATTGTAAGAATGTGGTGACAATTTTGACCTGTACTTTTTTATGCTATTTTACACTGCCTACCACAAGTTACCTCCTGACTTGAATGATACTCTTCTTTTCACAATTTGTGCCTGCTTTACTACTTTTTCTCATGTCAGAAAAAGAAGGAGCACACCTTTCAGTATTGTTCTGACCAGGTTTTTATCACTATTTGCAGCTGTTATTTCAATAAATATTGTTCTGTGAGGTCATAAAACACTGCCTGCTGCATATCTGTTAATTTTACAACAGAAGTGATATATAAAAACTGAAGGAGAAAAGCAGTGGAAAATACTGAGAAAGACCTGGTCTGCACCATATTAAAAGGAGTACTCTTATTATTCCAGACATGAAAAAAGTAGGAAAGCAGACTCAAATACTTGAAATTATAGTATCATACAAGTCAGGATGTAAGTAAAGTGGCAATGTAAAATAGAATTAAAAAGTATAGGTCAAAATTTTCAACAGAGTGTTGCACTGCTGCTTTAAAGAGATTCACCAAGTTACATAGTTATTATGGTGTTGCACCCAATATATGGGTGCCTAATCTCCAGGGGAATCTTTCTTGCTCCACATGTCCTTACATAGTGCAATACCTTTCTGGCAAAAATGCCTGTAATTTCATTAAAGCGGGTCACGGAGGACTTCCTGTTCTGAACAGCCGCCCATGTTCTGCCCTCTGCTCTCAGCAACATTATGACATGATGCCAGGGAAAGCATGGGGGCGTACTCCATTATAGTGAACGTCTGGCAGCTTTCCGAATGTTTTTTTATGTTATAATGGTCAGTTTGTGGTGAAACATGGGCACGTTTTCACTAACAAGGCTCTTGTTACTGGAAACGTGCCCACAAAGTGTTTCACAAAAAGCATGACTGAGCAGTGAAAGTATGTTGTGCTAAACTGCATGTGTGCCATCAGTGTTCTTTCCTGTGTGTGCATACATTGTCCAGCTTCATGCAGACATATATATGGTGTGACTTGTTGCAGTATCTCAAGAATAAAGATAACAAAGAATACATGATGTATATTTTATTTGTACCATCAGCACCAGTGGAGTAAGTGATATGATATTTTTTCACAGGTATCGGGTCATTGTGCACCTCAGTCACTCACAATGCACACATGACTTACTGGAGATCATAGCACAAAAAGTACATGCTCTCCTAAAAGTCAATGTGCAGTATGTGACTGAGGTGCACTCTGGCCAGACACCTCTGAAAAAGTTTCGTATCACTTAGTCCACTGATGATGATGGTGACAATAAAATACATGTTATTCTGCTCACTATTCTTTCTACCATAAACACTACAAAAAGTCAGCAATATATGTTTGCAAGAAGCTGCACAGTGTCTGATTTCATACACACACACACACAAAAGAACACTGACTGCACACGTGCAATTTAGCACATCATACTTGCACTGCTCACACCAACTTTTCCACAAGCACGTCACAACAGAAAGTAAACATTACTGAGGCACTGCACTATTGCAAAAGGTCAAGTGTCTATTATTAAACATAAAAAAAAAATCACAAAACACTACAGCACAGCAGTGGGGGGTGGTCCCGAAAAAAATACCTTAACGGGGAATTCAATGGTGTTCCAGCAGCAGGCGGAGCATTGACAGTATCTGCAGCTGCTGTTGCTGGATCTGCTCCACCTCCTGCTGCACAGCACCCACCCTCTCGTTGCTTTCCTCAAGGGCTGCCCACACCAGTTCAATGTCTGCCTGCATTGCAGGCACTGTGGTGGGGTCCACTGCAGCAGGAAAGCCAGGTAGTGGTGGTGGTGGTGGTGAGGGTGGTGGTGTTAGTGGCTGTGGTGGAGGTGGTGGTGGTGGAGCAGCTGCTGCTGTTGCATTCCTCCTGCTGTGGTGGTGAGGCACATCACCCCCAGCACCCTCTGCCACTGCCACAGAAGGGCCAGCAGGTGGATGTCTGGCCCCTTTGGGGACAGCCAGCCACTCCACCTTGTGGTGATTTGCCATGTGTCTGGCAGCACAGCCACGGTCCCCAAATATGCCCCTCAGAGCCACAGCTGCACACCACACAAATGGCAACCATTAACGGTGCTGTCCCCCCCACACAGTTAAAAACTGCCACACTGGGGAGCTCGGGGGACCGGGCACAGGAGGGGCAGATGTATTGCCAGCAGCACCTTCATTCACCTGGGGCTCCACCTGTGGCTGTGGAGGTGGTGGAGTGGGTGCTGCTGGAGACCCTGCATTTGCTACTGGTGGTGGTGGTGGGCTTGGTGGATGTGCCACCACCAGTGGCACTGGTGATGGTGCTGCTGCTTCCAGAGGGGGAAATGCAACACCAAACAGTTGGGAGCAGTCCAATGACACCCAACTGCCCCCACGTGTGTGCACACACCCCTTTACCCACGCCCACGGGCCACAGATTCTCCTCCTGGCTCCATTGCGCACAACTGTCTAAGTCCCTCAGACTGTGACCAATGCCTCACAAGACTCCTTCACATGCACTCACAGTCTCACACACATGCACACACAGTCTCACGTGCACACACACACAAAACCAAACTTATAAAAAAAACAAATCAGTAGAAAAAAAGAACTGAAAAAACACACTACAAAAAAAAAACTAAAGATTTAGCTTTTAAAAAAGCTGTTTTTTTTTTGTCAAGTTGCATGATACCAACAAACTCACCTCTCTACACCCAAAATTCCTCCTTCTACCACTACAAAGGAGAAAGTGAAACTAACTGCTTTTCTGACTCGCTTCCTTCCTGGTTAAAGCATGTGACTTACAGTACTGTAAGCCATGTGATGAGTGGGGGGCTGCCTATATTGTTGTCACTTTGTGTTAAGGTGAAAAGGCAATGCAAAGTCAAAATGGAAAGGCAAAGTGAGTACTTTGCAATGGTCACTTCACGTAGCGCTATGCTAATACGAAGTGGCCACATCACGACCACTTCACCAGCAGATTTTAAATTCACAGCATCTCTACCTAGGAGCACTGGACAGTTAAGTGATTTGCTCAGAGTCACACAGTATGCAAGTGGAGGTTATGAGAATCAAACCAAGGTCTGGTCTGCTGGATGTACCAAGTTCTTTCAGAGCTCGTTACTCTAACCTCTAGGCTATACTGCCAGCCCAAATGTTGATACAGATGCAGTTTTCTCATCTGTCAGCATCTGCCCATTTGCACTAAAACTTGATTACCCTAGTTTCAAAAGCACTCAAGTTTCTGCAACAGTCTCCACAATTTTGTATTTGTTTTTAATTGTTTCACCATGATCAAAACTCCCTTGAGCAATGCTCATTCCCAAGGAGGTCCTGGAAAGGACAATCAGCATCACAATGAGGAACAACAATACAAACAAACTGTATATGGCAGTTTTAATACAGGTATATTATATACTTGAAAACTGTACAACGGGAATGCAGTATAGTATCTATAAGGTGCAGGGGCAGGTAATGAGGCACGTTACATCTGCAATCATGGAATAGAAACCACTCTTGAGATAGAAGGTGCATACAGTTAAAAGTCTATTTAATTATTCATGAGCTAAAATAGCTCACTGATTGGCTGCTGTGCCGGTCTGAAATCTCTAAGAAATGCCCGGCATGACAGCGACACTCAGCTCCTCACGCACTCTAGGCTAATGGTAACAGCACCAACACAAGAACTGTTTTTAGCACTGCTGTCAATAAACAGCTAACTTATTGCAGTTAGACTTATAATCACAGTAATGACCTCACAGCCAGTCATTTCTTGATGATTAACGACTGGTTCGGTGGGGTTGATCCTTGGCTGCACCTCGGGCCACCCTTCCCACACAGTTGGTCGTTAATCGCCAGGAAATGACTGGCTGCTCAGTCATTATTGCTTAAATCTATTCAGCAAGTGAAGGGGAAACACTGGAGGGAAAGTATTGGGTGAAGATAAGGGTAGGGCTGATAATCAGTGTAACATAGGACTCGGGGCATACAATGGACCTAGATTAGAGCTGTATGAAATGTGAAATTCTGCCAGCTGAATTCATACAGAATGTCAGTTATGCTTCTAAAATGCTTTTCAGAATTTCTTTTTGAAGTACGTGGAATTCCGAAAAGCTTTTCCCTGTAAACCGCAGATAAATTTTTGGTGGATTACATAATCCACATGATATAATTCCAGAGTTTGCATAAACTGTGAAATATGATTCTGCAGTTAGCATTCCACTCCTGAAATTTTAGAATTCTGCTTCTGATGGAAATATGCAGATTTTTCTGAAATCGCACAGAATTATGGCAGAAGTGGAAACTGAAAATTCTGCACAGTCCTAACATAAAGGCTTCTGTTCTGTCCTTACTGTCTCTTTCTGTGCTAAAAATATCAGCTATGTGAGTGGAAGAACATGAATGTATAACACTTACATCTTTCTGTGCAGTGGATAACAATAATAGTTTATAATACTCTGGTGTGTGTGTGCCTTTTTCCCAATCTTGAAGTGCCTTGCAATTTATTCTGGGGGGAGGGGGATAGCTGAATTCAAAATTTTCCATGAGTTGTACATTATTTGGGGATTTCTTAATATATTTACTTTATTTATTTTTTGTTGACCAGGTAAGTGCACTAGACAAATCCTGCCTATTTTCAGGCACGACCCGGGGGAGGGGGATATAGATGAATGCCAACTGACCTTGAACCAGATTAAGCTGTTGGTGGTATTTTTAGTGCATGAAGCAAATTTGGCCAGGACACAGGGGAAATTCCCCAACTCTTTTCAAGAAGTGCCATGGGATCTTTTACATCCACCTGAACTACCACCAATCCATACAGATGGGACCTCGGTTTAACGTCTCATCCGAAAGACGGCACCTCAGAAGTGCAGCACCCCTCTCATACTGCACTACAGTGTCAGTACTGGGATATTAACCCAAGTGCCAGATGTGGGAACTGAACCCACAGCCCTCTGATCTCCTGGCCTCAGAGGCAAGTGTGCTACCTACTGAGCCACGGACACTGCAGGGAACAGGGAAGTGCTTCTTAACAGATAAGAAGAACTAACACTCTCAAAGAAGCCTGCTATGTATAATGACAGGTCCATAAGGGTAGCTTTATGGGACCAAAGGTATAGATTTTGGACCCCTAGTACTTTACAAATTCCAGTTCAGTGCAGGGTACAGAGAGCAGTGATAATTTCTGAGACTCAGACCTGTTATGAAAAGGAGGGCCCTTGAGCATGTCCAGCATAGCAAAGTGGGCTGAGGGACTGTTTATATAACGGAGGTCACTCACCATTATCCAATAATGGTAAAAAAGTTTCTTGTGCCAATCTTTTTTGGGCATCAACTGTGAAGCAGCTTTTTTTTTCTAGTGATAAAAGCCAAACCTCACCCTAAGCATGTTGCACAACCTTTCTAGACGCTTGAGACAGGATAGACTGCTATCTATTCATAGGCCCAAATTCTTACAGGACTCAACACTTTCAGTTTGACACCTGATCTAGTAACAAAAGAAAATTCAAAAGGATGGGCTGGGTACATTTACTGCAGCTTGAATTAAACAGAAATTATACATGCATCAATTTTTAATGCAAACATTGCTATTTTTTCGCCCCAGAAGTTACTAACAGAATCAAAAGTTTTGGTGCAAGTGTAGAAACTTACATTAAAACAATGGCAGATTTCTTTGAAAATTCTGCTTCTTTGCATCACTGCAATATCATGCCACTGTGTAACACTGGCTCCTTCAAGCAAGCAATAGCAGCTCTTTTCATTTGAAAGAGGAGTTCCTACTTCTAGGGTTAACAAAGAGATTTACAAGTCAGGTCAAACCATTAATGCAGAGGGTTCTGTTTCATGAACTTCCAGAGAAGTCAGTAGCAGTAAAACAAACAAAACAATATAAATAAAAATCTGAGGGGTGATGGGCAGGCAGATTTGTTGAGGGTGAAATCAATCAGAGTGCATCGAATCAAGTCGTCATGCTCTTTCAAAGTGACAAATATTGGCTGGAACCAGGAAAGCTGAACTCCGAATAATATGCTTGACCTCTCAGCTGCGGCTGTTCCCCCTGTCAGGGGAGCCCAGTCTTAAATAAGATGTACACTTGATGAATGAGCACAGTCACCTTAAAGGAATGAAGGTAAAAGGTTAGGGAAAGGAGACAAAATGCATGGAATTTAAAAAAACATATGTATAAATCAGTTTGGGTTCATATGCCTGCCACTTCATTAAGAATTTTTTTTTTCCAATCGTATCTTAACTTATATTTTTAAAGGAAATCCCATGAGATAATGAAGGGGCTTATTTTGGTCAGCGTTATTTTATTAGGAAGTCCAGCAGCTGCTGGGATTAGGTGGGACTACAGGAGAAAACAGGCTGTTAAAATTCAGTTACATGTTTCGTGGATGCAGTGTGATGAGCGTGAAATAGCTGATGACCAAAGATGCTTTTATACTGCCCATGAAAAGGAATAAGCACGCATGAGACACCCTGATGTGACCAGGTCAAGGTGGATGTCAATCACTACCCCAACCTTATGGGCTCAAATAAGGTTAAGGGGGCTGGGAGATAACTCTTGATGATGTGGAGTTGTAGCCAAGGTTTAAAATTAAAGGGGAACAGTAAATACATAGGACCCCAAACCCAAGTGTGAGTCTGATCCAAATTTGACAACCTGTGTACAAAAACAATTTTTTACTGTTTATTACAGCATAGAAGATTGTATCTGACTGATCTTGCCGATTCCCAACCTGACATTTGCAATAATACGTAGAGTCACTGCCATGCGGCAAGAGAGGAGGACAGGATGGACCCCAAGGAAAGGGTTTCTAAAGGGATCATTAGAAGACTATGTTGAAAATTTGGTGATAAAATATGGTAAAATTACTAAGTTATTAGTGGACATTGAAATATTTCAACATTCACAGATAACTTCACTATTTTCAATAGTTTTTCCACATCAAGCTTTCAACATGGCTTTTTTGTTACCCAACCTCATGAACAAGGTAGGTGACATTTTTCAAATCTGCCCAAAAGGCAATTTCACAGTCACGCTGCAAAATCATCTTTTGGGCAGGGTTTGAAAACTTTCACTTTCCATGTTCATGAAGTGGGGTCATAACAAGACTAGGTTAAAAACTGTGGGTCAAAATAAAAAAAAAAACACCAAAGCTATGCAAATACATTGGAGTGTATCAACGTTTGCTTACAACTTCAGTCGTTTTCAATATTTTGACTCCGCATTTTTAACATAGCCATTTTTTCACACCACCTCATGAATGTGATAGGTGTCATTTACTTTTTCTAATCCTGCCTAAAACAAGTTTTCACACTTGTGATGTGAAAGGATGTTTCAGTTAGTATTTTATAAATGACACCTGTCATGTTTAGAAGGGGCGGGGGGGGGGTCATAAAAAGACTATGTTAAAAATTGGGGTCAAAATGTCAAAAAAAAGTTATTTAGAAACACTTTGTGCAGGGCCAGCCTTTGGCCCAGTGGGTAGTGTGCTATGTTCCTGTGACGGAGACTCGGGTTAGGGAATGAACTTGAGGCACCAGCTGGGCAGCACAAGGTGGCAGCCAGCACTGTCATGTGCCACCACTGTGAGCCTGGGAGAGTTTTGCACAGTGTTCTGTCACACAGGTGACAACTTGTGGTGGACCAGGGAGCCCCATCTCAGAAGGGGTTGTCATGTGTATCATGGCCTACTTTTGTAATTAATTACTCATGTCATTAAAAACGACCACCACTTGCATTTTCTGAAAATCTCTTTCCTTGAGCTTACTAGTTCGATGTGCAAGCTAGATTCGTACTCTGGATGTAGCAGGATGATGTTATCATATATTTGTGATAGTAAATCAAATAAAAAGAAGCACTGTACCAGTGTATTTCAATTTTACGTAGTGCCCATGGCACAAGACTGTGAACTTTCAAAACGTTCACAATTCTGCATCTTGCTTCACAAATGAAAATACGTAAGTCAAACATTACTACTCAGTGACTCCATCACAAACTGTCCCTTACTGCAATACTACTCTGCCTTCATCATTCTCTACAACTCAACCAAAACCTACCTGACATAACAAGCAAGCAAACATTCGGCATTCACAAATGCTTGTTTTAAAAGTACTAATCAGTTCCAGAACCAGGGGACCAATTTTAAAAGGGCCTTGCATGGCCCTTGGATGAAGTCCCCATGCCCAAGCCTCTGCTGTGGGGAATTTCCCCTCACACCAGCTTTATTACCAATGTCAGACAAACAGATGTAGGGGCAGCATTTCTTGTACTATATATACTCAGGTGCGGAACAATGCTAGGACTGGCATTACCAGGTGTAGCTTTGGTGCACAACTGTGTGAATAACTGGCTACAGTCTGATGTTAAACTGAGAAAACAGCCATACAACTGCAGCTATCTGAAAATCCGCTGCATGCAGACAAAACTGCAGATGCAGAAGGGTACCTGGGCAGATATCCCGGCCTTGTAAAATTGGACCCCTGGTGACATCAGTTGGGTGATATCCTATAATGAGCAATTTATACGAGACTTCCACTCAACTAATATCACCAGGTTCCAGAGCTAATCAATTATTGCCAATTAAATATTGGATGGAAAACAGAAAAACAATATGACAACGCACCTTAAAAAGGGGAGAAATATTATTTTAATGCAAAAAAAATGAAGGAAATTCAGTAGGGAGGTTAACAGATTACAGATACACCCAGGTTTCCAAATACAATAAAAGAGAGGAAGTTAAGTTTATGACATAGTTGGCCTTACAAGGGAGACAAGTCATCAAAATACCCTGACCCAGTTGAAGTGTATATGATGAGCTGCTGAGGCTCAAATGAGGTGTTCGCCTCAGTACTCTTCTGGGTGTGCACCTCAACTGCACTACTGTCTGACAGGTGTTCCTGAGGCACAGAAGCAGTGCACTTACAGTGAAGCCTGCCGGGATGCAACACAATACTGCAGCATTCTTCAGAAAAGTTACTGCAGGAAGCAAGGCACTTTGAATGGCAGTTAATCCCTTTTGTCATACAGGAGTCTGCGACACTGCATTACATCCTGCCAGGATCCACTGAGCAGTGTAATTTAGGCATTGCTATTACGCATCTTACAAATGCTAATTAAGTGCACCTCACTTGAAGCGTAGGTCAGAGGAACAGTTGCTGAGCATTAAAAATACTGATTAGGCACACCTTGACCAGCGGTGGAGTCAGAAGGTACACTTACATGCATTAGTAAATTCTAATTAGGTACACCTCAGTGAGGTGTGTACCTCCACCAGAGGTGTAGTCAGGGTGCTTGATTCTCAAACATCGATGCAAGCTGCGTCAATGGTAGCCTGTGCCGATCACTGGTGCACCAGGGACCTTGGACTCAATTCATGAACAGGTGGGGTCCAGCACCAAAGTCCCACAGCTTATGACAAATGTTGCTACCCGCCAAAGGCAAGGCACATGGGAGAGATTAGCCACAAGCTGCAGGGTGGTCGGGCAGCATCAGCACCCAGTAATGGGGACCAGCCTGGAGGCTGGCATTGTCAGGCAGGATGGAACAGAGGTAGGGGAGGGCAGGTAAGGCATGGATGGGTGCCGGGGGTGTGGCAACAGGTCCCCAAAGAAGATTCAGTTGCTGACTGTGCCATCTGGTGGGGGGGTAGCTGCTATATGCCTGGCACCCTGAGGAGTAACCTGTGGGCACCACACCATTGGGTATGAGTATTCTGGGTGCTGAGGGGGCATGGGATAGCACAGGTGGGCAGCGACACAGGTACCCTCCCATCTCATCAAGGTGCCAGTGGTGGTGCAAGGGCAATTAGACCACCTGTTGCATGGTCTAAGTCTCGGTGGGTCCAGCTAGCTGTCAAAATCCCATTTAAGTCAGAGTATAAAACAGAAACATCCCCTATGTTTACCAAAAGCCTGTACAGAGGGAAACATAAACAGAATTGGAATCAATACTTAAAAACAACTGCTACTGGAGAAAATGTCATACAGGTTCAGCGCAGTTCTCATTTAAATAAATAAATGGAGCAATGTCTGAAGGAACAGCATCAAAAATATTTATTTTGCATACATATCTCACTGGAGTAGTGAACCTTACAAAAACACTGGAAAAATATCATGGAATTACAGGCCCGATACCCCTCCACACACACACACACACACACACACACACACACACACACACACAATTAAATATAGTTAAGATGTGCACATCCTAGTAAGATCATGATGCTTTCTACAACATGAAAAATTACTATCTATTTATTTAGTTTTTGTTGACCAGGTAGGTGCACTAGACAAATAAATCCCTATTTTCAGGCACAACCCAAGAGAGTACAATATACAAAAGCATTACAGAGAGTGATTTCAAGGCAGTGACAAACAAGTGTCAAGTCAATACAAAAAGGACAAGAAATCAGTACATGCAGAACACAGTAAGATTCAAGAGAAAACTGATACATAACAGCAGATACAGATACCAATAAATGCACATACATTTTAAAAATATAGTCAGTGGAATAACTATAATAAATATCAACAATCGACAGGAGACATCATCATCATCATCTTTTATTGAAGACAAATTGAGAGAAATCACTCATTTACAACAGCGTTCAATATGGACAGACATTAAAAATACGTAAAGTACAAAACACATGCATACATACAAAGTCAACACAAAACATATTTGTTTCATATAATTAATAAAATTGCATTGCATACAAAGTAGTTAATCTCAAGTCGCATACCTATCACCCAAAACAATCACAATGATTGTATATTAAACTAACTAATAAGGCTTTGAATCGAGCAAAGGAAGGGAGGGTAATTATCTTAAGTTTTTTTTGCAAATACTCCCAAGTTTTAGGAACAGATACAGCTAGAGCAAAGTCTCCTATTTTAGTTTTATACATAGGCACTTGATAAGCCAGTCTCTTAGATGAGAGAATGTTTTGATATATTTTTACATTAAAGTATTTGCAACAAATACATCGGTAATTGTTTTATGATAAATGTGTATACATACACATACCAGTGCATGTCTCTCCAAGCAGTCAGTGAGGTCCAGTGTATTTGTTCATACAGTTGGCAGTGTGTAGAACAGGGAAGTTTAGTAATAAATCTGAGGGTACTGTGATATAAGGAATCTAATGAACTTAAAATTGATAATGTAGTGTTTTTATAAATACAATCCCCATAGTCTCGTGTGGAAAGAAATCATCAAAGGGATGAAAAGCACGGCTTGGAAATTGATCCTAGGGGCAATCTCGTATTTGATCCAGGACGTTCTAACTATGAGTAGATCTGACTTTATGCTTCCTGAAGAAAGTACCTGTGCTTTGGTGTTTCTCTGACTAAAAGGGCAAAGGTACACCAGTTCTGTTCTAAGTTGGAGACTTTTCTCAGTTTAAAGTTGGCTGACAATTGTGGGGTCCTGAGGCAGACTGCTGAACATTGCTCAGGACTTTAATTCCTACTCTCCTGGAGTCATGGTTTTCATATGCTGCATGCGGAAGTTCATTCCAAGGTGCATTTCCTAAGTGTTTTTAGAAGATTTTTTTTTAACTTTATTTATGCACTCTCCCTTCCTGAACTCTCTCCAGAGGGACTCTCAGTGCCTGCCGTTATCCCTCCCGCCTGAAGTCTCTCCTCATGCGCTCCGCTGGAGCTCACCTTTCCAACCACTACCTGGCCACCCAGCTCCCTGGCTCTGAGTCCCCTGAAGTGGGACCACCAGATTAACTTCTCCTGGTGCTCTATCTAGAATCTAGATGAGCGACCAGGCAGGGCAGAGAGCAGAGGAAGTGAGAGGAGATGCCCGACATTGGGCATTGTTGGCTGGCCCCCCCCGGACCCTCCTTCACCTATCAGGAGGCAGAGGGTTTTTTTGTATTCTTTTTTGTGGTTACACCCTCTCCCTCTCCCTCTCTGCAGAGCCTGAGCAAGCAATGACTCCAGGGACGTCCATTGCGGCTCTCCGTCCCACTACTATGCCGTGAGCATTGCAGTGCCTCCCATCTCCACTGGGGGCACTGCAGTGCTCGGCTAACCCTAGATCTCCCCCCCCCAAGAGAGGACAGGAGAGCAGTCCTCTGGATGCTCGATCCTCTCTCTCCCCCGCTGACCCCCGCCGGCCCAGGCTCGTTCCCGAACCCAGGTCGCCGGCACGGCATGAGGTGTAGCATCCAGTGTGTTTTAAGAAGTTTTAAGGTGTAACTCTGAAAGAATGGCTGGGTATGGATGTGGAAGAAAAGGGTGGGCAGCCCCCCATCTGGAGTAACTAGTTCAGCACTACAAGTTCTGAAAGGGTGCCTGGTTATTCAGGATATGTTGGCCAATACCTGAAGAGAAGTTTACCCCCTGGTGTGGGTTGTGCTAGTAATGAGTCCTGTATGCTCAGTTGTGGCCAGTGCCACTAGAAGAAATGGTTTAGTTGTGGCCAGTTGCCACCAGCAGAAGTTTTAAATTCCTATACCATATGGGAAATGTGTGTGCTCAGTTATGGCCAGTACCACTAGGAGAAATGTGTGTTCAGTTAAGGCCATTGCCACTGAGGAGAATCCAATATCCTATGAAATATGGGAATACGTAGAGTTTCTGTCAGATACAGTCATTTTGTTGTTTTGCAATTGCCTTGTGCCACGATGTGTAAATCTTGGGACTCCACCCTTGCTTCAGAGAGCATCTTTTGAAATAACGTCACACTCTAGACCCCCAGTCTGGTTTGACCATTCATGTTACTGCTTCCTGTGTGGAATTACTGGGTACCCCTCAGAAGTAGAGATAGCTAGCATAGCCCTAGCAAAAAGTTATCGCCTCAGGACCTGGGTTAATTGGTCAGATGTATTGCTTTTGTACACCCCAACCCCTTTTTCTGACCTCTAGCAGTAATGAGTCTGGTGTACATTCCCAATGCTAGGGATGGTACCAATGTCCGAAGTGGTTTGTGCCCAGTCAAGGGTACCAAGGGGTAGCTAACTGTGTAAAGTAGTGGGGGGGGGGTGGTGGTTACATGGGCACATATGGAATAAGTTCAGCCCACAGAACTTAGACTGTCAGTGAACAGAAATACGGCACTATATAAACAGATGTGGAAATTAAAAAAGGACATCAGACAGCCCAATACACCACCGTAGTTGGAGGCAGTGGACATCAGGGGCACACTGAGGTATCACATTCCACCACCCCAAAAAGTGCAATACACAAAGGGCTGCATTAGGCACCAGGGGAAGACGTTGCCCGGGGGGGGGGTTCACAATGCAATTGATGGTCACCAGATGTTTGTGGTAGCAAATGGGATTTTTGACTGCAGCCTTCCATAGTGTGACCACCACAGACTTCTGGGCATGACATACCTGTCACATGGCACAATGGCATGCCCAGAGGCCACAGCATAGAACTGAACAGCCATTTTACAAAACACTTCTGCTAGAATGTCATGAAAATTTGGAAATTCATCTCAAATTCTGAGGGATTCCATTAGAAGCACAATTCTGAAACTCTGAAAGGCGGTCTTTTAAATATTAATCATGGGTGTCCAAAATTATGTCATTTCCTACGAAGACCCAAAGGATAAGAAATCCACACATATGGAAGTGTTAGTGAGGCTTTTCTATCTGTGATTTTCTGCTTCAAACTGTTTACGTTTTAAATTTCCTAGTGCAGTTGTATGTCCTTCAGTTTTCTGTATAGCTTGTCAATATACTGTAAACATGATATATTCTATATTGAATATACATTTGTGACTGCTGTATTTTAATAAGCACAGTTAATTCAGTTTTATTAGGCAATTCTGTGATCTGCTTCTGTAGAAAATACTACCAAACTTTGAAATCAAAACCTACGTTTGATACAGAGCAAGGGGTAAGGATACCTGGTGTGACTGAGGGGTTCTTATGTCCAAGAAGCATTGTGTTGTGTGAGCAAAGGTCTGGCTTTGTTCTGTGCAAGCAGAAGCTCGTGGTGGGACTTCAAGTTTCCTCCACACTGATGGGTTTAAAGTGTTTTAGCCTCTTAAAGCAGTTTGAAACCACCTAACATGTTTTGTATCCGCATTTGTAATGTTTTAAAACCATATTACAAAACCAAGTTTAAACCCTGCTTCAATGTAGTCTTTGGCCTGGATTCGATTTGAAAAAGGTTGTTGATGAATCAGGGTTTTATTACCTGTCTGGACAGACCTCCAAACCATATTCCAGCTGTTATATCCTCATATGGACCACGGCTCTTTGCACTGCTGTCCCAGCATTCTTTGCCTGCATTGGTGCACGCACAGAGTGTTGTGAATATGGGCACAAATAAGGAAGCAGATAGAGGATTAGGCTGTTGACAAAGTGCAGTCTTTAAACATATTTTACAATAGTTCAGCTGCTGAATTCATACCCCAGTGCAGCACTGTATCATGGGACACTACCTCCGATGTCCCTTCATCCTGCAATGCATTGTGGGATTGCCTGCTCAAACCATATGACAGTGGACTCTGATGTGCTTCAGCAACTGTGCCAGTATGGATACACTTTAACCATGTTAAAACACAGTTCCTGTTAATGCGGACAGATAAAACTATAAGCTCTGGAACATTTTTTTTAATATTTTATTGAAGAGTAATCAATAAGTACAATTTTACAGAGCAACAATTAGCATTCACAATTTTAACATGTTAAAATACATTAATTTTCCATTTTCCATTGTGGCTGGCAGTATAGCCTAGAGGTAAGAGGAATGAGTTGTGAACCAGCTTGATACATCCAGCAGATCAGACCTGAGTTTGATTCTCACAATCTCCACTTGCATACTGTGTGAATCTGAGCAAGTCACTTAACTGCCCAGTGCTCCCAGGTCGCCCCTGAAAAGAGGCACTTGTGCCTAGTGGGCCTTACCCGGTTACCAAAGACTAACATAAAAAAAATTTTAACACATGAACCTAACAGGACAAGCTTAACAAGTGCTAATACTAACAACCTTTCAAAGAACAAGGAAGGTGTTATTGAACTGCATATATATTAACAACCGTTGCTATATAACAGCACACATTGAGCATTTATCAGGCAACCTGTGCAAGGCTAACAGTTCAAACATCCTGCACCCGTTTCCTCTGAAGAAACAGTCCCAAATGTTATGGTACCTATCTAAATTATAATTGGCCAAGTGGGTCAGGTGCTCATACTCCACTAGATTTGCTAGGGAGACTATCCAGTCTGACCTAGCTGGAGGAGCTTCAGATTTCCATCTGAGGATGAGATGTCTTTAAGCCTTCTGTGCTGCAGAAAGGAGCTAAAAATGTGCCTGGTGGGGGGACTGCTTCGTTAGTGAGGGGCCCACCCAACAGCAAAAATAAGGGGTCATGTGGGAGCACCTGGCCTGTTGCTGTGTTGTAGAAGGTGAACACTTGAGACCAATAGCTCTGGATGCATGGGCAAGCCTTGGATGAGCATACCAGTATATTGGCTACAGCTCAAGCACTTATCATTTGTCATTAGCCCCATTTTCCTTAGGATTTCTGGTGTGTGGTGCCACCTGTGAAGAATCTTTTTCTGAATAAGTTGATACAACATGCCTCTGAAATTCGAGTGGGCCCCTTTGAGCATTATTGTCCACCTCCCATCTGATATGGGCACCTGGATCTCAGCTTTCCAGGTAGTGTGCTGTTTTCTCAGGGTGGGACAGTGAGGATTCAAAAGGAAAGAGTACATTCTGCCTTGCACTGTGTTGGGGTTCTCACCCAGGTGGAGATATGTTATACTAGATTATCAGAGCCAGGGGCTGCCAAGGCTGCTGTACACCTACCAATTGCATGTTTCAGTTGGATATATCTTCAGAAGTTGATGTGGGGCAGGATGTATCATAGCATTGGGTTTCGGTAGGAATCTGGGGTTTCTGCGATGGGCTAATAAAGATCCCCCATTGCTGAAAGTCCTTTAGATGCCCAGGAACTCCACCAGATGGACTTGTCCTCTATAGAAAGATGTGGTTGCTCTGAAACATTTTTAAAAACATTTCAGAATTTTTGAACCAACAGGTCAAAAAGGAGCAGTCCCTAGAGAGTTGTAACGAAGCTGCTGGCAGCATGGCAGAGTAAGGCTCTGTCAACACTATGGAACTGTTTTTGAAAACTGTTTTCAAAACCAGATTAGTAAAACCAGTTCAATGCATCCACACTATGCAGTGACCATTCCTGATAGTGATTTAGTGGATCCACACTACTGCTGTTAAACCTGTTCTCCCTGTAGCCATCTCATATAAATTCCAACCCACTGAACTTGCTTGTGTGTCCACACACTGGAGCTGGAGCTGGCCCAGTTGAACCATTACAGCTTTAACTGGTTATACTCCCATCCAGACATGTAAGTGAAACCATGCTTCCTGTAACATGGCTTGAAGACTAAGTACCCAGGGTCTAAAACAATTTTTGTTAAAATGTTTTAGGCCCTGTGCACACTAAGAGAATGTTTCTGAAATCATTTTTACAAATGTTTTTAAAATTCACCGCAGTCACCCGCCCGCACTGTTGTTTTCTGCGCTGTAACACAGTAAACCGGCATCCACACTCCCCTGCTAGTAATGTTTTCCAGCACACTTTTTGGGTCACAGTGAAGCTTGGTTCCCTCTTTCTGTAACCCATTCATGTATCTATCACCCATCCATGTTTAAAATCATTTTTAAGCCTAGGTGCCTTGCAGGGTTTAAACATGGTTTTTAAACACAGTTTCAAATGGTGTTAAGTGCAGACGCAAACTGTGTTTCAGCTTCTTAAAATGTTTTAAAGCTCTTAAAACATTTTAAGAAGCCTAGTGATTACAGGGCCTAAGAGGCTTGTAGTCAGATTACCTATAACTTCCCGAAACCCACTTTCCTGATGCTCAAAATCCTGATGACAGCTGCCCAAAACATGGTTGCCCGATGTCAGGATTTTACCCACGGCGAAGATTTTTTTTATGTTTCGGGAGGCTTTGCCCCCTGCATCCCCCAATGTTGGGGGCTCTGCCCCTACCCCCCCATACTTAAGGATACTGACTCCACCATAGGCAAAATCCCGATGTCGGGCAACCGTGTTTTGGGCAGCCCGCTTTGGGAAGGTGGGTTTCAGTATCTTGAATGAATACCTTGTAGTTCGGATGCAAGCAACACTAGGTGGATTTCAAACATTTTAAGGTACTTAAAACATTTTAAAATCCAGAGTATGTTCAGGGTCTAAGTGTTCCAGTCACGAATTACACCATCCAAGGCTTCTTGGACAAGTTACAATAGTTAACACTGAAATCCACCGCATAGCAGTAGGGCTAGTCAAAATTGTAGAGAAAGAGTATGCTACCACCTCTATATTAAAAGGAATACTGTGTGTGTTTTTTTCCTTTTTTCATCAGCCAGTGGCAGTACAAGGGCACCACTCAAGCAGGTGTCCTGCACTGTGCACATGCAGTGCTGTCATTCCCAGACATCAGCACTAGCAGTAGCACCAATTACAATATATAGGGAAAATTTGCCAGCAGCTGTATATTAAAAGGAAAACAGTGTTGTCTGTAATCAACCAAGAGCAGTACAAGCACCATACTCAAGCAGAGGGCTTGCATCACGTGCAGCTCTCAGTACTTATGCAGTGCTGTGATTCCAAAACATTAGTGTTGAAATTCACTGCGTAGCAGTAGGACAGCATCAATTCATTGTACAGGGCCAGTGTGCTAGCAGCTGTATATTAAAAGGAAAATACTGATTTTGTTTTTGTTGTGCTCAGCCAGAAGTGCTAACATTGCACATTTATAAGAACATACATTTTTAAAAATGTGCCATTTGCTGAAACTAATAGTTATTAAGAACTGGGGGGGGGGATTTTTCAAAGCACTATGACAGATGCAAGATGCTTGTGTCAAACAGTCGTGATGCAACTTGTACCATGTGTCAAACATTGCAGCATTCCTGATTCAGAGATGCTGTCTTGCATCTGAATCGGGAGCCACTGCATCCTTGTGGTGCTGCACCACTCTTGCAGCCAAGAGTAAGGAGTGCCATGCCATAAGGGGGTTTGTGCCACAGGGGGTTGCAACATCTCCTTTTCTGGGAAGCCAGAATCCCTGCTGTGGCCGCAGCAAGGGGCTGGAGTTAGACCAGTGAAAAGGTGGTCTGAGCCCCTTGTGCCACTGTGGACGCCATGGAGACGTGTCTGTTGGGGGCCCTGATGGGCATGCAGGGAGTTGGCATGGGCAGGAGGTGGCATGGATGCCTTCGGGGAAGAGGTGGGTGGGCATCTGATGGTAGTAGTACCCGTCAGGGTACAAATACATGCACAGGACTGTGAGGGACAGGGAACAGTATCCGTGTGTATGTGGAGACTCACAGTGCCATGGCCTCATGTGGGCATGGCCCTGGGGGCTTCTTCCTAGGCTGTGCCCATGTGGGGCCATGGCACTGTCTGTTTCAGTACCTCCCAAATGTCATTCCTTGTCTGGCACTGTCCTTTGCACAAACGTGCACCCCTGACAGGAGTTTCTGTCATGCCCACACACCCCTTCCTCAAAGGCATCCATGCCACCCCTACCCATGCTGACCCCAGACGCCACCTGCCTGCCCTGTGTGTGTGGCCCCAACCCCCGACCATCCCAGCATCTCCATAGTTGCAGTGAACGAGGGGTGGCCAGAACCCTGAGGCATTACTGGCAGGTGCATATTTTTCTTTGCCGCAAGCCCGTGGGTGTGGCACATCCCAGAGTTCAGGTGCAGGGACCCTCTTGTGCCTGAATATGGTGCTGGGTTCCTGATGCAGCTGGGATGTGGTGAAGCCCCTAGATCATTGCAGCCTGCAGCGATCTATCTGAACTTTGAAAATCCGGCCCTAACATTTTGAAGCAAAATACACAATCTAGGAAAAATACACAATTTGAGAAAACAAGAAAGCAAAATTACCTTGGATTTTGACCCAATTTTTTGAAATATGCACAAATGCAAAATTAGCAATTTTGCACTATTTCACAAGCATAATAACAGTTTTCTCTGGCACTGTTTAGGGTGGTGCTAGGAGATAGTTACCAAAAACTTAATATTTATTTGATGGTAAATAGTAGAGCACCACACTAAAATCAAATTTATTCTATCCCTACTTAAAGTGATTTAGTCACATTGAGAAAATAAAATAAAAAAAAAAACATTGTATTGAGGTACAATTCATGTTACATTTTATACACTGACTGCATTCCTGCCCTGTTTCATTCATTACTAGGTTCATTTACACGGATCCAGGATATCCCATAGAGTCCGCCTATGTCTGTTACTTCATCCTTTTTTTCTATAGAGCTTTTTCTCAGTCCAGTCATGTGTGGCAGCACACTGCCAGCTCCATCGCTGAGCTTCTTGTGGTCTTACATTTTGCCCACCACTTACCCAGGATCATTAGGGGGTGGTTGGCCAGCCATGTCAGTTGTACGAGAGCCTGTGAGGGGTGCCAATATGGATGGTCAGCATTTTTCTCTTGTAGTCCTGGTTTTCTGCCTGGGTGCGGACACGCGATGACATGGTCAAGCGTGCATTCACTGGCAAGCATGCATGACGGATGTCCATCGGTAACACTACCCCCTTCTGGTGCTCCCAACAGTGGTGCTTACTAGTCTCCAGCAGTCAGCTGTCGTGCTGCTGGAGCAGATAACTTCACCCACCTCAACCTTGTGTTGCTGGATTATCCGGCCAGCCCTCAGTGATCTGTGTTCATTCCCAAACACAGCTCACTGGGATCATGAATGGTAGCGTTAATGCTGCACTGATGGGGCCACATTGTTACATCATCCTTTGCTGCATTCATAATCCTCCATTTTTGACATTTCTGTTCATTGCTGGGTGAATAATAATGATTTCACAATCGAATGATTGTGGCTTAAGCAGTCGAGGTCATTCAATATTATATTAAAGTTTTAAAACAGTTTCCCTGAATGTATAGCACCATGTTCCAGTGCAGCTGCATGTGAGACAGTCTTCACAGTATACGAGTGTCTCACATGCAGACGAAAAGAGTGCTCTGATTGGTTGGAAGTGCTCCCTTGATCTATAATATGAACAGCTACTAACAGAAACTTGTAGATTGGGCCCATTGTGACTGGACTGAAAAGAATAATCTGCGCTTGGTGGCCCAGTGGATGAAGCATCCAAGTGTTTTTGCTGGAGATGTGGGGCAGTACTACATGTCATTTCACCTGAGCTAATAAATAAATGAGCCCACCTGAGCCTCTCTCACACATAATGCATAATCAAGTCCTTATGAAACATAATTTAAAAGTTTTAACTTTAGCAGCACTAAAACTCCCACTACTGGTGTTCTGGTGAAATGGAAGGCAACAACAACCCCAGGCAACCAATCAGTCAGATAACCCTAAACTGGATAATGATAGTCGTCACTAGTGCTATAACAAATGTCATAAAACAATGGCTCGTAAATGGAGCAATTTAATTGGATGACTGCATTCAAAAAATGGTTATGTTGATGACCAGAAATCCTCATGTACAGTTAATCTGAATTTAGCAATAACAAACAGTTTCAAAAAACAGAAACAGTTTAATTTCATCATAGTATTATAGTGCTCCAGTGATTGGATTACCTTTGTTAAACTAACCCCGGGACTCAATTTTCAAAAGCCAAGGACTGCCATGTGCCCTGGCTGTGCCAAAGATAATGTGCGCGGGGCTTGCGGCAAGCACCTGGCCCATGATTGGGATTTTCAATCCTGTGTGGCAGGTGCCGCAAGTTAGACCAACTTTTTCTGGTCTAACTTGCAGCAGTCCCGGGGGCCTCACTTTACAGTGCTTGAGCCAAAGATTTGGCACAAGCTGCCGTAAACTGGGTAACGTGTCAGATCTGGGTACAGCCTACCAAAATCGGGCGCAGTTGTGGCAAAGGTGTTTGGCAAAGCCACAGCAAAGAAAGGGTATGACATAGGGCTTGATGCCAGCCCAGCATCACCCCTTGAAAATAGAGCCCCATGAGTATAAGGCACTTGGGTTTGCCTCATACCTCAGTTTTCACTTAGGGTTAGATTAACTCATTCTTAGGCCAACCCCTGATCATGCTTTAATACATAATTTCTGTCTCCCAGTTGATTGGTACAGTCAGATTTCTTTGCTCAGATGCATACTTCTCAACCTCTTGCCTCATAAATCAAGGACAAGGCTTAAAAAATCAGGGACGAAGACAAAATCAGGGACCCATCTTAAAAATTTTTAATATTCACTCAGAAAGCGGGCAGAATAAGGGGATTAGTGTAAGATATCTTTTCTGAAGAAGAACAAGTCTGCAACTGTAATAGCTGACATTATTTTGTGCTTAGAATCCCCACTGTTCAGTCACAAAAACACAATTTTTATGAGGGACACAGGACAATTTTGAGGCAAAATCAGGGATGTCCCTGAAAATCAGGGACAATTGAGAGGTATGCTCAAATGATTTAAAGACTGGAGACAGAACTTAGCTGTGCACCACACTTTCAGGGAAAAGCTGTTTTTTTCAGGCCACAATATGCATTCTTAAAGCCAAACTCAGAAGCAAGTTCAACTGTGACGGATTCTGAACCCCGTACCTCTTGCAGATAAAAGCTAGTCCGTTATCCAGTTTCCAACAGTCCAGCATTTACCCCAAATATATCGGCACTGCCACCAGCAAATATTGCTGTTTAACCAAAGATGGGATTCAAATCCCAGATTTTCTGCAGGGAAAATCTAATACATTGTCCATAACACTACGTAGCCCAGTTCCACAAATCCTCCACCACCTGCCTTTGACCCAAACATCTTAGTTCGTGCAAGAGTCCCCCATCACGAAACTGTAAACTATGTGACATCTGTACACTTAAGCAGAATGTCCTTTTGACCTCTTTTTTTTTTTTTGAGCACACCAACATCCAGATTTTGCCTGCCAGCCCTCTAGTAATAAGTAGCACATTAGATCAGAGTCAGCCCTGTGTCTGCTTGCAGCTCCTGGCCTCATGAAAATTTCATGGCTGAATCAGATCTATGTTCCAATCACACCTGCAATGCACATGATATTGGCTTTGCTGCGAAGCCTCGCACTGAGCCGCTGAGAGGTAAAGAGGCCGTCTTTGGTCAGCTTTTCACACTTGGCTGGTGGCTACATCAAAAGTGTTTTAACAGGTTTTTAATGACAGGATCAGGCAGGGCCCCAGGGGAGACGGCAGGCAGCAGCAAGGCCCACCTCTTGCAGTACAAAGTCACATTACATCCCATGAGCTGTCAAAGTCTGAGTGCAGTCTTCTTGGGGTCTCCCTAAATTTGATAGAGATGTTATTTTTTCTCCACTTGCCTCAGAAAAGACACTTAATCACAGTGGAAATGCACTGTACTTGAGCTCTGAGTTGCTTCTATGCTTTACTGTTTTTTTAAATTCCATTAAGGAGACGACCCCCCCCCCCCCACTGACACAGAGCAAGAGGCTCTGAGCTCTTGTTTAATAAGCATACTGTACCAGGGAGCACAGAACACATAAAACATGCTTTTCTCTGCAGGTATAAGCATGCATTTCTTAAATGTATTTGGTGGACTACCAGACACGACAGTGCAGATTTGGGGGATATGAGGAGGTGCAGATTTTGTTTTCTATCCCACCTTACTCTGCCCCCAACATTAGGAATACAAATTTCAAAAGTCACAAGCACATTTTGAACTAGCAATCTGCATTAAATCTAGGGGTAAAGTCAATCGTTGTTTGACCTGTAAAGTGCCTACATGTAATATCAACGTCTATGTAAATTCTCACCCTGATACAGAACAGTTTCTGTTGGCCCCATGCCAAAACATACATTTCTCTTTCCACGGGAATAGATCCATGGCTCCATCCATACAGGTATTGTACAAGTTGGGTCCGTAGCCCCCCCAGCACAGGCATTGTACAAACCGTGCCCATGACCCCTCCCACACAGGCACTGAATGAGCTCTGGCCCATGGCCCCTCCCATACTGGTATTGTACTAGCCATAGTCTGTGACCTCTCCCAAAAAAGGTATAGTACAAGTTCTGACCCATGGCCTCTCACACAGGAGTATCATACAAGGCCCAGCCCAAGGCCCCTAACACACAGATATTGCAAAAGTCCCAAACTATGTCCCTCTCATACAGTTATTGTGCATGTCCTGACTCATGGTCACTCCCACAGAGGAATTATACAAACCTTAGTCCCTGACCTCTCCCACACAGAGATTACACAAGCCTTAGCATATGGCCCTTGCCACACAAGAATTAAACAAGCTATAGTCCATGAACTCTCCCATACAGAGATCATGCAACCTAAGCCCATGCCCTCTCCCACAGAGGTGTTGGAGAAGCACAGGCAAATAGCCCCTTGCACAGGTATCATAGAAGTCCTAGCCCATGGCATCCCCCACACAGGTATTAAACAAGCCATAGTCCGTGAAGTCTCCCACACAGGGATTATGCAAGATAAGCCCATGCCCTCTCCCACAGATTTACTGGACAAGCACAGGCAAATGACCTCACACACAAAGGTATCGCAGAAGTCCTAGCCCATGACCCCTCCAATGCATGTATTATACAAGCCATAGCCTATGGCTAATCCCACACTGGTATTGTGTAAACTTCAGCCCATGGCCCCTCCCACACAGGTATTGTACAAGCCACAGTCCTGGGCCACTACTGCTCAGGTATTGCTCAAGTCCTTACCCACGGCTGCCCCAACAGAGGGACTGTACAGACCTGAAGCCATGGCCCCTCCCAGACAGGTATTGTACAAGCCACAATGGCTCCTCCCACAAAGGTATTGTAAAAGTCCTGTCCCATGGCCCCTCCCACACAGGTATTGCAGAGTCCCTGGACCATGGCCCCCATTCAGGTATTGTACAAGTCCTAGTCCATGGCCTCTCCCATACTGGTATTATACAAATCCTAATCCTTGGCCCCTCATGAACAGGTATTGTACAAGTTCTGGTCTATGGATCTCCCTTGTAGGTATTGTACAAGTCCCATCTCATGGCTCCTCCCACACAGGTATTGTACACTAACCAGCCCATGGCCTCTCCCATGCAGGTACTGTACAGGCCCTAAACCATAGCCCCTTCTGGTCAGGTATTGTGCACTCCCTAGCTATGATCCTCGAACACAGGTCTTGTACAAGCCCTGGCCCACACAATTATCATACAAGTCCTAGCCCATGGCCCCTCCCACACAGGTATTAAAATAGACCGTAGCCCATGAACTCTCCCACACACAGATTATGCAAGCTAAATTCAAGTTCTGTCCCACAGAGGTATTGGACAAGCACAGGCAAATGGTCACTCGCACAAAGGAAGTCTTAGCCCATGGCCCCTCCCATACATGTATTATTCAAGCCATACCCCATGGCTCCTCCCAAACAGGTATTGTGTAAGCTCCAGCCCATGGCCCCTCCAATATAAGTATTGTACAGTCCCCAGCTCATGGTTCCTCATGCAAGTATTGTAGAGTCCCTAGCACAATGGCCACACTACACAGATATTTTACAGTCTCTTAGCCCATGGCCGTTCACACAAGTATTGTACAGTCCCTAGCCCATGGTCCATCCCACACAAGTATTGTACAGTCCCCAGCCCATGGTCCATCCCACACAGGTATTGTACAGTCCCCAGCCCATGGACACTCATGCGGGGTATTGTAGAGTCCCTAGCACAATGGCCACACTACACAGATATTGTACAGTCTGTAGCCCATGGCCGTTCACACAAGTATTGTACAGTCCCTAGCCCATGATCCATCCCACACAAGTATTGTACAGTCCCCAGCCCATGGACCCTCATGCAGTTATTGTAGAGTCCCTAGAACAATGGCCATACCACATGGATATTGTACAGTCTCTAGACCATGGCCCTCCACACAGGTATTGTACAGGCCCTAAACCATAGCGCCACCCACTCAGGTATTGCAGAGTCCCTACATATGATCCTTCGAACACAGGCACTGTATAAGCCATGGCCCATGGCCCCTCCCATACAAGTATTGTGCAAATCCTGGCCCATGGCCCCTCCTACACATATATTAAACAAGCCATAGTCCATGAACTCTCCCATATGGTGATGATGCAGGCTAAGTCCATGTCCTCTCTGCCAGAGATGTTGGACAAGCACAGGCAAATGATCCCTCACACACAGGTATCATAGAAGTCCTAGCCAATGACCCCTCCCATACATATATTATACAAGCCAAAGCCCATGGCTCCTCTGACACAGGTAATGTGTAAGCTCCAGCCCATGGCCCCTCCCACACAGGTGTTGTACAAATCCTAATCCTTGGTCCCTCACATACAGGTATTGTACAATTTCTAGTCCATGGCTCTCCCTCACAGGTATTGTGCAAGTCCCATCTCATGGCTCCTTCCACACAGGTATTACAGAAGCCCCAGTCCATGGCCCATCCCACACAGGTATTGTACAGTCCTCAGCCCACAGCCCCTCATGCAGGTATTGTAGAGTCCCTAGCACAATGACTACACCACACAGATATTGTACAGTCCCCAGCCCATAGCCCTCCACAAGGGTATTGTACAGACCCTAAATCATAGCCCTTCCCACTCAGCTGTTGTAGAGTCCCTAACTATGATTCCTCAAACACATGTACTGTACATGACATGACCTAGCCCATGGCCCCTCCCTCACAAGTATTGTACAAATTCTGGCCCATGGCCCATCCTACACAGGTATTAAACAAGCCATAGTCCATGAACTCTCCCATACAGCGATGGTGCAGGCTAAGTCCATGTCCTCTCTGACAGAGGTATTGAACAAGCAGAGGCAAATTACCCCTCACACACAGGTATCATAGAAATCGTAGCCCATGGCCCTTCCCATACATGTATTATACAAGCCACAGCCCATGGCTCCTCCCACATAGGTAATGTGTAAGTTTCAGCCCATGGGCCCTCCCACACAGGTATTTTACAGTCCTCAGCCCATGGCCCCTTCCACACAGGTGTTATACAAATCCTAACTCTTGGTCTTTAACATATAGATATTGTGCAATTTCTAGCCCATGTCTCTCCCTTGCAGGTATTGTGCAAGTACCATTTCATGGCTCCTCCCACACTGGTATTATACAAGCCCCAGCCCATGGCCCCTCCCACACAGGTATTGTACAAGCCACAGTTCTGGGCCACTACTGCTCAGGTATTGCTCAAGTCCTTACCCATGGCACCCCCAACAGAGGGACTGTACAGACCTGAAGCCATGGCCCCTCCCATACAGGTATTGTACAAGCCCCTGGACAATGGCCCCTCCCACAAAGGTATGGTACAAGGCCTGGCCCATGGCCCATCCCACACAGGTATTGCACAGTCCCTGGACCATGGCCTCCATTCAGGTATCGTACAAGACCGAGTCCATGGCCTCTCCCATACTGGTATTATACAAATCCTAATCCTTGGCCCCTCATGTACAGGTATTGTAAAAGTTCTAGTCTATGGATCTCCCTTGCAGGTATTGTACAAGTCCCCTTTCATGGTTCCTCCCACACATATATTGTATAAGCCTCAGCCCATGGCCTGTCCCTCATAGGCATTGTGTAATCCACAGCCTGGGGCCCCTCCCACACAGGTATTGTGCAAATCCTTGCCCATGGCTCCTCTCACAGAGGGACTGTTCAAGACCTAGCCCATAGATTCTCCCACACAGGTATTATACAGGCCCCAGCCCATGTCCAGTTTTGAATCAGGCCTTGCATGGACCTTTTGCACCTAAAAACAAGAGTTTTAAATATTTGCCATTATGGTTAACAGATTGTGGGAGCTATCCTATGCCTCATGTACTTGATCAAAACAGTAGGGAAAGTTCTGAGAGCATAGCTTGGGGGCTGGCTTTCCTTCTCATTTGTGTGACCCTTGGCACATCGGCACTGGTAGCCAGAGATGCAGCCCATTAAATCTTTAGAGCTGTACTGATATAGCATAGGAAATTCCATTAAAATGAATGGGATTTTTTTGTGAAATATCCAGCTGAATCTAGATATACTGGGAAATATTTGCCTAAAGACATCCCTGTAACATGAGAACTGTATTCTTATACCTTTGTGGTTGACTCTCAGCCCCGGGTTGACCCTGAAAAAGGGACTGTACTTGTCTCAGTGGACTTACCCGGTTACCAAAACTCAAATAAATAAATAAATATCTCTGGCTACCAATGTAAATTCATACTGATACAAAATATCCAAATATCAGTCCCTGGAGTGCATTTGGATTTTTCGAATCAAACCCTCAAAGATCTGGAAAGGCCACTCAAGCTGTAAGCATTGCTTTTGTACAGAACAAGCTCTGTTTTACAATACTTACATGTTTTTGGGTATTTTTTTTTTTGCAATAACATGGATTTAAGTTTCTATGGCTTGACTTTAAGGAAAATGCTGTTTCTGAATAATGAAAATTATAGTGGTCATTGGTCATTGCTCATTACTCGTGCTTTGTTCCTCAGCCCATGGTGCACTGTTAGGATGTTATAACTACACCAAATATTGTTTTTCTTTTTCAGTTCCAGCCCATATGCTCAATTTAACTACGTTTATAAAATCCATGTTTCCTCAATTGTTTTCTGCTGTTGTGGTTCCTGCTCAGTTTTGCTTTTCCCACTGTGAGACAATGACACCCTGCCTTTGTATTACTGCCTTTTTTCACATTTTTCTAATTATGTATTAATTTTTTATTGGGTCAGTATTAACACTGCATCTTTTACATAACCACTTTGCAGAGCAAAGATCCTGTGAAAAAGAATCCTTTGAAATCATTATCTCTGTAGGGTATCTATGCATCCACTGTGATCCAATAGATTGTTGTGTGTGTGTGTGTGTGTGTGTGTGTGTGTGTATATACTTGCATGTGGTTGTGAGATAAAAACAAACTTTTTTTTTTAATATTTCTTTATCCTCCTACTGCTGCCACTGATCCCTCTCTCAGAGCTCCCCTCGTAGATCCCAATCTGCAGCCCCAAGGAGTCTGCCCCTAGAGTGCTAACACTTACCTTCGTACCTTCAGGGCCTCGGATTACCCTCCGGGCAGGGCGGCGGAGATCCCCCACTCTCCCCCTGAGCATTGTTGGGAGCACACACAGCGGAGTCTGCTTCTCGGGTGCTGCCTCGGAACCAACACTGAGGCTCGTTGCCTAGATCAGGGCAGGGTATTTTCCTGTGCTCTGGTGGATCCCCTGTGTTGGCAAGCAATGAGGACAGGGCTACCAGCGTGTGCAGACACGTACATCGAAGTCGGTCCTCTGCCAGCATCTACCCTTGCGTAGAGAGTCTCCCCAGCCGCACCGTCCACCCTGAGGTTCCCCCAACAGGTGGCGGTATTGCAGCGGAGAATATGATCCCCCTTCCCTGGAGAAGGAGAGCAGCCATTGGGCACTCAATCCTTCTCCCTCCTGTCCAAACCCCGTTGACCCGAGTCTGCTCCAGAACCTGGGTCGCTTGTGTGGTACGAGGTGTGGCGTCCAGCGCCTCAACCCTCAGCACCACCGGGCCTGATAAAAACAAACTTGAAACCAATATCTCATGTACAGTAGGTTCTTACTTCTGCACAACTTTATAGCTGGGACAGAAGAACGAGGGTGTGAAGCAACCTGCATAAGCTGTCATTGGCTCAACGGGCAGCACGCTTGCCTCTGAAGCCAGAATGTCATGGGCTCTGACTTCACACAAGGTACTTAGTGTACAACCTGTTATTATGTATTTGATGTCTAATTTGCATTTGTATTTTGCAGCACCTTTTTAAATAGCTTCATTCAAAGGACCATTGTAAATGAGTTAATGCTCAGTTGGTTGTGTGACATTTCCTGTTTTTTAAAATAAAACTCTTGAAAATCTTAGAGTTGCAGCCATAACTGACACAGTAATGCAGCTCGAGGGGGGTGGCGTGCTTCACTGTTGAGGTGCCATCCCTTGGATGAGATGCTAAAACTGAGGTCCCTTCAGTCCATCTCTGGTCACTGTCCAGGTGGAAGTTAAGAATCCCATGGCTCTTACCGAAGAATAGGAGGGAGTTTCCCTGTTGTCATGGCCAAAATGATCCCTGTCAATGAAACAAGATCAATATAACCCACCCTCAGGTTACACCCGAAAACAAGCTATCACAGCTTAGTGTGCCTTTCCTGACCAACAATTAAAAATGAATCAATAAAACCTATGAAAAGTGCTATTGGTAACAGGGTCATAGGTGATGCCTGTTATGGATATAAGAATGAATAGGTAATATAGCTTAGAGGTTAGAGTGCTGAGCTATGAATTTGGATACTTGGCAGACCTGGGTTTATTTATTTATTTTTTTTACTTTCCATTTTTCCTCCTCCTCCTTACGCTCCCAGTCTCCAACTCTTCGGGGGCACCTGGGAGTCATCCCTCTGCCAGTCACCCAGCCCTCGAGCCACCCTGCATCCCATGGAGCCACGGTTATAACCCCTGGTGCGGTAACGAGGTGGGGCTCTTATATCCCGTATGCCTACTTGTTTCATCAGGCAAGGTGGTCGGGGCGGGTGAAGGCACATTGAAGGCACACTCCTGGTGTCCTGTCTTCCCAGAGATGGAGGGTTGTTATCCTCCGAGTTTCCTCGCCACATGTGGTGTGCACCCTTGATGTTTGGGCTCTATGTGCCGACGTCCACCACACGTCATGGCCAGCCTTCCCCTGCAAATCAGGGCTTACCATACCTTAAGCCTCTGCTCGGGGTCATGCAAGTTGCAGGCTGTGGCCTCCTCCCTCTCCCCAGAGAAGGTGAGCTGTTGTGGGACACTCAAGCCTTCTCCCCCTGGCCGGCCCTCCAGTGACCCGAGTCCGCACCCGAACCCGGGTTGCCGGCATCATAAGCAGAAATCCAACTGCTGCACAGATGGATCAGCCTAAGGCCTGGGTTTATATCCCACAACCTCTATTCCCATACTGTGCAACCTTGAGCAAGTTACATAACCCCCGTGCTCTTGGAATGCATCTGCATATGTGTTTCCTGGCAAAACATTCTGAAATAAAACAAATAAATAAAACAATGGTCCAGTAGATAGCCAACAAATCAGATATTATGCTATCCAAGCATTTTTAGACAATACTTGTAGCAAACAGAAGTAGGTTAGTAAATATACATGATATGAAAACAGACAGAAAATAGTCTTTAGTAGCAAGCTCAGTGATTGGTTTAGCCTCTGCATTACGTCAAGGTGACCAGCCCCCACAGAGCACCACAAACAATGTGTGCAGACTATTGAAGTCATCTTGGTATAACCGGAGTTTTGTATGAAACTTATTATGAGATTTTTTACCAAGGTGAATTGGATTGTCTGTATGCATCTTGTGCATAGTCCTCTGAGAGGCTGGCCACCTTGACATTGTAAAAAGGCTAAACCAAACATTGAGACTGTTAAACTGTTAAAAATGGGCAGACTAGGTGGGCCAAGCGGTCCTTATGTGCAGTCAAATTCTATGTTTCTATGTTAAATTCTATGTAAACTAATAGCCATCCTTTTTCTGCGTGTTTTAGCCAGTGCTTATCAAGCAATACTACTGTACTGATTAGTATGTGTTGATACTGTCATTTAATTGACTACAGAGAAAATACCATACTCCAATCAACTCACTAGGAGCATTTGAGAATATTTAGGCTAGAGTAGGACTGGGGAAAAGCTCAGAGGGCTGTACTGATAACAACAAGACTATACCTTCGACACTGTTCCACAAAGGAGACTCATAAACAAGCTGGGCAACCTAGGAGTAGGACTAAAAGTGGTCAACTAGTAAGAAATTGGTTGGAGAATAGGTGACAGAGGGCAGTGGTAAATGGAGTTCACTCCGAGGAAGGGAGGGTGACTAGCGGGTGCTGCAAAGATCAGTACTGGGACCAGTCCTCTTTAATATTTTTATATGCAACATTGCAGAGGGACTATAAGGGAATGTATGTCTTTTTGCAGATGACACAAACATCTGCAATAGAGTGGACATTCCGGGGGGGGGAGTGAAAAAAATGAAGAGAGATCTAGGTAAGCTTGAGGAGTGATCTAGAAAGTGGCAACTAAGTTTCAATGCAAAAAAATGCAAAATCACTCACTTGGAGCATAGAAACTCAGAGCCAGAGTACAAAATGGGGGGAGTGGTACTGACGACTACCAAACAGAAAACAGACATGGGTGTTATCATATCTGATGACCTGAAGCTGGGCAAATAGTGTGACAAGGCAGTGGGGAGAGCCAGTGGGATGCTAGGGGACATAGGGTGGGGTATCACCAGCAGAAAGATGAAGGTGGTGATATCTCTGTATCAATCTGTGGTGAGACCCACCTAGAGTACTGTATCCGATTCTGGAGTCTTCAACTCCAAACGACATTGACAGAGTTGAGGCAGTCCAGAAGAGGGCAACTAAAATGGTACGGGATCTGCATCAAAAGCCCTATGAAGAGAGACTGAAGGACCTCAGTATGTACAAGACTGGAGGAAAGGAGGGAGATGGGGGAATACGATAGAGACTTTCAAATACCTCAAGGGTATAACTAAGATTCAAGAGGGAAGCCTTTTTCAGAGAAAAGGATGCACAAGAACCAGGGGTCATGTGATGAAGCTGCAGAGGGTAGAATAAGGGGAAATATAAGGAAACACTTCTTCACAGAAGGGTGGTAGATGCCTGGAACAGCCTCCCCATGAAGGTGGTGGGAATGAAAACTGTAATGGGATTTATGAAGGCATGGGATAGGTATAAGGGAACCTTAGAATCAAGGAAAGGGGGGGTAAGGATGAAGATCAAGTAGGGTCTGCTGTGTTGTAGTAGGTAGGTAAAATGGGTAGACTAGGTGGGCCAAGCAATCCTTATCTACCGTCAAATTCTATGTTTCTACTAATGCATGTTTCAGGTGAAATCTGTCAACTAAACACCCCTATTGTAACTAACATAAGAACTAGAAAAACTGAAAAGAACCAATGGGTTGAATATACTGTACAGGCCCTTTCTAGGAAGTACTTGTGAGGAGGAGGAGGGAGCTGGATTCTAATTCACTGACCTACACAGCCAGTATAATGTTATGCTTATGTAACTATATTAGTTTGGTTGTGGCCATTCACACTCTCTATTCCAGAGGAATTACCACCCTGTAGGGGTACGAAAGCAAGGAACTCTTGGAGAGGGTTCTGCCCCTGGAGGTGCCACGGGACGGTTTCCATGGCTAAAGGTACCTTAGGAATCCCCCTAAGGAGACAGCACTGCCACTGGAGGAGGAGGGGAAGATGGTGGGGCAAAGACAAAATGCTTCACAGTGAGGCTGAGAGGAACTGCTTATATAGTTCAGGAAGTGGGAGTGGCTGGCTGGCTGCTTGGTCACCGAATTACAGGCAAAGCCTTTCAATTCACTGACCTACACAGCCAGTATAGTGTTATGCTTTTGTAACTGTATTACTTTGGTTGTGGCTGTTCGCACTCTATTCCAGAGGAATTACCACCCTGTAGGGGTACGAAAGCAAGGAACTGTCAGAGAGGGTTCCGCCCCTAGAGGTGCCACAGGACAGTTCCCGTGGCTAAAAGTACCTTAGGAATCCCCAAAAGAAATGTAGTATCATCTCCAAAAGGAGGCAACATGATGCGTATGAACAAGCAGCAACAGTGACGTAGAAGCAGTAAATGCAACATAGTAGTAGAGAAGAATAGTGATGGCTTGTATGAGAGAAGGGGATCCCCTAAGGAGAGAGGGAATGGCAGGACATCCTACACCTCCATCCAACAACGGAACCTACCTAAGAAAACTAGGGGAAACAACTATGTTTACTAAGTGTTATGACCTGAGGCAACGGAGGAGAGAAAAAAAACCCTATGAGGAGGAACTCTCTGGGGATCCAAGGCCTAGGTCGCCTTCCCTCCAGGCTTGAGAAAATGTATTTAATGACGGCTCTGCAGCTGCAATTTGGAAAACCCAATTAAAGGGAGGTGGAAAATATTCCAATTTGGAGGAAGGCTCTCACTTAAATCCTTTAGCGGGAACGCCGTGGAAGGTTGCGAGAACACTCTGCAACAATACGAGCATCCAAGGCGCAGGAGGAGAGCAACACCTGCTGAGGCACTCACCTGGCCTACCCGCCCTAAATCAAACCAGGTGAACCAGAGTTCGTCGTGGGGAGAATGCGGTGAAGGTGCCACTAAAGTCAATGGCCAACCATTATAGTGGAACACTAGAGCCAAAGGAGATCGTCGTAACCACCCTTCACCGCTAGCCTTAAATTCTACACCAGGAGCTGCTGTCACATAGCAGGCAGCTAAAGCCAAGCCCGGGGTGAGGACATTCCCAGCTATGGGCCAGGTGAGATGGATCCCGCCCCAAGTTGGACACACTCGATGATGCGGACTAAATGCAGAGCGAGACCGTCGGCTGCAGGAACCTGCGCCAGATTAGAATGGCTGACATGCCCCAGAACTGATTGAGAGCTGTAAGCTGGTGAGCTGAATGAGCACAGCACGCTGAGATCGTAATGAGCTTTGAGTGCTGAGACCTTGCAAGTTTGGATGCAGATTGAGAGCAGCAGAATCCCAGGCGAAGCAGAGGGGATGGCACTAGGCATAAAGCAATGGTTTGCATAAGCAAGGCGCAATGGTTGCGAAAGCAAGTGAGGACCAGATAGGTCAGTAAGCAGTAGTAGTAATAGGTGAACCTGCATAACAACTGTATAGCAAGTAAACAGCACTGAGTTAGGGGCAAGCCAGCCAGACATGAATAGCCAAATCAAGGTGACAAACTCTGAGGATTTTCAGCAGCGAAGACAGGATTTAGAACAAAATTAATTAACCACATAGGCCACGACCCCCCAGACACCTCCCAGTCCCCGCCGCAGGACAAACAAGGAAGCAATGAAAGGCTGAGAACCACATGCAGATATAAAAGCTAGTTTAATAACATCAGCAGGAGCTTCAGCTAACCTCAGAGTAAACAAGGTAAAATAGGAATGGGTGTAAACAATGCAGCAGCAGAAAGCAAGTGGGCCTGTGCAGCAGTAGTTAAATGAGTACAGTGTTAAAACACAGGCACTAGGTACAATAGTAATTAAAGTAAACAGTCAGCAGCAGTGGCTGAAGTTGTAGGTAACTGAAAGCAGTAGCATGAGCTCTGAGTAGGTTTGCAGTTGCAGTGCAGTAAATTGAGAGTTGTAACTGAAAGCAAGCAGAATGAGCTCTGTAGTAGCAGTACGCTAGGAGTTTTAAAAATAAAAGCCCCCCCCCAAAAGAGGAAACCAAAACACAGCAAAACAGAAACCGGGGAAAGGCCCCCCCCCAAAATAAAACAAGAAACAAAACACAGGGAAGCACACAGCCAGAGGAAAGATACAAACCAGAAGCAGGAAAACAAACACTGAAGTCCAGCAGAGACGCACAGAAACAGAAGGCTTTGGGGGTGGTGTTAGTCCCCAGCCAGCTCAGAGGACAAACCAACATTGCCTCCAGCTGCAAAGACAAAATGCTTCACAGTGAGGCTGAGAGGAACTGCTTATATAGCTCAGGAAGTGGGAGTGGCTGGCTGGCTGCTTGGTCACAGAATTACAGGCAAAGCCTTTCAATTTAAGTGTATGGTCACCAACCAGAAGCCCCATTTACATTACTATCATACATTTATTTAAAACTTCTGAGTGAGCCTTGATAGACTTTATCTTGTAATGTAATTTACCAAGTAAGCATTGCACCACAAAGTACATGTTCCACTATAAATAACAAGTTTGTATCATTATGCATAAATTAATATAGCACAGCATCTTCAGACTGATGTTCTGAAATTCATAAAATTACTGTGCAGTCAGATTGTAATTCATGGAATTAAGTGGAAGATACATATTAACGATGTTTTAATACCATACTTAAATTGATGTTCTGTTATATGTTTACAGTGCCACTTAAACAGCCTCGTACATCACAGAGGTAACTTTAAAAAATATAATATGTAAGCAATATAGCTTGTAGGGCATGTCATATGTTTACCATCTGTGTGATTATTACTTATATTTAATGAAAACTGGATAGCTGTCAACTTGGTCTTCCTCTGTTCTTGCTGCTGTTCTACAGGTGACATCACAATCCTCTACATTAGACATCACAACTGGTTACTGTAGAAATGATTATGATGACACAAACCAATGATTATTGATGTTGCTCATAGATGAGCAGCCAAAGCAGATGAAAACCAAGTGGCAGAGAATCTGGATTTCACACAAATGCCTTTAGCAATTAAGAATATGTGGAAGGTACAGTAAATACAGCAACTATTGGAATTACAAGTTGAATTTTGTCTAAATATTATATTCTTCAAAGTTTTCTATGCAATTTCAAAGGCATCTTAAATGTGATCATTGGTGAATACTCATGTATACAATGCCAACTATAATGTATTTCAGACAATCATATTTAATATTCATTGTATGTTTTTCTCAGAAGATAAATTCTATTACAATTAGTAAATGATAAATATGCAGTACGATCCCCAGGATAAATGAGTGGTGGTTATAAAGTTCAAGTAGAAGGATTATGTGGGCAATAGCACACAACAGAGTGTACATTCAGTGAGGGATACAGGCACTCCTTCAGTGTCTGATGAGGCATGAGGCTGAAGACTGAGTGCTTCTTAGCACACACTGGAGGATGGTCTATAACTCCCAATGAATGCAGCACTCTGGGGTGTATTATTTTACTTATAAAATGCAGCAAGGCTGGGGAAGGGGGAACAAAATACAGATGTTTCTGTGAATCAACAAAGGCAGTTGGGAGGCAGGAGGAGGTGAGAGATAGGAAAAGAAGAGAGGTCTCATACAGGAGAGGGTAGGATCAGAGGCAGTGCTAGGGGGAGCCAGGGAAAAGAGGGAAGACTACTTGCAGGAAATCATGGATTAGTAATTTCAAATAGAGGGGTAGGAGCAGAGGAGGACAGAGGGTAGGTGATTCCAGAGATTGTGGATATGATGGCAGAAGGCTGCTTGCCAGCACAGGTTTTAAATTGAAGAGGACAAAAGAAGTGAATCGCAGCATAGCAGAGGGGGTAGGAGGAAGGTTGGGAGGAAGGACTGAAGAACTTCATAGTTAAATGGTTGTTATGTCCATCAGTTCATGTTAGGTGCTTTTACACAAATGCTTGGTTTTGGCACAGTTACAGCACTTGCTGGTGCAGTGCCCTGTTGTAACCATTTCCAGTGTGTCCACACACAGGAGTTGGGGAAGTGTTAAAGGTAGCCTGGCTACCCCTCTTGTGTTTTATTTATGTCCCTGACCTAGATTAATGCCCTTTTGGGCTTTTCCAGGGTTCACTATGGATTCTAGCACCATGTGCAAGGTAGTCAGTACATCAAGATGACAACTAATTGAAGAAGGTCTTGGTGAAACTCTTGCTTAAGAAACCCTCTCTTGATATTAGAAACATAGACAATGATGACAAAAAACAAAACAAAACAGTGGTCCTTGTAATCAGCCTGGAGTTCACTATCTGCCCTGGGACCTATTGTCCATATGGGGGACTATCTTGCCCAGTCCATCCCACTAACAATAATAATAACCTTAACAGCTATCTGATAGCCTTCAGTCTTCCTTAGGAAGCAGTATAGTGCAGTGGGTTAAGGCTCTGAGTTGCAGATCTGGAGACCTGGGTTTGAATCCCACAGCTGCCTAGGTGCATACTATGTGATTCTGAGCAACATAAGAAAAGCATCAGCAGATGGGGACCATGCGATCTATCTAGTCTGCCCTAGAAACTACCGCCCTCCCTATGCAGCCTTTGTCCTAACTTGTCCTTTATGTCTGTCCCATGTGAGTTTGAACTCCGTGATTGTCTTTGATGCTACCACCTCCTGGAGCAGGCTGTTCCATGGGTTTATCATTGTCTCTGTGAAGAAGTACTTCTTGAGGTTGCTTTTGAACCTTCCTCCTACCAGTCTCAAATCATGCCCTCTTGTGCATGCCGCTGTGTTCTGTTAAAATAGATTGCTTGTCTGAGCTGTGCTAAATCCCCTCATGTACTTAAATGTTTTAATCATGTCCCCTCTGTTTCTTCTCTGCTCAGGAGAGTACAGGTTCAGCTCCTGAGTCTTGCTTCATATGACCTGTGATGCAGTCCATGCACCATCTTAGTAGCCCTTCTCTGCACCATTTCTAAATGGTCAATTTCCTTCTTGAGGTGAGGTCTCCAGAACTGAACATAGTACTCCAACTGTGGCCTCAACAAAGACCTGTAGAGGGACATGATAACCTCCCTCTTTCTACTAGAAATACCTCTGCTCATGCATCCAAGGATGCCACCCGCTTTCTGTGCTGCTTTCTCACATTGTTTTCCTACCTTTAATTTGTCAGTGATGATTATGCCAAGCTCTCGCTCTGTTTGTGTCTCCTCAAGTTAGTGTCCTCCCAGTGTGTACCTTTTTCTGGGGCTCCTCTTTCCAAATTGCATTACCTTGCATTTTTTGGTGTTAATTTGTTACTGCCAGTCCCTGGACCAATCCTCTAGCCTTGTAAGGTCAGCTTCCATGTTGTCTGCTCCTTCCCTTGTGTCTACTCTGTTGCAGAGTTTTGTATCATCTGCAAACAGGCAAATCTTCCCTGTTAGTCCATTTGCTATTTCTGCTATAAATATGTTAAATAGGACCAGTCCCAGTACCGATCCCTTCGGGATCCCACTGGTCACCCTACAGTCCCATGACAATGATTCATTGACTAGCACTCTCTGGGTCCCATTGTTTAGCCAGTTACTGATCCAGCTGACCATCTTCTGGCCAACTCCTGTATGTTCCAGTTTGTTGGTTAGCCTTCTATGAGGGACAGTGTCAAAGGCCTTGCTGAAATCTAGGTATACAATGTCCGCCGCCCCTCCCTGATCCAATGTTCTGGTGACCCAGTCAAAGAAGTCAATCAAGTTGGTTTGACAAGAGCATCCTGCAATGAAGCCATGTTGCTTTGGGTCAATTTTTCCAGTATCTGTTAGGCATGCCACTATCCTCTCTTGTAGTAGTGACTTCATCATTGTCCCCACAAGTGAAGTCAAACTGACAGGGTGGTAATTTCCTGCCTCTTCCTTGTTTCTGCTTTTGTGTAAGGGCACAACGGTTGCCTGTTTCCAAGTCGCTTAACTTCCTTGTGCTTCCAGGTTGCATCTGGAAACAAGCTTTGGCTTAGTGTGCTACTCCTGATTAAACAATGTTCCCTTTCCCTTGCCTTTCATTTTCTTGGGAACGCACTGGAGAAAGTGAGCTGAGACCCTGCTTCTGTTGCGGGGAGATGTATAGGCACACAGCAGGCAGCTCTGATGATGGCATTGGCAAGAGTATAAAAGTTATAAAAATTGCTGCTAAAATTGCTGCACTGTGCATCCAGAATTCTCTGCTGCTGGCATTAGAGCAGTAGGCAGCAGCGGGAGATTCAATAGCCCGCAGTACATGTTAGAGTTTGTATAAGCTCTGATCTTTTGTTTTCTGGTCCTGGTGTCCTCCCTGGGCTAAGTACAGTAATAGAAGACAGTACTTAGCCCCTGGAGAATAGCAGAACCAGATAAAACATCTAATTAGAGATTATAAAAGCTCTAACATGAACTGCAGGCTATTGAATCTCCCACTGCTGCCTACTGCTCTGATGTCAGCTGCAGGGGACTCTGGGATTTGTGGTAATAGGAGATGTCAGCTTAGAAGTAAACACAATTAGTCTGATACAATCTACTATACTACAGTAAACAGTATGTAAACCAAAATGTTTTTGAACACAAACTGCACATTTGGACCTGCCCCACACTTGAGTGGGGGGCCCTTTGTGGGGACTGTTCCTCTTTAATACACATTTAATTCTATTAATTCTTTTTAGGCTAAAGGGAGAAGGGGGATGGGAATGGGAAGGGTAACTTCACAGCAGATGTCTCATGACCAGTCTGGTGGATGGTGTGACAGTGACATACGTTAGTTTTTAATTACACATTTTAATCAGGGAAGGATCATTTCAGACCAAGATGAAACACAGAAATGAATTCTGCGTACAGTGTGATACAAATCCCTGCTGGTTTGAAAATAAAAAGCCTTTCAAAGCCTCAGAGGAGTTGATAAAAATCCCTTTAAGAGTTTAAATGGGTTGTTTTTGCTGATACGTTTGCAGCCTGTTCAGGTGTTATATGATCTATTCTGAAGTGCATTAGACAGTAGATTGATTTGTTTCAACAGCTAGCTTTGCGGAGAGATTTACAACGTGGTAATGCTTTGGATGAAAAATGGAGATCAAGCCATGTTCTGGACTCTGCGTCAGAACAGGGAGGACCGGTAATAGAAAGGAAGCATTAGACTGAATATGTTTTCTCAGCTCAAAAAAAATTGGCCTCCACAAAGTTTGGTCAGAGTAAGAGCCGGGACCTCATATTTAAACAAAACCACAAATCAAATCCAAAGTAATGTATCTGAAAGCAGAGTATTTCACAATTTAGGCTTGTATAATGTGCTGAACATGAATTTACAGACAACAATCAATGTTGGGTCAGGCAGCATGTTCTGAAGTAGTTAAGTCTTACATCAGTCTGAAATGCATGAGATCTGAATGCTGATTTTCAGAAGGGCAAGGCAAAAAGGAATGGCTTTAGTCAGTACCTAGGTGAAAATAAAGAAGGTGCACTACTCACTGTCTTAAACTCATAGGGGCACCTGATTCAACGGGCATCATAAACATATAACTCACCAGTCAGGTATTATCACTACTAGGCTATATGTCACTCACCATGCATGCCACTCACAGCACATAAGAGTGACAACACTTGCTCCATAGGGAGATGATTTTCTTTTTTGAAGATATTTTTATTTGATCCTGACTTGTCAAAGCTACTGAGGTTTGAAGGCTGTGGGGGGGGGGTTATTTGCAAGAGTCTGGTGAAGAGCATGGGGTTTAATTCATGTTTTGGCTGGACAGAGTGGGGGACATTGGGAAAACTTGATTTTATGGGTGTGGTGAAGGACCGGGATTGTTACACAGAACTTCACCAGGTGAATGGGGAGGAAGGTGACATGAAGGCTGTAGCAGTGGGATGGGTGGGGCTTATGCTGTTTAACTGTAATGATTGGGAGGAGGTGGGGGTCTATGACACACAGAATAGGGGTGAGATTCTTTTATTTTGAAGTATTTTGTAAATTTCAGAATTCTGCTTCTGAGGAATTCTGCAGGATTTGGCAGGATTTCTGAAACTCCACAGAAATGCCATAGGAATTGGAATTTGAAAATTCCGCAAACTCTGAAGGTAGCATAAAGAAACAAGCAAAAATCTGTTCAAGTGTTTCAAAATTCTAATAAGAAATTCAAATGCAATTTGCATATAATTAGAAATCAGCTGTATGTAAACCATAAATACATAGCCACACCTTCCCTTGTTAGTCTCTCTCTGCCTGGATTTCCTTCCAGTTGCTGAAATAAGGTCCCACATAGACCTCACAGTTGTCCAATCAGAGCAGTGATAGTCAGATCTTCTGGTAGCTCAGCAAAAATCCCAGAAATGCCATGGTAGGACTAACAAGGGAGCAGATCAAATTTAGAAAAAAAGGCTGTGGTGTGTTTTTCAGTTTCACCACCCACATTGACACTGTGGATAACAGTATGTCCACCCCAAGCTTGGCGCACTGTACCAATTCTGCCTTCACTCATGGTCTACTGTAAAATCCTTTTCTAGATGACCATGTTGATGTTTCAATATGGTAGAGAGCCCCAGGATGCAATGCAATGCAAGACTACAGCATTCTGCAACAGAATTACTGCAGGAAAAAGGACAATGTCAACAGCAGTTATAGGAAAACTGCACCCTCATATCGTGTAAATTTTATTTGTTTCCATATCAACAGACAGCTCTTTCTGTGTAGCTGTGAGGGATATATGTGATTGCCAGAGGTTATTTTCACTGTTCATACTAGTCCCTGTAACTATCCTGGGGGTCTCCATTTTCTGGTTGTTGCAATCTGATTACAATCTCATTGTCCCCGAGAGCTGCATTAGCATGTGAGAACATGATGTATCAGTACCCTTTAGACTCCACAGTATGCCTGGCTGCTTAATTAGAATTCAACAAAACAAATTGCAGCAAGGTGTGAAATATCATATTTAGAATGTTAATATTCCGGGACAAAATATCGTGGTCAAAACATTGTGGAAAAAATAAAGTGTAGTAAAAACATTGCAGGACAGGTAATACAAGATACAAGGCAGCAAAAGAGCACAGGACACTGGAGGGTTCATTGGGGGGCCTAACTTTGCACAGCCACCCTTCGGCCACTTTGCTGTGCCATGCATCACAGTCCTGCATTGGGGGACCTAACTTTGCAAAGCAAAGTGGCCGAGGGGCAGCAGTGTGAAGTTAGGCACCCCCAATACACCCTCCAGTGTCCTGTGCTCTTTTGCCACCTTGTTACTTGTACTGCCTGCTCCCTGCACTGTTCTGTCCTGTGATGTTTTTACCACACTTTATTTTTATCCACAATGTTTTGACTGCTATATTTTGTCCTGCAATATTTTATCTGCAATATTAGCACACAGAACGCCTTCACTTAGCTTTGAAACTGTCTGAGTTGTAATGCAAGGTTTTTCCAATTAAAATGCATCCAGTTTGTGCATTTTCACAGAGTTTTGTCAGGATATTTGTACTTTCAGTATAGAGATACATGGTATAAATGGGTGATGTGACATCATGTTCTCATATGATAATGCAGCTCTCATGGACAATGAGATTTTAGCAACCATAAATTGGAGCCCCCCAGGACAGTTACAGGACGACTAGCAAGAACAGTGAAAACAAACTAAAGCAAATATGTATATCTCTAAAGGTTACAGGAAAGGAGTTGTCTGTTGACATGGAAACAAATAAAATGTATATTGATATGAGGGCATAGTTTTCCTTTAATACCTATTGTCATATGGATATCTGTGGCACTGTGTTGCATCCCTATGGGCTCCACTTTATGTGGATGTGGTCCATGGCTGCCCCAAGCTTACCCTGCAAGCTTGGGCACAATTTTCCTCTTCTTCTGTTGTTTCACCCTATGTATTTCACCTTTTACCCTTCACTGCTGTCTTTATGCTAACCTCACTTTCTCCCCTCCCTAGATGCCCATTGCCATCCCCTCTCACACTGCTTCTCCTTCCTGATTAAATACTGGTCTGTCACTAATCCCCCATCTCTTCTGTCTCCATACCCCTCCGTCCCATCCATCCACTTGGTCCTGTCATCTGATGAGTGCTCTTTCCATATCCATCACTACAAATATACAACTGGTAAATAAACAGGTAGTCTGCACTCAAAGAAGGTAGGAAATAATATTCCAGACCTTGTTACTGTTGCAAAATAACAAATTTATTGGTGAGCCAAATAACACCACATATGCTGAACAGAATGCGTCAGCACTTTGTCAGACAAAGAACCAAGGGGCTGAAGCACTGAAGCATTTCTGTTCAGCATCTGTGGAGTTATTTGGTTCATCAATAAATATGTTATTTTGTACCAGTAACAAGGTTTGAAGAATAATTTCCTATCTTCCTCAAGTGCTGCCTACCTGTTTGTTTGACTTTGGGTTTGACTTTCCCAGGCCAGCATTGGCTCAGTGGACCATAGTGCTTCACACATCCTTCTGTTCCTGCTTAAATCTACAACTGGCCAGTCTGCCTTCTCTATCCATCTTTCCAACATTGTTGAATAACCTCTCACTCCCTTTTCCTGTCTGACTCTCACTTTCACTCCACTCTCTGCAACCACTCTTGCGGACTCATTTATAAAAAAAAAACATGTACCTACAGCAAGCCTTGTCCCCTTCCTCCTGGATCCTGTCAATTCCTCACCCCTTTACCTGTTCAGATTCTGACATGTCCTACACCCTGCACTTTCTACAGCTCTATACTGATTTGTGTCAGATAAACTTTGTAACTTTTGTAAATTTGCATAATGTTCTGTTAAGATTTTCCATATGTACCTTGCATTTGACACTTTATTGTTTTACCATATTTTCCCCCTTGCAATCCTCTCCCCTAAGTCACACCAAGAAACATATTCTGGCCTTTCCCAATCGACTCATTTGAATAACTGAATGTGTCAAAGTGTATTAAATATATTATTGCCGTTAAGCTGTTTTAAACATGTCAACCTAGTTACAAAAAATTGGACAATACCCATGCAACTTCAGAAGATACTGGAGGACAATTGCAAAGGCTTCTGCATCATTTCTGACTCAACTGTCTGTATTTGCATCCATAGTTGGGTCACTTAAGAGGTGGCCTAGTGTTGAGACCTGTTAACATTTGTGGCAAAGTGTCTGCAACTTCCATCACAAAAATAACGCACACATCTTTTTTTCTTTACACACAAGCAACTGTAAATCATCACAGCTGTCACAAAACATGGTAGACCTTGAACAAAAAGGCTTCCAGGTTTTGTGGAATTGGAAGGATGCCAATGTAATTGAGATATTTTATGGACACTGCCAAAGCCCATTTTAGTGCTGACTTGTAACTCCAACCCAAAGTGGATGTTTGGCACTTGCCCCAGAGAACCTATTTCTGGGGAGATGTTACTAGTCACCACTAATGTAGTCTTGAGGGAAGGTGGTCCATAAAACATCACCCAAGTTTTGTACAAACCTTTTGTAAAATGCTAAAGTTATGAATAAGAGAATGGGTGGAAGAGAACTAAGTTCATGTACAGCACAACTTTAAGCAGACTGATTTTTTTTCTACCACAAATCCTTTATCATTATTGCTCAACATATACTGTAGCAATATAAAACTTTTCTGCAGCAAATGTCTGATAGCAGGGGAGATGAGCAGAGGGTATATGCCGGCTGTTATCTTAGGGCTACAGTGGAGTTGGCATGGGTGGGGTGGTGTGATGGCTACTGGAAGGGGGATCTCTGTATACCAAGGAATTAATTTTACTAGAGATCAGGTTGGGGGGAGAAGCTGGACTCAAGGGAATTATTTATAACTGGGATCATTTGAGGGTATGTGACAAACCATCTGCGTGTGCCCCAACCAGCACCCCTCTCACCCCTGACTGCTGCAGACCTCCAGGCTAGTTCACCTCATACAGTGTCCTTGGCCAAAATTCATCTCTCTGTGAAGGTGGCATGACCTGGACACCTGGATCCTTTGAGCCCAGTCACCAGTTCCCCTGTATCAAGCCCAGTCAGACTGCTTGAACCCCAGTTGGAGTGTGGGTTTGCCTTATCAAACTTTAACCAAATCACTTCCTGTATTAGGAAGCATTCTGTTTCTCCAATTTCTTAAAATAAGTTAGCATGTCACTTTGGAATGAAAGCTACCCAAGAGGTTCAAGCAATACCTTCTTTAAAATGCACCACTCTCGTATGATAAAACACTACTTTATTTACACAATATATTAAGCCTTGGCAAGAATTAAAACAAAAGTGCTTATAGGAGAAACACATACAAAACAAGATTATTATACAGAAATACAAACCTTAGCTTTCCTCATACTACACACCTTCTATGGTAAAAAATAATAAATGATATAGTTCAGGACATAACCATATAGACAAATCCTGTGCCTGTTAGAGTTTCTGAAGGCATCAGTGCCCCCCATAACCCCTCCCCACACACACACACACATACAGCCCAGCCTGATCAGCTACAGACCTACCCTCCCTCTTTCTTTGCTTGGACTTAGGCTGTTCCTTTTAAACCCAATTCTTTCTCATTAAACATCTGTTTTCTCAATCATGTAGCTCAACTGGTTCTCATAAACAAAAATGGTTTTGCATTTAGTATGCAAACAGTCTGAATATTTGTTTCCAGTCAAAACATCTGCTGCCTAAGTGTTTACAATCTGGTACCATAAAATGTCCAGGAGCAACTTGCTTTCTCTAGACTGTGTTGATATACTGGCAATTAACCTTTGGCCTTCCTATATCTGTGGGGTGCCAGCTAAGAAAGTCTGGCTTTTCTTAAAAAACAAACATAATTTTTAGCTTTTTTTTGTAATTAATATTTTATTAAGAATAAACAGTAACAATCGTAACAACAAACAAAACAGTAACAAGTGAACAATAGACGGCAAAGCAACAACCTAGCCAGAGTGCTTCCAATCCTTGGATATACAATCTAAAAGAACACCACGCAATGGGGAGGGGGGACCATTAGGTACCAAGAGATCATAAAGTGTACTCTTCCCTATACTGGCACTGCTGATGGGAAGGGGTTAATAGAGGTAAAGCATAACCTCCCCTCATCTGATGGGGGTGGGATTAGGTGAGGGTTTGTGGGTGCTTTGGCTCCCTTAAAAGGTGATTTTTTGTACAGGCGGACTATTAGAGCACAGAGAAATATTCCATTTTCTCAGTGCTCACATATGAATGAGATTCCTTTTCATTTACATGTGTTACTGCCAGCATTCCATCCGTTAGCACTGCTGAATGATTGGAATGATGTATTCTGGTTCTGAATCATCATTCCTAAGCAGTTGGTGGATGAACTGTTTTATTAAAAATGTCCATCTCAATGAGGAAAACATTCAAAAGAAGTCTAACACTTCTTGTTTGGAATAATGTTTTATAATAGCATGAAGACACTCCCAGGAGTTAGAATAACAGTCTGTTTATCACCCCCTAGGGACACTATGGCACTCGGCTGTGCCTTGTGACACAATGTGCCATAGGGGGTCATTAGCAGACTGCTAACCCCTGGTCATGCCATATTGCTTAATTAATCAGATTTTAACATGACAATTAGCACAATTAGCTCATATCTAAAACCATTCTGAAAAGAGAATGCTAACAGGTGGTCAAAACCACAGTAAGAAGTAAAAAAAAAATACATCTGTCCTGAAAAGCATTGCATACATATTATACAATAACTGAGGAACAGAAATTGAATTGAGACCAAGGAGTCTGTGCATACTACTGAAATGTACCTAAAAATGAATCCCATACAAGTGGAATTGATTATAATTTTACAAAACATTTTAAACATTTAGTGATATTTGGTACACAGTTCATGGAAAATAAATGAGGTAATTGGTGTGATTTATTAAATGAAATGTAACCCCATAGCTTCTCTTTCACATGCTTTGCCTGCAAAAGCTTCAGAGGATGATAAAGAAAAAATAGTACACATGGTAGGAAGAGACCTATTAGCATTTTTATTTCTTGCTGCCAATTTGCTCTCTATTGGTTATTTTTATGTTGACTGACGCTAGCGTGCCAGCCAATATATTGCATTAGTAGCAGATTTGGAGATGCGGTCACTGTTGGGTGAATGCAGGGCACGCATCAGTAGGCGAGTCCCTCATTCCCCAATAAGCCAGCATGCAGGTGCCACCCCAGGAATGCATAACATGCAAGCACATTTAAGAAAAGGTCTGCTGCAATGAGAGCCAAACTCATCATGCAGCGGCACCTCCTGATGTGCCTTTCCTGGTGAAGCATTCTGTAAACATGGCGGCAGTGACTGCTGCCACCGCCTGCCTCAATACTGACTTTGGGGGTGCCAAATCTCCCTGTCAGCATGCCCTGACCCTTCATGTGCTGATGGGGGAGCCCACTCCCTATCGGCATAATGCTCCCTCCATTTGTTGTGTGCCAAGGGTGGTGCCCAATCCCCCTCTGCTGTAGCCCCCCTTCAGTATGTGCCAACGGGGGTGCCCAATCCCCCATCGGCTAGCCCCCCAAACACTCAGATGGCATGCTGGGAGCCCCCCAGTGTGCCAATGGCCCTTTAAAAAATCCCACAATGCTTTTTTAAACCTGTAAAAGAAGAAAACAGTCCCTCACAGCCCCCCCCATTTCGGTATGTGCCGGCGGGGGTACCCAATCACCCATTGGCTAGCCCCCCCAAACAGTCAGGTGGCATGCTGGAAGCCCACCCAGTGTGCCAAATACCCCTGTAAAAAAAAAATCCTGCAATTATTTTTAAACCTGTAAAAGAAGAAAACAGTCCCTCGCAGTCTGTCCTGCTCCCTTCCCAGGCCGCGCCCACCCTCTGCACACCCTGCCTCCCCACTCCCCCCTTCACCTCATACTTACCTCTGGAGTCTGGCATGACGATCTTCAGTGGACTGGGAATATGTCTGCACTCTTAGAAACATAGAAACATAGAAGTTGACGGCAGATAAGGACCGCAAGACCCATCCAGTCTGCCCATTTCTTTTCTACCTCATAAATGTGCCATCGGCCTTTGCTCTGTCAGTGACCCTATCTATTCATAGTCATTTGTATTGCTCCCTTATGCCTATCCCATGCCTGTTTGAAGCCCTGCACTGTATTCATAGCCACCACTTCTTGTGGTAAGCCATTCCATGCATCCACCACCCTTTCTGTGAAAAAGAATTTCCTCATATTCCCCCTTAATCGGCCTCCCTCTAATCTCATGCTGTGTCCTCTTGTCCTGCTATTTTTCTTATATTTAAACATGTTAGACTCTTTCACCTTGTTTATGCCCTTAAGGTGTTTAAATGTCTCGATCATATCACCTCTCTCCCTCCTTTGCTCAAGGGTATACATATTGAGCTCCGTTAATCTGTCCTCATATGTCTTCTTGATGCAGTCCCTGCACCATTTTGGTTGCCCTTCTGGACTGCCTCAATTTGGTTAATGTCCTTGTGAAGGTGTGGCCTCCAATACTGCACGCAGTACTCCAGATGGGGCCTAACCAATGTCTTGTACAGAGGGATTATTACCTCCCTCTTACGACTTGTGATACCCCCTACTAATACACCCTAACACCCCCCTAGCCTTACCTACTGCTTTAGAGGTCTGCTTGGATGATTTTAGGTCATCAGTGATGATGCCCAAGTCTCTTTCTTCCTTTGTGACTGCTAGCAACTCCCCTCCCAGCCTATAAGTGGCTTCAGGGTTTCTCTTCCCTATGTGCATGATTTTGCACTTCTTTGCATTAAATCCCAGTTGCCACTCTTCGACCATTCTGCTAGTTTATCCAGATCTCTTCTCATTCTGCCCACCCCATCTGGATCATCTACTCTGTTGCAGATCTTGGTGTCATCTGCAAACAGACAAGCCTTACCCTCTAGTCCATCTCATGAGGTCACTAATGAAGATGTTGAATAGGACTGGCCCCAGGACTGATCCCTGAGGTACCCCACTTGTGACTTGCATCTCTTCTGACTGTATACCATTTACCACCACTCTCTGTTTTCTGCCAGTCAACCAGTTTGCCACCCAGTTGACCAACTTCTGACCCACCCCAAGCCTACCTAGCTTATTTATCAATCTTCTATGTGGAACAGTGTCAAAAGCTTTGCTGAAGTCAAGGTAGGCGACATCAACTGCTCCCCTTTGTCCACCACTCTGGTTACCCAGTCAAAGAAATCTATGAGATTAGTTTGACAGGACCTTCCTTTGTAAACCCATGCTGTCTTGGATCCTGTGCCTATGGATTCCAGGTGTTGCACTATCCTTTCCTTAAGGAGTGCCTCCATAATCTTTACCCACTACTGAGGTAAGACTGACCCGTCTGTAGTTCCCGCCTCCTCCCTGCTACCACTCTTGTGGAGTGGGATCACATGACCCTTCTCAATCTTCTGGGACCTCTCCTGTGCTCAGAGACTCACTAAACAATTCTGCTAATGGCTCTGCTAGTTCCTCCTTTAGCTCCTTAAGTACCCTGGGATGTATGCCATCAGGTCCCATTGCCTTATCCACCCTGAGCTTAGCAAGCTCTTGTAGGACCCTTTCTTTTGTGAAGGGAGTAGTGCTCACCTCCTTCCCCCCTGTGTCCATGATGCTGAGCTCTTCAAAGCTGACTGCGAATTGAAGAAATGCTGTTAAGCTGTATAATGGTATAAACAGGGTTTTTTCAACTTTGGGCATATCTCTGGCATTTTTAGGAATTTTGGCACCGAATTTTCAACATGGAGTTATTGGGGCCCCTCCTCATGAATTCAGTCACTGTCATGGCATTATTCAGTTCCAAAAGGTGATTTCATGGTCACTGCCTGGAATCACCTTTCGGGACTGATTAACGAAATGACAGTGCCACTGTTCATGAGGTGAGCTCTCAAAGAGCCTATGTTGCAAATTTGGTGAAAAAATCCCAAAAATGACTGTTTTATGAGTGTACATTGCACAGTTTCCACGCTTGCACGTATCTTCATGAATTTGTAATATTTTCATTCCAGATTTTCAACATTGGCATTTTTCCACACCTCCTTATCAACAGTACAGCTGTCATTTTACATAACCTGGCTGAAATGTGTTTTTACACTTCTAGCGCAGAATTGCGTGGTCACTGTGCAAAATCAGTTTTTGGGACAGTTTGAGAAAATGACAGTGACAATGTTCATGAGCAGAGGTCCTAAAATGCATATGTTGAAAATTTGGTGATGAAAGTCCATAAAATGACTGTGTTACAAGCGTGTGTTGCGCAGTTTCCATGCACCCTCGTAACTTCGCAAATTTGCTATATTTTCAAGCCAGATTTTCAACACTGTCATTTTTTCACACCTCCTTATGAACAGTACAGCTGTCATTTTTCACATCCTACCCAAAATGTGTTTTCACACTTGTGGCACAGAATGGTGTGGTCGCTGTGGGAAATCAACTTTTCGGACAGATTAACAAAATCACAGTGCCACTGTTCATGAGGGGAGGTCCCAAAATGCCTATGTTGAAAATGTGTCTCTTCAGGGTGGGGGTGAGGTTGGCATCAGTTCAATACTTCACTGCCATTCCTATTATACATCTCTAACTCCTGCACTACCAATGCCAATGCCAGCGAGACAACATTTGGCATTGACAAATGCTTGTTAGTTCTGCATCTGCTTTAAATTGGGTTGTAAATCTACTTACACATTTTATACTGTTCTGCAGTTATAATACTTTTTTTTTGCAGTTTCTGTTTCTTCTCCTCCAGTCAGCCCCCATTTGCTGAACACTCCAGTCCCATCATCATCCCAATGTCGAAGAGGTCCTTGTGATCTCGAAGCGCTGGGCTGTTTTTTGACTCACTGGTATGTAACGATACAACTGTAAAAACATTTTATTGAATTTTCAAGTAAAAGTGGAATATTCTTTTGAAGCTTGGAGTGCAATTCTCATTATTTCTACATTTCCATTTTTTCAGCACCTGACGTTATTGTGAGCTCCCTCCAGGTTGGAATTTTATCACCCTGATGTCCACCTAGACTTACTACCAGCCATCTTCCTCCAGGGCTTGTGGGTTGGCAATGTTTCCCAGCCCCGGCCATAGTCTAGATCTATTTCTGGCAAGCATGCTCAGATGGTCAGGTGCAGGGTCTGCGAGTGCTCAATGCCATTCTGCAGCTGGATTCCTCCTCCATTAGGGGCCAGGCAAGAACTGGGCTCTGCCCACCCTCCCCTTCTGGAGGAGAGCAGTCCTATGGCTGCTCTATCTTCTTCCCCCAGCTAGCCCCTGATGCCCTGAGTTCGCTTCTGAACCCGGGTTATCAGCATCACAAGCAAAAGCCAGTGGGCTGGCTAGTGAGAATTATTTTGTAGGTTGAGAGGACCCTTACAACCAATCAGAGGGCTCCTCTCCCCTGTGCATGAGAAACTGTTATTCTGTGAGGAGGGTCTTGTGCAGGCACAGTCAAAATGGTCCCGTTCTATGGCATTTTTTTAAACAGCTTGTAATATATTGATTGACCTTAATCAATAATATTGCAATACTGCCACAGAGATCACTCATAGGGTTGTAAGAGTGGTGTTATTTACATTGCTATAATATCAGAACTACTCACATTTCATCTGTAGTTCTCATACCCTAACAAGTAGTGCTGTGTGGGATTTTCAAATCCTGATCGAATGGAGTTCCACAGAATATCGGGAAATTCTGGTTAATTCTGCAGAATTCTGTTGTTAGCAGAATTCTGAAATGTAGAAAATGGAATGGTTTTGCAGATTAGTAGCCTGTGGTTTACATGCATCATGTTTCTTTTTTTGCAGTCTGCAGAAAATGATTCCACAGTTTACATAATCTGCAGAAAGTTATTCCACGGTTACGTAGAAATGCTTTTCAGAATTCCATAGAAATCAGAAGGAAATTTCAGAAAGCATTTTGGAAGCGGAGCTGCCATTCTGTACGAATGCTGCACAGCTCTAGTCAAGTAACAACGCATCAAGCATGGGAGAGTACACTTAACATCTGTAAGGGTGGTCTGTGTAGCACTATTAACATAAATGACGTATCTTTAAATCATGCTGCTGAACCAGAAGTACAGCACATTGACTCAACAGAAAGAATGCAAATCCTGCTTTCCGGCTACAGACAAGCCAGCAAAAAAAACAATATTTATGCAGCTCCTTTAGCATGTACAGCACTGGGATATTTTCACTTAAGCTTCTGGCAACCAAAAAGTACATAGTTACTTGCTGAGGTACTTGGGCAAGGTAAAAACTGTCTATGGGTCATTAGTCAGTGGTTTATGCTACATTAAACCACTTGTGAGTCAATGGCAATCACATTTGGCTCTAGAGTACTGTGGATAAACCCTCATGGTTTATTTTCACACAAGCTATCAACTGCCATTGTGCATCATACGCATACAGGACAAGGCCATATCATGCAAAACATACATTAGCAGTGACACCCTCATAGCTAGGACACATGCCAGATTCTAGTCTCTTGTTCTGCTGCAATATCAAATTACACTTATACAGCAGTAACATGTGTAATGCAAAACATAAACCTTCCACCTGTGTGGGGATGGTGTGTTAGGATTTCTTTTCTGCCTTGCACAGTATTATTTTGTTAGGGTTTGATTTACTCCCCTTTGATGTCTGGATTCCTGTGTAGGAACTCTGTTCTAGTGATCTGAATCTATCCCTTGAAATGCCCAAATCTGTCCCTGGAAATGTCTCATACTTGCATGGTAAATTTCCTTTAAAGAGGAACGCACAGTTAAATGAGAATGAGCTGCCCTAAACTGTGTTCAGTTCCTCTTTTCAGGGTGATGATGAAATTAGTTTCCTTAAAAAGCAAGTATCCACTAAAGTAAAAGACCCTGGGCATCATATTCAAAACCACTCAAACTCAGGCATTAAGGTCTGTTGGCTTACTCAAAAGTATACACTGGACCACTGAAAGTATACTGAAAGAGGTATGCTAATAAGGTTCTAAATGCTCTCATGTGTCCAGTATACCCCTGTGAGAGAAGCACAAAGCACTAAGGTAAAACACAAATGGGCAGACTGGATGGGCCTTGCGGTCCTTATCTACTGTCAGCTTCTATATTTCTATGTAACTCATGTAGAATTGCAAATAACATCTGTAACCACCTCTTCATTGAAAGCAAAATGTGCTGTTTGTGCAGCACGAACTCAGTGCTGCAATGCAGAACTGCAATTTTGGTACATAAAACTGTAATGACGCTACTCGACATGTTCGATGCTAGCACCTCCTTACCGATATCCTTACCATACCATCACCTGCCCTCTGCATATCATTTACATAGCACATTGCTTCTTGCAGTGTATGGAGGCTGTGGGCTATGGAGTACAACAGAGCAAGCCCATTGCACAAGTCAGAATGGTGAGATGTGAAGGTGTAACACATCTCTGGCCAGAGTAAAATAAATATAATTTTTTAGGGAATCCATCATGACATTTGTAACGTGCTCATTCAAGGTCACTACATAAGCACACCTTAATACTGAGGTCACTGTCTGTGTGGGTTTCAGATTAAAGTGGTTCACCTTCCCTCAACAATCCCACTTAACAGTCTATTAGAAGTGTTCATTTATTTACTTGGCTCACCGCTATGTCATAACTGGCTTTTGGAGGGTACTGGTACAGTGTTTGACATGGTCCATGCTATTTGTGTGCCATTAACATCTCCGTTTGCCGAGCATTAACGACCACTGTGCAACCAGCTCATCAGCACTGGGCCTCCAATATACCAGTGTGCCAGGTACGCACAGCTCTGCTTTCATTTGCAGACGCTGCTCCATAAACTGCTCTGTGCCACACTAACAGCTCTTCCAATATAGGAAATGGTGAGCAAACTACCATCCAAGCACTATCATCTGTTTGCATGGCACAAACGGTTTGAATATTCTGCAGCTGTTATGTTTACAACTCATTAGAGCACAACATTCTCTTTTACCCCTAGATATAGCATAAGGACCATGGGCCCATCTTTTGTTTGCCTTCTGCCTGCCAGGCAGCTACAGTTTTGGAATATTACTGCTCCTGCTGTAGCCTTGAAGGATATTTGCGATGAGGATGGTCCAGTTTTGTCTCAAAAGGAGCAATACTCTCCACTTCTATAGCCTTATTTGGGAGTTTGCTCCAGAAAGAAACCACGCTCTGTGTGAATTAAGGCCTCCTCCTACTGGAAATCCAAAAGCATCAGAGAAGCGGCTGCAGGCTCATGTAGTGTCGAGGTCCTGGCATGAGAAATCAATTCAAGTACAAAGGAGAACTGGGATACAGGCACCAGAAAATGCAGTACCCAATGACTTTTGATTTGTTGAAAATATTCACGTTATTCGAGAAAACAATTGTGACTGTGATGACATCCCTCCCGCTCACCAACATTTTATGCAGGCGCCCGTGCACCTTGTCAAGGCAGTCCTTCACCTTGACAAAGTGCATGGGCGCCTGCATGAAACGTTGGCAGGTGGGAGGAGTGCAACCACGGTCACTATTGTTTTCTCGAATAATGTGAATACTGTCAATAAACCAAAGGTCATTTGGTATTGCAGTTTCTGGTGCCTGTAGGTCAGATCTCCTTTGTACTCCTCCTACTGGTCCTTAACCTGCCCCCATCCCCCCCGGCAGTAAATTACCCCTAGTCATGCTCTACTTCTTTTAGCATTGCAGATTTTAGTTTACTGAATTTTATCCTGTTATAGGTCTACTAAATATTTCAGATAATGCAGCACTTATCTCACCATGGCTTTCACAAAGCATGTGACGATCTCCAACTGACCTCACAATTGCTAGGCTTTTAACATTGCAGTCATGACACATACTATACTATGATGGCACAAACATAAACTAATTATTTATTTGTAATATACGGATAATGAAAATAATACCCCCAAAATGCATGCAAAAAATTCCTTGTAATATATTAGTTAGTCCTGTAATAGTATACTTCTGGTCTTCGTAACACTATATTTCCGGCCCAATAATACTATACTTCCAGTCCTCATAATAGTATCGTTGGGATTACCGATGCAACTACTGCGTGAACCGTGTTTTGTTTTTGGTTGTTTTTGTGAGAGAAAGAAGCGGAATGGGACTGGGAGCGGGATAGTAGTTGGGGGGTGCGAGCGAGGAGCGAGGAACAACACTGGAGTCTTACATTAACTCGGGTAGACCGCAGCGCCGTACAGCAGGCACAAGTAAGAACTTAAAAATTCCTTGCATCCGTATATTACAAAAAATAACAAATAGGTTCTGGTGTTTCAAGGCAGAAATTTCATCTCGAGGTTCTGGGGACACAAGAAACCTCTCGAGCGGTCCCCAGAACCTCTCGATGGAATTACTTTCTTGTGATACACCAGAACCTATCTATTATTCTATTTATGTATTTATTTGTTTGCAATTACTCCAACAGGAATGACCCTATAAGATGCAGCATCTCATTTTTATGGGGGTCCCACAGAGGGTAGCAGTAGTCAGAAGGTTAACTTAGTCCATCAGGATAAGTTACATATGTACAATCTAAAATATACACTGGAGAAACAAACAAACTCTAAAGGTAAGCACATCCAGACAGCAATCAAAACAAGCTAACAAAGCAAAATCACTGGGGGAGAACAACAAGACTTTAAAACAGACTTTTTGGATGGGCTACCAGGATGTGTTTTAAATGCTGAGGAGGAGAACTGACAACTCAGGAAACTTATTTTCTAGTAGATCATAACAGCTCAAATATCACATTAATGAAAGTGAATACTGAAGTGCATAGCTCTGCTCATTAAAGAGAACGATGACCAGGCCCAAGTAAAAACCCATTTAAACTGGAACTAGTGGAAGGACTCCATTGTACTACATTCTAAAGAAACCCTGACTTTCAGGCCATTCCATAATTCATTCGAGTGTTTACATAACAAAAGGAGTTTTTCTCATCAAAGATCATCTACAGCTGGGACGTCTTCTAGAGCTTAAGTCAAAATATCCTGCTTGGGACTAGTGCTTGATGAAAGTTTTATTACGTTCATAAAATTGCATGAAACTGACAATTTTGCAATTTAGCAATGGTTTGCAAAATTGTGCCACAATCTGGTATAATTTAGCCAAAGTTTTTTTATTCAGATAGCATTATTGTTCCACAAATTGCACCTTTTAAAAATGGGAATTCTTAGTAATGCACAATTTCAACAAATAATGCTTTTTTTCCAAACTACACAGTCTCAACCAAAATTGCCCATTTTAAATGCAAGCCAGCATATTCAAATGGGATTTGTGATTGCAGACCAGATTAGTGACTCTCTAACAGCACTTTGTGGGACCAAAGCAGGGAAAAACCACAAATTGTCATATTGGATGGCATGATTAGTGAGCCGCTAACCTGTTTGTGACCAGCTAAAATATGTTGGTGCACATATGCAAAGCATCTGATAACACCTTCCATATAGGCACACTTGCATATTAGTGGGTTTGGAGTGGTGGTAAGTAGCCTTCAGTGCTGTGCTAATTATCACTTCTCCAAACTAGTTCTCAAGCCCTCCACCCCTAACCACACCACCCCACCCCTGTGCCTGACCACACCTCTGGTAATTTTAAAACACTCCACTGGTGTCCATGACCCCCCCCAATCCTGATCACCCCTACAGTTTTTGTACATTTACTTGGTGTCCAGTGGTCCCACCTAGCCCACAATCACCCCTCCAGTAATGTACAATGTTCCTCTGGTGTCTAATGGTCCCCCCACCTGATCACCCCTCTGGTTATTGTGCAATATTTCCTTGGTGCCTAGTGGTCCCCCCTCCCCCATCACCCCTCCTTTAATGTTACAACATTTCCTTGGTGCCTAGAGGTTCCACACCTTCCCCAGAAATCTCCATAACATACAATTACAAATACTCTGGTGGCTAGGGTTTCCCCCACTCCCTAGGTACGAATCACCCCACCTACCATGTCCTGCCACACCCTAGGTCGCCCCCCACCCACCCATACTGCTCCCAGCAACCCCCATGACCAGCAGTGACCCTCTGCTCACCTCCATGGCCAGCAACCAAATGAAATGTCATGATTGGGCACCAACTGTAATCAACTGTGAGTACATTAGTTAAACCATGGGGAGTGGGGGAGGAGACCACTAGACACCAGGGAAATGTTTACGATAACTGGAGGGGTGATTGGTTTGGGGGGTTCACTAGGCACCAGGGAAATGTAATATTTCTGGAGTGGCGATGGAGGGCAGGGAAACCACTGGACACCAGGGGATTTTTTACATGTATACCAGGGATGGGATGTTTGGGGTGGGGGGAACACTGGACACCAGGGATTAAGTACTACATGGTGGCATAGATGTTTGGGGGGGTGAGAAACTAGCCCACCTCTACTGGTAGCCTTGGACAGGTGCTGTGGGGGGATTGCAAACTCTGTTTACTCCTGGTCTGAAATGAGGGCATAATGAGATGCAAATGACCTCATAGCACCTTGTTAGTGCTATAGACTTATTTGCATTTTAAAGTACCAATGTGGCAGATTGCTCCAGAGGAGCAATTGCTATCAGTGGGCCCTAACAGCCTGATTGTGAGTGCAATTCCCATCACATCCTATTGGTCACATACCTCCTGTGGCCAGTAGGGGGCTGGGGTTTGTGATCGCAATCTGGATATTGCCTGACTGGTACATTGGAACATACCCTTCATGCTCACAAAGTGCTCAAGCATGTTTCAGTATACCACTGGTTTGCACTATGCACTAATTTGCTCCTGGAGCAAACATTTAGAGGGCCCTAATCTCGACCTAATGTATTCTGACCACAATGTTCTAGTTCATGAAACTGCACAAAACTGGAACAATTCCGTGAAACATGAGTGAAAAGTATGTTTTATAATTTTGACTGGCAGGCCAGCACTACTTGGGATGTTAAGTAATTTCCACATTGAGGGAGTTTAATGTCACATGCAGGGAATACACAACTGCACATACCTAAATAATGCAAGGCATCAAGGGCAGCATATGCAAATCCCCATGAAAGAATTTGAACTGGCTCAGCTTTAAGCAAAATTGCATGGTGCCGAAAGGCCTCACAATGCAACCAGCTTAAAGTTGAGACAGTCTAAATTTTTTTGTGGGGATTTGCATATGCTTCTCATGATGCTTTGCATTATTGGGGTATGTGCAGTTGTGTTTCTCTTTGAAATTTGGCTGTACGGCCAGTGCCCTTGTAGGGTAAACCTTGCCTCAGGGCATTTGCTCTCGGGTTCTTATCTTTTGTACATGCAGGGGATTATGACTTCAGCTCCCGGCTGAGCGTATACTATATGGGAACTGTAAGGGACAAAATATCTATCTTCATAATTTTAATAAAAGAAAAATAAACTAGAAACTTTGCCCCAAGTTCAAAATTGTTGGAATGTTTTGTAATTGAGTTATTCTGTTGAGTCCAAATATGACATGATACTGATGACTGTGGCCCCTTGTTAAATCATCTGCTCTAAGATGGCCATTTTGAATTAAGGTTAAATAGTGGAATCTTTGGACTTCTAAAAGCAATAGATGGAGAGAGTTAAGGCATAGGCCAATAAACTCTTAGATTCTCCAACACACTGGAGGAGAGATTTGTTCTATTTCTTCTCATAACCCCCCCTCCAATTGTTGGCATTATTCAAGGTCACAGAGAGAATCACTGGGTGTGATTTTTACCTTTAGTTGTCCTGGTGCAGGAACCCGGGTCAGTAGGTTGAGAAATCATTAACATGGGCTGGCCCATGACAGCAGCAGTATCGCTAACTCTTGTGGCACCGGCAACCCAGGTTTATGAACAAGCTTGGGTCATTGGAAGGTTGGCTGCAGAGAGGAGGACTGAGCATCCAACATGATGCTCTCCTCGTGTGAGGAGAACAGCTATCCCAAAAAACACTGAGTTGGGTCATAAAAGTGCAAGACTTTCAACGACTTTTCCAGTGAGTTGGAACGGTATTATGAGTTGCCTGAACTAGTTCCTAATAAGACAGAGTAAGGTCCTCAAAAGCATCCCATGAGTTCTGTGAACTGTCAAAATCACACCATTTGACCCTCTAAGTCCAGGATACAGTGACAAATTTCTTGTGAAGAATATTCTCAATCTGATACATAAGGATATGCCCAAGATGCTCTTGAGAAGAAGAGGGTTGAGACATCCCAGAAAGGTCTTCTGAGTGAAGGTCAGATACAACAGAATCCAGCTGGAGAGAGTCAGGAAATTGAGGTTTTGAAGGAACTGGCTGCAGGTTATCAGAAGGAAGTTCTGATTCTGAAAGGATGGCAGGTTCAAGTGCAGGTACTTTGTTGGGAAGACTGGGATCATCTGGAAATGTGTAGTTCAATATGATGTTTGAGGATACTGATTTTGAAACTTCTAGTAATGACAGATCCATGTCCAATGGAGTTCTTGGATGACGTTCATAGATCAAGAAGAATGGAGTGTACTTTGTACTGTCAACACAAGGACAAGTGTTGTACACAAACTGCACAAAAAGAACAAAACAGTCCCAAATGTTATGAGTTTCATCCAGGTAGTTGGAGAGTGAGTTTAGACATCATTCTGTTGCTTTGTCCATTGCATTGGGGATGATAGCTCATGGTGTGAGCTTTTGTAATGTCGAGGATTTTGCAAATCTGTCAAACAATAGTAGAAAGGTAGTTAGTGCTTCTGTCTGCGTGCAGGCATGAGGGGATACTGTGACAGCAAGTAACTGTGTTGAAAAAGGCATTTGCTACAGTAGCAGCTTTGATGTCCTTTAAGGGAACTAACTCTATGTAGTTTGTAAGCTAGTCCACAAAAAAAAAGAATCTATCTGTTGCCAGAGAGAGTGCATGTTGGTAAAGGTCACAGAATGTCTGTGCTGACTTGTTGAAATGGCTCTGTAGCTACAGGCACTGGAAGGAGGTGTGTATTTGTTGATTTGGCAGAAGGCTTTCTTTGGGAGCATTGCTGGCAAGACTTGACAAATTGGACAACATCCTTGTTCCTGTGAGACCAGAAGTGCAGTCTTGTCTTTTTGAAAGTTCTGTGGATTCCCATTGGACCTCCATATAGTGGAGAGGCATGATTGGAGAGAAGACCTTCATTGATTAGAGTGGCAGGCACTACGTACTAACTGCACATGAGTTCTATGCATGCGATGACCCTTGCCTGCCTTAGTGCAGATGTGAAAAATCACACCATCATTGAGGAAGCATTGTGAATCAAGGAAAGAAAACATCCTGCTGATGTTGCTTCTGTTGCAGATTTTGAGACTCTAAGTAAGTGATTATGTCTGAGAATTGAAAGTCTGCTCTTTGCGGAGTTTTGACAGTTGCAACGGAGGATCCATATGCAAAGGAGATGAGAAGCTCTTCAGTGGACTGTCGCAATTAAGGCTTGGTGCTGCTTTCTGAAGAAGCATTTAACAGCAGCAAAGCAACTTAAGGTGCTGTAGTAGTGTCAACAGGAAGCAGGTCTGTGGTGTAGAAGGGAAGAGCTTTTAAGCAGAATTCCTTATCTGTTGAGAATGATGCAGAGAGACACTGTTGTTGGCTGACACCATCCGCATTTGAGTGAGCTTGACCTGGTCAATACTGAGTTTAAAAATTGTAAGATTGGAGCACGGTAAACTATTGTGCAAACCTTCCTGCTTGTTATTTCATTTCAAACAGTGATCTAAAGGCAGATTAATCTAGGATAGCTGTGAATGAGGAGGTACCCTTATGAAATCCCGTGGCTCACTATCCAGACACTCACCTGCCCAGGCACTATTACCCAACAGGTGCGGTATCCCGATAGTGATCATCCTGACACTGAAATATCCAATGGATGTTGATAGGGGTAAGGTAGCAGATGTGATGGGTTGCTACCTTACCCCTTCTGGTGCACAGTAAGGAGCAGCTGGTTGGGGCAGTTGGCCAAGATGCTCCAGTGGTGCACAGGGCTAATCCACAAGAAGCTCAGCCAGTGTGCTTTGTGAGACCCAGGTTCCGGTCTGGGTTATGTCTTTACCGACCCTCCATAACTAATATATTTTTTACTCCAGGGTCTGCTCCCCCTCTGAGTTTGTTATTATAGTTACGGGGGGGGGGGGAGAGGAGGGGGGCAAAGCCCCTTGAATTGCCATCCTACTCCTTTGCATGATTCCTGACATTATACTGCTGGCATCTGATCTGTTCAGGGCTGTGACTTTCGGGACCATAAACTCGATATCCTGAGCATCAGACACCGAGTTTCGGTGTACCATAATATATCCAATGAGGAGTTGTGAAGATAGCAATCAAATTTCTCTGCAGCAAATACAATGGCTAGACATTCTTTTTCTGTGATGCCATAGTTGTGCTCAGCTGAAGAAGGAGAGCACCTGGCATAGGAAACATCTCATTCTGTTCTGCCTTGAACTTGACATAGCACAGCACCCATTGCAAAAGAACTAGTGTCTCTTTAGAATTTGAAGGGTTGGTTGAACCTTGGGAAGGCCAATATAGCAGCAGAGATAAGTTTGTCCTTTAAGACATCAAAGGCCTCTTTGCACTTGGAAGTCCAGGATATAATCAGTGGAGATGCAGTCTTGGAATAGTTACTGATGAATTTTCTGCAGTATCCAGACAGGCCTAGGAGAGCTCTGCAGTCTTTGAGTTTGGAAAGTTCTGGATAATGATTTTTTAATTAAATTGTTGCACTGTGCTGCAGGCGGGGATCTCTTTACTTTGACCTCCAGCCATCCCACTGGCATCCCCTTACAGCAGCCTGGACCTGAAGCCTGCAGCGTACCCTCTCAGTGGGGTTTGAGATCAACCTTTGGTTCGGTCCGAGTCCTGTGTTGCCAGCATCATTCAGTGGGGGGGGGGGTGCAGAGCATCACTCTTCACTGCCGCACAGGGTTTTTGTCTCTGTCAGTTTCCCCCCAGGCACTGATGTGCAATGGTGTCAGTGCCTGGACATGCATGCTCCGATGCATGCCCCGCAGACGTCTGCCTGCCTACACAGTGGGAGTCACTAAAATGCTGAGTGCCATCTACCCTCCCCTCCGGAGGTGAAGAGCTGTCCCTGGAGTGCTTATCCAACCTACTCCCAGTCGACTCTCTGGTGCACTAGGCTCACATCTAATCCTGATTCACCAGTGCCACAAGCGGTAGTGCTACTGCTGGACCAGCGGGCCCTGCAGTTCTGGATAATTTCTGACTGTTGAGAGCTTGTCTGGGTCTGGAGAGATGCCTTGAGAACTAACAGCATGTCCCAGGTAATGAATATGATGCCATGCGAAGCAACACTTCTCTGGGTGAAGCTTGAGGTTGGCTTGTCAAAGGCATTCAAACACTTCTTGAGGTGTTGGTGGTGTTCTGGGAAAGTTCAGTGGAAGATAATAATATTGTCCAAGTAGACAAGTTTAAATTTCCTAGATAATCCATGTAGTGAGGCTTCCTTAGCATGCTGGAATGTGGCTGGACTGTTCTGAAGTCCCATAGCCAGTCAATTGAAATGAAAAAGTCTCAAGTGATAGTGCCAATCTCTGTGTAAACAAGAAGCTGGATCAGTAGAGATTTGGTAGAACCCACTTTGGAGATCCAGTGTGGTGGTAAGGTAGGCAGGGCTGACCACGCCAAGACATTGTAAGGCATCCTCTGTTGTGGGTAAAGGATGAGCCTCCAGCACCATACAGGCATTGAGCTTCCTATAGTCCACCTCAAATAGATACACTTTGTCCTTCTTTACTACCAGCAGGCAAGGTGTACTTGATGGATTTGTAGATTCTGCGAGTATGTTTTGTTTCAGCATGTCCTAAATCATGTCAGCTGGGAGTTGTTTCTGTTTGTGAACCACTTTGTAGGCTCACTGACAGATGGTTTTCTGACTGGGCTGTACCTCAGTGGTGTGTTGCAGGAAATCACAACATCCAAGCTTGTTGTCTGTACCAACGAAGACTTTTGGGTAGTCCTCCAAGAAGTTCCAAAGCTGTTGTTTCTGTGTCAGAGGTACTGGAAAAGTGGAAGAGGATGATGGCTAACGAGAGATAACACTGATGAAGCTGGAGTGGTGGTGGTAGTGTTGGCAGGTGTAGCGGTGGTAAAACCAGGCTGAAGTTCTTGAATAAAATGGAGCTGGTCCTCGGTACATAGGCAGACAAACTTTCCAACATTAGCACCTCTGGAGATGACTATTATCTTGTCTGTAAAAGTTGCAGAATTTCTGGAATACTGTGCCATTGTGCTCAATAGACAGGGTTTTTTTCTGGGAGAAGACCTGAGAACTGAGGAGCTGGGGATCCCATGCTGATGCCAACAACACCTTGTGGCAGTGGTTCATCTTGAATCTTGGCAATCAAAACAATCTCTGTCTTAAGAGGCACAGTGACTCAGTCCAACAGTGAGAGGTGATATGATAGAGACCTACAAGCACCCCAGAGGGTAAACAGGGTGCAGGAGGGACATCTCTTTCAAATGAGAAGGGGCACCAGGACCAGGGGGTATGCGATGAAGCTGAAGTGGGTGGGAGTTTAAGAAACATGTGAGGAAACATTTCTTCACTGAAAGGGTGGTAGATACCTGAAACAGACTGCCAGAAGAAGTGGTAAAGACAAAAACAGTTGTGGGCTTCAAGCATGTATGGGATAGACATAGGGGTATATTAGAAAACAGGCAGGGAGGAGGGAGGAACACCTAGGCAGATTTGGTGGGCAAAGCATTCCTTTTCTGCTGACAAATTCTGTTTCTATGTAACTGCATGTTGCCTTCAGGGGTCAAGTGACAGGTTGTATGAAGAAAGTCTAGGATGGCTTTCTGGTATTTGGAAAATCCATGCCAAGAATCACTGATGGTTGTAGATCAGGTACCAAGTAGAACTCGACTGCCCACTTATAAAGAGACTGTGCCTAGCCTCAAAGCACTGGGGATTCTGTTCATGGTCTCCATCATTAATGTCTGCCATAGAAGCTATATTTAAAAATAAAATGAATGAATAAAATTTATGACAGACATCTGTCAGTTTCTGAGTGCTCCTTTCTTTTGGCCAGTTGTCCAAGGAACATTTTCCCAGAGGTAGCACCAGGAACTGCTGTTAGTGTGGCCACCCACCTCCCTGGAAAACAAGAACTTGACAGTAGCTTACTATGAGCCAAAGTGTAGTCTGAGGTGGGCAACACATGTGATAGGTAATGCAGTGGGTTTTAGGAATGTGCAAACCTTCTAAAATTCAGCTGTGTGAACTTTGGCAATTGAACCCCATAACGTTTGTCAAATGGTGAACTGGTTCTCCTTGGTTTGCCACCTGTGGGCATCTCACACACACCAGGCAGCTTCCTATGCATGGGACAGGCTAATGAGGGCTACTAACTCTGTTATTAGTTGGTAGCTCTCATTAACATACCCTGTGCAATGGAAGCCACCTGGTGTGCACAAGATGCCCTCAGGCAGCTCAGTGACATGATGTGGGATGGTCTTTCAATATGGATATTTATTCCTTATTGCCTTGGATGGATTGTTTTCATGGACCAAAGGGAGGCTGGCAGCAGGGATGATCAAGAAGGAAGGTGAGGAGAAGGGAGGGAGTGGTGGGGCAAGGGGTCAGTAGTTAAGCAGTGTTCTGGTGGTGATACAGGGAGGGGATGAGGAGCAGGGAACAGTAGCAGAGACTGGCTGTGGTTTCTGGTGGTGGGGGGGATTTCTGATAGAACTTTTTTGTAGATTTTGTGGGCTGTGAGTTTTTCTTGCTTGTATAATTTAACAGATGCAACTTTCTTTACACTTGTGATGCTGACTGTATTTCTATAAGCAAAAAGCAAGCTGTTTTTGTAAGTGTCACAGCGAGGGGAGCAGGTCTTTTTTGAAAGTAAAAATTATGTCAGCATTATACAAACTTGGTAAGCCATCCTATTAATAAAATGTAGGTCCACTGACAACCTCGGGATATCATTTTTCTAAAAATCTGTTCTGCTACACAACTTTTGGGTCAGGCAGCAAGCTGTACAATGGCCATGGGTGTGAACTGCAGTCTGTGGTTCCACAGGTTCAATTGAACAAAAGTTAACCATAGTCTGAAGGAAATGAACACTCGAAGTTTGAAATGTTCGATTCTTTTTGAGAACCAAACTTACAGTTCAGCTGTGCTTATGCAACTAGATGAGATGAGATGATGCTTGTACGACTTGATTTACTTTGTGGCTTTCCGCCTCTCTATCCATGGGATATACCACCCTGTAGGGGTACGACACAAGGAACCCTAGAGGAGGGTCCCCCCCCTTACAGGTGCTGCACGAATGATTGCATCAGCTAAAAGTAGCTTAGGAAGAAGCCCAAAAAGAATACTGAATTGGGTGTTGAGCATTGAAGAGGCAAGGATGATGAATGAATGAATGAATGAATGAATTCTGAGAAGATGATTAAGGGCGGACTTCCTAAGGAGAGAGGGGAAAGCCTGGGGACACCATCCACCTCTGTCCAACAGCGGAACCTAACTAACTAACCTAAGAAAGCACTAACTCTAATCAATATTAGACCATTAGCACAGAGGAGAGGAAAATCCCCTTTTAGGAGGAAGCCTTTGGGGATCCAAGGCCTAGGTCACCTTCCCTCCAGGCTGATGATGTTTGATTTAAGGATGTATGTCATTAAAGAGAAGAATATGAGTAGGGAAGATGATGACGGGATAGGGAAAAACCCCAAAAGAAAGCAAGATCGAAGAAGGAACGAGAGGCAACAGGGACCCGAGAGGGGTATGCTCGAGTAGTCGATGGGAAGAAGTAGATCCAAGTAGAAGTCAGAGGAGCAAGGGGAATCCAGATACGCTCATGAGAAGACTGAGGATGATGCAGATTGATGATGATGATTGCCACAGGAGAGCAGCAGTTCAATATGGGAAGACCGGGGAAGAGGAGACAGGAAATGAACTTGAAATTGAACTTGAACTATGGCGGAGAGTAGCCAGCCAGCCCATAGCAAAGGGCAATGGACTGGAAGACATGGCCATGAGTGGAGACTGAACTTGAATCGAGGTGACTGAGGAAGATGAAGATGGATGATGATGATCCCTGCAGAAGCGCAGCAGGTTCATTAGGTAGCATGAGACCTAAGGAGAGGTAGCCCAAAAGAAATATCGATTGCAGGCCAGATGGAGGCAGCCGAGGCATATGAGGCAGCTGAGGTAAACTGACTGAGCGAGTGAAATAGATGAGCAGGTTGAGGTGAGGTATCGTGGACCTGAGAGGGCTATGATAGGTATGCTGAAAAGAATTCTTGGTAGGCTTCATTGATCGATGTGAGTAAGTAGACTCTGAGACCAATGAGCAATGCTTGATTATGTGATGTGAACGATTAGACCCAAAGGTCAGAGTCGATGAGGTAGCATAGGATTCAATGATAGGAATGCTTGAGTAAGTGATGTAAACAGATAAACCGTGAGGTAAGGATGAGTGAATGATGACTGGAGTCATGAATCTGATACGGGCAGCAGGATGGCCACAGGTCGATGAGGTGGCATAGGAGTCATGATAGATATGCCCAAAAAGAAATATTGAGTGCAGGCTGGATAGAGTCAGCCAGAGACAGCCAAATGAGGTGGATGGCAGAGCGTGAGAAGGCTTGATGGTTGGTATGAGGAAGGAAAATAGGAAACGGATGAGGTGTGATGATGGAAGGAATCTGTGAAGGCTGGAATAGGGGGAAGGTGATGGTAGGATAGGGAAACACGCCCAAAAGAAATGCCCAAGGCGTAGCAGAGGAGGTGATGAGAAGGGCAAGGTGATGAAAAGGACACAGATCAAGTAGGCGGAGTGAAGGAGGAGGCCCAGGTGGATGTCAGAGGAGCGAAGTCTCGAGAATTAGATGTGAAGGATGCAGAACATCGAGGGGAGAGAAAGAGATTCGGGGGGGGGGGGGGGGGACTGGAGGAGCCCAACACCATGAATACAGTATCCAGCAAACTACATGGCCTGAATAGCACTATGTATTAAAAAGCCTGATGCCAAAAAGGCTCAGAAAGGTGTCATCCAGTCATGACAGGCAAAGACTGCATCAGAGGGACTCCAAACTCACAGGACCCTGAAATGTGCTGACAAACCACAGCAGGAGGCAAGGCGGTCAGCGAGGTAAAAGTGTAGCAGCCAGAAAAGCATGGAGCAGGGCAAGGGAAAAATGAAGTGGGGTAAATAGCACCCACGAGCGAGGGCTGAGACACAGAGGGTGTGCAAGAGAAAATCGGAGTGACAGAGCAGTGTTACACCCCCAGTCAGGTTGGCAGCTATCTCCCCATAGCAGCAAATGAGGAAGTATGCTTGCTGCAGTTTTAGATGATTTGAACAACTTCTGGAAGGAAGGATTACGGGTATAGTGCTGAAAGTTGAGTGCCGCCACTCACCTTTGATAGAGTTGCACGAGCACTGTAGCTCGGACAGAGGCAGGCAAAAGCTGGAGCAGTGAAATTCCAGGGTTTTGAAGCAATCATCCAGTCACAGAGCAGTCATTGGTTCGTACACCAACCCCCAGAAGGCGGATTAATGGCGGGGGTTCTTGGAACAGACTGAGAGAGCGTGTGGTTCCAGACAGATGTAAATGTACATGGTTAGCTATGGCAGGTACAGGCGATGACACCTGTGCAAGGCATATGGCAAGCAAGAAGGGGAAACCAACACTGCATCGAACGAGGATGGAAATGGGGAGCAGAGAGGGATGCCTGTGAGCGCATTCGGGAGGAAAAGAATGCGGTCGAGACACAGCATAGCACAAGATCGTCGGCCTGTGATGAGAACAGGTAGGAAAATTGCTGATTGTGGGAAAAACAGGAGGCAACGCCAAAAGGAACCAACAGACAGCGGCACAAAATGGATGCGAGAGGGAGGTAAGCTTTCCATTGCCTGAAGCGGGAGGGGAAAGATAGACACTCAAAATGCAGATTGAGTACAGTGCAAGTGCAGGGAGGAAGACGGGAAATGAGCAGCAGTCCACAAGGAGCTGGGAGGGGGTGAGCAAGGGACCGTGAATAAGGAGGGAAGGAGAACAGAGTCAGGCAGGAGATGGACGCCGAAATGCCAGGGGGGCAGAGATCAAGGAGGCAGCCAACCTGCAACAACGAGGAAACTCAGTGAGAAGGAACAGACGACCGAGCCTCCAGCTGAAACGAGAAATGAATCCTCTGAGAAATGAATCCTGGAGAACCCCAGGATGAGTGACCTTATAAGCCTGATGCAGGAATGACGTAGTTGCTCCACTCATTGAACCTCGGGCTTAAAGCCCTCCCATTCTGTACATCAAATCAGCTGGAGAGACATGCAGTGACTGCTGAAGAGATCTGATCAGGATGTTGGTGTTGATGACCAAGATGTCTGATTTAATGTCAATCAAGGCATATGTGGACCAATCAGCAATGGTCACTGAGATGAAATTAGCTAAAGAGAGTGACATGATGACAGATACAGCTGCTCTTGGAATTGAGATGGTGTTGGAGTTGAATCTTGGAGTTGAAGGATGTTGATTGCATAAATTGAGAAAGTCGAAGGGATGGTCAGTTGAGATGTTCTTCTGTCCAGCAAAAGACCCTAGTTTTTTGGGCAGCACTTGTTACCCTGATCCTGTGAGTACTGACGTTCATCTTGCTGCTGATGCTGCAGTGGACACCAGTGGTTTCTTGTTGATCCTGTTACCAAACTTTAGCTTTTGGAAAACTCTCGCAGTGTGTCCTCTGAATCCACACCACTGATGGGTGACAGGTTCTTGAGAAGGTTGTGGTTGAGCAGTGACTGCTGAGTTGGTTACAGTGCTTTGGCAGAGGTAGAAGAGGAAGAAGTTGAGCTGAGCTGTAAATTATTGACAGACGTGATGAGTTGTCTATCATTCCCTGTTGCTGCTGGACGCATGTTGTGAGTGAAATCATTTGTGATGACTGAGGTCCTTGCACACTGGTGTCCTGGAACATGAATATGAATTCCAGTGCAAGTTGTGTGGCTTGAATAGTATCCATACAGATTATCAACATCTGCTGGACCACATAAGAATGAAGTTGTGGGAGCAGTCCTCAGATGAAGGCTGTCATCTGATCTGTCTGTTTTCTGCAGACATTTGCAATATGACTCAATGTCCACTATAAAGGCTTCTGGATATTTGGAGGGCTTCATTGTGCTTTCCCACAGCTGTTTTTCCAGTAACCAGGGAAGATGGGTTTGAATGAAATGATCCTTGAAAGTTGCATGCAGTGTGGCAGTATTTCTTTTAACTTGTTCAGGAAGTGTGTAGAACCAGGAAATGGCAGTTGCACTCAGAAGCAAGCATAAGTTGTTGGGGATACGTAGGGGATTGGTCCAACCTCTGAAGACAATCCAGGCTGGTAATTTCTTGAGCCTGTCAACAGTGTATTCATGAGGAATGGCTGACAAGGCTGGAGGTTGTAGTCTGGTATGTACCGTGGAATGTGGTGAGATAGCTTTGATGTAGGAAAGGTTATCCTGAATAGACTGCATAGCAGATTCTCCCTGGGACAAGATAGAGGACTGGATGTCCTGCAGGAAGGTTTCTATTTTGTAGCTCCATACCCTTGAGGTGGATGGTGGTGGTCCTCTGGATGCTTCTGTGTCCATATTTCCTTCTTCGTCAGACATGGTCATTATGGGAGATCTTTGCTTGACAGGAAAGAGGTTGTAAGGATGAGAAGGAGATGCTGTCATGCAGAGGTGGGACATGGTAGATTAGATGGAGTACCACTGGAAAAATTTCACTGTAGTCAATGTGCAGTTATTTATAAGCAAAGTCCATCAAGTGACATCTTAAAATAAATAAAAAGTCCAACCCCAATCCTCATCATTCTGTTATTTAAATACCATTTCCTTTTGTAAAAATCAGCTATTTGTGTCTGTGTCCATTCATTGGAATGGCATTTGCCCTTTTATAAGATGATTATCATTAGCCAAAGGTGTGAAGCTGTATAGAAGCAAACTGGTGCCCTTAACAAAGACGGCTGCCTAGAGCTGTGGACTCCGTGTAGATTTACCCTTCTCAAGATGGCCACTGACAAGTTTTAGTGGGTCACTTCATTCCAGTAGTCGTGCCCAAACAAAGACGGCTACTGCTTGCCATGAAGTGATCTGGAGCTGCTGTTTCTTAGAGTTCAAAATGACAATTCCCGCTGCAATTGTCCTCCCCAGGCTATCAGGGAAAAATTTCAAGCTCTATTCTAGCGAGTACCACTTGTTGCTGGGATATTTGATTTATTTTATTTAGCGGGGGCTCCCATTGCTATGTTTTACTATGTTTTTTTTTTTTTTTTTTTTGGTACCAGTATGTACCTTTTTATTTATACACTATTGCCGGTTGATTTTGTTTAATATATTGCTCTGCTAAGGGCTTGTGTGGCTCCCACTGTTTATTTTTTTATTGTATTCTTCAGTTTGTAGCATGGCCAAGTGAGGAGTGGAGGTTTCATGTGGTAACTTTCCCTTTTAATTTTTCTACTCTGCCCATGAGTTGTTACTGTGCCCTTTGTGGGCTGTCCTGACTCCTGTGCAATGTACATTTGTGTGACATTTAGTAGCATGGACAAATGAAGGTTTTGCTCCAGCCATGAGTCAGGGCTGAGTGCGGCATGGAGCAGTGCCGTTGTAGTGCAGGACCTGTGGTCAGCGATAGTGAGAAGTGTCAAGCCCAAAGTGAAGCAGAGTGCTGTTGACTGCAGTGATAAACTTGACAATTCTTTTTCTTTTCTCCCACTGTGGCATGGACCAGAGGAGGAGGTACGGTGGTAGGAGAGAGCAAAACCATGGTGTGGAGTGTGACTGCAGGTAAAGTGGGGAGGGTTGAACTCTGAGCCGCATGGTGCAGGTCAGTGAGGCACTTCACTGAGGTTTTTGTGGGGCAAGTTGAGAAAAGTAAAGCCCCTTTGGTGCAGCTGGGATGCTGTTTTAATGCCATCAGGGGAATGCAGGAAAGCTGAGGCTGTGATCGGCAGCTAATACAGAGTGAGCCACAGGCGGGAGGTAGCATCATGTGGGAGGCAGTTGCCACACCAGGGAGAAGGCCTAATGGAGCCGAGAATTTGAGCAGCAGTCCCTTGTTGAGGCTGGTCTGATGTTGGGAGATATGCAAGACCGATACTGGTGCTGCGGTCCAGTCGAGAAGGTAGCCAGTTAAGGGTGAGACAGCAGAGTGCTGAGCCAGTTCTTGGGAGTGGCAGCATGGAAGTGCAACAGAATAACTGGGTGCTGCTGAGGTCAGTGAAAGAGAACTGAGCAGCTCCACACTTATTTTCTTTTCTGACAATGGTGAGAGGTGCTGGGTTCTGTGGCTGGCTGCTGGGAGGCACAGAGTGTTCAGTATTGCTGAAGTGGCTGATAGGGAACGGTCCCAGTACTGGAGGGATTCACTGCAGGCCAGGCCTGCAAGTGCTGCAGAATGGCGGGGGGTGCAGGTTCTCATGAAGCTACGGATGTGATTGAAGCCTGGATAAATGAATTTGCTGGCAGTTTATATATTTCGGAGCTGGCAGATAATGTCTCTTATTTTTGTTTTTCCCATCTCAGTGTTGCAGGAAGGTTTCAGATGAAAGCAGAAGACAATCTCTTTTTCTGAAGCCAGGGCTGTGGTCCAGGTGCCCAGTGGGTCCAGATCTGGTGGGTGCTGGATTGGGGGTAGGTGACTGAGACCAGCGATGCACTTAGCAGTTAGAGGGCTGGCACAGGCAGACAAGATAGGGCCAGGGCAGGAGAAGGGCTGCATTCTCTACCACATGTGGCATTTTGGTGTTGGTCTGCCACCAGGACTCTTACCTTCTCTTCAGGTCTGCCATGCTCATCTCTTGCTGTACCAGCACATGCCATCTTGCTGGGCCCGGTTAAATAACCTAGTTGGCACATAAACTAAAAGTAGAAAAATATCTTTATGCATCACAGGAGCTGCAGCACACTATGAAGCTATGCCTCAGACTTAGGGATTTCCAGAATCCCTGGAATGATAAGATACTGCTAAGCAGTTCAACAACTGTAACAATGTGAGTGTTCTAAGTATTTTTAAAGAGGCGGTAGCTAACATTAAGCCTCATTCCTAAATGTGTACTTCACAGCCTCCATCATTGGGTGGGGAAATCATAAGCACTCAGCAGGGAGAGGTAAGTCCTAGGAGATGGTGGGATGGGCAGGGTCTCAAGAAGGGAATTGGGAGTTGACCAGATTGATAGGAGCATGAATAAAATGTAAACAAAAGCCCCCAACATGGACTATTTATATCTATGTTGGGTGCTGAGCTGGACTGGTATATCTAGACCCTGAAATGTCATACTGGAGTAATTTTCAGAACCTGAACATAATGTATTTGCAGCATTTCACCCTCCTTTATGGAGGTTTACATCCTGGTGTGGTATAGATGCAAACTGCTAACACTAGATGTAAATGTGAGACCATATTAAAAATGGTCTGACAAATGCAGTCAGAAAAAAATATATATATCTGTGTACCAGTGGGTCAAAGCCATGTAAGAGTTTGATGTGTGCCAAACTGACATCAGTACGGCAGGTTCGAAGGGACTTGGCATTTTAATGCAGAGTTGTTTTTTAACAGGAGCATACACTACCATGTGCAAGTTGTTAGCAAGTCACATGACCTGCAGCTGCCAATCAACAATGCCAGAAACTGAGAATGGAGCCATTTCAAGCTCTCACTTTCATAGATGACAAATACCTGTGACTGACAGCTTTGCAAAAAATTAGTCTGTAAAGAAAAAAAAATTCATATATCATCAGAGAATAGTGCATTTTCATTCTAGTTAGTGAGTTCATAACATTTAACTGTTGTTTCAGCAGACAGGCCAGCGCAATCATGTGCTGCTACTGCAGAAGAGAGGGCAGTTTGGTTGCAGCAGGCCAGTGCAACTGTTGTCCAGGGCAGTGAGTGAATTTAACAGACTGAAAAAGGTGAAGGGGAGATTTGTGAAGGATGTATTAGACAACTCTGATTTTTATTAACTGCTGGTGTTGTAGGACACAGAAATCCATCATTTTAATTTCTGCATGTGTGTGAGTGTGTGTGTGTGTGTGCACATGTTTGTGTATGGCAGTAACTGTCAGTCATAGAGCTGCTGGCTGAGGTGGTGACTGAAGGGTCTGTGCCAGTCTCTGTCTGAGGAGCCGATGGTGGCTGACTTATGGAGGGATGGGTGAGGCAGGGGCTGACTTGGGTGGGTGGTGGGTTGCTGGTTGGCTAAGAAGAGGGGACTTTGGCAATAATTCAGTGGGGGGGGTACACTAGACTGCCAGGGATGGGCCTCAGTACATTTCCACAATACCAGATTGCATGTGGCAGGGGGGGTTCGTTTGACTATCAGGGAAAAGCTATAGTATGGTTCCATAACACTGAGAGGGTTCATTTAATGGCAAGGGGTCCTCTAGACTGCCAGGCAAGGGACTTGATACAGTTCCACAGTTCTAATAGGGTTCAGGAAAGGAAGGGGTATCCCCTAGATGGCCAGGATTGGGATCTTCAATATTGCACATTAAAATTATTGCACTGGGCTGAAATAAATTGAGGTGGGAGACCACTAGTCTGCCAGGGTCAGGATCTGCAATTCAGCTCTGTACTGATCAGGATGTGGCAGGTGGAAGAGGGTGTGGCTTGCACCAGTGCTGCCAGGGGGTGGGGGAACTGTACCCCTGTGCGTGTTGATGAAAGCAGGGTTTTGTAAGTGTAAATTTGAACTGTCTCCACAACCTTTTAACACATCCGGTACCCTTTGAATATGCCACTGTGTCCTGTATGCAAGAGGGCACCCTAATTTGCATGGAAACAGTGGTTTATTCTGTGCATCAGTGCTATCCACTATCCGTGGTACTAAGTGACCCTTTGAATATGGTCTCCACCATGTCCACATGTGATAGATCCAGTTAATATGGTGCTACGCATGTTTGCTCCTTGCTAACATTCATAATATGGGGTTGTTGTGTATCTCTTTCTACCCCTTCCTGACAACACTAAAGCACCACCCTTAATATTTAATATTTAATGAGTTATCTTACCTTAAAGTTTTTGTTCGCTTGGAACTTAAACACTACCTAGAAGCCTCCAGACAGCATAAAGATTTTGAAAGCCATCAGAAAGAAGGTAGATTTTCAAAACATTTGTGAAGGATTTCTGTGCAAGTGTTTTTGAAAACAATTGTTCAGCGTGTAGATTTTGAAAACCTTCTTGCAATATGTAGATGATCAAAACCATTGTACAGCATGAATATTTTGAAAACTATTGTATAATTAAACAAAATATTCACACAATGCATAGATTTCTAAGAAAAAATTGTGGGGGATTGCTATATGAATTTGTTATCATTAACTAAAGATATCTAACTACTACCATATATAATTAAATAGAAGCTGTGGCTTCTATTAAAATGTTATATTTTTACATGCAGTTTATATTCAAAGGTGGCTTGTACTGCAGTATCAATTTTTTATGTGCTAACAATAAAATATTACACATCCTAGATTTGCCCAAGTTTATCAAATGCATTGTTATTGGTCTACTTCATATCAAAATGAGAATAACAAATATAAATTAAGAAAAGTTTATAAAATACAATAATGATTATACTTACAGAGATAAAAATCAGAGTCCACCTATAGTGTTTTATCTGACATGACTTCAACCCTGACTAGAAGTTGCGGCTAGTATTTTAGGGTGGCTTTTATTAAAAGTATTCATTATGACCTGTGGGCTGTATTCGAGGAAGGCTTCTACTCAAGGAAGACTTCTATTTAATGAAATATAGCAATTGGGGGAGGTGGATTGAGCCTGTGCAAACAATAAATCATTAATAACATCAAAATGAATTAACATTTTTCCCCAACCCACCAAAAGATTATAATCAAACCTGTAAGTTTCATAACTTACCTCGTTTTAGTTCTTTCTCTATCTGTTAAACATTTTGACTCAGAAATGGGCAAAAATAGATAAATTCAACAATTTATAACTCAAAAACTGACAAACAGATTTCTATGGGTCTTTCCACTTTAGTAGTCCTTAGTACTACAACAACGCATTCCAGATATTACAGTCCTAGGGTCTTAGATGGCTGAGTTCTCAGCATTTAAAAACTAGGTTTAAACAGAAACTCCCAATGCAACCCATTATATATCGATGGTGGGTGCCACACGGTGGTGCCTTCCTGGGGTATGTCCTCACTCGGTGCACTGCTGCTGCCCTCTGCTCCCATCCCCACTGTCCAGCTGCTGATGCTTCCCCTCCGGCTGCCAATCGCCAGGCACCGCCAGCATGGCCACAGTGGTGACAACAGCCCCACTACCATGGTCGCACACCAGTGCTGCCCCACTGGATCCCACAGACACAGCCTGGACAAGGGCTGGTGGGCAGGCAACCACGTCAGCACTGCCCGCACTGCTGCCTGGATGGATGCCATCTGTGGGATCCCTCTGTGTCCCACTAACATCACTGTCCGGGATGTGCGTCACATCATCATTGGTGCTGGAGTCGGCCCCAATCTGTGTCTCAGCATGCAGGACACTGTGAGCGGCATCTTGCTGGAACACAACCAGGGCCACATCTGCACCCTCACCACAGGCATCAGTCCAGACAGATGGGCAGGGCTGCAGGCGATCGGTCCCGCAGACACCTGTGGAGGTGGATGGGTGCTCCACTGGTTCCAGGGCCTCCCCCTCGGTGGACACACCCACCACTGCTGCCCCATGCAGATGCTCAGGAGCTATAAAGGAACACAGTACTGCTAGTGGTTCCGCCTGGCCCTGAGGCCTGTCCCCCCCTGCCTCCCACACACTGCCAGCACCGGTCCTACCATGTAGTAATGGGCTGCCGCCCATCTGGAAGCCTTCTCTGGGAACACCCTCAGGCACAATGCCGCATGCTGCCAGCCACCTGCTCCTCCAGTGGCATCAGGAGGGGCACGTCCTTCTGGCCCCCACCAGTGGCAGCACACACTGCCCTGATGGCAGCCACCTTATCCTTAATCTGCCTCCTGTCCATGCCAACCTTCTTCTTGCACTCCTGCACGGAATGCTGGTGGCTGCCCTGCTGGTTGTTGGCATGTGTCACCTTGCCCCATGCTGCTGCACGGACCTGTGGTGTGCCCCTCTGTTCACTGAGCAGTGGCTCCCTGTTGAGGTAGGCCTTGAACAGGGCATCCGATTCCACACTGGTAAAGTTGGGCCTCCTCTTCTGCACCCTCCCCTGCTCCTCATCATCCTCACGTTCGATCATTCTTGTGCCTGGGGCAATGGACAGGTGTTACCATGGACTGTGCAGACCCATACAGCCCTCCCAGACCACTGTCCCCACATCTCCACAGCATGGCACCTACCTCCAAAGGCTGCAATACCGATCCACGGCCTGTGCATTTCCAGGTCACTTTTATAGCGCATTGCATGCAGATGAGGGCATGCACAACTGTAATGGGATGCAAATACAGTGGATGCGCCATGGATTGGCTTATGAGCTGATTAGCATAACCTGGCTGAATATCATGCTGTTGCGCCTTGCGCAATGGTGTTGAGCATGCTCAGGCTGTGGCGCACCATTGTGACGAGCGCAATTGGTGCCACACCACGCATGCCCACAGTACTGACGCCTACGTGGTGGTGCAGCAGATGCATTGCACGGGGAGACAGTACAGGCACTGCACTACTGTGCCTGTGGCACTCGTGCACAATATGTCCCGAAGGAGCTGCGTGCTGTGGTGCTGTAGGGAGCCCATAGGCGCCTCTCTTGTGATGAGGCCACTGTATGGCGTCACACACATGTACTCTACCGCAGTCCATGCAGGGGCCTCCCAATTGCACTGCGGCGGTCCATGCACAGACAGACCCTTGACCCTGTGGCCTACCTTGTTTAACTAGCAGGGCTGCTCCTCTCACCACAAAGTGTCTAGGGGTAAAAGAAAGGGATGGGGGTTTACATAAGTTGAATTTACACATTTTTGCAATACAGACAAAGTGGCCACCATTAGACTCGGTGGACCAGACTGTTATTAGAATGAACAGTCAGCCAAGTGTGGCTACTACTTGGCACACACCTGGTGGGACCATTTAACATGGCCAGCAACCTGGGCCCCTGGGACAAAACGTTTGCACAAAGTCATGCTAGGTTTGCACTTCTGGACAGGGGCACCCAAGTAAATCCACACACACAGAAGCAGTAACAATACTGCCCAAACCAGGCTGGGATTCTAGAGTGTGGCTTTTATTCACATAACAAAGTAGGAATAGTACATAGTGAAGATAGACCCCCACAAGGTTACACATACTGGTATTGCAGAGTTCTCCAGTGTACAGAAATTCCTGACATTCCCATTCAGCTTAGGGTGAAGACACAGAACAGTGAACTCTCTGGTTCTGAAATGGAAGACTGGCACAACTGCCTGAACTAGTACTGTCCCCATTTCCCACAGGGATGGAAGTGGTACTTATGAGCACAATAAGCACATCTAGGCTCAAAATCTTCCAGCACCCACTATACTGGGGTGAACTGATAAACAGAGAATCTAAACCCACATCTCTGGGTAATTATTTCCATTAGGCACTGGCCACATGCACTGAATGAAAATGTACTGGTGCTCAAACTGAACCTGGAGAGGTAAACTGGTTGCTCCAGATGGGGGGGAGGGTACTCCCACCTTTTGCTTCCAAATTTATACTTGGCCATTCATTTGGTTAATAACACCCTCACAGAAGAAAACTTGTAAATGCTATCTTGAAATGATTTTCACACTTAACATACTACTGACACACCTCTGGGTGTCCAACTAAAAGTTCTGTAACAGGACAGTCACATCCTTGGACTCCAACGTAGGCAGAAACTTTACATAATTCTGGGTGACTGGTCCCATGCTCAGAGAAATTCACCCTACTGGGTTTGCAGATGCCCCTGGGCTTTCCCAAAACAAAAAGTTCGTACTCACAACCAAATGAAGATGTCCATGCAGCTTCACCACAAAGAAAGTGGATCAAGGGGAGTTGCCCCTGAATCCTGGAGTCTGCCCCCATCGCAAAGGAAACCGTAATAGACAAGGTCTCCACCACTTCAGATACTGTCTTCTTTTGTTCTTCTTCTAGGGTGAGAACAAACAACCACACAAAGAAAGGGGTAGCTCTCTATCAGAGCTAAAACTGAGGAGCTGCCAAGCAGCTGCAGCCTCCGCCTCGAACTCCCACTATAGAACTACTGAACATCCCAATTCACTCCCAAGCCAGCTGGACAAATGTGGCTTATGCTGCTGCGAGAGTTTCAAAATGACATCACCACTCCAGCTCAGCTGAGACTGAAAAACAGAGTGAGACAGTGTGAAACCCATTTACCTGGCATTTCACAGGCTGCCATCCCTGCCTGCCACTGATCTAACTGGGATTCTAGTAACACCGTGGAACAAGGTATATATATATATATATATATATATATATATAATTTGAAAAAAAATGTGTTACTGCACCAGTTACTGTAACTTAATGCCACAAAAATAGGGAAATGTGGCATTAGGGTTTCTCACCCTAACACCCCCCCCCAAGCAACAAAAGAAAAAAACATTAGGGTTTTAAGTCTCCAGAGTCTTGGCGAATCAGTGGTGGGGTCTTCCTTGGGGGTTGCCAACCCTAACGCTCCTCCCTCCCCTCATAGATCCTGCATGAAGAAAGGAGATCATGTGTGATGTCATTTGCTCATGGAAAGGGGTGGGCATTGGCATTGCCAATCCCCAAGGAAGACCCCACAGAGGTGTCCCTTGGGGTTGTCAACTCTAACACTCACCCCATTCTCATATACTCTATACATTTTAGCTTCTTTCATGATTGACTTGGGTGAGCATTAGGGCTGACAACTCTAAGGGACCCCCACGCCTGATTTGTGAAGACACAGGAGAGGAAAAAACATTATGGGTTTTGCTGTTGGTGTTTGGAGGATGGGGAGAGTGTTAGGGTTTGAAACCCTAATGCTACATTTCCTACTTTTGTCACTTTAACCCTAACTAGTGCATTAACAAAGTTTTTTACAAATAATAATTATATATATATATATATATATATATATATATATATATATACACACACACACACACACACATATGTGTGTATCTGTATCTCTATCTATATAGAAAACATAGAAACATAGAAAGCACAGAAACATTGAAAACACAGAAAAAAAGATTGCAGAAGGAGACCAAGGGCTAGATATTCAGAGCAGTTGCGCATGGCACAACTGAGTTGCGCTGGAGCAACCACGGACTTGCACCTCTGAGTGATATTCAAACACTGTGGCTGCGCAGTGCAAGTCATAATGCACAGTGGCACAAAAGTAATGTATGCAACACAAGTGCAGGGGGCATTCCCAGGAATAAGCGGCGCAGTGGCATATTCAACCTGAAAACATGGCACCAGTCTGGAGCAAAACACAAGATGTGCCAGTCGGACTTGAGCTTATAAAAACCAGCTCAAACACACAGACAGCAGATGCATGACCTTGTGCAACCAGCCAGTGAACATAGATGGGACACTATTCCTAATGGAAGAGGTAATGAGGGGTGTTAGGAGAAGGGAGGAACAGCAACATGTTTGACGAAGGGCCCGGCGGTGGTACGCCCATCACAGGTGGTACCATGCCCTCATCAGTGATGCTGAGCTTGTGGGCCAGTACTGCCTGAACAGGGCCATTCTGAGGCAGCTCTGTGAATTGTGCAGTGAGGAGATACAGGCACCCACCAGACATAGTCATGTCATGTCAGTGGAGACCAAGGTAACAGCTGTGATGTGCTTGCTCACCACTGGCACCTTCCAGAGACCAACGGGTAACACCATGGGCATCACCCAGTTGGCCACATACCACCTTCTCACACAGTTCCTCAATGCTCTGCTGCCACATGCTTCGGAGTTCATACAGTTCCCAAGCAGACAGGCAGAGCATACAGCAAACATGAAGGACTTCTACAGGGTGGCACACATGCCAGGCATGATTGGGGCCATTGACTGCACCCACATGGCCGTACGCACACCACTCAGCCCCGAGGGGCCATGTACATCAATAGGAAGGGCTACATATCCATCAACTGCCAGTTGGTGTGCAATGCCACGGGGCGCATAATCAATGTCTGCACCACACACCCCGGGCATGTATATAATGCATTCATCTGGCACAGTTCCATACTGTGCCAGAGATGTGAACGTGGAGTTATCCCCATGGGGCACCTGTTGGGTGAGTGGGCATGGGGCAAGGGGTGGGTGCAGCATGGCTGTGGGAGGTAGGCAGCCAAAGAGGGTGGGTGGGGTAGAGGGGGCAATGGGCAGCACTGGCAAGGGGGTGGCAACAACACAGTGCAGTGCTAACTGTGTCCTTCCCCACACAGGTGACTGTGCACACCCGCTCAGGCCCTGGCTGCTCACCCCCTACTGGTGACCATCATCCTCTGCAGAAGAGAGATACAATGAAGCATGCACCTCCATGAGCAGTATCATCGAGCATGTCTTTGGCATGCTGAAGATGCATTTCCATTGCCTAGACAGGTCAGGTGGTGCCCTACAATACAGCCCATCGAAAGCCTGTGGCCTATTCCTGCCCTGCCGCATACTGCACAACATGACCATTGGCCAAGGGATAGCTGTCCAGGAGGATGAGGGTGACAGCAGCGGGGATGATGGTGAGATCAGACTGGAGGGAAGTGGGCAGCCACCCCTGGGGAGGCGGGACCCCAGGCTGGCAGGAGAGGCCAGGAGGCACTGGGCCACGATAACACAAGAGCATTTTGGAGAACGCAGGTAAGTGCACTGACACGCATGCATGGGTCACACAAACTACCGCATCACACAAAGGTCCGGATGTGCACAGCGGGATGCATGCAGTGGATGAGGCACACAGTAGGCATGGCAGAAGCAATGCCACACAGACACACACAGCACAGGCATGGACACACGCACACACAGGCTGAAGAAGATGGCATGGTTCAGAAGCAAGACACCGGTGCACAGGCACAACCAGCACGGAGCTGCCCTCATCACACCCACACCACAAGGCTCAGCAGTCCGGCCAGCACACACAGGGGGCATGCGCCACAACACACATGCACGTCACCACATGCATGATGCACCACCACCACCCAAGTGTGCACTAGGTAGCAGCAGCGGACAGCAGGTAAGGGCAGCGCACACATCAGGGTAACTGTGCAGTCCCTCGGCTACCACAGCCACTTGGACGGCTGTGCCAAGGTCAGTCAGCAACCGCAAGCTGTGCATTGGCCAATAGGGGGTGTCTGACACACCCACAGGGGTGGATGCCAGAGAACATGACTGTGTTCTCGCTGGGGCGTATAGGCAGCTAAACAGGCTCACGCTGGGGGTTCCCAGGATGCCAACACTGGAGCCTGGTGTCTGTTGTACAGGGGTCACCAGACGCTGGGACCGTGGAGTAGACAGAGCACTGCAGGGGGTCCTCTGTGCATGGCCAAGCCCAGTGGCTGCCAGTGATGCAAACCCGGCCGCAATGGTACTGGTCATGTGGTCCAATGATGCGGTCGTGGCCTCCCGCAGCTGGTGGAGCTCATCGATGAGCCGCACATGACCCCCTGTCCTGATGCTCACTGACACACCTCTGTCCACAGTGCATGCATCTCTGTGGCAAGCAGTGCCTGGTTCTACACAGATACCCGCAGCAAGCAGGTGTGCTCTGCCAGCTGATCAGCATCAGGCACCTCCTGGGCAGGACACCAGCCTGCTGAGGGTGACACAGCACGCTGTCCAGTGCCTCGCTCTGGTGGATGCTGCACAGAGGACCACACAGTGGGTACAGTTGCACCAGGTGCACCGGCGGTGGACCCCATGGTGCGCTGCCTGGTGGTGTCCACATGCTGCTGCTGCTGCTGCCCAACCATCTGCTGGGCATTGCCTGGCACTGCCGCGTCTGCCACAGCACCACCACCCTCGCCAGGCACAGTAGTGGTGCCACACACTACTGCGCTGGTGGGGATGGGTGGCAGCTGCGCAGCCGCAGGCACAGCACAGGGCCCTGATGACACCTGTACCAGTCCCTGGGGCATCTCAGGCACCACATGCCCGGCACTGTCCAGGATTAGAGTGAAATCATCATCGGAGTCAGACGTAGCCCCCAGCTGGCTGTCAGTGCAGAGCACCAGCAGACTGGCATCCTGCAGGAGCTCCACCAGTGCATTGTCTGACCCCAGTCCAAGGACATCCTCCAGCCCCACACTGCTGTGCTGTAGCCGGTCCCTGCCACGGATGTCCATGGATGTAGATGGGCCATCCTCTGGGACCATGGTGGCAGCTGCCTCCACTTGGGCCTCTCCATGGGGATGTGATGGTGCTGCAAGAAAGGAACACAGTGTTACTGGTGCTGTAGCCCCCATGCATATGGCCCCCCCAAGTGTGCATTGCCTTCCCCTTCATTCTCGGACATTCTGTTACATGTGGACAGTGACAGTACATGGGGTCAGTGTCAGCATGGCCCAGTGCAGTGCACTGTTGCAGTGTTGTAGTACGCCTCACAATCCCAGTATTAGCTTCCACTTACCTATCAGGCTGCAATACCGGTCCATGCCCTGTGCTGTACTGTGGCACTTACAAGGCGCATGGCATGCAAATGAGTCTGTGCACAATGGTAATGATATGCTAATGCACACTAATGTGCCACACATTGGCTGATGAGGTGATCTGCATACGGTGGCTGAATATCACAATATTGCGCCATGTGCAGTTGACTTGCACCAGAGCAGTCCTGTGGCACAAGTATGGTGCATGCATGTTGCGCATGCCTGCAGTGCACATGTGCACACACCGTAGCACAGGCCTATTGTGCGACCATCTTACTTGTGCAATGGGATGCCAGTGTGCATGCAGTGCTGGATGCCCATTGTGCATGCACGAGCATCATAGCACAGCCAACTATTGCGCAGCTGCACGTCATGCGCAGTAATGCATGCCATGCATGCCATGCATGCCAGGTACAAGCATGATGCTGCATGGGGTCACACCCTGTGCCCTTGAGGTTGAGGATATGAGCCCATCACCTGCCAGGCCCTGGCACTGTGCACATGTGCAGTGCTGCGCAATACACCTCCACAGTGTGTGGCAATCGTGCATCCACATGTTGCATGGTCGCACACCACTGTTTGCTATTGCACATCATCTGCATGCAGCTCCACGCACATGCTGTGTTAGCCATTATGCCTCCAACAGTCATACCGACTGTATTCCGACGTAGACATGCTGTGAACTACTGGGTCAAGGAGGGCACTTAACTGGACAGAGGTTGAGATGGTCAACCTCATGGCCATGGTCCAGCCATTTGTGGGCCAGCTTTATGGGCAAGTCCCCTGCAGCAGCCCCGGGGAGAGGTGTGGCAGGGTATGGCCATGGATCTCGAGCACCACACAGGGGTGCAACATAGTGCAGAGCAGTGCAGTCACCGTTATGGTGACCTGCAATGCCGGGACCCAGAATGACTGCAGCGTCTGCAGGCAAACGTGCAGCATGGGTCAGTGCCACAGTCAGGTTAGTATGCACATGTGACATGCATGCACAGGACACTACTGCAGTGGGTGTATGACTGTACAGCGTAGGGCACTGCCAGGGGCTGTCATAGTCCTGGCGGTCACTGTGTGTCCTGCATGGCTGCTGCGTGTGTTGCAGTCGTGCAGGCACCAGGGCCACGGGCCAGATAGGCTCACTCCCTGTGCCATGCAGGCTGTGTGATGGCAGGGGGGGCTGTCAGTGTGTGCATGTGTACTCATGTCCACCTCTCTTATATCCTCCCACAGGGCCAGGTCAGCCACAGCCGCAGCTGTAGCACAAGGGCCAGGTAGAGGGGTGGCAGCTGGATCAGCTGGACAGCGTCAGACAGGTAGGCTTGTTTACATTGCTGTACTGTGTCTCTGTGGGTCACAGGTCGTCACAGGGTCCAGACATGGTCGCACCAGCCATGTGTTTGCAAGGTCATGGTGGACCCACTGTCCATTGGGTGTGCTGGTGTTGCACAACTTGTGCTGGCCTTTTGCCATCCAGGGGGGTGCGGACAGCATCCACCATGTGTGCAGCAACAGGTGCCTGCGCTCTGTGCCATGTGCCCCTGCCCATGTGCACATGTGCCCACTGCACGGCACTGTCTGCCTGTCTGCACCGCTGTGGTGTGCTGTGTGGATGGCTGGTGCGGCCCTCCATGAGCGGGTCCGGTATAGTCCGTCCAGTGTGTGTGTCCCCGCTGTCCAATGCACACTGTGGGTGGGCTGGGGATCATGTGGGCATGTCAATTAATGCCTGTCCTGTCCCTTTCTCCTAGGTGTTCCCAGGATGGCAGCCTGGAGGGGGTCTGGCCGTGCGGTGCGGGTGTTGAGGAGCCTGCTGGCGAACCAGCAGTGGATGATGCGCCTGATGCTGAGGCACATCGGAGAGACTGTGGTGGTGTGGGGAGTGTTGCAGCGGATGTTGGTGGCAGCCCGTGGCAGACAGTAGCCCATCAGTTCTGTGTATAGCCCCTCTTTGTCCTGGCCTTACCCTGTTGCCCTGCCCAAGCCCCCCATTCCATTGTATAGCCCCTGAATCCTGTCCCCAACCTCCCGTTACCCTCCCCTGTGCCTCTCTCATCACTTGTATATAGTTCATCTTTGTTTTATACCAGTAAAGCATTTGCATTGCTACATCACTGTGTCTGTGTTTTCTTCTGGCGTGTGGAGCCATGCTGCAGGTGTCTGTTCTGCTGTGCTTTGCCATGTCTCAGGTGTCCCACCACTGTCCCCTTGGGCCACTGCTCATGTGTTCACAGGGCATGTGCTCCTGCCCCTTGTCCCTGTCCTGTGCGTAGCCCTGTATCAAGAGCCCATGGTAGCCTGTGACTACTGCCCCTGCACCTTGTGCACTTGCCTGCTTGCTCTTCCTTTCCCTGTTGTACTGCCTATCTCCACTGTGGGCAGCAGTATGGTGCCCTTCCCCACTTTGGGTGGTGGCCTGTGTGGCCCTGGGTGGCATGTGCCTCCCTCGGCCCTGGATGTCAGATCTCTGTGGTTGTTCTCCTGGCACTATGGCCATGGCACCCTGTGGGCCTGCCTGGCGGATGTCTCTTGCATGGCTCTGCCGTTGGCATGGCAGTAATGATGGTGTGTTGGCCTGGTGTTTGTTCCATGGCTGGTGGATTGGGATTCTCTGTGCACCATCCCCTGGTGCCCTTTGTTGCCTCCGGGACGGTGCATCTGTGTGCCCGGTGTGCCATGCTGGTGGGGTCCTGTGCCCCCTGCACCTGTGCATCCCTGTAGCATGTTGCCCTTGCTTAGCCCACTGGGTTTTGTATTCTGGCCTGCTCCCGCGCATTCCTGCTTGTACTGGCTCATCTGTGGTTGGGCTGCGGCGCATCTTTGCCATATTCAGCCTGGTTGTACCAGAGCATTTCGGGGCACATCTTCTGAATATGGCTTCCTTTTCCCCATGGCACATCTGACTTGCGCTGCACCGGACTTACGCTCAACTTTGGCGCATGTCTGAATACCTAGACCCAAGGGTCCATTTAGTCTATCCATGTGTTGCTTGGGCCTTCTCAGTTCCCAGGACCTAACCCCCCCCGCCTTCTGCCTAATGCCTCGTACTGCTCCTGCTGCTTTTGATCACGCTTTAGCCTTGTCCCACCCCAGCTTGAATGATGTCACTGACTTTGCTTCCACTACCTCAGCTGGCAGTTTGTTCCATGGCTCTACAACTCTTTCTGTAAAATAGTGTTTCCTAAACTCCCTCTTGAAGCCCCCATCTCTCTCTTGCTCTGTCTCACACACACATATATATATGTAATAGATAACCCACTGTAAGGTGTGTGGTCATGCTCTGATATACGCACTTTGGTGTGCGTTGCTTACGGTCGAGTCGCGGCCAACCACCCAAAAGCATGGTATATATCAGGAGCATGACGACACAATCAGAGAGTGGGTTATCTATATTATAAATGGCAAGATTGTTTTGGGGTGAAGGTAGTGCAGTGTGCAGCCTGATATATGCACAGTCTTACGATGTGTTTCAACCAATCAGCAGACATAATTTTTCCTACCCATTTTATATATATATATATATATATACACACACACAGACATCATTCTCCATATTTCACAATGGATCTTCTGTTATGAACCAATTCCTTAAAAAATTCTAGGAAGTTATAATTTATACAACTGGCTTCTGTTGTTTTATTAAACTCAAAGCTTTAATTAGGTCATAGGATAAAGATATAGCATATCTGTTGCTGCTCAATGAAATTATTTGACCTCTCCCTGGAAAATCTAATTCCTGTTCAGGAACAAACTTTTTAATGAAAAAAGTACGAGTTTCTTAGCTAGTCTGTGTAACTTACAAGTGTTATCCCAGATCCCCCCCCCCCCACGCATTATCCAGTAGAGAACAAATAAATAAGCTGTGTGTTTATGTGTGGGCCTGATTGCTACTGTGTACTGCACTGGCCTCAGGTCTGATAGCGGACTTCTGCATTGTAAAGGAAGGCTTTGTATCCTGTTGTCCAGCAAGGCCAAATCATACACCCTGAAGTGCATCTGGATTATACACCGCTGGAGTAGTGTTACAGAATTTATAACTCAGTGATGGTAACTTGACTACCTATCTGACCATAACTAGTGATTGTCAAAATCCTCCAGCTGCTCCAGGCGCTGGTGCTCACTCCGTTCATTATGGACTGAGTTCCCAAATGAAGGTGGCAGTTCACTGAAAACTCTTACATAGAGGGCATAGTGACACAGTACACTGGGACACATGCACTGAGACTCTGCATTGCTGCACTTAATAAGTGCCAGAGAGCCCTGTATGTATTGAGAGGAAATAATCAGGCGACCAGATGCTTACCCACCACAGAATGTGTTTCACAGTTTATTCATTCATGCAGAAGAAGCAGACTGGAATGGTACAGTTTTTTAAAGTTCTTTTCTTATATAAACTCTCTCTTTTTCCTTTTGATGCAAGGAACTCAGATTTTGAATCCAGCTTCCTCTCCGAGCCACAGTTTGCATCAGATTACATAGTAGCAACAGATGGCTACCATATGAGCCTGACAGCTCAGTGGTAGAGCTAGGATGGTATTCCCAGGACCTGGGTTCAGTTCCCTGTTTGGTCATATTATTTCTTTCTTATTTCAATTTGTGTTTCAACTGCTTAGCAGTAACTAATCCTGCACCAATAGCAAAGTAACATAACATAGCAATATAATTAAGGTCGAAAGAGACCTTGGATCCATTGTGCCTAATCCCCACCCCCACCCCCGCTTCATAAGCAGAGATGAATAAATATCATTTGCAAATATATTAACTTATAATAAATTGATAGCTGAAATTTTTTTCTAGTGTTGCCACCGTTCATGGCAGTATTATCTTTACAAGTGGCCATCTTTTTTAAATTTGATACACCCATGTCTACCAGTGACAAAATGTCATGGAAGCAGAACAAAAAATAATAATAATAATAATAATAATAATAATAAGTCAACAGCTGATGCTTGTGGTACTTTAGAGGAACTGGTGTCATGGTAGTGCCATATTAAACTGGCCTCTACAGTGCAGTGATTGAATTCAGGTAGTATAGAACTATTCCACCAAAATCAGCAATTTGCATCTCAAATGGACACCTGTGTTCAATTATGGTACTTAATAGATGCGTTCCAGTAAGTGAAGGAAATGAAGCTGGAGACAGGAGTAGAGGAGGCTGTTGACCAGGGACACAGTACTAACAGCACAGTTCAATCAGAGAACAAAAAGTCACAGCATATGCAGTTAGCCCTTATTGGGTATGGATTTCCATACATTAATAAAAGCTGTTGCACCACAGTGCAGAGGTCACAAACATTGTCGTTGCACAGTAGGTATGCCACTTCTCTGGCAGAATAACTTTTTTTTTAATAATAACTTGCAACATCTGTCTCTTCAAACTTCTATGGTCCTCCTGCACCCACCTGACAGACACACAGACATTACTGTGCTTTTTTTGTGTTTGTTTTCCCGTACACATTTTATACCCGTTTTTTGAGGAACTGGCAGGCAGGGCTCTGACCCCTCCCACCGGGGGGCTCGCATCCGTCCCGGTCTGCGTCCCAGTCACTGGGCTCGCAGCTGGGATCGTCATGGAGTTTGCTAGCTCCTTTTTACACTGCTCCTGTTGTGGATGCATGCATGTACAGTATGTGGAGGCGCACGCACACTGCGTTCCCACAACACCCTTCCTGTGTATCGTCCACCAGCCGACATCGCCACTGGGCCTACACTCAGTGGCAGTAATACGGCAGGGGCGGCAACATCACTCACCAGGAAGGGAAAGCTGCCTTGAGGCTGCTCAATCCCTCCCACCCACCCCCAGGTGTTCTCTGATGACTCGTGCCTGTTCCAGAACCCGGGTCACCTGCATAGCGTGAGGTGTGGCGTCCTGTGCCTCAACCATCAGCACCACCAGGCCGGCTTCTTTTTTATGTTTTGAAACCCAACTCATACCCAGCTCATTAGTACCCACCGGCTGACACCACACTATGCTGAAAATAACCTTATATTTTTTTTAGTTTATTTTTCAGACATCCAGCATAAAGTGAGGATTACAGTGGCAATGGTACAGTTAAGGCAGTAGATGTACAAGGCTTGGCTTGCCAGAGCAGGCAGTAGGTGGGACTAATACTGGACTGGGGCCATTGAAATAATCCTCAGTGTGTCTGTCCCCTGTTTATGTTGGCAACTTCACATTTGCAACTTTAAAATTCATGATCCCTGTTATGGAAGGCAGCTGCAGTTTTGACTAACACAGAGAGGGGCATTGAAAGCCCCCATTACATCTATCACCTCCTTATTTGGCAGCTGCACCTCCCTGGCATTGATATCAATGATCCATGTGGCGTGCCTGCCCGGTGGCATAGAGGGCTAAGGCGCTGGCCCCTTACTCGACCCACACTGGCGACCCGAGTTCAGGAACGAGCCCAGGGTATCAGAGGTCAGCACGGGCCGGGGTGGAGCTGGATGGAGCTGCCAACAGGCAGGCTCTCCTCTCTGGGGAGGAAGCACGGCATCCCTCGGCTGATGGGCGACCCCAGTGAAGGCTGGAGGAAGCTCAGGCCAGAGGGGGCCTAGGCAGTAGGCTGGGGGGGAGGAGGCCATTACTGGGGCTATTTGGCACATGCGCTGCTCCACATGCATGCGTGCTGACTCCTGGGGTCTCCAGGAGAAAACCAGAGAATATGCCAGTAGGTAGGGTGAAGACCGACCCCTTCCCCGCAGGCGCCGCTCCTGGGCCGGGCAGGTAAGAGCAGGTGATTCTGGGGAATGGGGCTGGTTGGGTCGGTCGGATGGGGGCCAATCGGCAGGGGAAAAACCATGTGCCGTGATAAAAAAAAAAAAAAGATCCATGTGGCAGGGAACTAAGGATGATGCACTTGGATTCCTGTCTGCCATGGCAGCCGGCATCAGGGCACCAGTAATGAGGCTTGTGTGTCCCTTTCTGCCAGGGCAGGTAGCAGCAAGGGGGCAGCTGGATTTAAATGACCCCTCAGCAAATTAAAGGTATGAGGACTGGAGGGTTATTTTTGCTATTTTAGAGGGCCGGGGGACATCTCAAAGCAATGAACCATCCTTGGAACTTAACGTTTGGTAGCTGGATATACCGTTGCGCCCCTCTCAAACTCGGTCAATCATCAGTTTACATATTTAGACAGAATTTTGATTTTGTCTGAGAGAAGCTGAACAGCTGAAGTTAAACATGTTTGATTCATTTTGCTAACTGAACTGGCAGCAAGTTAGAATCACCCTCCCCCCACTCAGTCACTACAGCTGATGCACTAAATATCCAGAAATCTGGCACAGCAAATTAAAATCCTGGCTGGCTTGCTCAGTAGAGGTAAATCGAAAATCCTGACTGTCATAATCTGTTGAGATTATGCACATCGACTGTTCAGCTGCTGGGTCTGACTGCAAAGCTAGGGAAAGACGATCATCTCTTTCATTTCTCACTGGAATCCCTCGGAAAAAAAGTAACAAGTCTCACTGCATGTCTGTAAAAACTCCTTTGTCATTCTGTCCACAAAAAAAACACAAACAGGTTTCCCTAACACCCCCCACTTTCAAAAATGCTGCAGAACTACCTCAAGCTGTTACGGGGAGGTCAGCAGTCAGTAGGGCCCTGACCTTCCTGTTGTAAGTAACAAATTGGAAGGCACGCAGACTGCAGGGGTCTGAGTTACAGGGCCAGGTTGCCTTGGTGTCAGACACACAGATTGAAACCTCCCCTCAGGAAGTGCTCCTTGCCAAGAATGTATGCTGAGGACAGTGGCAATGAACATATTAATCAGCAAAAATAATGATAAGGTTGTTCAGCACTGCAACAACAGACCAGATGAATTTCTCCTAACAGGACTTTTATCATAATAAATAAAATTATGCTTATTTTCCCCATATGTAACATTTTATTTGTCATACTAGTCTGTCATTTGTTTAGTTAGAAAGCAAGTCATTCTGGACCCAAATATTGAAAACCATTTCACTATTGTTTTGTGGCTAACTTTTAGACATACAGTATGTGGCATTATATTCAGTATATTTCATGTACTTCTCCACCCAAACAGGTGCACATAGGGGGTGGCTTATGTGAGTGAGTGGTAACCTTTCTGAGCCCACAACTCCCATATTCAATGCCAGAGCGGTTACACCCTGTCCACAGTCCCATTTACGAAAAGACTACTAAGAAATTTTACATTTACACAAAGCATGATGTATTTTAAAGGGCCAGACACCATGACAAAATAAACTTCTAACCTGTTGTGTGCAAGGGTGAGAGAATGAATAGATTCTTGCATTCGTTTTTCCTCTGTGGAATGTATGAATCACTGAATGATCAGGCTGGCTGGAAGGTTAAGAAAATGTTCCTGTGGGTTGCTGCTGCATCTGATCTACCATGATTCACCCCAGCTGTACACCGTGTGGACTCTCTGAACAGCTTAACCCCGATACCAATGTTTGTTTGAGCCCCTTTGTGGGTGATGAAGTATGGCTATACAGCCCCTACAGAGAGACCCATCATGACACATGGATGGTACCTGAAAGAATTACAAGGCTCTGTCTGGGGTTTGGTGGCAGCAGCAGTTAACACATCAAACCTCCCACTGAATACAATTTAGTGCACAGCTGCAAGCATCCTCCAGGTACTTGTTTTTGGCTTGTTGTCAGCTTACCTTCTACTCTGCTGACCTCCAGCATTCTTGATGCTTCCATTATTCTGTTGTTCTTCCTACTTCTGCTGCCAGTGGTTCTCTGCCCTTGGATGTGCACATATGGTCATTCAGATGTGTCTGTCGATCTTGCTTCCTCATGCCCTGGACTTGTTCCTTCCTCCTTTTGGCTATGGTGGAGCTGTGCCCTCTCGGATTTTCACTGCTGTTTCTGTGCTGGGACCTCTGGCTGTATTTGTCCTTGCTGTCTTTTGCCATTTGCAGCCCTCATCCTGCTGTAGCCTGGGGCTGCTGTCCCTTCACTGATCTGCTTTTGTTTCCATTGTCTCCCTCCCTGACTTTCTCCTACCTTGGAGATTGCATTGGTGTTGGTGCTGTCCTTCTTTCTGCTCTCTTACTTCCTTATGAACATGCCTTGTTTCTGTCACCCTTTGGCTATGGTGGAACTCTGCCCTCTTGGCCTGTTGGTATGTGTGCTGGGACTTTCAGATGTCTCTCTCCCCTTTCTGCCTCCTGGGCTGCATTTACAAAAGCCATAGGATGATGCAAAGGACTTATGTCAAAAGAGTTTGACGCAAGGGGTGACTTGCGTCACAATTTGCGTCAAGTGAGATTTTCTAATGCAACCTGCACAAACACTGTCATGGCTGCGCCAAAGCCCCCCTTGTGCCAAGGTTACATCAAACAACCAGGTGCACCAGGTTGTAAGGGGGCTTGCGCCATGGTGGGGCTGCAACATCCCCTTTTGGGGAATTTTACAAGCCCCGCCATGGATGCAGCAAGGGGCACCACTTAGACCAGCCAGGAGGTGGTCTTAGTGGCTTGAGCCAGTGGGAAGGGGTCTGACAGTGGGCTTCCAGGAGCTGAAGGGGCATAGGAGGTGGCATGGGGGGTTAAGGGAAACAGCTGGGAATGAAGGGGGTAATGTGACACCCGGCTGGGTGCATTTGCTGTTGTATTAATATGTTCATGTCTATCAATAGGGAGTAGAATACTACATCGGAGGAGGTTGTGGAGTTAAAAACAGTGGTGGAATTTAAGAATGCATGGGACAGTCATAAGGCAATTCTAGGGGTTGGGGGTAGGAAGAAGTAGGCCGTTGGTTAACTAGGATCTGCAGCTTATCCATTAGGTCGGGAAATGGGCAGACTGGGTGGGCCAAGCGGTCCTTATCTGTGGTCAAATTCTATGTTTCTATGTTTCTACAGTACTGTACCTATATGTGTAGTATCCAACTCCGTATGGATAGACATGAATGAAATTATATAACAGCAAATGCACCCCTCCAGGTGCCACATTGCCCCCTTAATTCCCAGCTGTTTTTCTGACCCCTCCATGTCATGCACCTGTCCCCCTCCTGTTCAGCAGCTTCACACACACCCGCCACCATCCTGGCCCCTCTACTGTTGCACTTGGTAGGGTGGACCAGATCCCTGTGGCAATTCCCTCAGGTGTGCCAACTGTTTGGTGTAGCACTCAACTTGCAGCAAACCTGGGGAGTTTGGTGCCGGGATCATGCTTTTTATAAAATCGGTTACAGAGTCCCTGGCACACTGCAGCCCTGGAATGATGCAACATCTCTTTCAAAACTGGGCCCTCTATCTTTTGCAACCCTCTTCCTGGTGTTGCCTGGGGCTGCTGCTGTTCCTCTGCTGCTCTGCTTCTGTTTCCATTGTGCCTCCCCCTCCCAGTTTTCTCCTGCCTTGGAGAGTGCATGGAGGTGGGTGCCTTTGCCTTCATTCTTTCTGACTGTCTCTGACAGGAGGGGGTCTCCAGTCACTGTCTTCTGCCCCTGACCTTTCTTGTGCCTCTTGGTGGTTGTGGCCGATGGCTCTGGTAATGCTTCTCATGCCATTCTTTGGCTCTTCTTGTTCCTACTATATTTTCAGGCTCCTCACACTTCCAGCATTCATACAATGTCATGCACCACCCAGCCCTTCAACAGCTTTTTCAATTGGGCCAGTTCGCCCAGGCACTCATTCTGCTTCTCTCCTTATGGCTCCACACCTACATATCATACTAGGGCTTATTTGTTCAGTCATTCGGTCATTTTCTTCATATCAGTCCTTCAGTCATGTCAGTCCATGCCTTCAGGCTTTGCCATGCTTTGTAATCACATCTCATGTGCTTGAATGGGCTTTGTACCTCAAGGACTCAGCCCCAACGTTTCTATATGCAGATCTTGTTCTCTGAGGGGATATCTCAGTCAGCTTTATATGCCCCTAAAGTGCCAGTACATTTGCCCGTCAGTGGTTTCATAGTGCAATACCATATTTCTTCATTTTCTAAGTATTTCTCCCTCTTACAGACCCTCTACCACTCCTCCTGCTTAAGCTTAAGGCCTAGACTAACTACAGCATAGTGCTAGAGCCTAGTTTTTTGAGCTAAGAGGAAGTCAGATTTCCAATTGGTGCTGTAGCCCTTAGAAATAGCCTGAGTTGCCCTGTAGCCTGAGTTGTAATCAGCATTTGCCCTGTAATGCAAATGCAACATTTCAGGGGAGGGATCCTCTGTCCGGTGGTCACTTCAGTCAATAAAACAGCATCTCTCTTTGACACACTTCATGCCCAAACCCAGGAGGCATTTGGCAGCTCACTTATAGCTTGATGCTGAATGATTCACCTCACCGTTTCCCTCAGTCATTCCATTAGGGACAGAGCCCTCATGCCAAAGGGCTCCTTTAGTCATACAGCTGTGTGTCTGCAACACCTTCCTAGTTTTGGGCATCCTCCTGGATCTGAGGTTGGGCATCCATGCTATAGCAGTGTTAACTCTCCTCTGAAGGGGGGGGTCGGCTTTCAGTGATTTAGTGGGAGCTGGACCTTTTGGGTTCCACATCAATACCATGACAACGTCATTGTCAACACCGCCGACATCGACGGGAACAATGCTGACTGTCGGCAGTGTTCCTGTCAGGAAGAGTCAGAGTTGGTTTGGGGTTGGGGCACAACAACGGGAATCACTACATCAGCAGACAGTGGACCACCACAGCGACCAATCTTAACCTGGCAAAATTTGTCACTGTGGTTGTGTTCACTGTCGAAATGTCATTGTGGTGGTGTGCTACCGACCTTTTGCACCCATAAGGCTGGCGTCCTTACTGACATTGGGACCTCTTTAGTTATATAACTGCAACCCTGTGACAGTGTTGAGGTTGGTCATCCTGGCAGAAGGAATGAGTAAGAGTTCTGTAGCTTCCTCAACATTCTACCATCAGTTATTCCCCCCTCCTGTCTAATTCATTCCAAATTACAGTCAGTATTTGAGCGACCAAATTACTTCTTAGTCTTCTCTTTCACATTCTAAATTAATACAATTAAATAATTTCAGAATACCTAGAGGGTGTCAACCGCAGCCTTGGCACCCCAAAGATTTCCTCCACAAGGATTATCCCTCCCCTTTTGCTGAAGGTCCCAATAATAATACAGTTTGTAATGACAGTATATTTTGCTGAGTGTTGGGCCTGGATAGAGGTTGTTTACTTACTAGCCCTCTCTTTCTCCTTACCAGACCAGCCAGCCTCCTTTCTCTCTTTTATTATGGGAAGTGATGTATTCTAACAGTTCTACTTACACCTTCAGCTTTGTCTTTCAGGGCATCTCCCCTAAGGTACATTTAGCATATGGAACCTTCAACCCTGTGGCACCCCTTGGGGTGTAAGCCTCCTCAAGAGGATTCCTGTGTCTACTAGGTACCACCAAAAGGGTGGTGGTTCATAAGGGGACAGAGAATGTGAAATGCCTTGCATATATTAAAAACACACTCCAACAATTCTACTGTACTAAATGCTAGCAGTACGAAGAATTAAATTTGTATGCCGGCTTCAAGCTCATATTTTTAATTCTGTCATTCTGAGTTACACTAGCACATCACAGCTGTCACATGATGGATTATTAAATTACAAGGCTCTGCCTGAGTTTTGGTGAGGTGGTGAGTGACTGCACCACCACTTCCTTAGCACTATTTAATGCATAGCTGTGAGCCTCCTTTAAACACTCATTTTTGATGCTCACATCACCCTTCCTTCCCTCCTCCTCCAGTGGCTCACCACTTTCCTTGAGGCATCTTCCCTTAGGTACCTTTAGCAAACAGGACCTGCGGTACTATGGCACATCTAGGAGTGGAACCTTCCTCAAGAGAATTCCTGTGCCTACTTGGTAACCTCAGAGTGTAGTAGTCCTTAATGGGAGTAAGAGTGTGAAAAGCCACACAAACATTGCCAAAGCACTCCAAAGATTACACAGTACCAGATTCTAATAGTACAGAGCATTCAATCATGGAGTACCCCTACACCCTGATCTCAGGCAACAATTGTAAAGCAGAAAATAGCCCAGAAATTGTTTTGTTACGATCTCTGCAGGCCGTATGGTCTGCTGACAGGTTAGTTGCCATCCATGCCCAGATGACCCAACATTAGCTGCTTATTAAAAACTTTGGCAAGTACAGCTGCTGACTATACATGGCACTGATAAACATTTCTATTTGTTTGTTTGTTTATTTATTCATTCATTTATGTACTGTATATATGTATGTACGTACATATTTATTTTATCTATCTAGTTAGGTTGTTAGTTAGTTAGTTAACATTTGGTGACCAGGATAAGCACACTGAGCAAGGGTTCATTTCCAGTGTGGCCCAGGAAGAGGATACAGCAGGAACTGAAACCGCAATTACAGAATGACAGTAACAGGAGAATGTAAATGAACAATACAATCCCACTACAAGTAATGAATTCCGAGAAAGAAAGCAAACAATGTAAAAAAGAGTACATTGGTTATGGGGTAGCCAGGATGAGTGGTAATGGAGCCTAAGACACACATAGTCATAACAACATATGGCAAATGACCTAACCACCTAACACACAACCCTATAAATAAAGCTAAATGACCCTGTAAATAAAGTTACAGGTAGTTTAGAAATGTGTCTGTGGATAATGTTTCAAGCTTTAATTGACTTAATGCAGTCGTTTAAACTTTAGGATTACAGCACTACTCAGTGACCAAGGTTCTGGAGTATTTCTACCCTAACATCAAAGTTCTCTTTTGTGGCATTTTGTAATAACCCTATATCTTGCTTTTAATGCCATTTTCTGCAATTAGTTTCCATCTTTCAAGGTTATTTAATACTGAATGTGTACTCATTTGAACTAAGACAGAAAGAGGAGTAAGTTCTACTGATATGACATTTCATGGAACAAAGATGAGCGGCAACAGTGGTTCATAATAAGTTTATAGGACCCTTAAATCTTAGGAAAAGTTGGACAAAATATATATTAGACACATTTCAAATTGTATTTTATATATTTTCTTTATTTAACTCTTCCATTTTCCTTTTAAAAAGACACATCAACATCAAACTAGCATCACTGTCCCCCACACTTCATCAGATCTGGTTGCTTTTCTTTCTCCGATAATCGTCAGCTTGTGACATCACAACCTTTTGTTGTAGGAACAATTATGATGTCACTAACAAAGGATTGTGATGTCAGGTGTAGACATGTAGCCAGAACAGATAAAGTCTAATGGACAGTGTGATGTTTGTTCCTACTGGAAAGTCTTTTGTAATCTATTCCCCGGCCAGCAGTAAAACCTTTTTTAAGGAGTGTTACAGAATGTTCTCTGTGGCCAGTTGCCCCTATACTGGGTCACTATAGATGTCCATATACTACCCCTGAATAGGCATGGGATACCCAAAGGGTATCTACACTGGGTAGTATGGGTACTGCCTATTTTTAGCCAGATAGGATAGTTCGGGTAAAGCACTACCCTACCCTGCTTGACGTTTTGGTCAGGTAGTTTGACCAGGTCATTCTGGGGTAGTTTGAGGCACAGTCCTGTACAAGTCTTCTTCCTGCTGCAGCACAACCATCATGTGACCCATTCTTCTGCTTTGCAGGGTAGCATGTGATCTGCATGCTCCAATCGGCATGCACATACACCGTGTATAGGGGCTGTGTGGCTGGAGACTGATGCAGTTGGAGCTAGAGGAATCATGGATAGCAGAGCTCTAGACTGTGCTCTGTAGTATGTTGAAGTGCCCACCCCGCTACATTTTAGCAAGTGGGAGTGACTTGGTCGAGAATGGGAGAGGGAGAATGAGTAATCAGTCAGAGTGAGTTAGTTGAGCAATAAGGGACTCAGTGAATGAAAAAAAAGAAATGAAAATATTGAGGAGAAAGATTTTTTCCAGCTAGTCTAAAAGCGAAAGTGGGAGGGAGGAGGGAGGAGAATACTTGGGTGGCTGCTGTCCTAGTGGGCCTGGGGTTACGTACATTTAAAAAAATTGTTTTTCCTTTTGCAAAGCATTACTCAGAGTAGAGGAAGGTATTCTGAAAGGGGGCATTATATTTTTTCTGTATTGCCCTTTGTCCAGTGCTCATGTGAAAAAAAAAATCCTGCAGAAAAAACAACTGGGGTGAAGTGGAGTACAGGAAAAGAAAATTCAAATAAATTACACAAACATTAGTCAAAGTCACTTTGCTGTATTAAATAAAAATAAATCACCTCTGCAATATATTTATTACCCCACTCGCCTGAATGTAGTATTGGTGTGTATCATTGTGTTTGTTGTACTATCCTCTAGGCAGCTGTGGCTAGTGTAGCAACATCACCAATTGATTGTGAATCATATAAAATTGGACCTCCATCCCCCAGCCCCCTACATTTTGCCAGTCCCTGTATATTCAGACTTCAGAGGCCCTCGATGGAGTCAGAATAAGCTCCGCTGTGTAACCCTGTGCAGTAACTAGGGAAATGCTGTTTTTTTATCTGCGTTTAGCAGCAGGGGAAGGACAAGAGACTCTACAGCAATTAGTGAAACAAATAGCCTTTTATGGCTGTATTACACTGTATGTTTGGTGCCCTGAGCCCTGTAACTTATTACTGCAACATAGTCAGTTACACTCTCTGTCTCTGCAGCAGTTAATGAAACAATAGCCCAGGTGGTTGTATTTATTACACTGTTTGTTAGGTGCCCCCAAGCCCTGTCATTTATTGCTGTGACATAGCTACATTGTCTGCCACTGCAGCAATTAGTGAAACAATATTCTGTTATGGGTGGATGATCTGTATTTATTACACTGTTTGTTTGGTGCCCCCAAGCCCTATCATTTATTACTGTGATGTAGCTACACTGTCTGTCTCTGTAGCAGTTAATGAAACAATATCCTGTTATAGGCATCTGTAATACACTGTTTGTTAGGTGCCCCAAGCCCTGCCATTTATTACTGGGACATAGTTAGTTACACTGTCTCTGCAGCAATTAGTCAAACAATATCCTGTTATGGGTGGCTGAGCTGTATTTATTACACTGCTTGTTAGGTGCTCCCGAGGCCTGTCATTTATTACTGCAACATAGTCAATGACACTGTCTGTCTCTGCAGCATTTAGTGAAGCAATATCCTGCTACAGGCAGCTGTATTTATTATACTGTTTGTTAGATGCCCCAAGCCCTGTCATTTATTTTTGTGACATTGTCAGCTACACTGTCTCTGCAGCAATTAGAGAAACAATAGCCCAGGTGGCTATATTTATTACACTGTTTATTAGGTGCCCCGAGCGCTGTCATTTATTACTGTGATATACCTACACTGTCTCTGCAGCAATTAGTGAAACAATATTTCTGTTACAGGCAGCTGTATTACCCAATGACCAAAATTCAATAAATAAGTAAATAAATTACACTGTTTGTTAGGTGCCCTGGGGCCTGTTATTTATTACTGTGACATAGTCAGCTACACTGTCTCTGCAGCAGTTAGTGAAACAATATCCTGTTATGGGCATCTGTAATACACTGTTTGTTAGGTGCCCCAAGGCTTGTCATTTATTGCTGTGACATAGTCAGCAACACTGTTTGCCTCTGCAGCAGTTACTGAAACAATATTTTGTTACAGGTGGCTGAGCTGTATTTATTACACTGTTTGTTAGGTGCCCTGGGGCCTGTTATTTATTACTGTGACATAGTCAGCTACACTGTCTCTGCAGCAGTTAGTGAAACAATATCCTGTTATGGGCATCTGTAATACACTGTTTGTTAGGTGCCCCAAGGCTTGTCATTTATTGCTGTGACATAGTCAGCTACACTGTTTGCCTCTGCAGCAGTTACTGAAACAATATCTTGTTACAGGTGGCTGAGCTGTATTTATTACACTGTTTGTTAGGTGCCACCGAGCCCTGTCATTTACTACTGTGACACAGTCAGCTACACTGTTCTGTCTCTGCAGCAGTTAGTGAAACAATATCCTGTTACAGGCAACTATATTTATTATACTGTTTGTTAGGTGCCCCCAAGCCCTGTCATTTATTGCTGACAAAGTCAGCTACACTTTCCATCTCTGCAGCAGTTAGTGAAACAATAATCTGTTACAGGCAGTTGTATTTATTGCACTGTTTGTTAGGTGCCCCTGAGCCCTGTTATTTATTACTGTGTCATAGTCAGCTGCACTGTCTGTCTCTGCAGCAATAAGTGAAACAATATCCTGTTACAGGTGCCTGTATTACACTGTTTGTTAGGTGCCCTCCAAGACCTGTCACTTATTTATTTTTTTAGCTTTTGTTTACCAGGTAGGCATGCTAGGCAGTCAAATACCTATTTTCATGTGCAACCCAGGATAGTACAACCAAGAATACAGATATTGAAATACAGTGTAGTAAGAAAATGCATAGTGTGCCGATATAATATAACAAGATATGCATTGGTAATAAAGTACATTATTACTGTAACATAGTTAGATACACTGTCTGTCTGTGCAGCAGCTAGTCAAACAATAGCCTGTTACTGCTGTATTACACTGTTTGTTAGATTTCCAAAAATTATACTCATGGGCATTGCTGAGGCAGGTACGAGAGGTGCAGCTGCTTTGAATGAGTCTGCTGCTGTTTACAAAGATTTTATACCCATGGTGGGCATAAAACAGAATAACTGATGATTAAAGAGTAATGTGGCACATGTGGCTGGCATAGTGACAGTGGTGATGGCATATTTTGTCACTAGTATATGTCTAAGGAGAATGACAGTAAAACTGAGTGAAAGTGATGTCAATGGAAGAAACTGTGGTAACAACTATGAGATAAGGTCTGTAAGTTATTAGTAACAGTCCTTCCAAATTTGTGTAGTGCTCATATAGAGCGGGACTGGAACAGTATGTGACATGTCAAAGAACACGTTTGATGAGAAAATGTAAAAAATAAAAAAGTAAGTGAATTCAATCAAAATAATGATGCCGACATTGTCAGAAAAATTACAAATATGCCTGTTTGTCCATGAACTGTCTGTGACCATGGCAGGATTTATGTCAGTGGGACAGTTGCAACAGCTGATAGAGATATGTTAGAAATGTTAAGTAACCAAATTCTATTTATTTATTTATTAATTATTCAGATAACAGCTTTGAGCACAGGTGCTGTTTTACAAAGGTTCCACATTTAGAACAAGGACAAGGTAAAGAGATATAATACAAAAAAATCAGCCGCTCCAGAGGAGCATGGTCGGTACAAGTAAAGTCAAAATTTCCTAATACGGGCAGCTGTATTACACTGTTTGTTAGATGCCCGAGTCCTGTCATTTATTACTGTGACATAGTCAGTGACACTGTCTGTCTCTGCAGCAGTGCCTCTGCACCAAGGGCTTCTGAAGTCTGAACATACAGGGACTGACAAAATGTAGGGGGCTGGGGGTCCGATGTAATATGATTCACAATCCATTGGTGATGTTACTTCACTTGTTACAGCTGCCTAATTGATAGTACAATATATTGGCAATACACCACTCCACACAGGATTTTCTATTCATGTACACGCTAGTCATCATAGTCAGTATCACTGTTTGCAGTCTGTTTTTCATGTTCAGAGTCAGAATTGCATAATTCAGTGTTTGGGTCTATTGAGAAATTGTCAGCATTCATTTTGAGAAATGTAAGCCACTCCACATTTTGCAGGACTTAGCAGTGTTTTTTGGTCAGTTACTATTCCTCCAGCTGCAATAAATATGCGTTCTGAATATATGCTTGAAAGTGGACAAGTGAGGTACATTATTGCAAGGTTTGCTAGATCTGGCCAGATTGTCCTCTTTTGTTTCCAACAGAGTAATGGATCTTCCTTGAGACCAATCACAGTATGGTTTGCAAAATACTTCTGGATCATTGTGCTGTGTGAGACAGTTAAAAGTCTAGCAGGTGAACCAGCTTCACTTTCTTTACAGAATACTAGCCCATGTTGTTGCGGTAACTCAGAACTGATTTGGCATTCTGACCCTGAACATAGGACGCCCGAGATATAGCTGTAGATGTTATTTCCCTCATTGATGGCACTGGTGATTGTGGAGAATTTATAGATGTGCTATTGTCTGCACCAGAGATGCACTCTGATGGTTTGGCAGAGTTTGACTGTTGTACACCAGTTAATGGTATTGGTGGGACAATGTCAAATTTGGTTAGCAGATCTCTCCAATACTCAGTGTCTTACCCTGCAGGAAGGATGGCTTCAATGTTCCCCTTAAAGCAGGGATCTTGCAATGTAGCCAACACATAGGTTTCATTTAGAAACATGGCATTTATTCTCTGATCAGTTGACAGGCTGTGGCTTAAGTCGTCTGCCAGCATAACAGCGGTGATGCCTTCATTAGACAGATAGTCTTTCTTTATGTCTTCAAGGAAAATGTGAAGAAATCTTATTTGAGGATGGATTTGACTCAGAGTTGCACTGTCTGCACTGACATCACATGTGGCAGCCTCAATTGTTTCCAATAAAATGACCAAAAATTCAACTAGACTCCAACTCCTGGGACTGAGCATGATGTCTACTTTACCTATTTGATTCTGCATGGTGTAGTCATGTACCGCTTTTTTTCTGTTCAAGAAGCCTTTACAACATGTCAAATGTTGAATTCCAGTGAGTTGGAACTTCCTGCTTTAATTTATATAGTGGTAAGTTGTTTGCCCTCTACAGCCCCTTCAGGATTTTTTGTGTTTTCAGAGTGGCTGAAATGATCATATATTTTCCTAGCAAGACATAACAGGTTTTCAACATTTCTGTTTCCATTTAGGAAATATCAAATTCACATTTCTGATGTAAAACATTTATCAGCTGGACTTTCAGTGTTATTGAATCTTCTGTTTGACACCACTTAATTGTTGTGTGAAATGTGACTTCACTTGCATTTTTGTTTGTACTGCATATACCTGTAGAAAGAGTGTCTCCAGGGCTGGCATGATACATACTTTGAATGTCTGGTGTCTCATTCTTTAGAGGACTATGACTTGCAGTATGCTCTGTGTATGATGCTTGTGGTTGGAAACTTGAATCAGACAGAGACTTCTCACTTTGAACAGGGGAGGTTTTCTCGGATAGTAGTAGCTTCCCAGTACTTGCAGGTGACTGGAGCTGGACTGCTACAGTATATTTGTGATGGTATCCTCCCCAATATCGAGTCTGGGTTCTTTACAAAGTGTTTTTATGAATGAGAAGATTTACACAATGTGAAAAATAAGGTATGTATTGGTAGTTGCCATCTCTAATAGCTTTGATTATATTGGCACTATTATCTAACACTATGAACCATGGAGATAAGGGATATGGAGTACACCATATCTGGAATTGTTTTGTCAGCTCCTGCAAAATATTTACAGCAGTGTGGTATTCTTCAAAAGTGGTGACACATAATACAGACTGCTTCCTACTGATTACAGTAGAGCAGGAATTTTTACTTTCTGACTGAAAACTTGCCCACTTAGCTGTAACAGTCATGTAGTCAATTTTTTGGCTGCTATCAGTTGAGTGGTGGCTTTCATTTCTGTAACCAATAGGTTTAAAAATGCCCCCCATAGACTGTAATAGGGTGCATCCCGACATTTTCCCTGGATAGATGTCATAAAATGTCTGAGCATAGGGGAGCCAGCGGACAGGGAAATGGAAGGGATCGGGTTGTCATCAATTTAATGAGATATATGATCCATTCTCTGCAAAAATAGACTGAGCAAAAAATTAAATTTTATGCACAGAATGACTTTTGCAGCCATAAGGTAATGGGCTATAAAGCCCAGAAGCATAAATTAGAAATTCACATTAAAGCAGCATCCTCTCCTACCCGCTCATCGAAACTACTGACCCCATCATCTCCTCAAGATTCAGAAGAACTGGAAGTGCCATCATCAATAAGGAGGACATACCCTGGGATATCCCATTCCCAGTCCCAACTATCACCACCATCTCTATCAGTATTCCCTGCCTCAGCATCTGAGCTTATATTTGAGGAGGATGCCTCCTTGCATGCTGCTTCAGCAGCTGGAAGTATCCTGGCACATGCCACAAAATGTTCATTAGCTCTAAGAGTAACTCCAGTAAGTTTTTTCCAAAACTCTACTATCATTTCATTGCTAACATGCTTGTTTTTTAGCAGGACATTTAGTGTTAGTCGTGGTGATGTTATTATTGTTGTTATGTTCTGATTCATTAGTGCTACGATTCATAATGTCCATATCATTAGCAGTTGCATGTCCAGCAACACTGGGCTTCCTTTTAGTAGACTTATAAGACTGTAAATAGGAGACATAGTAGACACAGCTGTAAAAGGATATTTGTTTCACTAACTGCTGCATCGACAGACAGTGTAGCTGACTATGTCGGAGAAATAAACAACAGGGCTCGGGGCACCTAATAAACCATGTCAGTAAGTCCTCTCAAAGTACCTGTGTCTATTATACCTGCCTCAAAACAGACACTTAAGTAGTTTCCTCTCTTTAGGGTAGCCAAAAACAGTATTTTGCATTTTGTTATAGTCAGGGTAGGGTAATAGGGTAGTAGAATGCTTAGGGTAGTAACTACTCAATCCTAACCAACTACTGATTTTTCATTAGGTTCTTTTAAGGGTAATATAGGGTAGTTTAGAGGTACCCACAGGTAATATTTAGAGTAGAGTATTTCACAACCCACCCATGCCTACCCCTGCATTATGGTATCAAATGAGGTTTAGGGGGCTTTGGTCAATAACTTCTGTATAGTGCAATGCAGTATTTACAAACTCCAATGGAATGGAATTGTGGAAAAGTTTGTGAAATTCTGCTTAGTTCTATGGAATTCCATTTGTAATGGAATTCTGAAATTCTGAAACTGGAATGGCTTTCCCAGATTAGTATTCCATGGTTTACATAAACCGAAGAATCCTTTTTCACAATCTGCAGAAAATTATTGCACAGTTTACATGATCCACAAAAAGTTCTTTTTATGGTTTACATAAAAATGTTGTTAGAAATTCTATGGAATTCAAAAAGAAATTCCCAAAAGCATTTCAGAAGAGGACTTTTCAATCCACATGAATTCCATCAGTGGAATTCTGCATTCTGCACAGTTCTACTCCTGTCAGAATTCACTACCCACAGATATTATTGATGATAAGAAGTTGTGTGGTGCCTCCACCCAAGAAATGATTAAATTGGCTAGGTAATAAGCAAGTAGTACCCAATAGTAAATGATTCCAACACACTATGATCCCCACTAACACATCCCATCCAACTCTCACACAATGCAAGTAACCTCTTAATCAAAATAAACACATTTGTAAATTAAAAATATTATGCTCATGTGAATAACGTGATCAAATGTAAGTAATGTCAACTGAATAACAAAGGAATTCATTGGGAGATTAGCAAAAAGGGTTCAGGGTAAGGAAAGGTTTTAAGATAGTCAAATGAACAAAATATTGCACAGTGGCTTCCTGACCTCAGCAAAGCCTTTCCTCAACCAACTCAGTACCTGGCAAACTGTACTTTTTGTGCCACTTCCCCAACCCTGTCTGGTATTGAATTATACCCTCAGTTGTTCTAGAGAGCTCCCATAAAATCCTGGGTACCCAGGAGTTGTATCATGATAGATCTGATGGTCCTGTTGCACATGGTTGACTGGCTGGCATTAGCACACTGTGGAAACAATAATGCAAACAAATTTCAAACTTGTAATCCTGGCTGGCTTACTCCATCAACTAGCAGCCCTAGACTGTGGCAAAAACCAAAGTATTAAAGGGTATTGAAAGACATCTAGTCCCTGTTCAGTTATTCATGCTTACTCTCAAGCTAGTAAGTCCTAGACTCCAGCTGCAGTCTTGGTTAGATCTTCCTGTCCCATCCTGCAGTCCTCTGATTTTCATTCAAATGCTCCCTCTGTTCACCTCTGGTGGCTGCTCACCCAGTCATATTATACAGGTTCAACTAGGCTCACTCTGTTGGTTTCTCATGGTTTCTTGGGGTTCAGTGTGTCACTGCTAGTTGTGTAAGTGCTTGTGCAAAGTTATTGTGAGTGTTACTTTGGCTTGTCTCTTTCCTCTGGATTTCCACCCTTGGAGAGGTGCCAGGAGATGTTCTTGAGGCTAAAGGAAATTAGTAGCTAAAATAGCCACACCAGAGGCAAAGCACCAAAGAAGGAGGGGGGGGGCAGGAGGTGGTCATGAAAAATGCTAGGCAGATGAGGTGTGTGAGTTAGTGGCTTATGTAGCACACGGGAGTGGAGGCTGTCAGCCAGCCATTGAACTACAGGCAAAACCCTTCAAATCAGTGTTTGGCTGCTACTTGTGTAAGTGCTTATGCAAAGTTACTCTGAGTGTTACTTTGGCTTGTCTCTTTCGTCTGGATTTCCACCCTTGGGAGAGGTGCCAGGAGACATTTCTGGAGGCAAAAGGACCAAAGTGCAATGAAAAAGAACCCGCCTCCTCCAACTCACGGAATAGACCCAATAACATGGAGAAGAGGAAAACCACCTGTGGAGGAATCTCTGGGGAACCAAGGTTACTGGGTTAGCCTTCCCTCCAAGCTTCTAAAAATTATGAGGCTAGCTGTTGATAAGCTCAGTGAAGTTTTATTTTGGATGTCTAGGGTTCAAGTAGGATGATGTGAGTGAACCACGATCTCGACAATGTGAGCTGCTATATTCTCCTGAAGCAGAGATGACTGTGCAATCATGAATGACTGGCTAGAAAATAAGTGAGGATGCAAGACCTGGACAAGATTGCAACACTGACATGAAGGATGAAATAGGAAGTAGTCGTGATGTAATAGTTTTCAGTACACAGAAGAGGATGAGCAGGGCCGGCCCTACTATCATGCCAACCGCACCCACAAGGGGCCTCGGCTCTCAGGGACCCTGCAGTCAGCTGAGCAGTCTTTGAAGCACACACATAGATACGTGACTTACATCTTTTTAAACAGTTACTACAGTCAGCCACAACTCTGTGAATGTCTCTCTGCAACTCAAAGTCTACTCCCGGCTCCCTCTACTACCAGACACATTACAGCAGTGAATCTAGTGGGGGAGGCAGAGGGTGCCGCATCCCCCATTCAAAATATTGTAAAATGGTTGTTTGAAGCCACTGCCATGACTGCAGACTTCCTTTGAAGCAGTCCGGTACAGTTGATGAGCTAGAGAGCCATTCACACAGGCTCAGCCCTGATAAGAGTAGCCCCCAACCCCCCAGCCAGAGCAGCAGACTCCAAAACAGTTGATCAAATTAACAACACACAAGGTCTGCATACCAAGAATGTGGCAACATCTTGTCTTAGCCACCAGCCTTTTAAGTCCAGAGGTTCCTGGCATTGACTTGCAGCAATAAAGCACATATGTCTTGTCACTCTGGTTGTAGCAGGAGTCATCCCCCAATGTTCCTTCCTGCTACCTTGGTGTCAGACCTAGGCTGCTATACTGAGTACATGTGACTGCAATGAAATTGACCCACCTGAGATAAGTTAGAGCTTAGAGTCCACCTTGTACTGCCACTCTGTGCTTCTGCCATCCTACATTCCACTTCCCTATCACCACCGTGACCCCTGCACCCTGTACTGTCATGATGTCCTTACATAGATACATAGATACATAGACAGTGTCGGCAGATAAGGGCCTATGGCCCACCTAGTCTGCCCATCTGAGCTTGTAAGTTCAGTTTGTTTTCCTAGAAGTCTGTTTCCCCTTACCCCTGCCCTCTAGAATTCCTTTATGTCTATCCCATGCATTCTTAAATCCCGTGATTGTTTCAGCCCCCACCACTTCCTCTGGCAGGGTGTTCCACTTGTCCACCACCCGTTCTGTGAAGAAATCCTTTCTCATGTTTCCTCTGAATCGTCCTCCCTCCAACTTCATCCCATGCCCTCTAGTCCTGAAACATCTTTTTCACTTAAAAATAGTGTTTTCCTGCACCCTGTTCCTCCCTGTAAGATACTTGTATGTCTCTATCATATCCCCTCTCTCCCTCCTCTCCTCCAGGGAGTACATGTTCAGTTCCTTCAACCTGTCTTCATAGGACTTGTGATGCAACCCATGCACCATCTTTGTTGCCCTACTCTGAACCTTTCTCTACCCTGTCTATGTCCTTACGTAGGTATGGTCTCCAGAACTGTACACTGTACTCCAGGTGGGGCCTCACTAGTGTCTTGTATAGCGAATTATGACCTCCTTTTCCTGCTGGTGATGCCCTGCTCATACATCCCAGCATCCTATTTGCTTTACCTGATGCCTTGTCACACTGTTTCCTACCTTGAGGTCATCAGAGATGACAACCCCAAGATCCCTTTCCTGCTTGGTGCATGCTATATCCACCCCAACTGTATATATTGTGCCAGGGTTTTGTGCCCCATATGCATTATCTTGCACTTCTTTGCATTGAATTTCAACTGCCAAACCCTTGACCATTCTTCAAGTTTCTGCAGGTCCTTCTCATTCTGTCTACACCTCTGGTGTGTCTACTCTGTTACAGAGCTTTGTGTCATCAGCGAACAGTGAAATTCTGCCTTCTAGATCCTGTGCAATGTCACTGATGAAGATGTTGAATGGACTGGTCCCAGCACTGATCCCTGTGGTACCCCACTGGTTACTCTTCTCTGTGGAGTGACAGCCATTTACCACCACCCTCTGTGTCCTGCCACCCAGCCAGTTACCTACCCACCACACTACTGTCCTGCCCACACCCATATTCCCCAGTTTGTGTAATAGTCTTCATGTGGCACAGTGTCAAAGGCCTTGCTGAAGTCCAGATAGGCCATGTCCACTGCCCTCCCTGATCCACCTCCTAGTCACCCAGTCAAAAATTCAATGAGGTTGGTCTGACATGACCTCCCTGGTGAAACCATGCTGCCTTGGGTCCTGTAGTCCATTGACAACCAGATGTTCCACCAATCTCTCTTCAGTAGTGCTTCCATGATCTTTCCCACCGAGGTGTGAGGCTGACTGGTCTGTAGTTCCTGCTTCCTCTTTGTTCCCACTTTGTATAAGGGACTACATCTGCTGTCCTCCAGTCTTTGGGTACTCTCCTGTTTCCAGTGATTGGCTGAACAGGATAGCCAGAGGTTCAGCCACCACCTCTTAGTTCTTTAAGGACCCTGGGGTGCACCCATCTGGCCCCATTGCTTTATCAGCTCTTATTACTTCCAGTTCCTTCAGGACCCTTTCGTAAAGGACTTGTGTCCATTTCTGCACCATTCTCACCCCTTGTACTCCCTTCAGACCCATTACCCCCCTCTTCCTTAGTAAAGACTGAGCAGAAATACCTGTTCAATATGTCAGCTTTATTGTTGTCATCCTCCACGTGGCTCCCATCCTCCCCCTTCAGTCTCACTATCCCTCCCTTTGTCTTTCTTTTTTCCCTTATGTACCTGTAAAAGGTTTTGTCCCCTTTACCCACTGATTTTGCAATGTGTTCTTCTGTCTGAGCTTTGGCTTCCCTTACTGACTTCCCTGCCTCCCTTTGTTTCTCCTGGTACTTCTCCCTATCCCTTCTGCCTGTGTCTTTTGTATTGCCTGAATGCAATCTTTTTGGCTTTCACTTTGCTACCTCTTTGGAAAACCATAATGGTCTCCTCTTCCTTTTCCTCTTGCTAACCTGCTTAATGCATAATTCTGTTGTTCTTATAATCCCATTTTAAATACTGCCCACTGTTCCTCAACCCTGATTCATGTCCCATTCCCTTAATGCCTTTTCTCAAGTATCTCCCATTTTCCCAAAGTCTGCCCCCTAAAATCCAGGATACGTGTTTTTGTGTGGTTTGGTTCTGCTCTTTCTGTGATTTCAAACCACAATGACTGGTGGTCACTGTTACCCAGGTGCTCCCCCACTGTTACCCCATCACACTGTCCCTGTTTGTGAGGACAAGGTCCAGTATTGCCTTCTGCTGAGTTGGTTCCATGACCAGTTGCTTGAGAAAGGCACCCTGAAGGAGTCCAGGACAAATCTGTCCTAGTTTATTCTGCTGCTGGATGCTCCAGTCCACGCTCTGGTATATTGAAGTCTCCAACCAGTACTACCTCACTTTGTCTGCCATCCTTTGGATGGCTAGCATCAGCTCCCTATCTGTTTCTTCCTCCTGGGCTGGTGGTCTATAGACCACACCTGTGTGGATGGTGGCCCCATTTTCCTTTCCAGCTTAACCCACAGTATCTCTCCCCATTTTGTTCCTCCTGGATCTGTGTGCCTTATATCATTTTTCACATACAGTGCCACTCCTCCTCCCTTCCTGCCTGCTCTGTCTCTTCTGAATATGTTGTAGCCAGGTATGGCCATCTCCCAGTCATGGTTATCATTACACCAGGTTTCAGTGATGGCCACAATGTCCAGGTCTGACTGTACCATGACAGCCTCCAGATCTTCCATCTTGCTGCTAAGGCTCCTGGCATTTGCACACATGGCTTTCCATGATTTGACCTCCCTAGACTGCTTCACTGTTCTACTCCAGCCCCTTCCTTGGTTGTCATTTATCCCTGGTTCTCCTTGCTGTTTGCCCTTCTGCTGAATTTTGCCCCTTTCTGCTTATCCACCTTTGGACACTAATCTCCATCTTTGCACACTGCTTTGCAGAGATAGCCACCTCTCTGGTTCACTGGTTCCACTACTAGCTGTGGGGGTGAGCAAGTAGGTACCATCCTTGCTGGCCTGCCACCCCTTTGCTAGTTTAAATGCTTGTCAATGTAGCATTTAAACTTATCATTGAGTGCTTGATTCCCTCCAGGATGGATGCAGGCGTCAGGTTTGAACAAACCTCCATCCTCCAGGTGGGTCCCCAGTCACCAATGAATCCAAACCCTTCTCACAGCACCAGTTCTTCAACCATGAGTTAAAGTTCCTGGTGCATGCACTCCATGTTCTCCCTTGCCTCTCACAGGTAGTACTTTGAGAAAGTGACAGAAGTAGCTACTTGCTTGAGACCCCTCCCAGTTTCCTAAACTCTTCCTGAACTTCCTTTGCTCCCCATTTGCCAAGTCATTAGTACCTAGGTGGATAATGACATCCAGCTCACCCTCCCATCTTGCCTTCCCAGTGATCCCCAGTATCTTCCTTCCATCCCTCCATGCCGTGGCACCTGGTAGGCACCTCACCTCCTGTCCTCCCCTCCTGTGTTTCCTAGATGGATCCTCTTACAATGGAGTCCCCCACCAGGATTCGCCTCCTCCTCTGGGGTCCACTGCTTTCCCACTGAGGTCACCTCCTGCCTAACCTCCACATCCTTTCCTTCCACTTCCTGGGTACTTCTATTTGGTTGTCCTCATTTGCCAGTGTGGCATATGAGTTCTTGAGAGGAATAGGATCTGGGATGTGCCTCTGCCTGACTGCTCTAACCCTCCCTGAGCCCACTGTCATCCAAGTGCTCCTCGTTCTCGGCATCCTTTGAGGCAGCTGCATTGGACTGGGTGGTCCCTGGATAGGGGTGATGGTACTCCTGACCCAGTTTACTTCCGCTCTGAGCCTGGCTACCTCATCCCGCAGTCTCCCCACATTATACTGCAATTCCACTACTTCTCTGCTACTGAAGCTCTCTTAGTTCTCTTTTTATTTATTTACAGTACTAAAAATCCTGTAACTGATCGTCAGATATATATATTTTTTTTTAAGGAAAAAGAAACCAATAAATAAATAAATGAGTCAAAACACTTGTCAAAACACTTGTCGTGCTGAGGGTGGTCTTCTTCCCCCTTATGCCTCCTACTTCACACCTCTTACTGTACCCTGTGTTTAGCTCCTGTCAATCAGATTTATCAGGCATATAATTAAGAGTTGGGGAAGGGGGGGGGGATGAAAATTTGCAGCAATTAAAGACAGCACAGAATTACACCACCACTATGTTTTAAATTTTCAACAGCCCAAAAACAATTATAAGTAAAGACAACACAGAAAGCAAAGTATAGTGACACTACAAGCCTACAATCTAAGTTTAAAAGAAAAATACCAATTACCAGTTACTCTAAAGCACTGAATTGAATATGTTTCCTTCCTTCACCTTCTGGCTTCTTCTGAGAAGATGAACCTCTGTTTGCTGCTTTAATTGTGACTAAGCCCCACCTCCAGTTATCACGTAGCTGAGGTCAGAGGCCAGACAATTAACACCCTTCACCCAGCTACAGGACAGTCAGACAAGCCAAGATAAAATTTGCAGCAATTAAAGACAGCACAGAATTACACCACCACTATGTTTTAAATTTTCAACAGCCCAAAAACAATTATAAGTAAAGACAACACAGAAAGAAAGTATAGTGTCACTACAAGCCTACAATCTAAGTTTAAAAGAAAAATACCAATTACCAGTTACTCTAAAGCACTGAATTGAATATGTTTCCTTCCTTCACCTTCTGTTCTGATAAGTGCCACCTGCCCCAGCCCAGTGCCACTGCAGTTTTTTGTGTGCCAATCCCAGCAAGTTGCTCTGACTGAACCGATCATGCCAGGAAGGAAGACGAGAGAGGCAGAAAATATAAATACCCTCTGAAGTTCTGAACCAAAAAACAGCAGTTGTTGCTCAATCCTCTGACCCTTCTTCTGAGCCTAGGTGAGTGCAGAGTCAGAAGTGGCAAGTGCTGAGTGCTATTACTTTACTTATGCATGAGGCCACACTCTTAAACGAGATAGGAAATGAATGAGATAAAAAAAAGTCAGTCATCAGACCTGTGTTCTAATTTGTAATTATTTTTTTCGGTGCCATATTTTTTGTTACAGTACGAAATATGTCTCTGTGTCTGATCTTATCTCTTAAGCAGTGTGCTGTGGTTTTGAACAAGTTTGCGTCCTTCACTTCTGATGGTTCTAAAAATGACGTGCATTACTCCTGCCTGCCAGCTAATGCTACTAATCAACGAATTTAAATTGCCATCCTGAAAACAACATATACATTCAGATGCTGAACACTCACTGTCTAGTCTCAATGTTGATAGTGTTAGATTTGTGTGTTCTGGCTGCTTTTTGGAGTGATTTATTTGGATGGCTGGTATATGTGTATCCTGGTTGATGTAAACCACAAAATCATTTCCTACACTTGTGTTCAAGCTCTTGGTCTTTCCATATAATAGAAACCAGAGACCAGCAGATCCTCAATCCACATAAGAGGCATGCCATTGTATGATGTGGTTGTAATCTGAATTTATTCAGGTAAGTTTCCAAGTTCAGGTTCATTTTATTTTTATAGATAACTTGTTATGCCATTTTTTGAGATGACCCCTGCCTGTGATACAAGTGCATTTTTATTGCTATACACTTTGGTGACTAGTACTACCCCTTGAAGTTTACTGAGACAGATGTCAGACCGCTCAGCTTACAAACGCAGTAACACACACGTTTTGATCTTCAACATTGCAGCAACATTTTGTATTGCAATTTTTAACCACTCTAACAGATTAAATCACCTAGCAGGTAAATGATAACCTTCTTGCTGAAATATCATTTTGTTTCACTTGAGCTTAGTGTCATCGGAGGCAACCATGTACCGAAGGATAAGGCACTTTATCAATAAAAAAAATAGCTAAGACACATTACAGCTTACATACAGTATTTGAGTTAGATGTGTAATATTTACATTCAACAGATATTAAATTATGAGGTCAATAGCAGTGAAACAACCATACCAGTGCAGTGTATGGTTATCCAGTTTGTGCATAACCATGTCAAGTCATCACTGCCAATGTCAGGTCCATAAACTAATTCTTTATGCTGTTTTTGTATTAAATGTAAGTGGTACAAAATACACATTCATGACACAAGACAATATCTTATTCTTTTCCATTTAAATTGCATAAAAAAGTCTGTGATTCAGTTTCTTGAATGAATACACCAGTTAATTTCAACTGAGTTTCTTCCATCTGTATTTGATTCAGGGTGGTGATTCACAGTTTGACTGCCTTCTAGATGGTAGAGGCTCATATTGGTACAGCTGTATGGCCATGTCGCCAGCCAGAAAAACACATATTTCATCCTCAGACAAAGAGTATTCATCTGAACTAAAAATGTGTGATTCAGCCGCTGCCATTATTAGTATTGATGACAGGAGTCAATGATGTAATCATCACTATGTAGGTGGCACTGAACCTGATAGCTCACTGCTGGTGTTGATTTCCTTGTTCACAACTTGGGAGTGCCAGATTAGACTGCATATCACAGAATCAGAATCACAGAAGGTGATGGCAGAAAACCCCATGGCCCATCTAGTCTGCCCCTTGCCCCCCTAGTCCACCCTACCATATCTTGAGACAACCCCCTTAGCCCCATGTATGTGTCCCAAGTGGATTTAAATCCCTCTACGGTCTCTGAATTCACCACCTCCTCCGGAAGCCCATTCCAGTTCTCCACCAGCCTCTCCATGAAAAACTGACCTCTCACATTGCTCCTGAAGTGTCCCCCCCCCCGGAGTTTCAGTCCATGCCCCCTTGTTATGTTCCCTTCCTTCATGTGGAACAACTTCCCTGGGCTTCCTTTGTTCATCTCTTTGGTATATTTAAAGGTCTCAATCATGTCCCCCTTCTCTCTATCCTGGACTCCAATGTATATAGCCCCAACTCCTTGCACCTCTGTTCATATGGCTTGCCCTCCATCCCCTGCATTATCCTGGTCACCCTCCGCTGGACCTTTTTGATTGAGTCTATATCTTTGATCAGGTAATATATATGTTCAGGAGTTCTCAAACTTGTCACTTAACAATGTACTAATAAAAACAGAACAAGTGCTTACCTTAGTGTTATAGAAAAGGCATTTTTATTTCCTATCTCCTTTAACTGTTTGTTGTTCTGTATGATATTGATTACTATTTGAAAGTTATCATGCACCTGTTTTTATTGTTTTGTATGAACTTGTTCATTTAGTTCTGAGTGTACAGCCATTCTGGATGAACACATTTTGACAAAGAAAAGTCTGAATTTGAAATTAAGGATGGGATTCTGTATTTGTCAGATTTATATACTGTCCTGCTGCAGTCTGTATTATCTGGGTTGAAACCCTATACTACATGAAAAACTAAACTCAGGTGGTCTTTTGAACAGTACAATCACCTTCCTGGATTCTTGAGGCATGTTCATGTGTTTGAGTCCATACTCCCTTCTCCAGCTTTCCGTGTGTCTCAGTCAGGATCGGATCAGTTGTTGGAATTGCAATTTACTGCAGTCATTCAGCCAGGCACTTAAAATGAGATTCTTAATGATTCTTGAGAGGTGGGAAATGAATATATGTAATTTTAACTAATGTATTTGTTGCTTGCAATTATTAAAGTGGAGTGACATGAGAACCACCTGATGAACTACTAGGGGCAGGTCGAAAAAATATGTTTTTTTAAATGCTGCTGAAGTACTGTAGCACTCTATACTAAAACATTTTTTTCTGACTTACCTACCTCTAGTTCTTCTGGCAGTTCTTGTGTCACTTGACTTTTACAATTGCAAGCAACAAATAAGTTAGTTAAAATTACATATATTTCTTTAAAGAGCAGCTGATGCCTTCAGGAGAACTTTAACACAACATAATATTTAGACACAGTTCAGCTTGTATCTAACATTAGTTCTGTATTCCTCCTCTCCATTGTTTATTACTGAGGTCATTTGCATGAAAACAGGAGCTTAGCTCCTGAAGAGTTCATTTAGTCCTGTTCCTTTTCTCCCTACCTGAGGTCATAATGCACTGCTTGTGACATCACAGCTACTCTCATGGCAACAGATTGTGATGTCACAACAGGGGATTATGACATGAAGTAGGAAGTAAGCTGCAGAGGCAGATAAACTCTGATGGATACAGATCATGTATTCATACACATTTCCTCAGTAACAAATGTTGGAAAGGAGAAATATACAGAAAATCAATGGAATGCAAGCAGAATTGTATCTAATTATTGTGGTTTTTAAAGTTTTCTTTGAAGCGTCAGTAGCTCTTTAAACTTGACTATAGTCCACTAGAAGACAATGAACATCTGGTATTATACTGATAGTGCAGGACATAAAAAAAGGTGTGTGGGTGGGGGGGGGGAGATGGCTAATTGTAACAGAGCAGTTATATGCCAAAAATGATTTTCTTAAATAGTGTTGCACAGTTCACAACAGCCTCTATCGGATTGAAGAATTCTTAATGTAATTCATGATGATGGGGCATATGATTTATATTCAATGGGTTGTTGATGTGTGCCCTGTGAATCATATTTAATGTATCTTTGTACTGCTTTGTCATTTTATGATGTGTAAACCATATTTATATGTGTGATACTTTTTTGTTATACACTTTTAAATAATAAACTGAACGGAACTGACGAAACATACCTATACTAACATTGCTAGGAGATTCATTGGAGAATGTACAAAAATTTAAATATCTTGGTGTGTGTTTAGACAAGCATCTTTCCTTTACCATTCATACTGAAACACTAGTGAAAAAACTGAGAGTTAGATCAGGATTTTTCTTTAGAAATAAATCCCTATTTCCTACAGAAGTCAGGAAATATTTAGTCCAAGTCACATTTCTCCCTTTATTAGATTATGCAGACATTCTGTACTCCAACAGCCCAACATCTTGCCTTTATAAACTGAACATACTTTACCATCGGGCTCTGCATTTTATTTTAAATGCCCTTTCAAAAAAACATCATTGTTCATTATATTCAGCGGTGGGATGGACGTAACTTGCCACCAGAAAGAGGAGGATGCATAGCTGTACCTGGATGTACAAAGTCATGCTGAATAAACTCCTCTCCCATATTTCTTCCCTATTTCACTGATTCCTTAGTTGCTACTCACTTAGGAAAAACCCTATAATCTTCCTAGACATTCCCAAAATTTCACATCCATTTGGGAAAAACCTCAATAAGTTACGTTATCTTCTGCTTGGAACAAACTCCAAAACCCCCTTAGGTTCTCCAAATACCTCTCTCTGAATGTCGTCAAATCCCTTATAAGCAGTGCCATTAAGGAGGATTGCCACTGTTACGCTAACTAGCTGGGCCCCTGGATTCTTTTGTTCCCCAATTACGTCTGGGTCTAAGCTCTTTACCAGCTATGGTGGGAATCTCTGTTTCTATTACTGTGCACTTATTCTACCCCCACCCCATCCACTGGCTGGAAATTGACTGTCTTGCACTATATTTGTATTTTTGCTGCTTATGGCTAATTCTGTTTTTTGTACTATGCTTTCTATGCCATTTTGTTATCTTCCTGTACAACTTTTTCTGCAGTGTATGCCATCCTGTATCTGTATTTGCCCCGATTTATGCTATGCATGCATCTGTTGTTTGTGTTTTGCCTGTGGCAGGGCCTCCTTGTAAATGAGCTTACTCAATGGAGCTTTCCTGGCAAAATAAACCTGAATTTACCTGTTGACCTGTTCCTGCATTTCTCCCTGTCTTTAGTTTCTACTCTGTGTCTGCTGCCCATGTCCCTTCTGTCATCCCTATTCTGTCTCCCATGTAAGTAGATTACCTGCAATTTTCCCCTCTTCCTGCTCCCTGATATCTCTGCTAACCTTTGGGCGTGGAGAGCTATCTTCCCTGCCTACCAGTCTGCACCCCCCTTTGGCTAGTTTAAATGCATACCAATGGTTAGTGACACGGCCCCCATAGGCGATATTCAGCCCAAACATGTAAATGAGCCCATTGGGTAAGTATGGTGCTAAGGGGCTATTTACATGCCCATTATAGGCTCAGCTGCATGTAAGCACCATCCAAGTGCACTGTGCCAGGTTCCCCCCCAAAGCCCCAATCCCAGGAAGTAAATCATTGGTGGTTCAGCGTTCTGCCCTTGCCTTGATCGCTAGCCCCATAGATTAAAAAAAAAAAACTAGTGGTTCAGTGTTCCTCCCTTGCCACAATCCCTGTCCCCATATATAAGAAAAACTGTTGGTGGTTCAGTGTCCCTCTCCTGCCCTGATCCCTGTCCCCATGGATAAAAATAAACAATTGGTGGTTCAATGTCCCTCTGCAGCTCCAATTCCTGTCCCCATATAGAAAAACAGTATCACTGGTGGTTCAGTGGTCCCTCCCCATTCTCCCATCACTGTCCCAACAACATCCACAATACTCTGGTAGTCTAGTGGCCCCACCCCAGCAGGTAGCAACCCACCACCCCCCCCCCAACTAGACTGGTGTCAGTGACTAGCACAACCCTCCTCACCCTGCCATGGCCAGTCGCTGACTGAACTGTCACTGGGCATATACAGTACACAGTATACAGGGATCTGTAGAGAGGAAGTATTAACTCGTTTCTTCTGCTATCAGCACCCCTCTCGATACATCCCAGCATCCTGCTTGCCTTGCTACTGAACTTGTTGCAGTCAGATCCCGTTCTTCAGCTGTAGTGATAAGTCTCTCTCCTCTCATCCACTACTCTGTCTTGGGGTTCTTTTTGCCTAGGTGCATTACCTTGCACTTTCTGGCATTGAATTTTAACTGCCAGATGTTTGACCACTCCTCTATCATTTGTAGGTCTCTCTGCATTTCGTTTATTCCCTCTTCACTAGCCACCCTCCCACAAAGTTTTGTGTCATCTGCAAAGAGACACAACCTGCCCTGGATTCCTTCTCCAATGTCACTAATGAACATGTTGAAGAGGACTGGGCCCAGGACTGATCCCTGTGGAATGCTGCTTATAATCTCCCTCTCCTCTGATTTAACCCCATTGACCACCACCCTCTGTTACCTTCCCTCTAGCCAGTTACCCACCCAGTTTACTATGGGTTTAGTTGTACCCAGGTCTTCCATCTTCTTGAGCAATCATTTGTGAGGTATCAAGTCAAAAGCCTTGCTGAAGTCAAAGTAGAGCAGATCCAAAGCGTGGCCCTTGTCTAATTTCTTTGTCACCCAGTCAAAGAAAATGATCAGGTTAGTCTGGCAAAATCTTCCTGCCATGAAACCATGCTGTTTACCATCCTGGAGCCTGTTGCACTCCAGGTAGTCTATGAGGTCCTCTTTGATCAGTGAGTCCATCAGTTTCCCTACTGTAGAGGTTAGACTGACAGGCCTGTAATTCCCTGGTTGCTCCTTATCCTCCCCTTTATGAAGTGGAACAACATCTGCCACCTTCCAATCTCTTGGAACTTCCCTGACCTAAGTGAGCTGTTGAGCAGACATACCAGTGTTTCAGCCAGCTCCCAGTGCTAATTCCCTGAGTATCCTTGGATGCAACTTATCTGGTCCTGGGGCCTTACGTATCTTAAGGGCAGTAAGCCCTTTCAGAACCCTTTCACTAGTAAACAATGGCTGCCCCATTTCCAGGATTCCTTAGTGACTGTTTTGATTCCACTCTCTGGTATGGACCCACTGTCCTCAGTAAAAGCTAAGCAAAAGTAGTCATTTAGGATGGTAGCCATTTTACACATCATCCTCCTCCTCCTCTACCACCCTACCACCCTCAACTAGCCTTTTGATTCCACACACATTTTCCTTTTTTCACTAATATATCTGAACAATTGTTTTTCTCCATTCCTGACTCCCTCTGTGATACGCAGCTCTGTGTCTGCTTTGCCCTCCCTAACGGACCTCTTTGCCTCCCTATTTTTCTGCAGGTAATCCTCCCATTCTAACTCTCTCTGCTTTTTCTTGTATTTATAGAAGGTTATGTTTTTGTCCCTTACCGCTTCCCTGACCCTTGCTGAGAACTACAATGGTCTCTTAAACCTGTTTTTCTTTCTTACTATTTTTATCCATACTTTAGAAGCCTCAAGGTGACCCCTTTAATTACCCCCCTTCTCTCCTCCACACCACCTATGTCCTCCACCCCTACTAACTTATTCCTGACCAGTTCTCTCATCCTTTCAAAGTTAGCCCTTCTAAAGTCAAGGACTTCAGTTCTCATTTGTGGCTTACTGGCCCCTAGGGCCAATTCAAACCAAACAGACTTATTGTTGCTGTTCACCAGTGGCTCCTCTACTCCCACCACTCCAACCATCTCTGAGTTGGTGAGCACCACATCAAGGACTGTGGTCTGCCTGGTGGGTTCCTTAACTAGCTGCACCAGTAGACAGTTTTGGAAGGCATTCAGCAAGGCCTGACTCCTGGCATTCTGGGCCACTGGGACCTCCCACTTGATGTCTGGCAGGTTCAGGTCTCTGAGCACCACTACTTCCCCCTTTGCTACCCCTCTTTCAAGTTCCTCTGTGAGTTCTATGTCCCTTTTCTTCCCTTTCCCAGGAGGCCAATATATCACCCCCAAGCATACTTTCCTGCCTGAGGCTGCTGTGATTTGCAGCCATACTGACTCAGCCTCACCACTACTATGCCTAGTGCATCCATCTTCTACCACCTCAATGCCTTCCTTGACAAAAAGGGAAAATCCTCCCTCTCTACCAGTTCCTCTATCCCTCCTGAACAGTGAATACCCAGGGACTGTCATCTCCCAGTCATATTATTTGTGGCCCACATTTCAGTGATGGCCATAAGGTCCACCTCAGTGTCTGTTATCAGAGCCTGGAACTCCCTGAGTTTGTTACCTAAGCTCCTGGAATTAAGGCATAACCCCTCCCACATGACCCCTGCTCTTACTTTCTTACTTTGCCACTGTAATTTTATTTTTCATGTTTTCTCTCACCATTGTTGGGGCTTTTGCCCTTTGTTTTATCCATCACTACTGCCCATTCCCTTGGTCCTGTAAACACTACTACTGTCTTTGTGCTCTCTTTGCTGCTACAGTCCCCTGAATGTGGGGGAGTACTATCTAGGGACCCCTTCTATTCACCATCCTCCATGGTTACCCTAGATTCATACTCCCCCATGTTAGTTTAACTGTCTGATACAGATGTCAAACTTCTGCCTCAACACGCTGGCCCCCCCTCTCTCATCAGGTGAAGACCATCACACTGAAGAGTCTTCTGTCCCAGAAGTCTCCCCAGTCTCTTAAAAATGATACCCTATGTCACGGCACCAACCCTTAAGCCAACTATTAAACTCTTCTATTTTAGCACTTCTTATCCTATCCTGCCTCCCTTCCCTGCCCCACACAGGAAGGACTTTGGAAAAGGCCAGGGAGGTTGAGTATGCCATCAATCTTTCCCCCAGTCTGCTGAAGTTCAGCTTCACCGTCTCCGCCAATTGGTTTGTCAGATCATTGGTACTCAGGTGTACCAGCATCCTCAGATCCCCCCCACTCCCTCTCCACAATCCTCCCTATTCTTTCTAAATCCCAGATGGCTGATTCTCCAGGCAGGCATTGGATCATCCCCCTTCTATCCGACCCCTCCTCTATCTCCCTTTCTATCCCCCTAATCATTGAGTCTCTGACCACTAGGACCTTCCTGGCAGCCTTACAAAGTGGTTCACCATCTGGAAGGTACTGAGCTGAACAACATCCTTATGACTACCCCTCCCATGTCCCACCACTCTCCATCCCTCTGGACTGTTGGGTCTCTGGGGGAGTGGAGGTGTGGTGGGTGAGCTCCTTCAGGAGAGATGTGAGGAAATACTACTTCACAGAAAGAGTGGTGGCTTCATGGAATACCCATCTAGCCAATGTGGTGGGGGTGAAAACAATGGTGGGGTTCAAGAATGTGTGGGATAGGCAAAATGGACTTGTAGTGCAAAGGAAGGGGGAGGGAGATCAAGTAGGATCTGTGGTGTGAATGTAGGTAGGAAAAAATGGGCAGACTGGATGGGCCAAGCAGCCCTTATTTGTGATCTGATTCTATGTTTCTATAGTGAGGGAATTCAGGACAGTCAGGACAGTCAAGACTGGTCCTCTGACACTTTTACAGCCCAAATTATACTTTGGCAATCTCAAGCTGGTACCAGTTCTGACAACTGTATACACGTTCTCTACAAATAAGCACCACGCATTTAAGTCCTCAGTAATATAGGACTGGATCATCAAAGCCTTACACAGTGTGAAATATTCAGTCTCACGCCTCATCATCATCCAATTTGTCATTGATGATTGTTTAAGTTTGAAATAAAATTATATAGTGCCTACATTTCACAGGACAAAGCTATGAGCTCAGGGTTTTGGCTTCATTGGGGACTGGGAAGCCACCTGGAGGGATGTAGACCTATACTGGTGTGATGGTCTGCATCTGTCCGGGGGGGAACCAGGATCCTAGGTGAGAGGTTTAAATGCTTCATTGGCAAGCATTTAAACTATCCAAGGTGGGAGGCACTGAAAAGGAGCAGGGAAATCCCAGTCTACCCCCACAAAACATGGTGATTAGTGACGTAAACACCAAGGTAGAGAAGTTATTAGTGAGCAGAACAGAGGTAAATGTAAAAAAAGGCAAAGGCAGTAAGGACAGGAATGGGGCTAAAAGGGGTAAGGCTATCAAAAAGTGGAGGGTGATGAGTACCAATGCCCATAGTCTGTGTAACAAGCTCCTGAACTAGTGGCCTTGATGGAAGAGGGTTGCCTGGATATTGTGGCAGTCGCAGAAACATGGTACACGAGAACCATGACTGGGATGTCAACATACCAGGATACACAATCTACAGGAGGGACAGGGAGGGTAAAAGAGGAGGAGGAGTAGCTCTTATGTAAAGGAAGGGATCAAAGCAACAGAACTAAAAAGTAAACAGGGAGCAGATGAGGCACTTTGGGTCACCCTGGAGACAGAAAATGGCACCACAATCCGCATGGGGGTTGTATACAGACCCCCATCTCAGGGGGAGGGAATGGACAAGGAGATGATAGAAGGCTTTCTTAGAATGGCAGAAAAAGGGGAGATATTGTTGATGGGGACCTGAATATGCCAGATGTTAACTGGAGCACCTTTGCTGCAGGCACATCCAAGAGCAGGGTCATTCTTGATGCCCTACAGGGGGCATGCCTCAGACAGCTAGTGTTGGAACCCACTCAGGAGGAAGCAATCTTAGACCTGGTACTCTCAAATGGGGATGAAGAAAGAATCTCAGATTTAGAAGTGGGTAGCCATCTGGGAACAAGTGACCACCAAACAGTGTGGTTCACGATAAACAGCCATACAATCAAGCCATACAAAACCAAGAGTACTGGACTTTAGGAGGGCTGACTGTGAAAATGAGAGAGTGCCTCAGAAAAGCACTAGCAAACAGGCAAGAAGGAGGGGTGGAGGAACAATGGGGAGTGTTCAAAACAGCCATCACAGAGGCAACAAGCCTTTACGTAAAGCAAATCAATAAAACACAACAAAAGAAAAAAATGCTATGGTTCTCAAAAGAAGTGGCAGGGAAGGTTAAGGAGAAAAGGTCAGCATTCAGGAAATATAAGGAAACACAGAAGGAGCAGGACAAAGAACTTTATCAGTTAATGCAGAAAGAGGCTGGGAAGGCAGTCAGAATAGCAAAGGCCCAAACCAAGGAAAGGATAGCCAATTCTGTTAAGAAGTGGTATAAGACCTTTTATAGGTACATTAGGGAGCGAAGAAAGACCAAAGGAGGGATACTGAGGCTTAATAAAGGGGAGGGAATGTGGGTAGACGGTGACAGTGAAAAGCAGGGATACTGAACAAATATTTCTGCTCAGTATTCACAAAGGAAGAGGAGGGGGAGTTACCTAAACCAAACAAGAGAAACACTCTGAAGATGGGGGTCGATACTAGTCCATTTACAGAAGAAAGGGTTCTGAAAGAACTAATAAAATTGAAGGTGGACAAAGCAATGGGGCCTGATGAAATTCACCCAAGAATTCTAAAAGAATTAAGGGTAGAACTAGTGACACCGCTGACTACTTTCTTTAACAAATCATGGGGAGGATGGGATGGTACCTGAGGACTGGAGGAGGGCAGATGTGATTCCTCTTCACAAAAGTGGGAGCAGGACAGAGGCAGGAAACTACAGACCAGTTAGTTTAACCTCATTGGTAGGGAAAATGATGGAATCACTTCTGAAGGAAAGAATTGTTGAGTACCTAGAGGTCAGTAGGGCACAGGGCCCAAGACAGCATGGATTCACGATGGGAAGGTCATGTCAGATGAATCTAATAGATTTCTTTGACTGGTTGACCAAAGTAGTAGACCAGGGAGGGGCTGTGGACATGGCCTACCTAGATTTTAGCAAGGCATTTGATACAGTCCCACACACAAAAGATTAATACACAAGTTAGCCAGCCTTGGAATGGGTCCCAAGGTGGTAGCCTGTATAAAAAATTGGCTAGACAGCAGGACGCAAAGGGTAGTAGTAAATGGAGTACACAGTGAAGAAAGGAGGGTTACTAGCGGGGTACAGCAGGGTTCAGTACTGGGACCAGTCATTTTTAATGTCTTTATAAGTGATATTGCAGAGGAACTGGGAAGGAAAAGTATGTCTCTTTGCAGATGACACAAAGATCTGCAACAGGGTTGATACACAAGATGGAGTGGAAAGGATGAGAAGGGACTTGGCAAGGTTGGAGGAATGGTCAAATGTATGGCAGCTCATATTCAATGCAAAGAAGTGCAAGGTAATGCACATGGGAAACAGAAACCTAGGGGAAGCGTACACAATGGGGGTGAGATACTGACAACAGTAAAAATGGGAATGGACCTGGGGGTAATTATATCAGATGACCTAGGTAATTATATCAGATGACCTAAAAGTGGGCAAGCAATGTGAGAAGGCAGTAAGGAAGGCTGGGGGGATACTGGGATGCATAGGAGGAGGCTTCAACAGTAGAAAACAGGAAGATGTTATCCCTCTGTACCAACAGTTGGTGAGACCCCATCTGGAGTACTGTGTGCAGTTCTGGAGACCCCATCTCCGCAAAGACATAGACAGAGTGGAGGCTGTCCAGAGAAGGGAAACCAAAATGGTGCAGGGTCTGCACCAGAAGACATACTAAGAAAGACTAAAGGAGCTTAATATGTATACCCTTGAGGAAAGAAGGGAGAGAGGAGACATGAAAGAAACTTTCAAGTACCTCAAGGGAATCAACAAAGTCCAAGAGGGTAGCATCTTCCAGAAAAAGAGATGTGCAAGAACAAGCAGGCACAATTTGAAAATAGAGGGGGGACGGCTCAGAGGTAACGTGAGGAAGTATTTTTTCACAGAGAGGGTGGTGGATGCATGGAACAGCCTCCCCGAGGAGGTCGTGGAGTCAAGAACAGTGGGGGAATTCAGGGATGCATGGGACAGGCATAAGGCAGTCCTAGTGGGGGGTAGGAGGAGGTAAGCTGTTGGTTAACTAGGATCTGCAGCTTATCTGTTAGGTAGGAAAATAGGCAGACTAGTTGGGCCAAGCGGCCCTTATCTGCTGTCAAATTCTATGTTTCTATGAGTTCTCTTCATTCTTTGCCGCTACTGCCAGTACCCTATCATAGAGTCCTGTGAGTGCAGTCTTGAGTGGAGGTATTGAACATCAGTGATGTTGTGGTTTGTGTCAGGGTTTACATAAGGGCACTTCTTGTGAATGGACTGCTTTATTATTTAAAATAGAAGGCAGCAGATAAATGCACCCCTTGTGGACAAGAAGGGGCAGCAGGTGGGATCTCACAATGCTGACTTAAAGAAACAGGAGATAGGATGAGGGAGGGTGGTTTTACAAGGGGAGAGGGAGGGGATTTATTTTCCTCCGGAGCCCTACATTGGGAATGGTTATGTTCAGATCTGCATGTGAATGTTCACAAATGTATTTATTTAGTTTCCGTTGACCAGGTGGGTGCGCTAGACTAAAGCACTGCCTATTTTCAGGCACAACCCGGGAGGGTTACAGACAAAGCGAAACTCAAAATCACAGACAATGTGAAGGCCAAAATATAATGGTACAGAGACATCAGACATGGTAAGCAAAGAAATCTAGAGCAACATGTAACACTTGAGCAGTGCAGGGGTATAAGAAAGCAAACAAATAAGTGCTGAAGTAACATGGGATGTAACAGATCAGTTCTGAAAATACAGACCGTCAGGTACACACGCATTTATCATTGACCAGAAGGAGTTTCTGAAGATCATTCTTGAGAATTGGGTGAGACTTAATGCATCTAATTGCCGTTGGAAGGGAGTTTCAGAGTTTGGGTACAAACACTGAGAAAGCACGTGCTCCGATCTTTGTGGCACATTTAGGGATGTCGAGGAGTGACTTGTTCGTTAACCTCAGGGAGTAAGCTTGCGAGGTGTGCCTCAACATGCTGGCAAGTGACTCAGGTACACCAGCTCTAATAATATTATCTACGGTACAGCCAGCAGTATACAGTCGGTAAGAGGATGAGGAGAGTCAGCCGAGGCTAGCGTAGAGGGCACAGTGGTGGGTACGCCAGGGCACAGACAGGGCAAATCGACAGATGTTATTCTAGCATATGTTCTATTTACTTAACACCCCTTTATTAACCTCCACATAAGATAGAGTACACCTTGGGCAATGGCCAGCCTGTCGTCTGCAGTTAGATTGTATCTAGTCTTATAAACAAGGCCAAGTTTTGTGTTTACAGTTTTGCAGATAGTTGCCATACGGAGGTTAAAATCTAGGAAAGAATCTAAACTGACTCCAAGATACCTAAATGAGTCAACAACCTCAAATGGGGAGCCCCAGAACCACATATAGTTAGGGTGGAGGCAGAACCAAAGAGCATCATGAGTGTCTTTTCAGAGTTCATGAGAAGTTTGTTGTGTGTTAGCCAGGGCTGGATGATAGCAAAATCCTTATTCAGGCTTGTATTGATGTCAGCTATATCTGCAGCACTAGTGTATAACATCATGTCTTCAGCGTATAATAGGGAGGAGCAGGAAGCAGCCATTTTGGGTAGCTTGTTTAGAAACACCAAGAACAGTAGAGACCCAAGAATGTATCCCTGAGAAACACCAACACTAGTAGGGGATAGACCAGATTTTATTTTATTTATTTCGACAAACTGCAGCCTACCAGTGAGTTAGCTTTCAAACCAGGTAGAGGTAGCGCATGAGAAACCCAAGGCGTTCAGTTTATCAAGCAACAAGGAGTGATCAACAAGCTTAAACACCTTGGATAGATCAACGAAAACTGCCCCAGTAAGCATGCTTTCGTCCATGGCCATAAAGGGGCCACAGATCCAAACTGCAATGCACACACCCATGTACAGTGAACCCCCTGACTATGCGTCATTTTCATGGCATGTTTGACTATCAGTTTCCTGTTTGTTATCACTTAGTCAGTGGAAAAAACACTGATTTCATGAAAAAAAAAAAATAATTTCGTGAAAAACCATTGGATTTCATAGAAAAACTATTGAGTCAATGAAAAATAAAACATTCCTTTATTTGGTTATTATTTACCAGATAAGTACTCTGGACAATTGAATGCCTATTATCAGGTACAACCCAGGAGAATACAATTGTAGATATAAGACAGTGAAGATTGTCATATCCAATGTAAGTAATCTGTGAAAACAGAATCACAAGAATAACAAATAAAAGGCAAAAAACTATTTAGTAACTATAGCAATAGCTGCTAAACAGTAAGCCAGTTGATGCAAAACAAATTAGGCTTACTTATAACTAATGATATAGCTAGAGGGAGTTGCAAACTTAGTACTCAGTGGGACTAGAAAAAGAAGAGGGAGGAACTGAGCTGTCACCCGGGGAGACAAAAGCTACCCAAGTGGGGTAGTGGCATGGCTTAGGCACAGTCACAGACAGAGGAGATGAGCAGATGTTCAGCTGGCACAACACAGATGCGCTCCACTGTGCTGTTGTGTCATTCGTGTTGATCGGCGCTGTGTTTGGAATAGATGCAGTTACCCCAGGTGAGTGGAACAGGCAATCCTCTTTTACATCATGCTGAAGAAAACAAAAGATTAAGTGTATCATTCAAGGGCTATACAGCCAGTGAAAACATTGCTAGATTTGTATAAGCCCTGAACACTGACATCTCTTCAAAGAGAAATGTAGGAGGTAGCATGCAACAGACAACGAAAAACAAGCATAATAAAAATAAACAGAGAAACAGGGAAAAAAAGATACTGTCAGCAGATAAAAGCCTTGTAACCCATCCAGTCTGCCTACAGCTCAACTTGTGTGGCTTACTATTACACGTTATGTCTTCATAGCTGTCTGAGTCTGGCAATATGCAATGACCATTAATTAAATGCACAGTATCCAAACCTAATGAAAGATCCTGCTATATTGTAAATCAGTATTGCAGGCCCAGCACATAGGTATATAGGCAGTACAAGGAAACTAGAAGTAATGTATGGAATTGCCAGTAGTTTCCTGTAATATGCCTGAAAACGGAACCATTTTTATTGGTACTGTATGATCTCAAGTATCATGGAATCAGTTTGTGGGGGATCTGTGGATGTGTAGAATACAGTATACTGCTTGCAAGAATTGAATGTAGTTCTGGTAGATGTAATATTCCTTTTGTTGTAATATTTCTAAAACTGAAATGGAGCACAACAAAGCTCCAATAAGATTTTCAAGATTTTAAATGGAAGTATGGCATCATCTGAAAACAGAAAAAAACACTAGAATACGCTGAAAAAAGTGGCTGCTTCTAAGACGCTGAGGCTAAACTAGATCTTAACGTTCCTGAAGGTTTCCCTGTACTTGGTAAAAGAAAATCTCGCTAGCTGACAGATGTAAGATGGCCATTATGAATAAGCCGAGAAACACTTTATCAGTTTTTGTTTGTTCTGTTGCCATAACCCAGACCTTAGACAAATATGATACATTAGAAAAGTGCTTTCAAGTTTTCTTTGGAGGCTCTGGGATTGCATCCCTCCAATTCCCACTTCCAGCAGCAACCTTGAAATGTCAGGACGGGCAAACGGCCGCAGCTGTTAATGCACTTGAACTTGAAACACCCCGGGTCCCTTTTTCCTCCCTCTGATTTCCTGTACAACTGATGTAACCATGTTCAGTCATTCAGTCAAAGATTAACAAGGCTGGTGTCCACAGTCTTACTCTGCCAGAAGAAACATCTTAAAATTCTGTTAGAAATACAAGAAAAAAATGTTTTGATGCTGAGTCATTATCTACCTGTCTTTCTGTCTAACTGTACATATTGGTCTGTTAATCTATCTGTCCATCTCTCCATGCATTCAACAGCAAAAGCTAATGTTTAAAATGTAATTGGCCTAATGTCAGTGTTAACATCATGTACGTGTACTTACCACATGTGCAGATCCCTCTTGGACCTCTGAGCAGGTGTCACCTCCAGGATAAGTATGCACTGCTGGAACAACTGTAAAAGGGGAGCCCCCTTACTTATCGTGAAGAAGAAAGCTATTTTTTTTTTTACTGTCATGAGGACTTGTTGTGGGACTAGGTGTAGATGCCCACTACGCCTCCAGAGAAGTAATGATTATTTTTATGAAAAAAAAAAAATAAACTTTATGGGGAAAAATCAGTACAAGAAAAAAAACATAGAAACAGAAACATTGACAGCAGATCAGTAGGAAACAACCCCATTGACTTCAACAGGACCATTTTTCAAATATTTAATGTTTTATACTGGTTAATGTTTAGACGTAAATGGCTCTGTATGTGATTGGGGCCATGTTAAGTGCCATTTATGAGTTGTCAGCTAATGGCAATCCACAGAGAAGCCATTTCACTGACCTTGCATGTGGCATTTGATCACTGTCCCAAACTGTTCCAAACATGTGAGTGGAGCTCCTTAATGAGGCAGGAGAAAGCTGGGGGGGGGACTAGGGAACTGGGCTTCAAAAGGAAGTCTGAATTGGTCAGAAAGTGGACCCATATCTCTAATCTCTGTTGCAGCAGGGGATTATGGAATATGCCCATCCATGGCCAGGACAGCCACATCTCCTGAAGCTGTGGCCTGTTTTAACTAGAAAGCTAAATGTTAACTGAGTGTAGCTTGCACACTGGGGAAAGTTTCTAAGAATACTTATTGGAGAACAGTTTTTAAACATTTCCAAAATTGTCATAAATTTTGCAAAAGTGGTAATTTGTCTCAGACTGAAAGCAGAATTTTCATTTTCTCACAGCACTAATTCATATATTTAAGACTTTACAGACTAGGCTAGCTTCATGAGATGAAACACAGCATGGCTCATTTGGCAGCACAACAGCCTCTGGTCCGGAAGGCCTTGGGTTCTAGTCCTAAACTGAGAATGGGACTCAAAGTATAAATGCTGGCAGCTAAGGGCAGTACTAGGGAGATGTTGTACTATTAGGGTATGTCATCCTTCAGATGACATAGAAGCAGAAATTGTCAACAGAAAAGGACCTCTTGTTCCACCTAGTCTGCCCTATATTCCCTACCTGCTATGCTGCCAGAAACCCTACTTGAGCTATGCCTTACTCCCCCAGCCCTGTTACTAAGGCCCCTTGCGTCTGCCCCATATGTGCTTGAAACCTGCTATGAATGCTGTGATGAATTTTTAAATTCCGGCAGAATGAAATTTCACGGAATTTTACCGGAAATGTAACGGTGGAATTACACGGCAGAAAAATGCAGAATGAGTTTTTCTGCACATTTCTGTGGAATTTTATTCTGTGGATCTCAATATGTTCTGTGGAAATAGTTGAGGAATGATTTTCTGTGGAAAAAATGGTGTCCACTGAATATTTTTTCTGAGGACCACAGCAGGCGGAATTCTGCAGAAGAACCAGCAAAATTCTGGCTGAAATTCCACTGGCAGAATGGTCCTTCTGCATAATTCATCCTGCTGTGGTCCTTTGGTAGCAAGAAAACATGGATGTAAACCATGCAGAGTTAATTTTTTTGACTTGGGGCTCTTAAAACACCAGGGCTGAATGGCAAATTTGAGATCAGTCCTTTCCTAAAGAAAAAATAATAAGGAATAGGGGCGATAACTCTTTGCCATGTTTTTTGACCTCCCCCCCCCACACTTATTCACACTGACATTAGAATGGTGTATGGGGACTGTTCACCATATGATTATGTTTATGTTAAGTTGATTCTATATCGCTGTATTGTGTGACAGGAATTATATCCACCACAGTGAAGATGCCATAATAAATTTGAATGTGATTGGTGGATGAAGTACTATACTTATAAACCACCTGATCACACATCTGTTTATCCTGTGACAAAGCCCCTAAAGAGGTGAAATGTAAAGAGTGGTGGTTTAGCCACCACCTTCTGTTTGTTTGTCGCAGTGGTGTTTGATACCTTGTACATAAAATAAATTGGGTTTTTCCTGAGGAAATTATGTTTAGCTTCCTTATTCGAGGGGTGAGTGCTCTCTTTAATAGTCTCTTGTACATATTTAATTCCATGAGTCTTTCCTCGTGGGTCTTCTGATGCAGGCCATACACCATTTTGGTTGCCCTCCTCTGTACTGCTTCCGCCCGTTCTATGTCTCTCTGGAGATGGGGCCTCCAGTACTGGACACAGTACTCCATAAAAGGCCTCAACATCGATCTATACAGGGGTAACACTACATCCCTCTTCCTGCAGGTGATACCCCTCCCTATGCACCCCAGCATCCTACTTGCCTCTTCCACTGCCTTATCACACTGTTTTTCTACCTTCAGGTCATCAGCTATGATGACCCCACCCAAGTCCCTTTCCTGATTTGTATTTGTCACCATCTCCCCCCATTTGGTATGCTGCCCTTGGGTTTTTGGGTCCTATGTGCATAATTTTGCACTTTTTGGCATTGAAGCCTAGCTGACAGAATTTTGATCAGTTTTCCAGCTTTTTCAGATCATCCCACATTCTTTTCTGCCCCCCCACCCCTTGGAGATGTTTAACCAAGGTCACTTCTGCCCATCTTTTATGCTGTCCTGGTGGGTGTCCAGTTGAAAGTACAGTATGAGAACCCAAGGCACTTTTTGCAAGAGACAGGGATTTTCCTCAATGCCTGGCCCAAATTCCACTTCCATAAAACTGGTTTACGCAGTTGAAATAGCTACCACCACACATTTGCATTCATGTCACATTCTATCGCTAATTGCTTCTAAGTGCTTTGTGATACAGTATATAAGAAAAGCATTATATAAATGTTATGCAAATGCAAATTCTTCCTCGTTGTTAATTCCTCTTCTTCATCTCATTATTAGAAGGTCCCTATGGATATCATTTACAAAGACTGTTACACCATTCACAATAGTTAGTAAACTAGGAACGGAAATGGAATGAGAAAATCAAGCCCAAATGTCCTGAATTTCACTGCATTTAAAACACTGTGGGCTAGCATTTTAAATGCTGTGGGAACTAAGTCCCATGCTGCAGCCTCAGCCACAGGACAAAATCTCCTCACCTGAAGAGGTTTGTATTTTCAGCCAGCACAGCTGCAGGGGACATTACGCCCAGTCCCACCGGGCATAACACTTCCCCGCAGCTGTGCCGAAAAAAACGTCCGCAAGCTGCCATAAATCATGGAGTCTGTCGCAAACCAGCTCCACTTTTGAAAATGCCGCAGCTGTGGCAAGAACTGCAACTCCACAAGGGGAGACCCGCTTGTGCCATTTCTTCCCTGCAGCTGCAGGATTTTCGAGGGTTTTGAAAATGCGACCCTGTATTAGTACCCAAATGTTGCTCAGATTCAGTGACCTGGGTATTTGTTCTCCAGGAACTGGGCTTTTCTGCAAGAATTAATTCTAATTGCACAACTCCTCCCAAAAAATTAATAAGAAAATCACCTTCCCACATCTCCTCAGCTGCCCCATCCCCCCCCCCAATCCCCAGTACCCGTAAATGTATTTAAAATTACTCTCCACATCCCCAGCTATGCCATCCACCCCATCCCATGGCTTGAACCTTTCATTAACCTCCCCGACATCTTACCACTGCAAGCAGGGTCCAGCACTGATGGCATGCTCTGACACCCATTGATCCATTCCTGTGCATTATCGCTTTCTCATCATTATGCTGACACAGTGTATTTCACCCTCTATCTCCTTGCAATCTACAGCAAGAGAAAAATAGATATTCCTAATTTGGAGGGTCAGAAGACAAATAAGATAGGATATTCTAAGCTGGATGAGGGTTGCAAACCAGTTTGATGACTTGTAAACACCCCCTAGCTCCCACAAGTGAGGTAGGAGTGCATAGTGCCATATTGGATGCCACGGTTAGCAAGTCACGAACCCTTTTGTAAGTGACCCTAAAATATGCTAGTGTGCATATGCAAAGCAGTTGGAAGAGTTATACTGTACTCGGGGAAAAATGAATGACTGCAGAGGATGCATGCTTGCTATTTATTCAAACATAACAAACACTGAGCTTTTTATCAGAATTACACTTCAGAGGATGCTGAACAAAACACTGCTGCTCCGACCAATCTGGTCTTCATTGGGAAGCACTGAGCAGAGCCTCAAGTCTTTATTCACCATATATTTTTTTTAAACTTGTTTAGTAAGGTTCAAGCATGCATCATAAACACATTGCAGTTTTCCATGTTTACAATGTTGAAAGGACTGGAAAGCAGAGTCAGTGCACGCAGGCCCCACCAATGGTTAGCCAAACAATACAGCTTCAAAATCACAGTATTTGGTGTAGCTCAGGAGACTATGTGATCAAGTTGCTATAGGTGTCCTTAGCCATAGTATGCATCATACAGATCCCAGTAAGGGGTGGCCCCAGCCATTGCCTCCTTCCCCCCTTTGCCCTACATCAAGGTTCAGCTCAGATATGTGTAGTGCCCCAGGGTTGATGTCCTCTCGTGCCCTACAGGAAGGGAGGGCATGTTTAAATAGGGTACCCAGCTCCAGCACAGTATCCCCTGTTAAGCCCCTGCAGGGTTTGCTTCAAATTTATTTGGGGAGGGGTTGTTCTTTGCCCTTGCATGCCACCATTTATTAGACAACCTCCCCATTACCCCATTACTAGGCATTAGGAAAAGAAAGGGAAAGGGGAAATTGTTTAACCAGGAAAGGCACACTAAGCTGAAGCTTGATTCTAGGTGCGACCTGGGAGCACAAGGAAGTTAAGTGACTTGCTCAGGGTCACACAGTATGCAAGTGGAGGCTGGTGGGATTCAAACCCAGGTCTCCAGGTCTGCAGCTCAGTGCCCTTAGCCACTACGCTATACTGCCCTGGTGGTTCCCAGTACGTGGGCAGCAGGCAGGCACAGTGGGGCTCATGAGGATTCTGGAATGGAATCCTCAGCCCTTTCACATGGCAGCAGCCATTCAGTTAGTGAGTTAGCTCTATAGAAGAGAATGGCAGCAGCAGTAGGAGTGGGGGAGTGACTGGCCAGTCTGCAGGGCAAAGCCAGTAAGGGAGTGACTTATCTGCTAATCATGCATCCTTCCTGTTATCCCAGCAGGTCCAGAATGGCAGTGGCTCCCTCCTGCTCCTTCATTGCCACAGCAGTGTGGCAGTTCCTGAGCCCTGAGCAGCGGTGGTAAGAGTCTGTTGGGCAGGGCAGCAGTGAAAGGTTATTCCCCCTGTCAATTCCATTAGGAGCAACTTAAGTGTAGGTTAGTGGGAAGAGGTAGGTTCCAGTCCTCCTTCCTTCAGCAGCAGCATCCTGGCCCAGATGGAACTGGACAGCAGTGTGATTGGTGGCATAGTCAAAGCTAGGTGCTGGCCCGCTGGAAAAAACAAACTTTGTTATGTTTTTTCTAAATAAATGAACTCTTACACCTCCCCATGCCATGGAGAGTGGCATGTCCACATGGGGCAAGCGAGACCCTGAGGAGAAGGACCCCCTACAGGGCAAACAAGCGAGTATCCATATGAACAAATATACAGTACTGCCAGGAGGCCACTGGCAAGTGAACCACCAATGAGGCGGAGTAAATCAAGGCTCACATATGCTCCATAAAATAGATCGGGAAGAGATAAAGGAGCACAGTGGAAATCACCAGCCTTTAGTGGTGCCTCTGGGAGAGCCCACATCTTTTTTGTAAACCTTTTGTTTTCCCTGGATGGAGTACTAGATTTGCTTCATTCCCATTTTCTCCAAAAGATAATTACACCATTTGGCCAAAGCTGGCATCATTTCTCTCAGCCACTCCTGGGCAATTAGCTTATCTGCAGTGACCAGTCCCAGAAGGCACAAGGGGTTGTAATATCTGGGATGGTGTTTCCCCAGTAGTGGCAGTCCCAGAAGAACAACATACACTACCTGTCTGTAGGGGTTCCCCCAAGATGTTAGCCAATATTTCTACAACCCTGGCACAAAAGTTGGAAATCTTGGGACATGCCCATGCTAAATGGAAGAAAGACCCCTACCCCATCCTGCACTTAGGTCATCTATCTGACCATGAGGGATCAATCCTGCATGCCAGTACTGGTGTGTAATATATTCTTTGTAGAAAGTTAAACTTTAATTTGCTGCAGGTGGCTACTTTTAGAACAAGTGAGAATTGTATTTATCGCAGTCTTCCAGTATCGCTCAGATAGTGGCGCGATCCCCCCAGGTTCCTGGCGCAGTGACTTCTGGTAGAGGCAGTCTGCTCCATGTCTCCTTTTCCTAGTATATTGCACACTTATTCCAGAGATGTGGTGGTTCCCTTTACCGAGATAAAGAGGTCTTTCAGAGGGGAACTCTGTAGTGAACACTGCAGCTTGTCTACTAAGGTGTCAATCTTATGCCTCAGGTGGAGATATACAAAGAAAGACATCCTTTAGTATAAGACTGTACTCTCCAGCCAGATCCTGGAAGGATTACAAAGTGGTTCCTTCATATAGTTGGGATACCAAATCTAGCCCTTTTGCCTCCAAGTCAGTTAACTGCTTGACAGTTAGCTAGGGAGGACTCCTCCCCCAGGATACCCTCCTGATATTTGCAGATGGAGGTAGGCTGGTATCATGTCTGATGAGTTTGTGGGCACTTATCCAGACCCTGGTTGTGGTCCTAGTGAATAGGTTAGCCTGTGCCTTCAGGGCACCCAAAGCTTTTGCTGAGGACAGGATCGTTGTTATGAAGGAGTCCCACCTTTCTTCTAATTCCATGGAGACCCAAGCTGGTTTGATAGAAACCTGTGGGGATGCATCCTTTAGAAAAGCGAGCTGTGCTGCCAGAAAATAGTGCTAGAAATTGTGGAGGACCAAGCTACCTTCCCCCTCTGGTCTCTGCAGCAATACCAATCTGAGCCTCGTTCACCCACCCTTCCACAGGAATGATGTGATATAATCTCTGGCTGCCATGAACATCTTTTGGGGGATCCAGCAGGGTAACACTTGGAACATGTATAAATATTTTGGCAGGATGGATATTTTTTAATTGTATTCACCTGTCCCATGTGTATCATGGGGAGATTCTTTCATCTCTCGCAATCCGCTTTAGTGGTCTTAAAGGATACCTAAACAACATTTTGACAACAAACTATTCAAAAATCTGACTCTGTAGGTGACTAAAGGAAAGGCTGCTGTATTCATTGATACTAAAACTACATTTATACAATTTACCTAAATGTGGGTCTAGAGCATTTGAAAATTGTAAAATCAGCCTTCCAATTAAAAAAAAACTGCCTTCCCTGCTTCCTAAAATGGATACCAAATGTGTTAAGTGATGACATCATTGGAGCTAAAGTCAGAGAGATATATGGCTCTCTATAGTGTGAACTAGTTTTTTTCCCCTTTGTATATAATTGTTTCACCCAAATGGTCAAAACCATGTGCATTATTTTGTATAATACACATGTTAGGCCATGGTTCTGTTTATTTTGTTTACTTTTGCATGCTGAAATTGTGTTTTAATCCAACCAACTTTCTCTGTGGCAAACCACAGTGCAGTACAAATCTTGAATAACCTGGTGGTCTGGTGGTTATGGAAGATCTAGTATGCTACAGTGGGGGTGCTGGGGTGGTGTGCATGCTTAATATGCACTTATTAACATTTTAATTAAACCTTCATATTTTCTGCTATTATTCTTTTCTAGTATGTTTGCGACAGAACCTACACATGTAATACATAGTTTGAATGTAAATATTTGTACAATCATTTCTTCAACAAAGTGAAATGCAGCAGCAGCAGCAAGTATGTTACAATGTGTGTGTGGAGGGTATAGCCACACCCTTCACCGCCTCCTAGATCCACTACTTTTTTGTAGCAAAGTTCTTATGCAGTCCAAAATTAGTGCTCATACCTTCAAATATATACTTGTCTTGTCTTCTTTTTCCATGGGAAATAATAAGAATAAGAATGATAATCGGCATTTATACTGCTTCCAGAGTCCCTGCTTGCCCTTCCCTACCCTTTCTTCCCTATCTCTTCTTCTCACTTCCCCCTAGCCCCCGCCACAAATACCCTAATTCCTGACCTGTCACTTCTCCTACCCGTATACCCATGTCCTCTGCCCTCCTCCTACCTTAGCACTCCCCCCACCCTCTTCCCTTTCTGACAGTGGCCCTCCAGCCTGCTTACTCCTCTCCTGTCTACCCTATACTGTCCCTTCTCCACCTGTGCTTTCCTGAGATCCTAGTCTTACATAGTCTCTCCTTATGAATCAATGTAACTGTCCTACTTCTGTCTTTCTTGTGAAATTTTGATACCATGTAACTAGTTTGACATTTGTATGTTTGTTACCTTCTATTATTGACATGGAACCTTTGTTAATGAGCTGCTCTTGCTCAACAGTAATGTAATCCGAGAGTCAAATAAATAAATAAATATAGTGCTTTTCATACACATTATATTCCAAAGTGCTTTACATGCAATATTTGAGTGGTAGTGAAGTGACTCAATGTGTAGTGGCAGACATTTCACACATTAATATCCACACTCAGCCTTGGACAACTGCATGAACTGGTTTTATGGGAAGGGGAATGTTGGCCAGGACAATGGGGTCAGGTTGTGATCGTGATGCTGACAGCCCCACATCTTATATCTCACAGTAATCTGCTCATATTCTCTCATTCTGTCTTCCCCTACCCTGAATATAGCAGTACCTTGCAAGATTGGCCTTCTCAGTCCCTTCTACTGTAGCATTTATTAATTCTTCACTACTCCTCCTCACACCAACAACTGGTAAGCTCATCACCCTTCTGCATCATGAATGCGAGTAGTACAGTCCCAATTTTTTTTGACATATCAAATATAAACATATCTTTCCAGTAAGTCAGGCTGATAGCAGCAGGGAACAAGGGAAATGATGGGCTTTCCTATCCTTAAAAGATCTAGGCTACCTTTGATTAGGCACTATTAAATGATGGGTGAGCGCGTCATTATGCACGTCATTTAATAGTGCCTAATCATAGGTGGCTTAGATCTTATATGGGTAGAAAAGCCTATTTTTCCACTTGTGCCATGTTGCTATCAGCCTGGATTATCAGAAGATCGTGTTTATTATTAATATGTAAAAATAACACGGGAGACTGTACTAAACACATTCATGATGTGGAAGGGTAATGAGCTCACCAGTTTTTGGTGTGGGGAGCAGATGAGAAAAATGAATGCCAGAGAAGGACTGAAGAGGCCATTTCAGCAGGGTGCAGCTATATTCAGGTTAGTTGAAGACAGGAAGGAGGACGTTGAGCAGATCACTGTGAGATCTGAAATGTGGGTCTGCCAGCATCGTGATCACTACCTGACTGTAAATGACAGTAGCCAACAATGACAAATACTCAGAGTGGCAGGGCTGCATCTAAAGTGTTACTTGAATTCAGCGTAGGAAGATTACCTTTGGGTGGGGGGGGGATGTTAACATTTGTTAAGACAGTATTGAGGGAGTTGCGTATCGCTCATTCAGGATTTGGAAGGGTTGTAGCCAGCCAACTCGTATTGTGGAGTAGAGCACAGAAAAGTAGTTGAGAAGAATTGTTAGGAACTGTCCTGCTGGGTTCTGCAGATCACAGGTAAAGGAGTGGACTGACACTGGAAGTCAGGTGAATTCACTCAAGGTATTAGTATGCCTCTCCTGCTAATAATATTGTTACCCATTGTACTGTAAATGCAGCCCTTATGAGGGCATGAGCAGCAATTTTTCTGGCAGGTCATTATTAGGGCTGTAATTAATTCATGGGGGTCACAAATTTCATGATTACAGTGAAATTTGCCGATTTTCTTAATGCCGTGAAATTGGTTGACCCCAGTGAAAATCCTCAATTCCATCGCATTTAATCATATTTCTTACCCAGGCGTCACACATAACATAACTGGGCAGCAGAGAAAAATGAGAGATAGCAGGTTCAGCTTTGGCTCCCACTGCAGAGAAAGTGCACCTGAACATAAAGAGCATGACTGTCCCAGCAGTCCACCCTTGAACACCCCCCAGCAGCAACAAGGCACCCACGGGTGCTCCACCAGTTCAACTCCTGCTACTGGGGGCTGATTAGAAGATTGGCGGCTACAGTCACCAGTGAAAAGCAAGGTAGGAAAACCGGAATGGCTTAATCAGCTGTTTCAAAAGCTGCTAGAAGGCTTCTGTATGTTGGATGTTGAACACAGCTGAACTAATTAGGGATCCAGTAGGCATTACAGGGGAAGGGGAACAACTAAAGCACACTGTTGTACATAGGTCTAACAAAACATACCCTGCTGATGTGGTGCTGCCTTGAAAGCTCCAGCTCTCTGACTTAATGTAATATTGCAGACTTCACTCTTCTGGAGTGGCAAATTGTTTTATGGTGTTTCACATGCATGAAAATAAGGGGAAACTTGACAAGTCTGCTCTGACTAGGGATCCTACAGCAGCAACATGAGCACTATGAAATTAATGCCTTTTCCCCATGAATGGGACATGAAAATTGCCCATTTTCACTGCCAAAAAATTACAGCCCTAGTCATGATCCTTATTGCTTGGCCCTCCGGGAAGAACTAGTTGTTGGTTAATGAGGCAGGAAAAAAACACAGCAAGGGAACTGTACATACTAACTTCACTGTGCAGAAAGGTGGTGATTCACTCGATGTTTACTGTGGGAGCAGAAGTCAAACACTGAGAAAGTGAACTGGAGAGTGATTTGGGAGGCAATTTTTAACAGTGCCAGCTGATGAAATGTATCGGTATAGATGTGCACAACTCTCTGAGGTACAAGATTACAATTTGAAGTGTGATAATTCTCTTCATGAAACCATAAGCACATACGTGGCCCCAGGTAGTACTAAGACAGGGTATGGATGGTGGGGTGTTCAACAGAAGACAGGCTAGGTGCAGGGGGTTCACATGGAAAAAGAAAGCCTTATTTGTGGATTAACAAGAGAGCATGAGCTTTGGAATTGAACCAGACCAGTACTTTGCTGTGTGACCCTAAGCAAGTCACTCAGTTTCCTTGTGCTCCCAGGCCATAGCTGTAAACAAGCTTTCAGCTTAGTGTGTTTCTCCTGGTTAAAAAAATAATTCAGGGCATCACATAACCACTAGATCATCAGGTATTTGAAGTGTTGTACAGTACTGCGGTTTGGCAAAGAGAAAGTCATCTGGATTGCAAAACATTTTCGGCAAGTTAAAGTAAACAAAATGAACAAAATCATAGCCTAACATGTGTATTGATCAAAATAATCCACACGTTAACACATGGTGTTAATCATTCTGGTGAAACAATTCAAAACAAAGAGGGAAAAGAAGAACTAGTTAGCACTATAGGAATCTATGTGGGTCTCTGTCTCTGGCTCCGATGATGTCATCATGACTCATCACTTAACACACCTGGCAGACATCTTAGGGAGAAACCAAGGCTGCTTTTTTGAAAGTAAAAGGCAGATGTTTACATTTTTCAAAAGCTATGAAACTGCATTTATGTTATTTACAAAAATGCAGTTTTAGCATAAATGTAAACAGCAACCTTTACTTTAACTTGCTACAAAGCCAAATTCTGGAGTTTGCAGTTTTAAAAATCTGCTTGTTTAGGTACCCTTTCAGTACAGGTTTGTAATTCAGTGACCATAAATGGGAGAGCTGCCTGGGGAGCAGAACTCCCAGATACTTCAACTGAGTAGCCAAATTTAAGTGGAAAGCTGCCACTGACAGGAGCGAACTCACTCTCCCTCACCATGGGTAGCCACTCACACTTAGGTCAATTGATATTGTGGCCAAAGATGGACCCATATACTTTAAATAAGGTGGTGAAGTCCTGGAGGGCCGTGGCAGGGTTGGAAAGATAGAGCATGTTGTCTGCAAAAAGTGAGATAATGTGATAGGAACCTCCCAGCCTGAATCCCTCTATATCTGGATTAGATCTAATGGCTGCAGCCAGGTGTTCAATGGTCATGACATATAGAAGGGAGGGAGAGGGGACACCCCAGCCTGGTGCCTCTGGTCAAGCTGAACGGTTCTGAAATGCTGCCATTTATTAGTATTTGAGCTTGGGGAGACTTGTAGAGGGCAACAAACCATGAAATCAGTCACGGTCCCATTCCAAGTTTCTTCAGGATGGCAAACATGAAGGGCCACTCAACCCAGTCAAAGGCTTTCTCCACATACAGTGCCAATAGACCAGACTGAGTGATACACCTCTTGGACCAGGCTCACATCACATTGGGAGATTGTCTGATGTTATTCCTGGCATGCCTCCCCTTGACAAAGCCCTCCTGGTTTTTGTGGATGATGGAGGGCAAAATTACCTCCAACTTCCCTGCAAGCACCTTGGCCACCACTTTATAATGTGCATTAAGCAGCGGGATGTAGCAGTTCGAACCACACTGCGTGGGGTCCATCCCCAGTTTGGGGAGTACACTAATTGTGGCCTGGTACTATGAAGGGGTCAAAGCACCCTTATTTAGAGCTTCAGTCAACATGGCTGTCATGGGAGATCTCAGCTGAGCCCAAAAGAGTTTGTAAAACTCTCTATGCATGCTGTCAGGGTCATGGGTATTTCCTCTCAGAGAGCCTGCACTGCTCTTTCCACTTCTCCCTCTGTGATATCCTCTTTGAGACCTTCCCATACCTGTGGGGAGATTTGGGGAGGGGGATAAGGTCCAGAAACACTTTAGGAGCAGATATTTCATGAGCCACCTCAGTGCTGTATAAGTTTATGTAAAACTGCAAAAAGGCAATTCCTATTTCTTTTTGTTAAACATCATGCACACCCCTCCCCCCACAACTGCAGGATGGTTCTCTTTATCTCAACCTATTTAAGCTACCAGGCCAGCCATTTGCCTCCTCTATGACCCTCAAAGTATTGTTTAGAGCAAGCCAGGAATAGGCTTCTCTCTATCTGTCTAGAGGCATTCAGGGTAAGTGTACTTCTAGCCTTTTTTAGTTTTTAGTACAACTGGGGCATCAAGTTGGGCATGTGCAACTTTTCAAGTCCTCCACTTCCTTTTGTGCCTTGGTTTCCCTTGCCCCATACTGCTTTTTTGTTTGTTTGTGAGATGCATATGAAATAACAACATCCCTAGTATATGCCTTCAAAGCCTCCCACCTAACCTTATCTGATGTATCTCCCTTTCCTTTGACTCTAAAAAGGTATGGAGTGCTTTTTCCATCTTCTGTATGATGAGGTTCTGTTAATAGGCAGGGATCTAGTCTTCCTCTTGGCCCCCCCCCCCAGAAGCATTGATACATCCAATAGTAACTAGTAGGGGTACATGTTCTGATACAAGTATGGTTTGGTAATGGGCCTGTTCTATCTGTTGCATCAGATGAGTAGAGGGTGGTAGGAAAATGGGGCCAGCCATCCACACAAGTGTGGTCTATAGACCACCAGCCCAGGAGGAAGAAACAGATAGGGAGCTGATGCTAGCCATCCAGAGGATGGCAGACAAGGGTGAGGTAGTACTGGTTGGAGACTTCAATATTCCAGATGTGGACTGGAGCATCCCAGCAGCAGCATCAACTAGGAGCAGATTTATCCTGGACTCCCTTCAGGGTGCCTTCCTCAAGCAACTGGTCATGGAACCAACTCGGCAGAAGGCAATACTGGACCTTGTGCTCACAAACAGGGACAGTGTGATGGGGTAAGAGTGGGGAGCACCTGGGGAACAGTGACCACCAGTCACTGTGGTTTAAAATCACAGAAAGAGCAGAACCAAACCACACAAAAACACGTATCCTGGATTTTAGGGGGGCAAACTTTGAGAAAATGGGGAGATACTTGAAAGAGGCATTAAGGGGAATGGGGCAGGAATCAGGGGTTGAGGAACAGTGGGAAGTATTTAAAATCGGGATTACAAGAGCAACAGAATTATGTATTAAGCAGGTTAGCAAGAGGAAAAGGAAGAGGAGACCATTATGGTTTTCCAAAGAGGTAGCAAAGAAAGTGAAAGCCAAAAAGATTGCATTCAGGCAATACAAAAAGACACAGGCAGAAGGGGATAGGGAGAAGTACCAGGAGAAGCAAAGGGAGGCAGGGAGGTCAGTAAGGGAAGCCAAAGCTCAAACAGAAGAACACATTGCAAAATCAGTGGGTAGAGGGGACAAAACCTTTTGCAGGTACATAAGTGAAAAAAGAAAGGCAAAGGGAGGGATAGTGAGACTGAAGGGGGAGGATGGGGGCTGTGTGGAGGATGACAACAGTAAAGCTGACATATTGAACAGGTATTTATGCTCAGTCTTTACTGAGGAAGAGGAGGGTAATGGGTCTGAAGGAGTACAAGGGTGAGAATGGTGCAGAAATGGACACAAGTCCCTTTACGAGAAAGGGTCCTGAAGGAACTGGAAGTAATAAGAGTTGATAAAGCAATGGGGCCAGATGGGGTGCACCCAGGGTCCTTAAAGAACTAAGAGAGGTGGTGGCTGAACCTCTTGCTATCCTGTTTAGCCGATCACTAGAAACAGGGGAGGTACCCAAAGACTGGAGGATAGCAGATGTAGTCCCCTTATACAAAAGTGGGAGCAAGAGGAAGCGGGGAACTACAGACCAGTCAGCCTCACCTCGGTAGTGGGGAAGATCATGGAAGCACTACTGAAGGAGAGATTGGTGGAACATCTGGTTGTCAATGGACTACAGGACCCAAGGCAGCATGGTTTCACCAGGGAGAGGTCATGTCAGACCAACCTCGTTGAATTTTTTGACTGGGTGACTAGGGAGGTGGATCAGGGGGGCAGTGGACATGGCCTATCTGGACTTCAGCAAGGCCTTTGACACTGTGCACATAGAAGACTATTGCACAAACTGGGGGAATATGGGTGTAGGCAGGACAGTAGTGCGGTGGGTAGGTAACTGGCTGGGCAGCAGGACACAGAGGGTGGTGGTAATGGCCGTCACCCACAGAGGGAAGAGTGACCAGTGGGGTACCACAGGGATCAGTGCTGGGACCGGTACTATTCAATATCTTCATCAGTGACATTGCGCAGGACCTAGAAGGCAGAATTTCACTGTTCGCTGATGACACAAAGCTCTGTAACAGAGTAGACACACCAGAAGGTGTAGACAGAATGAGAAGGGACCTGCAGAAACTTGAAGAATGGTCAGGGGTTTGGCAGTTGAAATTCAATGCAAGGAAGTGCAAGATAATGCATATGGGCACAAAACCAGGCACAATATATCAGTTGAGGGTGAGGATATAGCATGCACCAAGCAGGAAAGGGATCTTGGAGTTATCATCTCTGATTACCTCAAGGCAGGGAAACAGTGTGACAAGGCAGCAGGTAAAGCAAATAGGATGCTGGGATGCATAGGCAGGGGCATCACCAGCAGGAAAAGGAGGTCATAATTCCACTATACAAGACACTAGTGAGGGCACCCTGGAGTACACTGTGCAGTTCTGGAGACCTTACCTACGTAAGGACATAGACAGGCTACAGAAGGTTCAGAGGAGGGCAACAAAGATGGTGCATGGATTGCATCACAAGTCCTATGAGGACAGGTTGAAGGCACTGAACATGTACTCCCTGGAGGAGAGGAGGGAGAGAGGGGATATAATAGAGACATACAAGTATCTTACAGGGAGGAACAGGGTGCAGGAATGCACTATTTTTAAGCGAAAAAGATGTTCCAGGACTAGAGGGCATGGATGAAGTTGGAGGGAGGACGATTCAGAGGAAACATGAGGAAGATTCTTCACAGAATGGGTGGTGGACAAGTGGAACACCCTGCCAGAGGAAGTGGTGGGGGCTGAAACAATCACGGGATTTAAGAATGCATGGGATAGACATAAAGGAATTCTGGAGGTCAGGGGTAAGGGGCAACAGACTTCCTGGAAAACATAAACTGAACTTACAAACTTAAATGGGCAGACTGGGTGGGTCATAGGCCCTTATCTGCCAACACTGTCTATGTATCTATGTATCTATGTATGAGATCCAGCCTCATATAGACCTGGTGAGCATGTGAGTAGTAGGAGTACTCAGCAGTGGTGGGGTTGAGGGTTCTCCAGACATCTGCAAGCCCACATTCTGCAACCATATGCCTGACCATATCAGAGTTCTGATGTGGTGGGCATGTGGAGGGTGAAAACATGTCCAGTACTGAGTCCCAGATGGTATTAAAGTCTCAACTATCTGTGAGATTTTGGGGCAGTTGTATGTAGGCCGGTATATGGAAAGAATGATATACATGTACCTCCCCACCTGTGCTTCTACTATTGTATACAGTAGTAGCCACAGACATTGCCAGCTATTTCAAGATATTTCGCAAAATTTCTAAAGAGTTCCTCTCTGCTGCCTCTACTGTGAAAATGGAGAAAGCATGAGATATTTCTGAAAATGTCACAGAAATTTCGGGAAATATCTGGCAGTGTCTGTGGCTGCTACTGTATTGATCCTGCTGGTCTTTAACTTGTTTGACAGTTTGACAGTTTTTAATGCCAGTCCCTACCTGAACCAAATTGCTGTCTTCCTCACCTTCATGTTAAAACAGGAGACTACCAGGGTGCCCCCCCCCAGCTTTGGGCTGTCTTGCTGGCTTCTGCCTCCAACATATGGGTCTCCCAGCGGAGTGTCACATTCCCCCTTCAATTTTTTGAATGTTGCTCGGACTTTCTTTCATTTAACAATGGTTTGCAGGCCATTGGCATTCTAAGTTATGACATTTGTAGTATTCATCTTAATTTACCAAATGTGGCACTCCTGTCTTGATCACCTTCTGGTCCCACCCACCCCACCCTTCTCCAGTCCCAGCATACCAAATTGATCTTGAACCTTCTTTTCCCCACTTAAACCTCTTAACAAAAAACAAACAAACAAAAAAAAAACAGAGCCCTTCTAGCAGAACACAACCATGAACTGTTCCTGAGGGCTCCACCCCCATTCTCCATACCCACAGAGTAAAGTATTCATGCTTTGTCTCCCACCCCCCACCTTCCCTGGGCCAGATAAAGTCCACTTATTCACTGCTACTTTAGTAGTTGAGCTGGTAGGCCATCCATGCTGAAAATACTGTTAATCCTTATACATGTAACATTATAAACCATCCTGTAATTCTTATAAAAGGGGTCCTGGAAGGTGATTCTAGTGATCACCAATAACTAACAGCACTGTGGCAAAACATTATCCCATTTGGAACATCCTAGTAACTTCAATATACCAAGCAAAAAAAAAAGAGTGACAAGAAGAAAAACAACAAAGCAAGAAACAACACACTGTTTTTTTGACTGAATATCTGAGTTTTTATGACCCTACAGTCAACAGCGAGTCAGTGGGAAACATGTGAGATATTTCTTTCACTTGGGTTTCCCGCTTGGTGCAGACAGATCAGGGATACCTGCTTAAGCAGAAAGTTCATTGTCCACGTCACAACTAAGAGCTAGAGCTTATTCATCATAGTAACTTATCCCTTCTACACCCCTTTGCTGTAAGCCCGAACAGCCCTCTAATTCTAGATGCAGACCTTGTGGTCTGTGGCTCAAGCAGAGTTTTAGTCAACTGCCTGGCATTTTGACTGATCAGTATCACAGTTCCCAGGGCTTCTCATATTTTTTTTCATGCTCACACCATACAGCATAGGGGGCAAAATAAGCAAAGTCTATGCATTCAAAACTGAAAAGTAACATAATCAACTCTGCTTTCTTTCCCCTTAGGCACTGCTTCCCACCCTAGTAAAGTTGCTGTGAGAGGCTATAAATGGACCCTCAACCCAGCAGTGACATAAAACCCCAAGATGCACTGAATTTGCAGGAAATGAAGTACTGTCCAGACTATTCAAGTGCTTAGTTCTGTTCTCTGCTGACCCGATTGGCATCCCACAGCTGATTGCTCCTGGTCTATTTATTTATTTTATTTATGAGATTTCGGAGACATACCTTTGAGCAAAGCTCTTTTACAAAGTTTCCACATCAGGTTGACAGACAAAATTAGACACGATTAACAAAATCTCTAGTACAAAGTACACCATCATTTAAGCAAGCATTAGAACCAAATAACCACATATCAGACAAAAACAGGTGGGTAACTAACTGTAGGTGCCAAAGCAATTTTGAGGCAGTTGAAATAATAGTACCCTGGCTGAGTACATTGTCAATGTTGGGGAGATTAGAGTAGGGAGGAAGTAGTGGATGAGGGGATGGGGGTGATGTGGGGTAGGGGATGGAGGAGAAGTCACCCTTTCTGGGGCCAGATCAGTCAGGAGGGGAAGGTGGGGTGGCAATCAAAGGGGAGGGAGTGAGAACTTGTCGGCAAGAGGGGGTAGTCAGAAACAGCTACATTTGGTTTCTGAAACTAGGAGTTATCTCAAGCCAGATTTGAAATGAGAGAGGCTCTTGGTCATTCAAAATGGTCCAGGAACTTCATTCAACCAATGAGGTGCCCTGTAGCTGAAGGTGCGTTGTCCCAGGGCAGTTTGGCAAAATGTTTTGTATAGCGTTCCCTAAGTCTAAGTAGACTCTAGCTGCATCCAGGCTGTTGAAGGTCCTTGGTGGCTTCCCTTGAGGGCGGATGATGACTTGGGATTGATAGGGGAGGAAAAACTGCCACTGCACATTATGGAACCATCTCTTTACTTCATTAAACTCTTGTCATTTATTCTGTAGACACCTGCTGTGAACAGTAAAAATGCATATGCGTGAGTTCCTCACCTTGAGCGAGCTCTTTTGCCTTGCCAGTTGAATAACCCACTGTCTGTCCTGATAGCATAGAAACTTAATCAGAAAGTGGTGAGGGGCCTCATAGATACTGGGTTTTTGGCTGGGGAAATGTGGGCTCTCTGGACTTCAAGAACCATTTCTGCTAGCAGATCAAGAACCATGGGGAGCCATTTTGCAAGAAAGCTGAGGGGGTCGCGTTCTTCGACTCCATCCAGCAGTCCAACCACATGGGCATTGTTTCTTCTTTCTCTGTTTTCCTGGTCATCTGGAATTTCCTCTAGTTTCTCCACCTTTTTGTATTCTGCTTTCATTTTATTGCTGAGGTCTGTCAGTCTCTCCTCTTGATCAGTAATGTGTGCCTCCTTTTTCAAAAGCTGCTTAGTGTGCTCATCTACCATCACCTCTATATTGTTTACAGTCTATTTTATGTAGCTGATCTGATCTTCATTCCAAATAGCAGCAGGGGGAGTGATTTTAGAGTGGGAGGTGCCAAGGGATGCTTGCCCATCACTGTAGTTGGCTGCTGCATTGCAGACCCATTCCTGGAGCTGCTGTGCTTTGTCTACTCAGCAGGTCACTCTTCTTTGACTCCATCTCTTATTGCTTTGAACAACAGCTGCACTGTTTTTTTGTTAATTAGCTCTTTGTAACATTACAGAAGTGAGATGTTGGGTTTGCTGCTCTCGCTGATGGCTATATGTCTAGGAGAGTAAAGACAAAGGATGAACTGGCCTCAGAGCTTTTGAAAAAGTGGCCATCTTGTTCCCCGTCTTGGACCCCCTCCACCATTCAACAGTAAATAGTGCACATTATCACTCAAACCTAATAAATTAATTGAGATCTTGCAGCTTACAATTAAATACAAGTGGTTCAGTAACATTAATCATAGAAGAGCACATACAGTACTATATTTTAAAGTGTTACCAGTGCACATGCAAAAGATTTTAAATAGTGTGAATAAAAACAAGACCCATTGCCCTCAAAGCTAAATACAACCTCTCTCTCAAGGTCTTCTGGAGACAGTTCCAACTTAGAGCAGCTCTGCCCCTTACCTCAAGGCCCCAATGGCTTTCTTGACTAGGCCCCTTATACATTCCTGGCTACAAGCTAACAATGGCAGGGCAGCTCTTTTTTTACAAACTCCTTAGAGACGGTAATCCCCCTCCTGCTGCCCCCTTGCATCAATGATGGTTAGAAGTACTTAATGTCCATATCTCAGAACATGACTGGAACTCCTGCTAGTACAGAGCTCACGTTTCTTGTAGGGATATCAAAGTCCAGTTGATCCAACTAAAAATGTCACATCAGTGGTATAGGACCTTTCAGTTCCTCCACTCTCAAGGTCTCCTATTCCATAATAGATGCTGGCACTGCAGCTTGCAAGAAGGCTCCCTTCTCCACTTGCTGAGGGATTACCCATTTGTTTGCCCCTTTTAGGATGGTGTTGTGGCCTTCTGTACCAATGCTTTATGCTCTCACATCCATCTGGATACCTGACTGATCCTTATAGTGCTCTACTGCCCATACCTTCTCAAGTATGACCCTGGAGTGAAATGGGTGATTGCTGCCATTCTGATTGTCTGACACCTTTTATTTGCAGGTGGCAATCTCCAGACATCCCCTCCTTAGCCGAGTGGCACACAGCACTGGGATAACTAGCTTCCCTTGAGCATTTATCACAACTGACCTTGCTGTAACTCCTTCCCCAAGTATCTGGACCCCTTCCTCAACTTCTCATTGCCTACATCTCCCTCTCTGCTAGAATAGACCTCTTTTTGCAGTCTCTGGGGCTCATGCTTTTGTAACTCTTTACAAACATAGTCCTGTGTAGTATCTATGTGTCCTCCCCAAATTTAACCCTTGTGATTGACTGTGATCTTGCCCTATTGTCATGTATGCCATGATGTAAATAATGTTAATGCCTTTTGTTCATTTTTATTGACTGTACTAGGTTCTTGTTTTCTTCTGTTTTATTTGTTTCTGCTGATTGTCTGTGCTTGTTACTTGTTGTATTTCACTGTTTTTTGTAAAGAAGAATTTAACATTAAAAAAAAAGATCCAAACCATTTTAGATAGGTAGAGAGGTTGAGTGGAAATCATCACATTTTAATAACCAATGCCTGATGATCAGCAAATATTAACCAAATTCCAAATAAAATTTAAATTAGCAAGCACAAAACACTGGCTTAAGGGCATGGACAGTGTCAATTATACATTTTCAAACTTTGCTTGTAATAACAAATCATACCCAAATCAACCAAGTTTTGGAAATATTATTAAAACTGTGATTAAGTAAAAAGCATTCATGAAAAGAATCACAACCTCTCTTTAAAGATTTGTTATTCATGTTTACACTTCCATATGTAACCACCCAGTCCCTTGGGGTTATTAGAATCCCACCAGTGTCAGTGCTAGGTAGGGCAAGGCAGCTGGTGAATAACTAGTTAAGTGGGTTTTTCACCTGCTCACTCCCTTGTTTACTTCACCTCAGCTGAGATTAGAGAGATGAGGTCATTTAGAATGCTCACAGCAGCCTAAGCCACAGCTGTCTGTGAGTGGGGAGTTTTAGAATCTTGGGTTAGTAGTCAGTTGTGAGTAGAGTGTGTGAAGAGCAGTCAGAGGAGTAGTCAGTGGAGGAGTGAGAGCTGCAGCTGTGAGCTCTGAGAGGAGATCCTGCTTTCTCACACTAGCTCTGGTATTCTCCAGCCTGCCAAGAGAAGTGGTGGAAACAATTGTCTACAGCAGGATCTCCTGATTTACATCCCTGAAGGGTTGAAAAGGACTGATAGAGAATGGATCCTATGGGCAATCTACTATTTGATCCAGGACAATTTGAAGTTGCCTGTACTGTTCTAACTGTGAGTATATCTGACTTTGTGCTTCTTGAAGAAAGTACCTGTACTTTGGTGTTTCTCTGGTTAAAAGGGAAAGGTACACCGGTTCTGTTCCATAATTTGAGACTTTTCTCAGTTTAAAGAAGGCTGGCAATTGTGGGGTCCAGAGGCAGACTGATTCACATTGTTCAGGACTCTAATTCCCCCCCCCCCCCAAGTGTAGTGTTTCTCAAATGCTGGATGCGAAAGTTTATTCAAAAATGCATTTACCCAAGTGTGTTCAAAATGTTTAAGGTGTAACTCTGAAAGTAAGACTGGGTATGGATTTGGGAGCAAAGGGTGGGTAACCCCCATCTGGAGTAACCATTTCAGTACTACAGGTTCCATAAGGGTGCCTGGTTAATTCAGACATAGTGGCCAAGGTCTGAAGAGAAATTTACCCCCTGGAGCGGGTTGTGCTACTAATGAGCCCCACTGTACTCTGTTGTGGTCAGTGCCACTAGAAGTATTTCCAGTTTGAGACCAGCGCCACTGGAAGATGTCTAAAGTCCTATGCCATATGGGAAATGTGTGTTCTGCTGTGGCCATTGCCTCTAGAAGAAATGTTCAGTTGTGGCTAGTGCCACTAGAAGAAATGTTCATTTGTGGCCAGTGCCACTGAAAAAGAAGTACAATGGCCTATGAAATATAATCATACATGGAGTTTCTGTCAGATACAGTTTTTTTTTGTTTTTCTGTCATTTTGTTGCTCTGTCAAATTCATTGTGCTATAATGCGTAAACCTTGGGGGTCCACCCTTGCTTTAGAGAACACATTTTGGAATAAAGTCACACTTTAGAACCTCAACTCTGGTTTGGACTTTCATGTTACTGTTTCCCATGTGGAGTTACTAGGTACCCCTCCAGAAGTATAGGTCTAGCACAGCCCTAGCAAAAGTTCTGTCACCAGGACCTGGGTTATTGGTCAGTGTTGCTTTTGTACACCCCCACCCCTTTTGATCTCTAGAAGTAATGAGCCTGGTACACATTCCCAAAGCTAGGGATGGCACCATTTCTGAAATAGTCTGTGCCCATTCAAGGGTACCAGGGGTAGCTAACTGTGTAAAGTAGTGTGTGTGTGTGGGGGGGGGTGTTACATTATTGAAAACATTTGTATTGATGGAGATACAAAAAGGCTAAAAAACATTTTATAAAATGGAGAAAACATTTTTTTTCCTTATACTGCATGTAAAAATTTGCAGATGGGAAAATTTAAGATGAGTATTGAAAGTGTGTGCCACAGATCTCAAAGACAATCATTCACTGATATTAAAAAAATGTTATAAACATGTAATAACTGGGGCATGTTTTTTCTCATAGGAGAAGGTGGTTATAATTCACCTTTATAACCTGTGGATTATAACGGCAAACATGTGCCAACTTCTCCTCAGCTGCCTCACGCTCATTCACTGCACTCCAAAAACTTCCAGCAAATGGCAGTAACACAGATATCTTGGTAAAGCATACACTGAGCCAAGAAATATACAGCCTAACTTGAAAAGAGCCCAAAAAAATACATCGGACCTTCACTGACCTTATCACCAGTGCATTTCGGACAATCTGGATAACTGTGAAAACTGTGAAAATTGCACTTACTTTCTCTTTCTTGTTTCCACACAAATCACCATGAACTCTGACCTCTGCTGCTCATTGCCACATCTCCTTGGCAATGATGACCTGTGGCAACTGAAACTGATTCAAACTTAAACTAAAAAGGTAAGTCTTCCCTGAAGTTAAGGTTTTTAAAACATGTTTCACGTCATTGGCAGTTGTTCTCTAGTAGTGACTATTTTCTTCATTTCAGATTTCACAAGCTGCCATATTCAGACCGGGATCGAAGCTCTTATCAATTCCATTCCCACAGTCTGTCAGTAAAAGCAAGCCCTGAGAAAGCCATCCCTATTTATGTCGAAAAGTCATTTATTCATAAAAATACAAATGGGATGTGTGTCTAATTCCTTGTTTAATGCTCTTTCACTTTCTGCTTAATAAAAATGAGACACAACATCCAGCTTGACAGACACTTTTATTTAATGAAATCTAGTTGAAGAAAAAACGTTACGTAAAACACATGGTGGGAGTGCAAAACTAGAATTTAATGCACACCCTTGGTGTGGGATGCTTTGAGAAACCCCCCAGGCTTCACCGTCATGGTTTATGTAGCATCCCACACCTCGCATGTGCATTAAATTCTCATTATGCACTCCCCCATGTATTATTCTATACATAATACACATTATTGAATAGTGAATATTAATTAAAATGAAACCATAAGAATTACCCAGTAAAGAAACCATTTGATTCGTGAATAAGATATTCATTTTGTAATCAAAAATGATGTAAACACCATTACTAATGTCTAACAAAAAATACTATATTTTAATATTTACGTAGTCTACATTACCCCCATAAGCACTAATACAGCTTGCAAGATAAATATTAAAAAAATATTGGGGATTTAGTACCAACCATAAAAAAAAAATGTTTTTAGAAGAAAAAGAGGAAGGAAAATGTAGTCAGTGAAAGTAAAAGAGAGAAAAAAATGTTGGCATCCAAAAATCACATGTATAACAATAAATAGAATAAATAAGCAAAGGGGGGGTAGAAAGGAAAGACCACCCCTAAAAGAATGTAAAAGAATGCAAGACCAATGCTAGGAGAAAAACATCTGTGGCAAAACACATACATGTAAGTATATTACGAAAGACAGTATAAACACCTGCCCTATGCAAAGAAATGAAACCTAGTCTTCCTACAGGTTTATGATAACGGGTAGACTGTGCACTATTATGCTCACCCTCAGTGTCTCATCAGACCCAAGGCCTGTGAGTAATTAGAGTAAAGGTACAATATTTATTTCTTCATTAAGGTTCTCTGGTTATAAAGTGTTTAGTTTGCTTATCCAATATGTTTCCTTCTGCAATGACAGTTTTAATCTAGCTCCACACAAGTTGGGGAGGGCACTTTTTTATACTTTATTTTTTATTCATTTACCAAAACCAACACCAACTCCAAAGAAATAGGAATTACAGGCAAATTAAGGATACATGTAGTCCATATCTTGGAGGAGAAAGAAAGAAAGAAGGAAAAAAGGAAAAGAAAAGAAAAAGCTAAAATGCCGGGGATAGCTCTATGGGAATTTACATAAGCTATAAAGTCCTTGAGTTACAAGATAATCCATTATGAAAAAAACATCACTTGAAGGATGTATATCATAAATATTGAGTTTAGTTTAGTTTATTTATTTAATAAAGTGCTCTATTTCATTGTGACTCAAGGCAATGTACACGTGAAATGATTTATATAAAACAGTTAAAATACATAAAACAAAATACTAAATCAGATTGATTTCCTAAATCAACGAACTCAGCTGGAGGGAACGGCTTCTATAAATAAAAATTTTTTCAGCTCCCTTTTGAAGGCATTCACTGATGGGACCTCTCTCCAAGAACAAGGGAGTGATTTCCACAAGGTTGGTGCCATAAACAAAAATGCACAGGCACCTGATGATTTTAAACAAACCCTGGGAATCACCAAAAAGGCCCTTATCAGCTGATTGGATTGGACAAGATGGGTGGTAGGGCTGGAGGAGGCCTTGCAGGTAGCCAGGCCCCAGTCTATGCAGGGCCTTATAGGTCAGTAAACCAACCTTGAAGGTGATGCACCACCTAACAGGCAGCCAGTGCAGAAAGTACAGCACAGGTGTAATATGACATGATCTCGAATGGCCGGTCAACAACCTGGCTGCCACATTCTGCACCAGCCGAAGGTGGTGAAGATCAGCCTTGATAGCCCCAGGTAGAGGGCATTATAATAACTGAACCATGACATCATGAAAGAATGGACTAGTGATGGCAGATCACCCAAGGAGTATTAGGTGTTTAATACTGGTGATCTTTCTAAGATGGTAAAAAGCACTCTGGACCATGGCCGACACCTGAGATTCAAGAGTTAGACCACAGTCCAGTACAATGCCAAGATTCCTCACCCTGATAGAGGTGAGAAACTGGGAATCCCCCAGCCTAAGCCTAGAAACTCGACCAGATTGCAGGCAAACCCTCAGACAACCAGGTTCCACCACCAGTATGTCAGTCATATCTGGGTTTCACCTCAACCAGTTGGCCCTCATCCAGTCTTGAATTTCAGCAAGACACTGATTGAACACATAGATTGCATCCTGTTGCTCAGGTGCAAAAGACAGGTATAGCTAAATATCATCAGCATAGCAGTGAAAACTCAGCCTATGCCATCTTATAATAGCCCCTAGCGATAGCATATACACAGTAAACATCATGGGGGACAGAATGCAGCCCTGCGGGACCTCACATGGCAGGGGCAGTGGTGCAGAGGAAAAAGTCCCTAACACCAATCTCTGCATCCTGCCAGTGAGGAAAGAATGGAACCAGTTGAGAACTGTACCAACCAGTCCACAAAAAAACCCGCAGGTGCTCCAACAGCACCCCATGGTCCACGGTGTCAAAGGAAGCCAAAAGACTGAGGAAAATAAGAATGGAATGCTTTCTTCCATCCCTACCACTAGGAGATCATTAAGCACACAAAGCAGGGCAGTCTCAGTACTATGCCATTTCCTAAAACCTTACTGGAGAGGGTCATAGATATCATGAGTTGATAAATGGACCTCCAGTTGAAGAGCCTCCACCTTCTCAATAACCTTTCCCACAAAGAGAAGGTTAGAGACAGCTCTGTAGTTAGCTAGGCAGTCCAGGTCTAGGGAGGCTTTCTTCAAGAGTGGTCTTATTACCACCTCCTTTAGGGGTTCAGGAAAGACCCCTCTCACTAAAGAACACTGGACTGTTCCAGCCAGGACTGGACCAATGAAATCAACACACCCTACAAGAAGGCGTGTTAGATCCCGATCCAAACTACAGTAGGTAGGCCTCAACTCCTAGATGACCTTCATGACATCCACCATGACCTCCAACTGGTTGAAGTTAAAACAGACAAACTGAATGCCCATGGCCCCAACTCATCAGTAAATGCCTCAATAGAGAGCATTGACCAGATCCCTGATCTGATGGAGGCAATCTTATCAGCAAAGAACTGAGCAAACTCATCACATCTAGATTGTGAAAAGGCTTCCACAGACTGAAGACAGGCAGGATTACATAGCCTGTCGACAGTCCAGAAGAGCTGAGCCAGTCTGTTAATTGCTGCAGCAATCTCCTTGGACAGGAACTCTGCCTTCATACAGGAGATTGCTGATTGATAGTCTCTATAATGAGACATCAAAATAAACTTATCTCCAACAGACCAGGATCTCTTCCAGCACCTCTCCAACCTTTGACTCCTCATCTTCAACTCCCTGAGAGTCCCATCAAAGCAAGGGGATCTCTGGTGTGATGTGAGGGGTCAAATATGGACTAGTGCGATAGAGTTATCTGGTTACACTATATGAGCAGAAATCTACTATATTATTTATTTTACTTTCTTCGTCTATTATATTCAAGTTTTGATAACATCGTAGGATTGAAAATAAATAAGGTAAAATTAATTTTCTACATTTTTATTTCATAATTAATATAGGAAATATGTAGAGTTGTGTAGAATATAAAATTCCACCAGCAGAATGCTTGTAGAATTACTATTATGATTCTGTGGAATTTCACAGAATTTGCTTGAAAATTCCACAGCATATCACCAAACTTTAAATTTATTTTAAAGTTATTTTGCTCTAATTTTAAAAGTAAACATCTAAATGACACCAGCTGGGTATGGCATACAGAAGTGTACAAAATGTCCAAGTCATAGATTGAAACTGGGTGAAGTTATGGATGGCCAAACAGTTGATTAAAATTTAATTATCATTTATTTCAGTCTAAGTTTAAAAGTCTTATCCACATTTCTCCACAATTTCAGGATTTAGAGAAACATGCATCATGGGTATGTGCAGCAAGCTTTAAGTCTTAAGATTAAAAGGGGGCAGAGCTATAGGTAGCCAAACATTTTGCCAAAATTTTGATTTTGTTATTTTAGTTTAATTTTAATAGTATTCATTGAAATGTTATAACATTTTACAAGTTTACAGATTATCACTATCCCTATAAATGTACATAGTTTCAGATTTCTAGCTTCAAACTGGACTGAGTTATAGCTTGCCAAACATGCTGCCAAAATTTAATATTCGGTTATTTTCCTCTAAATGTAAAACAACATATCCAAATTTAACATGATTTGAAACATTAAAACTATTATACCACATGGTCATTTCTAACATAGTTCATATTTACAGATTTAAATGGGACTGAATTAAAAGTAGTCAAACTTTCACAAACTTTTTAAATTGCATTTTGCAAGAATGTAAAATGCAAATCTATAAACCCCATAATGTTTAAACTAGAGAATGCAATGCCATTAAATTTATCAGGTTCTTAGACATTAAAAGGGGACTGTGTGTCAATTTTATTAATGGATTGCTACAAAATAAAATTGCAAAATAACTTCTCTACTTAATGTCAGATTCCATGAGTCTTTGTCAAAATTGTGGAATTTCATGAGAATACCATAAAACTGGAATTTGCTAATGTATTTTTTCAAATTGAATAAACTTTATTAAGGTTCTATATAAGGCATAGGGGAAATGCAATTGTACGGAAAAAGAGGTACATCTGGAGTACGAAGTCAATAACAAACTTAAAAAACACACCTACTTTAGTTTATTGCCATCATATTTCCATCCCCCCACCCCAACCATCCCACCATTTCCTCAGAAGAGAAGTGTAAACCATATTAGAGTCTTAATGACAGATACCACAGAATATACCAACATAAGGGAGTATATGACAATGGGGTGCATTGACTGCTGCGAACAAGGTTTTTTTTTTGTTTAAATCTCCAATTCAAGAGCTAAACATATGTATTTAAAAAATATAAGAGTGAAGGACTAAGACTGAAAGACATGCAGAGAATTGTCAAGTAAGACAAAGACAGCAGCCAACTGTAGAGTATAGCCAAAATAATCAAGAAACTGTTATTATTTGATCCGAGAGTCAATAAGGAATATAAAGGTTACCAAGTCTTTTCATACCCATCAAGATGGTCTGTTAGGCTAGCAATAGACCTCTCTGCTTTTAAGGTAAATAAAATCTCTTTATACCATTCTATGTACTGGGGAGTAGCTCGGTCACACCACTATCTCAGAATTACCTTTTTGGCACAAGCCGATATCAAAGCCATATGGGGTCTTTGATTCCTGACTAAGTCAGTGTTGAAGTCCTCCAACAGGCATATTTTAGGAAAAAAGTTGATTCCAAGCCCAGTAGTGGGTCTAATTGTTATTTTATGGTCTCACAGAAAGGTGTTACTGTCTCACATGAACAGAGAATGTGTAGCAATGTGCCTTTGTTTTCATTGCTTCTGGAATAAACCATTGATGGGAGTCTGCCTATCTTATGAAGCTTGAGCAGAGTATAGTAAAGATTATGCAAGAGCTGAAACTGCACAAGATGGTATCTGTCCCATTTTAAATATCTATAGGTGTTCCGCCAGAGTTGGGGCCAATTCCGAGAGCCAGTGGGGGAAGGGATAACTTGATCCCAGTAGTAATATGGTTCAGGTTCCCTTTGTGAGAGGATTTCATGTAATTTATTGTAGTATAGAGTTATAGTATGGGATAATGGTGCCACAAAAGCCAAGCTAAGAATTTAAGACCCATAAGAATTATACCACATCCCAGCTCAGTAATGTTGAATAAGCATGCAAGTTAACCAGAAGTATTTAAAGCAATGGGACATAGGCCATCCATATTTCTGTTGCTCCTCCAGAAATGTAAGCGATTTACCATCCTGTAAAAGATGGTCTACCACTACAGAGACATAACTGTGACCTGCATCTTGAGCAGATGAGATAGACCCTTAAGCGTAATCTGTTGGCATCTTAGTATGCTAGTACTGACTTCCATATGTGGCCAGAAAGTGTGAGAGATGGGAAATTTGCTAATTTCACTCAGCCTTATCTGGGGGATTCAAACTAAAGGAGAGGGTATGAGAGGGAGGTAGTGCAGTAGGTTGCCAGTTGTGGGAGTTAGATGCATAGTTTCCCCAAGAAATGGACAGTTGAACTGGGTAGCACACCAATGGTAGCCCCCCACCCACCAGTTGGAGCAAGAAAGCAAGGTGTGTCAACAATTTCAACCTGAATGCAGATTATATAAGGATTACTCAGTAAATTGATAATCCTGAGAGCCTGACATACATGCAAGTCTGGGACTTAGAGGTACTCAAATATATGTAGTGGGGGAATACAATGTCTGGGGCACAAGGAAGGAAGGAAGAATTCTGTCTATTCCAACAGGATAGGTTAATAGGAAAAGGAGCAGATGACTCTCGTTTTAAGGAATTTTGTCATTATAAAGAACAAAGAGGATATCAGTGGGCTCAGTAGTTTTCTGAATGAATCTGGCTATGCTAAGAGAGAAGGGGAGGGAGTGGCAAAATAGGCACCAGGTGAGGAACAGCAGGACTGCAAAAAGCTCAGCCCAGCTTATCAAATGAAGTAGTGATATGTGCATTGTGACTGTTGAATTCCACAAGAAGAATTCTGGATGCTTCTTCTATGTAGTACCATAAATATTTGAGAAAATGTTACCAATTTTTTCCCACTGTAAATTTAAAACTGCTAAACCAATTTATTCAGTTGCAATAGAGACCAGGATACACTGGCATTGGTTGTATGTATATCAAATGTTAAGTCTATGCCTGCAAGAGCAGAGCCGTTACAAACATTCACATTTTTGAGAGTTTTCACAAAATTTTGTAAATATTTGAGTAGTAAATATTTGAACTCCTGTAACTTAAAAATCTTGAATCCAATTATCTGCATATTTAGATAATTGTATAACCATTACAAAAAAGTTATTTGTGCAAATTTACACATGTCTAGCTCTAATGGTTCCTGAGTTATATGCAGATAAAATGTTTCATGAAATCTCCCACAAGAAATTAAATGACAGATGTTAAGCACATATAGTTTTGGGATGATGCATCCTAATGTCATATAATTTGGCACATTTTTAGTACACCTATTATAAAGTAATAATGCCAAATTTAAGATGTCTGACCCAGTAGATGGCTGAGGTATATGCAGATACAAATTTTCATGAAATGTCTCCAGAAAAAATTGGCACATTTTTAAAACACCTATCATGAACAAATCATGCCACATTTAAGATCTCTGGGCCATTAGACAACTTAGGTATATACATATAAAACTTGTCATGAATTTTCCCACAAAAAAAATAAAATGACAGACTTTGAGCATCTATAACCTTGAGACAATCCATTCTAATTTCATGGTATTTGGCACCTGTTTAGAACTCCTCTGAGAAATTAAGCATGCCAACTTTCAGCACTCTAGACTGCAGAATTATAACCAAATAAATTAGTTTTTAAAATTCCACACAAAGTGTTGAAGAAATTCTGTGACATTTTGTGGGATTTCATGAAATTTCATCAAAATTCCACAAATTTGGAATTTTGTCATCCCACACAGCTCTAGAAATATGGCATAGAAGATGGAAGTTAGTAAAAATAATAGAGCATTGAAAAAGAAATAAAAATTACAAACTGCAATTGTTCATCATCGTTGTTAATCAAAAAAAATAATCAGATATTTTCAACTTCAGCAGCAACAACTTACATCTCTTTCCCAGATTGAGTAGGGGAGTCCATATCTTTGTTTCCATTGCTCTGTTTTCCATACTGACTATGCAGAAAGGCAGACATCTGATAGGTTTCAGAAACTATATAAACTTTACCCTTATATGTAATTTTTACTTTAGCCAGTACCAAGAGTTGGAATTGTGCACCTAGTTCAAGAATCTCCTGACGATATATAAGAAAACATTTGCATCTCTGCTTGGTTGCATATGAAAAATTGTGATAGATGTAAAATCTATATCCATCATATAGTAGTTGTGTCTTTAATTTTGCCAATCTAGATGCCAAGTCTCTGTCTGATTCAAAAGTAAAGACTGTCATAATAGTAACTTTAGGGTCTTGCTCTTTTTCAGTTCCTGTCCCAATAGAGCTCCACTTCTGTACTCTATAGACATTAGTCAGAAAAGGAGGGTTTTCCTCAGGGAGCTCAAACACTGATAAGTGCAGTTGCCCCTAAAGGACAACCTAAATTGTCAGGGGATTCCCTGGGAAAGAAGGCACATGGGAACAGGAATGGCTGTGGGGAGGGAGGGAGGTAGGCTCAAGTTGAGGTGGGGGGATGGTAGGAAGGCAGACTCAGGTAAGGGGGGGAGTGGGGTCCTGATGTCATCCCTCAATGACAAATATGACAGGACAGGACAGGTAAGCATGTAAGGATTGGATGGGGGTGGGAAAGAGGGGGTGGCCTAGGGGGTATTTAGATGCCAGCAGAGGAAGGGATACCCCTCTTTTTTCTGAGAACTGAATTTAGACCAGAGCTCAGCACTTTGACTGGAAATTCAACTACTTGAGGTAAGGCATTTTCAGGTGGGGTAGGCCTTGCCACATGGGTGAGGCCTGAGCAGTAACTAGGCAAGGGAGTTAGCTTTCAGTGTGCTAGTGGCAGGCCTTTTTGGGCTGTTTTTTTTTCCTAAAGGTGCTTTGCAGTCAGCACATAACCTGCGGTTAAGGAAACAGTTCAATTAGGCTATCAATTGCAGGGATTACAGCAAGTAGCAGAGGAGTTGCAGAGTCATGTGAGGCAAGGTCTGTTAAAGGGTGGAAATATAGTGTTAGCAGGCTTGGCAGAGAAAAATAATAATAAATTAGTAAATGAAGAAACAGCAGATGCATTTTTAGGCAATTTAGAAAGTAAGAGTACCACTGGGGAAAGTGTCTTTGGCTTCTGTTCTTCCTTTTTATATTGTTCTATGCATAAGATTGTGTTTGGGCAGGAGCTGTGGGGAATTGTGACCATATGAAAAATGTGCAGAGCTGATTAAATAACCTTGTACTAGGTTCCCTCATAAATTAGATGCTGAGGGAGCATTTCTGGGAGGTATATAGGAGTTGTACTAAATAACTGAGTATATAACAGTTATAGGGCATTGCTGCCCTGTTTGTGGTCCAGCCATGGGTAGGAATAATGGTAGGAGGTTTCACTGTCAAGGCTGAATGAATAGAGTTAAAAATGAACAGAAGAGAAAAGCACAATACTTGTAATGACACTCGTCCATGCTGTTTGGGTACCCTGGCTGTCGGGAGGAGGTACAGACCAGGAGTGAGACAACAGAGTCGCCAGTGCCACAAGGAGGTTAGGGCTACACAGAGGGCTGCACAGGATGTCCACAGGATCTATGGGGGTGTTGTTGATTCTTTTCATTGTCCTTCTTCCTGTTCAGCGGTGTACAGTCCAGAGCACAGGATTTTGCTGGGCCACAAGGAGGGGGGGATAACGCAAGAGGGCCTCCGGCTGTGTGTTTTTTTTAATGGAGGTTTGGCTGTTCACTGTGGGCTGTCAGGGGCATGTGGCATCCTGGGCCGCTATCACAATGGCAGAGTCACATGGCTGAGTGGGGACAGGGGAGCAGGTGTGTGGAGCAGGCCAGTGGCCTCATTTGGAGGGGGTTGCCTGCTGCACCGCACTATTGTGACGGAAAGGTGAAAGGGGGGCCAGAACTTTCAGGCAGAGGAGTGGTCCACAGCAGTTGGATGCCTGGCCTGTGAACCTTTGTAGAAGCTGGAAGGTAGGCCCCGAATTGTAGGCTTTTAGGCCAAGATAGGCTGCAGGCCTGCCACTCAGGGAAAAACGTGGGCTGTGCATGTGTGATTGGATAATGTGCTACTGCGCATGTACAGACCATAGGCGAACACCATGTTTGTAGTTCGGAGGGAAAGGACCATGGAGGATCACGCTGAAGGCTGGGGGGGGGACAAAAACCAATTAAAAAATAAATAAATAAATAAATGATGAACGAAAAAGAAACAGACAACTGGAAGACAAGAGGGGACATATCATTTGTGTCTCTGGTGATGGCTGATGGTCGCGGTTTATAGGCAGGAAGAACAAGACATCAAGACTCAGACAGCAGGGGTTAAAGGGGGAAAGGCAGTGCCTGAGTTTAACTGGCTCCAAAATTGAGTTTTTTCATTGCAGTCAGCCTGGAAGGTAATATGGGATTATGGCACACAGGCTTGTTGGTTGACGCTGTGCGTTGGAATTAAAAAAAAAAAAAAAAGGAGTAATATTACACTACTGTGTACAGTGGTTGGAGAGGGTTAATATAAAGAAAATATATTAATAATTATAATAAATAAATCAATAGACAACAAGCATGTCAGGGGATGGTAACGTTGGGTAAAAAAAAAAAGTAAGGGAATATAATAAGGGAATGAGCCACTAAAGTCAATACAGATTGGGAGGAGGGAAGATCATGGAGAAAATATGACACAGTAAAGACCTGAAAAGCAATAGGCATGGGGGACACTTGGACAGAGGGTAATCACGTTTCTGTTATATATCTCCCCAAAGTACTTACTTATTCAGGATGGCAGGAAATGGAGAAATTACAAGCGTCCATATGATGGAACAGGTGGCAGAAATGATGCAAAAGGTCAACGAGATGCTGCAGATGGTGCGGAAGGAGGTGGTAGAAAAGGCTACAAAGGCAAAAACAAGAAAGGGCAAGGAAAAAGTTTAATGGAGAAGGTGAACGAGATGAGAGAGGCAGCAAAATGGAATGAGGCGACCGAAGCAGCAGGAAAGCGGAAGTCACCAGTGGGGGGTTCCGGGAAGAGCCCAGCTGAAAAAAAGATGCCACTGGAGGTGCCAGCACAGGAACAAGCTCAGGAACTGGATGCTGAAAAGGGCACAAGTGGTAAAGATACGGGAGATCAGAACCTGGAGGAGGATCTGTGAATATTTAGCAGGTATGCTGGGATATATGGGGAGAAGGGGATAGAGAAAATGGAAAGGGCATTGGAGGAACTGAAGGCAGCCGGGGAGAAAGGGAACACAAAAAACAAAGTGGGTAATGAAGGCATACCAGGCATGACACTGGGGGAATCATGCACCTTTAACTATTAAAGAGAAGATATGGAAGGGCGAATATGTGGACATATTCACATTAGTCTGCAAAGAGGTATGCACAAAAAGAAATGGTGGGTAACTCCAAGATGGTAGTGGCATTAGCGATAACGGGAAACAAGTCAGAAGAAAAAAATTATAAAGGAAAAGGTATAGAAACATGGCAGGTGGGGTTTTCCATATTTAGCACCATCCTACTAAAAAAGAAGCCAGAGCTGGCCATTCCACTGCCCACATATGCCACCACAGTAAAAGATGCCTATAAGGCAAAGATTGGCCTGGGGTAGATAAAATACGATGAAGCTTTCAGGCAAAGGATGGCGGCCAGAGAAGACTTGAGGTGGGATTCCACACATTCCGAATTATGGGTGAGGAGTCTGTCAGGACATGGGAAGGGGTATAGGCAATGAGGAAGTGGACAGCTGATAAAAACATGCTGGGGATTCAACAAGGCGTCGTGTTCTTGGACCACTTGCAAGTTCAGACATGTCTGTTCGAAGTGCGCTGGGCAGCATCCAGTGACACGCTGCAGAGCAGTGGGGAGAGAACAAATGGGCAGGGGGGTAATGGGCAGCCCTTTCGGGGAGCAAGGGGGGGTTACCAAAATGGGAGGGGGAGGGGATTCCAAGGGAGAGGGGAGTATGGGTCAGGTGGCATGGGGAGCCAATCAGGGAGGGGCGAGCGACAGTGAGGAGGGTTTGGGTTAGCTAGGACTCCAATCAGGGTGGGGGTGGTTAAAGAATGGATAAAAGGATACCCAGATGGGAGGGCAGGGAAGATGCTAGTAGAAGGGTTCGAAAGGGGCTTTATTTTGGAGTATCAAGGGGTGAGAAGGAGCATGAGAGCCAAGAACTTGGCCTCACTAAAAGGGAAAGAGGATATAGCAAAAAGGACAATAATGAAAGAAGCTGAGGCTGGGATGATAGAGGGTCCATTTCAGACCCCACCATTACCCAGTCTGCAGGTTTCACCAGTAGGGCTGGTACCCAAGTAGCAACAGGGGGAGTTTAGGCTTATCCATCACCTGCCATATCCGGAGGGGGCATCGGTGAACGATCACATCCCTGGGGAATGTAGTACAGTTTCTTATGCAACATTGGAGCAGGCAGTGGAAATGATTAGAGCAAAGGAAGGGGCATGGCTAGCAAAGACAGACGTTGAGTCGGCTTTTTGGTTACTACCAGTCAGGAAGAAAGATTGGGACCTGTTGGGATTTTGCTTCCAAGGGTTCTTTTATTTTGACAAGGCAATGCCCATGGGCTGTTCCACAGCCTGTGCAAAGTTCGAGGCATTGAGCACTTAGATGCAATGGGTGTTTGAGGCAAAATATGGGCACAAGATGGGGGTACATTACTTAGATGATTTCCTGCTTGTGGGGGAGAGCAGAGAGGAGACAAAGTCAATGCTTCTAGATTTTCAGGACATGTGCAGGAAGATAGGGGTACCACTTGCAGAGGGGAAACCGGAAGGTCCAGCTAGAAAGCTGGAATTCTTGGGGATCGAGGTAGAAGCAGAAGATCAGGTTTTTAGGTTACCCCAACAGAAGGTGGCCAAACTCAGGGAACTACTACAAGAGGTCAAGAAGAGGAGGAGAGTCCCCTTGGGTCAGGTAGAGCAACTGTTGGGGCATTTGAATTTTGCATGCACGGCAGTGGCACCTGAGAGGGTTTTCACCAGGAAATTAGCCAGGGCAACTGGGGGGGGGGCTAAACTGCCACAGCATTGGGTGGACATTTCACAGGGGATGAAGCAGGATCTTAGGTATGGCAGCAATTCTTAATAGACTACAATGGGGTCACATTCTGGCAGAAGGAGTGGCTAGGGAATAACGATTTGGACCTATACACGGATGCATCCAGTTATATTGGCATGGGGCATATTTTCGGGGGAAATGGATTTCAGAAGCATGGCCAGAGTCTTGGAGAAAAAGGGGGCTATTGAAGGACATAACACTGCTGGAGATTTTTCCCATATGGTTGGCGGTGCTGACATGGGGGGAGCACCTAAGGAACAGCAAGATTATGTTCTGGTGTGACAATAGAGCCATGGTACAGGTTATCAATCAGTAGGGAGGACACTCAATATCAGCAAACAGGGTTTTGAGACAACTGGTGCTGAGGGGATTAAGATTAAACATGTAATTTAAAGCTAAGCATATTGAGAGAGTAAAAAATAACATAGCTGACAGCCTTTCCTGTTTACAGCTGGGGAGGTTCAGGTCTGTGGCGCCACAAGCAGCTGCACAAAGAACACAGGTATCAGTGGGAGCGTGGGAAATTGGCTGGAAGGAGCCCGGCTGCTATACAGGAGCTCCTGGTCTGCCAACATGCTGAGGGCATACGAAGGGGCATAGGGGGCATTTCAGGAGTTCTGGGAGCAGGAAGGGTTCAAGGTAAGTGAACCAGTTTCACAGGACCAGATAAAATTCATGGTTAAAAAGTGGGAGTGAGGAATGACTAGCGGGACAATGGGGGTACAGTTAGCTGGAATAGGATGGGCTTGCCGCACAAAAGGGTGGGCTGAACCCGAATAAGTTTAAAGTGGTTCAGTGCATGTTGATGGGGTGGCAGCGGTTAAAAGGAGGAAATGCAGACTTGAGAAAACCCATGGCAGGACAAAAACTTAAAGAACTAGTAGGGGCCCTGGGGGAGATATGTAGGTCAGACTTCAAAGCCTGCTTATTTAGGGCCATTTTTACAGTGATGGCAAAAGGCACATTCAGGATCAGTGAAGCAGTGGTGAGCAACAAAAGGGATGAGATAGGAGGTTTGTGGGAAAAGGAAATACGCTGGGAACAAGAGAGGGTGACAGTTTGGCTGAGGCATTCTAAGACTGATCATATGGTGATGGGGGCAGAGATCGTATTGGGAAGACAAGGGATGGAGGTGACATGTCAAGTCACCTCTCTGTGGAAATACAAGGGGAGGAGGCAAAGGGGGTCCGGCAGTTCTTCACACATAGTGACAGCAAGCCAGTTATGTGTTTCCAAGTAACGGGGGTGCTCAAGAAGGGAATGGCACACTTGGGAGAGAACCCTCAGAGTTATTCCTCTCATTCATTTAGAATTGGAGTTCCAACAATGCTGGCAGTGACGGGGGGGGGGTCAGAGGAAGAAATTATGAAAGTTGGAAGGTGGCGGTCTAATTGCTGTAAGAGATATGTGAGGAAACTCGTATAACATGTGGTTTTCTGTCTTCCACAGGTCAGGGAAGGAGCAGGCAGGTTTGGATGCTCAGGCACTCCTACATTTATTGGGCAGAGAAGTGGGCCATCATCCATCAGGGAGGAATACAACTAGGGCAGAACCCCGACCAAGTGATGGTTTATTGGAGAGAGGTCTGGAACATGAGGTGGTCACAGCTCATGCCAACCTTGGAGGAGCTGAAGCTAAAGTGGCCACAGCCAGATCTGCTGATAATACATGTGGGGGGCAATGACCTGGGAGATCTTGTGCAAGGAGATGTTAAGGGATCTAGGGGTAATTCAACAGGGTTGGCCACAGGTGAGGATAGCGTGGTCAGAAATAGCACCTAGGATGGTTTGGCGGTGGGCCAGGGACATAATAGTGGTGGAGCGGGCAAGGAAAAGGATTAACAGGAAGGTGGTAGCATGGTTAAAGGGGGTTGGGGGAACATACATAGCCCATAATGACATATCATTTACCAACCCAGGGATGTACAGACCTGATGGGGTACACCTTTCGACAGTGGAGATGTCATCATATGTGTTACAACTGGGAGATATTGTGGAAATTTGGAAAAAAAGAAGGGAAAGGCGGGGGGGAAGCCCATCATTCCATCGACTAAGCTAGAAATGGGCTAGTGGAATTTTTTAGGGAAAATAAAAATGGGTGGGTCGAAGGGGGGGGCAGGTAAGATCCATGGGCCAGGTGCAGACTCACGGACATGGAGACAGACGGAAAAGGAGCTGTACAATTAAAGGGGGGCCAGTTGCCGTTGGCAACCAGACACAAGGAGAGTGCAGCAATGGGAAAAGGAGAAGGGGTATTGGGCTGTTCAAGTGTCCAGACTCCGAGAAGGTGACGGACAACAGACTGTTAAAAAAAAAGTGGAAGAAGGCGTATCGGGTTCTACCAACGTCCAGATCCCAAGAAGATGACAGAAGATGACAGGAGAACCAGAGACATTTATAAAAGACAATTGAAAGATGTGTTTGAACAGAATATTAATTGTTGGACCTTATGATGGGTAATGTGGGGAAAGTCGAAGCCATGTTTCTTAAATATGTAAAATTTAAAAAGTGGCAAAGTAAAGAGGATAATGTGATGTATATAAATAAATTAATTGCCAGTCAAGCACCCACCAAGAAGTTGTATGTGCCTTATTATTCCAGGGAATCTCCCTCTGACAATATGTCTTATACAAGCTGCTGAACAGATTGCAAGTTTTTATCGAGAGAGAGAGCGAGTGAGAGAAGCAGACCAACGAATCTCACGTTTTTGTAACAAAGTTGATTTTCTAAATTCTCCACTTTCCATGACATATTGTAATTATCTCTTACTGCATTATTTGCTGTAGCTTCAACAGCTGGAATTTTACTTGATAACCCATTTATTGCATTTGCATTATTCTTTGCCTGTTCAACCATCGTTTTTAACTTTTCTTTGCTTGCTTTTGCATCTTTTTGAAGAAATTAAACTTTGGCATTCAGTGCTTCAAATCTACGATCGTACCTTTCAATCCAGGAAATAATTTTATTAATTGATTCCCCTAATGAATCAAGTTTATTTTTTGTAAAATCTGCAGTATTTTGAAAAGCTCCTGATCTGGGGCTGGATATTCAAAACTGCACCCAGGCAGTGTGCAATGGTATGCACATGCAATGCGGTTGCCCCATTGGAAACCAACGCCATATTCAAAAGATGTGCCACTGACATGCACAGATGCAAACCACACGAATATAGCAAAGATGAGCCACTGCTCGACCAGACATGCGCTGGAGCAACAATGAATGCGCAGGAGCATGCAGGTATGCAGCCAGCATGCTGAGCAAGCACAACAGGCAAAGGGGAACACAGGCAGGGCAGCACAAGAGCAGAGTGCCTAAGATGCACAGCAGAGGCACGTGGCCATGGGGTAACAGAGTATGCCAGTCACACAACACCAACACAGGTCGCGAAGCACACCAACACACCCACTCTGATGGCAATTAGGTTGCAGGGACCTCGTGTAACACACCGCACCACCACAACCCTGACAGGTAACACTGTATGGGACAGTGCCACAGCCATGGTGCGAGGGCACAGGCATGTACAGTGGTCTGATGTAAAGGAAACACAGTAGCACAGGGTAACAAGGGGCACAAGGCACACCAACAGGCAGTGACACAGGGCCCAGCACCACCCAGCACACCAGCACTGACAAGGGCAACATGGCAGGTGGAAGGCAGGCCAGCACAGGCAGACAGGGACATAAGGTGTCGGACTGCACACAGAGCAGGTGGACAGCCCAAGCCCATGGGCACTCGAGACAGAGGGACACAGCACACAGGACCCTGTGCACACAGCAGCACAACCCCAAGGGCACAGCACTGGGACTGAAGGGGACACGCCCAAGAGCACCACACAACATTGACAGCAAAGTGCAGCAGTCCGCATGCAAAGGAGACACAGACACAGATGTGCAAAAATATAACAGCTTTACTTCAGAAAACACAAACAACAGCAGAGGGGTGCTAATAGGGCACACAACAATAAAGTGGGAGGGGGGAACGCAGGGAGGGGCAACATGGGCAACAAGGGGAATGGGTCCTGGAGCAAACATACAAGTGGGTGATGGGAAAAAACAAAGCAGAGGAGGGCAGGGTAAGTCCATGGCACAGCAGGGAGGGGAGACAGGACTAGTTATGCTGACACCACAGCAATGTTCTCAGCCTGTGAACCTCCCACACCAGTTCCTGGGTGGCCTCAAGATGGTGCCGGCCAATCCTTGACAGGACATTAGTGCACCCAATGTTCCTCTGGATGAAACAGTGGAGGTGCAGCATGCCTCCACCAATGAGCCCCAGCTGCCGCTTTCTTCTGGCCCATGGCCCAGCCTGACCTAGGAGAAGGGACACAGAACAGGCAATAAGTGTCGGGTGACAAGGAACCCAAGCCCCCAATGTGTGAGCACAGGACAGCGGATGTGCCCACCGGTGAATGGAACCAGCAACGGCACATGCACAGCGGACAGCAACAGCCAACCCTGATGCACCCACAGTCAGACTGCATGGCCTCCCGCGAGTGACATGCACCCACACCTCTGCAGTGTACCCCACAGTGCTGGTGCAAGGCCCCCATGGGCAGGATGGTAGACCCTCAGCAGCAGTCACACACCATGGGAGATGCACACACACACACTCCCTACCAGGGACAGCAATGGGATGCCACCACACAGAGGCCACGTACATGGAGCTGCCACACACTGCACAACACGGCACAGGTGGTGGAGGCAGGAATCACCCCAAGCAGACAGCATGCATGGCAGCAGTGCCCTTGGCTGGAACACACCACCCATCCCAGTTTCACCCATACCCCATACACCATGTCGCACACACTCACCTGCCTGTCCAGGTACTGTTGCAGAAGCAGCACCCTATCACCCTGTTGCCTGGCCCTTCCTGCAGCCACACTGACCTTCCTGTGGTCCTCTGGTCCTGTGGATGGAACAGAGATAAAGAAATGGACATCAGTGACATGCCATGCGCAGGCCTCCCCCAGCACTGACACTGCACGGGCAGGGACACTGACCCAGATGTGGGATATGGTGCCTGGGCCACAGCGTGGTGCAGCACCGCAGGACATGCACCACCCACCAGCATTGTTCCCCCTCTGGGCAGCTGCACAGGCAGCACACATGACAGCACAGGTATTGGACAATGGAGCATGCACAGTGCAAGTGGACACCTACCTGACTGTGGCACAGACCCCTATCGCACTCTGTCCTGCAGCCTGTGGAAGCACTCTGGATCCCACCAGCTGAGGTCCCTGTACTGGTAGCAGCACTGCTCCCTGGTCCACGGCACACCTGTTTGCCAGTCTAGGCCCACTGCCACCTTGTCCCCGACCTGGGGCTTTGACACCTGGAGATCTGCCTCACCAAACAGTTGACCCACCACAGGCTCCACCAGGGCCACTAGACTGGCCAATTCCACATCACTCCAATTCAAAGCATGGCGCATATGGGACCCTGAACATGCCATTCGTGCTGTCCACTGGAATGTGCCCCACTATGAGTACTGTGTCCAGCAATGCAAGCATGTGAAACTACGCAGCATGTGATGCACAATAGGGGACTACAGACCATGGCTGCACATCATGGAGATGTGCAAACGACATGCACAGCAGAGGCCTATTACACAATACCGCACATGAGCAATGCAGCATGTTAAGACAGGAGTATGGGGTCATGGCCGAGACCCACGTCTGTGCCCTGCATGACCCTGCACCATGCTGTGCATGTGCCAACCAATCGCACATTGTCAAGCAATGTGCAGTCATTGGCATGCTGCATCTGGCATGGATGCGCAATGGGGCCAGGCAGTGCATTGGGTCTGCATGCACAATAGGGGAATGATGCTTAGTGCACACAGCTGAGCGATAGGCCACTTGACGTTTTACGCCCATGGTGCACATGTGCACTGTGCAGTCGCACACTGCACATGCGCTGGGAAAGTGCCGGCTAAATGCTCTGGTGCAGTCATATTGCACAAGGTGCAATTCTGCAATATTCAGCTGATGTATGCAAATAGCCTCATGAGCCAATGCCAGGTCAGCTGCATACATTAGCATCTCATTACAATTGCACTGCTGCGCATTTGCATGCATTGAACCATAAAAGTACCACTATACAGCACAGGACACTGACAGGTATTGCAGCCATTGAGGTAAGGTCCAGCACACTTTATGGTATAGCTGTGCATTTTGTCAGTGCTGCACTGTTCCAGGTTGGGCTGCCAAGCCACTAATCAGGCCAATGTCTGACTGTCCACAGGTAGCAACATGTCTGAGATGGAGGGAGCTGAGGAGCAGAGGCCTGCACGGAAGCACAGGCCCAAATTCACTAAGGATGAGGAGCAGGCCCTGTTCGAAGCCTACCTCAACAGGGAGCCACTGCTGAGTGGGGCCACTGGCATCCCGCAGGAATGTGCCACCGGGTGGGAAGAAGTGGCAGCTGCAGAAGCTGCCCATGGAGCCAACATGCATGACCATGGCCATCTGCGTCCAGTGGGACAGTAGCAAGGGCACTGTACTGTGGTCATGGGGTGTGGCCCAGGGTATGCAGCTCTACATGGCTGCCCCCAGTGCTGCCTGCGCAGTGTGTCCCAGTGGCACGGCATGGTCCATGGTGTGCAGGCAGCTGCGCAGCACACCACTGGTGTTGTGGCCCATGGGGGGGCATGCATGTCAGCCATGTGTTGTTGCAAGACCATGTGCTGCATCCACCCACCATGGCTGCCCTGGCATGTGCACTAACTGTGGCATGACCACCCTGATGTGCGTTGTTGCACGGGCATCCCCTGTTCCATGCAGGCACAGTGTTGTTGCACATGTCCCTTTGCACTGGCCATGGCAGTGCATGCACATTGCCATTGTCAACACTGATATTGCTCTTCTGTCTTCCAGTGCCATCACACCTCAGGAGTGAGTTGCAGGATGCCGACGATGATGCTGGACCAGATGAGGCAGTGCCATCAACGTCCACAGGCATCAGAGACACTGTCCATCACTGACAGGGCAGTGTGGGGCTGCTGGAATTCCTGGGTCTGGGTGACAATGACGACCCCCGATGGACCTCCTGCTAACCGAGGCCCAACTGGTACTTATACCAGGGACTCAGGAGGGTGCATTGTTGGACACAGATGATGACATTACACTGAGCCTGGGTGGCACAGGTCTGGACACACTGCCCAGGATACAGGACCATACACAGGCAGCGATTGCCATCACTGGAGGTACAGCCCCCCGCGCAGCCACCACCTGTCCATGGCCACACAGTGGCATGTGGTGCTGCTGCTGTTGCCGGCCATGGAGGGGGTACTGGTGTGGTCACCAGTGCCACGGGCTGGCTCAGCAACAGATGGGCTATGGCAGTGGGCTGAAGTGGCCACCATGCAGCACACCACAGAGGCTGCTGATGGGGCACCCGCACAATCCCCACCACCTGCGTGGTCCCCTGTGCAGTGTCCCCAGGTGAAGGATGTTGCACAGCATGCCACCACACCCCCAGCAGGTCGGCGTCAGCCCCAGGATGTGCAAGGCACTGACAGGCTGGATGAGCACACCAGGCTGCTGTGGTAATCTGTGGACAACCAAGCGACACCCGGGGCTGAGATCTGTGCACTGTGGGTGGAGTTGTGTCAACTATCTGAGTGTGGGAACATTGGATGTGCCCAGCTGATTGGTGAGCTCCGGCAGCTGCGGGAGGCCATGAACGCATCACTGGACCGCATTGCTGGTACCATTGCCTCCGGATTTGCATCTCTGGTGTCCACTGCGTGCAGCAGGGCATGTAGGACTCCCCGTAGTGCAACTTCAACACCACGGACTCAGCATCTGGTGACCCTAGCATGGCTGACACCGGGCTCTGTTGCGTCTATCCCTGACACACCTGGCAGTAATCTCTTTGCCGGCCTTTTCATGGCTGCAAGAACCCGGTCATGTTCTCAGGCCTGTACCCCCATGAGTGTGTTGGTTGCATCTCCAGTGGCTGTTGAGCAGCCTGTGGCTGCCACACAGCCTGGACATGGCCGCCCACATGGCCATGGTGGCAGTGGCACCGCACGGTAGGCCTGCTGTGTGTGCCGTCCCATCCTGCTACCTGCTGCTGTTGGCAGGTGCGCACATGGCCAGGCGCACCCATATGCATGTGCTGGCACATATGTGGGCCTGTGGCACATCCTCCATCTGTGCATTCTGGGCCTTGTGGCATGGGCATGATGAGGGCAGCACTGTGCTGGCCTTGCCTGTGTGCCGGTGCATTCACCCTGATCCATACCACATCCAGCTGCACCAGTGTGTGTGTGTGTGTGTGTTGCCACATCTCCCACTGATCCTGACTGTGCCACCCACATGCCTGACTGTGCCCACCTGTGTGACATGTGAGGATGCTGGTGGTGCATGTGCAGGTTGGGATGCAGGCAGCTCTGTGTCCAGTGCAGGGCCCGCATGTGTCTGCATGTGCCCATGCCTGTGCACTGTGTTGTGGACATGTAGCTGTGTGTTTGTGTGCTCCCTGTGCATGCTGTGTGTGTGCCAGTGTCTCTGCATGCATACTTATGTGGCTGTGCACCTGTGTGTGTGTGTGTGTGTGTGTGTGTGTGTGTGGTGTACCACGCATGCAAGGCTGTCATGTCTGGTACTCAGCTGCGGTTCCCGAAGTGCTCCTGTATAATCATGTCACGGTGCCTCCGGGCTCGTACGGCCATCCTGGGGTCCTTCCTCTGCATGGGTGGCTGTACACCCCCAGCCAGCCCATCATCTCCATCCTCATCACTGCTGTTGCCCTCATCCACCGGGACAGCTATCCCACAGTCAATGGCCATGTTGTGCAGCATGTGGCAGGCCAGGAATAGGCCACTGGTGTTTACAGAGCTGTACTGTAGGGCACCACCGGACCTGTCTAGGCAATGGAATTGCATCTTGAGCATGCCAAAGACTCGCTCAATGATGTTGCATGTAGTGATGTGTGCCTCATTGTATCTCTCCTGTGCAGCATTGGATGGGTACCTGATGGGGGTGAGCAGCCTGGGGCCAGGGGGTAGGCACTGTCACCTGTGGGGATAACACATGGTGACCAGCACATGGCATTGCGTGTTCCCTTGCCCTCCCCCCTGCTGCCTACGGCCAGCCACACATCACCCTCCATGTGTGGCTTGGGCCTCCACACCTCTTCATGGCTGCCCTCTCACCCTGTCCCATGCTTTGTTCACCTATCAGGTGACCCATGGGATCTCCCCATGCTTGAACCTCTGGCACAGGATGGAGCTGTGCCAGATGAATGCATCATGTGTACTCCCAGGGTGGGTGGCACAGACATTGGTGATGCTCACAGTGGCATTGCACACCACCTGGCAGACAGAAGGGTAGACCTTTCTGTTCATGTAGGTGGCCCCCTCTGGGCCAGGTGGTGTGCATATGATCACGTGGGTGCAGTCTATGGCCCGATCATGCCTGGCATGAGTGTCACCCTGGCGGAAGTCCTACATGTTTGCTGTATGCTCTACCTGTGTGCTTGGGAATCTTATGTACTCTGAAGCATGTGGCAGCAGGGCACTGAGGAACTGTGTAAGGAGGTGGGATGTGGCTGACTGGGTTATACCAGTGGTTGCTCCCAGTGGTTTCTGGAAGGTGCCCATGGTGAGCAGGCACATTGCTGCTGTCACCTTGGTCTCCACTGTCATGGTGTGACTCCTTCTGGTGGGTTCCTGCAACTCATCATGACACAGCTTATAGAGCTGCCTCAGAATTGCCCTGTTCAGCTGGTACTGACCCACGATCTCTGTGTCACCATAGTTCTCAAAAGTGAGGAGGGCACGGGACCACCTGTGTTGGGCATACCACCGAAGGGCCTGTCCTCGGCCACGTTGGTGTTCCTCTCTCCTCCTCACATCCCTCATTACCACCTCCATCAGGAAAGGCCCTGCATTTATTGTATGTGTGTGTTTGAGCCTCCGTTAATACGCTCAAGTCTGTCTGGTGCATTCAGTGACTTGCTCCTACCTTACGCCATGTTTTTTGGCTGAAAATGCCATTGAGCAGCATATTCATGGGTATGCCCCCATGTGCTTGCGCTGTATACATTACTGTTGCACATCTGCGCAATGGATATGCACTGCGCTTTCATGTTGGTTGAATATGGCTCTGGGGTGCATTTCTGTGGTTGCACATTGTGCAACTCCTCTGAATATCTGCCCCACAGAATCAGACTGAGCATTCTGCAAATTACTATTAGCCATTTTATTTGTGAGGTGGAGAAATTTCAAATCCGTTTTCAGTTCTAGCTTCCAATTCCACCTGCTTACTCAAAAGAGTTAATGTATCTTGTGTTCATTGGAGCTCACCAAGTGCTGCAGGTAATTCATGTGCAGATGGGGCTTGGAGGGTGGATGCAATGCCAGGTGACCCTGGCAGCTTCCCGGGGCTTTCCTGCCCTTTAGTGCCAGCAGCAAGCTTGAATTGCTTCTCGATGAGTCTAATTCATGGCGAAGCAAAACTATCTTCTGATGAGGTTGAAGAGATGATTTTGCATTTCTGACATCGAAACGCTGAGATCATTTTTTTCTCTATATAAACTGTATTTTCTCCTTTCAGTGGACCTTCTGTAAACATACAGAGCTGTCTCCCAGTGGCCATCTTATGTCTTCAATGGGTGCACAAGTTTAAAGGGTACCCTTACGTTCTGCCCAGGCCCACTGTCCCGACACTGACCTGCCTGGGCAGCATCACCCGACAGGTTTGGTATCTAGGCAGTGAGCAGCCTGACAGTGAGGAAACCTGATGGACATGACAGGGTTAAGGTAGCAGAAGTGAAGGCTTGCTTCCTTACCCCTGTACATGGCAGTGAAATGGTGGAGGAATCGTAAGGTTGGCTGAGCTGCCCCGGTGGTGTTGAGGGGTAAGGCACTGGAAGCTCAGCTGGCATGCTCGGGGAGGCACAGGTTCTGTGCCGCCTTGAGTTCTGCAACGTTTTGCACTTTTGCACCCCCATAACTTTTTTTTCCTAACTCTGACGTCCGCTCCCCCTCAGAATTAGATATTATAGCTACGGGGGTTGTGGGGGGTAGAGCCCCCCACATGGGGTGTTCGGAGGTTGAAGCTTCCTTATTTGCTGAATGTAATTTACAATCAGATGCCAGAAATAGTATTTTTGGGCTCTGATTGTTTCAGCATGATGCATTTTGGGCCAGTGGGGTCAGTATCCCGAGACTCAGGAAACTGAATTTAGGGATACCATAGTATATCTGTTCAAAGAACATGATGCTAAGATCTCTCAGCTGGGCACCATGAACTTCCTGAAAATACACTGCCACTTTTCCTAGTTTTGTTAAATATAGCACAGCAGTGTTCCTGAATTCTTTCTTTACCATTTTGGATCGTTTGCCAAATTTAACACATATTACAGGGGCACCAAATAACATACATGACAAAGGGAGTTGGATATGTCATGAATTCCCTTATGGTTACAGTGACTTCATTATGAACAAACTCCTTCCTAGGTCTGGCATACCAGCATGCAATGCAATGCAGGATCCACACTTAAAAAAGCTTTTGTGGTAGTCAAGCAAGGCCAGGGTTATTAGAAGAGAAGTCACAAAATGGTTGCCAGTAAGCAGGTCCTTCATACTGCTGGACCTTCCAAATTGCTGGGTTTTGAGGAGAGGATGCACCTCACTACACCATCAAGCATACTGTAGCGAGTTAACCAAATTCCCTACCTTTCCTGCTACTAAATTGAAGTTTGTGATGAATGAAGTAGGAGCTTCTTTATCATCTGTCACAGTCCTTTTAACCTTCAGGTGCAGTAGGAAGCCTTACTCAAAGAATTTACTTTGGACAAAGCCTCTAGAAGTACTTGCTTCTCATAAGCCTTATCCCTGAATTTTGTAAGAAGGTTTCCTGATTGTAAAAAAAATACCACTGGATCTCTGCAATTATGCTGTAGTCTGATAAATTGCCCTCAGGGGATTAAGTGAACAAGCTGAACTATGCAAAGCAGCTGACTGCTTTGCATATGGATGTACTGGCATATTGCTAGGTTTGGTGAGGTGGTAACTAGCCCCTAGCGCATCACTAAATACTGCCTCCACAAACCAGGTCTGACCTGAGCTTCCCTATGCCCACTGAACAACCACCTGTGTACTGCTGTAATATTTCCTGGTGGCCAGTGGACCTACCCCGGAACACCTGCCCATGTATTCTTGTAATACTTCCTGGTGTCCTAAGTGATAGCAGTGAAACTTTTGACCTATACATTTTTACTGTTGCAGTGTTGCATTCTGGGGTTGTAGTTCTTTACTAATAGAGTAATTGTGCATGGCTCTTTGTTGAGAAGCAGTAAATACAGTTACTTGCAATCTCTCTCTCTCTCTCCTGTGGTTGTTTGTCAAACAGACTTTATTTTGTCACAGTACTGAACCCACTCACTATATGTGCTTTTAAAAAGCATTGTGTCGAAACGTTATTGCCTGTGACCATTAGTGCTAACAGTTCAGTTGATTGTAAAGAGGACAGTGGTGGCTCCTAAAGTCATACAGCAGAGAGCAGATTGGTAGTTCTTATTAAACAAGATACAGCATGGCCAGGTGGCACAGAGGGCTGAGGCACTGGATGTCTCACCTCGTGGCATGCCAGTGACCCGGGTTCAGGAGTGAGCCGGGTTGTCGGAGGTTGTGCGGGGAGGCGGGAGGAGCAGGATGGAGTAGCCACAAGGCAACTCTCCTCTCCTGGGAGGTGGGGTGGCATCCCTTGCTCACGGCTACCCCCTGGTGGAGGCCGAGGGGCTGCACAAGTGAGGGTCCCAGCAATAGGCCAATGGGGCCGGTGAAGGAGGGCCATTACTTGGGCTGTAAGGTGCATGTGTGCCTCCAGACGCATGCGTCCTTCTCCTGGGTTCCTCGGGAAATAAGGGGAGAAAAACAGAAAAAGGCAGCCGGCGGCAGGATGGCGACCGACTGTCCGCAAGCACCGCTCTCGGACCGGGCGTGAGGTAAGCCCTGGTAATTCCGGGGGATGGAGCTGTGGGAGTCGGTCAGATGGGGGCCACACGAAGCGAGGAGAAATAAAGTAGTGATAAAAAAAAAAAAAAAGATACAGCAAACGTTACTTTTTTTATCTTAGTCTTTGGTAACCAGGTAAGGCCCACTAGGCACACATGCAGCTGAGTAGTGGGAGGCAGTTGTAATGCGTAATAAGTGCCTACTAGTCACTGACTTTCCTAAGTGTAATCCTACAGTAAATGCAGTTAGTGTAATCTAGAGTTGGAGATATAGCAGCCTTTATCTTTTTTACAAGTGCTTCATCATTTTGTCTGCATATTTGTTAGTCTGCATCTATTTATCCCTCATCCACCAATCAGCCAATGTGCCTGTCTTTCTACTGCTTGTGCAGTATCTACATATATCTATCTTAGGTTGGAATTACCTGTAGCAGTATAGCAGCTTGAAAATAAAGATTTAAACCCTGTTAATCAATTTAAAACAGCCACCTCATACATTCCTATTTAAACACTGAGACTGATTAGCTAAGTCACATTTGCTAATCAGTTTAAAAAGCTTACTTCATTGCTTGATGTCTGTCTTTCTGTCCATCTATCATGTTTGATGGCATGCATGTCAGATTAGATGAAATTGCATCCATTTGAAAATGCAATCCATTCATTCATAAGATAGTTTTCTGCTCTATATTATTAGGAATGACTAGGCACTTCTATCTTTTTCTCCCAGTCATTTATCTTCCCACTGCCGACCTGGCCTCAATCAGGACCGCTCCCCTAGCCTCATCACATGGCTTCTCCAGGGCTTTCCTGCTACTGCTGCCTGCCCTCACCTGCCATAGGATTTTGGGAGAGCCCAGTTACAGGTGTGGGGCCTGCAAAGGACTGGGCCGCCATCCTGCCATCAATGTTTTTTTTTCCTTCCTGGGCCCATGTCTAGTGAAATGAAACATTGTGCACACTCCACCTTCCGGAAACATCCCTAGCATGCAGTGAGTGGGGCACCTTCTCTGACATCTTACAGCACTGCCACCTAGAACCACTAGTTGGCAGTCACTGAGCAAGACATACTTACCTCCCCTCTCCGAGGGAGGAGAGCTGTTTTAGGGATACTCAATCATCCCTTCCCAGCTGACCCCTAAATGACCCATGTCCATTCCCAAACCCGAGTTACTGGAATGGCAGGAAGTGAGGTGCCCAGCACCTGAACCCTCCATTCCACAGGGCTGGCGGGTACTTCTATCTTGATGTGCAACATCTTGCACTTTACTTCAATTTGTGGTTTTGCACCAAGTAATCTTGTTTACTGCATATAGATACATGAGATGTAGGTCTGTCCAGTCTGCCCACCCTAGCTAACTACTCTGCACTGGTCCTAGAGGCCATCCCTCCCCACTGTTTCTGCACCTCTTGCACCTTACAGAAGTTGTCTGTGCTTGCTTCACGTGGGTGGTGAGCACCCCAGCTGTTTCCTGTTATCAGAAATTCATTTTACCAGTGAGTACCCAATTCAAAATGTGGCCCCCTTTGCCTGATGGCACATGTATACTGTGCATATTCATATAGCACCAGTATAGTTAGTGCTGACCAAGACTTCCTATGCTTCTATGTTAAACCCCTAACTTTGTACCTTGGTAGATTTGGTAGCATTTGACAGAATTGCTCCAAATTTGACATGTATTGTCTAAGGAGGCAAGGTCTCAATTGTGGAAGTTTAGTAATGGCGGCGTCTGCAGTTTATGAGATCTGCACATGTACTTTTTACATTAATATTTCAATTTTTTTCTTATACTTAGTACAGTTTTTCTTGCTGTCACCTACAACCTAGATGGAACTGCATTTGTTTCTGAAACTGGCAGGGTAGAAGCAGCCTATGTAAGGTAGTACCTTTTGAAGGTTCATGAAAAAATATTAAATAATTCCAAAGGATTTAAATTTTTTTTTTTCTGAACATGCTCAGTAGTGTTTTTGGATAACCCTCTGATACAACCTGAAGAAAAATTCCCTGCCATGAGAACTTTTAGCTTTCTCACCACTGGCTTCTCACAACCCGAAAAAAAGTTTTCAGGCTGTAACAGCCAACTACTTGTTCTTTTCCCCTGAATAAAAAAACATGAAAAATATGTAACAATTATGTTTTTTTTTAAAAACATGAACACTTTGAACCTAGCTAAATGGGACATGTTCAGCTAGATTTTGATATTTGATTTTAAAAAAATGGTCAGAAATATCTTTTATGGGCATCCAAAATCCAGAGTGGCCAGCTTAATGAGTGGAGCCTTTCACCTGCATTGTCTCCATGAGAACACTGGGACTTTCTTGCCATCTACAGCCATGGATGAAGATAGCTGAACTGTCTGTCTGTCTGTCTGTCTGTCTATCTATCTATCTCTCTATCTATCGATCGATCTATCTATCTATCTGTCTGTCTGTCTGTCTGTCTGTCTGTCTATCTATCTATCTATCTGTCTTTCTGCCTATCTATCAATCAACCTATCTATCTATCTAGCTATCTACCGATCTATCTACTTTTTATGTAATATCAAAAGTGGACAGGGGTACCAACCCCAGGTACCCCTTGCCCAACCCCCTCCACTCCATGTCAGTCACCTCCCATTATAGGTGGTGACACTGAGGTGCTCATTTTGTTGCTGCTGTAGACTAAAAGCTGACACTGGGGTGCCCAATTCCCAGTGTTGGATCCCATAACTAGTAACCTGTAAAAAAAAAAAAAAGTCCTTTGTTGCCTTTTTCTCTTTGTTATTTTAATCCTGTAAAAAAGAAAATGGTTTCTTGTCAATCTAACCCTCCACACACCAGACTCAGAGCCCACACTCAGCACCTCTTCCCCCCCACACACACAAACTCACTTACCTAAACATGTCCCATGATGTAGAACCACTCTCTAGTCAAAACTCTGTCTTGCTGCTGGAACAGGCAACTGTGGTATGAGAAAATAAGGTATTTATTTCATCTTAATATTTTTGGCCAGGAAAGACACAGAAAGCCAAGGCTTGTGGATCCTGGGAGCACAGGAGTGCTTGCTCATGGTCACACAATATGCCAGTGGTGGCTATGGAATTCAAAGCCAGTTCTTCAGGTTGCAGCTCAATGCTCTTAAGCACTGCGCTATACTGACTCCCTCATTATAGGTGGTGACAGGTAAGTCAATTTAAATGTATCTCTTTTTTCTTAATATTTTATATTGTTTTTCAACAATGTTTAGTTTAGTTTATTGTTCTAGGAGTTACTACCTTTGAGCCAGAGGCTCTTTTACAAAGGTTCCACATCAATTAGGTACAGTACAAAAGGTTACATAGATAACACAACAATTTGTGCTGTGTCAAGAGCGAGAAAACATATACAAATACATATCAAATCATTTGTGCAAAAGGACATGAGATATCAATAATCACATTATTATTACAAGAAAGAGGTCATGCCAGATTAGGAGAAACAAGTAAGGAAAAAGTCCAGAACAGAGAGGGTAAGTGAAAGGTGTGGGGAGCAGACAATAGCAGGAGAAAAGGTTTCCCAAACATGTCTTTGTCAAATAACGGAACAGGGTAGGTAGTGAGAAAACAGGAGGTTTAATCGGGGCAGTCACAGGAGCTGGAGGTGGCAAGGTGAATGTATACATATACTGTAACAAAATAAGCAGATTATTACAATAAATAGCATACAAACAATTAATGTTTGATTATACCTATGTACAAAAAGAAGTGGGGAATGCAATTTATGTGCAACTACTTCTAAAATGTTTTTAGAAGGGAAATTACTCATTTAGCGTCATAATTGTCCATAAAGTTCATAGAAGGGTTCCACATGAATTTGCATGTTTCCAATAGTCTAAGGTGACGTAACAAGGTCTCTCATTAAAGGCTAACTTGAACATATACTGAATCCAGTCATCAATCTTAGGGATACGTGCTGAAAGGTGATTTTGTGGTCACTGCGTGAAATCATGTTTTGGGTGGGATTTGAAAATGTTCACCTCTCAGGTTAATGAGTTGGGGGATCATCTGAAGGTGACATTGAAAATGTGGTGTAAAGAAATGTTAAACTGACCAAGTTATGAGCAAATCTTGAAATAGTTCAATGTTCATTCATAACTTTGTTAATCTTTTTAACATTTTTCCACCAAACATTCAACATGGTCTTTTTGGGGACTCTGACAGGGTTGCATAAAGTCCTGCCCCATTTGTAATGCAAAAATAGTTTAAACACAAGGGTCAGTTCTATCCTCTCCCTTTTTAGTCTCTTGTCTGTCTGGTTGCACAATCAAATTTTCTTGTGAGATCTAGGAACTGATCACTCCAACGGTTTTGCAATTCTCTGCTTCTCACTATCTTTCTGCCTTCCCATGCTATTTCTGTCTTTTCTTCCCCCTTGCATATCTGCTGGTATAAAAATATATGTGAATCTTCATGTGGAAATGTCATTGATACTGGGATCCCTTTATTTAAAACTGTATATAGGTGTACTGTTGAAATGATTGCAATAAGCTATTTGAAACTCAAGGGGTTAACCTGAGATGCAGTTTTTAAGCCCTTTGCAGAGTTGTCAACAAGAGTTCAGTCCTGGGACACCATGTACTGTTTTCCTGCACCTGCAAGGAATGAAACTGGCAAGAACGTTCTGTAAACTGTCAAGAACATTCTGTGAGACGCAGGCTCTCTTAACAATTTCCCAAAGACTTATAAAAAGAGTAGCAATGCTTTTGCTAGAGAGACAAGGAGAGTGAGTGACTAAGAGACTGAAACTTGAAATTAAGAGACAGCCTCAGAAGAAGGACTTAGTTTTCTCTGCTTGTACTGCCTTTATTTCCCTGTATAACTGTGACCAATCTATCAAATAAAAGTATACATTTGACTAAACTATTAATTCAAAGTATATACCTGCACCAATCAAACAATTACAGCTATATACCTACATTAACAAAAGCAATAAACCTACGCTAAACAAATCATTAAAAGTATATATCTGCACTAATAAAACGTATACAGCTGCAGTACATTAAACCGTATAGGACACCACTAATGACACAATTAACACAGTGTTAGGAAGCTAGCCAAAGCAATTAACAAGCTGCAAAAGAACCTGGGGAAAAGGCACTTATACAAAATTCTCCAAACCCCAGAAATTCCTCAAATCACTACCTCTACTCACTACACACCATTCCAATTTTTCTTCAAGAGTTCTTCAGATGTCATAACATGATTGCAAATGTGATCTCCGTAACAATAGCCATCCTAATTCAGGGTTTTAAATGGTATCACATCAAAAGGGCAACTATAAATGAGTGACTCGCAAATGAGTGAGTCATTTTCACCAAAATGGTTAAGGGCTACCCTGCAAGGGTAGCGACCTGGTCGAAAGCGACCATACAGAAGGGCTACCTGAAGGCAGGAATAGCAAGGGGAAGGGGAGAGATAGGATAGAGGTTTTCTGTGGGGCAGTGTCCCTGGTGCTGCCAAGCCAGCCTGTGTGGTGTGGTGGTGAGGATGGCTGACTCCGGCATAGGAGGATATGGGTTCGGGGACAGGACGGGGAGAAATATTTTGCTGCTGCTTGTGGCTTTTGTTTTTTTCCCCATTTTTGGGAGTCTCACCCGCTCCCTGACATGCACCACCCTGGAGTTGATAATCCTTCAATAGGAGGAGTGGGGGGACACAGCCCTCCCCCGCATACAGATTTATAAGTACTGGCTGGATGCAATGTTGCCGCTATGTGTATATCGCTGAATTGCTTTTCAGCAATATACACTCGCCATAATAACAATCGCTCTTTTGCATTCACTATTATGACATCGAACCATTTTAAATAGCTGGTATACCATAGCAAAACGCTAAGCAAAACAGGGGGTAATGTTAACCATTTTCAGAAATGCTTAGCAGTAGACTACTAACCATTTTTTGAGTGAGTCCATGACACAGTGCACAACAGTAATAACACTAATTAATTTTTTTTAATTTTGCTAATCGATCTGTGCCAAGTGCTTTGCATTTTCACAACTGATTAGCACTTTTATGCATCAAACTGCTAATCAGTTTTTTCAGCTTATTTAAAACCGTGCTAATGTATCATATTCAACAAACAATGTGTAGAGTTGAACACTTGGGAGTATACCCATCTCAGGGGCTAATTAGGTCAATAAAGCCACTTACCCTTTGGGGTCATGGTCTTGTAGCCTAATTAGCCCCCTTGATTGCTATACATCCTTGTATACCACCCTCGCCCATTATTTATTCTATATGTAATACATGGATGGGACCTTTTCCCCATAGAAAAGACTACTATTAATTCTATACATAACTGTGACTAATCTATCAATTAAAAGTATATATCTGCACTAAATAAACACTTACAGCTATATACCTACACTAATTAAAGCTATAAACCTACTCTAATCAAACAATTAAAAGTATATACCTGCACTAATAAAATGTATACACCTGCACTACATTTAAACCCTATGGGACACCACTAATAACACAATTAACACAGCATTAGGAAGCTAGCCAAAGCAATTAACAAGCTGCAAAAGAACCTGGAAAGAAAGACACTTATACAATACCCTCCCAAACTGAGAAATCCCCCAAACTCCTAGCAACACTCTCTCATACCCCTAATTAGCCCCCTTGATGGGTGTATTTGTATACCACCCTTACCTGTTATTTATTGTATATGTGTGTGTGTGTGTGTATATATATATATATATATATATATATACACATATATAGATATAGATATATATTTGTGTATATGTAATAGATAAACCACTCTGAGGTGTGCGGTCACACTCTGATATACGCATGCCTTTGTGTGCATCAACCACCAAGGCATGTGTATCACAGAGTGCAATCGCATACCTCAGAGTGGTCTATCTATCTTATAAAATGGCAAAATTGTTCTGGAGGGGGTAAAAGTGGATGTGTTTTATACAATCAGAAGTTTGCATATGGAGCTACTTCTTTTACGCATTTTATATGTACATATATATATATGTGATACATGATGGGCAGGAGTGGAATATGGAAAATATCCTCACTCCAGCAGAGTGAGGCATGGATATCCAAGAGTACTGAAGGCATGAGTGGGATAGCCATGCCTCATGATGCAGGAGTGAGAATATTTTCCATATTCCACTCCTGCCCATCATGTATGCAATTTATGCAATAGGCAACAAGTGTTTTTATATGGTTTTGGTATTTAAATATTGTGTCTGAGGTCTGTTTTGTTACCTTTTAAGTTGGTGTTATTACTCAGTGATTTGGCTGCTGTGTGTTAGTCTGCTCATCTGTGTGATGGGGATTGGTGATGTGAGAACAGCTCAAGAAAATCTCTTCTTCGATGTTCATTGGTTTCTGAGGACAATGCAATTTTAGTTTATTCATCCGTGGTGCTTCTGAAGGTTTAAGAATTAATTTTGAAAAGCTCATTGTACAGAAATACTGTTTTTAGTGAAGTCTTTGTAATTTGTTTTTGGTGCTAAGTACTGCTCCTAGAGTATGGCTTTCAGCTTCTGGCTTTTTAGAAACTGCAAGTAAAAGTTTCACACTATGCAGGTGGTGCGTAATTAGATAGATTGATGATTTCATTTTCTGTTTTAAAGGAAGTTCCAGCTTGTAGTGCTTAACTGATGCTGCAGTGAGCATATTGAGTGATGACATAGCTACTATAAGTGTAAATGGATTTATTTTCACTTCAGCTATGTCATCACCTGATATTCTCACTGGGGTGAGAATACATAGATACATAGATACATAGACAGTGTCGGCAGATAAGGGCCTATGGCCCACCCAGTCTGCCCATTTGAGCTTGTAAGTTCAGTTTGTTTTCCTAGAAGTCTGTTGCACCTTACCCCTGACATAGATACATAGACAGTTATGCTTTTATTCTTAATGAATACACAATACCTCTATTGTATAAATAAATATATATATATATATATATATATTTATATATATATATATATATATATATATATATATATAAAATAATTGATGGGTAAATGAATCAATCTATCTATCTATCTATCTAATAATGGGCAAGTGTGGAATACAAGGAAATAAACCCATTGAGGGGGCTAACCAGATCATAAAGTCATGAGCCCAAAGGGTGAGTGGGTTTATGATCTGGTTAGACCCAACAATGTGTTTATTTCTGAGTATAGGGGACATACCCATCCTTTATTTTATATAATACATTTGGATAGTTACTGCTGGTTTTAATCACAGTTGTGTATACAGGGAAAGATATACAGGGAAATAACTGCTAACCACTTCTATGGTGAGAAAGTTCCATCCATGTACTATATATTATATAAACATATACAGTAGTGCTCTGCAGAATGCAGAATTCTACCAGTGAAATTAGAACAGAATGACCACTCTGTCAGTGGAATTTCTGCCGGAATTTCGCTCATTCTTCTGAGAAATTCCGCCTGCTGTGATCTGCAGAATGATATTCTGTGGCACAACATTTTTTCCACAGAAAATCATTCAGCGAGTAACTTCACCAGCCATTCTTTATATGGTGTCTAGTGCCTTCCCCCCACTGATCTCTGGCATGTAAATAAAATGTAGTGGTTCTCCCCCACCGATTGCCAGCTAATTCCTTTCCCCAGTGTCTGGTGCTCCCCCTGCTTACTGCTGGTCCCAGTAAAACAAATAAATTAATTTCCAATTTCCCTGGTGTCCAGTGGTTCCCCCATCCCAATCCCCTTGGTTTTAGTTCACTCCCTGGTGTCTAGCGGACCCCCCACCCTGTCCCCGATGCCAAGCTGCATCTGGCTCTAATAAAAAAAAAGAGTCAAGGATGTCTTTGGCTGCATTTTCTGAACTCTCATCTGCCAAAAGAAGGCAAACATCATCTGCATATGCTACCATTTTAGTCACTGAGGAATGATGTGACAGTGCAAGTCCTCTAATATTAGGTACTATATTTATTTTCTGTATTAATGGGTCTAAGGGCAAAACATACATTAATGGGTTAAGAGAACAGCTCTGGAGTACCCCTCTTTCTAGCCTGCATTCTTGACCCACCCAGCTATTCAAAAGGAGCCTAACTGATGCCATTTTATAATATATCTGCAGCCATCTAATAAATTAGTTTGGTATGCTACATTATTGTAAACATAACCATAAATAATCATGGAACACCATATCAAATGCTTGGAATCAGAACCCCTCAGTGGCACAACACACCGGTTGTGCATACTTGCCCATCCACTATTCTCTATATCTAAAATTTCCCTTAACAAATTTAAATTATCCATGATTTTCCTCCCTTGCAAAGCTCATGTCTGAGTAGGATGTATGACAGAGTCCATTACCACTGCTAATCTAGTACTCAAAAGTTATGTTAGCATTTTAAAGTACAAGTTCAGTAATGTGATCATATGCCAATTTATTAAACAGGTCCTATCCCTTTTCTTAAACAAAAAGATGAAAATACCATTATACATAATCTGCAAGAAACTCAGTGGCCTGCAGCACAGAATTATATACTGCAGTGAATTCCTGTGGCATATGTTGCCATAACCATTTATGAAACTCATTGGATAGCCCATCTGACCCTGGAGCTGTTCCCACTTTTAACCCTTTTATAACTGTATCTAATTCTCTAATAGAAATGGACTTAATCAAGCTGTCAGCAAAGTACTCAGGAATATGCGGCAATTCGCAACTTTGAAACCAGATATTCATCTCACTGGTCCCTGAAAAAGGGGAGCTGACTACTTGTCTAATATATTGTTCTGCTACTTCCATTAACCCATTTTGATCAGAAATTAATTGTCCTTTGGAATTTTGTAAACTATGGACACACTTCCTTGAAATGCTGGTTTTGCAGCTTTCAAAAGCATCCACTTGGGAACGTTTACCCTGGGTCCCAATCTTCTGCTCCATCTCTAAAGATTTGAACCTATTATATTGATAATGCATAATCCCTTTTTTTTGTGGTTGAGATCTGTCTTGAATATTCACAAGCACCTTTTTTTCTGAGATAATAAGTACTGGAGCATATCCCGTAAGTCCATATAGTTTTGAACTTTGGATTTTCCTAAAAACTGTGATATTCTTTGAATGTACAGTTGGAAATCTTTTTTACTGTCTGCCCACCATAACAGTAGAGAGTCTTGCATAAAAAATACAGATTTCCTTGTTTGTATAAGCTATTGCAAATCTTACTGAGCTACTGGGTCCTGCAATATGTTAACATTTAGTCTCTACATTCCTTTCCTCATGGAAACTTTTGAACAATCTGATAATTTAAAACTAAGTAAACCATGATCAGATGTTGCCACAAGTTTGACCTCCACCTGATGGATTGGGTGAGTAATTAACCAATAGTCCATGCGAGTCAATATATTACCTCGAAAATACATATGTGTAGGAACCTACATTTTCATGGCCTGTGCATCAACTAACCCTGCTTGAGAAATTAACTTTTTTAACAAGGAAACATCACAGAATATTTTATCTGTTTTTACCCATCTATCAGATCTTAAAATGCTACAATTAAAATCCCCACTGAAGAGTACTATTGTGCCATAAACAAATATAGTTGAATACATTTCAATAATGCAATACAAGCTGATTTTGTCTGTGGGGCATAAATGTTAATTAATTGAAAAGCATAGTTTTGAAACAAAATATTAATAAGTAAAGCATGGCCCTGAAAAATCTCCACAAGGTGGGTAACCTTTGATCCTGAATGATTTATACAGATCCTGACTCCACTACATATCTTACCTCAATCGACCAGTGGATTGCCCCCAAACCCAAGCTAAGGTAGCCACATTAATTTCTCTGTGTGTGTGTGCTTAACCAAGTGCCTTGAAAAGAGACAACTTCATATCTACAATGTTCAAACATAGCAGAGTTTGCTACTCTTTTATTCTCACCCTTAATGCTACCTACATTCAGGGAGGCAAAGGGTAATTCTGGAAAAGCAGCCATTCCAAAAGAAAAAAAGGGGGGGGGGGACTGGTTACCTTTATATTAACATCTTAACTCCAGATCAAGTCTTTCTTCTCTTTTTCTCATGTTGAGTGGTACAAGGACTTCCTTCTTCCATATCTGTTACTGGGTCTAGCTGAAAGGAATTAATTAATGAATTAATTTTGGAAAAAACAGAATCTTCCTCAGTATCTATATCCCCCCTATTGTAAAGCAGCATACTTGTTTTCTAGAGTAATTGGAGTTTGCTGTATATTAGATTTTTTTCCTTTTTGCTTTACCTTTCCCTACCATTTGAAATTTCCCTTTATTAGAAACTGAGGGGAGAGGCACAGAAAGGCTGTCTGTATTAACCTGTGGCTCTTCCAATCTTGAAGGAGCAGGTAACCCTGCACTCGAAACATATTCTCCTGAGATGTCCTCTAAACATTGTTCAGAGGAAGGAGAGGTATGGTTCTCAATCCTTTTGCTGGCTGTTGCTGATGGTCTAAAGTGATAGGACTTTCATGAAGATCTCTAGGTCTGGCTGACCGTGTCACCTCATCTGATTTCATAGCTTTATGAATATAAAAATAATGTTCCATATAATCAGCATTTGAAATACTATGTGCAGCTTAGAGGCAAGATGGAAAAGTAAGCCTTTCTTCCACACATAGTTACATTTTGGTGTCAAAGTGCAATGGAATCCCATATGCACGAGAGCCCCACACATTGTACATTTAATTTAATCAAAACTGTTGCTCAAATGCCTTAAGGAACCATATTTATAGCATGATTTTGGCTGCCATGGGTAAAACAAAACCCCCCTGTCTCTACCCAATGAAAAAGCTGCTCAGCAGTGTTGAATGCCTGCTTCTGCATATTTTAGCTGAACCAGAAATTTCCATCCCACAGCCCAAAACCCTTCACAATCAATAATAGGTTTTGAGGTCCCTTGGATTTTACTCCTTTTTTCTAACCAATATACAATATCCATCACATTCACCCCATCAAATCAAAAAAGAACCCTAATTGTTTCAAATGCAGGTTTAGAGAGCGGTATCACTGTAAAAGCAGTCCAAATAGGAATGTCTTTAACTGTATAGTATTGGGTCCAAAACTTCTCTAACAAAACTTCTGATAAAAAAACTAATGTCAAAGGTCTGCTCCCAGGAGCTTGAATGAGAGCAAACATATCAGAGGGGGGACATTTCATCATCATCATCAAATCTTTATTTATTCAGGTGAACATCATTGAGCAAGGCTCATTTACAAGATGGACCTGATAAGGTCAAAGTTCAATAGTTGATACAAAACAGATACATCATACACTTATATAAGACAGTTATACATACAGGGGAAAATAACGTTTATAAACACAGTGATGTACAGTAGATTCACATGATAAAAAATGGTTACAGGAAAGTTAAGCTAATATTTACAGTATGTACAGTATATACATATCCCAGTGGGGGGGGGGGGCATGGCAGACACTCAACATAATGTAATACTAGGATGGCGAAGGTATTACTGGGTGCCATAAGATGGGGTGTCTGTCTGGAAGGAATATGCCATATATGGTTTGGAAGGGGAGATTTGTGAGATGACCATGCTAGCTCTAGTGGTAGCAATTGCATTTCTCTTTGAAGAAGACTGTACAATGCTGTTTAAAGGATGCAAATGGAATGATATTGGACAGTTTTAGGGATTTTTGTAGGGTGTTCCATGCTATAGCTGGAGAATAGCTGATTGCTGCCCTCCCTAGCCTGGTGTTGAATTTGGGCAATTTGAGCAGGATGATGTTGTTGCTTCTTAGGGCATAGGAGCTAGGAGAGGTCTGGGTGAAGCAGTCCAGGATATAGTTTGGAAGTTTTTTTTGACAATGCTCTGTAAATCCATAGTGCTGCATTTCTGTTCCTTCTGAGGTGAAGGGAAACCCACCCAACTGCAGCATAAAGAGAGCAATGATGAGTATTAGATGGCAGATCTGTAATGAACCTTATTGCTCTATGATATAAGGTATCCAACTTGTGATGGTAGGAGATGGGGCAGTGACTATAAAAGAAGTCTGCATAGTCAACAACTGATAGATTTCAAAGATTGTTTAATGAAAAGTTCTCCAATGAAAATCTATCAGGGAGGTTTCCAGCTCCTTTATATTTTAATTGGACTGTACGTCTACATAAGCACTAATACTCAACAGAGTGGGCAGTATTGGGAAATACTGGACCACCCAGGGGTGTAATGAGCCCCTTGAAGGTCCAGTATTTCCCAATACTGCCCACCCTGTTGAGTATTATTGCACTTAGAAAATGGGCCACTATATTCTGCAAATGATTTTCATGTTAAAAAGTTACAAATCTTAAGTGTTTTATTTATTTTGTAAAAAGAAAATAGTTACTCTGCTTGCTGTATTTTTTTTTTTTGGATCCACAGAGTTTTGTCCCATGTCAGCTTCTGTGGTGTCTATTGTGGTTAGTTGTCTTGTCCCCCCCACATACACACGCAGAGCTTTCAATTGTTAAAACAATCTGTTTCTTTTACAATTTTTAATTTTTTAAATTTTTGTATTTATGTTTGTATCCTACTTTTTTGTGTTTGTGAAGGTACTGGGCTTGGGGAGATGTAGCCATCACCTCATGCATGCACATATGCCGCTATGTCCAGAAGAACAGTAAGGAGGGACAGGAAGGGTCAGCAGACTTCTAAGTATTTTTTTATGTGAAAATAAAGTTCTGGCTTGGTTTGACCATTTTATTTATTCTTTACACCAGTGGGTGCATAGTGCAAACAGGGCATGAGTAGAGGGTTTCGAGCAGGATTTTGGCAGCACACCTACCAGGGCATCAGGAGCGTAGCAATGATCTGGAAAAACAAGTTTTGTGGTAGGAGGTACTTATGTTTTATTACATTTTTCTCCAATTTGTTAATCAGATTGCAGTCGAACTGCCACAGATCGGATGACAGAACTGAGCAGATCGTGAAGAAGGAGCCACTAAGCAGCAGAGTGGGTGGTCAGCATCTGGGGAGTTGTCAGTGTGTGGCATCTTTCTATGTTTGCAGTCGGAGGTGTGCTACTGATTTAAAAACAACATGTTTTCTTCTTTCTGAATAGTTAAAAATTACGATGTGACTCAGTTTGTGGTAGTTTTTTGTGTGGATGGGTGGTGGTGGTAAGGATGTTTCTTCTCTAAGTGAGAGAAAAAAATGGTGGCTGGTGAATTTGAAAATTCAGGATGCCTAATAATATCCTAAGTAAAGGGGCACCCCAAATTGGCACTTGTTTTTTATCAGGCGGTATTGAAAAATAAATGCATGCCTCACTATAGCTTTCAGCCAATCAGCATGCTTTATTTTTCAAGCCCATTTTTTAAGTTTAGCTTGTTCAGGAGGTCGATGAAATAAACTACAAAACATGACATAGATACACAGATATATATAATCTGATGGCAGATAAGAACCGCTTGGCCCATCAAGTCTGCCCATATACCCTACCCCCTGTGTCCCTTGTTTATCCTTTTCTCATCATTGCTAGGGTTCCTTTATGTCTATCCCATGCATTTTTGAATACCTTCACTGTTTTCACCCTTACCACTTCCATGGGGAGGCTGCTCCATGCATCCACCACATTTATGTGGAGAAGATCTTCCTCACATTCCCCTTTGGTCTACCTCCCTCTAGCCTCATATCATAACCCCTTGTTTTTCAGCATTCTCTTTTCTGAAAGAGGCTCCCCTCCTGGACTCTGTTAAAACCTTTGAGGTATTTAAAAGTCTCTATCATATCCCCCCTCTCCCTTCTCATCTCCAGTGAATACATGTTGAGATCTATTAGCCTCTCCTCATATGTCTTCAAGTGTAGCCCTTGCACCATCTTTGTAGCACTCCTCTAGACAGCCGAGACTTTATCTATGTCTTTTCTGAGGTGCAACCTCCAGAACTGGATGCAGTATTCCAGAAGAGGTCTCGCCAGCAATCTGTAAAGTGGCATCATCACTTCCCTATTTCTGCTGGAGATACCCTTCCCTATGCACACCGACATTCTGCTGGCCCTCCTTGTAGCTTTCTCACACTGACTGGCCACTCTTAGGTCGCCTGTTATAATCACTCCAGATCCCTTTCTTGCTTGGTGGATTTCAGTATATCTGCCCCCATTGAATACTTTTCTCCTGGGTTTCAATGCTTTAAGTGCATAATTTTGCAAGTTCTTTGCATTAAATTTTAGCTGCAACACTCTTGACCATTCCTCAAGATTACATATTCTCTTCTGATTCTTTCTACCCTGTCTGAGGTATCAACTCTATTGCAGATCTTTGTGTCATCTGCAAATAGACACACCTTCCCCTCCAGCCCCTCTGCAATGTCACTTATGAAGACATTAAAGAGGACCATCCCCAGCACTGAACCTTGGGGCACCCTGCTGGACGCCCCCCTCACCATGGATTGAGCTCCGTTCACAGCCACTTTTCCTGTCCTCCTGCTCAACCAATTTCTAACCCTGTTCACCACCCTGTGCCCCACTCCCAGACTTCTCAACTTGTTTACTAGCCTTCCATGTGGAATAGTGTTGAAGGCCTTATTAAAATCCAAGTAGACCACATCCACTGTCCCCACCCCCAGTCTACTACTCTGGTTACTCAGTCAAAGAAATCTATCAGGTTTGTTTGGCAAGATCTAGCTGCCGTGAAACCATGCTGCTTTGGATCCTGGCTGCCCACTGGATTCGAGGTACTCCACAGTCCTTTTCATCAATTTCTCTACCACTGAGGTTAGGCTGACTGGCCCATAATTACCCACCTCCTCCCTACTCCCACACTTGTGGAGAGGGACTACATTCGCCTTTCTCCAATCTGCCGGGACCACCCCTGTCTCTAATGATTTGTTGAATAGTTCTGCCAGGTGTGCTGCCAATTCATTTCTGAACTCTTTTAGTATTCTAGGGTGAATCCTATCTGGTCCCATTGCCTTGTCTGTTCTCAGCTTTTTAAGCTCTTTTAGGACTCTCTCCTTTGTGAATGGACTGGTATCCACCTCCTGTTTCTGTCTTCTTTTTTCTCTCAATACTGGTCCCTCCCCTTCCCTTTCCACTATAAATACTGAGCAGAAATATTTATTCAGGATTTCTGCCTTTTCCTTATCCTCTTCAGTAGGCCCTCCCTGTTCATCCCTTTTAAGTCTCACTACCCCCCCCACCATTTTTCTCTTTTCACTGATGTATCTAAAAAATGTCTTGTTCCCTTTCTTAATTGACTGGGCTAGCCTTTCCTCTGTTTGTGCTTTGGCCCTTCTAACCACTTTTCCATTCTCTTTCAGTTTTTCCACATGTGCTTTCCTATCTTCCTCCCTCTGAGTTTCTTTGTATTTTCTGAATGCAATCCTTTTCTCTCTTATCCTCCTGGCTACTTCCTTAGTAAACCATAGACTGACTCACAGTAGTGATTGCTGACATGGTGAGTTGACTAGGCATCTCTTACTGAGCTGATGGCCTTTACTATATGCCTGGCTTTCAAAGGATCAGTATCTTTAATCCCAATCTGGGTCTCACTAAGGACTGCATATGGCGTGCCACTATACTACTGGGCAGATGATAAAATGAGCCCTTAGTAAACCATTTGTATGTTTTCAACCTTCATTTTGTCTCCCTCTCTTCTTAGACAGAAACTGCCCTCTATGGATTAACCCACCAGACTGGTAGGTGTTGTCACCTGGGAATCCATAAAATTGATTTAGCTCTCTTACTTTGCACACTTAAGGCATCATCATCATCCTCCATGCAAAAGGTTAGATCATGGCTAATTGCCCCAGTACACCAGCTATAAATAGAATTATATAAAAATGCCTGTGTTGATGCTGGACATTAAAGTCTGCTCTCTTATTACACTCACACTCCACTGGGGTCTTGGCTTCACATCCAGTCTGAATAAACATCACAAAGGGGAATACTGCATCCGTCATGCTAAAAAGGCTAAGAAAACATGTCCAGCATATAATGCAGAAGTTTTCTTTTGCAAAGATTAAAGAGGAGAAACAAATCTGCAGTGCACAAAGGGGTGACTCTCAGATACATTCTACTTAATTTGTGCCAGATTCTTCTTTTTTTGCAGCTGAAGTTGTCTGTAAAACTTCTGAGAGACTTGCTGCCTTTTTGACCCTTCAACTTGAGTTGAACTTGGAAAATTGGGGATGGTGTTGGTGGGAGGGGGGGGATGAAGTAAATTATACCGTCTTGCATACTTCCCACGAACCAATTTGTTTTCTGTTAGCAGAATTAGTAAATGTTTGTTACTCACTTCCAAGCCTATACCCCATGGGGGGGGAAGCTAGGAAGGAGCAAAGTAAAAAGAAAGCATGAACAATGTAAGAGAAGTCAGCTATGCAGACACTAAGCAGACAAGCAACATGGCTGGAAACAAAGCCTGATGCATGAGAAGGCCAAGAAAGGATACAGGTTTGCTTCTCTCTCCTCTCTCCTCTCTCTCTCTCTCTCTCTCTCTCACTTCTCTCTCTCTCTCTCTCTCTCTCTCTCTCTCTCTCTCTCTCTCTTCCTCGTTAATGCAAAATCCATTCTCAGTGAATCAGTGAATGAAAGAGTGAGAATGGGCTAAGTGCCTGGGTTTTCTGGGAAGCTGGAAAGGAAGCAGAGCCACGGCCATTGGCTGGCTTCCTCAAATGAAAATATACACTGCAAGGGCACTGGCCTGTATTGTAGGTCTAATAGTTGGAAGTCACTCGAAGTGGAGGGTGGGAAGGTCAGGAGATGGGGATTCATGTATGGATGGCAGTCTTCCAGAGCCTTTTAGATCTGTGACACACTGCAGAGTTTCAGAAAAAAAAACACTCCTAAAGAACGGAAAAGAAATGGCAAAATGCCTTCAGAAATTATGTCTTTACACTTGGTATTATTTTAAGCAAACTTTTTTTTTAATTATGATTGCTCTCACAAAGGAAAAAGTCACATCTGTGGAACCAACAAAAGGCATACTGGCAAACTACAATATATGCAAAACAAGTGCATAAAAAGAACATAAGGAGATACCTGAGGACACCAACAGAATCCCCTGCACTTGTACATACTCTGTCTTCATAGAAACATAGAAACAGAATTTGACAGCAGATAAGGACCACTTGGCCCACCTAGTCTGCCCATTTTCCCTACCTGTTTCGTATACTGAAGATCCTAAATGAAACTTATCAGGAGACATGTCTTCTCACAAAAGACAGTCTATAAAATACATGGTTTGTGCCCCTTCTAAAGAATGTTTCAAGTTTGAAAAAAGCAGAGGGCTTCAATCTTCTTAACATGTCATCTGTCCTTGTTTTATTTTTTTCAGCTGTCCTGTACAGGATGCAATGAAGGCTGGGCAGAAGGACTACTTTCATACTGTCTGATGTGTAACTAAATTTGAGATAATTTTCCTTACTAAATATTTTGAACTTCGGCTGATTAGCCAGTCGGATCCCTCAGTCATTACAACAACACCTGCTAGTTTGGAATTTTGAAAACATTTTCAGTTTTTTTTTCTGAAAAGTATCATCTCTCCTGATCTTATCTGTGTTTGTGATGTCAGACTTTTTCCAGTCTATTAGGCCAGCGAATACAGTGATCCTGTGTCCAATTTTTGTTGCTTGCTAATACCTTTAAAGTAGTTCATTAATGTCTTTCCCAGAGTTTCAATGAAGTATGACCCCACCCCAGTGACAATCTAGATTCATGCTTTCCTTAAATATTTTGAAACTGTGCATACTGAAAAAAATACAGTAAATACAGCACATTTCCAAAATTTCAATATTAAAACATAAGCCATGAATTATACAAAATAACCAGAACCTTATGCTCTCTTTTTGGCCCCCACTTGAGCATGTCTCCAGTGTGCAGTGTGGTTGCCTGAGACCTATGCTATAGGTTGACGAATTCCATCTACTCACCCCAAATGACTTTCTTATTGTTGTTTGTTTTATTGATGTTGCTTCTAGTTTACCATTTACTAGTTAATGAGAGTATATAGCTGGGTATTAGGTTGTTTACCTCCTTAGTCACTTGCCTATTTTGTTGATGTTTGGGGTCATATATCGCTCTTTTTTGCCTTTTGCTGCTAATATTACTTTCTTAGCTTTTTGGATTGGGTTCATTGAGTCCTCTGCTGTACTTTCAATATTGGATTACAGTTTCTGGTCTGTATCTCTTCCTAATGGCAGGTGCCCTTTTCATGCCTGGAATGTCAGAGGCCTCAATGCCCCTATTAAATGTAAACAAGTAGTAACATACTTCAACCATCATAAATCTCAGGTTACCTTTTTACAGGAAACCAAATTACTAGAATCTGATAATGATAGGCACAAATGGGACTGGGTAGGCCAGGTATTCACTGTCTCTGCCACATGAAAAAAGAGAGGAGTGGCAATTTTGGTACATAAACGTTTGAGATGGAAACCTTTGTCACTTACTAGAGACCCTCATGGTAGATGGGATGATTGCTTTTTTTGGATACCTCCCTAGGTAAATCAAGCTTGTTAACATTTATGCCCCTAATCAAGATGCCCTTGAGTTCTTTCACTCAGTAGCTCAACAGCTATCCCCTTGTAACCCACCCAACTCTCCCACCATTACTGAAGGTAATTTCAATCTTAGTATAGAACCAACTTTAGATAGAAGTACGTCTTCCTTAGAACCTTATCACAAATGTGCTTTGGCCCTATCATTGTTAAAGAAAGATTTGGGATTCTCAAATATTTGGAGACTTTTCCATCTAAGAGAAAGAGATTACTCTTATAATTCCTCATCCCATTAGACATACAGCAGACTTGACTACTGGTTTACCTCACCATCGATCACTCAAGCCTCAGTAAGTTCTGTGATTTTTTTCCCCTGGTCATCTCAGATCATGCCCCTGTACAATTACATATACTTTGGGGTTGTTAGACCCCATGCCCTCACTCCTTGCGCCTAGATACACTTCTACTTAAAGACCCTGATTTTCTACCATTGATTCGGCAACAGGTGATTGATTTCCTGGCTTGCAATGACCCTGCAGACACCTCTGCCAGGATCATCTGGGAGGCTTTATAAGTCACTCTACATGGTAAAATCATCAGCTTTACATCTCATTGTAGGAGGCAATGTGAACAACTACAAGAGCTGGAAAAAACCTTGAAAGCTAAAGAAACCCAGTATGCAGTGTTCTTATCTCCCAGCCCTCACTCTGCCTTACATCGCAAAATTCTACATTTGCAAATTGAAATTAACACCCTTCTTTCTCAGAAAGCAGAAATACCTATCTAGAGGTTTATACATAAGTATGGGGGGGAAGGGGGAAAACATTAGCATACCAATTTTATAAGCAGCAACTGGAAAGACACATTTCGGGCCTACAAGATGATTCTTGTTCGGTACATTCAGAAGCTACAGCTGTTAATCATATTATGACTCCTTTTAATTAAAAACTATATTCTTCCCAACCTCATGCTGACCATGGTACCGTTACCTGATTTTTTGAGTCCTTTACTCTTCCATGCCTCACTCCTGAACAAGCTGTATCATTAGAAAATGTTTTCACTGTAACTGAAGTTTGGCAGGTTGTCATGTCCCTCAATTTAGGGAAAGCATTTGGAGGAGATGAGTTCCCTGCCATTGAATTTTTTAAACCTTTAGCAGATTTGGTTAGCCCCTTCTCTGCAAAGTTTACAAAGAAGCTGAGGCCACTGGGGTTCTCCCTCCCACTTTGCAAGAGGCCATTATCGTCATATTGCCACAAAGGGCAAAGATCCCACCCCACCCCACCCCACCCTATATTATTGACCTATCTCCCTTATCAATGTGGAAAGAAAGTTACACCAGATTATTGGCTTCACACCTGAACCTCTCCTACCATCATTGGTTCATGAGTCCCAGATGGTATTCATCAAGGGGCATTTGGGATCCAATCACCTGTAGTTATTGATTAATCTTATGCATTGGTCTATGCATACTATGTCCCATGCAGCGGCAGTGGCCATCGACTTTGAAAATGCTTTTTATTCTGTAGAATGGGACTACCTACACCTTACTCTATCCTGCCTGGGACTGCATGAATGCTTTCGATCATGGATCAAAGTTCTTTATACATCTTGTGTCCTCAGCAACTGAACCCTATCATCCTCTTTTTTATTAGAAAGGGGTACCAGGCAGAGCTGCCCCCTCTACCTCCTTATTTTTGTCCTGACGGTGGAACCCCTAGCAATAGCATTAGGTCAAGCCCCAAATATAGTGGGAATATCTCTAGGAGAAGTAAAATATTCAACTTTGTTCTACGCTGATGATTTACTGGTCCTCCTGGGAGATGCTGCCACTTCCTATCACCCCTTGCTTTCCATCCTAACCAAATTCACAACAATTTCTGGGCTTAAAGTAAATCACACAAGGATGGAAGTGCTCCCTTGGAAAAACCTCTGTCCATCTCCCCTTTACCCCAGATTTAGACAAATCACATAAGAGGACCCAGGGGCTGACTCCCGCACAAAGAGCCATCAGGGATATGACTGAACAATTTGGACTCTGTGACCCCTGGAGGGTACTCAATCCTACCACAAGAGTTTACTCATTCTGCTCATTGGTGCATGGCACCTCTTCAAGGATTGATTACTTTCTGGCCAACAGAACTCTCTTACCAGGATTGCTAGATACTGGTATACAGCCAGTGGTTTTATCTGACCACTATCCAACCTGTTGCCTGCTCACCCTAGAAGCCCATCAGCAAAGAGAAACCATATGGAAGCTCAATAACTCCCTATTAAAGGATGACCGGGTATACAAGCAGATAGCTCACTCAATTGATCTTTTTACAGAAGCTAACATCCGGTCGACAGGTAAGGCAGACATTGAATGGGCTGCCCTGAAATTATATGTCGGGGGGAATTCATTCATATCACAGCAACCAAGAAGCATAAAGCTAAGATGCAAACATCACAATTATTACTCCAAATTAGAGACCTGGTGAATAAACTCTCTCCAATGTCAGACAAACCCTTTAGACTCTGGCTTATTAAATTAAGAGAAGAATACAATGAGTTATTAAGAGTTCAAGAAGAATTTACCATTTTAAAATCCTGTTCCACTTATATAGATCAAGGGGAAAAAGTGGGCCACTTGTTAGCCCTCCAAGTTAAATGGTAGGAATCCTCCTGAATAGTTAAAGCCATCACTTCCCAAGCAGATGGTTTAATAAAAATTACTCCAAAGGAAATTGTGTTAGAGTTTGACCAATATTACAGCGAGCTATACAAACCTATGTCTGAGCCGTTAACTCCTAGTGAAATTGATGATTATCTTCAGTCAACTTCCCTTTCCCATCTCTGTGATAAGGAATGAAATATTTTAATGTCTCCCATTACAGAAGCTGAGATGCGAGAGGTGATCAAGAACCTACCTCTTGATAAAGCCCCTGGACCAGATGGGTTTTCCCCTAATTTTTACAAAAAATTTATAGATCAGTTGGCTCTCTGGCTGTTGAGATTATTCACCCATATTATCTCAGAAGCTCCAGTGGATTCCCATTTACTGGAAGCCCTGATCGTAGTTATATACTGTATAAACCTGGGAAGCCAGAGGATAAAGTTACAAGTTATAGACCTATTTCTTTACTCAATACTGATATCAAAATACTCTCAGATTATTAGCTAATAGACTTGGAAGGGTTTTACCCTCCTTAATCCGACCGGACCAAGTAAGCTTCATGGTGGGTAGGACATCTGCTGATCATCTTCGTAAACTGGCCCATGTCCTCTCCGTGTCCAGGGACTCAGACCAGCCCGCTGTTCTGGTGTCCCTGGACATGGAAGAAGGCTTTTAATAGGGTAGATTGGCAGTTCTTGTTTGGAGTTCTGTGAAGAGCTGGACTCCCATCCCCGTTTATTCATTGGCTCTGGGTTTTATATTCAAATCTGAGTGCCAAAATATATTGTAATGGGATATTTTCCTCCTCATTCTCTTTGTATTCAGGAATGAGACAGGGATGTCCTTTATCTCCCCTCTTGTTCAATTTGTATTTGGAGCCTCTTTTATCTAAGATCTGGGAGAACCCCAGGATACAGGGTATCATGGTTGGCTCTCATGAACTTAAACTGTCTGCCTATGCAGATTATATTTTGCTGCACCTCTCTCAGCCTACTGGCTATCTCCAGGCCACTTTAGACACTATTGTTGGTCAAGTTACAAAGTGAATTTAGAAAAAAAAACAGATCTTCCCTTTGAATGATAGAACCCTCAAAGGAATACTAGGAGAAGTAGGATTGCAATGGTCCTCCAGATCCCTTAAATATTTAGGTATCTCCTTAGCTAGAAGCCATGTCAAGATGAAACAATTTAATTTAGACTCCCTACAAAATGCTATTCAGCAAGATTTAGCTGAGTGGGTAGGTCTCCCACTTTCTTGGGGCCGAATTAGCTTGGTCAAAATGAATATTTTGTCCCATATTTTTTTATCCAGTCTATATGCTGAACCTCTGGGTACCACTCTCCTGGTTCAGCAAGATGCATAGGATCATTTCAAAATTTATCTGGAAACAGAAATCCCGAGAAAAGCGCACCATAAGTTGGCAGCACCCAAACATAAAGGTGGTCTACGGTTACCAGATTTTAGGTTATACTACTGGGCCAGCCATCTGAGTAAGTACCTTTGGTGGTTAGTCCCTGTAGAAGACTCCTCATCTTTTCCATATGTCCCCACCTGGCTTTTAATAGAAGACGAACAATTGCAATCGTTGGGTGTCTCGGGTGAAGCCATGTTGCATATTAAATCTTGGGACCTCCCTAGGGTAAATTCTCAATTGCCTCTTTTAATCTCAGTGAAAGTCCATTCTCAGCTCTGCTCCTGTCTCAATTATGGGTATACTATGGATCCCAGTTAGCCATTATTTAGACATCTAAACTTCAAAATAGGAGGAAGATGCATTTCTCCTAATTGGCTCCCAACATTGAGAAACATCTACCCCAGCGATCTGTTGGAAGGACCCTCTTATGTATCCTCAGAGGAAATTTTGAGAATGTTCCCAACTCTGGGTGGGGCCTTCAAGATATATCAAGTCCATCACCTTTTTGTATCCAAAGATTTGCAGCCAAGGGAGGCTAGTAAGATTGGCGAAGAAATTAAAGCCCTAGCTAACATGGCTCGAAAACCCACATGCAGTTTCTCAGGTCTGTTAGGCTCTTTATAACTTAATCTTTCCAAAGGTAAATGGAGCCTCGTATTACTGGAAAGATACCTTTCCTCTGAAGTCCCTTGTCTGGGCTAAACTTTGGAAAGATTGCCATTCATACCTCACTCAGGATAGACTGAAATTAATACAATTCTCTATTTTACATAATACATATTTTACTCCAGTCAAGTTATTTAAGATGGGCAGGATCCCCTCTCCAAATTGTACAAGATGAAGCCAATCTGAGGACAATTTATACCATATTTTCTGGGAATGTCCTCCCATTGCAGCCTTGTGGGCTAGTATTCGTCAAAAGGCAGACCCCATTCTGGGTATTAGTGACTTGTTTACCCCAGAAATTTGTCTGATTGGGGACTTTTCTTGTGTGATGGTTTTACAGAGGAGATACTACATGGCTCTGATAGCTCTTTCTCTCAAAGCAGTAGTTCTATGGCAGTGGAAGTCTTCCATAGTCATTACTTATGCAGAATGGCTCCAAGAATTACTGTCTAATTTGAGAGTGGAAAAGATGATTGCAAGCTTAAACAATTGATTACCCAGCTACAGAACCCGATGGGAAACATTTCATACGTTGTACAATATTTGATCTATGGGTAGACAAAGATATGTTGCTTCAACTTTGATGTGTATATAATGATATATCCTCTCTTCTGGGATGCAAAGGGGTAGAAGGGCGGAGGGTGGGGTGGGGATTTAGTAGGATAAGTATATGTATCTGTATGTATGTATTAATTGTGTCTTTAGTGTTTCTGTGTAGATGTGATGTTTGGTTGCATTGTCATAACAAAAACTTCGAATAAAATCTATTGAATTTCAAAAAAAAAAAACTCTGTGAATCCAGTATGGCTACTTCTATGGGATTTAAATGGGCTCCTTCTGGAATCCCATACCTCAGTGTAAAAATCACCCTTATAATTGACAAGATCTGTGAGGCCAACTTTAGTTCCCCTCCTTCAGGAGCTAAAGACAAATTGCGATAGGTGGAAGACCTACAACTTAATCTAATTGGTAAAATCTCAGCCATCAAATTGGTGGGAGCACACACACATTTTTATATCATTTCCTAGCTACCCATAAATATACCACAGTCATTACTGGATACATTAGACTGCCTCCTGGGTGATTTTTTTTTTCCTGGGAAGGTACCAGGCCACATCATAGTCACAATAAACTACATGCACACTGGTCATCAGAAGGTTGGGGACTCCCCTATTTTTTGGGTTACATATGGCCTTTAGAGCAACACAAACAATGCACTGGTTTGTGACCCCTACCCCAACTCATCCCAGTGGCTTCACAAGGAGGCCTCTTTACTTCCTGGAGGAATGGCATCTGACCTCATCTATAATCCTCTTCCCAGGCATTTAAAGCACCACCCAACAATTAGCCCATCAGTCACATATTGGGTTAAGCAACATAAATGTTTGGGAATGGACCCCAAACCTACAGAATACACCCTCTTATGGGGAAACACACATATCACCATAACAGGTAAAAAACTCTTTTGGTACTCGTGGAAGACTAAGGGGATAATATGGTTAGCTGATCTTTTAGCACAGGGTACTTCTCACCTAGACTCTTATTTGACTTGCAATCCATTTGGGATTTGCAAAAACAAGACTTTTGGAAATATTTTCAGATTCAAAATGCTATGCATTCTTGGTTGTGTAATCCGCAATCCTCCTCCTATAAATCCACACCTTTATCCACTTGGCTGGAATGCAAAAATGGGAGAGCAGGAATGATTTATTGAGCCATCCGAGATCATATACCTAACCAGTCTTCATACTGTGAAACCAAATGGGAAAAGGTACTTCAAATCAGTATCCCAGACCAGATGTGGGAAGGTTGCTGGACCTTCTGTCATAAAACTTTTTAGGATGTTCATTGTGAACTTATTCAAAATAAAATTCTCCATTCCTGGCAGAGAGCCCCGGCAGTGCTTCACCGATTAAATTTACTCCTCACTGACAATTGTTGGAGATGCACTTCTCCAGGAGGTGACTTAGCACATATATTATGGTCTTGCCAACTTTTTCAACCCTTCTGGAAGCTGGTACAACAGCTTGCTGAAGTGGTACTTTTCCAGGCTATTCCCCTCTCTTCTTCTTTGCTGATCTTAGGTATCACTGAACATGCCCCACATCTTTCACATATGGCACATATGTGGCTAACCTTTCTTTGCATGCTGGCTAAATGCTTAATTCTAACTCATTGGAGGTCCCCTGCTATCCCTTTCATTGAGGAGCTCCTGACTGGCCCATCCCATACCACTAAGCTTGATAGACTATCCCATGTGTCTTTAGATAAAGGACATCATTTAACGCATGTTGGCAACCTTATAATAGTATTTGAAAGCTAAGACAGTTTCTACCAGCTAGGTTTCCTAATATGTGGCATAACATACTCGTTATTATTTTTATGTATTAATTGTCTCTCAGTTTACTTTCTTCATAGTTGTTAGTTTTAGTGTTTTGTAAGTATTATTGACTTTGTTCTGTTTCTCATAATCTTTTGACATGTATGTAGTCATATGTTACGTCAGCATTATATATCAATGCTTGTTTATCTGAGCTGTTCTTTCAATTGTACCCTGTACCTCTTACCTTGATTGCAACACTTCGCTAAGAAAACAAATATGAAGAAGAAGAAGAAGAAGAAGAAGAAGAAGAAGAAGAAGAATCAGCATTTATATAGCGCTTTTCATACACAGTATCCCAAAGCGCTTTACAAGCAATGCTAGACTGGTAGTGAAGTGACTGAATGTGTGGTGGTGGCCATATCACACATCATCACCCACAAACAGCCTGGATAATTGCATGAACCGGTTTATGGGAAGGGGAATGTTGGCCAGGACACTGGGAATGTTCCCGCTGTTTGCAAAGAGTGCCCTGGGTTCTTTTGCTTCCACCTGGACACCCACCAGGACAACACCAGGATGGGCAGAAGGGACCTCAGTTTAACATCTCATCTGAAGGATGGCACACTCCAGCAGTACAGCACCCCCCCAATACTGCACTCAGATGCAAGCGATTTTTAGGTGCAAGTCCAATCCTAGTGTGGGACTAGAACCCACGACCTTCTGGTCCAGAGGCAGATGTACTACCAACTGAACCACGCTAATAAAAAGATTAACTGCATATAGTTATACATATTTTTTCTGTTCAAAGTTCATTTAAATTTATAAGCAAAGGTTATGTATCATTTCCAGGGGAAACCAATTCTCTAGAGGACATTTTAATTTCCTAATGCAATAACAAATGTATTTAAAGCCATTTCAATAGGTTTATATGTTCCAGTGGGTGAGGCTTTAGACGATGCTCTGCCCTAATTAAGGGTACAATAGCATGTAAGCAAGACATCTACCCAAGAATAGCTCACACATAATGTAGCTTGTAACCACTAAAATACACAATAATACTGGATATCAAAGAGGGTTTCCAATAAAAAAATAAATAAAAAGCTGTCACTCCAGGAAAATATATTAAACCATATTTTAACCACAACTATTTTTGTAACTGGGCTTTTTGATTTTTATGTGACATTACTGAATGAATCCATTTTAGGCATCTTGACATATCCTTAGTTACAGGTCTGTAATGGGTTCATAAGACTCCTAAGAGTCACCTCTTTGGAAAATGCATTGAACAAAAGACAGTGATCAATGGAAACAGTTCTTACATATTCATATCTTGAGCAATGAAGAACAATGTGGGTGAAGGATTCCAACACATTTTGACCACAATCGCAACATAGATCATGGATCGTTTTTTAGAAAAAAATATACTGAAGAAATTAAGATGGATATCGTTCAAGACAAAATTTGGTAACTATGACCCTATCCTTTTTATCAGGAAGGAAAAGTAAATATGGCTCAAATACATAATTAATTTTATTTTGAGTGTATCATCCATGTAATTTCAATGTCCTAACTTTCTTCATGTAGGTGTTATATGATATTTATTTGAGTTTATTTGTTATTAACCTGGCATAGTCATGAGATAATAGTTATGTTTTTAAGTGAATCCATCCATAAATGTTCCAGCTTCAAAACTTTTAGTGTATCCAATATGTCTCTCTGCAAAGGTGAAGAAGAATTTCTAGTTATCCAGATTACCTGTTCATCCATACATTTTTATTAGCCTATTTGGATCAGTACTTCTACCTCTGATCCAATAAGTTATTTTTGCAGAAAGAACAAAATATTTTATTTCTGCCCAGCCTAACTCTGCCCTGACAATTTCTAAAGCTGTTGACCTAGGGATTTGTAAAACAGACCTGCATAACTGAGTAAAAGGATTTTCTAGTTGCTCAATATTTTTTTCATACCATATCCCAGCAGCATACAAGGCTACAAGGTTCATCTTTATTTCTGCTGCACATAAAATAGAAACTATCAAATGCCCCCCATACCTAGCTTTAAACCTCAATAGAGCACTCTTTGTCTGGGACAGCTTATTTAACATATATGTGATATGTTTTACTGTCTTACGGTTGTTAGAGAAATAAAAACCCAAACAGCAGTATCTAGAGACTGCATTCAAAGGGGCATTATTAAAGTGCCAAATTCTGAGCTTCATTTCCCTACTTTTAAAATGTGTGTCTTTTTAATGTTAATAAACAATTTATTTTGGATACAGCATTGTTGTAATAATATGAGTTTTTTTTTCAGTCCCACTGGTGAGACAGAAATAAGAATTATGTCATCAGCGAACGTGAGTGCTGGTACTGGAATGCCGCTTACTGAGGGGAAATGAGAAGTTTCTGTTAAAAAAGTAATGGAGCAAAAATACAACTTTGCTTCACACTATGATTTGTTTCAAAGGAATGTAAAACATTGTCTGCCAAACTGTGTCTCACTATAGTCAAATTTTCAGAATAAAGCACCAATGATTATTCTTAATATTGTATGGTTTATTTCTAAATTATATAATTTTTCCCAAAGAAGTGCCTTATTGACTCCATCAAATGCACCTTTAAAATCTTCAAATGCTAGATAAATTGGTATTTTTTATGTAATATTTCTCCACAATATGGTGTAAAATGAAACATTGATCTTCAGTCAAATATCCTTTCCTGAAGCCTGCTTGATATATATTTAAAATGTTATGTTGTTCAATCCAAGAGTTCAGTCTAACCAAAATAACTCCAGAAAAAATGTTCTCTTCACAATCAATTAGGCTAAGTGGTCTATAATTTTCAGGGAAATTTGGATCACCCTTTTTGAAAATTGATACTATTACATTACCCTTCCATAAATGAGGGATATATAGTAATTCTCATCCAAAATTTTGTTAAATAGGATGGCCAAACAATTACTCCACCATTCTAACTGAATTTAATGAAGAAATGGAGGAATCTTGTCAGGTCCTGGAGCGTTATCTGCTTTAGTTTGCCTAATGGCCATTGATTTTTCAATGGGATAATATTCAAAGGTTGGGAAGCATTCTGTAACTTCATAAGCACATTGTTTTGAGAGTTGACAACTGAGTTATTGAAAATATTTTTTGATAATAATTGACCCAGGTCATTGGTGATATATGTGCTGAGATATTGGAGGCATAATTGGTTGTTCCCCTTGGCCACTAATAACCAAAATTCTTTCAGTCACCTGATTGTATGACTTCTAACATATAAAACCATTGTTTAACTTGAAAATAACGTTTTCTTATATTCCTTCCTGAATTTATTCAGAAGGGAACAATTTTCCTTAGATAGATTCAATCTTATGAATCTTATAAACTGTGATAGAGATGCTTTAAATTTTTTACAGTTTTTGATGAATGAAGCATCATGTATTTTTACTTTACTGGGCAATATGAAAGTAGCAGAGTGGTCCTACTAATATCCTAGATGACTGTATATATCTTACGTGCCGATGAGTTAGGCATTAAAATGCTTAATTTCACTTGATTTTCCAGGCTAGTTAGCATATCCAATATTTTAGATTCTATTCTTGGAGAGAATAAAACCCTTTCTGTGATTTCTTATTTCTGTTTGTGGTACAAAGGAATTTTCTCCCTGTCATGTAATATCAGCTGGAAAATTTAATTTAAGGAGTAAAGGATGATGTTCACTCTCAGGAGGTAAAATGACATCAAATTCTAAAAAATAGTACATTTGCCTTGGGAATGCAATCGTATAATCCACAAGACTTTTTGAGCAAATGTAATGTGCTGAATTTTCACCTTTGAAAGATCCATTTAATATGATTAAGCCTATGTCATTCCAAGAGATACAAGAGCCTTCTGCCACTTCTATTCACAGTTTTGTCCATTGACATTTTTTTTGGAATTGCAAGCCCCTCTTCTATACATGAAGCTGGAGACGTGGCACCAAGTCCGGTGTTAAAATCACCCATAAATGGCTGGCCCGGTGGCACTGAGGGCTGAGGCGCTGGAGGCCACACCTCGTGCCATGCTGGTGACCTGGGTTCGGGAATGAGCCTGGGTCATCAGGGGTCATTGGGGAGGGGATAGGATTGAGTGTCCCAGGACTGCTTACCTTCCCCGGGGAGAGGGGATCCACCTGCTGTTGCACTGGTGACCTCTAGCGGAGGCTGGAGGCACTACAGTGCACGGCTGCAATATGCTGGGATTGGAGCTGTGATGGATGTCATTCAGGGGTGTGTAGGAGCATGCACCAGCTGAGCTGGATATCATTGCATGTCCGAGCTCCAGTGGTATGCAAGAAAAGGGAAAACAATGGCGCCATGGATAGGCAACACACCAGTCCCCCATGCCCATCGCTAGGCCTACCCTGACCTTCCAGGTGCTCCATGGCCAATCCTACCCTGCAGCTGGAGTCTGTCTGTAAGAGTGCCCAAGAGGAGTAGGGCAACCCACCCTGGGAGGGTTAGACCAGGGGTACTGGCTGCAGGAAGGAGGGGGAAGAGAAGGAGGTACAGCTCAGGGGGGCCTCTGGTGGGCAGGACATGGACTTGGATGCCCGAGAGAGTTCCATGGGGGCCGCGACTGGAGGGAAATAAAGTAAAAAAACAAAATCACCCATAAATAATATATCTTCAGGAAATGCTGCCATAGCTTGCTGGAGTTGTAAGTCTAGATCTTCACAAATTTGTATATCATATTAGCCTGTATTTTGAGGAGGAACACAACAATTACATACATAGAGCAATTATTTGTTCCACTGTATCAATGTGGTTATTAAATTTGATATTACAACTGAGTAGGATTTTACATCTATATTTTTTGTGTTTTGGTAAAAATTACTAAACCTCCTGTTGGTCTACTGCATTTAGTTGACTTTTTTGCTTTGGCTGAGACACATGTAAAACCTTCTAGGTATAAATTATCCATGGCCCAAGTTTCCTGCAAGCAAATGATAGTCTGTTTCCATAAAAATTTGGGTCAGCAATACTTTTTGTATAACCTGCTGTATTCCAAGATAAAATTTAGTCTACTAAATTTTACTCATAATTTTCTGGAGAACTTTCTTGTTTGATATTTGATAAGTTCTCCTGGAGTCAATCCTGTCCCAAATCAGTTAAACACTGACAACGGTTTTGGATTGGGTTGTTGATTTGTAATTGAGAGTGCTGTTCCAAAGGTATAAAGGAGGATGCTTTTGATTGTTTATGACACTAATATTTGACCACACCCAAAGAGTACCCTGCCAAGTCATGAAAAGCCTTACCACCCTGAGTGTCCTGATTCTGGAAATCAGGCCATTCATATAAAATAATATTCAATTTATTCAATTTGTAGGCTTCTGTTAAGATTAAACTGTACAAAATAACGTCCAAGACAACAAAAGTAATTTGCCACTGGTTTGTACATTCATTTTCTCTCCAAACCCATATCACTCCTTTGTAGCCCAGTCTCAATCCCAATATGTTTGTTAGAATGTAGCAAACTGTTTTTGTCACAGAGTACTGTGTCTCATTTTTAATTTTTTCAATACCATGCAATGTTAAAAGGTACTGATCTCTCTCGTGAGTAATCTTAGAGGTTTTAACATTATCTAACCTTAGCTGTTCTTCTAAATCAGCTTTTGAAATAAATATATCCTGTAAAAAGTTCTCTTTTGATTCATGTAGGTAATTCACTATAGTAATGGGTGATTCTGCAGAGAGACCTAAGTGTTGAAGTAAAAATGTTTGTTTCCAGATCCATTTAGTAATTTCCATATCTGGGAGAACTAGGTGAACTGGTGCCCCATTCACTGAAAGATCCCTTGTTACATGAATCAGGTTATTTTTACCATTTGGAACAGCCAACTCCCATTCTATTAATTGAATCACCAGATTAATTAATGAATCTGAAGTTTCAGTAATATTTTGATGAATACCATGAATTGTTATAACAGCTTCTTTTCCTGAGATTCAAAAACCATTTGAGATTTCTTTAACATTTTCCTGATTAGTTTGAATAGTTGTATTCAAGTAAGGGACTAACATAGTCTTCTCCTGTGAAGTAGAATCCAGGGGTTTATTAAGATTTTTACAGTTTCCTTTCTGATTTTCTTCTCTGGTCCAGGTATTCAAAGGGATTGAGCCTGACACAAACAAAAACAAGCCCCTAATCAAAAGGAGGATAGCTCTAACTCTCGGCTTCAACAGGAGCTCCTCTCCTCTCCTCTCACAATCACCTCTATCCCGACCACCGGCTGCTCTCAACTCTCCAGCCCAGACTTGGGCAGGTTCTGTCCTGCAGCAAGTATTGGTTTTGTGTCTTGTGCAAGTTAGTCTGCACAAGGAGGAAAAGACACTGTTTTAAAAAGTGCCATTAGTTCTCAACAGAGAGTATTAATGAAGTAAGGCTATGGTAACAATGGCATACCTGTATTTTTTTAACTCTTTTTTATTGAGGAAAAAGGAAACACCTTATACAGTAAATAACTAACTTTCATCTGGAATATGCATACAAAATTAAACATCTACCATCTATAATACACCAAGGTACCAAGCCAGTGCGGTTTGCACTTCCTGTTAAGTTATTGTCATATACTTCAGGTGCTTATTGTTAACGTATCTTCCAGTCTCATTACTTCAATAAGGTACATCAAAAAAGAACCCAACAAGGGCGCCTTAAACTCAGCTCTCACTCAGTAACAGATAACTAAACTTATGCCGTCTACCAGTTCTGCCAGCTCTCCCACCACTGCAGGTGTGCCCTGCTTTTTCTCTCTTTTTTTTCCTGTTATGCTTCCGTGAATTCTCTGTGTTTGTTCAGAGCAGTAGTTTTTTTTTTCTTCCATGCACTTAAGAGATGGATGGATGGAAGCAGGTCTTTCTAGGGCCCCACTTGGGTCCATATAGTCAGAACATACCTAGCCCTCATCCACTCCATCTTTGTCTGGGATCACCAGGGGTTCACATCCTCCCCACACACAATTCATTATGTTTTGGGCCTGTGAGTCTCAGTGATGCTGTTATCTCCTCCATTCTTCTGACACTTCCCATCCTTGTTGTCCATGCTTCAAAGGAGGGAGGGATCTGCTGGAGCCACTTAGTCATGATCTCTTTCATAGCTATAAAGCATAGAATTCTTAATAAAATGATCTGCTTCTTATCCCTAAGTGTGTGAGCCCTCAGGCCCAAAACCATTGTGCTAAAGTCAGATTGGAACTTTACACCCCAGAGGTTCTCTAGGTGAGCGTGTATCCTTTTCCAATATTCAACAACCTCTGAACAGGCCCAGAATATGTGAAAGTGGGTACCCATCTGTCCGCAGCCCCTCCAACATTTACCCAAGTTCCCTATTTCAAAGTGTTTTGTCATAGAGGGAGGGTGGAAAAACCTAGACAGATACTTCCATCTGAACTCCCTCCAACTTGGGGATATGGTTGTCCTCCACCCTCAACTCCAAGTCATTTCCCAGCTATCCTCTGGTATGGATACCCCTGTTTCCCCCTCCTAGTTCATCCTTAGCTGGTTCAGAGTCTGGTTCTGTACCCATCTCAAGACTTTATACCCCTCCCCCACTAGTTTTATTTTCCCTAACAGCCTTGTGGCCCAGTATACAAAGTGTAGTGCCTAACTTATAGATATCTGTGGAAATCTAACCTTGGTAGGGCATATTTCCTTTGGAGTTCTGTAAAGGAGAGAACATTGTGGTCACCAGTGATCTAAAAAGTACTAGCGAGTGGGTATTCCAAGTGCCATATCCTGGGTCACCCCTGGCAGATAAGAGACCTATCCCCTTTAGCATCTGAGTGAGCTTCCATGTCTTGGACCACATATGTTTAGTCCATGGTTTGTCTAGCTCTTTCCAATTATGGGGGGGTGAGTGGAGCATATAAAATGGTGTGGAGTGGGACACTTTTTGTTTGACTGGCTTCTATCTCCTGCCATCTTGTATCACTCCTCTGTGTGGTCCAAGTGACCACTGGGGCAATCTGTGCTGCCAGGTAGTAGTTTCTGAGGTCTGGAAAAGCCAGGCCTCCTCACTCATGGGGCTAGGAGAGTGTTGTCTGGTGAACCCTTCTTTAGTCTTTGCCCCAGACAATGGCCAATATGGTTTTGTTTACCATTTTCCAGAAAGATTCTGGTATGTTGACTGGGAGAGCCTGGAAAAGGAATAGAAATCGAGGCAGGACATTCATTTTAATCAAATCAATTCTTCCCCCCCCATGACAGAGGGAGCATTTCCCATCTCAGCAAGTCTTCCTTGACCTCTGCCCATAACTTGTTATGGTTTAATTTAAACAAGTCTGAATTTCTTGGAAAGACTTTTATCGCTAGGTAACAGACTGTGTTGCTGGTAGCCCTTTTAAAGGGGGAAATTGTTGAGGGCTACTCCACCCAGTGGGGCTCCAAATCAGATGGCTTCCAGTTTATTATAATTAATTTTGTAGCCTGACACTTGTCCATAGCTCTCCAATTCTTGAAGTAGCTCAGGCAGGGAGGTAAAAATAAAATAAGCCTAATAATAATATGGTAGAATTTTGACTCCTGGTCAGCAGCTCTACTCCTCAACCACCATCTTTGGGTTCTCTCAGCCAAGGAAAATCAATGTTACCACCAATAATTTTTCACTGCTCACCAGTGTTCATAAGAGACAGTATCAACAGAAGACCTGAACTAGTGTCATCCCTAGAAACATTCAACAAATTTGGCCCAATATGGTTTGTTACTGTTCCAAAATACAGTGTGCCTGTAACATTACATCTCACTCCATTGAAATAAATGGGACCCTAACTTGGTGGCACTTACCAACGGTGGTGAGCAGTAAACAATTCAATGCTGCCACTAAGAATTTGACACTGCTCGCCACTGTTGGTAAGTGCCACCAAGTAAAGGGCCCATTTATTTCAATAAAGTGAGACATTATGCTACAGGCACAATGCATTTCAGTGTTTTAAAAACATATTGGAATACTATCAAACCCTACTGGGCCAAATATGCTGAATGTTTCTTGGGAGGACACTAGTTCAGGTCTTCTGTTGATACCATCTCATCTCATTACAAATCCTACTGGAAATAGAATAACTTCTTTCCTAAAGTAATAAAACCCCAGTTTAGAGCATGGGGAAGAGTAGGGTAAAACTGGACAGACTGGATGGATCAGTGGTCTTTTTTTGCTAACATTGTCTATGTTTCTATAAATACGTAAAGAGTGCTTGGTGTAGGATTAGCCACTGCTAAGCATTTCAAACACAAATTGTACTGAGAAAGAACAAACATGGCCCTAACTGGGAATTAAACCCAAGCCACAACAATACCATGCTGATGCTCTACCAGGTGAGCTGGCTGACCATCTGGACTGCCTGATCTCTAATGAACCAGTTTCTGTCTTAAAGGAGAACTGCACTAAACTCATAAGTCATTTTTCTTGTACACACTAATTTTTTCTTTTAGATACTGGTTCCAATTATTTTTATTGCTTCATCTTTATAGCTCTTTTAGTAAGCTCAGCTGGAGTGTTTGATGCTTACAATGACAGTGAATACCATTTGAAAACATGATGATGTAGTTTATTTTTCTCTTTCAATCATAGAATTCCATAGTACAGCAGAGACTCCATATGACAACAATCCAAGGGCTTAGAAGGACATAGACTGGATCATACAGTTCTAAAATGATCTTTTGCACCACAGTGCAAGTCAGTGAAACCATGCAATATACTCAAAGGCCAGCGAAGATGTTAACGGTAACAAAATGTAACCAATATTTGAAATGCAGCTTCAACAAAAAATATTGGCCTGCAGGTTACAATGTATTTCTTTAAAGGAGTACTACACTCAAAATTTGCAAAGACAAACTATACGCTATGCAATGTTTTAATTTGGGTGTGTAATCCCAGTGTGTCATTCCCTTTGTTTGCTATTAGGAGTTTATTTCTAAATTGCCTACTAGTTTTATGCCCTCTGGGAATCTCCATGTTCAAATTTTGTATTGCTCTTCTTTTTCCTTACAATGCCTCCTGTCCCATGTGACAGTGATGCATCCAGGACCATTGATTCAGCAAGTACTGGTTTAGAATAAATTTTGCAGCAGTAATGCTGTTATTGTAAGTAACTTTCCTTATCCACTAAAGGCTACATTTACAGTCCAGCAAACCCCTGACAGACAATTGAGTGAGCTATTCTGTAATGAAACAGCTAAAGTCTTCACTAATTATAGCATTGATGGCCTGGGGTGATTTGTGTGCTTTTTATGGCTTTTGTGTAGTTTGACGAACGGAAAAGCTTTAAACACAAAACATTTACTCCTGCTAGTTAGACCTAGACACATACCTACAAAATAAAATGATTGAATTACAAAGATCTGTTTATTTGAGGCCAGAATATCAAGCTTCTAACAGGAGATTACTGTTGCAGCAGCTTTCACTCACTGTATCCATGGTCCTAGACATGTTACTATCACATGGAACAGGATGCATTCTAAGGAAAAGAAGAGCAATAAAAAAACTGAACATGGAGATCCCCGGGTCGATAAACCTAGAGGGCAGATTTAGAAAAAAACACTCCTAATACCAAACAAAGGGAAGAACACACACACTAGAACTATACACACAAATAGAAACACTCTGCATTACATGTATTTTTGCACATTTTGACTGTACTGCTCCTTTAAACTGCAAACTTTGTAGCATGGAACTATTTTGATGGGGAAGATTTGAACTGTTGTTACAGGATTAATCACTGCTAAGCATTTCAAAAACAAATGGTAATGAAAAAGTACTTCCAGTTAGATCACCATGTTTTAAAGTAAAACAGCTAAACTAATAAACAGTCCCAGAAATTCTAAAACACATTGGTTGTTAGCTGGCTGCAAAGTGGGGATTGCAACAACAGTAAATGCCTACATTATAAAGCACCATTCCTACCAAATAAAATTGGTAAGAGCTGGTATTTAAAAAGTGTGTGTGTGTGTGTGTGTGTGTGTGTCTGGGGGGTGCTTTAGAAGTAGCAGCTAGACTCTATCCTAGATCAGAAGTTTGTAGTTTGGCCCAATTACAGAAAAGGAAACCAAGTGACATTTATACTCTCTCCCAGTGTTCTGTGTAATCATGATGTAATCAGTCTAACTACAGTCCTAGGATACGTATTACTGACTACATAGATACATAGATACATAGTCAGTGTCGTCAGATAAGGGCCTATGGCCCACCCAGTCTGCCCATTTGAGCTTGTAAATTCAGTTTATGTTTTTCTAGAAGTTTGTTGCCCCTAACCCCTGACCTCCAGAATTCCTTTGTGTCTATCCCATGCATTCTTAAATCCTGTGATTGTCTCAGCCCCCACCACTTCCTCTGGCAGGGTGTTCAACTTGTCCACCACCCATTCTGTGAAGAAATTCTTCCTCATGTTTCCTCTGAATCATCCTCCCTCAACTTCATCCTATGCCCTCTAGTCCTGGAACATCTTTTCGCTTAAAAAGTGTGTTCCTGCACCCTGTTCCTTCCTGTGAGATACTTGTATGTCTCTATTATATCCCTCTCTCCTCCTCTCCTCCAGGGAGTACATGTTCAGTTTCTTCAACCTGTCTTCATAGGACTTGTGATGCAATCCATGCACCATCTTTGTTGCCCTCCTCTGAACCTTCTCTACCCTGTCTATGTCCCCGTGAGGTAAGGTCTCCAGAACTGTACACTGTACTCCAGGTGGGGCCTCACTAGTGTCTTGTATAGTGGAATTATGACCTCCTTTTCCTGCTGGTGATGCCCTGCCTATACATCCTAGCATCCATTTGCTTTACCTGCTGCCTTGTCACACTGTTTCCCTGCCTTGAGGTCATCAGAGATGATAACACCAAGATCCCTTTCCTGCTTGGTGCATGCTATATCCTCACCCCCCAACTGTTATATTGTGCCAGGGTTTTTGTGCCCCATATGCATTATCTTGCACTTCTTTGCATTGAATTTCAACTGCCAAACCCCTGACCATTCATCAAGTTTCTGCAGGTCCCTTCTCATTCTGTCTACACCCTCTGGTGTGTCTACTCTGTTACAGAGCTTTGAACCATCAGCGAACAGTGAAATTCTGCCTTCTAGGTCCTGTGCGATGTCACTGATGAAGATGTTGAATAGGACCGGTCCCAGCACTGATCCCTGTGGTACCCCACTGGTCACTCTTCCCTCTGTGGAGTGACAGCCATTTACCACCACCCTCTTTGTCCTGCCACCCAGCCAGTTACCTACCCACCACACTACTGTCCTGCCTACACCCATATTCCCCAGTTTGTGTAATAGTCTTCTATGTGGCACAATGTCAAAGGCCTTGCTGAAGTCCAGATAGGCCATATCCTGCCCTCCCTGATCCACCTCTCTAGTCACCCAGTCAAAAGTCAATGAGGTTGGTCTGACATGACCTCCCCTGGTGAAACCATGCTGCCTTGGGTCCTGTAGTCCATTGACAACCAGATGTTCCACCAATCTCTCCTTCAGTAGTGCTTCCATGATCTTCCCCACTACTGAGGTGAGGCTGACTGGTCTGTAGTTCCCTGCTTCCTCTTTGTTCCCGCTTTTGTATAAGGGGACTACATTTGCTATCCTCCAGTCTTTGGGCACCTCCCCTGTTTCCCAGTGATCGGCTAAACAGGATAGCCAGAGGTTCAGCCACCACCTCTCTTAGTTCTTTAAGGACCCTGGGGTGCACCCCATCTGGCCCCATTGCTTTATCAACTCTTATTACTTCCAGTTCCTTCACGACTCTTTCTTGTGTAAAGGGACTCGTGTCCATTTCTGCACCATTCTCACCCATTGTGCTCCCTTCAGACCCATTACCCTCCTATTCCTCAGTAAAGACTGAGCAGAAATACCTGTTCAATATGTCAACTTTACTGTTGTCATCCTCCACGTGGCCCCCATCCTCCCCCTTCAGTCTCACTATCCCTCCCTTTGTCTTTCTTTTTTCACTTATGTACCTGTGAAAGGTTTTGTCCCCTCTACCCACTGATTTTGCAATGTGTTCTTCTGTCTGAGCTTTGGCTTCCCTTACTGACCTCCCTGCCTCCCTTTGCTTCTCCTGGTATTTCTCCCTATCCCCTTCTGCCTGTGTCTTTTTGTATTGCCTGAATGCAATCTTTTTGGCTTTCACTTTCTTTGCTACCTCTTTGGAAAACCATAATGGTCTCCTCTTCCTTTTCCTCTTGCTAACCTGCTTAATGCATAATTCTGTTGTTCTTGTAATCCCCATTTTAAATACTGCCCACTGTTCCTCAACCCCTGATTCCTGTCCCATTCCTCTTAATGCCTCTTTCAAGTATCTCCCCATTTTCCCAAAGTCTGCCCCCCTAAAATCCAGGATACGTGTTTTTGTGTGGTTTGGTTCAGCTCTTTCTGTCATTTCAAACCACAATGACTGGTGGTCACTGTTCCCAGGTGCTCCCCCACTGTTACCCCCATCACACTGTCCCTGTTTGTGAGCACAAGGTCCAGTATTGCCTTCTGCCGAGTTGGTTCCATGACCAGTTGCTTGAGGAAGGCACCCTGAAGGGAGTCCAGGATAAACCTGCTCCTAGTTGATGCAGCTGCTGGAATGTTCCAGTCCACATCTGGAATATTGAAGTCTCCAACCAGTACTACCTCACCCTTGTCTGCCATCCTTTGGATGGCTAGCATCAGCTCCCTATCTGTTTCTTCCTCCTGTGCTGGTGGTCTATAGACCACAACTGTGCGGATGGCTGTTCTCATTTTCCTTTCCAGCTTAACCCACAGTATCTCTCCCCCATTTTGTTCCTCCTGGATCTCTGTGGCCCTTATGTCATTTTTCACATACAGTGCCACTCCTCCTCCTCCCTTTCTGCCTGCTCTGTCTCTTCTGAATATGTTGTAGCCAGGTATGGCCATCTCCCAGTCGTGGTTATCATTACACCAGGTTTCAGTGATGGATGCAATGTCCAGGTCTGACTGCACCATGACAGCCTCCAGATCTTCCATCTTATTGCTAAGGCTCCTGGCATTTGCACATGGCTTTCCATGATTTGACCTCCCTAGACTGTTTCACTGTTCTCTCAGCCCCTTCCTTGGTTGTCCTTTATCCCTGGTTCTCCTTGCTGTCTGCCCTTCTGCTGAATTTTGCCCTTTTCTGCCTATCCACCTCTTGGGCACTAAGCTCCATCTTTTGCACACTGCTTTGCAGAGATAGCCACTCCTCTGGTTCACTGGTTCCACTGCTAGCTGTGGGGGGTGAGCAAGTAGGTACCCTCCTTGCTGACCTGCCACCCCCCTTTGCTAGTTTAAATGCTTGTCAATGTAGCATTTAAACTTATCATTGAGTGCTTGGATTCCCTTCCAGGATGGATGCATGCCATCAGGCTTGAACACACCTCCATCCCTCCAGGTGGGTCCCCAGTCACCAATGAATCCAAACCCTTCCTCACAGCACCAGTTCTTCAACCATGAGTTAAAGTTCCTGGTGCATGCACTCCTATGCTCTCCCTTGCCTCTCGTAGGTAGTACTGCTGAGAAAGTGACAGAAGTAGCTACTTGCTTGAGATCCCTCCCCAATTTCCTAAACTCTTCCTGAACTTCCTTTGACTCCCCATTTGCCAGGTCGTTAGTACCTAGGTGGATAATGACATCCAGCTCACCCTCCCTACAAATACTGTTAAAAATAAATACCCCCAAAATACCCCCAAACTAAAGTAGTAGGAACTAGTAACACTACTTTTCAGAATGCCAGTTCTTAGTTTGTTTTGGCAGGAAAGATGCTCTCAACAGCAAATAACTGAGAAATATTTAAATAGAAAGCTCTCAGGATAAGACTGCAATGTTCAGTGCACACAGGAAATAAAATAAAAGTTAAAAGGGTATTTCCAATGAAGGATTCCTTTTAAGACACTCAATTACATGATTTATCTAAGTGTTTGTTCTTAAGGTTTCGGTGAAGATTAGCGAATGCTTTTATTTTTGGCTTAGAAGGTTAGCACATTCATTCTAAAAGGTTTCAAAACTTTAGCATTATAGTTTCCGATTCTTTTACAAACTTTGAGGCAAAGGAAGGGCTGCTTATGTGCTGAGGGTCACCCTGGAAACAGAAGCTGGGGCCACTATTCGCACTGGGGTGGTATACACACCCCCAGCACATGAGGACCATTTGGATAAGGTACTAGGGGACACCATCAGCAGGATGAAAAATAAGGGACATGTGCTGCTGGTTGGGGGCTTCAGTCCACCACATGCGGATTGAAGCCTTCTAGCTTCAGCTTCTGCTGGTAGCAGGGCAATCCTAGACTCCTGTAGGGGGCATTTCTCAGGCAGTTAGTCAGCAAGCCCACTAGGGGTGGGGCAATACTGAACCTGTTGCTTACTAACAGGGACAGTATTGCAGGCATCACAGAGGACAGTCCCCTGGAGACAAGTGATCACAATACATTGTGGTTCAGCCTTAAGATGGGTTCAGAGGCAAACCACATGAGAAGAAGGGTGCTGGACTTCAGGAGTGTGGATTTTAAAGAAGTGGGAGACTGTCTTAGAAGCAACCTTGCAGGGATGGATTGCCGGAGAAGGGTAGAGGAACAGTGGGAAAATTACGTGAAAACGTACTGATGGCAACCAGCCTCTGCATGAAGGAAGTGTGTAAACGCAAGAGGAAAGAAAGGCCATTATGGTGCTCTAGGGAAGTGGCCACGTAAGTGAAAGAAAAAGGGTGGCATTTAGGAGGTACAAAGAAACACAGAGGGAGGAGGATAGGGGAGTGTACGAGGCAAACCAGAGGGGAAGTAGGGAGAGCAGTGAAGGAAGCAAAGGAAGAAACATATGAATGGATAGCCAAAGGGATGGCAAAAAGGGGACAAGACTTTCTTCTGATACATAAGCAAGAAAAAGGCAAGGGGAGGGATATTGAGAATAAGAAGAAGGACAGAGGGTGGCTGATCAGAGGAGGATGAGGAAAAAGCTAACATCCTAAACTGCTACTTCTGCTCATTCTTCACAATGGAGAGAGAGGGGGGCAGACCATAAAGGAGCAGCATGAATATGGGAAGGGGTGTGGGTACAAGTCCATTAACAGAGGAAAGAGTCCAAAAGGGACTTTTAAACCTGAAAATGGAAAAGGCCATGAGACTGGATGAGATACACACAAGGGTGTTAAAGAGAACTCAGGGATGAGCTTGCTGCACCACTGATGACCTTATTCAACCACTCAATGGAACAGTAGTGGTTGTGAGGCTTGGAGGAGAGTTGACATAGTCCTGTTCTACAACAGCAGCAGCAGGAAGGAGGCTAGCAGCTATACACCAATCAGTCTCACATCAGTGATGTGGAAATCAATGAAATCTCCGTTAAGAGAAAGGCTAGCACAAATATCTTGAATCCAACAGGTTGCAAGACCAAAGGTAGCATGAATTCATGGGGGTGGGGAAGCATGTAAGTCATGCCAGATGAATCTGATAGACTGGGTGACCAGGGAAATAGATCATGGAAGGGCAGTAGATGTGGCCTACTTGGACTTCAGCTAGGTCTTCGACACTGTGCCACATAGGAGACTGATAATGAACTTAACAGTCTATGGGTGGGACCCAAAGTGGTAAACTGGGTAAAACCGGGTTAATGGATAGGCGGAAGAGGGTGGTGGTAAATGACAAACACTCTAATGAGGGGAAGTGACCAGCAGTGTGCCACAGGGCTCAGTACTGGGACTGGTTCTTTTCAATGTCTTCATAAATGATATTGCAGAGCAGCTGGAAGAAAAGGTATGCCTTTTTGCAGATGACACCAAATTCTGTAATTGGGTGGATACCCAGGAGTGGGTGAAAGTATGAGCAGGGATCTTAGAAAACTTGAGAAATTATGTGCTCAATCATGCAGACTCGATAGAGTTTGTGGCCTGTATCTGCTGGCATTTTCATATGTTCATATGTAATTAGTTAAGTGTATGGTCAATCAATCAATCAATCAAATCTTTATTTAAATAGCACCTTTCAGAATCAATGCACTGTACACTGTATAAACCACAATATTAAAACAGACAGCAATATAAATTATTTAAAATCAGTATGGAAAAACCAATGAGAATAAATACATTTTTAACATAGATTTAAAACTACTGATGGTCAGGCATTCTCTCAACTGTATGGTAATGGTAACTGGAGTACAATGCCAAAAAGGGCAAAATCATGCACCTATGGCATAGAAACCCAGGAACTGAGTATAAAATGGGGAGGGGGATACTGACAGTACCTAAGTAGGCAAGAGACCTTGTGGTTATAATATCTGATTACCTCAAAGTGGCAGGGCAGTTGGACAAGGCAATAGGCAGGGCCAGTGGGATACTAGAGTGCATAAGGAGAGGTGTCACTAGCAGGAGGAGGGAGGCGGCGTTACCACTGTATCGGCCATTGTTGACACCCCACCTGAAGTACCGTGTCCAGTTCTGGAGGCCACATCTCAAAAAGAAGATAGACAGCGTGGAGGAAGTCCAGAGGAGGGCAACTAAAATGGTGCAGTGGTTGCATGAGAAACCTTACAAGGAGAGATGGAGGGACTCTCAACATGTACACACTGGAGGAGAGGAGGGAGTGGGGCATGATAGAGACCAATAGGTACCTCACAGGAATGAACAGGGTGCAGGAAGGAGTCTGTTTCAAATGAAGAAGTACACCAGAACAAGAAGGCATGCAATGAAACTGAAAGGGGGGTTAGGAGAGATGTGGGGAAATACTACTTCACAGAAAGAGTGGTGGCATTCAGACAAGATAAAGTACTCCCTATTTAGGATAAAACAAAAATACTGGGAATCTGGAGAAATAGCTAGCAAGTTACTTGCACATAGGCTTCACAAGTTACAGAATCAAAACAACATTATGGGAATTAGAAATAAGGATGGGGTGGTGACAAATAAGGTTAAACAAATTAACGATTGTTTCACATTATTCTACGAAGACTAGTATTTATCTAAAAGCTCCTCAGAATCAAACACTATAGAAGATTTTCTCAACAAAGCAAACCTACCAAGCATATCCTCTTTAGATAAACAGCAACTAGATGAACAAATAAATTTACAAGAGATCTCAGTAGTCATTGTTAAAGCCCCCAAGGGGAAATCTCCTGGCCCAGATGGTCTACCTGGAGAATTTTGTAATTCCATAAATGATATTATTGCTCCTCACCGTTTAAAAAGTTTTAAAAACTCCTTTAATGAAGGCTTTCTTCTTAACACTATGAATGAAGCCTATATATACTTATTAAACAAGAAAGATAAGGGTTCACTGGACTGTAACAACTACAGACCTATTTCCTTATTAAACTTTGATTACAAAATTATTGGTAAAGTTTTGGCTAACAGAATTTCTATTCTTATGAATAAGCTGATTGGTAAGGAGCAGGTGGGCTTCATACAGGGTAGGCAGGTTGCAGACAATTTTCGTAGATTATGCTCCATTATTTGGGCCACAAAGTCAAATAGCAATATTAACAATCCTGCAGCTGCCATTTCCCTTGACACAGGAAAAGCTTTTGACTCTTTAGAATGGAATTATCTGTATAAAGTCTTGGCCATTAACAACTTTGGACCAGGTATATTGAGACGGATCCAGACTCTGTATGTTTGTCCGGCAGCAAGTATCATAACAAATGGACTTAGATCTACTCCTTTTTTATTAAATAGAGGCTCTCGTCAAGGGTGTCCACTCTCCCCATTACTTTTTATATTAGCCATGGAGCCCCTAATCAGAAGAATACTACATTTAGAAAATATTCATGGAATACTAGTTGGTAACTATCATAATAAGGTTTTAGCTTTTGCCGATGACATTCTTTTGACTTTACCCCAACCAGTATACTCACTTCAGGCTATCAAACCCTTGCTACAAGATTTTGGTGATATATCAGGCCTATTTGTCAACTGGTCCTAAACTGAAGGTTTGATGCTAAACCACTTTAGGTCTGAATTTAAGAAACAGAGAATTCCCAGAGATTACTTGGCCAAAGGAAGATCTGAAATATTTAGGAATCAAAATCTTTGACTCAATCGATACGATCCTGAACCACAATCTATCTAATTTACTAAATAGTTTAAAATCTGATCTGGATAGATGGTCCAGTTTGCATCTTTCATTGTGAGGGAAAATCAATTCTATTAAAATGATATTGGATCCTAGATTATTCTATTTTATGAACAACTTTGTAGCTAACATTCCAAGCTTTTGGTTCACCAAGATTGACAAGACTATCACCACTTTCTTATGGGAAGGAAAGCCTCCCAGATAATCTAAACTGAAATTAAGAGCCCCAGTAAAGTCAGGAGGGTTTGCATTACCCTGATGGTAAGGCTATTTTTGGGCTTATAAATTAAAACAAATTGCCAATTGTTTCAAGTCTCATGATACCTCTACTGCACCCTTATGGTTACATATTGAAAAAAATATTGTGGTCCCCCAGAACCTACCAGATTTGCTCTTTATGCATACTCCCTTTAAGATATCAAATCATCCTACTTTACAGATCTCAGTCCTGATTTGCAGAAAATTCAGTCAGCTCAAGAAATCTGAATTTGTACCCTTAAAATCCATGCCCCTTTGGAATAACCCACTGCTTACCAGAACTGACAAAAGTATTCCTGACATTGGGTGGGGAAAATATGGCATACGGCACATTGGAGATTTGTTGGACGAAGATAACAGACTTTTATCCCTTGAGCAAATGCAGTCAATGTACAAACTTAATAAATGCGATTTTTGGTTATACTTGCAATTAAGGAAACACCTATCCAATACCATTTTGGATGGAAACTTCTCTACGTTTCCTTCAAGTTTATGGATGTCCTTCCAAAAAATAGCTCATCTTACAAAAGACTTTAGCTTAATATATAAGATATTACAAGCCCCTGAACAAGGCCTAACTGATCATGCCAGCATTAAATGGCAAACAGACTTGGATGTAAGTATTCCCATAGGTACTTGGGACAAACTCTGGGACACTGCTATCAAAACATGCAGAGAAACTCAAGGCAGATTGGTTCAATTTAAAATTCTACATTATTATTACTATTCCCCTTGGATTCTCTTTAGGTTGGGCATATCCTCAAATAATAATTGTTGGAGATGTGGGCAATCTGACACAGGTCTAGCTCATCTGCTATGGTCCTGTAATGAGATTAAGGAAAGATGGAAACAGATACATGATATTTGTAAAAATATTCTTAAAGTCAATTTTCCTCTTTTCCCAACTTTATATATACTGGGTGATATCTCTGTCCTTCCAAACATACCAAAAGAGAAAAAATTATGGGTTTGTACAGTAGCTTTGTCATTTAAAAGATTAATTCTCCAGAACTGGAAAGACTCAAATATCCCTTCTATCCTGCAATGGTTAGATTCCCTTAGCAGAATAGTTAATAATGAAAGAATCAGCTACACGCTCTTGGGGAAAAAAAAGACTTTTGCAATTATTTGGGGCCCCTTTCTAGATTTCTGTTTGTAAATAATTTATGATGGCTTTGTTATATTGTTAAAAACTAGAAAAATATTACTGTCATTTGTATTTTATATTATTATTGATGTACACAGTAATAGTGTTAATGTTTATTTTATTTTTTTTTTGGTGTTATGATTAACTGGTTGTATTATAAGACCTTTTCTTTTCTTTTTGTTTTCTTTTGTTGAAAACTCAATAAAATCTGAATTCAAAAAAAAAAGAAAGAAAGAGTGGTGGCCACCTAGAACAGTCTGCCAGTCAAAGTAGTGGGGGTGAAAACAGTGGGGGCTTCAAGCATGCAAGGGATAGGCTAGAGGAATACTGGTGAATAGACAGGGAGGGAGGAAGGAAGGTCGCCAGAGACCAGTTAGGTCTGCAGAGGCAGAACAGGCAGACTGGGTGGGCCAAGTAGTCCTTTTATGTCAACAAATTCTATGTTTTTGTGTTTCTTGAAACCATTTGGAAGTAGTCCTATAAGAATGAATTGTGTGGACCCAAAAACTCATCCATTGTAACAGAAATGTTCCAAAACATGTAGCACTTGGTGTACAGTGATATGAGTGTGTATTATTGAGCGGCTCAATATGAGCGACTCAATAATGCCACTCGTACTTGCAGTGAGTGGTACAAAATATCAAGGTATCCTGTATAGCAAGTATAGCAGTGAGCTACACTTACTACAGCAGGATATAGAAAGGTATTTGGCCAAGCCCTGATGAGCTGGCTGTTTGGTGTAGTGGCTAGAGCCACTGCCTATGGAACTGAAGGTCCCAGGTTTGGGATGATTTTATTTTTTTTTTAAATTAAATATACTTTATTAATTTGTAAATATCCTTACATACAGAAAAGCAAGGAGTAACTCAGATATAATTTGATGCAGGTAAAATAGTTAGGAGCCTTGGGGTTACATCAGCTCAATTAACATAAAAACTAACTAACCTTCTACCACCACCTCCCTCCTCCACCCACCTCGCCCTCCACCCTTCCTACTACATATATCTTTGTGATATATGGATAAAGTTAAGGCAGCAAGTTAATTGGGCAGGATAGCTTTCACTTGAGACCAGCTCTTGCTTTGGTCCACTTCTTTGAGGCAACTAAGGGCTGTGATGTTACCAAAAACCTCTAAAATACCCTGGGTTATAAGACTGGATAAATATTAGCAGTGTGAGAGGGCTCACTTTCCAGACAGGGCATATAATGTGTGAATCTTTCCCCATTTCTTATCAAAGACTGCTGGAGCATGTCTATGAAATACTATCATTTTTTCTATCCTGAGGTTGCAAAGGAATTTGTTCAACCATTCTGAATAGGAAATAGTGGAGGAATCCTTCCAGTGTTTTAATACCATTTTTTTGACTGTGTGGGAGATAAGAGTCATAGCATACCTCCTGTCTTTTACCAAGGTCTGTGAGAAGTCTCCCAACATACAGATTTCAGGCATAAAGAGAGCTACAATTCCCATTAGGGAATCTGCCCTGGCTTTTATCTCGTTCCACAGTGGCCTAATTTTGGGGCAGTCCCACATAACATGAAATAAAGTAGCTTCACTAAGACCATATCTGCTACAATTTGCATCCTGCACCTTCCCCATTTTGAAGAGTTTCAGTGGGGTGTAATACAAATTGTGTAGGATGTAAAATTGCATAAGATGAAGCTTGTCATTGGAAGTGTACCGGTATACGGCTCACCAAATCTTATCCCAAAGGATCTCTTTGTTGGGATGCTGGGCTGCCCAGTAAGGAGTGGCATCAGATCCCACAGAGCAGATAGTTGGGTATAACATTGAGGCAATTTGGGAGACTGCATGAGATTGCTAGGTTGTGAAGTGAGGTGATGAGTTCAGAGCGATCATTGTGCCATACTCCTGTGCCAAATTTGGTAATCAATAAGTGCTGAATTTGGTACCTTTAAAAATCTGCTTCTTCGGGAGCGTCAAGAAGGGTAAAAGATCTGGTGTAGTCCTAAGCCTTCCATTCTGTAGTAAGTCAGATATTTTAAGCTCCACCAGATTAGAATTCAGTTGTGAAGTCAAGCAATGCCCATTCAACCTAATGTTAAGATTACCGTGTAATGGTTGTGAGATGTCTGTGCAATTTTTGTATTTAAGTGCCCTGCATAGCTGACCATGTACTTTTATTGACATTAAGGTTAATTTGTTGTCAATAACATCAGTACAGGATTTGGCATCGGTATATAGCAAACTAAGTGGGGATATATTGCCCTGGTTAATGATATGGTGTTCCAGGTGTAGCCATACCGGAGTGAAGGGGAGTTGTTTTGTGGAGGTATCCAGTGCAGGTACTTGACTAAATGACTGGCTAAATAATAGTGGAAGAAATTGGGAAGTTTAAGCCCACCATTCTGTTTTGGTGCCCCCAGCTTAACATACAACCTTCTTGGTAGTTTGTTTTGCCAGAGGAACTGGGATATAATGCTGTGGAGCTTTTGAAACCAGGATTGTGGGAGATAAAAGTTCAACATGTTCAGAGGGTAAAATACCCTTGGGAGGATATTCATTTTTATTACATCGATTCATCCTTGCAAGGAATGGTATAGAGGGATCCATCTTCCCAGATCTTGTTGTACAGTCTCTATTAAAGAGTCTAGGTTAAGTTTCTTAATTTGGGACATATCTTGGACTAAAGTTATTCCAAGATATTTAATTGGAGGTGTTCAAGCTAGATGGAACCCCTCAATTTGTGATCAATAGGTAAGTTTATTCAAAGGCATAAATGACAATTTTTCTATATTAAGTTTGTAGTTAGAAAGGGACCCAAAATTGTCAACTATATCAAGCATTGCAGGGATTGAAACATTTGGCTCCAAAATATGCAATAAGATATCATCAGCATAAGCAGATAGACGGAAGTTAAAGGGACCGATTGGAATGCCTTTTATAAGTGGAGAATTTTGCAGGAGATGTAAGAGTGGTTCAAGGTAAAGATTAAATAACAATGGGGAAAGTGGACACCCCTGCCTAGTTCCAGAGAATAGCTGAAAATAATTTGAATAAACCCAATTACAGCATATTTTGGTGGTTGGGTTAGTGTACAATACTTTAACCCATTGTATAAATTGCTTTGGAAAGCCAAACTTAATGAGGACTTCAAAGAGAAAAGCCCAGTTGACCCTATCAAATGCTTTCTCTGCATCTAGGGAGATCAAAGCCATTAGGCATGAGGCATCCCTGGATGCAGAGAAGATATGGAAACGTTTACATAACTGGGTGACCAAGGGACGGCTTGCCACAAAGCCGATTTGCTCTGGACTGAGCAGAGGGGTCCAGACGGCTGCCAGTCTTGAGGCTAAGATTTTGGCCAAATGTTTGATATCATAATTCATTAAGGATATAGGACGATAGTTACACACTCTGTTTTTGGGTTTATTAGGTTTAGGGAGGACAATTATAAGAGCTTCTAGAATAGATGGATCGTAAATTCCTACATCACAGAAAAAGTTAAACATCTGAAGAAGAATGAGAGAGTTGCTATTCAAAAGCTTCATAGAAGCTGGGAGGGATGCCATCTGGACCTGGGGCTTTATCCTCCAGAAGAGAATGGATCACCATTGACAGCTCTGCCTGAGTTATTTTCGGAAGGAGATTATCTCTTTGTGTGGCACTAAGAGTTGGAAGAGGGGTGGAAGCTAGATAGTTCTGGATATCTGAGGTCTGTGGGGGTTATTAGGAGGAGAATATAAGGATTTATAGTAGTTCTCAAATTGCAGAACCATTTCTTTTGTACTTGTAATTAGAGAGCCATCAGAAAGGAAGTTTAGTGCTGTAATGAGCCTCAACCCCTCTTGCTTTTTAAGTCTGAGAGCTAGTAAGTGGCTGGCTTTATCTCCCAGTGGCTGGTTTTATCTCCCTGATCTATGTAGTGAGCATGGGTTTTAAATAGGGCATATACGCTTGCTCCCGTAGGGTTTCTTGGTATTGATTCCTGATTTGTGTTATCTGAGCTATAACAGACTCATCTGGGTTGGGAGTTAGTTTCTCTTTGAGGGCCTTAAGTTGTCCTAGAAGTAAAACTGAGAGGGCTTCTCTTTTTCTTTTTCTATTGGTAGCTAGCTGAATGCATTCCCCTCTCAGGACACACTTAAAGGCACACCAGATCTTGTCCACCTGCTGTATCCAATTTTGGTTGTAACTGAGATATTATTCAATTGTTCTCTTGAGGACCTGAACAATATTTGTATCGTGGAGCAGTTGGATATTAAATTTCTAGTTACGTTCTTTGCAGGAAGCATATGGAGGGTCCCCTCAAACCATACCGGAGCATGGTCTGAGATAGTACGGGGAATCATGCCGCTACCCTGGAGTCCCAAAAACACTAGGTTATTAATCAAAAAATATTCTATGCATGATAGAGGTCCATGGGCAGAGGAATAAAAAGTAAATTGTTTAGAGTGGGGATTCAGCAGCCTCCACAGATCTGTCAGGCCATGGTCAGCTAGTAATTCTAGTAAAGCTTTCTGTGCTGGGGAGAGGGCCAGACCCTTACAACCAGGAGATCTATCAAGATCTGGTGAGCAAACTATATTCCAATCTCCAGCCAGAATTATTGGGAGTTTCGAGTAGGAGCTCAAATGGAGTGATAGTGCTGAGAAAAATTCTGGATAATCAGTGTTTGGTCCATATATTGAGCCCAACACTATCTCAGCATGGTCTAGTAGTTCTTTTATAAAAATAAATCTGCCTTGAGGGTCTAGGTGGGAGCTCTGCATTTGAAAAGATGTATTTTTTGTAATTAGAATCGCTAGCCGCCTTTGTGCAGTAGCATTCCCAGCCACATATACCTGTCTAATTTGCTGTCTGCGAAATAAGTTCACCTCAAACTCCAGTAAGTGAGTTTCTTGTAGGAATATTATATTACTGAGTAAAGATTCCGGATGTTTGAGGATCTGGCATAGTTTGACCCTACATCTAGCCTCTTTCACATTCCAAGTGACAAATCTCACAGCCATAGCTACTATTTAAAGAGCAAAATGAGACATTTAATGAGGGGATTTGGTTAGAAAGGGTGATTCCAAAGTGGGTCATCGTTAGGCCCAGGCTCCAGAATGGAGCGGCTGATAAGCTCAGGAAATCAGGCCCAAGTAAAATATGTATTCGGTGCGTCGCTGCCTTTGAGACCTGTAAGAATGTCCTCCTCCCCTCAACTTGCCTCCTTTCAAAGTCCCTAAATTTACCTATATTGGAACATGCTAAGTAAGGTAATCCCTCCCACCACCTTACTCCCCAAAACGTCATAAGAAGAAAAAAAAAATAGAAAAAAAAGAAACAGTTACTCAACCCCAGTCCTCTCGACTGACCTCCTAAAAAACATATCCGCTTGCTGAAAACTGCTATTAAGACTGATGCCTCTCGATGGCTTCCGCATCCCCCCCCCAGCACACAATTTGAAACAATAGAAGAAGTTACTTAGAGGTCATTATTTACAATTTATAAACATACATTTTAAGTAACTTTGGCCTCACGCTTGTAGTAAATAACACAAAAATCAAGCTCACTATTTAAGCAACATATGGTACTAGTTAATTAGCTACGCTTACTTTCTAGTTTGAGGACTATGTGACAAAACATTATTAATCATTTCAAAACATTAACATATAGCAAATTGAAACAATGAAAGATGTTAGGTGCTCAAATTTGCTATCTGCATTGAACTGCACCATCATTTTCACTGCTATGGGCTTTCTACAGCACTGCTGATGCTTTGGGCCCTGGTTTTAACCCTTAATTCCCCATACAGTTAGTTAGAGTCATCTGTACAGATCTGGTAACATTTTTCTGAAAGATGTACTTGCATCAGCAAGGGAATTGTACGAATGCCATTTGCCATCGTTGTATACTTGCAGGGTAGCAGGGTATCGCATTCTGTAGCATATTCCAGCCGCAATCAGCTTCATAACTAGAAGGTGCATTTCGGTATGTCTCTGCCTCACAGTAAGTGAAAGGTCTTGAATGATTCTTATGGTTTGATTTTACCATTGGATTGCTTTAGTGTCTTTTAACTTTTCCATGATTACTTGTTTTTCTAGGTAGTTCAGGAGGTGGAAAATCAATGGCCTTGGTGGAGAACCTGGTGGTGGAGTGGGCCGGAGGGAATGATGGGCTCTCTCTATGATGTATGTGGGCCCATTAGGAGATGGGCCAGCAAGTTTGGTGCACATCTTCTAAACAAAGAGGATGGAGTTAGCACCTTCTTCTCCCTCAGGGAGCCCCAGAATGACCATGTTGTTCCTGTGTGAGCGGCCTTCCAAGTTCTTCAGCTTGTCTTCAATTTTGTGCAGTCACTGCTTCAGGGCAATTAGATCTGGATCAGCTCAAGCCCTCCAGTCATCTAGGGATGAAATATGTACTTTGTTGTCCCCAGTCTGGATAGTAAGCTGTTGCATCGAGGATTTAAGTGCTTGCAGGTCCCCCACTACAGCTTGAAGTGACTCCTTTATGGTGGCAAGCCCTTCAAAAAAAGTAGTCTCTGTAAGTAGAGCATGTGGAGTGCGTGGAGTAGTGCTGTCCTTCTCCTCCCCAGCTTTACTTTTCTTGGCCGGGATATTCTTCACTGGACACAGCGACGGTGTATGCTTTGGCCATGTGGATTTCATTTCCATGCTCGCAGAGCGAGATAACTAGCAGAATAACAGCAGATAGTAAGCTAGCTTGCTTTCTATACTTTTTCCCAGCGATTTTAGAACTGAGCCAGTAGGTTTAGCGAGTGTAAGCGGGGAGAGTTTGTGGAGCAATCAAGAGCATGTCTACTCGACAGCCATAGCAACCCAGAAGTCTCGGGATGATTTTTTTTTAATCCAGTATTTCAATTCGTTCAAAGTCCATCCTTCCAAGGAGTTGGTGATCATTTAGTTGGGGAGTGCGGAGGGCTATGAAAAATTATTTTTTATTGCTTCAGGTGAAAAATCAAATCAAACTTTATTTATAAAAGCTTCTTTCCAAAACCAAGGTGCTGTTGAAATTCATTAAAATAAATAAAAAAAAACTATTTATAAAACTGTAATAACCAAAATAAAAGCATATAACAATGGTGTTAAAAATCATTATAAGCCAGGCTAAAAAGGAATGTTTTCAATGCTACTGGATGGTCGGGCAATCGCTCACTTGATGAAGTAGAGAATTCCACAGGGTTGGGGCCATAAAACTAAAAGACCTGGCCCAAGATGTCTTTAAGCGAACCATGGGAAACTCTAGCAATCCCTCATCAGTGGATCGGAGAGTGTGAGAGGGACAGTAGGGATGAAGGAGATCTTGCAGTTAAACAGGTCCCTGGTTGTGTAGGGCCTTATAGGTCAGAAGAACAAGCTTGAAGGTGATCCGCGAGCAAACTGGCAGCCAGTGCAGTCCATGGAGCACAGGTGTCATACGACTGATCCTAGATTAACCAGCTCATGCAGAATGCTGCAGCTGGCGGATATCAACCCATGGTAACCCTAGGTAAAAGGCGTTGTGGTAGTCAAGGCAGGAGGTAACGAAGGCATGGACCAACCTTGGAAGATCATCAGAAGGAACCAGGTGCTTCACACGGGTGATATTTCTCAGATGGTAAAAGGAAGATTTGACCACTGTTGACACCTGAGATTTAAGTGTCAGATAGTCATCAAACATAATGCCCAAGTTCCGCACCCGATCTGAGGTAGCTAGTGGAACACCCCCGAGCCATAGACCTGAAGGTGATCCCACCTGCAAACCCACCTCCCAACGACCTGGGTCCATGACCAACACCTCAGTTTTATCTGGATTTAACAGCAGTCAACTCATATTCATCCAGTCCTGGACTTCAGAGAGACAGTTGTTAAACACCGAGACAGCATCATCCTGGCCAGGCACAAAGTACATGCACAGCTGAGTTTCATCTGCATAGCAGTGAAAACTCAAGCCATACCACCTAATAATCGCTCCCAATGGCAACATATACACCGCAAACATCATGGGTGCCAAAATGGAACCCTGTGGCACCCCACAGGATAGAGGGAGTAAAAATCCCAGAAACCACCGTCTGAGTTCTACCCTCAAGGAAAGATCGAAACATTCTGAGGACCATACCAGACAGTCCACAGATGAACTGCAGGTGCTGCAATAGCACATCATGGTCTACGGTGCCAAATGCCGCAGAGAGATCAAGAAGGACCAAGATGGAACAGGTCCTTTGATCTCTCGCTATTAGGAGGTCATTTAGTACCCAGACAAGGGCTGTCTCAGTACTATGTTTCTTCCTAAATCTGGACTGGACAGAATCATAGACATTGTGGTTGGTCAAATGGTCCTCCAGCTGCGATGCAACCATCTTCTCAATAACCTTGCCCACAAAGGGCAGGTTAGAGACAGGCCTGTAGTTAGCCAGACATTCTGGGTCCAAGGAGGACTTCTTAAGAATAGGCCAAACCACCGCCTCCTTCAGAGGATCAGGAAAGATCCCCCTCTCTAGAGACATACAGATTATCTCAGCAAGGATGGGGCCAATTATATCCACACAGCCCACTAAGAGACGTGTGGGGCCTGGGTCCAAACTACAGTTGGTCGGATACTGTGACTGGATGATCATCACAATGTCATTGATCGTGAGGAGGCTGAAGTCACACCATACAAACTCAGTGTCTGACATCTCCTGCCGACCACCACAACTCCCATTAGGGAAGGTCAAATGGATACCGGACCTGATTGTGGCAATCTTATCTGACAAAAATTGAGCAAACTCCTCACACCGTTCTTGAGAAAAAGCATTTCCAGGCTGACGACAGATTGGATTGCACAATCTGTCCACAGTCTGGAAAAGCTGAGCTTGATGATTCTGTGTAGCAGCAATCTCCCTGGACTGGAATGCTGCCTTCTTACGGGTGATTGCTGATTGATAGACCAGATAATGGTCAATCAAATTAAGTCTGTCACACTCCAGGCCCGACCTCCGCCAACACTTCTCTAGCCTTTGTCCCACTCTCCTCAACTCCCTCAAAGTCTCATCAAAGCAAGGAGACTTGGGGCAAAGAGTGAGGGGATGAACATGAACAGAAGCAATGGAATCCAGGGCCCCTACCACTGCTACATTATAGGCAAGTACCAGGTCCCCTGGATCCCTCCATTCACTCGGTGAGCCCGACAGGTCAAGCACTGCCATGAGGCCTTCTGGGGAAACACCCCTCAAAGGGCAATACCGGACCATCTTCATAGGGGCTGGCCTACTAGGGGTGGCCTCAAAACTGAACCCAATGGTGTGATGATCAGATCACCCTACTGGTTCCACCACCACATCAGATATCTCCATCCCCAGGAGAAACACTAAGTCCAATGAATGACCGTCGATATGGGTCATGGAGGAAATAACCTGTGTGAAGCCCAGCAAAGTCATTAGTTGGAAGAAGTCCTGACCAAATGGTGAGAGTTCATTGTCGACCCAGGCATTAAAATCCCCCAGAACCAACCATCTGGGGGATCCCAATATCAGATCAACAATGAAGTCTGTGACTTCCCGCAGGAAAACATTCCCATCTCCTGGTGGATGGTAGATGAGAAGTATACTGCACCCCACACCCTTACCCATGATACATTCAAAGAGTTGGTGGTTTCCACAGGTACCTCCATTAGGCCCAGTTCCGATCTAAAACAAATGTCAACACCCCCCCCCCTACAATCCATCCTCAGGCGGTATATCACCGAGTGCCTGGCTGGAATTGCTGATGCCAAAACTGGACCAGCATCCTCATCCAACCAGGTCTTGGTGATGCAAGCTAGGACAGATGAACCAACAAGTTCCGCAATTATAGCAGTCTTGTTCTTAATAGACCTGGCATTGCATAACACCACCCGAGTAGGATGAGCACCCGAGGAAGACCATATTACCTGCCTGCTACAAGCAGAGCCCTTGGGTATGGGAACCAGACAGGGAGGACCCCTTTCCTGGACCCATTTCACCTCAGGGCATCTCCTTGCCCCCACTATTCCTATCCGTCCGTCCACTCCTTTCCATTCCCTCTCCAGGTCCTGCCCTCGTCCTCCTCTTTCTAAAAATCTCCAAAGCCCTACATCGTCTATACACCTCTGGTGAAAGTGGAGGGCAAGAAAAAGGGTGAAGGTCCCTGAGCCTGGAGGGGGAATAATACCCGACCGCCCTAGTACCTTCCCAACACATCTTACCACTACAGCAAATGCCAGCAAGCAAACAATCCCCAATTACAAATACAACACACAAGCACCCTTACCCAGCTACACAGCACACAATAATCAAATCAAATCACAAACATCCACATTATACCCCAAATTAAACTAAAAATAAAATAAAAAAAAAGTGAATGACCGTCACTGTTTGCGCGGTCGATGTTTTGTTTTTTGACATTGGGTGCTCTTTGATTCATGGTTTGTGTTACACTAGATAAGGGAATCACGCTTATCACATAAAACTGTAGCACTTCCCTATCTAATTTCTATTTGTTCGATCTAAATTGTGAACAATAAGCAAGCAATAAGACACAATGAGGTGTGGGTTATGACCTGATAAGAGCATGCCCCAGGTGTGTTCCTTTAGCACCTGGGAAGTGCTCTTATGAGACCATAACCCACAGCTTGGAGTGTCTTATTGCACTTATAAAATGGTCCCCCAAGTAATTAAAAAAACGTTAAAAATATAAAAAAGGAGGTTTAAATGTTTGAAATAGCAAAAAAATAGTCCCCACGTTAAAGTACTTTCACAAGTGTTTATCAGTAGTACAAGGCTCCCTATGTTTTCCTCGGCTTATCTGTCCACAAGCAATGCTCCATCAGCACAGGTATCTGTGTACCACACCCAGGTACCACTATCCCACTCAGCTATTCCACAAAGATTACCGCAATCTCGAAACTGTTGTCTGACATGACCCCCACACACACACACACACACAATGACAGAATCTCTCTTTCTGTAATTCCCTAAAGCTTTTCTTTTTAACTGAAGCCTGACCTGTGCTGTTTGCTGTTGTTGTTTGGTAGCTATAAATCCCCACAGTGGCTGTCTGACTCAGACTGACCATCAGGTTTGATTGAGAGTAAGTGTGTCTCACTGCAGCCACCGTACTTAGCTCTTTTCATACACTGCATCCTAGTGGACAGTGATGGCCATACATGTAGCCTGCACATGCTGACGTGGAACTTTTGTAAAAGAGCCTCGGCTCAAAGGTATTGTAATCCTAGATTGAAATAAATGAATAAATAAATAAAATAGATCACACTTGTAATTGTTCACTGGTCTGTCATAGAGACATTTTTTTTTTACAGTTTGGATAAAAGTACCAGTGGAGGGGTGGGTCTGATTTTGTTTATTTCAAGGCAGTTGGATGACTGGGTCTGTACCTGCATTTGAAAGCCATGGCACTCAGTTCACATAGAAACATAGAAGTTGTTGGCAGATGGGGACCGTGTGATCCATCAAGTCTGTCCTTGGTTCACTGACTTTATTGCAGTTAGCTTCAACCACAGCTGGGAACTACAACAAGTAGCACAGGTCAGGCTTCAGTTAAAAAAAAGTTTTAGAAAATTGCAGAAAGAGAGATTTTGTCAGTCTGTGTGTTTTTGTGTGTGAGGGGGGGCATCACGTCAGACAGCAGTTCCGAAATCATGGTCATCTTCTGTGGAATAGCTAAGAGAGACAGCATGGTACTCATGGGTGGTAAACTGATACCTGTGGTGATGAGGCATTGTCTGACATAGTACATGCTAGCTGTGAAGTTATGCTGTGATAAGGACATGGCTAAAATGACCTACCAGCCAATCAGAGTCTTAGAAAGGTTATGCCCATTTTATAAAATACATTATTTCTCATAAAAATTCTGAAAATGTAACCATACTAAACAAGCAAGTATTTTAACTAAGGAAAGGCTCCTTGGAATTTATTTAATTAATTTTGAATATGTTGCTTTGGTGTTCAAACAGTTGCTGGGGAGAGGGGAAGGGGGCTCATTGGGACTGCCCACAGTGTTTGAGGTAAACATGGTCTATTCTACAGACATCTCATTCACTCTTGCTGCTGACTGTCTAGCAAATATCAAGTTAGGTAATGCCCAGGGGCAGATGGATTATATCCTAGGACGGTAGCGGAGATAAGGAAACGATGCAGAGGCTTTAATTACAGCATAGCTTAAAACAGACACCTCCATGCATGCTGTTTTTGTCCTTTATGGGAGGTGTCCATTATAACATGTATAGCCAGATTTGATAGTTTTTATTTTTTTTTACTCACTCATTCATCCATAGCTTCCACTGCTCACCTACTCATAGCTGCAATTCAGTAACTCCAGTCTCAGTGTGTAGTCCAAAATTGTCACTACTGCACACTCTCCCATGTAATCTTTCATGAGTTTGTCCAGACAGATGTAGCGCTAGATGACTGGGAAGTGGCCGCTGTGGTCCCCAGTGACAAGAGGAAGGCAGGGTCAGGCACCTGCATCTAAAGGCTGGTCTGACAATTTCTAAAGACAGAGACATCAAGCAATTTGGTAAGGCCAAGGTTCTTGCCTCCTCACAGCATAGTTTTATGAGGGGCAGATCATGACAAACCAACCAGATCACCTTCATTGAGAATGTGACCATGGAGGTGGACAGAGACGGCCATACTTGTAGCCTGTCTTGACTTTATTCATTTGATAATTGGTGATCAGAAAAGGCACACTGTGTTGAAGCCCATTCTAATTGCATTGGGGGGGGGAGCAATGACATTAAACTCAACAAAGAAAAAATGCTGTCACCAAGCAACAAAATCTCTGCACATAGAAACATGGATTCTGATGGCAGAAGGGGACTGATGGTCCATTACATCTACCCATAGCTACTACTACCTTACCCCTTGGCCTAATGCAATGTTGGGTTATTGTCTTCTGCCCCCCCGCACTGTCTCCCCTTTCCTCCCATCCTAGAGGGATTCTGAGTCCCCTGGCCTTGCCTCTCTCATATTTGAAACCTTTAATGGTGCTAGACCCCACAACTTCTACCAGTAATCTGCTCCAAAACTACAACACTCCTTTTGTGAAGAAACATTTCCATGCATACTTTTCGAATTTACCTCCCACCAATCAAAAGACTTACTTTTTTTTTTTTTAGTTGTTTAACCAGGAATAGCACACTAAGCTGAAAGCTTTTTTACAGGAGCAACCTGGGAGCACAAGGAAGTTAAGTGACTTGCTCAGGGTCACACAGTATGCAAGTGGAAGCTGTGGGATTCAAACCCCAGGTCTGGTCTGCTAGATATCACCAGATTTGCAGCTTAGAGCCTTAGACCACTGCACTATACTGCCTTCTCTGCAGCTCAGAGCCTTAGACCACTGCGCTTTTCTTTCCTTTATTGGAGATACACCACATCCATAAGGACAACCATATAGTAATCCACACCAAGATTAGACATAACAGCTTGTACGTGCAGGTAAACCATATATCCAGGGAGACAGTGCCCAAATACCTTAATGCTATGCCCTGAAGACAGGTTCCTCAGGGGTTGGGGTTTGGGTGAAGAGATACAGTTTTTGTTCTAGAAAAAGACCTGCTGAGGGAGTATATTAAACTACCAAAATCAATGTTTTAAAAATTATCAGATCCTTACAGAACCTGAAAAAAAGGCCCTGGTGAGGGTCTTTTCCAGAAAATGACAATGGTTCTGGGAGGTTCTGAACCAGTGAGAATTTAATACACACTCAATGTGTGGGATGCTACATAAACCCTGAGGGTGAAGCCCTAGGGGTTTATTAAGGCATGCCACACTGAGGGTGTGCATTAAATACTCATATGCAGACTTTCCCATCTTTTATATAATTGCTGGTTGGCAATTTTTCTCCAGCTCGACTTCTGCTATGTGTCACACACACACACATGCACTCTCTCTCTCTCTCTCTCTCTCTCCCTGTCCCTCTCTCATTTGTTCTTTGGTGTTTTTTGTCACTCATTTGTTTTTTGATTTTCTTTTTGTTACTTTTTATTCACTCACAGTTACTTGTCCTGATAGCACTCCTGATGGCAGTCAAGGCACAGTTCCATTCCTGAAGTGGATGGAGAGCAGGATCAACCAGATAGTGCTTTTGGAAAATGTAGATGGTAGGCTCAACCAGATATAGTTTTAAAAAAAAAAACAACGTAAAAATACAGACAGTCGAGGCTTGTTTAGGTGGCTCCTCAGTGAGCGAGAGGTGGAGCCATGTTTTCAAAAGTCTTCAGCGTGCCCCCAGATGGAACAAAAGCAAATGGGGGAGCAGCATGGCTTGAGTGACAGGGTGCATGAATGCTGTAATAACCCATGAGTTATTACAGCAAATATCAACTCAGTCAGCCCACTGAGAAAAACTGCTGATCAGTAATTATGATCCTATTACTGTACATACTGACTGTGTTTATACTTCATGCACACGAGTCACTCCCATAAATGGAGATTGCATTCCTCAGTGAGCTTTACTCATCAACAAATAATAAGCAAACAAACAAATTAATATGGCCCATGGGTGACACAGTGTTATTTGTAATATTTGCTTTGCCCCAAACCACCAGTCAGGACCCCCATGGAAACAAGATAATGTATCTCACAGGGACCGTCTCATCATTGGTTTGATGTGAATTGCAAAAAAATAAATCAATGAAAATAACCGAACCAAGCTGCTCCTTTGAAACAGCCTGAGTCAGTGTGTACATAGTGCATCTGAACTACGGATGATCCAATGTGGCTTTTTGTGTATCTGGTGAATGTGCCAAAAGTCAGCACTTTTGCATTTGAGTTGGTGGGTCAACTTTCTGGGGCCAATTCGGGATCATTTGCACATCAGCCAGTTCATCAAAAAATGACTTTAGAGCCCACCTAAGTGACCAGGGTTAGTCCCAGGACCATCCTTTACCCCACCCTGGTCATTTATCATCCCCATCTCCTTCCCTATCCCTTCCAAGACCTTGTTTGATGAAGCAAAAACATTATTCAGTTATTAATTATTTATATTATTTATTCTGTTTTTACTGTTCCTTGTTTTTAGTTCATTTTCCTGTACAGACAACTAATGGTTTTAGTTGTGGGGGGTTGGTATTATCGGGGCCACAGTAATGGGGGGGGAAGTGGGCATGTTGTCCGGGGCCCTGAGCTCAGGAGGGGCCCACCTGAGGAGCTGGCATTACCTCTGACATTAGCTGGTTTGGGAAGCAGGGGTCCATTTCAATTGACTTGTCCTGGGCCCCAGAATTCATAGCTGCAGCCCTGGGTATTATGAGTAAACAGTGACATCTCCCATTGTTTGGAGCAAAGATCAATAAATGATTTGAATGTGGAAAGAAGATTGTCAGGTACTGCTTACCTGAGTGATGTGATGTAATGGGTCTTTATCTTGAGGTCTGGCTCTTGGCACTGTGCCAGGTACAGACTAAGGGTTTAAAAAAAATCTGACTGGACAACCAAGGATAGGGTGCAGTGGAAGAGGTAAGCACTGGCTGGGGTGGGCAAATGGCACTTAAGGGGATGCTACTTGTTCCTATTTGAAATCAGCTGAATCCCAGTATCACGCACCCAAAATGCCTTTGGCCACAGTGACAAAACTGACAAATGATAGAACATAATGCATTGGCAGTCATGCACAAGAAGGCTATGGTTCCATTGTGGTATTCCGATGACATCATAAGGACCTTGCGAGTAAAGACTGAGTAACATACAAAATAATGCATGAGCAGCCATGCAGAAGAAGATTGTGTCTCCATTGAGCTGTTCTGATGACATCATAGGGATGTTCAGAACAAAGCTCAAATAATGTTCAGAATAATGCATGGGCAACTATGCACACTAAGTTTGTGTTTCTACTGAGGGTTTTGATAACATCATAGGTATTAAGTACCTCAACTGGGAAGCTTGAGTAATGTGCAGAATAATGTATGGCAACCATTCATAACAAGGCTGTTTTTCCACTGAGGGGTTCTGATGACATTGTAAGTACAGCTAGTGTAAAGCTCAGGTAATATACAGAATAATGCATGGGTAACCATATAGATCAAGGCTGTGTTTGCATCAAGGGGTTTTGATGACATCATAGGGACCTCAAGAGTAAAGCTCAAAAGATCCTTCTATGTATGGAAACACAGCTAAGTTGTGCTAATGGTTTTCCATGTGTTATTTTGTATAGTATATAGTTATAAACAAAACAAACAAAAAAATGCTGCTTTTTTCTGACCAAGAAATCATCAGTTTAATGTTTTGTTATTAGAAAAAGAGGAAACCCATCTTCACCCAGCTATTGAACACCCACTCTGGTCAGGGTTAGATTTCTGGTTTTTTAAATGATGAAGCAACTAAAGATATTGTGTTAGGACAAGGCAATAGTCTGGGTCCTATGTGGGGGAAAATGAAAGTAAGACAGCAGGTGGCATAAGTTTCCATTCTAATTAAACAAGCTGTTGTACCACAGAAAGGTACAACATCAATCTATGATGTCTGAACTGTGGTACAACAGATTTTTAGTTAGAATGGAAATCTATGCACAATGAAGGTTAACCATATACTGTAATCATGTTCAGTATGTTCAGCCATCACACCAGTGGTCCACTAATATTTTTGCAGGGTAATGAACACCTTGCTGTAAACCTGATGGCATGATAACTGCTCCATGTAACAGCCACTTTAAGAAATGACTTCTAGAGGGTAAAATTATTAGAGTACCTACACCTACTGCCAATGGTAGTACCTGCTTTAGCCTAATTCTCTTTCCAAATCCACGAGTAGGAAATGGTTTCATATATAGTGCAGTGCAACAACCCCATCATTAACTGCTCATTTAATTACTCCTGGTGTGAGAGTTTCTCAGATTGGCTTCTCCTCTAATTTGTTCTCATACGCTCCTTGCTCATGTGACTGATCAGGCGTGCAAGCTGCACTTCCAGGTCCTTTCCTATAAATTATTTTAATCTACATGCTTCAGAGAAATTAAAGACGCTAGGGTTTGTGGCACCTTGAATTGAGGGGAATCATGCTAATTTATGTATCGTACAGTACTATGCTTTGTGGTTTCCGTTCTTTGATGCTTTTATTATTAGCTTATCTGATTTTCATTTTCAACTCTTAATAAAGTTTACCCATGTTATCTTTCAGCTATACTGCTGTTTGCTACATATTATTTGTCCAGTTGTCATTGTCAGTTGCTGTCCCCACTTTCTGATGCCCACCACTAACAGTCACTGTGTCTTAGTGAATTTTTTCAAGAAATCTGAGACACATGACCTTGCAAGTCAAAATCAGAATCTAGGGAGGCCTACATAACTGTACGTTTTTGCATCTTGTTACTTTAATTATGTGTCCCATGCCATGAGCTCCCAGTACCTCCTTTTAAGCTTTAAGACTGCCAACACGGGCTCCATTTAGTCAAGTACTGTAATGGCATTTGACCCTCAGAGCAATGGAAGCCAGGTGGGCTCCCTTCTGTCCCCAGCTCCCTTTGTACTAACTTTGTAGAAGTCACTACAAGTGTTGAGAATTATGTCAAATTCCACCAGTGGAATTCAGGTAGAATTACCATTCTGATTCAGTGAAATTTTATGGAATTTTCTTAACAATTCTATGGAGTTCTGCCAAAATTTGAATGTCAATTTTATTAGTCTAATATTAAAAGCACTCATTTACGTTAAGAAATCTGGCATGTATACAGGTCCATCTCACATGCATATGTGTACCAAATTTCAGATTCCTATCTTTAAAGGGGCTGACATATTATAGAGGGCCAAACATTTCATCAAAATGTAATTTTCAGTTATTCACATCTAATTCTAAAATTTCTGGTCCTAATTTCTCTACAGTTCTCAGATTTAAGGAACCATACAGCATGCATATGTTTGCTAAGTTTTAGGTCTCAGGCTTCAAATGGGGCTGTGTTATGGGCTGCCAAATAATTTTCAAAACAAGGGCCCTAGAGGTCAGGAGGGCCAATATTAAGAAAATGGGAGACTGTCTCGGGGATGCCCTAGCAGTGACAGAGAAACTGGGTGGAGTTGAGAAACAGTGGGAAAAAATAAAGAAGAGCATTGAGAGGGCAACAAAACCTCTGTGTCAGGGAGGTTAACAGGGGCAAGAGGAAAAGGAGACCACTATAGTTCTCTAAAGAATTAGCGGAGAAAGTAAGGGTGTAAAAGCTAGCATTTAGAAGGTACAAGATGATACAGAAGGAGGAGGATAGGAAGAGATATCAGGAGAAGCAAAGGGAGACAGGGAAAGCAGTTAGGAGCACAAAGGTGCAAACAGAAGAGAATATTGCTGAGTCAGCAAAAAAGGGGGATAAAACTCTCTTTAGATGTATCAGTGAAAAGAGGAAGACCAAAGGAGAGATAGTAAGGCTAAAAGGGGTAGAAGGGGTTTGTGTGGAAGAGGACCACAAAAAAAAAAGGAAACCTATTGAAGAAATACTTTTGTTCAGTATTTACAGAGGAAGGAGTAGGTGATGATGGGTCAAAGATAAGGGACAAGGGCATTAAAGAAAGGGAGGTGGACACTAGCCCTTTTACAGTCCTCACGGAACTAGCACAACTAAAAATGAACAAGGCAATGGGGCCTGATGAGTTACGCCCTAGGATACTGAGGGAGCTCAAGGAGGTGCTGGCTGCAGCTCTGACAGCCCTGTTTAACCTATCACTAGATACCAGGAATGTTCCAGAGGACTAGAGGAGGGAAGACGTGGTTCCACTTCACAAAAGTAGTAATGGGGAGGAGGCAGGAAATTGCAGACCTGCCAGCCTGACTTTGGTGGTGAGCAACATAATGAAATCATTGCTGAAAGAAAAGATTGGGGAATACGTTGTGACCAGTTGATTACAGGATCTGAAGCAGCATGTTTTTACAGGGGGTAGATCTTGCCAGACAAACCTGATCGAGTTCTTTGACTGGGTAACCAGGGAAGTGGATCAGGGCAGAGCAGTGGATGTGGACTACCTGGATTTCAGTAAGGACTTTGACACCGTTCCATGCATTAGACTGGTGAGCAAGCTGGGCAGCCTAGGAGTGGGTCCAACAGTAGTAAAATGGGTAAGAAGTTGGCTGAGCAAGAGGAGTCAGAGTGTGGTGGTAAATGAGTTTCACTCTGAAGAGGGCAAGGTGACCAGCAAGGTGCCACAGGGGTTAGTAATAGGTCTGATTCTCTTCAATATCTTTATTAGCGACATCACAGGAGGGCTGGAAGGGTAAGTGAGTCTGTTCGTGGATGACTCAAAAACCTGCAACAGAGTGGACACACTGGGGTGTGTGTGAAAAAATGAGGGATGATCTGAAAAGCTGGAAGACTTGTAAAAGGTATGGCAACTGGATGTCAATGCAAAAAAGTGCAAAATCATGCACTTGGGCACAGAAACCCAAGGGCAACGTACCAGTTGGGCAGTGAAGTATTGGAAACCACAAAACAGGAAAGGGACCGGGATAATCATTTCTGATGACCTGAAGGTAGCAAAGCAGTATGATAAAGCAGTGGGGAAAGCTTGTGAGATGCTCGGGTTCACAGGAAGGGGTATCACCAGCAGAAAGTGGGAGGTAGTGTTACCTCTGTATAGATCGATGGTGAGACCCCACCTTGAGTACTGTGTCCAGTACTGGAGGCTCCATCTCTGGAAGGACATAGATAGGGAGGAGGCGGTACAGAAGAGGGCAACCAAAATAGTGCAGGGCCTGCATCAAAAGCCCTATGAGGAAAGACTCAAGGAATTAAATATGTACTCTCTAGAGGAAAGGAGGGAATGGGGGGACATGATAGAAATGTTCAAATAAATCACAGGTATTAATAAGGTAAAGGAGTGAGCCACCTCCCAGCAGAGGTGGTGGGTGCTAAAACAGTAATGAGTTTCAAGCATGTATGGGATAGACTCAAGGGGACCTTAGAAATAAGGCAAGGGGTAGGGGGAGACCAGAGATCAAGTAGGATCTGTGGTGGCACAGTAGGTAGGGAATACAGGGCAGAGGTATCTAGGTGGGCCGAGAGGTCCTTATCTGCTGACAGCTTCTATGTTTCTGTGTTTCTATTTAGATTTTAATTGTGTCAGTATAATAGTAAAAACACTCCATTAAATACTATAACATTTGGTAGGTATACAGAGCCATACCACATGCATACATGTATCAAATTTCAGCTTCTTAATTTTAAAGGGCACTGAGTTATAGGTAGCCTGACATTTTGCCAAAATTATAATTTCAGTTATTTCTATCTAATTATAAAAAAAATGATCCAAATTTCACCAGATCTGAAGTGTGCCAACCACTATGCCACATGGTTATGTACTATATGTCATATTTCTCTCTTTTTTTTTATTTATAATTTATTGGAGTTTTGTCAATGCACAATTCATAATGAAAGGTCACATACACAATGTCCACACTGAAAATATTCAAAAAGAAAAATAACCTCTTACATAAAGAAAATGTTGCATTCAAGGAGGCCAAGTAACAATGTAGCAAAAGTCCTTAAAGAAAGGTAGTGGGGAAAGACTATCAGGATATATTATTATAAACAAATGTGCAGACAATAACCTTATCAGCACCAACATGAGTATGAGAGTGTACAATTTAGAGATACCTCTCTGCTTATATTAAATCATATCTATGAGGATGATGCAGCTTATAGACCCGGGATCCTGAAAATGTTATAGCTACATAATCAGCTTCATCAGTGACATGGCTCAAGACCTAGACGGCAGAATTTCCCTGTTCGCTGATGACACAAAGCTCTGTAACAGAGTAGACACACCAGAGGGTGTAGACAGAATGAGAAGGGACCTGCAGAAACTTGAAGAATGGTCAGGGGTTTGGCAGTTGAAATTCAATGCAAAGAAGTGCAAGATAATGCATATGGGGCACAAAAACCCTGGCACAATATATCAGTTGGGGGGATGAGGATATAGCATGCACCAAGCAGGAAAGGATCTTGGGTTATCATCTCTGATGACCTCAAGGTAGGGAAACAGTGTGACAAGGCAGCAGGTAAAGCAAATAGGATGCTGGGATGTAGCAGGCAGGGGCATCACCAGCAGGAAAAGGAGGTCATAATTCCGCCATACAAAACACTAGTGAGGCCCTCACCCGGGTACAGTGTACAGTTCTGAGACCATACCTATGTAAGGACATAGACAGGGTAGAGAAGGTTCAGAGGAGGGCAACAAAGATGGTGCATGGATTGCATCACAAGTCCTATGAAGACAGGTTGAAGGAACTGAACATGTATTCCCTGGAGGAGAGAAGGAGAGAGGGATATGATAGAGACATACAAGTATCTTACAGGGAGGAACAGGGTGCAGGAAAACACTATTTTTAAGCGAAAAGATGTTCCAGGACTAGAGGGCATGGGATGAAGTTGGAGGAGGGCAGTTCAGAGGAAACATAAGAAAGAATTTCTTCACAGAAGAGGTGGTGGATAAGTGCAACACCCTGCCAGAGGAAGTGGTGGGGGCTGAAACAATCACGGGATTTAAGAATGCATGGGATAGACATAAAGGAATTCTGGAGGTCAGGGGTAAGGGGCAACAGACTTCTAGGAAAACAAACTGAACTTACAAGCTCAAATGGGCAGACTGGGTGGGCCATAGGCCCTTATCTGCCAACACTGTCTATGTATCTATATATGTATCTATGTATAATAAAACATGGGTTCCTTTTGCCACATTCATATACAGAAGGCAAGAAAATTAAAAATAAAAGTTCACTTTAAATAAACATTCATGATGAACAATTTTATAGTTTTAGTCACTATTTGTACAGATAATGCAGCAAATGTATTACAATGGCTATCAACTGAGAGAATATATAATGAATAAGAAGCTATAAAACAAAAGCATAGCAGACTTCAAAGCCTACATATATCTAGTTTCTGTCATTAAATGGGACCTAATTATGAGTAGCCAAACTTTCAGAATTGTTTACATTTTGCAAGTACGTAAACTACAAAATTACAAAATTACCTGTTCATAGTTTTGTTGACTTTCAAAAGTAGTAAAACAACTGTGTTTTGTGAGATTATAGATTCCGGACATGCCCCATACCAATTGAAGTATTCCTTTCCCTGTGCTTACAACCCTCTTATTCTGCAAACAGTGTCTTGCATGCAGGTACCTGGGAGATGGCCACATTCAGAAGACTTTTTAAAAAATTGTAATAAATGATCACTTGCCCTTGATCAATAATTTATTTATATGGTTGCTGAGGACACTGTCATGGTTGAACACAAAGTAGGTATAAGAACTGCTCCTCTTCAGTTAGTAGCCCTCCTACCCAAAGCCTAAGAATGCATGTGAGACCACTCTTATACCCTTAAGCATGGCTCTGGCGGCAATACAATATTAACATTAATTTATTTGGGCTGGCACTACAGCCTAGAGATTAGAGTAATGAGCTGTGAACGAGCTTGGTACATCCAGCAGACCAGACCTGCTTTTGACTCTCACAACCTCCATTTGCATACTGTGTGACTCTGAGCAAGTCACTTAACCACCCAGTGCTCCCTGGTCACCCCCTTGAAAACAGGCACTTGTGTCTAGTGGGTCTTACCTGGTTACCAAAGACTAAAATATAAATAAAAAAACGTATTGTGCATTGCCACTTCTCATACATGGAAAATAGTGGTGACTAGGATAAAGTGTTGCATATAATAAAATATGTAGTCTGGGCAATGCAGTGTCATTTAATAGTGAAAGCTGTGAATAATGGTAAAAAGCAATGCTGAGTATTCATAAAATGAAAGAAGAGACCTGTAGTGGTGGTGCATGTGATAGCAATTATATAGTAAAAACACGCTAACCTCCTAGTTAGAGTCCACTGCTGTGTAACAGAATAGTTAAAGCTGCTGCCTTCAGGACTTTGGCTCCAAGATTTGATTCCCACTAAGGACTGTAAATGTGTCTTTCCAAAAATAGAGGCTTGAACAGACATAAAACACATACACTTTTATACAGCCTCCCCTGCTTCAGAAAATCATGTCAATTCATCCAAATCTACTGCTGGATATTCCATTTGACTCCTCTATCCTGTAGGTAGAGCAGAGTTTTGAGAAATAAACCCCCATCCAAAAGTCGTGGACAGAGATCAATGCCTTCTCCATCTGGAGGGTCAATCTGTTTCCAGGCATCCAAAGAACATGCAATATTTCTGAAAAGAAAGTTTAAATATAAGAACCCTAGATTTTAATTGTCGTTGAGCAGGAGAAATTAGAAATGGGAAACTGCTAGTTGAGCGCCATGAGATAAATAAGCAATTAGATATGATGGGGTGTTGGTTTTACTGCCAAACAGCATGCTCAAGGGAGTAGTAGGGCTCAACGCTGCCGGCTGAGTGTCTTCAGCCTCTGGAAGTGTGGTTGTTAAAGCACGGCCGCTGCCCTGGATTGTTGTATTGCACTTTCAAAATGGGATTTGTGAAGAGAATGTAAGAAAATTAAAATTAAAATCTTACAAATGTTTAAAAATAAGTAGTTTTGTGAGACATACTCCTTCACTTGTCACATCACTGTACCAGCCTGAGTTACAATGTGTGAGCCACTGTGGTGTATGTACTTATAGTGTGAACATTTCTTGAAGTTCCCCTCTCCCTGTTTTTCTTCTACTTTTCTTTTAATTGAAAAAAATGAGATTGTTTTACTGTTTGGATTTGAATTTGAAATAATTGGCTTCATGTGTTTTATTTTAGTCACTGAACGGACCAGCAAGATAGTAATGTGCATGAAAGTGAAATTGGGATTAGGAATACATGCTTATATCTATAGTAAATGAGCAACATTGGTACCGAGACTTTTTCACACTCATTGGTTGTGCTGTCTTAATCCAATGGGTAGGAACAATTTTTATTTATTTATTTATTTCATTTTCGGAATTACAACCTTTGAGCCAATTGGCTCTTTTACAAAGCTCCACATCATGGACAACACCGACTGCACTTAACCAATAAGACAAGCAGTGGCATTTAAAGCAACAGTACAAACAAAAGGCATGGCAGTGGTAATATCAATGAGGGTGGTAAGTTGAGTACACAGTAGGGGGACAGAATGTAGCGCAAACAACATATACAGGCTTGCACTCCTGCTCGGTAAAACAAGAAAGAGAAAGCATAAGCCATGTTACTAAATGCTAAGAAGGAGGTTGTTAAGTGCTGAGGGAGGAAGAATGGTAGAGGGAAAGAGGGAGAGAAAAAGACAATAACAGCCAGAAGTGGCTGTTCTTATTTAGAGGCTAGGCAGTGATCCCCAAGCTGGAATTTTAACCAATCAGGATGCAATATCCTTGTTATGAATTTAATAATAATAGATGCTTTTGTTAGTTAGGTAGGCTAAGCCATGTACCTGTGCTATACAGAGAATATTTTGTTTCACTATCAGTTTGCAACAGGGTAGATAATTTAATGAGAAAATGATCATCTGATTGAGAGAATAACCTGTGTTTCCTCAAGAGCGCTTTAAAAATAGTCTAAATTATTTCAGACAGTACACAAAGTTTTAGCCACTTTAAAATACAGCACACTGCAGCAATGTTGTTGTACTGTCCATCAAATATATCGGCTCTAGCAGATCCAGCTGCTGTAAGTAGTATCCAATCCAATCCAACTTTATTTAAAAAAAAAGGCGCCTTTCCAAAGCCAAGGTGCTTTTACAATAAATAGATCAAATACATAAAATTAAAACAATATAATAAAATCAATCATTAAACCATTCTTAAAAATCGGGGTAAGCTAGGCTAAATAGGTAAGTTTTCAATGCCGATTTAAAACTTTGGACAGTCAGGCAATCTCGCACCCGATGAGGTAGAGAATTCCACAGGGTCAGGACCATAAAACTAAATGATCTGGCCCCAGATGTCTTCAAATGGACCCTGGGAATCTCTAGCAATCCCTCATCAGTGGATCGGAGAGGGCGGGTGGGACACTAGGGATGAAGAAGCTCAAGCAGGTAACTAGGTCCCTGGTCATGTAGGGCCTTATAGGTCAGCAAACTGACCTTGAAGGCGATGCGCCTCAATACTGGCAGCCAGTGCAGTCCGCGGAGGACAGGCATTATATGACTGGTCCTAAAAGTACCAGTCAAAAGCCTGGCCGCCGCGTTCTGCACTAGCTGCAGACGGCGGATATCTACCCCCTGGTAGCCCTAGGTAAAGGGCATTGCAGTAGTCCAGACGGGAGGCAACCAAGATCGTCAGCAGGAACCAGGTGCTTCACCCAGGCTGTATTCCTCAGATGGTAAAAGGAAGCTTTGACAACAGCCGACACCTGATGTTTAAGGGTCAGACAGTCATCAAATATAACGCCCAGGTTCCGCACACGGTCTGAGGTAGCTAACTGGACCCCTCCAAGCCAAAGACCCGAAGGTGATCCTGTTAGAAAACCCACCTCCTGACGACCTGGGTCCACAACCAACACCTCAGTTTTTTCAGGGTTTAACTGCAATCAACTCACAGTCATCCAGCCCTGGATCTCAGCGAGACAGTTGTTAAAGACCGAGACAGCATCATCCTGGCCGGGTACAAAGGACATGTACAACTGAGAATCATCTGCATAGTAGTGAAAACTCAAGCCGTACCACCTTATAATCGCTCCCAACATCAGCATATATACTGCAAACAACATGGGCACCAAAATGGAGCCCTGCGGCACCCCAGAGGATAGGTGGAGTGATGCCGAGGAAAAAATCCCAGACACTACTCTCTGAGTCCTACCCTCGAGGAATGATCAAAACCAGCTGAGGACCGAACCAGAAAATCCACAGATAAACCACAGGCACTCCAATAGTACTCCATAGTCAATGGTATCAAATGCTGCAGAGAGATCAAGAAGGACCAAAATGGAATGGGACTTTCGATCTCTCGCTATTAGGAGGTCATTTAGTACACGAACAAGGGCTGTCTCAGTACTATGTCTTTTCCTAAATCCAGACTGGAGAGAATCATAGACATTGTGGCTGGTCAAATGATCATCCAGCTGCAACGCGACCACCTTCTCAATAACCTTACCCACAAAAGGCAGGTTAGAGACAGGCCTGTAGTTTGCCAGATAGTCCGGGTCCAAGGAAGATTTCTTAAGAAGGGGCTGAATCACGGCTTCCTTCAAGGGATCAGGAAAGATCCCCTTCTCCAAAGACAACCAGACTATCTTGGCAAGGACAGGGCTGATTTTATCCACACAACCTACTAAAAGGTGTGTGGGGCCAAGGTCCAAACTACAGTTGGTCAGTCGCAATGACTGGACAATCATCACTATGTCATTGATTGTGGGTAGGTCGAAGTCAAACCACACAAACTGGGTGTCCGACATCTCCTGCTGACCACCACAACTCCTATTTGAGAGAGTTAGGAGGAGGTTGGACCTGATTGTGGCAACCTTATCTGCAGAGAATCGAGCAAACTCTTCACACCATTCCTGTGAAAAGGCATTTTCAGGCTGAAGACAGATTGGATTGCACAATCTGTCCACAGTCTGAAAGAGCTGGGCTGGTCGATTCTGCACAGCAGCAATTTCCCTGGACAGGAATTCTGCCTTCTTATGGGTAATTGCTGATTGATAGACCCGATAATGGTCCATCAAACTAAGCCTGTCACACTCCAGACCCGACTTCCGCCAACACCTCTCAAGCCTTCTTCCCACCCTTCTCAACTCCCTCAAGGTCTCATCAAACCAAGTAGACCTGGGGCGATGAGTGAGGGGACAAACCCAAACAGGAGCAATGGAATCAAGGGCCCCAACTACTGCCTTATTATAGGCAAGAACCAGGTCCCCAGGATCCATGGATTCACTCGGTAGACTCGTTAGGTCCAGCACCACCATCAGACCCTCTGGGATAACACCCCTCAAAGGGCAGTACTGGACCATCTCCATAGGGACCGGCCTACAAGGGGGGGGGCCAAGAAACTGAACCCAATGGTGTGATGGTCAGACCACCCAACTGATTCCACCACCAAGTCAGATATCTCCATCCCCAGGAGGAACACCAAGTCCAATGAATGACTGTCTATATGGGTCAAAGGAGAAATAACCTGTGTGAAGCCCAGTGAATTCATCAGCTGGAGGAAGTCCTACCAAATTGTGAGAGTTCATCATCGACCCAGGCATTGAAATCCCCCAGGATCAGCCATCTGGAGGATCCCAATGTCACGTCGACAATGAAGTCCTCAACTTCCCGCAGGAAAAAATTCCCATTACCTGGTGGACGGTAAGTGAGAAGAATCCTGCACCCCACACCCTCACCCACAATACATTCAAAGGAGTTGGCAATTCCCACTGGTACCTGCATCAGGTTCAGTTCCATTCCAAAACAGATCGCCACTCCCCTGCCCCTACGATCCAACCTTGGACGGTGTATCACCGAGTACCCAGCTGGTATAGCTGAAGCCAAAACAGGACCAGCATTATCATCCAGCCAGGTCTCGGTGATGCACGCCAGATCCGATGGCCCAACAAGATCAGCTATGACAGCAGTCTTGTTTTTAATGGATCTGGCATTGCATAACACAGTCCGAAGTAAGATGAGTCACCGGTGAAGGCTGAACCACCTGCCTGCCACATGCAGAGCCCTTGGGTACGGGAATCAGGCAGGAAGGACCCCTCTCCTGAACCCATTTTGCCCCAGGGCATCTTCTTGTCCACACTGTCTCAATCCGTCCACTCCTTTCCATTCTCTCACCAGGCTCTACCCCTGCCTTCCTCCTCCTCACAATCCCCATAGCTCAAAACCATCTATACACCTCCGGAGATAGTGGGGGACACCTAAAAGGGCAGAGGTCTCTAGTAAAGTAACAACTAGCACTCGGCAGGCTGGAATGAACTACTATTCTGCATTATATGAAACTGACATCTCACCTAGCAAATTATACCAATCAAAAATACTTAAACTACAAGTCTGCACCAGCACTGGATCAGAAACTGTTAGGCTGTAGTATGCATTATCTTCTCTGTGTAGAAAGCATCTTTTCCTGGGGACTTCTGGTGACATCACTGATAAGATGGCCACCTGAACATGGAGCTCCAAGACACCTGCTTTAATTAATCCTTTAAACCAATGCTATCCTTAATAATATGACAGGATAAATATAGTACCAAAGGACCTTTACTCACAGGGAGATGACACTGAAAAACAAGGGCTCCAGTGGACCTGATGCAGATGGATTGGTTGATGAAGGTTCTGTCAAGGAGGCCTCCACATCCTCACTACCATTGACCAGGATTCCTGCCTCACAAAACAGATCCAAGAAAGTTGAAATACTCAATCTTATCTTAGTGGAGTTCCATGAATACCAACCTAAGAAAACAAAGATTATCTCAGCATTATAAAGTGGGCAGCAAAAGTTGGAAAAAAATGGTATGGGACATCAAAGTGCACTCACTGAGCTTGATGCCAGCACAGATGAAACAGATCATATTCTCTTACAGCTCTCAAAAATAGCCACCTGGATGCTGCATGCATCTCTCAAACATAGCCACCAGGGTGCTTCAAAGAAGAGAGGACAGATAGGCACTGCGCAAGCCTGCACTGGCAACAGCAGACCCTGCAGCAGGAGCAGGTGCAGTGAGTTTAGCAGGCTGGGAAAGTTGCAGGGGGGATTGTTCAAAGATTTATTTAACAAATATTTGTTCTTACTGAGCGCTGGTGGTGTACTAGAGGGCACAGAAATCATATATATATATATATATATATATATATATATATATACTGTATATACTGCATATATTTTGTTAGTGTTATTTTTACCTGCAGCAGGAGCAGGGTAGATTGAATGTGACAAACTACAAAAAGTGCATTGGGGATTTTTCTTCTTATTAACTACTGGCAAACATTTTGCATTGACAGTGGGTTTTGAGGGGTGTGACACTGTCAGCTCAATGCAAAGCAGTCTGCAAGGGCTCATCAGTGTCACACCAGTCATCAGCCAGGTTGATTATGACACTGTTCTGGCTTGCTGGGCAGAAACATTGTGTAGTTTAAAGGAAAGAGACAATCCAATCATAGGGTGGCTCTTTCCTTTGATCTACATAAAACTGCCCAGCAAGCATAGCTGATCTGTCATGATCAGTCTGCGGTGACACCCCCTCAACATAATCTCTGATACCACCCTGTAGCACCACCACTGCACCTATTTTCATTGTTTGGATGGGGGATCCCACCCCTAGTGTCACCAAACATAACAACCCCCCCATCCCTCTCACCATTAAAATTCCAGCGCAGGGGTGCCCAATCCCCCATGCAGGCTGCTACCCCCATCTTGCCTGTTTTCATTACACAACACCGGGGAGTCCACTCCTGATGCCACCAAACATAACACCAACACTCAGGTGCTCAATTCCAGTGTTGGTACCTGAAATAAAGAACACCATCCCTCCTAGCTTTAAAATTCTAGCACGGGGTGCCCAATCCCCTTTTGCCAGTTGCTACCCTGCCACCCCACCAGTTTTTATTATGCAACACTGAGAAGCCCACCTCCGGTGCTGCCAAACATAACATCGATACTGGAGGGCACAATCCCAGTGTCGGTACCTGTATCCCTCACTGTTTTTTTTTAACACCCTGTAAAAAAGAAACCCATTCATTGATGCCTGTTGCCACCACTGCAATTACTGTTTCTCCCACCTGACCCACCCACTCAGCACTTACCACCCCACCTCACCCCAAGCCCTTAATTACTTACTGGGGCTCCAACACCATAATCCTCTCTGGACTGGAGACATGGCTTCACTCTTCAAAGTCAGACTGGAAACTGAGGAAATCAGGTATGCAGTTCCACATATTTCAATGGGGTTTTGAACTTCTGGGCATAACTTGGTCATTTTTGAATACTTTAGCCCTAAATTTTCAACATGCCTTTTTTGGGTCCTCCCCTCATAAATAATGACCACGAAATTGGACAAATCTTTCCCAAAAGGTGATTTTGTGGTTGCTGCTTGAAATCATCTTTTGGGCAGGATTTGAAAAGTTTCTCCACCCTTGTTCAGGAGGTGGAGTCATAAGAAAGCTACATGTAATGTATGTTGAAAATTTAGAGTAAAATATAAAAGAACAACAAACTTATGAGCCCATTTTGAAATTTATGACCGTAAACTCATAACTGTGGTAATTTTCAATATTTTGACCCCTAATTTTCAACATAACTATTTCTTCACAGCACTTTATGAATGTGACAGCTGTCATTTTTCAAATCCTGGACAAAATGTATTTTTATACTTGTAGTGCAAGATCACATTTTGAGTAGGATTTGAATATTTTTCTCCACCCTTGTTCATGAGGTGGGCTCATAAGAAGACTATGTGGGGTCACAGGAAGACTGTTGAAAAAGTGGGGTAAAAATATATGAGAAAACAACAACGTTATGAGCCTACATTTAACTTTTTCAATGCACGCTTGTAACTGTGGAAAGTTTCAATATTTTGACCACAACTTTTCAACACAACCATTTTTTCACACCACCTCATGAATTTGACAGTGGTCATTTTTCAAATCCTGGCCAAAATCTGTTTTTACACTTGTAGTGCAAAATCACCTTTTTGGCAGAATTTGAAAATTTTTCCACCCTTGTTCATGAGGTGGGGTCATCAGAAGGCTATGTGGGGTCATAAGAAGGCTAACCTGAAAATTTGGGATATATTAAAAAATATTAAGTAGAACAAAGCTATGAGTGTACATTGACATTTTTCAATGCAAACTCATAAGTGTGGTAATTTTTGTATTTTGACCCCAGATTTTTAACATACTGTAGTCATGTTTTCACACCGTTCCATGAATGTGGCATTTGTCTGTAATGCTCAGAAGAAGTGGTCATAAAAAGATTATATTGAAAATGTGGGTTAAAAATGTGAAAGACCAACTAACTTATGAGGAAAGGCTGAATTGTTCCAACATTTACTCATAACTTTATTTTTGCAGATTTTGGCCCCTAACAGTGTTGTGCAGAATTTTCAAATTCTAGTGGGACAAAATTTCACTGAATTTTCAAGATTCCACAAAAATTCCACCAAATTTTGCTGGAAATGGAATGGCGGAATTCCATGGCAGAAAATGTGGCATGAGATTTTCCACAACATTTCCATGGACTTTTATTGTACTGATCTCAACATTTTCTTCAGGAATAATTGCAGAATGATTTTCCATGGAAAAATACTGTTCCACAGAATATTTTTCAATTGTATCACAGCAGGTGTAATTTCTCAGAAGAACCAGTGAAATTCTGGCAGAAATTCCACTGGTGGAATGGTAAATCTGTGCTAATTTCACTGTTGGAATTCTGAATTACACACAGCACTAGCCCCAATATGTTCAATATGTCCCTTGTGTTACCCCATCTTCTGAACATGGCCGGTGTCATTTTTCAAATCTCCTATGAAACTTGTTTCCACAGTCACACAGCAAAATCACCTTTTGGGTGGGATTTTAAAATCTCAACCTGTCTTGATCATAACGTCAGGTCATAAAAAGACAATTGGACATTTGGTTATTTATTTATTTATTTCAATTCTAGGATTACAGGTTACCTTTGAGCCCAGGGCTCTTTTACAAAGGTTCCACATCAAAACATTGGTATCACATAACATAAACATTGTTTCACATAATGGGGTACAGGGACACATGTTGCTAGGAACAGACAGGGTGTGGGTAGGATGGAAAAAGAGAAAAGGAGGGGGTGGTAGGATGGTGGGAGGGGCATAATACAGGAGGTCAAGGATAAGGAGAGAGGAGAAGAGGGGGATAGGGTAGGGATATGGAGGTGGGGGGGAAGGTGGATGAGAGGCAGCCAGACTGGTGGCATTGTCAGATGCAGAAGTGCGGGAGGGGCAGAGGCCTACTAGGGTTAAAATGTGGGAGCACACTTAAAAGCAGGTATTGCCTCTCATCTGGCCTGTCCTGGGTAAATACAATCTAACCATGTGTAAAAAGCAGGACACCACTGAAAAAGTGACATTGCATCTTATCTGCTCCATCCTGGGTAAATATACAGTACAAATGTGTACAAGCAAGACCTGGCATGATAGCAATACCAGTGGCAAACATCTGTCATTGACAAATGCTTGTTATCTTTTGACTATGTGTGTGAGAACTTGCTAGTCATTCAGTGAGCGAAATGTAAAGTGGACTGCTATGTGAGACACTAGGTCAGAAGGTTTTTCAGTGGGTTGATGTGTGGTCTGTCAGTGACGCTCTTCCCTATCATCTCACAAGTCCTGCAACACTGCTGCTTGCCCCGAACCAGGCATGCATGTCACGTGGGCATCTAAGTATCATATACGACTACTGTGAGCATGACTGTCAGCAACCAGTCATGGATGCATGGTGTCTTCATCTGCCATGCATGTGTTGTTGATGCATTTAGAAAACATAAAGAGAAGAAGAGTAGGAGGAAAGGATGCAGGGGGAGAGAAAAGGAGCCACTTCCATCAGCTACAAGTTCTGCAAGTGGTGGTGGTGGAGACTGGAGCTGATCATGGTGGAACTGGGACTGATAAGTATAGATTTATGATAATTCAAGTCAGAACATTATGGGTTAATTTTCTATTAAATCCTTTGGTTTAACCCATGGAAGATCTCTCCTATCCTGACATTCTACCTTCTTTCTGGAATCCTTTAAGAGCTTCTTATTGTAACCCCTCTTCTCAAACTGATTTTAAAGTTCAGCAGCTAGGTTTTTGAACATTTCATTATCATTATTCACAGTTCCTCCATGTTAGGAGGAACTGCAGCGATAATGTTATGTACAAAAATCAAGCTACTGAACTTGAAAAAGGGTTTTAGAAGGGGGTCACAATAAGAAGCTCCTAAAAGAATCCAGAGAGAAAGTAGAATGTGGAGCTAGGAGAGATCTTCCATGGGTTAAACCACAGGAATCAATAGAAAATGAACCTGTAACATTCTCACTTAAATTTAATCACAAAGGTCAGAGAAGAGGAGATAGGGGAGCTAAACATGTGGCTCAAGAGCTGGTGCCAGGAAAAAGGACACAAATTTGTAGGTAACTGGCAACAGTTTGGGGAACAAAAGTGTTTTATATTCGATGGACCGCATCTGACTAAGAAGGGAGTCAGTGCATTGGGGCAGACGTTTGACGTCTTTGCAGAATATTTAAACTAGCAAATGGGGAGTGGGGTGCAGCACCCAATACGTCGAATGGGAAGAACACCCCTCCCCCCCTCAGCTAATGATCAAAAAGGAGTTCAGCATGTTTGTAGTTAATTTGCATCACCAGGTAAGGAAAAAGGTCTGGCTCCCCATACGATGCACAGGGGAAATGCCAGACCTCGCCCAACAACTAACACACCGAAATCTGGCCAATGGAAAATCATGCACACAAATGCTCGCAGTCTGGGAAACAAGATCCCAGACCTACAGGCAACAATGACAGATGCTAAACTGGACATAGTAGCCATTAGTGAGACATGGTTCACCAGTAACCACACTTGGGAAACTTCAGTACCCGGCTATGTACTGTTCGGAAGAGAGTGAGGTTCAAAAAAGGGGGGGAGGGTGGAGTGGCCCTTTATGTCAATGAAAATATCAAAGCTACAGAAATTCAGAATACACGTAAGGAGCCAGAAGAACTGTGGGTTACCCTAGAAAAAGGAAATGGGACAGCCATATGAACTGGGGTTGTCTACAGGCCTCCAGACCAGGGGGAGGACATAGACACATTACTGTTAGAAGATATACAAAACATGACAACTAAAGGGGAGGTTCTGATAATTGGAGCCTTCAACATGCCAGATACAGATTGGTCAATACCAGCAGGAACATCTGCCAGAACTAGACACATAGTGGATTCCCTGCAGGGGGAGGGGCCTCAGACAACTGGTAGAACAACCCACAAGAGACAGGGCTATCCTAGATCTAGTACTGACTAACAGGGAAAGGATCACAGATCTCCAGGTAGAAGGCCATCTGGGGGCCAGTGACCATCACATGTTATGGTTCAGTGTGGCCACTAGAACTAAATCATCCCATTCCAAGGCAGAAATATGGGACTTCAGAGGAGCTGACTTTGATAAGATGGCCAACAGAGTTAAGCTAGCCCTGGCAAGAAGAAATACAGGTGAGGGGGTACAGGCAAAGTGGGCAAGCATTAAGGATGCAATACTTGAAGCAACATCCCATTGTGTTAGAGAGAAGAGGAAATGCGAAAGAAGAAGGAAACCACTTTGGTTCTCAAGAACAGTTGCAGAAAAGGTCAGAGCCAAAAGGCTGACCTTCAGGAAATATAAGGAAACACAGTGGGACAAAGATAGGGAGGCATACCAAACTTCCTTAAGGGAAGCAGGACAAGCAGTAAGGGAGGCAAAGGCCCAAAGTGAGGAAACACTAGCATGGACAGTAAAAGAAGGTGACTAGACTTTCTATAGATACATTAGTGAAAGAAGAAAGTCCAGAGGGGGTTTTGCTAAGATCAAAGGGGATAAGGGGGAGTGTGAGGAGGAGGACCAAGGAAAAGCATCTATCCTAAATAGATGCTTCTGCTCAGTATTTACTGACGAGAAGGTAGGGCAGGGTCCACAGTTTAGCACCATGGACACAGGGGGGAGAGAGGTGTGCACTAGTCCCTTCACAAAAGAAAGGGTCCTACAAGAGCTTGCTAAGCTCAGGGTGGACAACGCAATGGGACCTGATGACATACATCCCAGGGTACTAAAGGAGCTAAGGGTGGAACTTGTAGAGTCATTATCAGAACTGTTTAGTGAGTCTCTGAGCACAGGAGAGGTCCCACAAGACTGGAGAAGGGCTCATGTGATCCCGCTCCACAAGAGTGGTAGCAGGGAGGAGGCAGGGAACTACAGACCAGTCAGTCTTACCTCAGTAGTGGGCAAGATTATGGAGGCACTCCTTAAGGAAAGGATAGTACAACACCTGGAATCCATAGGAGCACAGGATCCAAGACAGCATGGGTTTACAAAAGGAAAGCCCTGTCAAACTAGTTTCATAGATTTCTTTGACAGGGTAACCAGAGTGGTGGACCAAAGCTTTCGAAACTGTTCCATATAGAAGATTGATTAATAAGCTGGGTAGGCTCAGGCTGGGTCAGAAGTTGGTCAACTGGGTGGAAAACTGGTTGGCAGGCAGAAAACAGAGTGGTGGTAAATGGTATACAGTCAGAAGAGATGCAAGTCACAAGTGGGGTACCTCAGGGATCAGTCCTGGGGCCAGTCCTCTTCAATATCTTCATCAGTGACATTACAGATGGACTGGAGGGTAAGGTTTGTCTGTTTGCAGATGACACCAAGATCTGCAACAGAGTAGATGATCCAGATGGGGTGGGCAGAATGAGAAGAGATCTGGATAAACTGGCAAAATGGTTGGAAGAGTGACAAATGGGGTTTAACACAAAGAAGTGCAAGATCATGCACATAGGGAAGAGAAACCCTGAAGCCACCTATAAGTTGGGAGGGAAGTTGCTAGCAATCACAAGGGAAGAAAGAGACTTGGGCATCATCATCACAGATTACCTGAAATCATCCAAACAGATGACTAAAGCAGTAGGTAAGGCTAGAGGGAGGCTGGGATGTATTAGTAGTGGTATCGCAAGTCGTAAGAGGGAGGTAATAATCACTCTTTACAATACACTGGTTAGGCCCCATCTGGAGTACTGTGTGCAGTACTGGAGGCCGCACCTGCACAAGGACATTAACAAAATGGAGGCAGTCCAGAGAAGGGCAACCAACTGGTGCAGGGACTGCATCAGAAAACACATGAGGACAGATTAATGGAGCTCAATATGTATACCCTAGAGCAAAGGAGGAAGAGAGGTGATATGATCAAAACATTCAAACATCTTGAGGGCATTAACAAGGTGAAAGAGTCTAACATGTTTCAATATAAGAAAGATAGCAGGACAAGAGAACACAACATGTGATTAGAGGGAGGCAGATTAAGGGGGAATGTGAGGAAGTTCCTTTTCACAGAAAGGGTGGTGGATGCATGGAACGGCCTATCTCCTGAAGTGGTGGATATGAATACAGTGCAGGGCTTCAAACAGGCATGGGACAGGCATAAGAGAGCAATAAAGATGAGTATGAATAGAGAGGCCATTGACAGAGCAAAGGCCGATGGCACATTCATAAGGTGGGAAAAATAGACAGACTGGATGGGCCTTGTGGTCCTTATCTGCCATCAACTTCTATGTTTCTATGTAATGCAGGAGAAGTGGAAATGATAATCAATAAGCATTGGAATATTCTAATGACAGATCAAAAGCTAAAGGAAGAACTTAGTCCAAGATCTTAAGTGACATTGAGACAAGTGCCAAATGGCTGGGATAGGGATAAACTAATACACGGTAGGCACCAGCCAGTAAGATAGAAGATGCTGAGAAATTGGATGCCCCCTCCCCAAAGGATTTCTGATGTGTCATAACTATAATGTCTGCACATACTGTAAACTGACAAAAACATTTAAACAACCTATAAGCAAAGAAAAATTCCACATTGAGGAATTTATTAACAATAATATCACCTTTGGTACTTATGCCACGATTTGTACTTGTAACAAGATTTATGTAGGTCATACTGTAAGACGGTTTAAAAGACTCCTCCCAGAACATAGGGCAATATGCACAGCTCAGAGGATTGCCTAGGCACCATGTATCTGTGGCACATAGGCAACCCTAAGTCAGCGTGCCACGCAACGGGGGTCCAATGGTCCCCCAGCAGCATGCATAGACGGGTTGTGTACCCCTTTCATACATGATCCCCTGGCCGATCATGCAGCTATGTGCTGCGGGTGGTCCAGAGGCATGTCCCTGGACGTGCACGCACTCCATGCCATTCACAAAGGCATGGAGTGCCAGGCAAGGGGGTACATGATGCAGCAGCAGGGATACTGTCATATATAAACAACCATGAAAGTGCCCACTCGGTATGGTGGTGCAGGGAAACAAAGGTCTTTATGCATACAAACGTAAAATTCCAGCACTTGACACGTCAGTATATTTAGGATGCCAAAATTCAAATATTCGGTTTAAAAGTTCATTTTATTTAACACAAAGCCACTCCACATGATCCCGCCTGACTTGTTTCAGACATCAGACCTTTATCAAAGGCCTTTGTATGCTTAAGGACCCCGTTATATATGTTGCACATCCCCCACAGAGTGCCTCCGCAGCTTGTGGGAGAATGGATCCTTCACTTATGGTGCTGTCCCAGCCCTCTGGCCTAATAGGGTGGGCTGTGGGCAGCCAGTTAGGCACCCGCCCATAAACCTGCAATCTTACTGTCCCATGCCTTCCCAGAATCCCCAGCTAGCATGGAGCAGGGGATCCACTGTGGGACTCAGGAAGAGCATCCAGTTTGATGCCTGCCTGTGTCCGTCAACCTGCCACTCGCAATTATGCACACCGGGGGGGGGCTGTGGACAGGTGCCCAGCAGGCATGCTCAGTTGTCCTTACCATGCACCCTGTGCCTGTCCACTGGTGTGTATTGACAAGATGCTAGAAAAATGCAAATTACATCGCATCTGCACATTTGTGCATAGGCCCAATAGTGCAAGGCAGATAAGATATGCTCCTGGGCAGACTTCTTAAAACAAGTGCATAGAAGTAACCTGCGAGAAATGATTTGCTTAGCTTTGAAGCATGTCAGACCACATCCCTGAGGTGAGGATGGACTGCAGATGTTACTACAGAAGGAGGCAAGTTGGATTTTCAGACTAAATTGTCCAGAACCAAATGGACATGATGATGAGTTAGATTTAAGGCACTGTATCTAAGTCCATTAAATGCCATTTACAGTGGAGTCTACAATATGATTTCAGCAATATAGTAGTTCAGATTGATCAGGATCGTATCAAGTAGAATGTCTATGTATAATGGGGTGAAATACACACGGTGAATGAATTTGTTGTAAATATTTTTGTTTTGTTTTGTTTCCAAGAGGTTTTTGTGCCCCAGTAGATGAGCCTCTTTAAAGAGCAGAAACATTTTGGAGTGATCCCATTTCTTGCAACATGTCTGTGCTCACCAGGAGAAGCATTTCCATCTACGTGTTTGATTTATAGGAAAGAAGATGAATCACTGGGCTCTTGGTTAGCAGCCGTGATGCTACAGGGAGAAATGTTCACATTTGTACAAGTTTCTGTGAGGATGTGACTCCAAAAACATATGTTTCATTCATATCCTTGTGACAATTTGGTTGCTGGTAAGGTGAGAACTGCGAATAGTATTTCCTACCAAGTCACAGTGGATCTGTACAAGCTTTAAATGCATATCTTTCTACATTTTTTGCACTGTAAAGCATTTTACTGCACCACACTGACAACTAATCATCTTGTGAATTAATGTTATTGATTTTGATATCTTTGTATAGATATTTATGGTGATGGGAAGCTAAAATGATGATAATGTTTAAACAAATCAGCTTTACGGTTACCTTAGTGCTATTTAAACAAATGGGTTATGGAGCTAAGTTACACCCCCTGATTAAGTTTGGGATGAACGAAGTGCTGGGGTGATGAGGAGGCAGCCCATCCCTGGAAACCTGTAGGCTAATAGAGACATTTTTCTTTTGCAAACTGTACTGCTATATGTATTTGAACAGGTTTATAGGAATTATTTGCAAATTATCAGCAACTTAAATAAAGCAAGGTAACACCTTAGATATAAAAAGAGGTGTGAACGTAGGCACTTAAGAGCACACAGACTACACCAGATGAGACAAAATATGCTGGAGAACCTCCGGGCACTGCACAATATGATAGCTTGTGCATATGTTATGGAGACTGTAGAAAGAGCTGTGTGGTGCAGAGAACATACATGTACATGGTGGGGCAGCATAGTTTTAGAAACCTGGAGAGATGATTAGTGGCTTGCCAAACTCTGCATGTCCAAAATGACATCTAAAAAGCTATGTACTGAATTAAGGCCATTCATATACAGAATGGACACTCAGATGCGAATGGCCATTCCAGTCGATTAACATGTTGCCATAACACTGTGGTGCTTTGTGGCTAATGTGGAATACAGAATACTGAGTCATCGATTTGGAATGGGCTGGTCAGCTGTTGGGCAGATTGTAACAGATGTCTGCAAAGCTACTGAGCACGTAATTCTCCCCAAAGTTACTGTGATTCACAATGTTCAGGACATAGTGCATGGATCTGAGATAGAGTGCGGTTTTCCGAATTGCGGTGGTTGTGCAACAGATGGAATACATTTCCCCATCATCTCCCCTCCCCGGCAATGATGCAGAGTACCACAACTGGAGAGCACACTACTCTGTTTTTATGCAGACTGTTGTAGATCTCCAGTACCACTTTATAGATATTAACATTGGATGGTCTGGTAAGGTACCTGATGTACGAGTACTAAAGAACTGCCGTTTGTATAAACTGTGGCAGAGTGGCAAACTATTTCGTTCACTTACGCATGATCGGAATAACACAAGTTTTCTCATCATAATAACTGCAGCTAAACTTTTAATTGTAAATTTTCTTTTACAAACAATGGGATACAGAAAAATGATTAGATAATTACCTGATGTAGATATACAAGTACAATGAACATAAAACAGACTTCAATACAACATTGGCATGACAGCGCAAGAAGGTGATAACACCTCAAGAGTCAAAGTGATTTTTTTATACTTCGTTCCCTAAGGTACCACTGTCAGGATGTGGTATCTTAGGTCTGCTATAGTCCCTCTGTGCACTTTTTAATATTTTATGTTGAGCCCTTTCCAAGTGCCAAGGGAGCATAGTTTGACCCCGACAAGGCGGTCAGCCAATCCCTTCCACTTCCTAATTCAACTACACGTTACTGTGCTCTCTCTTGCATGACAAAACTACATGCCTGAGCGCAGGGTGAGCCCCATTGAAATGAATGGGCTTTTTCCTTACTTTTTAACACACTGCAATGGTGATATGGAGATGGATAAGGGCCACCGATAAACTGACAAGAGTACTCAGGCACGTAGTCTCATCATGCAAGGGAGAGCACAGGGGCATGCAGTTGAATCAGGAAATGGAAGGGCTTGGCTGGCCACCTTGTCAGGGCCAAACTATGATCCTTTGCCACTTGGAATGGGCTCACCATAAAATATAAAAAATTACACAGAGGAAGTATTGTAGATTATGCCATATATCAAAAGCCCCCTGACGAAGCCTTAGTGGCAAAGCACTGGGTTTAGATCGCTGGTTCAAGGAGTGAGGTAGGCCTGTTTGAATATTTTTTTTGTCACTTGTACTTTATGAGACTGAAGGTTTCAAGCCTGTTTTTAATACTGAACGAATGTGCTACATGTATGAAAAAAATTTGACGCTTTATGGAAAATGACAGTGTTGTTTAGCCATTTTTTCACTCATTTGAAGATCTATCCCTGTTGCTCACCTTTTACCCATAGCCTAACAGGGTTAGCAATAGTAAATTTTATTTATTAGATCATTGGTTTACAGACCTTCAAGTCATAGACTCATTTACAAAGGCACCTTGTCAAGAGAACAATACATCACAGCGGAAGGTCATGCCAGACGAATCTGATAGATTTCTTTGACTGGGTGACCAAAGTAGTAGATCAGGGAGGGGCTGTGGACATGGCCTACCTAGACTTTAGCAAGGCATTTGACACAGTCCCACACAAAAGATTAATATATAAGTTAGCCAGCCTGGGAGTGGGTCCCAAGATGACAGCCTGGGTAAAGAATTGGCTGGAGAATAGGACACAGAGTAATAGTAAATGGAGTCCACTCAGAAGAAAGGAGGGTTACTAGCGGGTACCGCATGAGGTTCAATATTAGGACCAGTCCTCTTCAATGTCTTTATAGCGACATTGCAGAAGGACTGGAAGAAAAGTATGTCTCTTTGCAGATGACACTAAGATCTGCAACAGAGTTGATGCACAGGGTGGGGTGGAAAGGGTGAGAAGGGACTTGGCAAGGTTAGAGGAATGGTCAAATGTATGGCAGCTTAGATTCAATGCTAAGAAGTGCAAGGTAATGCACCTGGGAAACAAAAACCCAGGGGAAGAGTACACAATGGGGGGTGAGATACTAACAACAACATAAATGGAAAGAGACCTGGGGGTAGTCATATCAGATGACCTAAAGGTGGGCAAGCAATGTGAGAGGGCAGCAAGGAGGGTGGGGGATACTGGGATGCATAGGGAGAGGCATCACCAGTAGAAAACAGGAAGTTATTATCCCTCTGTACAGACAGCTGGTGAGACCCCATCTGGAGTACTGGGTGCAGTTCTGGAGATCCAATCTCCGCAAAGACATAAACAGGATGGAAGCTGTCCAGAGGAGGGCACTAAAATGGTGCAGGGTCTGCACTGGAAGACAAATGAAGAGAGACTTAAGGAGCTTAATATGTATAGCCTCGAGAAAGGAGGAGAGGGGGGACATGATAGAAACTTTCAAGTACCTCAAGGGAATCAACAAAGTCCAAGAGGGTAGCATCTTTCAAAAAAAGAGGTGTGCAAGAACAAGAGGGCACAATTTGAAGATAGAGGGGGCAGCTCAGAGGTAATTTAAGGAAGTATTTTTTCACAGAGAGGGTTGTGGATGCATGGAATGGCCTTCCGGAGGAGGTTGTGGAGTCAAAATCAGTGGTGGAATTCAAGCATGCATGGGATAGTCATAAGGCAATTCTGGGGGGTGGGGGTAGGAAGAAGTAGGCTGCTGGTTAACTAGGATCTGCAGCTTATCCAGTAGGTAGGGAAATGGGCAGACTGGGTGGGCCAAGCGGTCCTTATCCGCCATCAAATTCTATGTTTCTATGTTTCTATGTTAAACAAAACAGTACAGTACATAATGCTTAGATTAAAAAAGCAACCAGTGTTACAGGCTTTCACTGGTGGTACATGCTTGGTAATAGGTAGATCACAGTAGTCATAATATAGGTACACGAGTACCATGTCAGGTAGCAACCAGAGATATTTTATTAATATAATTGGAGCTTTGCCAAGTTCCAATAGGTGAAGCACCCCTCCTATCTTTTCACAGGCTTAAAACCCTTTTTTTGTAGTAGAACCATATATCAAAAGTGGTACCTTAAATTCACAAAAACACTTTAAGACTAACTATGCCAGAAGTTATGTAACATCCTGTCTAAAAAAAAGAAAACAACCACAAAGGAAAAAGGAACACTAAAAAAATTGACTCAGGTATATACATTACAGAGATATGGTGAGGAAATAAAGTAACATGTCAACTGTCATAATTATAGGATACCCTGCCTACCCTCTATTACTGTGGCTTATGAAGCCATACCTAGACTATAGCAATGCATGCAAATGAGATTCCACCTACAGGCTCAGTAAGGCCCACATGGTTGTCAAATGAGCATTTGGTCATCTCAATTAAGGGGTGGTGGAGATGTCTACTGAAATGTAATGAATATAGCATAGGCAATGTGCATTATGTTATTGGTGCTTGTTGTGCCTTGCACAATTTGTGTGAAAGCAAATCAGAGCATTTCAGCCCAAGCTGGATCCCTGAAACTGATCCAGCCAGTAACATCGTGTACTAAACAGCAGGGTACGTGCTCATTCATCGTGGTTCAGTCGGGTGGCCAGCCGTGGTGGAGAGTGGAGGGGCTGTGCTGGTTGTCCGCTAGTGGTTGGGGTAGGGGTGGGAGCAGGGTGGTGGGGGACTACCTGGAGTGGTTGGGGGTCCACTAGACACCAGGGAGTTCTCACTCATTACCGCTTACTGTGATGGATTGGGCGGGAGCGGCTGCTCGGCGATTGGTGATGGGGGGGCACTACGGTGTACTATTGGGTAGTGGGTTGCTGTGGGTGGGACATGGCAGCTGGGATGGGGGACACACCGGCAACCAGGGGCAGTACCTCATACTGCCTGCTTGCAATATGCTGGGTGGCGATATTATGTACATGCCGACATTGTTAGCTGCTATGATTTCCCCGGCTTTGTAATGTGCCATGCTGTTTAGGACATGATGTTACTGGCTGGATCTCTGAAACTGACACTGACCTGTTTTAGCAGCCAGAGGACACTGATGTTTGTGCACCAGCTGAGGAGATGACAATTGCTGCAACGAATACACAGGCGTCTGTCCAACGTGAGTCACTCGTAGAATATTTTGAGTGCAATTAAGAAAACCATTTAAACATCCGATAGTTTTGTGCTGAAATAAAGACAGACACATTTTTATAGTAGAAAGTCTGCTTTAATGTAAACTATAAAGTTAGTAAACACTGATAAATGCAGAATTAATTTAGGAGCTTAAGAAAATATGCAACACATAGTATAAAACAACTGTACCTGTTTTCATAGAAAATGTTTATTTTAACGTAAACTGTAAAGTGTGTTATCACTAAGAAAACTGGCAATGAATTGTGGCTTATTAAAGTCCACATTACAAATATTTCTAATCATGAAACACACAGATATTTACAATACATTTTAATGTCAAAGTTGTTTCCGTTTATGAAGAAATTTCTTAACACTATTCATTAAAACATTATCAGTGCATGTCTCCAACCACAACTGCTGCCCATTGTACACTGCTCATGCACTGCTCCATCTGGGCCATTCACAATACACCATCCCTGCCCCCCCATGGCCAGGCAGCATACACCACCCTGCCCTCCCATGGCCAGTTACAACACAACACCCTGGTTGCCAACCACAAATGCTGGCTACAGTACACCATCATTGCACTTTTCCATCAGGGCCAGGCACAATACACCAGCACTGACCCTCAAGGGCAGGATAACAGACACCAATCCTTCCACCCCCCCCATGGCCAGGTACAACACGTCATCCCAGTCCCAACCACAAATGCTGGCCACAGAACACTGCTGCTGCATTGATCCTTCAGGGCCAGGTACCCTACACTACTCCTGCCCCCCCAAGGGCCAGGCAGTATACACCACCCTTGCCCTCCCATGGCCAGGTGCAACACACCATCCTGGTCCCCAGCTGGTTAACTAGGATCTGCAGCTTATCCAATAGGTAGGGAAATGGGCAGACTAGGTGTGCCAAGTGGTCCTTATCTGCCGTCAAAGTCTATGTTTCTATGCCACAAATGCCGGCCACAGTACACCACCCCTGCACTGATCCATCATGGCCAGGCACCATAACCACCCTGTTCCCACCAGCTGGGTACAAAACACAACTGCTACATCCAGTGCATAACACTACACTGTGAGTAGTATGGGCTGGCAGTCAATGCACTTTTTCTTAAAGTAAAGAGTTTTCTTTAATGTAAACTATAAAGTTTGTAAGCACTGATAGAAGCATAATTAATTTTGCAGCTTATAACATTTTGCAATACAAAGGTTTTTAAACAAAAAACTGAAGGTTTTATGATCCGTTTCATATTAATTAGTGTTGCACACTCGCTGAAGAAGTGTTTAACACTGTTCACTAAAGCAATTGAAATCCCTGAGGTTATTTAGCTTAAAAGGACTTTATTTAGCTTATCCAAACATAGTACTAAGCAACTGTTCCTGTTTTCATAGAAATATTTAAATTAGCATTACATGTATTTGTAATCATAAAACACTGATATTTACAATACATTTTAAAGTCAAAGTTTCTCAGCTTATGAAAACATTTCTTAACATGGTTCATTAAAACATCAATCCATGTCCCCAACCACAAATGTCTGTCACAGAACACTGCCTCTGCACTGCTGCATCAAGGCAAAGCAACATACTGTACACCACCCTGTGCCCCCATATACCACCCCTTCCATCACACCATGGCTGGGTACAACATACCACCCTGGTCCACCGTCTCAAAGGTGACCACAGTACATGGCCTTTGCACTGCTCCATCAGGGTCAGGCACAATACATTGCCTCTGCACCCCCTTCCAAGAGCCGGGCAATATATACCACCCCTTCCACTCCCAATGGCTGCATACAACGCACCACCCCAGTCCCTAGTCACAAATGCCAGCCACAGTACACTGCTCCTGTACTGATCCATCAGCACCAGGCACAATACACTTGTAATTGCACTTAATTGTATATCTGTCCTTGCTAATCCTATGCTGTCATCTTGGTTTAACTTCCACACATATGATTTTAGTTTAATTTCTGCATTTGTTTTTATCATGTAATTATATCTATGACTTTGTTATAATATGTGCATGTTTGTAATATCGTTTGTCTGTATTTACCCAGGTGAAGCCTGTAAAAGGACCATGTGGTCCAGTGCTTTTTTACCCGGTTAACACATTTTAAAATAAATAAATAAAACACTACCCCTGTCCCCCAAGCACTGGGCAATAGTCACCACCCCTTCCCCCATGGCCAGTTAAAGCATGCCAACCACAAATGCCAGCCACAGTACATTGCCCATGCACTGATCCATCAGGGCCAGGCAACATACACCACCCCTGCCCCCCAGCCAGGTATAAAACACAACCACTGCATCCAGTGCATGACAGTGTGAGTAGTATGCTCAGACAGTCAATGTGTATATAATTAATGATAAACAGACTTCGGTATTTAATTTGTTGCTGTGTAGTGTATGAATACAGTAGTTGGTGTAATCATGGTATTTAGTATGAATACAATTTAATATGAATGTTTAGTGTTCTTGATAGAGAGTTATAATGTGTGGGCTGCCATACACAATAAACCTGTGTCTGCATTAGCACTGGTTGCCATAGAAAACTCAAGCTGAGGATACTGGCTTGTCTGTGCATGGCTGGCCATACCTCATCTTTTACAACTTATGGGTATCCATGTCCATTTCAGACACATTGCTTCCTTTCAGTGAATTGTGGTTTTGTGTGGAGGGTTGGAGGCTGACTAAAATTACAGTTTCAATGTGCTACAGTGTTTTCTGCAACCTGCAGGTTTAAAAAACAAAATTCAAGCTTGATTGAATAGAGGAAAACAGATGTGTGGCAGAATTCTAAGTTGTGCTGCAGCAGTGACATCACTACTGAAGCACAACAACATAAAGATATTACTAATGCAGCATGACAGTTATATTAAAAGCATGTAATTCCATGCATGACAAGGTTACGCTGTACACCACAGTGTATATATCAAAGACTAGAGATGCTGTAAAGTTTTACTTTGCCGGTGAAGTTCTAGCGAAGTTACAAATTTTGTCTTCGAGGAGCAATTCTCAATTTTTTCCCATGAGGTTAAAAATTCGCCTAGTGACTTCACCAGTAACTTTGTCGGTAACTTCTCCATGGAGACAGTTAGGGGAAGTCTGTTCAAAGCGAGGCTACTGGTGCTATCCAGGTCACGTGGAAACAACTCCTGCAGGTCACATGCTGCTGTTCTATGTATTGATTCATCATTAGTTGCACTTTGCAGTTTGAGTTAGTTAGCGGAAGAGGGCAAATCTGCTCTTTTGAGAGGTTTAAAAACTACCAAAGAAAAGTGTTTCAGCTTTATTTTGCTTGTTATTCATCTTATTTTTTATTGTACAGTTTGGGGCTCTTTGATTAGTTGTTGTTTAGCTGTAATTTTCTTTATATTCACCACTTTTATTTGTGCTGTTTGTCATCACTTTTGGTCTGTTTTTTTACTCTTTTTTTATGTTGTTCTTTTCATTAAAATGAGAGGAACTGAGCAAGAGGAGAGGGGGATGCAGCTAACAGATAGGAGATGCCGTCCTTTCCATATTAAGAGACCCATGGCAGCAAGAGACAGCAGAACCCAACCCCCTCTCCCTCAGTAGAGCAGCAGCATGCAATGACACCACCACCAGCACTAAAGGAAACACCAGTCATTGTACCACCACCACCACCTGCACACCATGAGGAGGAGGAGATGCAACTTGGACCATCTTGCTCCTCCCCTCATCAGCAGCAGAAGTTCCTAGTATGGGACTTCTTTGGTAGTGACCCCCACCAACAACAGTGTGGTCACATGTAAATTATGTAACACTGTTGTTCAGCAAGGGACACAGGTGACCCATTTGCGGACAGGTGGGCAGCATAACAGGTGCCTGGTCTTTAAGTCTGTGTGTGTTGCCCGCCAGTGTCTAGGTGGCTGCCCTTTTCCCCCTACTAACTCGAGCTTGACACAGCTGACAGATAGCAACTGTCTCATCAGCTGGGTCAAGTATATAAAAATCCCAAACTAGGGATTTCATGTCCTTGATTTACCATGGCAGCGGGATTGGGACAGGTGAGGGGAAGGAGTGAAAATGTAGTTTTTTTGGGGATGATTTACTAAATTCGATACTATTGGGGGAAGGGACTTTGGTAGTTGGATGACTGCAGACACTGTTCCCTCATTTGCATCACCACCCTTCCTCTTTTTCTCTTCTGGCTCCCATAGGGGAGCCAACAAATCAACAGCAACACAGCCGCTGATGTCTTCCTCCTTCACAACACCGTCCTCCTCATCATCACTGTATCCAGGCTCTCTGACTCTCTCATCATCAAGAGTCTGAGTGTAAGGCACGTCTTTTAGATCTCCATCCTCAAGCACTGACTGAAGCTTCAGACTCTCAGGCCCTGTCCATACTACACCACTTACAGTCTGTAACGGTTCCAAACTGTTACAGACTGGAACCGTTACAGTGTGTCCACACTGCCGGCAAACAGTCTCGATAACGGTTTGGAACCGTTACAGCCCATCCATATTTGTGGGTACCCTGTAATGTTACAGCTGCACCCTATCCCACAATGTAGTTCATGCTGCACTGGGGGAATACTGGAGCTACACGCTCATGCGTCCACACTATGGCTGGTAACATTACAGGGGCACAACCATTTTTGTAACCATTGTTCAAACCACCTCATAAGTGGTTTCTACAACGGTTACAAAAATGCCTTCTGTAACGTTACAGATGTAAACGCAAACTGTTACGGTAACGGTTTGAGCCCTCTGTAATGTTACAGAGGCATAGTGTGGACAGGGCCTCAGACTTAGCACCACCACCAGCCATGGGGACACCAACAACCTCTTCCTTGGCCACTGTACCCTGTTTACTGCTGCTCCTCTTGTCATCTCCCACATCCTCCACCAGCATGGATGCCATAGATGTAGCAAAAAAAAAACTGGCCGCACATGCCGCCAACTACTCCATTGCTACTAGCAGCCCCAGGGCCCATAGAACATGCTGCCACATACATTGTTTCTTAATTGCAGCATTATATTGCCCCACAGAACTCGAACATTTCTTTTTCTGCCTCCCCCGGCACTTTTCCCTTTACTAGAGCCTGTCTTCCCAGTCATTCTTATATGCTTTGTAACTTGATTTTGGATGAAAAATAACAAAATGTAAATGAAGCCTGCAATACAAATAAGTACCAGGAGAGACAACACCTCCCCCTAGGGAATCAGGGATCAGCACAGCAGTGTGATTTGAAAAAAACTATAACCCCACAGGGATTAACACAACACTCATGACAGGGGTAAGAGAGGTAAACAAATTATTTACTATCAGCAGCAGCAGACTACACCTCCCCCCCAGTGAATCAGGGATCAGCAGTGTGATTTGAAAAAATACTATACTGAGATAATAGCATCTAGCAAAACCAAACAAACAAGTTATTTTTTCTTTTTTTAAAACACCACAGATATTAATAAAATAACATGACACACACAACAGGGGTAACATGAGTAAATAAATTACTAACTATCAGCAACAGCAGACAACACCTCCCTCAAGAGAATCAGGGATCAGCAAATACCACAGGGATTAAAACAACAGGGGTACTAGGGGTAATTTAATATTAAGTATAACAAAATGTGACAGAACACCATTACTTTGAGAAAACTATAACTAAAATTAACTAAAGCTGCTACAGAAAGAGACAGACAAAATATTTCATTTAAACACACCAAACTAAACCACAGAAATACAAATGATAAATTTATGCCTACAGATCAAAAATACCAAACAAGAAAGAGTGAGAAACCCAAAATATAAAACACATCTCCTGCTTAGTCAGAAAAGCTCTGGATCTTTCTGGGTTGTCTGCCTTGCTTTATGCCTATCCGCCCCCACACTGCTGCACAGACAGACAAAACAGAAAACATTACTTTAAAGTAAATGATCACCAAAAAAAAAAATCTAGCAGCACAAGGCACTCTAGAAGAATGTGTGAGTAATTTGCACTCAAAAAGCTAGGTTTGAATGTTTATCAAACTTTTTTTCTGTCTCAGACAAGCACACAAGACTTCTCTCCTACTCTGTCTTCAGAAGACTGCACTGAAGACGGCCTCCATGTGGCAAGTAGCTCATTTCAGCAACATGTGACCTCCAATTCCATAGTACATTGCAAACTTTGCCTTTGTATCAAATTTCATTGGTGAAGTTCGAACTTCACATTTCACAAAGTTATCGCCACTCTGCGAACTGGAACGCTGCAAGGCAAATTACCTTCATGTAATGAGGTGAATTAGCAAATTAATTACCAAAGTGAAGTTTTCCAACTTTGCACATCACTATCAAAGACATCATTTTGAATTTATGAGTATCTGTTTAGACATACGCATGTCCTGCACACATGATTTCTGACAGATGTTAACAGTGCACATTTGATGAACTGAACTAAATGCAAAGTAGCAATGGTATTTGAAAATTAACTGTCAAATAAACTTGACCAGTTTTAGTAATTGATCTCTGTGCTATTGAATTCTGTGATTCTGAATTCCAATGATCAGTTTTCAATTACATAACTGCTTTGTAGCTTTGTGGATCATATCAGTAACCCTTACGACTTACCACTAACATACATTAAATACTTCAGTATGAAACATAAAACCGCCAAGGTAGCAATGCAATGAAAAATGACTTTCACCAAAGAACTGACTTCAAGTACAAGAAAAAAAACTTGCTTGCATACCATTCAAACGTTCTTGTCTACTTAGTGGTACCTCCCAATCTGTGCACCATGAGCCTTTTTCTTGAATCCTATCCACCACCAGGTCTACCATGCTATTTCAGTGCAAAATGTGGGGGTCTTTTTTTTCCTTAAGAAAACAAAACACAACTACAACATTTATAAAATACTGAGAAAATTGTACAACACAAATTTGGAAAATTTATGAATCTTGAATAATGGAAAAAGGTAGGATCATTTTTGGGGGATTAATTTCATAGCACTGCTGTTTCAAACATGTGGTAAAACATTTCTATCAAGAATGTGAATGAATACAGTAAAAATAGGACACGTGCGATGGGTTGGTCCATGCAAATTCTTCGCTTAACATATCATGCATGAATGAGATATTGCGATAAGAGGTATGAGGGGTTTGGCTGCCAAAATAATGTCTGTTGGATGACTGACTGACCAGGTGAGGATTTTGGAGCCAGCCAACAGTCATGTTATTGAAGACAGATGGCAATGAGCCTTGCATCCATCCATATGGAACTTGGGACATTTGGGACATCTCGGATTGACCGTGCTCCGGCTGTGGAGGGCAGTGATATAGATCACATTGGGTGGCAAGTATTTTGAGCATGCTGTTAAAAACCATCACATTCTGTGCAGGTTTTTCCCTCCTTAGTCGTTCTTCCATCTCTTCCTCCTCCTTTACTCTTTCTCTCTTCATCTCCACCATGTGAGTATGCTGCTCTAACAGCATCTTATGTGTAGGCTCAAAAACAGCCTCCATTAATTCTTGCATCTATGCTGTTTTCTTTTTCTTTCAGAGGTTGAACAGAGATTCAGAAGCAGTGAGTTGTTTGGTACCCCATGAACTTGAAATACTAGCTGTATCATTACTCATCGATTTGTTGTTTGTGTCTTCAGAATTCATTAACACACATTCTGCAACCTCAGATTCAATAGTGACTGATGTTTCCTCAACTTTCTTGACTTCTGTAAAAAGCATGTTTATAATTCTGTTAATGGTAATCATATATATACAATATTCATTTCCTCTACAACACCAAACCCACTCAACCTTCCACTACAACCCCTTTGTCTGGATACCATACATCACCCCTAGGTACCCTCAACCATAGTGCCGGGAACAATACATCAACACAGCTCCACCACCAATGGCCAGGTACAATATGCCACCACTGTCCTCAACTACAGATGCTGTCCATAGTATACAGCCTGTGCACTGCTCCATTTTGAACAGGCACCATATAAAACACCTGCCCACACCATCATCTTGACAACTTACAGCACCCCAGTTGCCTCCCTTGTATTGCCACACAAGCTTTCTCATCCACACTAGTCACTTGTGCTCCCACGCCAGCTACCTCTGCCATAGTTCTCCTCTATGCTGGCTCACAAGCTGATTCTCCCATACAATTCACTTGTACTCCCATCCTAGTTACCTCTGCCATAGTCCTGCCTTGTGCTGGCACACAAGATCTCTCCCCCACACTAGTCACTTGTGCTCTCACCTAGCAAACTTTACCATAGCACCAGTCCAAGCAAAGTTCAGGCCACACTCCAAGCAGAAAAAAACTGAAACTGCTCTATAACACCATTCAAAATTCAAGTGCTTTATTAATAGTGCAAAATTCAAGACAGGTAACAGACACAAAAGACCACCCCCTGGTGTACCTTGCCATGGTCCTTCCCATGGTAACCCCACTTGAATGCTGTATATATGCCATTATTTATGATCTTCTACCACAACCCATGTTATTATACTATTGTAGAACTACTTTTCCTGCTATACAGTTATCAATAGAAATAAACAGCTACAAAATTACATTGAAATAAAAAACACATATGTCAGATAGTTCTTCTAAATACAAAACATGCACAATTACAAATAATGTTTTTTCATATAAACAATATTTCCAAAAATTAATAATAATTGATTTTAATATGATTTATTTTATATTATTAAAACATAATTGTAAAATGTATGGCACTGCAAGTATGAATATAGTACTTGGCATGAGGGTAAGCAGAATCAGGGACTACAGGGGGATACCACCTTGAGGTCAACAATGATTAGTAACTAGAGCTGTAAAAGATTTTCAAATTCCACTTCCACCAGAATTCAGTAGAAGTTTTGGATTTCCACTTTATTCTGTGAAATTCTTTTGAAGTGGAATTCTGAAATTCTGAAAAAAGAATGTTTACCTGTGGAATTGTATTCTGCAGTTTATGTAAACCATGGATTCATTATTTGTATATTTCGTGTACGTGTGCTACATGGAAATTATTTTCAGCATTCTATAAAATTTAAAAAGAAATTTTGTAAAACATTTTGGAAACAGAATTCCCATTCTGCATAAATTCTGATGGTGGAATTCCACACCCCACATAGATCTATTAGTCGATGTTACTGTTGCAAAAACTGGGCTATGGCAGTCTTAGTGGGTTTTGCAAAATTTGTCACAACACCTTAAACAGTAATCCAGAGCAGATGCATGTCAATAGCACTTGCCACAAGTAAGCTACACTAATTCATATTGATTGCGGACATCAAGGATCCCACCCCATTTGTAGTCTTTGTACCCTATGCAAGTTATTGCATTGGAAACTGAGGTGGTTCAGTCAATTTTGAAAAGCTGAAAATGATTTTAAGGTCCAAACCCAAAGCCCAACTGAAGTTGGTTATGGCCCACTTCTCTCATCCTTAGTGAAGACAAGTGCCATTTTCTGTTGAAGAAATATTCTGATATTCATCATAATTTGCCACATGTATGGCTGTTTCTGCTGTGTGTAACTCTCATTTTCTTAGCCTCCAGAGTGACCAAGTTGCATTGTGTTTCTAACAGTCTTTATTGAAAACACATGGAAGGGGTTTCCAGGATAGTGTCATCACTCAACTGGCACGTATCTCACACTCAGCCGTCTGTGGCTCATTTTATTTCTTCTTTCATCATGAACATCCCAAAAGATCATGCAATATAGTTGTAGTTTAATATGATGAACCAGCCCTTCATTGAAATCTTGCAGATTATAGCAGTGACTACGCCCCCCTGAGACTGTTCTTGGGAATTCCATATCTTGTGTGCTATGGAGAGGGGATCATGGATTTTAATAAATGGGAGATTGCATGGTACATTTGACCTCTACATTAGCATAAACTTTGGACAACAGAAAGACTCACAGGAGATGTATAATATAACATTTGCTTGGAGACTGCACTGTGAATGTTTAAAACATTGCAAAAAAGTTTGGAAAATTGTAGTTCTAATCCCTAATTGATGTATTTATTTATTAATTCTTTTGACTGGGAAGCAAGGGCTAGAATATAGTTCATATTTTCAGCCTCATCTAGAAGGTACATAAAGTACTGATTGGACCATGGTTTAACATCTCATCTGAAACATGACACCTCATGAGAACACAGTGCTCCACTAAGACCATTCTGGGACATTTTATTTACTCTATTTATTTTGCTTTTGGTGACCGGGTAAGTGCACTAGGCAAAACAATGCCTATTTTCAGGCACGACCCGGGAGAAAACATTTTACAGAGAAACAAAACATGTGACGCAGCACATGGAGGCAATACAACACAGGATAACAACAGCATGTAACAACATCAGTATGGTTACTGACAGCCAGTGGGAGAGTTCCCTCTGAAGAGCTACCAACCCCTCTTTTTGAAGCACCTGGGGCCCTATTTTTAAAATATTTTCTTCAATCCTGTGTCTATGACAAACATATTTTTAAATCAGGTTTCTTGTGTTTCCATCTATCCATGCATCGGCCTTATGCTGCTTAGCTTCTGAGATCTGGCAGGATCAGGCTCTAAGTTGGTAGGGCCAACTGCAGGAAATCAGAGTTAGGGTAAGGGAGTAATTAGAAGGGGTGTGTAACTGTACACCTTGATGCATTCCAGTGATGCTCTGAAAGAAGCAGACTGCCGTGTCCTAGCACTTTTGCCTGACCCTGGTGTAAATTGTTCTGATATTTTGTATAATTGGTACAGAGTGCACAGATGACCTACTAAATCTATTGTGCACATACTTTTCATTTTTGTGTTCTTTGTTTTCCCCATACTCAGAGGAAGATTATTGTATTCTTATAGATAGTAAAATGCATTTGGATGTCCATATGAGCAGCATAGTTTATATAGTGTTGTATGTTAACTAAATATTTAATACTCCCCTGAATGCTGAATGTGACTGTGTGCATATAGGCCTTTGCAAGGTGCGTATATATATATATATATATATATATATATATATGGGGAATTTTGCTTTAAAGCATTCCTTTCTTGTAGGTGGTTCAACAGGAGTCCACTACTCAATCTCATTCTAAAATCAGTTGCACTTGATTTTCTTTTATTACCTTCCTGATTTAGGACTCAATCCACAGAAATGCAGGGATACATTGCAGGGCTGTGCATATCTCTGCTATGAGGATGAAGGCCCTGATACCTGCCTACAGCAGACAGCATCCACAGCCCATGCCCGCTGCTCTCTCTGAGTGTGGAACTGTGCACAGGAGACGGTGGTGGCATGGGAGGTGGAATGGTGTGGAACACCAGGGATCCAGTTGGATGCCCATTTCAGTTTTTTGAGGGATCCCCGTTCTACACGAAGAAGGGATCATGGGATATCTCAGTCAATGGAGGACTGCCATATCACAGTAATGGATGCTAATCATGTTTTAAATCAATGTGCTCTGTGCTGGACTGCCACATAGCCCTCCATTTCTGCTCAGAGGGCTGACAGCAAGTTGAGAGGATGCCATTAGGACTCACAGGGATATCTTGTAGTCTGGCAGAAGTGGTGCATAATCACTATGGCAGGTATTTGGACTGCATAGCTTTTGTCCTCTCTGTCAGCCTTCTGCCATGTGGAACTTGTGTATGAATTGGACACTAGCAGGTCCGCCCAATTCTGTGCTTGCCCTGATCTAGTTGTGCTTGTAGATGCACCAGTGGCACTGGATCAGGTGCTGTGAGGCCACCCATCTGGAGCTGTGGTTGTTTGGAGGTCTCGGTATGTGCAGAGCTGGACCTAGGTATACCAGAAGCACTAGCAAAGCAACCCTTCACAGATGCACAAGGCCACCTTGGTATTTGAAGATCATGCCCTTACTCTTTTTTAACCTTCTGTTTCCATTGTGCTGAACAGATGAGGGCTTACCCTTTTTTCCCCCAGCATTCAAGGATGTCTCACTCAAGGATGTCATGATAATTGCACAGTGTGTTAAAATATGCATCGACATCAGATGTGTCCTTCCCTTCCAATATACAAGGTCCCATCTGCTCCTCCCCCTGTAGTCACCCGGGGTGGTAGAGCAGCTGAACTTTTTATCTTTCCTCCACAGAGTAAGGGAGCATCTTCTTGGACACAAAACCCTCCTCCTTTTAGCTTGTCCCTAAACACCAAGGCCCATTCCCAAACAGTGGTCACCAGGGCAGGAGTGCAGGATGAAGGGGGGTTAAACAAGATGGATGACAAGGGGAGTAAGAACAAAAGATGCAGAAAAAGAGGTGTAGAGACAAGAAACAAATGGAGCAACAAGGGAAGAGAGAAGCAGGGGGAGTTTGGGGGGAGTATTACAGGCAAAAAGGGGACGAAACAGGGCTCGCAGGCAGGGAGACAGCAAGGTTAGGAGAGCCATGTTCACCAATGCAAGGAATCTAGGAAACTCAATTCTGGACCTGAAGCTATCATGGTGGAGTCAGACCTGGACCTGGTGGCCATAACTGAGTCATCCAGCACTGAAAGTCATTACTAGGATATGGCCAAACCAGGCTAGTCTTTGTTCAGATAGGGAAGGGAGGAAGGGAGGAGGGGAGGAGGGGTTGATCTGTATTCGAGGGGGGGTATTAGAACTATGTAAGTACAAGGAACCTTGAGGTAACGAAAGGGCTAGAGGTGCTGTGGGTCACCCAGAAAACAGGAGCTGAAGCCACAGTTTTGCACTGGGGTGGTATACAGACCTCCAGTATAGGGGAAGGATTTGGATAAGGCATTAGGGGAAACCATCAGCAGGATGGTTAATAAGAGGGTGGTGCTGATGATTAAGGACTTCAGTCTGCCAGATGTGGGGGCATTTCTTGGGCAGCTAGTTAGTGGACCCACTAGGGGCAAGACAAGACAATACTGGACCTGGTGCTCACTAACAGAGACAGCATTGCAGATGTCACAATGGGCAGCCCATGGGGACCAGTGATCACTGTACAGTGTGGTTCAACATTAAAATGGTTGCAGAGGCAAACCACACAAAGACAAGGGTCCTGGCCATTAGGAGGGTGGATTTTAAAGACATGGGAGTCTGCCTCAGAAGCAGCCTAGCAGGGATAGATTGCTAGGGAGGGGTAGAGGAACAGTGCTGAAAATTAAGGGACAGCATAATGAAGACAACCAGCTACTGCATAAAGGAAGTGAGCTGACGTAGGAAGAGTAAGCATTTGTCAATGCCAAAAGTTTGCTTGCCCTGTAACAGGGCTTGAAAGAGTCACTGCTGTTGTTGTGGCAACTCTGAAAAACATAATTTGCATGGAAAAAGGATCTCTGCTCTATTTGCTTTGCCTACTTGTCTACTGCAGTCACAATTTTGTTTATGACATCCCAATCTGTTGCTGTGGAGATAATTATGATGTCATAAACAGGGCATTATGAAGTCATATATAGACAAACAGCTAAAGGTAATTATGTCCAAGGGACAGTACTCTTGTTTTTGTGTCACTTCTCTCAGTAATAAAGAAAAAGTGGAAAAAAACTGCACAAAATATAGCTCTGGCTGAATGGTACAAAGGCTAAAAGCACAGAACTGTAAAACAGTGGGTTGCAGGTTCAGCCCCACTCAGGACCACAAAAATTATTGTCTAAGAAAGTCTGCACTGCAGTAAACTTGTAGCAGAGCCGTTAATGTGGAGGACTCAGGTGCGGGATACCTCACCTCCCACCACACAGGTGATCTGAGTTTGGGAATGAACCAAGGTCACTCAGGGGCAGGGTGAAGGAGGATATAGTATCCATCAGTGGATCTCTTCCTTCAAGGTGGGAGGGACAGTGTCTAGCGCTGCTTGGATGCCACTGAGTGGAGGGTAGGTGGCACAGCAGCAGTCACCAGAATTGAAAGTCAGAGGCAGTTGTCACAAACCCACTCAGCAGGTCAGGCCCTCTACTCCCAAAGTGCCAACCTCTGAGCATAGTCTTGTAAACAGTTAACAGAACAAGGTAACCCTCTTGTCTGTTTTGTGAGTTCGGATCAACCTTTGGTCTCCAGTCTTGGAGAGATTCAAACTGTGAACCTCTTGCTAGCGTACCCAATGCACAGGCTCAGATAATTCTGTCTTCGGGGGGGCCAGATATCTTTGCCTATGGGCACTTAACCAGGTGTACATAAATGAACCCTTAAAAACTGTAATAAAGACCTCAGATTTAAAACGCTTCTCTTTCCAGTTTGGTATCACCATTCAAGCTTATGCCTAGTGTCAGCTATAACCATATATACTTTTCTTGCAAATGAAAGAAAGTCAAAGACAGACCAAGTAAGCTCTAAAAAGAGTTTTGCTAAAATAGATAATAATATGTAAAACATACAATACATAACTATTATATCACAAGACATACAAATCTCTTAAACAAACAGGTTTTAACAGTGCAATTCCTACTACAGTACTTAGTCTCTAAATACCTGCTTAAAGTGCTCACAGATGTTTCTTTGTCAGAGTCTAGATAAAAGTGTGTCTGAAGAAAAACAGAATAATAATTAAAAAGCTGGTTTCCCCCACCTATTTTGCATGAGGCCACCTAGCTCCTCCCTGTCAGAATATATAAAAAAATATATCTATATAAAAACAGGATGTCTTTTCCAAGTATTAAATTTTGCAATCCTCAGCATGACTCATGTCCTTCAAATGACATTTCTTTGATCTCATGATAAGCTTCCCCTCTCACACAGACATCAGCATTTATGATTTTGCACCAGTTTACTAAACCTGGTTTCCTCCTCTTGAAACATCTTAAAAGGGATGCTGATTTCCCTTTTAGCAGCAAAAGTTATAATTAACTTAGAAAAGTCTGTAATTAGCTTCTGGCCTGCCATGTAACACCTTGTTTCTAAAACCTGTGCGTGTGTGATCTCACATGCTGTTTCAGTATTTTGTCATGGCTTTCATCTTTCAGCTGAAACCTGGGGGGGGGGAGCGAGATCACTCCAAGAGCATCATATTTCTTAGCATCTCTCATGACAGACAGTCCATAACCCATTTTTATTTTTACAAAAAATGATACAGTGATCAGAACCAGCTGTACAAGCATCACATTGGGCATTGAAAGCATGCACTGTCTTCATGGTCTATGTGTGCACCATTGCACATCTCCAGTTCTGACTCAAGAGGAATAATGGGCAGAGAAGAATCCCTGTCTGCAGAATGATGCTACGACCCTAAAGGCACTGTACCACCACTATCAATGGCACCCATCATAGCCTGTGATGTGAACGCCTGGTCAGAAGCGCGACAGCATAATGGCGCTGACAATTTGGGTGACCTGGGATTTCCCTCCTTCCCCGAGTTGTGTCCCCCCAGAGTAGGAATCCTAAGCAAGGGGGGATTGTGGGGGGCATGGGGGGGTGAAGCCCTCTGCATTAAATCACATTATGTTTTTTAGTCGCCTTGGGGGGATTGTCACCCTTCCGTGGGTCGCCATCCTGCAGTCGCCCTTATTACATAGCACCGATTCACACAGTGAGGTAAGACTGAGCTACCTGCAAGATCTCCTGCACCCTTACTACTCCCTCCGATTGCTCTGCTCAGCCAACAAGGGATTGCTGGAGATTCCTAGGATACAGCTAAAAACTTCTGGATCACAGGCATTTTCATTTGCGGCCCCAAGCCTGTGGAATTCTCTGCCTCATTGGATACGAGAGTGCCTGACAGTGGACAGCTTCAAAACTGCTTTAAAAAATTATCTATTTGGGCTTGCCTTTGGAGATATTTCTTAATCTATGTTGGATTACTGTAGCTGTGTTTTTAAACATATTGTTTGGATGATTGATTATAGAATTTTATTGTTTTAATTGTTATTTTATGGATTGTACAGTGCTTTGATACTCTGTGAATAGCGCTTTATACTGTAAATAGAGATATTATTATTATTATTATTATTATAAGAAGTAGATTGGGTAATTCCTGGAGATGGGATGTAGGGGCTGGGGTTCAAAAGCAGAAGGTGGTTGATGGGTAGGGTCAGGAAAATGAAAAAGAAATTTCAAAAATATTTGAATGATTAACTGAATTGTGTCTAACTCACATTTTTCAAAGTTATCCAACTGGTGTCAGGTGCTCTTTAAAGGGAACATAAACACTATTTAATTTAAATCAACTATTGCTATTATTTTCTGTTCATTATTGCCATGTTGTTAACATATCTGAACATATTTAAAGCTATTATATTTGCATTCTGTATGCTGTTTTTTCCCCAACTCTGTTTAGTGCTTTCAAATAAGTGCTTCCTTTGTGTAACTAGGGGGAAACACACACACACACACACACACACACACACACAGTGAGACTTGATGTTTACCTTCAAAACCTGATTATGCCTGCTAGCAAGCTAATGGGCCAAAAACCACTGTTATTGGCAGGGCTTTCTCCTTTGAACTACACCATCAGCCAGCTAAACACTGTCATCATCAGCTTTCTCAGAACTGACTTTTGAGAGGCAAGACTCCTGCATTTCTACATCCATTGGCTTATATAGTACACACCTATACAGCCCCCTACACTACAGTAACAATATGTTTGCTTTCCACATGCACACAAGCAAACATAAACAAGCATTTGTCAATGCCAAATGTTGTCTTGCTGGCATTGGCATTGGTAGTGCAGGAGTTAGAGGAATGCATAATAGGAATGGCAGTGATGTATGGAACCAACTTCAACCCCACCCCACCCTGCAGAGACTGACAGGCATTGAGGTGTGCCTTTGGGTCATTGGCCATAACGCTTATGCTATTTCACCTCACCCTACCCTGCAGACTCTGACAAATGTCGTGTTATGCCTTGGGGTCATTGAGCCTTTCACTCACCCCATTCCATAAGGAAATACATTGAGATGGGTGCAGTATAGGAGAATGGGGTGAACTTTGCAGCAGAAGAGTCCAAGGCACAGCTTGATGCCTGCCACTGGCTGCAGGGTGGGGGTGGGGGTGGAATGGCATGAGCATTACAGCAGACAATCCAAAGTCACACCCCTTATGCCTGTCAGTCTCTACAGGGTGGGACCTTTACAGTTAGAAACCCCTAATGCCCCCTGCATTTGTTGGTATTTGAACTCCAAATTTTCAACACGGGCTTTTTGTGACCCTACCTCATGAAAGCATTTGGGACCTCTGCTCATGAACAGTGGCACTGTGATTTTGTTAATCTGTCCTGAACGTTGATTTCCCATAGCGACCACGCCATTCTGCGCTAGATGTGCAAAAACACATTTTGGGCAGGATGTGAAAAATGACAGCTGCATCATTCACAAGGAGGTGTAAAGAAATGGCAATGTTGAAAATCTGGAGTGAAAATATTAAAAATTCTCGAAGTTATGAGCATGCATGGAAACTGCGCAATGCACACTCTTAACATAGTCATTTTGTGGAATTTTGTTATCAAATTTTCAACATAGTCATTTTGGGTCCTCCTCTCATGAACAGTATCACTGTGCTTTTCTTGATCTGTCACAAACATTGATTTCCCACAGTGACCGCGTCATTATGCGCCAAATGTGCGAAAACACATTTCAGGCAAGATGTGAAAAATGACAGCTGTACCATTCATAAGGAGGTGTGAAACATGGCAATGTTGAAAATCTGGAGTGAAAATATTAAAAATTCTTGAATTTATGAGCATGCTTGGAAACTGCAATGCACGCTCATAACACAGTCATTTTTTGGAATTTTTTCACCAGAGTTGTAACATAGGCTTTTTGGGTGCCCACCTCATGAACAGTGACACTGTTGTTTCGTTAATCAGTCCTGAAAGGTGATTCAATGCAGTGACCGTGAAATCACCTTTCAGGACCAAATAATGACATGACAGTGACTGAGTTCATGAGGTGGGGTCCCAAGAACCCCATATTGAAAATTTGGAGCCAAAAGTCACAAAAATGGCCGAGCTATCCACCTAAGTTGAAACCCCACCATTGATGCCATTACACAGCTTACCGGCATTTCTTCAGTTCGCGGTCGATTTTGAAGAGTGCAGACATGTTCCTGCTCCACCGAAGATCGTCGCGCCGGGCTCCAGAGGTAAATGTGGGGTGAGGGGGTGCAGGGAGGTTCAGTGCATAGAGGGTGGGTGTAGGTTGGGGAAGGGGGCACTGGAGACAATGAGGGACCATTTTCTCTTTTACAGGTTAAAAAAAACAAAAAGACATTGTGGGAAAGTTTTATTTTTTTTACAGGTTTATCTTGGCACACTGGGGTGGGCTCCCAGTGTGCCACCTGTGATTTTTTGGGAGAGGGACTGAATCCAACAGGGATTGGGGCCCCCATAGGTACAGAAAATGTGTCTGTGTTTGAAGGGGCACATGATGCTGAGGGGGATTGGGAACCCCCTTGGCAGACAAATTAAAATAGGCGGACATTATGCTGATGGGGATTGGGCTCCCCCATCAGCAAATGAACTGGGGAGAGGGCATGCCAACAGGGGGATTGAACACCCTCAATGCTGGCTTTCAGGTGGGACTGTGAGAGGCAGATGGCAACAGCTGCCACAGTGTTTATTGAAATGTTACACCAGGCAAGGCAAGCCCTGCAATGACGGGTCACTTCGTCATTGCAGCAGTGAAATTGTTTCAAGTTGGTGGCATGCTTTTGCAGCACTGTCATAGACAGCATGCTATTTCATTGGTGCCACAGAGCCCAGCCCGAAAAAACAGTGGCACCAGTGGCCACAACATGACTGCTCCTCCAAAACCTGCTACTCCAAGCTACCACAATACGCTGTTTGAGCTTACGTGCAAAACAACATAAAAAGAAGACTATTATGGTACTGTAGGGAAATGGCCACAAAAGTGTAGGAAAAAAGGGTGTCATTCAGGAGGTACAAAGAAACACAGAGGAAGGAGGACAGAGAGGTGTACCAGGTAAAACAGAGGGAAGCAGGATGAGCAGTGAGATGAGCAAATGCACAAACAGAGAAAAGGATAGCCATGGGGTGGCAGAAGGGGCCAAAACTTTCTTCAGGTACATAAGCAAGAAGAGGAACACAAAGGGAGGGATAATGAAGATAAGGATGACGGCAGAGGGTGACTACGCTGAGAAAGATCAGGAAAAAGCATCCATCCTAAACAGTTACTTCTGCTCAGTTTTCACAATGGAGGAAGAGAGAGATGGACCACTGAGGAGCAGCAAGAAGGCTGGGGAAGGGTGGGAGGACACCAGGCCATTTACAAGACGAAAGAGTCCTGAATCGACCTGCAAACCTGAAAGTGGACAAGGCCATGGGACTGTGCGGGAAACACCAATAGATGCTAAGGAAACTCAGGGAGGAGCTTCCTGCAACACTGATGGCCTAATTCAACAACTCATTGGAAGCAGGAGTGATTCCAGAGGACTGGACGAGAGCTAATGTAGTTCCACTCCATGGGCCATATGCACTATAGGGTGAAAAGCCTATGAGTCACATATCCATGACACACAGGCCTCCCTATGACAGAGAGCTGTGCACTGGGGGTCTTGTGGATCCTTGCAGCATGCACAAAAGGTGCATGTACCCCTTCTGCACTTGATACTCTGGTCATTTCATACCTATGCTTTCAGACAGCCCAGAGGACTGGCCTGAGGGTGTACCCATACTCCATGCCATTCACTAAGGCATAGAGTGGTGGGTGATGGGGGCAGAGGTTGTGTGAGAAGGTACCCTGCTGTAGCCACTGCGTACCTCCCACAAAGAGTACCCTCCAGATACAGCAGGATTGAACCACCTGCTATGCTTCCCCAGCCTTCCAATCAGGCATAGAGGGTTGGGCAGTCATTGGGGTAATCACCCTCTTAATGTTAAAATCCTGGCATTCACAGTGTCCCATAATCCCCTGCTCCATGTGGAACAGAGGATCTACTCTCGGACCAGGGTAGGCATCTGATTGGATGCCCACCTGTATCTGCTTATCCCCCCTCTGTGCACTAATGCACTATTGATCAGGGCAGCAGACAGGTGCACTACGGCGGACATCAGTGATTAATGCCATGCCCCATGTGCCTGTCCACAGTTGCAGATGTGCATGGGCTAGGTACATGCTTTTCACCCGTACCCAGTGCATGTTAGAGCATAGGATCCATTAACAGTGACAGCTGGGAGGAGGCTAACAACTACAGACTTGTCAGCCTCATATCAGTGGCGGGGAAATTAATGGAAACACTGGTAAAAGAAAGACTAGTGGAATCTCTTGAATCCAGTGGGTTATAAGACCAAAGGCAGCATGGATTTGGGGTGGCGAATCATGCCACAAATTTGATCAGTGTCTTTGACTTGGTGACCAGACAAATAGATCAAGGAAGGGCAGTGGGCATGGCCTACTTGGACTTCAGCAAGGCCCTTGATACTGTGCCACATAGGAGACCGATAAAGAAATTGGACAGTCTGGGGAGGGATGCAAAGTGGTAAACTGAGTAAAAAACTGGATATTGTATAGATGACAGAGGGTGGTGGTAAATGGGACTCATTCTAATGAGGGGGCGTGACCAGCAGGGTGCTGCAAGGCTCAGTACTGGGACCAGTTCTCCTCAAAGTCTTCATAAGTGACTTTGCAGAAGAGCTGGAAGGGAAGGTATTCCTTTTTGCAGACAACACCAACATTTGTAATATGGTGGATACTCAGGATGGGGTGGAGAGAATGAGTAGAGACCTTAGAAAACCTGAGGAGTTGTCAAGGGTATAGCAACTGGGTTTAATTGCCAAAAAGTCCAAAATTATGCACCTATGATATAGAAACCCAGGAGTTGACTATAAAATGGGGGAGGTACTGACAGTCACTAAACGGGAAAGAGACCTTGGGTTATAATATCAGATGACCCCAAAGTAGCAGGGCAGTGTGACAAGACAGTAGGCAGAGCTAGTAGGATGCTGGTGTGCATAAGGAAAGGTGTTGCCCTCAGAAGGAGGGAGGTGGCGTTACCACTATACAGGTTGCTGTTGAGACCCCACCAGGAGTACACTGTCCAGTTCTGAAGGCCATATCTCAGAAAGGACATAGATAGGGTGGAGGCAGTCCAGAGGAGGAGGAAGACAACCAAAATCGTGCAAGGGTTGCACAAGAAGCCCTATGAGGAAAGACTGAGGGATCTCAACATGCACACCATACAGGAGAGGAGGGAGAGTGGAGCATGAGAGAGCCCACAAATACTTCTCAGTGGTGAACAGGGTGCAGGAGGGCATCTATTTCAAATGAGGAAGTGCACCAGGTCAAGAAAGCATGCAACGAAGCTTGAAACAGGGAAGTTTAAGAGTGATGTGAGGAAGCACAACTTCACTGAAAGAGTGGTGGGTGCCTGGAACAGTCTGCCTGCAGAGATAGTGGAGGGCTTCATGCATGCAATGATAGACACAGGAGGATACCAGTAGCTAGGAAGGGAGGGAGGAGGGTCACAGGAGACAAGGAAGGGTCCACAGAGACAGAATTGTTAGGGAACAGCTGGACAGACTGTGTGGTACCAAGTGTTCCTTTTCTGCTGAAAAGTCTATGTTTCTATGATTCTATGAGACAGACAGAGAAAGAGACAGGGAGAAGAATAAATGATTGAAAAACACAGTGTATAAGGAAATAAAACACATTACTAATGTTGGTATAAAGTAAAGAAAAACAAACTTATTGTTCCAACACGTTAAAATAAATGTTCTGCTCTAAAATGTCAAACAGTGTTGCTCACTACACAGCTGCTCACCACACGGTATCCCGTCCTGCTGTTGCCCACTATTGCTCACTACACTGTTGCTCACCACATTGTATCGCAGTATGCTGTTGTTCACCATGCTGTTGCTCACCATTGCACATTATGCTATTGCTCACCACATTGTATCTCAGCATGCTGTTGGTCACCATGCTGCTGCTCACCACACTGTTGCTCACTATGCTTTTGCTCTCCACAGTGTTGCTCACCACCCTGTTGCTCACCATGCTGTTGCTCACCACATGGATGCTCACCCTGCTGTTGTTCACCACAGTTTCACTCACCACACTATTGCTCACCATGCTGTTCACCACACTGTTGCTCACCACACTGTTCCTCACCACACTGTTGCTTTTCACCACTCTGTTGCACACCCTGTTGTTGTTTACCACACTGTTGCTCACCGTGCTGTGATTCACCACAATGTTCTCACCAAACTGTTGGCCACCACACTGTTACTCACCCTGATGTTCACCACTGTTGCTCATCCTATTGTTGCTCATCACCAGGTTTCTCACCTACATTGTTGCTTACCATGCTGTTGATAACCCCACTGTTGCTCACCCTGCTGTTGCTCACTAAGCTGTTGCTCTCCCTACATTTGTTCACCATGCTGTTTCTCAGCCACTGTTGCTAACCACATCACCACATTGTTGCTCAGCACACTTTTGCCTACCATGCTGTTGGTCACCCCTCTGTTGATCACCCTGCTGTTATTTAATTTACTGTTGTTCACCATGCTGTTGCTCACCACACTCGTGCATACACTGTTGCTCATCACGTTGTAGTTCACCACAGTGTTGGTCACCATACTGCTACTCACCTTACTGTTGGTCATGACACTTGCAACGCTATTGTTCTCCCTGCTTTAATTCACCACACTTGTTCACCACACTTGTTCACCACACTGTTTCTCACCACAGTGTTACTCACCCCATTGTTCACCACACTGTTGGTCACCACACTGTTACTCACCACACTGTTGGTCACCACACTGTTACTCACCACACTGTTGGTCACCACACTGTTACTCACCACACTGTTGTTCACCACATTGTTGCTCACATTGCTGCTGCTCACCACGCTGTTGCTTACACTGCTGTTGCTCACCACATTGCTGCTCACAGCACTGTTGCTCATAACACTGCTGCTCAATATGCTGTTGCTAACCACACTGTTGCTCTTCATGCTTTTACTCACCACAAGGTTGCTCACCCCAGTGTTGCTCACTAGACTGTGGCTCACTTTGATGTTGCTCACCACACTTACTCACTACACTGTTGCTCACCATATTGTTTTTCACCATGCTGTTGCTCACCATACTGTTGCTCACCATGTTGTTTTTCACCATGCTGTTGCTCACCCTGCTGTTTCTCACCAAGCTTGTGCATATAATGTTGCTCACCACATTGTTGCTGATCCTGCTATTGCTCACCATACTGTTGTTCACCCTGCTGTTGCTCACCACACTGTTGATCACACTGTTGTTGCATACCATGCTGTTACTTGCCCTGATGTTTTTCACCCTGCTGTTGCCCCCACACTGTTGCTCACTCTGCTGCTGCTCACCAAACTATTGCTGACCATGCTGTTGATCACCATACTGTTGCTCACCATGCTGTTGTTTACCATGCTTGTGCATACACTGTTACTCACCATGTTATTGCTCACCATTCTGTTGTTCACCATACTTTTGGTACCCATACAGTTGCTCATCCTCGTATTCCTCACCACCCTGTTGATCACCCTGTTGTTCAACATGCTGTTACTTGTCCTGCTGTTCATCACCCTGCTGTTTCTTACCACACTGTTGATCTCTCTGTTGCTCACCATGCAATTACTCACTACACTGTTGCTCACCACGCTTGTGCATACACTGTTGCTGACCATGTTGTTGCTCACCACACTGTTGCTCACCACAGTGTTGGTCACCCCACTGTTGTTCACCATGCTGTTGCTCACCCTGCTATTGCTCACCACACTGTTACCCCACTATTTCTCACCCTGCTGTTGCTCACCACACTGTTGGTTATCACACTGTTGCTCACTATGCTGTTGCTCACCCCACAGTTACACACCTATTGCTCACTACACTGTTGCTCACCCTGCTGTTACTCAACACACTGTTGTTCACCACACAGTTGTTCACGACACTGTTTCTGACCTCAGTGTTGCTCACCACACTGATACTCACCCCGCTGTTCTCACCTCACTGTTGCTCACCACACTGTTACTCACCATGCTATTGCTCACCCCATTGTTGCTTACTATGCTGTTGCTCACCATGCTGTTTCTCACCACAATGTTGCTTACCATGCTGTTGATCACCACACTGTTGCTCACAAGTCTGTAGCACACCACGCTGTAGCTCACTACTTTGTTGTTCACTCTGCTGTTATTCACCATGCTGTTGCTTTCCACCCTGTTATTCATCAAATGGTTGCTCACCAGAGTGCACCTCACCATGCCGTTGCTCACCACACTGTTGCTCTCTACACTGTTTCTCACCATACTGTTGCACACTGTGCTGTTAAACACCACACTGTTGCTGCTCACCATGCTGTTGCTCACCTGACTGCTGCTCACCACACAGTTGCAGCCAAGCTGTTGCCCTCCATGCTGTAGCTCTTCACAGTGTTGCTCACCACAGTGTTGCTCATCACAGTGTTACTCACCACAGTGTTACTCGCCACAGTGTTCTCCATGCAAAAGCCAAAACCCGACACTACCTAGTTCGAACCCCATGGCTTCTACTCCTCCTTTGAGGTGGTGTCCAGTGCATTTAAGCAGCACTCTGACCAAGCTGAACACTCCCATCATTCTAAGCAGTAGAGTGCATGGCAGCATGCATGGAAGTGCAGAAGACAACATCATCCTCCAATCTCAGTGCAGAAACAACACCAACTGGCAACACGTTTGGCAGTAAGCAGGGTACCATCAGTATCTCAAATGTGAGGCTCACTGTGCAATCATGATCAGCAACAATTTAAAACATCACATAAACTCAGCCATTCTAATGTATTATATGTAGCAAATGCTAGGAAAGTCCACTGTAATTGTGAAATAATGCCTTCTTGGAGAATGAATGAGGTAATAAGCAAAAGCGCTAAAGCAAGTGTTAAGCTAGAAGGGCATGGCAATAAACCCAATTTTCAAAGAAATACAAAATTACATATATCCAACTAATGCAAAGCACCATAAGAAGCTTATGTAGAGTACCACAACATCATAGAAACATAGACAATGTCTGCAGAAAAAGACCACTGGTCCTTCCGGTCTGCCAGTTTTACCCTACTGTACTCCATGACCTATTGTCCAGACAGGTTTTTGTTCTCCTCTCTCCCCTCACTCCATGCCTTACTGCTACCCCCTGAGAAACTATTAAGCCCTTTAGTCTGTCCCAGCCATGCTTGAAACCATTAATGGTTTTTGTGCCACCACCTCTACTGGTAGGCTGTTTCACAGTTCAACCATACTCATGGTAAAGTAAAACTTTCTAGAATCCCTCCTGAATCTTCCTCCCACATCAGCTTGCATTCATGTCACCATGTTTTTGACATACTTTTCTTGCTAAATAGTTCCTCACAGTTTTAGTTTCTCAACGTTTACCTTGTTTATTTTTTCAGGAGCTTGAAGGTCTCTATCCTGTCCCCCTCTTCCTTCTGGCCTCCAGAAAGTTCATGTTCAGTGCCCTAAGCTGATCCTCATGGAATCTGCCCTCTTGGCCCTGAATCATTTTGGCTACTGTACACTGCACTGTATCCAGCCTGTTCTGTCTTCCCTTCAGGGAGGACTCTAAAATTGAGCACAGTACTCCAGATGGGTTCTCACCAGTGATCTATGGAGAGGTATTATTACCTCTTCCTCCTGCAATCATAAAGACTTTCAATACACCCCAGCCTTCTGGTTGTCTTGTTGTAAGTCTTGTCACATTGACTAGTTTGTTTTATGGAGTCACATATGACGCAGACACATGTTTCATCCATGTTAGGACTCATCACAGTATGCCCCATCTGTATCTCAGCCCAGCAGTTTTGATCTGAGGCTTTTGTCTTTCAAATTGTTTTCCTAATTTGGGTTCACCATGACTCAGATTATTGTGCTCATATGGTTGGACTCCCTTCCCCCTGGCTGGGATACAGCTGTGGCACACTGCCGAGTCCCAATGATGAAACATATGTCTTTGTCTGCTTTTATCAGCCTTTGCAAATTGTAAGGCCTCTTGGCACCGAACAGTTCCACATAAAACCAAGCAAATCTAACTTCCTGCATGTTGATTTACAAATGCTTCCCACAGTGCTCTGCATTTTCAGGGTGTGCATAATTTTGTATTTCTAAGCACTGCTGTTCTGCTACATTATGGTGAACTTTCATTACTTACTATTTACATTTTGAGACATGCCAAGGAAAGCAAAGGCTACCTATTACTCTAATAAGTTTCATCTTGCAACTGATGACCTTAGAAAAGTTTTGAAGTGTGCCTGTAGCATTTTTTACCTTTGCCTACTCAGTCTATCCCTATTATGGAGCTCAGTGTGGGGGTGGGACTTGCCCTCAAATGTGACCTTCCCTCAAAAGTGAGTGCAAACTCTTTGTTGATGCCTCTAACATTTTGCTTTACACTGCCATGCAGCCATTATGGCCAATTTCCCCCCTCAAAATCAAGGTTGCCCTGATACCAACCCATTGCTGCTGTTCTTTTGTTTTCCCAAGTAGCAGAGTCTGAGGTCCTCAAGGTGCTTATCGCCCTTAACGCTCCCAAAAAGGAAGGTCTGGATGGTATTACACTGTGCTTCCCTAAAATGGGTGCCCCTGCTATCGTTAAACAAAGCACTCTTCACCTGCTCCCTTTGAGCAGGTGTGGGTCCTGAAAAAGGCAGTTGTGAGCCCCCTTTATAAAGGGTTGGGTGACCCCTTGGATATGGACAGTTACCCATCAGTATCCCTGCTTCTTGTCCTTTTTAAATTTAAGTTCAAGTTCAAGTTTATTGCAGGAAAGACTCCGTTGAGCAAGCTCATTCACAAGGAGGTCCTGAGGCACATACACATACAGTTCACAATTACATAGACAGGAGATATAAAATGTAGAACAACAAAGAAAAAAAATATATAATACAAGAGGTATACACAATAGAAGTCCTTATGGTATATATGCAGTACATTCCAGCTTTAACCTTGCCCTAAATTATGCAACACATTTCAGCTTAAAAAGTAGAGGGCCAGTTGGCACCTAGGAGGTTGACTTGGCGTTGGGGACCTAGTAGCACCTACATATGTCTTTTAATTTAGAGATAGCTAGTGTTTTGTAGAGTTAATTGATTCGACGCTGGTTAGCTTCAGCATGGCTTGTTGGTTCCAAATGTTTGGCAGGGCGTATGAGACAGCTCTTTGGCCAACTGTGGTACATGTCCTTGGAACATCTAGTAGGATAAGGTTGGATTTCCTTAGGGAGTAGGCTCTATGCGAGATGTGTATAAAAGACATTAAATAGACAGGCAGTTTGTGGAGTAGTAATTTGAGGGTCCAAATGCCAGCATGCAGGAGGTGTCTGGTGGCAAGAGAGGGGTCTACCCAACTGCTGCATAAAGATCACAGTGGTGGGTCCTGTACACAGAGTTAGTAATGAAGTGAAGAGCACAGTGATAGAGTACATCCAGTTTAGATAAGCTCAAGGTTGGGGAGGAGATAAAGATAATGTCTCCGTAGTCAAGCAAGGGAAGGAAATGTTGCTTGGACAAGTCTTTTGTGGGTTGCGAGAGAAAAGAGGGTCCTATTTCTAAAGAAGAAACCCAAGCATGCTTTAAGCCTCTTTGATAGATCCTCAATGTGGTCATTGAAGGAAAGCTTATTGTCTATCCACATACCTAGATATTTAAATTTAGGTACGACTTCCAAGGGTTCACCTAGGGAGGTACAGTAACTATGATGTTTTTAGGTGGGGTAAGTAGGGCACCAGACAAGGCAAGTCTCGAGAAAATCATTGTCTTGTTTTTTTTTTGGCATTTAAAAGAAGCTTTGCATTGATAAGGTTGCTTTCTAACTGGATAAAGTCAGCTTGGAGTGCTTCCCTGACTTCAGTTAAGGACGAGCCCGATGCGTACAAAACCGTATCATCCGCAAATAAATGTATGCTAGAGTTCTTTATGTGGGAGTCAAGGTTGTTGATGTACAGGGAAAAAAAGGATTGGTCCTAGGATGGAGCCTTGAGGGACTCCTCTGGCAATTGGAAGGGGGGCAGATTGTAGGCCATCAGCTTTGACTTTTTGTATCCTTCCTGTGAGATAACTGTTAGACCACTGTAAGGTAAGTGGAGTGGCACCTATGTAGGCAAGACAGGTGATTAGGAGGTGATGGTCTACAGTGTCGAAGGCCTTACTGAGGTCTAGAAAGACTGCACCAGTTACCTTCTTGGTATCCATAGCATGGATCCAGTCATTAGAGACTTTAGCCAAGGCTGAGATGGTACTGTGCTTCATTCTGAGGCCAGATTGGGCTGGGTTTAGGAGTGAGTGCGCTTCAAGGTGATTTTTCAGCTGGGTGTATTTAAGTTTTTCCAGCACTTTGGAGAGACCGGGCAAGATAGAGATAGGACGGTAGTTGTTTAAGTCACAAGGATCTCCTGATTTGAAGAGAGGAAGAATATGGGCAGATTTCCAGCAGGATGGAACAGTGGCTGTGGTAATAGAGAGGTTGAAGATGTGAAGGATGGGGGCTGTGTGCTGGGCATAGCCTAACCACAAGAAAAATGATTCAAGGCCATCGTCCCCTGCACTTTTCTTGGTGTCAAGGCTAAGAATTATGTCTTTGACTTCTTTGTAGCTAAACAGGCACAACTGGAAGGGATGAGGTGGAGTAGCATGTGTAGTATCTGGACTAGTGTTGCTATTCACTCGGCTAGCATATGGGGAGGAGTCGAATGCCAACCTGGCAGTGGCAAAGTGAAGGTTAAGTTCTTCGAGGATTTGCAGTTTATTTTCAACCATCCCGTCCTTGGCCAGAATCTTGGTGGGAAGGAAGGAAGCAGCAGAATGGCCTTCAATGGATCTCAGTGTCTTCCAGATTTTTTGGGAGTTCCCTTTGGCCTGCGCCACAGTGGAGATGTAGAAGTTTGCTTTAGTAGCACATACACTTTTAACACAGGTATTTCTGGTAGTTCTAAACATCTGCCAGTCTGCCGGGTCCTTTGTGTGCCTGGCCCTAGCCCATAGCTTGTCTCTATTGGTAAGTGTAGATTTGAGTTCTTGGCAGAGCTCTTGAATCAGCAGACAGCTGACTGACTACAGTGTGAGAACTAGCAACATTTACCCTTATCTACCAGGTTTTGAAGCTGGTAATGCTACCACCACTCAGAATCAAGCATCAATCCTAACTGGTATCAACAAAGGACATACCACTGGTGCACTTTTTATAAATTTGGTCAAAGTCTTTGACATGCTGGGCCACACCTTACTGCTTTACAAACTAATGTCTTTGGTATCTGTGATCTCCCTTTCTGCTGAGTCCTACCTGTCTGGCCATGACTAAATGGTGAAGACATGTGACTCACCATCAGCTCAGCTCCCTATCACCATAGGAGTCTCTTGTGGTTCTGTACTGGGCCCACTTCTGGACACTTTTATTATTAATGACCTTCTCTTATGCAGCTATGTTTGTGGGTTACATATGTATGCTCATGACACTGTCCTCTTCTTCACAAGCTGGAGATTTCAGAAAACTGCAGCAACGATTCCATCCTAGCTAACAGGTTTAAACCATACAGTGACTGTCACTACTCTGTTCAGCTCCTGGAATTACATGTGTGATGCCACCCCTCTAGAAATACACTCCATTGACAACACCCCTCTTGAGAGTTTCACGCACTACAAATATCTTGGCCTGACCCTTGATAAAAACTGTGAATACTCTGCCCACAATGGCAAACTACCCTCCACCATTTATATCATGTGAGCTGTGTGCTCTCCATTATGTCAAGGGCTGCCTTGCCCTGGCTCGAAGGAAATGCATAGCTGAACAAATGCAACTGTCCTTCCTGGCCTATGGGGATATTGTCTATGGGTCAGCAGCTTAAACCCAACTGGCCAAACTGGATATACTTTATACTCTAATTTCATAGCTGATTTGTTCTCTGCTGTCCATTCCAAACTAACCACTGTTCACTGTACATAACACTAGGGAGGCCCTCCTTAACACTCTTTTAGGTGCCCAGTACAAAACACAGAAACATAAAATTTAACTGCTTGGCCCATCCTGTCTGCCCATTTCTCCCTACATGTACTATTATCGTAGACCGTGCCTAATCTAGAGCTCTTTCTCCCCCCCCCCTTCATTTCTGCTATGATTCCCTTGTACTTACCCCATGCATTCTTGAACCCCACCACTGTTTTCATTCCCACCACCTCCACTGGAATGCTGATCCAGGAACCCACCACTTTTTCTCTGAAGAAGTTCTTCCTCACATCTCTCCTTCATCTACCCCCCTGCTTTATAGTATGTCCCCTTGTTCTTGAGCACCTATTCTTTTGAAAAATATTTCCCTCCTATTCCTTGATAGAAACATATAGTGCAGCTAACTCCCTCAGTGTCTCCACAGCCTCCAGCTCCTTGCTCTGCTTATCAGTTTATATCATCCAGACCCACAAATAATTCCTGCATCCAAGATGCAAGAAAAAAAAGCCTGCCCATTGGCACTGACGGTTGAGGCACTGGATGCCACACCTCACGCCACACTGGTGACCCGGGTTCGGGAATGAGTCTGGGCTGTTGGGGGTTGGCAGAGGTGGGAGAGGATTGAGCATCCAAGGGACTGCTCTCCTCTCCTCTCCCGAGGGTGGAAGTTTAGGATTCCCAGCACAGCAGTGGCCACTAGCAGATGCTGGTGGTAGTGCTAGCACAGGGACACAGTGAGGGAGGGACGTCAGCAGTTTCCAGTGGCAGAGGAGCATGGCACCACACAGGAAGCATTGCATGCCATGCCCCTGGGGCAACCTACAAGGAGGAAAAAACCCATCCACCAGTAGGCGATGGTGGGGACCAGGGACTACCCCCCATGCCCAGGCTGAGTGCATTGGCTACTGTTGGGGCTCTGTCTACTTCCGGGTTGCCCATCCAGATTTTCAGAAAGGATGCCTGAGGAGAGTGGTGGTCCTGCACTGGGGTGCTAAATCCAGGAGAATGGGCACCAGGATGACAGAGTGGAGCACCCCCACCTGACAGGTAGGACTGAGCCTTCAGGCAGGTGGGAGACAAGTATGTCGAGTGTCCCCACTGGAGATAGTCTGGTGGTTTGGAGCCAGGAGGGAAAATAAAGTTAAAAAAAAAGATGCAAGAAAAAGACTGACAGAGGGTTGTCAGTTTAAGATTGCCCCGCATCTGGAATATTCTCATAACTGATATTAGGGGTATAAAGAGCATCCCAACTATTAAACTGAAATTGTACTCCCACTTTACTCTGGTCTGCCTATGTAGTTGGGAGTGCTGACCTACATTTTTGTACATCTTTGCAGTTCATATTTGTCCTACTATGCTATACTTGCACTCAACAACCTATAACTGCATGCACATATGAGCACATCTTTGCGTGACTAGCTATTAAATCTGTACATATGAGAATATTGTTGCTTTTTTATTTACTACTGTCTGCATTTGTTAATCATGCTGTATCCCACTGCTCTTCCCGCAGGTCACATCTTTAAATAAGAGTTCTATTCAGCATGGCTCAGTTGATTGCACATCTGTCTCTGGGGCAGAAGGTCACCGGTTCTAGTCAGACACTGGGATGGGGCTCATATTGCACCATAAATGCTGGCTATCAAGTGCAGTAGTAGGGGATGCTGTACTGTTGGGGTATGCTTTTCTTTAAAACAAATGTTAAACCAGGGTCCCTTCTACCCATGTCTGGTGCTGTCCTAGTGGCAGTTCACATGGAAGTAAAAGAGCCCAAGGCACTTTTATACTGGCCAACATTCTGTTTCTCATCTGGCCACTTCATGCAGTTGTTCAAGACTGTGTGTAAGTGTTGACATACAAAATGGCTGCCACTACACGTTTACAAACATTTAATTGCCAGTCTTTCATTGCTTGTTAAGTGCTTTAGGATACAATGTGTGTGAAAAGCAGTATAGAAATGCTAAGTCTTCTTCTTCTTCTTATGTCTGTCCTGTAGTACATTTCCTAGTAATAGTAATAATAACTTTACATGTGTTTTTATTTTTCCAAAATTGTTTGTACCATAATATTTCCATTTAGGACCAGGTTTACTGGCTAAAGGACTGATGTCCTGTACAACAGCCAAGAACTTGCTTACAGTACATATGCACACAATGTGCACTCATTTCCTCAAATGTTGTCAATGAACTGTACTATTTTCATTAAGGATGGGGTGCAGGATGCATGATGGGGTGACACACGTTGGTCAAGCATATAGTACACATGCACACATCAGGTGCATATCTTTCCATAAATTATATTAGTGAATTGTACTACTTCCATTACGGGCTGCATCAACAAGCTACTGGATTGGTGTCAGGCACAGTAGTCAAGAGATGAGCTTACCAAGAGCAGGTCAATTTAAGGTACACATCATTCCACCAATGTTAGTGGTGTTCATTATTCCCATGCAGGGTTGGGGGTACAGATTTCCTGAACTGTTGGTTAACAATGATCCACACAGTCTTATTTTCTAAAATGGAAGACACCAGAGTGCAGAAACAAGAACAGAACAGAACAGAACAGAACAGAACAGAACAATGTGTCATCCTATCCTACTCAATGAGAGCCACATGAAGTGGCAGCTAGTACAGCCCCTAAAAAGGGCACAGAAAAGGATGCTGGGAAAAATTAGTAAATTTGAGAAGCGCAAACAGCTAGAAAACAACATCTGGAGCAGACATGGCTGCTGGTCAGAGACTGGTCCTCCTGAAATGGCAAAAAGGTATGAAACCTCTATAAAGAAAGAAAACAGCCTGGAGTAGGCCATCTCTGTGGTATTGAGTGATAGGGGCCCACTCTGGAAAACTGGTGACCTGTGTTCATGACCTAAGCGGAGAACATCAGGAGCAGGGGAAGGGTTAGGAGCATCTGTGCACATGGTATCCTCTGAAGTGTGAAGAGTCATAAGCACTTCTCATACAACAACACCCAGAGAAGGGCTGTAGTGTGCCGTTGGTGCAGTGGGTGACTACAGTTTCAGGCAACTCTCTCTGGGTCTGCCACAAGCAGACATCTAGGCAATTAGGGATGTGTTTCTTGATAAAACGTCAAGGACAAACCCATTCTTTTGGATGCATGACATCTCCCACCAAGGGCCAGCCATTGCTCACTGGGGTGCACAGTCATGTTATCTCTGCCCACTCCACCCATGTGCCACCACTGCACTAATACTTCCTCCCAAGTGCAGCCTCAGCAATGTATCTTGGGATAAACCTGCTTCAGGGGCTCAGCTGAGGGAGATAGGTGCATAGGGTACTGGGAGTGTCTAGTCTTGTAGGAGGGCCAGAAGAGTACTGTGGAGGCTAGGACTGGTGGATCAAGAGCAGGATCAAAAAGAGGAGGCTGGAGGTACCAATCTAAGAAATAATTAAAGCGAGAATAAAAAATAAACACAGAGTAGTTAAAAAAACAAACAAGAAAATGTATGTCACATGATGTGGCACTCCATGTAGGATGCAGTTGTGAAACAGCTACGGCGCAACTTGCTTTCCTAACAATGCACTGAAATAAATTGAAATTGTTGTTTAAAATGGGTTCTGAACTGAGATGCACTAGTTACTAATATAGCTGTTTGGATTCAAGGGAATGTAACTGCCAGAACAAAGATGAAGGTGGGAGATCAGGGCTCTACGATGCCGGTTTGACAAGAAAAACATTGACCGGCATCACAGTGCCAGGATCTATGTCAACAGTGATTTGCAGTTGGTATGGAGCCGCGCACATCAGTGTGTGTTTTTTCTTCAGGGGGGCTTCAGCCCCAGCCCCACACAGGGGCTCTGCCCCGCCTCTTTATGCTTTAGGACTCCAACCCAGGTCAGAGTTAGTTCGGGAGGGTGCAGGTCAGGAAGGATTACCGGGTCCAGCACTTCCACAGTGACATGGTGCTGTTGTCGGTATTGACGCATGTCGCTGTAAAAATGTCGCTGTTCAGGGGGCATACCGGAGATGAGGAGTGGAGACTTTAGCCTTTTCTTTATCCATTCTGGTGTACCTTTCCAATAGTAATTAACTACTGTGCTTTACTGCTGATTGTAAGGCTTGAAGTTGTGTTTTATGTATTAAAGCTGTACTGACTGATTCATGCCTTCTAATTGTAATTGATTCCAGGCTTACCTTTCTACTTTAAACCATTGTAAATGAGTCCTTGACTCAATGGTATATTCAATACTCATGAATACAATTGGTATTGCAGTTATTATTAATTCTTTCTTCATGCTAATTTCATTCTGGAACTAATTTTGAGTAAAGACACGAGGATTACTGCATGGTATGGTCCTCTGGTGTTGATAGTTTCCAGCAGGAACTGAAATATGTCCTCCAAACACATTGCAAGAATAAGCTGGGCAGGTATTTCTAATAGAAGCCTCCAGTGATGAAAGGTCAGCACCTTATCCAACATGCCTCATGGGTTCATGACCGTTACTTTAAAACTACTCAGACTTCCTAAATAAATGATCACACTGTTTCCAACTACTGTAGTAGTAAATCTCATCAGAACCTGTGGAGTTACCAGCTGGGAAGCATCCAGTCAGCATTGAGGAAAAACAGTTGGGATTGCTACTCCATGGAAGAAACCTTTTTTTGGAAACCATCATGGAAAAAGAGCCTCACCTGAATCTGGAGATCTTTTGGGGGATTACCTGCTTGGGAAATGTCCAGGAAACAACAGGAAAACAGTTTCACTTTGTCAGTTCAAAAATGATTCAGACACAGCCTGATTGCTATAATGCTGGTAAGTGATCATTTTGAAAGACAGCTAAATTAGCTCCCAAAAATGGAATGGAACTTTACTGCAAATGAATACTTATATATCCAACATAATGACCTGAAAATAAGCAAAACCAATCCACGCTGTAAAATTATCTGAATGATGTCATTGCAAGATATATTGTACAGGTTTTATGAAATATTCTGAAGATAGGGCTTAAAAGCAAGCTGTGTTTGTCTCACTTCTAAACTATTGCTTCTTTCTGCTTCAGCCAATTAGGTAATCATCTACAGTACATCACAGAACAATGCAATCCATGTCAAATAGTACTTAAAGGGACATGATCAATGTGTTTTGCAGCATGTTATTTCTAGGTGAAACCACGCCTTTTGTGATTGCTTATGTTGTCTAAAAATCATTGATATTTGACAGTTGTTTTGTCTGCTTCCTTTCTTAGTAGGACTGAAATGCATGTTAAAGGTGACACTGCCAGGCAAAGATATGTGTCACACAGCTGTCCCTGTAATATCATGTACCCTGCCAGCTGAGGTCTTCATAATGTTAATTCTTGCAATCTGTTGTTAAGTCCTTAATTTGTCATTTTACTTGCAGAGTTTCGGCAAACGCAAATATGGAGGTGGCTCTCTGAGAAGCCCGATCGAGCAGCACTATGAATTATGGGAAAACTTCCAATTTTAGTGATATAAATCCTGCTATTGCTGCATTGAACATAGCAGGGAACTGGTATTAGTTTAAAATTTTCATAGCATCAGCTTGAGGGGTCGTGTTTAAAAGTATACTTACAGTTAGTTTAAGATCTAATCTAGCTGTAAATATACTTTTAAACATGAACCCTCACACTGATGCTATGAAAACTTAAAACTAATACCTGCTCCCTGCTGTGTTTAATACAGCAATAGCAGGATCTATGTCACTAAAATGGGAAGTTTTCCCATCATTCCTAGTGCAGCTCGATCAGGCTTCTGATGGAGGCACCTCCGCTTTCACGCTTTCCAAAGCTCTGCAAAGTAAAATTACAAATTAAGGACTTAACAGATTGTAAAAATTAACATTATGAAGAACTCAGCTGGTAGGGTACATGATATTACAGGGACAGCCCTGTGCTACATATCTTTGCCTGTCACCTTTAATAGTGTAATTATACCCAAACTAATTGTGTTTCAAATTCTTGATCTTGTCTTATTACATACTTCCAGAACATTAGGAAACCCCCCAAACAGTGCAGTAAGTCATTCCTCAATAGGCTGTTTACCCCCCGTTGTATTATTAGTAGTTAGAGTACGTTGTGGGTGTTACCAAGTCCAGGAAAGATGCAGAGGGAGATGATCAAGGGAATGTAAACAGACTTGGTTTTGTGTGGTAACACCAGTATGGTAGAATGTCTGTTTTTCACTTTTTAAATGAAAAAAGAAATCAGAATACAATTACCATTTACACAAACAATCTCTACAGAATGTGACCAATCATAAAAATGTGTTTTTTAAACAAGGAACATTCTGAGGCCTAAGGGGGTTGACAGTGTCCCTTTAACCATGGGCGCATCCACCGGGGGGGGGTTGAGGGAGCCACATCCCCCTCAATTTTGTAAGCGGCCATTCATATCCCCTACAGCATTCTGGCAGCTGTAATTAAATCAGTCAGAATGGGAATGTGTGAATTACATAACTGCCTCTGCAGACCTGGGAGAGCGGGGGTCTTCTGTATGGAAAGCAGGGCCTCAGCCAGTTTCTTCCAGTTCCTTAACTTCATTGGCTTTAATATCAATCAATTGACCCATCTCCTGTTTATTAACCCATCAGTCGCTGAGGGAACTGACTCCCCCTGCCATTCCCATCACATCACCAGCCATCCAAAGGAGAAAGAGTACCTTTGGAGAGTTCTCTGCCACAGCTGACCCACACCACTATGTGTAAGTTTACGCCTAACAATCAGATTACATAAATTAGGTCTCCTGCTTGCTACTTTTGTTAAGCTTGCAAGTGTTTTTTTTTTAATATTTATGAATGAAGTCCATTTTTGGCTCCTTGGCATTCAATTATAGGAATGTACTATATATAAAAAAGATTGAATGTTATATGTGGTGCTAGTTCATGTTGTAAGAATATATGCTCACTCCACTTTCTTTACCAAGTAAAGTTCACACAGAAACTTGATCTCAGATAATTGACAGTAAATTTAAATACTCATTGAGTTTGTTGGACTAATGAATCTCATAAAATAAGTTTAGTTGTATTCAAAATGAACAATACATATACTGTATTTAATATGATTAGATTATGGACTAGATAGTCTGGGATTCAGTATAATCCATTTTTGCTAACCTTTGCATGGTTTTATTAATACATTGCCTTATGATTTACTAAGCTCAGTGCAGGAACAGTCAATGCAAATAGCACAGTTCAACCCAAATCAAAAAGTCATATAGTTCAATAACAGACACCTTCTTTAAACTATAGGTATCATAAGCATCTATCTTTCTAGCTGTGGCTTAAATTCATGTTATTTTTTTTCCTAATTCAACACACAGTTCTGGGTTCTGTACTGCTGAGTGAGAAAAAGCCTCTAGCAAAACAAGCATTTGTCAATGCCAAATGTTGTCTTGCTGGTATTGGCATTGGTAGTCCAGGAGCTAGAGATGCATAATAGGAATGGCAGTGAAGTACTGAACTGAAGCCAACGCCAACCTCACCCTGCAGAGAGTGACAGGCATTGGGGTGCGCCTTTGGGTCATCAGCTATAACGCTCATGCCATTCTACCTCACCCCACCCTGTAGACACTGACAAGTGTCATGGTGTGCTTTGGGGTCTTTGGGCATTATACTTACGCCATTCAATAAGGAAATGTGCTGAGGTGGGTGCAGTATAGGAGAATGGGGTGAAATTTAGGGGCTAACACTCCAAGGCAGACCTTGATGCCTGTCACTGGCTGCAGGGTGGGGGTGGAGGGGTGGAATGGCATGAGCATTACAGCCAGTGATCCCAAGTCACACTCCTGACACCTGTGAGTCTTTACAGGGTGGGGAGTTACAGTTGGAAACCCTAACACCCATAGGCAGTTGTTGCTATTTTCACTCCAAATGTTCAACATAGGCTTTTTGTGGCCCTACCTCATGAAGAGCGGCACAATCAGTTTGTTAGCTGAAAAGTGGTTTTGCACAGCAGCTATGCCATTTGGTGACACAGGGATGAAAACACATTTTGGGCAACTGTACTGTTCATGATGAGGTGTAAAAAAGTTGCAATGCTGAAACTCTGGAGTGAAAATATGAAAAATTGGTGAAGTCATGAGCATGCATAGAAACTGCGCAACACACATCCATAACCCAATTATTTTCGGGATTTTTGTAACCATGTTTTCAACATAGGCATTTTGGGACCTCCCCTAATGAACAGTGGCACTGTGATTTTGTTAATTTGTCCCAAAAGTTGATGACCCACAGTGACCACGCCATTGTGCACCACAGGTGCGAAAACACATTTTCAGCTGGTTGTGAAAAATGACAGCTGTACTGTTCATAAGGAGGCATGAAAAATGCCAGTGTTGAAAATCTGGCATGAAAATATTGCAAATTTGTGAAGTTACAAGGGTGCATGGAAACTGCACAACACATGCTTATAACACAGACATTTTATGGACGTTCATCACCAAATTTTCAACATAGGCATTTTAGGACCTCTGCTCATGAACAGTGTCACTGTCATTTCCTCAAGCTGTGTCAAAAACTGATTTCGCACAGCGACCGCCTCCGGACATGCGAAAACACATTTCCTGCTATGTAAAATGACAGCTGTACTGTTCATAAGGAGGTGTGGGAAAATGCCAATTTTGAAAATCTGGAGTAAAAATATTACAAATTCGCGAAGTTATGAGCTTGCGTGGAAACTGCACAATGCACGCTAGTAAAACAGCCATTTTTTGGATTTTTCCACCAAATTTGCAACATAGGCTTTTTGAGAGTCCCCCTCATGAACAATGGCACTATCATTTTGTTAATCGGTCCTGAAAGGTGATTCCATGCAGTGACCACAAAATCACCTTTGGGGACCGAGTAACACCATGACAGTGACTGAATTCAAGAGGAGGGGTCCCAATAACCCCATGTTGAAAATTTGGTGCCAAAATTCCCCACAAATGGCCGAGATATGCACCAAAGTTGAAAACACCCTATTTATGACATTATACAGCTTACCAGCATTTCTTCAGTTCACAGTTGGCTTTGAAGAGTACAGACGTGTTCCTGGTCTACCGAAGATCACCGCGCCGGGCTCCGAAGGCAAGTATGGGGTGAGCAGGGTGTGGGGAGGTGGGGGTGCACAGATGGTGGGTACGGGTTGGGGAAGGGGGCAAGGACACCGTGAGTGTCTTCTTTCACAGGTTTAAAAAAAAAACATAGTGGGATGGTTTTTGTATTTCAAGGGCATTTGGCACATTGGGGTGGGTTCCCAGGTGCCACCTGACTGTTTTGTGGGGATGTTAGCCAATATGGGGATTGGGCATCCCTGCAACATATACTGAAGGGGGACAAGAGCCGAGGGGGACTGGGCACCCTCCTCAGCACACAACAAAAGCGAGGGGGGACATTATGCCAATGGAGAGTGGGCTCTCCTGTCAGTGAAATAAATGGGGAAGAGGGACTCATGCCGATGGAGATTGGGCCCCCCATCTGCAAAGAAAGACTGTTCGGTGGAGGTGGGGGGCTCATGATGCTGAGGGGGATTGGCACCCCCTCAGCATACATTTTAAATGTGAGGTGGGTGGCATTATGCCGACGGGGAGTGGGCTCCCCCGTTGGCAAGTGACATGGGTCAGAGCAGTCTGCAGGCGCTGGACAGGCAAATCGGGAGGCCGTCTTATTGTGCCACTGCATGATTGCAGCCGACCTTTTGTTAGATATGGTCGCCACCTGACGTATGCCTGGTGTCAGCACCTGCAGCTACCTTATTGGGGAATGAGGGACACACCTTCTGATGCATGCTCTGCATTCGCCCACAGTGACCGCACCTCCAAATCTGCTACTAATGCAATATGTTGGTTGGCGTGCATGCATGAGCCAACATAAAAATGACCGGGTGACTCGAAATTGCCTTGGAGTTTACAAACCCCAGAGCTGTTAGTACTGTGTACTACCAGTATTTGGGCATCTCTAAGCACAAGTTGACAAATTTCTTTATGAACTATGTGTATGTGGTGTAAGCATATGAAATGTTCAACATTTAATCGCAAAAATATATTTGAGGTTATCAATTGGAATGTTTTGTTTAAATCAGTTAATTTTCCTTAATTCTATCTATACTTTTCTACTGCAACTTGATGTATTATATCCAAACAATTAAGCTTTCTGATAATAGAGAAGGAGGAAGATGATGATTATGTCATATTATTCTTGCTATTATTTTAAATTAGCATTTCTGTAAAACTGACAATAATAACTTTGTGACTCACAGGACTTTTCTCATTCTGTCCTTTGTCTTGCAACAAATTAATTATAAAAATAATGAAGTCTTCTGCCAATCTATGTGCGCCACAGTCAGTGGCATTGGTGTTGGCACAAATGGCTTGGTAGAGCCATGTCCACCCCAACATTTTAGCTATGGTTGCCCCCATGCCTTTAACTGGCAAACCTGTGAATTGTGCCATTCCTTTTCATACTTGACTGTGACATCACATGTGGCAAATGTGGTAGCAGAATGAGTGGCTGTCTCACAGCTAGCTTTTGTAAATGGTGACATCATACCCACTGACAGCATAAAAACAATGAGATATTCAAGGAATACATAATGATTGGCAGTGGAATAATGCATTTACCCCTACTAGTGAGTGGTAAGACCCATAACTGATTAGTGGCAAAGATACAAGACAGTTATGAAGGACTTACTACTCATATGCAGAAATAAATGCAGTATTCCAACACAACCCATTACATATTTGATATATACCACACTATTGTTAATGTTTTTTTGTTGCTTTGCCTTGTTTTTGCTTAAATCTACCTTTCTTTCTATTTTAAACTCTGTGTCTGACCCATGGTTGTCTGTGTTCTATTTTCACATTCTAAATGTAAAGGCCATGTGACGTGTGAAATAACATGCGCTCTAAGTGAAATAATGGGTTCTAAGTGAAATTAGATATTTATCCCAAAACAACATGATTTATTTACCCAGTTTAGTCACCTCTGGTGTGGTATATAAATAGTGCTGTGCGAAATCGAAACATCTTGCTGTGTGAAACAATTTCACATAATTTGCATATTTCGTGAACTATTTTGCAGGGTGAAATGCAAAATTTCGCTCCCGGAGAGAGCGAAATTTCACCCACAAACTGGTGAAATTTGCGCTCGTGGTGAAATTTCACCACCCATGGGCGAGATTTAAATTGGCCAAAGTTCTTCCTGGTGTCTAGTGGTCCCCCCATCCCTCCTGGCCACTCACTGTCTCAAATTATTCTCCCTGGTATCTAGTGATTACCCCCAATCACCATCCATAATTGAATAAAGCTCCCCCCCAGTTACCCTGGCCTTCTCATGTCTTTTCTTAGAAGAAAAAAAAAGAAACCCACGCTTCCTGGTGTCTAGTGGTCTGTCCTTCTTTAAATGTACTGTCCCTTAGTGAGTGATATCTGCTTTTCCTAAGCAGCTTCCTCTCCTAGCCTAACCTCACTCAACAGTGGAATTAGGTTTGTGGGCCTCCTGACCTGTGCTGCTCTCAGCTGCGTCTCTGCCATCCCAACCACAGCATCATTTGTCAATGATTCACCATATATATTCAAGTCAGCTGATCTGAGCACATCTCACAAATATCAACTCCCTGTATCCATGTCCCATATCACCCCTTATACGCCTCAGGTAGCAGTTGCTTTAGTCACTTGTCTGTTGTGGTTGTCTAACTGCGTACCAACCCTCCACTTTCTATCCCTCCCTCTTCTCCTTACCCCTTGCCCTTCTGTTGCCCATATTGGAAGTGATTATAAGCTCTTTTTTAGACATTTTACTGAGCGGGGCTATGAATCCCCTCTCCACATTCCCATAGCAGTTTCTTACCTGTTGCCCTGGCCCCCTCATTTTCTTTTATTAAAAAATAAATAAATAAACCCACACTCCCTGGTGTCTAGTGGACCCCCCACCTTGTCATCATGAGCTAGCGCCCACCCCTCCCACCAGTACTCCGATCATACGGTAAGCGGCCACGGGGGGGTGCATTAGACACCAGGGAGTGTGAGTTTAATTTTTTTTTTTAAAAGGACATGAGGAGGCCAGGGTAACTTGGGGGGGGGGGCTTTATTCAATTACAGCCGGTGATCGACTGGGAGGGACCACTAGACACCAGGGAGAATAACTTGGGCCAGTGAGTGGCCAGAGAGTAGGGGGACCACTAGGGAGAGTTTTACATAATGGGAATGGGATCTGCATGGTGCAAAATTGCAGCAAAATGTTGCCATTTCACCACGATTTTGCAAAAACCGGCAAAATTTAATTTCACAACATCTTTATATGAGTTATGTTATGTTGTTACTTTTATGTTGTCTTGCTCATGCACAAGCAACATCTTGCAGTAGTAGCACATTTAGAGGTGTGTCAGTGTTGGTGAATGCAGAGAACGCTTTAGTGGGTGCGTCACTCAGCCACCAATTAGCGAGCATGCTAGCGATGATGTAAAAACTTCAAAGAAAGCCAAAACCTTGAAAGAAATCTGCCACTCCAATGAGGTGCAGTTTCCTCATTGGAGCATCAGTTGACAAGGCACCAATTCATGCTTTGCCTGGTGAAACATTCCAATTAATATGGCATCTCCTGCCGCCCACCACACAATCCCCACAAAATTGAAATCTGGGATGCCCAATCCCTGTGTCGGCATGTCCCCCCCACCATACAATTTGTTTGCTGATGAGGGTGCCAATCCCTGTTGGCATCATGTCCCCCCCTCATACACACACTTTCTTTGCCGACGGGGGTGCCCAATCCCCATCCGCATCATGTCCCCCCCAAACTCTTGGCACACTGGGAGCCCATCCCAGTGTGCCCCAAAAATATTTCTTTACCTGTAAATAAAGAAAACCATCCCATGAAGTCTGGTTTCTTTTTATTTTAAAAGAAAATAGTCCTCATCATCCCACCATGCCCCTCCCCAACCCGCACCCACCCTCAGCACCCCTACCTCTCCGCACCCCCTCACCCCATACTTACCTCTGGAGTGCTGCAATCTTATGTGGAGTGGGAACACGTCTGAACTCTTCAAAAGCCAACTGGAAACTGAACAAAATGTTGTAAGCTTTATAATGGCAGTCAATGGGGGTGTTTCAACTTAGGTGGATATTTCAGCCATTTTGGGGAATTTTGGCACCAGATTTACAACATGTGGTTCTTGGGACCCCACCTCATAAACACATGCACTGTCATCTCATTACTCAGTCCCAAAAGGTGATTTCATGGCCACTGTACTGAATCACTTTTTGGGACTGATTAACGAAATGACAGTGCCACTGTTCATGAAGTGGGGTCCCAAATAGCCCATGTAGCAAATCTAGTGAAACAATTTTAAAAAATGACTGCATTACAAGCGTGCATTGCACAGTTTCCATGCACTCTCATAACCTCGGCAATTTTTCATATTTTCCCTCCAGATTTTTAACATTGCCATTTTTTCATACCTCCTTATGAAGAGTACAACTGTAATTTTTCACAGCCTGCCCAAAATGTGTTTTCACACCTGTGGCGCTCAATGGCATGGTTGCTGTGGGAAATTAACTTTTGGGACAGATTAACAAAATCACAGTGCCACTGTTCATGAGGAGAGGTCCCAAAATGCCTATGTCGAAAATGTAGTTAAAAAAATCCTAAAAATAATTGTGTTATGGGTGTGCGTTGTGAAGTTTCTATGCACACTCGTGACTTCACCAATTTTTCATATTTCCCTCCAGATTTTCAACATTGCCATTTTTTTAAACCTCCTCATGAACAGTACAGCTGTCATTTTTCACATCCTGCCTGAAATGTGTTTTCGCACCTGTGGTGCCAAATGGTGCATTCACTGTGCAAAATCACCTTTTGGCTAACAAACTGATACATAGATACATAGACAGTGTCGGCAGATAAGGGCCTATGGCCCACCCAGTCTGCCCATTTGAGCTTGTAAGTTCAGTTTGTTTTCCTAGAAGTCTGTTGCACCTTACCCCTGACCTCCAGAATTCCTTTATGTCTATCCCATGCATTCTTAAATCCTGTGATTGTTTCAGCCCCCACCACTTCCTCTGGCAGGGTGTTCCCTTGTCCACCACCTGTTCTGTGAAGAAATTCTTTCTCATGTTTCCTCTGAATCGTCCTCCCTCCAACTTCATCCCATGCCCTCTAGTCCTGGAACATCTTTTTCACTTAAAAATAGTGTTTTCCTGCACCCTGTTCCTCCCTGTAAGATACTTGTATGTCTCTATCATATCCCCTCTCTCCCTCCTCTCCTCCAGGGAGTACATGTTCAGTTCCTTCAACCTGTCTTCATAGGACTTGTGATGCAATCCATGCGCCATCTTTGTTGCCCTCCTCTGAACCTTCTCTACCCTGTCTATGTCCTTACGTAGGTATGGTCTCCAGAACTGTACACTGTACTCCAGGTGGGGCCTCACTAGTGTCTTGTATAGCGGAATTATGACCTCCCTTTTCCTGCTGGTAATGCCCCTGCCTATACATCCCAGCATCCTATTTGCTTTACCTGCTGCCTTGTCACACTGTTTCCCTACCTTGAGGTCATCAGAGATGATAACTCCAAGATCCCTTTCCTGCTTGGTGCATGCTATATCCTCACCCCCAACTGATATATTGTGCCAGGGTTTTGTGCCCCATATGCATTATCTTGCACTTCTTTGCATTGAATTTCAACTGCCAAACCCTGACCATTCTTCAAGTTTCTGCAGGTCGCTTCTCATTCTGTCTACACCCTCTGGTGTGTCTACTCTGTTACAGAGCTTTTTGTCATCAGCGAACAGTGAAATTCTGCCTTCTAGGTCCTCGCCATATCACTGATGAAGATGTTGAATAGGACGGTCCCAGCACTGATCCCTGTGGTACCCCACTGGTCACTCTTCCCTCTGTGGAGTGACAGCCATTTACCACCACCCTCTGTGTCCTGCCATCCAGCCAGTTACCTACCCACCACACTACTGTCCTGCCCACCATATTCCCCAGTTTGTGTAATAGTCTTCTATGTGGCACAGTGTCAAAGGCCTTGCTGAAGTCCAGATAGGCCATGTCCACTGCCCTCCCCTGATCCACCTCCCTAGTCACCCAGTCAAAAAATTCAATGAGGTTGGTCTGACATGACCTCTCCCTGGTGAAACCATGCTGCCTTGGGTCCTGTAGTCCATTGACAACCAGATGTTCCACCAATCTCTCCTTCAGTAGTACTTCCATGATCTTCCCCACTACCGAGGTGAGGCTGACTGGTCTGTAGTTCCCTGCTTCCTCTTTGTTCCCACTTTTGTATAAGGGGACTACATCTGCTGTCCTCCAGTCTTTGGGTACCTCCCCTGTTTCCAGTGATCGGCTAAACAGGATAGCCAGTTAGTGCCTATAGCCTGATAGTGCCTCTGTTCATGAGGTGGGGTCACAAAAAGCCCATGTTGAAAATTTGGAGTGAAATTACCAACAAATGCTTGTAACATTAGAGTTTACATCCATAACGCCCCACCCTGTACAGACTGACAAGTGTCAGGGGTGTGACTTGGGATCATCAGCTGTAATGCTCATGTCTTTCCACCCCCACCCAATCCCTGCAGCCAGTGACAGGCATTGAGGTGTGCCTTGGAGTCTTTGGCCCCTAAGTTTACCCCATTCTCCTATACTTCACCCATCTCAGCATATTTCCTTATGGAATGGGGTGAGCATAAGGTTTTATGGCTGATGACCCAAAGGCACACCCCAACACCTGTCAGTCTCTACAGAGTGCGGGGTTGGGTTGGCATCAGTTCAATACTTCACTGCCATTCCTATTATGCATCTCTCTAACTCCTGCACTACCAATGCCAATGCCAGCAAGACAACATTCGGCATTGACAAATGCTTGTTATTTCTGATGTATGTTTCTTTTGTCTTTGCTCATTTGAGGATTATCTACCTGATAGTATTAGTTGTGATGTAGAATACAACATTTTATCTACAGGCTGACATGTCTAGTTCTAATACCCTTTACACCTCGGCAGCATTGTGACCTTACTGGTTGTGATATCACTAGTGACAAATCCCGGTAGAACGTAAGTGGCTCTTGTTGGTAAGGTGTGATGACACAATGAATGAGGCCACAATACTGATGACATATGAAGGTGATTAGAACTAGGTATACCAGCCTCTACTATACATGTAACATACATAGTAATTAAAGGTCTGAAAGGTCTCCAAGTCCATCAGGTCCAGATCTTCATTCCACTTCTTAAGCAGGGACCAGCAAGTATGCTATGCAGACATTAACTGGTTTATAGGAATTGTCTATCTATTCTGTTATCCAGGATACCCTGTAATTCACTTGGTACGCAAACATTTACTGAAGCTTACCTTGAAGGTGTGTACTGTTTTCACATCCACTCTCTTCAATGTTAGGCCATTTCATAGGTTCTGCAGCCTCTGTGAGAAAAAATAACTCCTAACATTACCCCCTCAGTCTGCTACCATTGAGCTTCATGTTGTGTCCCCATGTCTAGCTGCAAGACATCAGATCAAACATCTCCATCTGTCCAACCTTGCAGACACACTTCAGTATGCAGAAGACTGAGGTCATGTCCCTCCTAGGCCTCTTTTTTTTCCAGTGTCTCTCTGCAGCGTTTGTCCTCCATATCCTTGATTATTATTATGGCTCTGCATTGCACCCTCTTGACAGAGAGAAAGAGTACTGTTACTCCAGGTAAAGTACTCTTCCACACATGTTCCACACATGGGGTTAACGAGACAGCTGGTGAGCAGGAGGTGTGGAAGACGGCAGGCTCAGAAAACAGAAGACAGATGTCTGAAAATCAGGGCAAAACAGGCACAGAAAAAAATAACATTGGAGTAAACTGAAAAACAGATTTACTCCCCTAGATATACTAGTTGAGGACACTGGAGTGGAGAGTGACTGCAAGGAGCCATCGGAGAGGGGAACGGGGGCAAGGCAGTGGGGAGAAACTAGGAAAGCGCTCTCTGGTGCAGGGATGAGGTTTGAAAAGGGGGAAGATCATCTGGGAACACACCAGAAGGGGGCACAAGGGGAGCAGGGGCAAGCGACAAGAAGCAGTAAGGAGACAATGTCAGGAAAACCAGAAGAGCTAGTGATGGGGTCTTCAGAGGTCATCAAGGAAAATGGGTGCATACAGCAAAGAGCAAGCGGCAGTAAGGAGAAGAGTGGCACTCCAGATATAGTGCACACGGTGGGAGATATGCAAGCAAAGCAGGTGGTGAAGAGGAAAATACCCTCAAGGGAGACATGGAGCTCAAACCATTCCAAAATAGAGGGCTCATCAGGAGCAAATGGAGAAAGAGCCGAGGTGGAGTTGATGAGGGTTAGTGAATGCTCCAAAAGTAATACAGGCAGGGAAGGTGGACCCAGTGTGAATGAGAAAGAGGCAGCCAAAGGAAAGAGGGTGAATAGGAGAAGGGGGTCTAAGGAGAGGTCCGGGGGCATGGGGGCAGGGAAACCAGGCTAGGTGAAGGCAGGAGTCAGGACAAGTTGGACGTTGGACACAAGGAATCCAGGGGGAGTCGAGTCCTAGGCCATAAAATTGAACACCAACAGGACACTCAGGAAGAAGGGAGCATGAAGGTGGCACTCTTAGGGGACTCAATAATCAAAGGAATCAGATGGGGGAGAAAGAGAGCAAGAAACAATGCAGTAACGGTACAGTGTATGCCAGGAATGACTACTCTTGAGGGGAGGCACAATATTCCTTCTTTGGGCAAGCATGTAGATGAGAGGACACATCTGGTGTTTCATCTAGGTAACAATGACTTGGAAAGAAATAGTCTGTTAGAGGTGCAGGCAAGGTTCAAGGAGCTGGCTAGGTTTCGTGGTAACACAGTTTTTTCTTCCATTTCCTTCTCAGAGGTGTTGCCTGTACCCAGAGCAAGCACACCCAGGAAGGAAAAAATAGCGGAATTCAATAGATGGCTGTGAGAATGGTGTAAGCAGATGGGGTTCAGTTGGATAGGTGACTGGGGATCTATGTGGGAGGAGGAGGAGGAGGAGGAGGAGAAGGGGCTGTATGCCCCGATAGGCTGCACCTGAGTATGGCGGGGGCAACTGTACTAAAGAATAAACTAGACTAGAAGACTTCATAGTAAGGAAGATCAATTTAAACTAAACTGGGGGGGTTACAGTCAGGGCCACCCTTACGGGTTAAAGTACTGGGAGGCTTTCCGCCTCCCACCCCGGACAAGGCAGACATACAGAGACCAGGTAGAAGCAGGGAGGGGTTGGATAAGGAAGATCTGGGAGGCTGTCAGCCTCCCCCCCAGGATCAGCTTCCTCCCAGAGACAAGGCAGATATAATAGGAACAGGCAGCAGGAAGGGATTGGATAAGGAAGATAGGGCTCCATGGTGGAGAAGTTTGGTGGCAAATGTCAGGATTCTGGGGAATAAACTGGGGGAACTTGAGGTCACCGTGGTGGACAAGAGTCTCGACACAGTAGCAGTGTGCGAGACTTGGTGAAATGAGCATCATGCCTGGGAGACAGTGATTCCTGGGTATCGATTGTTTAGGAGAGACAGGGTGGGGAAAAGGGGAGGAGGGGTAATGTTATACATTAAGGAAGAAATTGAGGCCTCAGAGGGGCAGGAAGAGAAAGGGGAAACAGAGATAATGTGGGTCACCTTAGATATGAAAAATGGGGGGCATTTGAGAGTCGGGGTAGTGTACAGACCTCCTACGGAGGAGGAAGAGGGGGATGAACACTTTGTAAAATCAGTAATGAAAATGGCACAGAAAGGGGAAATCCTGTTGGTAAGGGACCTAAGCCTCCCTGACATTGATTGGGAGGCCCAAACAGCAGTATCAACTAGGAGCAAGGGCATCTTAGAGGCACTACAGGGCATATTTCTACAACAACAGGTCAAGGAGCCCACTAGGGGTGAAAACCTATTGGATGTTGTCCTCACAAATAGAGACAGTTTGGAGGAGGAGGTGGGGGAAAAATTATGAACAAGTGACCACAGAGCGGTCAGGTTCAAGGTGAGAACGGGCAGGGAAAAGAATAAGATGAGAATCAGGATAATGGACTTCAGGAAGGCAGACTTTGGCAGGATGCAGAGGGTATTCGGTGAAGAAATGTCAAGGTTGTGGGACATAAAGGAGGTAGAGGAATTATGGATGGTCATTAAGGGAGGGGTGCAGAAAGCCATGGACACATGCAACATTAGAGTCAAGAAGAACAGAAGGAAGAAGAGACCTCTTTGGCTTACTAGAGAGGTGACGGTGGTGGTCAGGGATAAAGCCAGGGTTTTCAGGAAGTAGAGGATAACAGAAAAGACTGAGGATGGGGAGGCCTACAGGGAAAAGAGGAGGGAGGCTGGGCAAAAGATAAGGAGGGCTTAAGAGGTTGCGGAGGAGAGGATAGCAAGACAGGCTAGGAGGGGGGATAAAATCATTTTTAGGTATGTGGGAGAAAGAAGGAAGGCACAGCACGGAATTGGGAGGTTAAGGGAGGAAACTGGAACTATGCTGAAGGGAGATTTGGAAAAAGTGGAGGCATTAAACAGCTACTTCTGTTCAATCTTCACACAGGAGGGACAGGGCAGTGGGCTAGTACAGGAAGGGAAGGGAAGGGAAGGGAGAAAACCACAGGCAAATGGATTCTATAGTAAGTGAAGACCTGGGTAGACTTAGGGTAAATAAGGCAATGGGGCCTGATGGCCTACACCCACGGGTACTCATTGAGCTGAGGGAGTTGCTGGCACCACATTTGGCGAGACTGTTTAACTTGTCATTGGACACAGGCATGGTGCTGGAAGACTTGAAAAGTGTGGAGGTGGTTGTACTACAGAAGCGAGGAAAGATGAGGTCAAAAACTACCACCCTGTTAGTCTCACCTCGGTGATGGAGAAGGTAATGGAAACATTACTAGAGATAAGACTGGTGGAATTCCTGGAGGTCAATGGTCTGCAGGATGAAAGGCAGCATGGTTTCACTAAGGGTAGGTCCTGCCAGACTAACCTGATAGAGTTTTTGATTGGGTGATGCAGATAGTGGATCAGGGAGGAGCGGTGGACATGGCCTATCTGGATTTTGGTAAGACCTTTGACAACGCTACACATAGAAGGCTGGTGAAAAAACTAGACTGCCTGGGTGTGGGCCACAAAATCACTAGGTGGGTGGAAAACTGGCTGACGGGAAGGTGACAAACAGTGGTGGTAAATGGGACACATTCCAGGGAACAGGCAGCGATCAGCAGGGCGCCACAGGGGTCAGTGCTAGGATCACTACTCCTTAACATCTATATTAGTGACCTTGCAGAGGGTTTGGAGGGCCTGGTGTGCCTGTTTGTGGATGATACAAAGGTCTGCAATAGGGTGGATTCATGAGGGGAAGTGGAGGCCATGAGGTGGGACCTGGAGAAGCTGGAGAAAAGGTAAAAAACCTGAATGCAGGGAAGTGTGCAGTGATGCATCTGGGATGGAAAAACACAAGAGCAATTTACTTCCTTGGGGGGAAGGAAATCATGGAAAAGGAACAGGAAAAGGACCTGGAGACTGTGGTATTAAGGAATCTTATGGTGGGGAACCAGTGCAGCAAGGTGGTGGGTAAGGCGAATGGTATGTTGGCCTGCATTGCAAGGGGCTTTACTAGTAGAAGGAGGGAAGTGCTAATGCCATTGTACAGAACCGTTTTAAGGCTACACCTGGAGTATGGGGTGCAGTTCTGGAGACCACACTTGCACAGGGATATTGAGATATTGGAGAGGATGCAGAGAAGAGCTACCATGATGGTACGAGGGATGGGAGATATACCATATGAGCAAAGATCAATGGAGCTGAATCTGTAACCACTAGAGGCTAGGAAGGAGAGGGGGGGACATGATTGAGACCTTTAAGTATCTGAGGGGAATAAATAGGGTGAAAGAAGGAAGTTTGTTCAAAATGTAGAAGGGAGCAAACACGAGAGGACATGGACTCAAATTAGAAGGCGAGAGATACAGAGGCAATGTCAGAGGGCAGTTCTTCACGGAGAGAGTGGTGGAAGCCTGGAACAGACTGCTGGTGGAGGTAGTGGGAGCTGAAATGGTGGAGGGCTTCAAGACAGCATGGGACAGACATAAGGGGCTGAGAAAGGGGATGGAAGCACGAAAAGTGGGGTGGTAGGGAACAGAGGAGGATGTAAGGCAGACTGGATGGGCTGTGTGGTCCTTTTCAGCAGGCAAATTTCTGTGTAATCTGTGTAATGACAGCTGATGCTGTCAAAATAGAAATCTCCTATGGCCTGATTCATGAAGGAGGATGCAGGGTTTGCACCAGGCCCTGCGTCATCTGCAATGTTTGGCGCAGCTGTGCCAAAACTGTTTTCTGCACTACAGCCTGATTCAGGAAGGGCTGGTGCATTTGTGACTGTTGCCTCAGTTTACAGCCTCTTGTGCCAAAGGTTTGGTGCAAGCCCTGTAAACTGAATCCCTCTTGGATGCAAAGTTACACCAGGGAGGAGCTAGTCTAACTTGCTGCATCTGGCACACCCAATTGTGAATTGCAATCAGCGCCAAATCTCTGCCGCAAGCCCCCTGAGTCATCTGTTTGGTGCACCGGGGACTTGTGACAGATGCAACACTTCATGACTCAGGCCTCTAATCAGCAAAAGGAAACAAAAAACAATGGTTTAGATACAAAAAGTAACTTTTAAAAATCATTATTAATTTCAAGCAGTTTACTAGCTTTTCAAAAATAAACTATGTGCTCAGTAATCACATGGGGAGCTCATTTGCTAAAACCACTAGACAACTTTTCTTAAGACCATTTCTCCCATCTTTCATAAGGGTACTTGTACCATCTCTCCATATGCTAGGTGCTCTCACTGCTGCACTGTGATGTTGGAGAGCTGACATGTTATTGAGCTATAAAACTGCAATCCTGTCTGCTTTATGAACATTAAATATCTATATGTCTCAGAAACCCTTGTGGAGAGGCCGAACCATGTCATAGCAATACTGTTCCCTGCCCCCAGCAAATCTTTCTTTCCTCACCCTTGCCCAGAAACTGATCTTAGCAGTACATGCACTATGAGTATTCAGATCAGCAAATCGCTGGCTAAAGTTTCTTCCCACTCACCTTTGGGGCCAGATGCTCCCTTTTTGTAGCCCCAGTCCTCTCCTAACCCCTGCCTAGAGTATTGTGTGATGCCCATCCTAAACTGAAAGAGGTAGGAGGAGGCAGTTTCCTTTAACAGCCTGATGGGCCTAGCTTGTACCTTAGCTGCCGAGGGTTAAGGGACATAAAATAGCATTCTCTAGCCATTCCACCTCCTCCATGCGGAGTCCACCCTTCTTCTGCCCAGTAAGTGTGAGGTTGCTACAAAATCTAGGCTTGCACTGCAGCAGTGTGGTATACACCAATCAAATTTCTATGCTGGCGGTGCTAATTTTGGTTCACGTCACTTATGTCACTCAAAAATTGCCATACCCATGACTGCAACACAACATACTGGTGCTACTTTTTACCGCACCATTCAATTTTATTTTCCTTATTTCAGTTGTTAATACTGCTTACCTTTCCCCTACCCTTTACTCTGTGATCCTTTGTATGTTTTGGGGTTGTGGGAGCTCTTAACTAGGGTCTCTTATCCTTTTGTTATTTTGGCCTTTTTACTACCACTACCCCCTCCCACTCCAAAATACATCGAAAGCCTTCTCTTGGCAGTGAGGATATTGGAGTAATTATAGGGTTCCCACAATCTGTAAATTACAGCGTTATCATACACAAGCAGCTAAAACGGCCAAAGTCCTGGTGCCAAATGCACTATTGGAATATTGTACTCACTCAATTTGGCTGCACCAGTTCAGATTAAAGAAACAAACTCCAAGCTGATTTGCAGAATTATAAACTTAATTGCAGAACAACAGATGGCTCTGACGCTCCTCAACCTCCAACAGTCAAACATTTTTGCACCTTTGCAGATGCTTTTTCAAGTCTTGGCAAAGTATCTGCAAAGATGCGAGAATGTCCAACTGTTGGTGATTGGGTAGCATCAGAGCTGTCTGTTGTTCTACAATAAAGTCTATAATCTGGCAACTCAGCTTGGAGTTTGATTTCTCTGGTCTGAACTGGTGCAACCAAACTGAGTGAATATAATATCTGCAAACTGCAGTTAAAGATTCTGTGGTTTCTAACAACAGTTATGTGGATGATGTACAAATACTGACGTCTCACATGGTCTGCTTAAATCACCACTGAATAAACAATATATTTCCCAGTTATGCTGGAAAATGATCTAAATGGCTTTCATCATTAGCTGTGGTTGCTTATGATGGGAAACTTTAAATGACATAACAAATGACTGAATGACTGAGAAAACAAGTGCAGAAGTAATTTTTAAAGTGCTGTTTATGGGAAATTCATACTGAATTCTTAGATATAAAAATGCATAAAATGTTTAGTTAAATGTCACTTTGTGAAGCTAATTTTCCAGACATAATTGAAATATATTATGATCCCAATGGCCTGCTGGCTTGTCAGCAAAAGGATAGCTTACCACTCACAGTGCCAACAACCCATTTTCAAGAAAAAACACGGGCCAGCCAGAAGAAGAGGATCCAAAGTCCCAGAGGACGCTGTCCTCTGGGGAGGGACGGCTGCAGTTCTGCTGCTGTACTGCCACCCAGATGACCATGGGTAACAGTGCATTTGGAGTGGCATAGGGAGAAGTGGATGCAGGCTGGTGTTGCGCTAAGCATGATTGAGTGCATACACATGTGTACCCATGCTGCCTGCATCCCAAGGGTGGGACAAAAAGTGGAAATACCCCAGTAGAAAGGCAGGATGCATGCTGGCTTCCTGCAGACCCAGCACTGGTGACATGGCTCTCCTCCAGTCAGTGACCTGGTTCAAGTGGCACGAGAGCTGGCACACCACCCCATGCTGACAGTGAGTGACACATGAAGGAAGGAGTTGCAATATAAGCCCATGAAAAACTGGGTGACAGGGCTTGCAAAGTCGGCATGAAGGATGGCCTAGTCAGAGAGGGGAGCAAAGGAAAAAAAAAAGATCCCAATGGCCGTATAATACTATCTTAAGAAACCCCCACTGGCTCTAGAACTACCACAGAATCAATTTGAAAATATTAATCTTTTTTTTTTTTTTTTGCTATTACTTTTCTCCTCCCTGGCATACCTGGTCTGCTCCCATGTCCCTACATCATGGTGGGATTTCAGCCCCCGTCCATCTCTACCACACTCCAGCTGTCACCCTTGAACTCCTGCAGCTTACCCCCCAAAGCAGGGTGGCGGGGGGCCCCCAACTCTCCACCCTATACAGATCCAGTCTGGGTGCAGTGTCAGTGCCAGTGATCATGCAGACAGCCATCAAGCCACGCAATCAGGTGCCATCTTTTTCTCATTTCTTCTGTCCCTGAAGCTGAGGGCATGCAATGGCGCTGACGGAGGGGAGCTTGCACGCATCTGTATGCGCTCCTTCCAGGCATCTGCCCCAGCTCCACCCCAAACTCTGCACAGTGCCCTGTCCCCCAGACTTCACCAAAGGGTGAACAGACACAGATTGTTGAAGACCCCCTCCCTAGAGAAGGAGAGCAGTCCATCGGATGCTCAATCCTTCTCGACCCATGCCGACCCCCAGTGGCCCATGCTCATTCCTGACCTCAACTGTTCCATTGTCCCTTCCCCTTCTCTATCTTTGTTTCCCAATTTTGGCCATATCCCCATTATGCACTTCTCTCTTCGGCCTCTAATGTTCCTTTGCCATTCCTCTTTCTTTCTTTCTCCCCTCTTTGATCTCTAACATCCCCTTGCCTGTTCTCCTCTCCACTGTTTGGCCTATGACCTCTAACCTTTTCTTACCCTTTCCTGCCTCCTCCTCCTTGGCCTATGACTCGTAATCTCCCCTTACCCATTTCTCTTTCTCTCCTCTCATGTCTCTAACATTCCCTTGCCCATTCCTCTTTCTTCCTCTCTCCCCCTCTCTCCCCTCCTCATGATCATTCTCTATGACATCTGACATTCTTCTGCACATCCCTCTTTTCTCTTCTTTGACCTATGACTACTCACCCACTGACTGACAGCTCACAGTGAGCTGTCAATCAATGAGCTCAAACTATATAAAGTTCACACTCAGTGACAGTTCAGTCGCCGGCCAGCTGTGGTGGTGAGAGAGGGCTGTGCCAGTCACTGGCTTGGGGTTTGTACTGGTGGGGGGGGAGTAGGGTGGTGAGCACTACCTGCGGGGTGGGGGAGGATCCCACTAGACCACCAGGAGATGTTTATCATCAATGTAATATCCAGGCATTTTGGGGTGGGGGTCCACTAGATTATCAGGAAATCATTATTTATTATATTTTACATGTTGGGCAGATCAGGGCTATGGGGGTCCACTAGATCACCAGGGAATTATTGTGTAATGTAATAGTGGGGCAGATAGGAGCTTGGGGGGGTCCACTAGATCAGCAGGGAATTATTGTGTATTATAATATGTTGGGCAGATAGGGGCTTGGGGTGTCCACTAGATCGCCAAGGAATTATTGCGTATTACAGTGTAAGTGTTGGGCAGATGGGAGGGCCACTAGATCACCAGGGACTTTTGTTTATTACATTTGTAAGTGTTGGGCACATCAGGGCTGGGGGGGCCACAGCACAGGTGAGGGAGGGCTTGATAGTGGTGCATGTGGTCAAACCCTCCAAGAGGGTGATATTCTAAGTACCTTTAGACCAGCCCTGGCTGGTCTGAGAGCACTTAGAATTGGACCTTCTGGGACAGTTTTGAGAATCACAATTTAGGCGATGCAGCAGCTTACGTCTGCCGCATACCCCCTAGCACCATGCCGCAGCCCATTTTGTGGCACATGTATGGTGCAGGCACCCTTTGGTGCAGGCAGCCTGCAGTTGACACAGGCTGCCTGTGTGAATTTCTCTTTGAGCACTTGGAGTCATTCTCTGTGGCACAGACCCCTTGCACCAAGCTTTGAGAATCAGGCCTAATGAATACAAGTGGGTAAGTAAGCATTATAAATCATTATAAATGACAATTGTGTAAGGATGCAGATTCTGTTTAGGTAAAATGCACTACAATACAATAAAATGCTGAAGGATAATACCATTTGCTATGTGCAGAATACAATACTGTACTGAGTTTAGGGAGGGGGCAATGGCTGTGAGAAAGGGGGGTGGACAAGGGGACTGCACTAATGTAGGTGCAGGGTGAAAGGGGAAGCAATGGCAGAGCAAGGATAGGAGGATGGAGGGCAACAGCCTTGGGTCCAGTATCAGGGGCAACTGCAGGAGTGAGTAGTAAAATCACAGAGGAGACAGGTGAGTAAGTGATGGGAAGAGGCAGAGCAGACAGCAGGGAGAACGAACCTTAAAGTTTTGGGAATCAGAAGGAGAAGATAATTTGACCAGCAGTGGATTTCCTTGAGTGTAGTGTGAGACAGCAAGACCCAGAGTTTGAAGGTGGTAGGAAGTGGAAGGGGGAGGTGAGGTTGGAATCAAGGTAGAAGGGGAGGGAGCCAAGCCAGGATTTAGAGAAAAAGGGAGCACAGTGGGCGAGGTATCTGGGCTGATGAGAGGGGAAGGAAAGGGAGGAGTACCTGGAGCAGTGGTGGATGTGAAAGGGGGGCAGTCCAGGGCAAATTAGCAAGAGAAGTGAAAGAGGGTATCCAGCCTGGTGAAGGTGGACTTTGGAGCAGCACTGTATACTACGTCACCATAGTTAAAGATGGAGAGTATAATCTTCGAGATGATCTCTACAGGCAGGAAGCTGGATATATCCTTCATTCCAGTAAAGTGCACCAAGTTTTGGGTGAAGTTTCTGGTGGATTGCATCCACATGTACATAGAACTGAAAGGTCTGTCTACCCAGACTCTGAGGGGTTCTATGTGATAATAGTGAAAAAACAATAGGGATTTCAAACCAGTGAAACCAATTCAGCACCGAGCAAAACAGCGACCAGCAGAACGATGAACACCATGTTGGCACCCAACAGAAAAACACAAATGCTACAAAGTTGGGCACAGCAATTAGGAACAGGAGGAACATTAGGAGGGGGGAAAATTTAATATTCTAACTCCAAGGGAGATGCAATTGGGGGGAGACAGAGTCAGGAGGGGGCAGATTTACTATTATAACTCGGAGAGGGACACAACTCAGGGAAGGGGACAAAGTAGGGAGGGGGGACATGTCTGCACGAAGTTCAGCTCAGCATAAAGTTTAAAAAAAACACCCCAGTAATGTTCAGTATCAAACCCAGCTCTGCTGCACCTAGCTACAGCACACAGGCAGTGACTCTAGCCTTTACACTACACCAGCAACGTGGCTCTTCTCTCACAGCGACAGACTTACATAGCGGAACAATACCTAACATTACCACAGCCTACCTCACTAATTTACTTATGTGCTGTAAAAACAATGTGGTGTAAGTTGCATTCGTTATTATTGAGTAGCTGTTTTTCACTCACTGTCTTGATCGATACCACCCTGGGGTACTTAAATGAGGAGACATCCTCAATCACTTTACCATCAGGGGTATGGAAGAGGGGGAAGGGGCTGAGCCTAGTGAACCTCTGCTGTGTGCCAAAGGTCATAGAGCCTGTTGTCTTGACATTGAGGTACAGCTGATTTGCCATGAACCAGTGTTGGATGTTAGCAAAGTCCAGTTGGAGCCTGACAGTGAGGTCAAGAGGAGAGGAGTCAGAGGTAAAGAGTACCATATCCTTTGCAAACTTATGGATGCAAAGGAGTAGGCAGGTGGAAAAGTCATACAGGAAGATGAAGAAGAGTATGGGGCCAAGGACAGACCATCAGGGCACACCAGAGTGGATAGGGAGTGGGGTGAGATGAATTCTCCAGTCTGGACTGCTTGAGACCTGCCCTCAAGGTAGAAGCAGAACCACCCAACTGAGGAGTCAGAGAACCCTGCTTGTTGAGCTTGTCCAGAAGAGGAGAGTGGGCAACAGTGTCAGACTTTGGCCAAGTCAACAGTGATGGAGGAGGTAGCCAGGCCCTGATACATGCCAGATAGTATTGCATCAGTAAGCCGGAGGAGAGAGGTAGTGGTGAAGGGGACTTCCAGAAGCCGGACTGGTAAGGGCCAAAGTCGGCAGATGAATCAAGGAAGAGGAAGATCTGGGATAGCACAAGGTGTTCCTGGAGCTTGACTAGGGTGGGAAGGAGGGAGATAAGGTGGCAGTTGCCAGGAAAGATGGAATTGCCCCCTTTTTAAAGAGGAGAAAACTTCACTGTGCTTCCAAGAATCAGGGACAGAAGTTAAGGAGAAGGAGAGGATCAGAAGGGAGGTAATAGGTAGTGTAATAGCAGGAGCAGAGAGGTGCAGTAATTTGGGGTCTAGACCACCAGGGCTCACACTCTTGTGGGGGTTAGAGGCAGGAGGACCTTAAGGGATGCAGCAGGAATGGTAGGAGAAAAGAAGAAGGGGTGGGGTGGGGTAATGGAAGAAGGGGGAGGGGTTGGGAAGATGGGTAGGGTAGGGAGCTGGTACAGCAGATGAAGGAGTTGAACATAATAACATACTAAGATGCCAGCAGATTATGCCTAATGGTCTATCTCGTCTACTCGAGATGCAGCTCACAGTTATGTCTTCTGAGGTAACAGAAGAAGGGTCAGAAATAGGAATGTCACCCACCTAAGGATGGGAAGAGGGGACCGGGTTGGGGAAAGTAAAGGGTATTGATGACCTTTCAGAACTTGCAGAAGTGAATAAGGTTGTTCTGGAGCATGGATGCAAAGCATTGGGACTTAGTAAGCCTGTTAGGTCTGGTACAGGCATTATGAAGAGTCCAGTACTTGATTAGGTCTATGACCTCTAAAATCTCCTGACTCATTCTGTCTTCCCCGTTGGCCCATAACCAATAAAATCCACTTGTCTATTCCTCTCTCTTCCCTTTTGGTCTATCACCTCTAATGTCCCCTTGTTCATTTCTCTCTCTCTCTCTCTTGCTTCTATGGCATATGATCTTTTACTTCCACTTGCCTATTCTGCTCTCTTCCTTGTTTGGCCTCTGACCTCTAATCTCTCTGTGCCCATTCCTTTTTCTTGTTTAAGCCAATGCCCCTAATGTTCTTTTGCCTATGTCTGTCTTTTCTCTTGCCTCCCTATTTGGCTTATCACATTAATCTTCCTTTGCCCTTTCCTCTCTTTTTCTCCCCGGCCCCCCCCCACTTACCTGACCATGATTTGCTGCTATTTCTGATATGTTGTGTCTCTATGAATTTGTATTTATTCGCATATTTATTTATGTATGTATTTATCTTTTCATTCTTTGTTAACTGGGTAAGGTCCACTAGACACAAGTGCCAGTTTTCAGGGGTGACCCGGGAGCTTTGGGCTGGTTAATTGGCTCACTCAGAGTCACACAGTATGCAAGTGGAGGCTGTGGGAATTAAACCCAGGTCAGTTAAGTGTATCAGGCTCATTCACAGCTCATTACTCTAACCTCTAGGCTATACTGCTATCCAACGAATGCCACTGCACAAAATAAAAAGTGATCATATTATTCTGAGGATAACAGAATAGCCGGTTTCGTAAACAACAAATTTCTTTTCTGCAATCTGTAGAAAATTATTCCACAATTTATGTGATCCACAAAAAGTTATTCCATGGTTTACATTGAAATGCTTTTTGGAATTCCATGGAATTTAAACAACAATTTTTGAAAAGCATTTTGGAAGCAAAATTGGCATTCTGCATGAATTCCACTGGGGGAATTCCACATTCTGCATAGCTCTTGTTAAGAGGAACAAGGTTTTGGGGGTATAGAAATTATAGCAGTCCTTCAAAGTTCTAACTCTGCAAAATGGAAACAAAATGTTACTATAAACTGCAGCTTTAATATTAGCACAGTAGTTACAGCTCATAACAGAACTGTGTTACATTGGCTGCTCCTAGTTTTAAGGTGGCCGGCATAGCAAAGCAACAGGTACAGAGCTGTGAACTTGGCAAGCCAGCTTTGCATCTAAACCCTGCTGCTTGACCTTGAACAAGTTACGTATGTTCCCTGTGCTTAAGTTCTTCACTCTCCACTCTCTTTCTCTCTGCGAATCTCCCAGAGCTTTTCTTAACTTTCCTCTATTTCATGTTATGTCTTTGTGCACCCCCCCCCATGAAGACTCTTGCCACAGTTCCTAGCACGTAAAGTGCTATGAGAGAAAAAAAAATTGTGTACATTCCTAATGTGGGGAGGCAGGGTTACCTTTTGGAATCTACATGATTGTATAAGTTTGAATGAAGTTTGGACTTGATAAACAAATATAGGTAACCTATACAAGCTTCCTTTCTTTACCACATAACCCCAGCTCCCCAAATTAGGAAAGTGCATGAATATTAGGTGATAGGGAGCACATGGGTAAAAAAAAATGTAATAAACAAAACTTTCACTTTTGGAAATTTAGCTATACAATGTAACTATGTTTTGCAAGTATATTTTGTAGGATCATACATGATTAAGCCGCCTAATAGGGAAATGTCATAGTTGCCTAAAAAAGAAATAAAAATTCATTCTTACACTGAGATGGAGTGTCATTCTGGATTTTTTTTGCAAGTTTTGAAGGTTGCAGAATTGGCAGACTCTCTCAGCAAATAATTTTCTGAGTACTTCCAGGAGAAACAAAGCAAGCCTGGATATTGTGCTGCTTTGTAAAGCGCTGGGGACTTACTATATGAGCTCATATTCAAAGATGTGGTTTTCCAGAAATAGTTTTATTTTTCTCTGCTATTCATGAAAATTTGTTTTCAGTTTTGGCTTTGCTCCACTTCTGATTCAGCACTGCTTTTAATAGTGGAGTAAAATGTACAGGAAAAATAAAGGAAAAAGAACACTAAAAATGCATCCACAATACTAGGGTAAAAAGCAAACTCTACACTGGCTTGGGAAAACTCTCCCCAGTATGAACATGCTCACTCTTACTGGCTGCTTTGTTGACAAATTGCTCTGGTCCAGCTCCCCAGCTGCTCTAGCTAACCACCTGCAGCCGCTCACCTATAACTAGTACTGAGATCTATAGACTTGCATCTTCTCCAAGGGCACAGATGTTCCACAGGGTAAGTCCATCTTGCCTTTGCCTTTTATACTCTGAAATATTGGCACTCCTTGCCTCCTGATGTACACAGTACTCCCAGTCACCTACAGTTTCACAGAACCCTAAAGGAATGCATGCTTCTCTATGGTCCTTGCAGCTGTCCCTAACTTGGCTCCTTCAGCTGTCAGACCTAGTTATCTCCAAAGTTGCTGCTGTTTTTGAGATGCATCTGTTCTACACTGTAGACCTATCCATTTTAATGATCCCTTTCCATTGGTGTAGACTGATGTTATTATTGCCATAATAACTGGTAACCCCCTTTATCACACTGATTATCACTGTGATCGCACGTTGTAATAACCAGGTATTGAACCATACCCGGTTATTACTGTGTTTGGATCACTTGTGCTTCACTTTCACTTATAGTAAATCAGTATGGAACATACCACTCTGAAAGTCCCTGCACCAGTTATTATAAAAAAAATAAAACGTAAGTAACTGTGCTTAGGTAGTTCTTTTCAGGTGTCAGTGTAGCTCAGTTGGTAGCACATCCGCCTCTGGACCAGAAGGTCGTGGGTTCTCATCCCACACTGGAATGGACTTGCACTTAAAAATCGCTAGGATCCAAGTTCAGTATTGGGGGGTGCTGTACTGCTGGGGTGTGCCATCCTTTGGATGAGACGTTAAACCGAGGTCCCTTCTGCCCATCCTGGTGTTGTCCTGGTGGGTATCCAGGTGGAAGTAAAAGAACCCAGGGTACTCTTCGTAAAGAGCAGGGAACATTCCTGGTGTCCTGGCCAACATTCCCCTTCCCATAAACTGGTTCATGCAATTATCCAGGCTGTGTGTGGGTGATGATGTGTGATATGACCGCCACCGCACATTCAGTCACTTCACTACCAGCCTAGCATTGCTTGTAAAGTGCTTTGGGATACTGTGTATGAAAAGCGTTATATAAATGCTGATTATTATTCTTCTTCTTTTACACACCCTCAGTGTGGGATGACTGCATAGCCCTCTCGGGCTTTGCTCTCTAAGTTTATGAGTCATCACACACCTGTGCAACACACAATCACCTATGCATTATTCTGTAGATAATGTTTGCTACCCCCTGCATTGCACTGTATTAATCTAGTTTTGCGCTTATTGACTTTGCTTCCCTGACTTGTAAATTGTCACATTTACCACTGGATACATTTATGCTGTTATTGCTGTTGTTACGGTGCTGTTGTGTGTTGTGCAACTGCCCCGGTTGTGCCTCAAAAGAGGCATTGGCATGCCTAGTATACTTCCATGGTAAACAAAAACAAGCAAACAAATTAACAAATAATAAATAAAATAAAGCTAAACTACTAAGCACTTCAAAAATACCAAAAGTTCATGCATCTTCGCTCTAATGTTGTGTGAAAAGATCCAGCTATGTTTAAAACCTTTTCCTCCTTATCACCATTAGGTTCACACAGTGAGAACTACTCCTTAGAAACTTTCAAGGCTTGAAGTAGCAGTTCACCTACAGAAAATAAACAAAAGTATTCTTCCTGTTTTCAATCAATCAATCAAAATCTTTATTTATCCAGGCAGGCACCATTGAGCAAGGCTCATTTGCAAGGTGGACCTGGTCATGAATACATCAAAGTGCAGTACAGAAGCAGGTGTACAAAAAGCAATAATACACAAGGAAGAAAAAGTATATACAGTGTACAGTACAAGGTTGAAATAAAAAAAAAAAAACAGCATTATTTTACAATTGAAGAAGTCAGCAGATGTACAATCAACCATAGGCATACAGGGGTTATAAGCAGAGATCTTTTGAGTGAGGCAGCCAGCAACTACACATATAGGGGGAAAGAGGCCGTGTATGGGGTGGCAGGTTAGAGAGGTAAAGAAGAGGAGGGATATATTACTGACGACCGGGGGAAAAATAGAGCTAAAACCACAGAAAGTGATGATGGCTGTCATGTACTTGTTTATTATGATAATGACAAAGAAGGGGTAAATAAAAGAGACACTACTATGGATGGGGTGGGACTTTAGCCAGGCTGGAGCGGACAGGGAAGGATGGGTGCAGCTGGAAGAGTTAATAGGGAAAAAGTGAGAGCCAGGGGTTTTACTGTACAAAAATCCCATTTCATTCATTTTCACAATTTGTTTATTTATGAAGGCAGAGATAATATGCAACAGCTTATTAAAAGTGTTCTGGTGCTACTGCATTTCACAGCTGAGATGACTACAGTACAGCAGGGTTTGAGGAGTTGCTGAAGGTGAGAGAGAGAGAGAGAGAGAGAGAGAGAGAGAGAGACAGACAGAAAGTGGCTTTAGTGGGAGTTACTTGCATGATTTTACAATTTTAGCAATCATTAAAGGGGAACCTCATGCAAAGTAGCCATCATTAACTGAGAGCCCATGAAAAGTTCATTTAAATTAAGTATTGGACTTATTTGTATCTGGATGCAGTCCAAAGATAAACATGACTATGTCTGCCGTATATTGACACCTCATTGCCACCATTTTATGATACATTGTGTATTCATCAAGGAACACACTGTGTATAACTACATATAGTTAGGCACAGCTTGTTCCTCCATGACATTACAGTGTACCATAAAAAGGTGGCAGTGTAATATTAGTATTGAACAACTTAGTCATCTATAAGTAAATCTCTGGACCACTTTCAGCTGCAGGTGAGCCCAATGTATCATTTAAAGGAACTTTTCAGGGGCTCTCAAACTATGATGGCCAGCCACTGTCCACGAATCCTAAATTTTATGTATGTTTAGGATATTAAAGAAAATCATTTAAGAATAGTGCCCATAATAGTTTAAAAAGTCCATTAAAAGCCAATTTGCATGAGGTGTTGGTGGGTTTATCTGTAACTGGCAGCAGTCTGGATACATCAATGACTAAGCCAGCTCCATATCGATACAACACAGCCACAATATTATGGAATTATACAATCTCTGACAGGGAGGCACATCTTTCTGTGTGATATCCAAGGTTCTAAAAATTGTAGCACATTAGTTTCAACATAATATTGACAAATTCATTGATATCTCTGGACTGTTGATGGTAAGCACAAGACATTATTTAAGCAAACTTTCTATAGTGTTTCAAAACAGAAAAGTTACTGCCAATAAATGTTAAACTTTAATGCTTTGCAAAGACAAAGTGACTGCTCCCTTCAGTATTTTTATTTATATGTCTCATTGAAGTCTCAGTTACTTGTCTCTTTTCTCATAGCCCGTACAGTGACCACATCAGGCAGAGCTATTCAAATGTTGTCATGTCTATGCACTGCATGCCATGCAAATACATAACAGGCTAGGCAAAGGTTTAAAGAAATAAAGAAAATAAAACCATACTGCATATTCATTAATTTAAACTGCAAACAGACTTAGTTTAAGAAAGTAAAGCTATAACCAAACCCTTGGCGCTAGCTAGTTATGAAATGTAATTGTCTGTGCTGTAGTAACTGACTCAGCTATAAACCTTGATTAACCCTAAACAATTCCCGCTTAATATACAATGTGGCAGGTATATCTGTATCTCTGTCTTTGTCTCTGTCTCTGTCTCTGTCTCTGTCTCTGTCTCTGTCTCTATCTCTACATAAGCCATATTATTGTAGAATTGAAAAGTAGCACGTTTGTTTAATTTAGCAGTCCGAGGCTATGCAACTTGTTAGCTGCAGTTAAAGTTCACTATCCTGTTCTTCGTATAATGAGTCTGGCATAGATAACTAACTTAGCTGTTCAGTTAATTTAGCGGGTCTCTATATACAGCAAACATAGCAAGATTCTTTTTTACAGTGAAATAAATCAATTCTACAGTATATCAATTAGAAGCTGCAGCTTCTATTGCATTCGTTTGTTTTGAGATGTGGCTTCTAATCAAGGGCAGCTACTAATTGAGGGTGGCTTCTATTGTAATCATCCACAAAACAAAACACTGCTGTGAGCCACCGAACACCTCAAATTACACCCACCCACCAGCCAACACACCCCTTTCTATTTTGCACATTATAAATCATTCACCTGACCCACTTGTAGATACCATAGTTGGAGGAGTAGATAGAAGATTACAACAGCAGGATTTTGAGAGGAGTATTACGGTACTGGCCGGGGAGGTCTTGGCATGGTATTAAATGAATGTTCAGTCAGTGGTGGTCATCAGCGATCTGACCAGGCATAGACCATGGATATACCAGGATATACTATTACGAGTCAGAGGATAGGGTAACTGGAAGCCAGTAATGAACTTTATTTAAAAAAAAAAAAAGTAAAGTCAATGTGGTCTCCACGGGCATGGAGTGGCATGATGCAATCAGGTACACTATGTTGTGTGAGTTGTTAGCTAATGTGAGCGGTAATGTTGCTAATTTAACTTGATGACAGCTTGTCAGTGGTGGGGTGCTAATTAAATGCGTGAATGTAATGGAGGTGAACACTGGGGGGGAGAACAGCTGCTGCACTTCATAGCCGTCCTTGACTAGAAGCCAACTCAAGTAGAAGCTGTGGCTTATAAATGAGGGTGGCTTCTATTGCACTAATTTATTTTGTTCCATGACTTCTATTCATCAGTAACTTCTAACTGAGGGTGGTTTCAAATTAAAGAAATATGGTGTGTGTGTGTGTGTGTGTGTGTGTGTATATATATATATATATATATAGATCTATCTAAAATTAATTGCAAAAAAACCTTGTTAATGCATTAGTTATGGTTAAAGTAACAAAAGTAGGAGAATGTGACTTTAGGGTTTCCAACCCTACCCCCCCACAGGCAGCGCAGCAGGTGTGGGGTGTGCCCTGGCGTTCTCAAGCCTAACGCTTATCCCATTCTCATACACTGCACACATCTCAGCATATTAACTGACGGAACAGGGTGAGAGTTAAGCTTGAGAACCCCAAGGCTCACTCATATATCCTGTGCTACCAGTGGGGGAAGGGGTTAGGGTTGGAAACCCTAATGCCACATTTCCCTACTTTTGTCACTTTAACCCTAACTAGTGCATTAATGAATATTTTTGCAATGAATTTCTTTACTTGTTTAGTTAGTGTAATCATATCCTTATTTCGCTGTGGGAGCACAGTGTCCTCCGGGCTCTGCACTGCCATCCATACATAATTTTTCAGATACTGTAATCATATCATTATTTGCCTGTGGGAGTAGGCCCCTGCATTCCCATCCCTCAATAGACATGTATAGGTATGTTGCTATGGAAGTGCAGGGCCCTCTGGTCCCTGTGCTTCCATTTGTAGCACAATGACAACCAAATTGTCAGCACACCCTTGTTATTACCCCACCTATCATTCCATGCCACTGTAACATTATTCCACAGCAGAGGCATGAAAACACAGTTTGGTAAACATTTCAAAAGTAATAGCTGTCACATTCATGAGCTGGTGTAAAGAAATGGCTATGTTGAAAATTTGGGGTGAAAATATAGAAAATTACAGAAGTTATGAGCAAGCATAGCTTAATTTCAACAGATGCACATAGCTTTGACATTGTGAAATATTTTGACCCAAAATTTGGAACACAACCTTCTTATAATCCCATCTCATGGACAAGACTTGTGAAGATTTTCAAATCCCGTCTGAACGGTGATTTTGCCAACCAACTGTGAATTCGCCTTTCAGGCTGGATTTTGATAATTCTACTGACATTGTTCCCACCATGTAATTACTATATGCATTGCACTGCTTATACATTGATCTAAATGTATTTTTTGTTGAATACGATTTTCTAATTGTATATTGTATATTGTTGTACACATAATTTGTATAAATGTATTCACTGCATACAGCTATTGTCTCCTATGTTGATAAGCTGTATCTGTCATTTGTATGTTCCTTGTGTACCTGCCTAGGCCCACCTTGTAAACAAGCTCACTCAACAGTGTTTCACCAGGTGAAATAAAGATTGATTGATTGATTGTTCATAAGGTGGTGTCTCAGAAAGTGCATGTTGAAAATTTGGTGTCAAAATATAAAAAAAAATAGCCAAGTTATGCACCAAACTTCAAATCCCCATTGAAATACATTGAATCATACTAACCATAGTGCAACATATTTTGGCCCACCTGGAATGTTTACACAAAATATCATTTAGTGGCATTGAACGAATATCATTGGGACCTAGCGGGGAAGATCTACAAAAACTAGTAGGGAGAAGAGAAAGTTCTGGATTTATGAATTGGGGGCCTCAATGACAATATTGACTTGGCAGCTTTTTTAAAGAAATATAAGTGTTAAGGAATTTGTGTTCAAAGTTATGATAAATATAACAGTATTAAGCTCAGACACCTGTATAAATAGCTGCCCACCCCGACATTAGTAAAATATAGTGAAGTTAAACTATTAAGAAAAAGCATGTAAAGAGTATAGGGTTTATAACATTGTGCAGTAAAATACAGTTTTGCACACTTTTGTCCACCTTGGATTTGTTAAGAAAATTACGTAAGTCTGCACTTGGATTTAACTTGGGATGAATGCTGAGGCACTGTTTGTTATTGGAGCATGAATTGTGAAATTTTAAGTATTGGTTGGAGTTTAAAATTTAAAAATTAAAAATAAACTTCATATACAAATGCCTCTACAGCAACACCTTTGAGTGTTTATCCAAGTTTGTATGGCTACTGAATTTAAATGTGGCCATGTTTTAAAAAAACTGTTAAAGATTTTTATAATATGCATATTGCTATGAGAGATTTTGTCATTTTCTTTATGTAGACACCACATATGGTTAATAAGAAGGTGATTGGATGTTTTAATTAAGGTCACATGATTTGTATGTATATAAGTAGCCAAATAAGCATGGTGGCAGTACTACTCTGAGGATGCATGGCAGTGGCCACGTGAAATGCCAGTAGTTAACTTTGGATTTACCTCCAGTGATACCTCCTATCGAACTGCAGTACTGTATGTATTGTGTACTATGGAACTAATTAAAGGACTTTTATTTTTTATACATAGTCCTGTGTGTGTCTGTTGGCCACGGGTGCTTTTTCTTTTTTAAAATTTTATTTCTCATATAATAGTCCCCAGTTCCAGCAGCAAGATGTACGTGAAAAAATATACAAAAAGGCACGGTAGTGCCCCTATAGTTAGAGTTGAGTAGCCTGTTTAATGTTAAACCCCTAACTTTGCACATTAGCAAAAGAAGAAGGAAACCACTTTGGTTCTCAAAAGCAGTAACAGAAAAGGTCAGAGCCAAAAGGCTAGCCTTCAGGAAATATAAGGGAACACAGCGGGATGAAGACAGGGAGGCATACCAAACTTCCCTAAGGGAAGCAGGGAAGGCAGTAAGGCAGGCAAAGGCCCAAACTGAGGAAACACTAGCACAAACAGTAAAAGAAGGTGACAAGACTTTCTATAGATACATTAGTGAAAGGAGAAAGTCCAGAGGGGGTATTGCTAAGATCTATCCTAAATAGATACTTCTCAGTATTTACTGAGGAGAAGGTAGGGCAGGGCCTACAGCTAGGCACCATGGATACAGGGGAGAAGGAGGTGTGCACTAGTCCCTTCACAAAAGAAAGGGTCCTACAAGAGCTCAATAAGCTCAGGGTGGACAAGGCAATGGGACCTGATGACATACATCCCAGGGTACTAAAGGAGCTAAGGGTGGAACTCATAGAGTCATTATCAGAACTGTTTAGTGAGCCTTTGAGCACAGGAGAGGTCCCAAAAGACTGGAGAAGGGCTCATGTGATCCCGCTCCACAAGAGTGGTAGCAGGGAGGAGGCAGGGAACTATAGATCAGTCAGTCTTACCTCACTAGTGGGCAAGATTATGGAGGCACTCCTTAAGGAAAGGATAGTGCAACACCTGGAGTTCATAGGAGCACAGGATCCAAGACAGCATGGGTTTACAAAAGGAAGGTCCTGTCAAACTAATCTCATAGATTCCTTTGACTGGGTAACCAGAGTGGTGGACCAAGTGGGAACAGTTGATGTCGCCTACCTTGACTTCAGCAAAGCTTTCGATACTGTTCCACATAGAAGATTGATTAATAAGCTGAGCAGGCTCAGGGTGGGTCAGAATTTGGTCAACTAGGTGGCAAACTGGTTGATGGGCAGAAAACAGAGAGTGGTGGTAAACGGTATACAGTCAGAAGAGATGCAAGTCACAAGTGGTGTACCTCAGGGATCAGTCCTGGGGCCAGTCCTCTTCAATATCTTCATCAGTGACATTACAGATGGACTGGAGGGTAAGGTTTGTCTATTTGCAGATGACACCAAGATCTACAACAGAGTAGATGATCCAGATGGGGTGGGCAGAATGAGAAGGGATCTGGATAAACTAGCAAAATGGTCGGAAGAGTGGCAACCGGGGTTTGATGTAAATAACTGCAAGATCATGCACATAGAGAAGAGAAACCCTGAAGCCTCCTATAGGCTGGGAGGGGAGATGCTGGCAGTCACAAGGGAAGAAAGTGACTTGGGCATCATCATCACCCATGGCCTGAAATCATCCAAGCAGACCGCTAAAGCAGTAGGTAAGGCTAGGGGGATGTTGGGGTGTATTAGTAGGGGTATCACAAGTCAAAAGAGGGAGGTAATAATCCCTCTTTACAAGACACTGGTTAGGCCCCATCTGGAGTACTGTGTGTAGTACTGGAGGCCACACCTTCACAAGGACATTAACCAAATTGAGGCAGTCCAGAGAAGGGCAACCAAAATGATGCAAGGACTGCATCAGAAAATATATGAGGACAGATTAACGCAGCTCAATATGTGTACCCTAGAGCAAAGGAGGGAGAGAGGTGATATGATCGAAACATTCTAGCACCTTAAGGGCATTAACAAGGTGAAAGAGTCTAACATGTTTCAGTATAAGAAAAATGGCAGGACAGACAGCATGGGATTAGAGGGAGGCTGATTAAGGTGTAATGTGAGGAAGTTCTTTTTCACAGAAAGGGTGGTGGATGCATGGAACGGCCTACCTCAGGAAGTGGTGGCTATGAACACAGTGCAGGGCTTCGGTCAGACATGGGATAGGCATAAGGGAGCAATACAGATGAGTATGACTAGATAGGCCATTGACAGAGCAGAGGCCAATGGCACATTTATAAGGCAGAAAAAGAAATGGGCAGACTGGATGGGCCTTGCGGTCCTTATATGCCGCCAACTTCTATGTTTCTATTAATATCTTTGGCTCCCTTAGATGAAACGTACTGAAATTTTGGATGTGTTGTCTAGGAGACAAGGTCTTGATGTGTGGAAATTTGTGTAATGGCAGCTTGTGTGGTTTCTAAGATCCGCATGTGTAATTTTTTGTAAAAATCTAACTTTTTTCCTATACTTAACACTTTTTTTTTGCTCTCCCCTACAGCCTACATGGAATATAATTTTTTCCCCAAACTAGCAGTGGGCATGTTTCATGTCCTAAGGTAGTGCCTTTAACAGGTCTGGAGAAAAAATATTAAAAGGTTCCAGAGTTATAAGGCTTTTAAATTTAGTGTTTTCCAACCTGTGCATGTGCAGTAGGGGTTTTCAGATAACGTACTGCGGCAAAAGTAAAAAAAAAAATTATTTCAGATTAGGATTTTTAGCTGGAAGGACTATTTTACAAAGGTTCCAAGTCAGTTATAATGCAGTACATGACACAAGGTACACAATGTATAACAATTATTTGTACAGTATTATAATGATTAGGTACAGAGTAAATGGCACACGGAATAACAAGCATACATTACACAATTGTTGGTCCAGACTGGACCAGTGTTTCTAAATGCAGTGCAGTAAGAGAAAATAAGAGAAGTATATCAAAGCTGACATTGTCAGAAGAAGTGGGGCATTGGGAGAAGGGTGGGGGAGGCTTGTAGGGTGGGTGGTAAGGTGAAGTGGGTAGAGATGGGTATGGGTATGTGAGGTATGGAGAGGGGTGGGGGAGGCCTGTAGGGCAGGAGTTAAGGTGAAGTGGGTAGATATGGGCACCTTGTCGAGTCTAGTTTAGGCAGTCACAGTGGTTTGCCTGAGACAGGTGGATATGGAGCTTCTTTTTGAAAAGGCCTATGTTATTACATTCAATGAGAGAGGCTGGGAATTCATTCAGCCACTGAGCTCCCCGATAGGATAGGGCATGCTGGGCAAAAGAGGTGCATTTGAAGGGGATATGGAGGGCACCCTTAGCTGCGCTTCAAGTAGATTTGGTGGAATGAGCATGCTGAAAGATACCAGCCACAGAGACAGGGGTGTGACCTAGTAGACCTTTTTCCCAATCAGGGAAGCCTGGTATTTGACTCTTAGATGCAGAGGAGCCAACCTGTTTTGGAGTATAGCCTACAGGTGTACTTCAAGTGACGTGCTCCCAGGACCAGTCTACAGTCTTTTTTGAGGAGTACTTTGACTCTTTTTAAGGCAGTGTTATAGCCAGCACTGTAGATTACAAGGCCTTAGTCAACGGTGGATAACACAGAATTCCATGTCACCAAGCTCAGGGCCTCAGGGGTCATTGCCTGCCTGTTGCGGTAAAGGAGACCAAGCTTTATATTCGCCATTTTAATTATATGATCAATGTGGGATGCAAAGGATGGTGTTCCATCAAGGTGCACTCCTAAGTATTTGGAGAGCGGACTTGCTTGAGATTGTCACCTTTCTTTGTGTGGATGGTTAGTAGGCCATACTTTTTCTTGTTAATTGTTAGTGAGAAGTTCATAGTTTTGGTTTTTTATAGTTGAGGAGAATTTTGTTTTGGGAGAATTTTCAAGATTTTTGAAACTATCCTGTAGACCCTTTATAACCTTGGCCTGATGACTACCAGACACGGTGATGACTGCATCATCAGCATACAGCAGCATTCTATCTGGGCATGCTGAGGGCACTAAGTTTTTGGCTAAACTGAATAGCAGGGGGCCGAGTATAGACTCTTGGGGGACCCCTGAAGGTACATCCCTGGGGTCGGATGTGATTCCGCTTATTCTCACGCACTGTGTTCTAAATGACAAGTAGCTCCAGAACCAATTTACTGTGTCGAGGGATAATCCAGTAACCAGTAGGTTGTCAAGCAGGATCTGGTGGGTCACGGTGTCAAATGCCTTGGTGAGGTCTATGAAGACAGTCTCCACCACCTTGCTGCTGTTGAGTGCATCGTACAGGTTGGTGGTGTATTCTCTGATGCTGCAAATGCTGGTTTTTTTTTTGCACCACTGAATTGGCAGGACACCAAACATTTTTGGTGCCATGCCAACCACCATCGTCTTGATTTTTTTTCCATGAAGTAACAAATGTGGAAAATACATGAAAAATGGTTGGATTTCAAAAAACAGACATCAGAACCTAGCTAAACATGACCTGTTTAGCTAGATTTTGATGCTTGTTTTATAGTTTGCTGCCCACAAATACCTTTTCTGGCACCCAAACTCCTGGGTGCCCAGCTTAGCGAGAGGAGCGCTTCCCTTGCGTTCTCTGTGTGAGAACAGTGGGTATTTTTTGACTTCTGCAGTTGAACTCATGCTGCCGGCTGCAGTGTGAGCTAGGAGCCACTGTTTAGCTGGTGTTTGGTGCCCCCACCCCACATTTCTGTGCCTATTAATCTCTGCCTCCCTGCATCTGTGTTAAAAAAAACAAAACAAAAAAACTCCAGTGTCCCTTCCATTACCGGTCACAGCTCCTAATGAAAGTGGAAGGGGGATTCACTTGGATGTCGTGCCTGTTTTCTCTCCTCCATGTTAAAAAAAGGAAAAAACTCCTGTGTCCCTCCACTTGCTGCTCATGGCTCCTGTTGATAAAGGAGGAGGGACTCACTCTGTCAGACCGGGAGTCAGTTCCTCCATTACTTGCATGGAGGGAGGAGAGTTGAGCCTGAACACTCATATTCTTCATTCATAACTCTTTGTCCACTCGCACACACTGAACTGAACATTTAAAGTACCATTGCCCTACCCACCCTTCTTCTGGCATAGCCCTGTTTAAAATGTTCCTGCTTCTGCACCTATGCTGTTGGAGTTGCCAGGGTAACTGACAACAGTTACTCAGTTTTTGCGCCATTTGACAAGTCATCTCACGATGGGTGAGGTTGGGAGCCAAGACTAATGAAGGTTGGCCAGCTGAAAGAGCTCAGGGAGCTGAGGACTGTCAGTAAGCATGGGGCCTGTCCATAGACGGACTGTGATGTGAGGACAGGAAATGCTCCAGAAACAAACATTTCTTCACTGCCATTAATGTCAGCAGCACAGCCAAGCCACCTGCAGCCAGGAAGGACCAGAGCTGGTAGCTGAGACTCCCTGGTATGCAGGACAGAGCAAGTGGGTTTCTGGTCAGGTGGAAAAGGCTGGGAGCAAGCCACAGTCTATAGTCAGACTCAAATCAGGCTCTGAAGAGAAGCCGGATTCAACTCAACCTGAATAAGTCAGGGATGGTTTTTCATTTGCAGGTATTCAAATTTTGATGCTCTTTGATAAAATGTGAATGTTACTGGCCACAGTAATGGTTTAAAACTTGTGAATATGAAGGCAGGGGATGGAGGGATAGATAGAACACAATTTAAAAACATATCAATAGCACTGGACAAAAAGTACAAACAAAACTCAACCTGCTACAATAAGCTACATGGAACATCTCAGTACCTCGGAGCTCTGATGCTTCCTCAGCAACTTGTTCTACTGATGGGCATGGGTGAGACTGTTCCACATTATTTAACTTGTATTTCCAGTTTATTGTTTAAATTTCCATTCTCTAGCCACAATGTATCTCCTTCTGTTTAGAGATAATTGCCACATGATATAGCATTGATCCTAGTAATTGTTATTGGGACTGCATGCTACCCCTCACATACTGAGAACTGAAAAGCGGTAGGACAAACCGACAGAGGTTATGTGATTCCAGCAATTCTGGTATACAAGGCACTCCAGGGACACTACAGATTCACATACAAGCCAGTATAGACCTGCTTTATATTTAATTCCTACTCTACTAGATTATTTCTATCGTCTCTGTACTCATGAACTCAGAGATTGTAGCACTAATTACTTTAGGGAGAGATTGTTTTTTTTTTTCTTCTCTCCAAATGTTCAGTATATTCGTTAATGGCAATCTCTGTAAGTAGTTTAAATACTGTATATTCATTGATACTTTAACTATTAGCAGATTTTCAGGTTTAACTGTATATTGTTTTAAGATCCTGTAACTCACTGCATCTTTGAATGGCTGAATGAGTGGGTGCACCCCCCCTTTGAGACCTCGACCCTGGGCATATTTCTTATTTAGTGTTATTTTGCAGACTTTAGGGTCACTTTACTGGAAGTACAGACAAAATCAGGCCATGGGTACTGTGATGAAAATGTTTTGATCCACTAAAGTTAACTTTTGGGGGGCAAATCCTGTAGTATACCTTTCTGGAGGTTGCTGCAACATTTCTATCCAATTAATTATCTTGCACCTAGCTGGTGACCCTGCTGTTTGAACCATAGCCATTATAAAACGTGGTTTTCTTTTGGACAGATCTATTTTATACAGATAGATGTATGATTCTGTTACATCCCTTGGTTTAAGAAAAACTAAGAACTTTATTCATCTGCACAAACCTGAAATGAAGAAAATGGTCCCTCAATTTTTTTTAAACCTGTAAAAAAAGAAAACGTTCCCTCGCCGATCAGCCCTCCCCCACCTTCCACTCAGCATCCACCACCCCACACCCCCAGTACACCCCAACATAGCCTCACTTATCTGAACAGGTCCCAGGTTCAAGATCCACTCTCTGATCAAAGACACATCTTGCTGCTGGAACTGGCGATTGCATTATGAGAAACTAAGGTAGATGCGGTTCAATGTATTTCAATGGGGATTTCAACTTTTATGCATAACATTGCCATTTTTTAACATTTTGACCCCAAATTTTCAACATGACATTTTGGGGACTCCAGCTCATGAACAATAGAACAATATATATATTATAGGGGGTATGGCTGCAGCCCTATAGTTAGGGTTCAGTCTTCACTTCTATGTTAAACTCAAAAGTTTGCACTTTAATAACTTCACAACCATTCAAGTGATTCACATCACATTGTGCATGCCCCATCAGGGAGAAAAGCTCTCTTTATCTGGAAAGTTTCCTTCCAGTCAGATGTGTGGGTGAGGAACTACGGAACGTCGCAAAATGTGGAAAATACTGGGGGTTTTTTGTCAAATATTTGTCATGCTGCTATGCAAACATGGTGTGGAATTTTGGTGTGACATTTTTTGGTGTATAAAGGTCGTGGGTCTCAGATGTGCCTTTTGAAGATTTGGTGAAAACATGTTAATCTGTTCCAAAGTTATTAAATGTAAAAGTTTCCCATTATTTCCTATGGAACTAGTTAGATGTTCTGTTCGAAAAAGGATTTCTTATCGCAAATGCAGAATCCTTTTTTGCAAACGTGGAATCCTTTGTCACAAAGCATTCGACTCAGTGCCACATGGAAGGCTGGGAAGGAAGTTAATAGGCACAGGGTTGGGTGCAAAGCTGGTGAGATGGGTAGGAAACTGGCTGCAGGGAAGGCAACAGAGGGTGGTGGTGGGTGGGGAGCTCTCACACCCAAGGGCAGTGATGAGCGGTGTTCCACAGGGCTCAGTGTTGGGACCAGTGTTGTTTGGGATATTCATTGCAGACATATCATGGGACATCAAGAGCAAGACCAGTCTGTTTGCTGATGATAACAAGATAGGCGCGGTGGTGGATGACCTAGGGGGATGGCAGGGGTTGCAGGATGATCTGGCAAAGTTTGAAACCTGGTCAGACACCTGGCAACTGGGCTTTAATGCCAAAAAGTGCAAGGTGCTGCATTTTGGGATGAAGAACCCAAGGAGGAGTTACCAGCTAGGGGGGAGTACAGCTAGCCCAGACAGAGGAGGAGAAGGATCTGGGTGTGCTCATTACAGGGTCAATGAACAACTCGGCACAATGTAGGAAGGCAGCTGCAAAGGCCAACAAAATGCTGGGTTGTATTGCAAGGGGTATATCCTCGAGGAGGGAGGAGGTGATTCTGCCACTGTATAGGTCATTAGTTAGATCACACCTGAGTACTGCGTGCAGTACTGGTGTCCGATCTGAAGAGGGACATTAAGTTACTGGAGGGTGCAGCGCAGAGTGACAAAGATGATCAAGGGGCTGGGGACTTATCATACGAGAGGAGGTTGAAGGAGTTGAACATGTACTCACTGGAGAGAGGAGAGACAGGGTGACATGATTGAAACCTTTAAATACATGAAAGGAATAAACAAGACGGGTACAGAGGGCTGTTCAAAGTAAGGGAGGAAGGGCCACCGGGGACATGATATGAGACTGGAGCGAGGAAGGTTCAGGAGGGAGATGAGGAGACACTTTTACAGAGAGGGTGGTGGCTGGGTGGAATCGTTACCTGCTGAAGTGGTATGCAGTAGAACAGTGGACTGCTTCAAATGAGGATGGGATAGGACAAGGGGGAGGGTTAATGAAGGGGAAGGGTGGAAGGGAGGGGCAGCTGTAGAATAAGGGGTGCTAGCTGCACATTCGAGTAGACTTGATAGACCTCTAGGCCTTTATCTGCTGGCAAATTTCGTATGTTCGTAAATACAGAGTTCTTTTTCATGCCGCTGCCATCTTGTTTTCAGTTAGCAGTGACAACAAAATTAAACAGCTTAAGAAATACACGAGTTTAGTAGACAACAACAGTTGTCTTTACCTAATCGGGACCCATACAATCCGATTCTGGAGTTAGTTTTCTGATAAGTTACTTACAAATGTTTTTTTTTTACATGCGGAGATCCTTTTTCGCAAACCTCAGGGAAAAATGCTGAACAGGATCCTTTTTTTGCAATCTGAAAAAAAGAATTTTCTTTTTCTACAAATTGCAAAAAAGGAATTGTGGATAAGAATTATTATTTGCAATTTGTGAAAAGGGAATTTTAAGACAGCTGCTTCTATGTCACTCCACAGTTCACAAACGGTTGTTGATTTTGGTCTGGAATTTTCATGTTACAGTGTGCCATTTGCTGATTTGGTGAAAATATATTACTTTGATGTGGTGTTCTGCTGGTTTAAATTCTGGTTAATTTCCCACAGGATAACACTGTAATGAGAGGTTTACACAATCATTTTTTTGTCACTACCTTGTGAAGTAAAAGTTTTCAATTGTGCTCTGAAAGTTTCAAGGTTGAAAGGGCTTGTGCCACCAATGTGCCTTTTGCTCATTTTGTGAAAATATATTAATTCGGTGTCCAGTTACACAGGTTTGACATTATGCTGTGTTTTTCTATAGGATAGCATTGCAATGTGAGGTGTTTATTGGCATTGCACATTACGGGATAGAAGCGCAGGTCCCTCTGGGCCCATAGGCAAATAAGGATACCACCATGCTATCTCAAAAATTATGCATGGTTTGGAGTGCAGGGCCTGCAGGGCCCTCCGCTCTGACATAGAAATACAGATACCATTATGGACTGATGGGAGTGCAGGGCCAGAGGACTCAGTGCCCCCACAGAGAAATAATGATAGAATTACAATCTCTCAAAAATTATGGATGGATTGGAGTGCAGGGCCCTAAGGGTCCTGTGCTTCCACAAGCAAATAAGGCCACAATTATACTGTTTCAAAAAGTAAGGATATTCATTGCAAAATGCTTTATTAATGCATCAGTAAGGGTTCCAGCAACAAAAGTTGGGAAATGTATTGTTAGGGTTTCCAACTCTAACACCCCCCCACCCCGCATGTACCAACAGGCATTGGGGTGTGTCTTAGGGTTATCACCCTAACACTCACCCCATTCTCCTATACTGTACCCATCTCAACTTATTTACATATGGAATGGAGTGAGTGTTAGCATAATGCTGTACATATTTACATGTAGGAGCTCTGTTGTGCTTCCATGTACGCATAAGACCTGCATTCTCATCACTTCATAATGGTATTCATGGGTCCTGCACACCTATCCATCCTTAATGGTATTCATATTGTCACAAAACCTGCAAAAGACACATCAGTGGAGCATGCCCTTTTTACCCTGTACATTTCACAACAAAACTACCAACCGTTTGTTCACAGTGCTTTGACAAAGAAACAACTGTGTACACCTCCCATTACAATGTTATCCTATCGGAAATTACACAAAATTTAAATCTGAAGAACTGCAAGCCATAGTAATATATTTTCACTAAACCAGCAAAAGGCACACCGGAGGGGCATGCCCTTTGTACTCTAAAAATGTCAGGCCAAAATTCCAAACCATTTCTTTGCTATAAAGTGACAAAGCAATAGCAATATAGAAATTCTTTTTTCAGAAATTGCACAAAAGAATCCTATTCCGAGCTTCCTTTTTCACAACTTGCAGAAAAAAAAAATCCTTTTTAGTAAATTGTGAAAAAGGATCTTGTTTTGCAAATTCTTTTTCACAATTTAAGGTAAAGGAAAATCCATTTTCACAAATCGTGCAAAAGGATCCTGTTTCACAAATCATTTTTTACAATTTGCAGTAAAAGAAAATGCTTTTTCACAAATTGTGAAAAGAGATTCTGTTTTGCAGTAAAAGTTTTCTGCAATTTGTGGCAAAGGATTTCAGTGGATAAAAAAAAACACATTTCTCAACCTCTTTTTAAAAAAACTGACACCAGAATCGAATTCCTTGGGCCCTGATTAGGTAAACACAAGAGTTGGTGTTTACTAAAGCACTGTATTATGTTAGGAATTTATGTTTGTTTCCCTCACTAACTGAAAACAAGATGGTGGCAGCACAAAAAAGGATTCCACTTTGCAGCAAAGGATTCCACATTAGCAGCAAAGGAGTCCGCATTTACGACAAACAATTATGCATTTGCAATAAAGAATCCTTTTTCAAGGTGAACATCTAACTTTTTCCATAGGAAATAATGGGAAACTTTAAAATGTAATAATTTTGGAACAGATTAATATTTTTTCACCAAACCTTCAAAAGGCACCAATGTCTGTGGTGTTGCATGTGCCACTCCCTGGGGACTAGGTTACGGAACTTGTGCCAGATGTTTGGCGCAAGCTGCTGTAAAACAGGGAAACTGTTGCAACTACATCCCGGATTGGAAAATCGGGTGCAGTTGCAGCAAAGGGATTCAGTGCATTGGCAAAACCAAAGTCTCATAGTATGGGGCTCAATGCATGCCCTGCACCACCATTTGAAAATCTGGCCCAGTGTGTATGCCATACACAGTGTCAGGGATGGTCACAGAAGACATACAAGTACAGTTTTCTTTGTTTCAGGACTTAAAAAAATAAAGAAAATACAAGAAGGGATAGTTTTCTTTCTTACAGGTACAGAGGTGGGCTGTTCAGTGACGCAGGTGGTGGGCACCCCAGTGTTGCTACATATTAGGAGACACCGGGGGATGTAAAAACAAAGTTAGCCTTTTGGGGCTAAACTGAACCCAAAAGCAGTGCCCTTTGGATCTAAACAGGACCCACAAGCAATGGAATTTTACAGATCATGGGCAAATAGCTGACTTAAGTGTGCTTGCAACAATTTGCTGTTTGGATTCATAAATTTGATCTGTGCTTGGTATTAGAATAAAAACAATGTATTTTTTACTGTAGTCTAGCTGTCACATTTATTCTTTGAATCCATGTAATATGATCTGGTCTCCTATGTATGAGTGGCTGAGCACTATATCCCTATGACGTCAAATGCAATTTTATGAATTGGAGCACATGATCTGTTCAAGCAGCTGCTGGCACCCTGTATTGGGGGAAATAATGAATTGCAGTTGCTTTTGTTTTCTGCCAGCTGTATCAAGCTCATCTGCTTCAGAAGTCAGTATAACGCAGTTGTTTAAGGCTGTGAGCTGCAAACCTGGAGACCTGGGTTTGAATCCCACAGCCCCCACTTGCATAATGTGTGACCCTGGGTAACCTGTGAAGTGGGTGCATGAGGAAGGGCACTGTCCATTATGGTGACACCTTCCTTGCGTAATACACTCACGGCGACTGACAGGTAGGGCGACCGGGTGGGTGAACTAGGAGACAGGATGTCACTATGTGTACACACGTGGGGGGGTGGGACCGAGCATGGCGAGCATGGGCTGGGAGGGGGTGGAGAGGCTGTAGGGACTGGTGCTGCATTGCCGGTCGAGCTGCATCATGCCGTCGGGGGTTGGTTAATGGCTGGGGTGGTTGAGGTACCAGGTTCAGGTCCAGGCACTGGTGCGATTTTGATTGCACCCAGCCCAAGCTTTTTTTTTTTACTACACCACCCCCGACATACCCCCTGAAGTTGAGAATCCTTAAGTAGAGGCGAATTCCCCACGAGGGGTGTGTGGCGTGCAGCCCCCACAGAAAGTAGTAAAATGTGTCCTGGTGCCATTGTGCTGGTGCACCTGGGTTGTCAGAGTGCTGAAAATGTGTTTGCCACTCTGACTGAGTGATAACAGTGATCGTCTTTAGGCATTCGCCATTATCACATAGACCCGTGACCCTGAGCAAGTCACTGAACTTCCTTGTGCTCCCAGGTTGCACCTGTAAACAAGCTTTCAGCTTAGTGTGTCTCTCCTGGTAAAAACAATGATTAAAAAAAGAAGTCCATTTTTTCACTTGCTTCTCATCATGTTAGCTTGTCATAGTCCTGCACCCTGAATCAATACTGAACCTCAAGCCTGATTTGAAAACACACTGCTGGATCATTGAACCAGTCTGATGGTCCGACCACCATATCAGCAGGTTCAATTTATTGGCTCCCCCTTGTAGGCCTGCCCGTGTGGAGATGGTCTGATACTGCCCATTACAGGGTTTGACCCTTGATGGCTTTTTGGCAGTGCTGGACCTATCAAGAATTCCAGAGAGAAGCGAGGGCCCAGAGAATCTACTCCAGAATTTTAATCAAGCGGTGGAGGGAGCTCTGGATACCCTTACTCATTTCCGTGTTTACCCGCTTACTCTCCTCCCATGGTCCCCATGGTTTGATGGGACCTTGAGGGGGATGAAGCAGGTGGGGCAAAGGCTAGAGCATGTTTGACGTAGAAGTGGCTTAGATGCCGACAGACTTATACTGATGGAGCATTATAGGTTCTATCAGTCATCAATCTCACATAGGAAGGCAGAATTCCTGTCCAGGGAGATTGCTGCTACACAGAATTGACCAGCTCAGCTGTTCCCAATAGTAGACAGACTGTGTAATCCAGCCTGTCTTTGAGTCTGGAAGGCCTTGTCGCAAGTGGAGTGTGATGAGTTTGGTCGCTTCTTTGCTGATGAGGTTGCCAACATCAGGTCGGAGATTCACCTCTAATACCCTGTGGGGGATACTGGTGATCAGAATGAGTTTGCAACACTCTCACTTTGCTGGGCTGAACTTGATCATCTGGCGGCCGAGGACATTATGCGGCTTCTCCGAAGTGTGCATCCAACTTGCTGTAGTTTAGATCCCGGCCCTACCTGCCTGTTAATGAGGTGTATGGATGTGATCAGATTACCTAAATGTGGGCAAGCAATGTTAGAAGGCAGTAAGGAGAGCTGGGGGGATACTGGGATGCATAGGGAGAGGCATCAACAGTAGAAACCAGGAAGTTGTTATCTCTCTGTACAGATAGTTAGTGAGACCCCATCTGGAGTACTGCATGCAATTCTGGAGACCCCATCTCCGCAAAGACATAGACAAAGTGGAGGCTGTTCAGAGGAGGGCAACCAAAATGGTGCAGGGTCTCTACCACAAGACATACGAGGATAAACTAAAGCAGCTTAATATATATACCCTCGAAGAAAGGAGGAAGACGGGGGGCATGATAGAAACTTTCAAGTATCTCAAGGGAATTAATAAAGTACATGAGGGTAGTATCTTTCAGAAGAAGAGATGTGCAAGAACAAGGGGGCACAAATTGAAGTTAGAGGAGGGACGGCTCAGAGGTAATGTTAGAAAGTATTTTTTTCACATAGAGTTGTGGATGCATGGAAAAGCCTTCCTGAGGAGGTTGTGGAGTCAGGAACAGTGGGAGAATTCAAGAATGCATGGGACAGGCATAGGGCAATTCTAGTGGGGGGTAAGAGGAAGTAAGCTGTTGATTAATTGCAATCTGCAGCTTATCCATCAGGTGGGGAAATGGGAAAACCAGGTGGGCCAAGCAGTCCTTATCTGCCATCAAATTCTATGTTTCTATGATTGGCCCGGTTCTAGAGGAATTAATCTGGTGCTTATTGGAGTTGGGGGAGTTTCCCAGCTCCCTGAAGGAGGCTGTGGTTACCCCTCTTCTCAAGAAGTCATCTCTTGACCCAGGTTCCCCTGCAAACTACAGGCCAATCTCTAACCTTCCCTTTATAGGGGAGGTTATTGAAAAAGTTGTCACACAACAGTTGGAGAACCATCTTATCATCCATGCTATCTATGATCCTCTCCAGTCTGGTTTCTGTAAGAGACATAGTACTGAGACTGCTCTGGTTCGGGTACTCAATGATCTCCTGATGGCTAGAGACCAAAAGCGACACTACATCTTGGTCCTTCTGGATCTGTCTTCAGCTTTTGACACCGTGGACCACGGGGTACTTCTTGAACACCTGTGGTTCATCTGTGGTCTGTCTGGTACAGTCCTCAGATGGTTTCATTCTTTCCTTACTGGCAAGTCACAGAGGACAGTATCAGGGATTTTTTCCTCTGACTCCTCCTCCCTGCCATGCAGGGTTGGCAGGGTTCAGTGTTATCCCCTATGTTGTTTGTGGTGTATATGATCCCATTAGGAGACATTGTAAGATGGTACAGGCTGAGTTTTCACTGTTATGCAGATGACACTCAGCTGTACCTGTCTTTTGTGCCCGACCAGGATAGTGCACTCTTGGTCTTTTCCAACTGTCTCACCGAGACCCAAGACTGGATGAATTCTAGTTGGCTTAGATTGAACCCTGACAAGACAGAGGTGTTAGTCGTAGAACCAGGTCACCAAATAGAGGGGTCAACTGCTGGGCAGCCCTTTGGGTTTTGGCTCGGGGGCTCTCAGCTCCTGACCTCCGAATCGGTGTGGAATCTGGGGGGTGATATTTGACACCAGGCTGACTCTTCATTCACAGGTGTCTGCTGTGATCAAGTCCTCTTTTTACCACCTGATGAACATTGCCCAGATTAAGCACCTTGTTCCATCCAGCGATCTTCCAACCCTGGTCCACGCTTTCGTGACCTCGCACCTTGACTTCTGTAACTCTGTATACCTAAGGCTTCCTGGGGTTGATATCTGCTGCCTGCAGCTAGTGCAGAATGCTGTGGCCAGGTTATTGTCTGGGTTTACTCAATCCAGTCATATTTCACCTGTGCTGCACATTCTGCACTGGTTGCTTGTTCAGTGACAGATCACCTGTAAAGTTGGCTTGCTGACTTTTAGAGCCCTCCACGGCTTGGGTCCAAGTTACCTACAAGTGCTTCTGAGTCCTTACTGTCCCCTCAGACCACTCCGCTCAACTGATGAGGGATTGCTAGAGATTCCCAGGGTGCATTTGAAGTGCTTGGGAGTTCGGGTTTTGGTTTTTCTGTTCCCATCCAGTGGAATTCTCTACCTCATAGGATAAGAGAGTGCCAGACAGTGGAGAGCTTCAAAATTGCCTTAAAAACATACATAGAAACATAGACTTTGATGGCAGATAAGGACCACTTGGCCAACCCAGTCTGCCCATTTCCCCTACCTATTGGATCAGCTGCAGATTCTAGTTAACCAACAGCCTACTTCCTGCCGCCCCCCCACTATAATTGCCATATGTCTGTCCCATGCATGTTTGAATTCCCCCACTGTTTTAGACCCCACAACCTCTCCAGGAAGGCAGTTCCATGCGTCCACCACTCTCTCTGTGAAAAAAATGTTCCTCACATTACACCTGAGCTGTCCCCCCTCTATCTTTAAATTGTGCCCCCTTGTTCTTACACATCTCTTTTTCTGAAAGATGCTACCCTCCTGGACTTTGTTGATTCCCTTGAGGTACTTAAGTTTCTATCATGTCCCCCATCCCTCCTTCTTTCATCAGGGTATACATATTAAGCTCTCTCAGTCTCTCTTCATATGGTTTCTGATGTAGACCCTGCACCATTTTAGTTGCCCTCCTCTGGACTGCTTCCATCCTGTCTATGTCCTTGCACAGATGAGGTCTCCAAAACTGCACACAGTACTCCAGACGGGGTCTCACCAACTGTCTGTACAGAGGGATAACCACTTCCCTTTTTCTACTTGTGATGCCCCTCCCTATGCATCCCAGTTTCCCCCTGCTCCTCCTTACCAACTTCTCACATTGCTTACCCACCTTTAGGTCATCTGATATGATTACCCCCAGGTCCCTTTCCATTATTGTTGTTGTTAGTACCTTCCCTGCTATTGTGTACTCTTCTCCTGGATTTTTATTTCCCAGGTGCATTACTTTGCACTTCTTTGCATTGACTCTAAGGTTCCATATGCCTGACCATTCCTCCAACCTTGCCAAGTCCCTTCTCATCCTTTCTACCCCCCCTTGTGTATCAACTCTGTTACAGATCTTTGTGTCATCTGCAAAGAGGCATACCTTTCCTTCCAGACCCTCTGTAATGTCACCTATAAAGATGTTAAAAAGGACTGGACCCAGTACTGAGCCCTGAGGTACTCCACTAGTAACCCCCCTTTCTTTGAATGTGTTCCATTCACTATTACTGTCTGTGTCCTTTTGTGCAGCCAGTTTGCTACCCAGGCTACTACCCTGGGACCCACTCCCAGGCTGGCTAACTTGATTATTAATCTGTTGTGTGGGACTGTGTCAAATGCCTTGCTAAAGTCTAGGTAGGCCATATCCCCAGGCCCCTTCCTGGTCTATTACTTTGGTCACCCAGTCAAAGAAATCAATTAGATTCGTCTGACATGACCTTCCTGCTGTTAATACATGCTGCTTTGGGTCATACCTATTTGCATGTGCTTTCCCCGCTTTTAAGTATTGGAAATTTAAATATTTAATGGTCTTATTAGTTTTATTTATTTGTGTTTACTTATTTTAGAACTCGTTGATTGTACAGCACTTTGATATTTTGATATTGTGCTTAACAAATAAACTTTATTATTATTATTATTTGCTATCTTCGCTCCCAGCCTGAAAACACCAGTCATTCATCATGTACTCCATCAGCACCAAAAAGATAACACGCCATGGATTACCCTTGCCCTACTCCAAATGCTCAGAAATAGGGATAACCTCTGGCACCTAGCCACTGAAATGGGCAGGGCAGCTGACAGACAAGCCTACAATGCTGCATGGAACAGGTGCACATGGGCCATCTGTAAAGCCAAGGAAGACCACTACAAGGCTACCCTCACCTCCTCTTGGGGGTGTGCCCAGACTGTCTGGGACAATATTAAAGAGCTAAATGGGAAATCTCACTCCCCCACCATCCCAGCTCACTACTGATGGCTGTATCTCCACCAACCCAGCCTGTATTGCCAACTGCCTAAACTCCTCCTTTATGGATCTTAGCTCTCTCCTCCCTGGTAACTTCTTTGACCCAATCCCCAACAGACCGCCCCCAGTCCTCCAGCACCCCTGGTTCTACCTATACAAGATATCTTCCCTGGAAGCCAGACCTCTCCTACTTAAAGCTTTAAAGAGCAACAATCCTAGCAACAATTCCCTAGACCCCAAAATACTCTGGCTGGTCCTGGATGAAGTCCTTGTCTTGCTCACCACTCTACTTAACTGGTCCCTCTGTCTGGGGCAATTCCTCACTGCGTGGAAAACAGCTATAGTCACGCCTATTCATAAAGTGGGTGATAGGTCCTTCCCCAGCAACTACCGACCAATCTCCATCCTCCCCCCCCAAAGCCCTAGAAAAAGTGGTGGCCAGTCAAATCACTGAATATCTGGCTAAGCATGATATCCTGTGCCTGGAGCAGCATGGCTTCCGTACTGGTCACAGTACTGGCACAGCGTTCATGGAGTTCTCCAACTTCCTGTACTCCTCCATGGACTCTCTAACTGGTGCAGTGTTTGTGGACCTCTCTAAGGCCTTCAACACTGTCTCCAACCCCCTTCTACCAGACACCCTCTGCCACACTGGTTTCTCTGCTGACCCCCTCGCCTGGTGCTCGAGCTACCTATCAGCTCATTCCCAGTGCATCAAAATCAATGGGACACTCTCTGAAACCCATCACATCCACTCTGGGATACCCCAGGGCTCCATCCTGGGTCCCCTACTTTAGTCTCTATCTAAACACACTGCCTAGTGCCTGCTCTGGCAATATTCTTATGTATGCCGATGATGCCGTAATCTTTACCACCCACCGAAATCCTACCTCCCTCCAGGACTCTCTCCAACACTCCTTCAACGATGCTGAAATCTGGTTTAAGGAGTGCAGACTCGTCATTAACCTCAAAAAAAACAAGACTATGCTTTTCACCAACCCCCAAAACAAAGCTTGCAGCAGCCCACTCCTTATCCTCCCTAGCACCCTACAACTGCTAGAACAAGTCTACTCCTACAAACACCTTGGGGTGACCTTCGACTCAGCCCTCACCTTTGACGCCCACATTAATGCCCTTGCATCCGCCACTAACACTTGACTTGGCATCCTCTACCGCCATAAGGACTGCCTCCCACCTGATGATCTCCGACGTGCCATTACGTCCTCAGTACTGTCCCTTGTGGATTATGGCTGCCAACACCACAGCCCTCAACAAGATTTGCCTCACCCTTAACAAGGCTTGCAGACTAATAACTGGTGCCCCCAGGCTCACTCACACATGTCAACTCTATGACAATGCCAATCTCCTTAACCTTGATGAATGACTCTGCTACCAAACCTGCCTCCTAACTAAGAAAATTCTGCTTGGGCTCTCCCACCAGGGGTGACTGCTTCCATCCATCCTACCCCATCCACTGTCTCAGCCCAAACCGCCAACAAGGCCACTCTTCTGGTTCCCAGTACTAGGACCACCTGGGCTCAGAGGTCATTCTACTACAGAGCCCCATCCTGGTTTAACTCTCTCCCTACAACTATCTCCAATGCCCCCAAAATTGCCACCTTCAAAACTGCCCTGTGGAACCAACTGTTTAACACCCACAGCTGCTCGTGTCTCTAAACGCCATTTCACTACTATCACTTAGCACCTGACAATGCCCACTGGGCTGAACCTCCACCTCACTCCCCCCTGGCATCCTGTCCCCCTGTCAGTACCTGCATGTGCTAATTGTTGTTACATTGAAATGTTTCAAATTGTTCATTGCATGAAAACAACTGTGTTGCTCTATGTCACTCATTGCACTGAACACTGCAAATATGCTTCACTGTACATCCTCTCTGTGATGAGGTACCTTTGTAAATGAGCCTCTGGCTCTAAGGTTGTAAATCTGATAATTCAAAATAAAAAAAAATAAAAAATAAGTAATCAGAATTAGGATTAGGTATTTTCTGACTTTTGCCTCTCTGTTCTCCCCCCAGCCCAAAACACAAGCTGTTCCTTAGCAGAGAAAGAAAAAATTCAGCACACTCACTGAGATGGCCACTGGAAAAGCAACAGTCAGTACACACTTGGTGAGACATTTCTTCATCACTTCTACATTTGAGGAGCTGTAGGTGAACCAACAAAATGATATACTGAGTAATTTGTTCAAAGTAAAGACTGTTGTGAACAGAATTTAGTGGTGGTTTGATCACAGCTAAAACCCTGCAAAAGTGAAAGTGCATGTCTGAAAAGGCAGTGAAAACAGCAGTCATGATCAGTTGGAATTTACTGGAGCAAAATGCTATAAAATACTATTTTGTACAAAGATGTGCTCCAACCCCTTGTTGCCTTCAGTCATTTTACAAATACGGTGGCTGTATGAAAACAAAAATGACTGCAACAGACAACAGAAGTGAACAGCTGAGGCCGAAACAGAGGTAGAATGTGCTGTCAGATATTGTGCCATTAAAGGTCACCATGGAAACAGATTATACAAAGTTGCATCAACAATGATGTACTGAAACAAAAGTTCACCTGCTTAGCTTAGAGGAACAATGAAGATGAAAACGCTGGTGATCCCAGTAAGTAAGAGACTATAAAGTAGAATTTTCAGTAAATTACCCATCATCCATGTAGAAAATCATTGCAAAATTAAAGTAGATATACCAGCACCACTAGAGGATGATGAATTAGCAAACAATAAAACAAATATTTACTCATGAACTTTAAGTGGGAATTGAAAATTCTTTGGTACAGCACTTTGTGTGTGATCAAAGAATTCTCAGCTTGACTGTTATTGAGAGCCAGTAGCCCTGTAAGCTGGCACTCGAGATTTATGGGGTGCCAAGAAAAAGTATTTCTGGGCTTATTTCCAAAATCAAACACCATAATCCAGCTACATTTGTCATGTTTACCTAGATTTTGCTGTTTGTTTTGAGAAATCATCATCTTTATGTATTTCTCAACTTTGTTATTTAAAAAAACAATATAGTGGCCACTGCAACCTAAACATTTTTCTCACAATCCAAAAACGCAGTTAATGGTGACCTAAAAAGGACTCATGAAAAATAATTTTTGGGTAGTATCAGAGGGTTATCCTGAAAACCCTCCTAAGCATGCTCAGAAACCAAATTTCAAAACCTTATAACTCTAGAACCAATTAATATTTTTCATGAAACCTTTGAAAGGCACAGCCTTGGCACAAGCCCCTTCTACCTTGAAAGTCTTGTAACATGATTCCAAACCTTCTTTGCTGTAGGTGAGAACAAAAAAAAAAACAGCCAAAAAATAGTGTTTTTATGGGTGCTTGATGTTTCTGCATCTCAAAATCTAGATAAGCATCTATCACAAAACTTTCCAAGTCTTGAGAACTTGCCATCCAGACCATGCATGGCAAATGCCCCCATTCCCCTGAATGGTGCCAAAGTTATTAAGGTGCAAAGTTTGGGGTTTAACATTGAACACTCTGTTGAACCCTAACTATACTTGCACTGCTGCACATACTATATATATAGTCTGGAATCTAAATGCAATCCAGATATATTCAGCACTCAGAAGGTTAATTGTGTTCTCTAACAAAGTCAAATAAGTGAGGTATATACCTATTAAAATAATATTCAAATGTTATTAGTTTTAGTCTGAACTTTTTAAATGTGTCATGGTCTGTTGCTAAGATTTTCATGACAACAGGACGAAATGTGTTAAATATTTCTGAAGTCTTTGGCCAAGTTGGTGGGAGGCATTTCCCATTCCCTGAACTGAAAGTTCCCAATGCGGGTGATTGCCATTTTAACAATTTATTTTTCTCCTGGCCTTAAAAGCCCCATATTGTGATGCTACGTGGCTGCAATGGCCTTCCAGAACCTTAAAAAGTTATTTAAAACTGTACTTATAAAATCTTACATTAAGAAAGAAAAGCAATTCTGTTTGTGCATACTTGAGCTCGTGGCATGTTTCTTGTTAAGTCTTAAGTTTTGCTCACATGAAACTTTCAAATCTGCATAATGATCTTGATTCCCTTGGCAAAAATGCAATTTTATAAACTGTAGTGGTGCAAGAGGGATGGTACTGTTACTTAACAGGAGCTCAAAAAACTGAAAATGATTTGACAAGTACTGAGACAGCTTAATGAAGGCTATTTATTTAGCTAGTATCCATCTCCGACTTTACTTCATGATACTCTGTGGAAATTCATGAGCTGACCCCACAACACTGCCCATCTGCTTGACCTTATGGCTGTAGTGTGACCAAAAGTAAGGAAAGGGCACCATGGCCTTGCTTAATAAAGGGAGCACTGGCAGTTTTGAAGCAGCCTGGTGTGCATCCCTTAACAAAGGAAAGGGTCTGTACAGCAAAATGTACAGTATGCTGCTACTGTTTTTAATTTATTAATTTTGAATCTTGCAGCTTACACTAATATAGCGATCATTGTTAACCTTACACAGATGCTAATTTGCCAGTTCTTCTTGTTAAAGATACTGCTGTGTTAGATGTCATTAAAACACATTGTCATGGTCCAGGAATTTTATGGCAATGTGAACACTGAAGTTACAAGTCACCCTAGAACTCACCACATTGTGGCTACTTTTATTTAAACACTTTGTTTTTTCACAGTTCTAGGCAATCACCACTCATTGTGTTTTGTGATACCTCTTCCCCTTCCTCAATATCTAATGCAGTCAATCAAATCACGTGGTGTCTTAGCCATTGGCTATGCAGTAGGGCTTAGATAAATTGACGGAGATTGCATTTACTGCTTCCTTGTCTTCATCACTTACATATTTCAATAAAAGGTAAACAACGTATTATACATTACTTTAAATATGTTTAAATACTAATACTGATATGGAATAGATAGATAGATAGATAGATAGATAGATAGATAGATAGATAAGATAGATAGATAGATAGATAGATAGATGGATGGATGATCGATAGCTAGATAGACAGATAGCTAGACAGATAGATAGATCAGTACTATCTATAGATAGATAGATAGATAGATAGATGATAGATAGATAGATAGATAGATAGATAGATAGATAGATAGATAGATAGATTACATGGATGGGACTGTTTTCCCATAGAAGTGGTCAGCAGTTATTTCCCTGTGTACCTTTGCCCTGTATATGCAATTGTGACCAAAACTAACAGTAACAGTCCAAATGCATTGTGTAAAATAAAAGATATGTAAGTCTGATTTATAAGGAATTAAATTCATCAGGGGCAAACCAGATCATAAAGCTATTTGCCCTTTGGGCTAGTGGGCTTATGATCTGGTTAGCCCCCTTGATGGTTTATTTCCTTTTATACCACACAAGTCCATTCAATTGCCTGACTCAAAGTATGCAATTGATCTTCCAGGCCAGGACCATTATTAATGAGATGCAGGGCCTTGAATGAGTTATGAATGCCCTGCCTCCTCTTAAGCAGTGATCAACTGCATATGTTCAGTCAGACAACTGCATATTTGATATATATACATCATCAGTTTTACTAGTTATTGTTTTTAACACTGCTGTTTGTTTGAAATTTAACTGTTTATCTTTGATTTCACCTGATGGCCCCAGTGATATACAGTGCTATTATGATTTTATCATTATTCTAAAAGCTGCTCTCAGATTGGTTCATTTTTCCATTTTAATATACCTAACTTACAAGACAGAAATTATGACAACACTAATACAATATCATTATATGTTGAGGTTAGATACACAGATATCACCTGTTATCTTTACATTTCTTATCTCCACTGGTGTTGCATGTCTGTCCAGCCATCTGTCTGTCTATGTATTGGTCTGTCTGCCTGATTGCCTAGTTCTCTGTCTGTCTGTCTGTCTATATATCTATATACCTATCCACCCTAGCAAAATGTAGCCTATATGGAAATAATGCCACTGAGAGGGTGTAATGAGGTCATAAAATATGAGTCTGATGGGTAAGTGGAGTTAAGGATTGCCTCCTCCCCCTTTCCCACGGACACATCTGGAATCAAGATGTTAACCAGCTCAGTGTGATTTTTCTGGTAAAACTTTCAAAATAAATAATAATTAAAGTTGAATTTCATCAGCTTTTGTAGAAACTGTAGAATTGTCATAATTTAGTGGAAGCCACATCCATAAATATTTGTCTAACCTTACACTTGACTTGCCATGGAGGAAGAGGAAGAAAAAGACTGTGTAAAGTGGTAATATGGTAACATTCATAAGGGGCTCCATAATTAAAGTACATTGGTTTCCTCTATCAGGTACCCTTGTGTCAATCAGTATTTTGAACCATCAAGAATAATCAAGTTCAAGTCAAATGAAAAAATAAGGATTCAAAGATTCATGAGTCTTAGCAAATTACTGGTGTGGTGTTCCTTGGGAGTTTCAACCCTAATTCCCACCTCTTCCCCAGCTCCTACCCCCATAACACAAGGCCAAGTTACAGGTCTGCTGCAGCCATGCCCTGGGGGTATGCTGCTTTAAGATACAGATCTGGGACCTTGTGTGAGAAATTTATAACCTATCTCATACTTCATGCATGGCCCATGACTGATCCCCTGCTTCACACAGGGTCTGTAGAGCTCTGCGCAAAGAATATTATGATTGATCCTAAGGGCCTGAAGTAGAGCAGTGGGCATTGTGAGGCATTGCTGTGGGCCTGTATCTTGAAGTAGCAGATCCAGTGGACATGGCTCTGGACCTATAGCTTAGTTATGGGTCATGAAGGTTGGGGCTGGGGGATGAGGTGGGTATTAATGCTGAAAACCCCAAGGAACACCACACCAGAGATTTGCAAAAGCTCATAAGACTCTGAACCTAATTTGTGGGCTAAGGATGCAATATAGGGAGCACACATAATCCTCTCTGAAAGCAGATGTGGAAGGGGACTGAAGATGATCAGCAGAAGGTTGTGTGACAAAAGATATTCTGAGGATTTCTGTAACATTGCTTTCACAATAACAGCATGAACTAAAATAACTGAAAACATGATTATTTATAATGTTTTGCAGGCAAAAAGGAGTTGTAAACATCTTAATTTTATTTTGAAATTGTTGTATCACTTTCATGGTTAAGCTTTTCCCATTACTCAAACCACCAAAACCCTGACATTAAACAGACAGACATAAGGAAGCTAGCTTCTCCACAGTATAGTGCCCCATACCAGTTAGCAGTCGAATGAAGATGTGCCAACCCCAGGAGGCATCTTGTGTGGCAAGAAAATGTTTCCTTTTCCATGACCTGTCACCACAATGTCAATTGTTTTTAATTTTATAAGGCATTGTTCATTTCCAGATCCATGATCCATACCGTCTGGATCTTATTATACTGTGTATAATTTCTGATTGGTCCACAGAGGTTCATTTGGTACTAGCAGAAAATCCAAAGGGTTCCAGATGGCTGGCAAACTGACACCTCCTCTGTTTAGCTATAGTAGCTATGTCAAAGGTGCCAACTGCATGTCATGAAAGCATATTCTTCGAGCCCTCCTTCCACTCCAATTAACTTGAGCTCCTTGTTTAGTTTTCAAGGGGTTCTTTCTAGTTGTGTTCTGGCAGAATGTTCAAGGTAGTTTGTGAATGAGTTAAAGATGAACCAAATGAAAAAAATGGAAAGGAATTTAATCATATACAATGCTTTTTATAAAATCTGTTTCCCAAGCACCTTGCAATATAGAAGAGAATGCTGGTGCCATTTGGTGTAAAGAGATATTCAAGTAGCACATACACAGAGTAATCATTTAGTATATTGAGGGGTAGCATAGCGAAGAGGCAGTTTTACAAGGGAAGAAATATCCAATTTGCTTGGTCTCAGTACATCAAGCATAGGGAGATTGCATGACTTACTCAGGGTTGATGTAGTGTCAGTGGCTCAGCAGGCTGCACACTCGCCTCTGAGGCCAGAAGATCAGCAGGTTGTGGATCCAAGACCCACACCAGGCACTTGGGATAAAATCCCAATACTGACACTGTAGTACATCATGAGGGGGAGGCTGCACTCCTGAGGTGCCATCTTTCAGATGAGATGTCAAACTGAGGTCCCACCTGCCTATTCTGGTGGTTGTTCAAGTAGACACTTCTCAAAAAAGAGTAGTGGAATTTTATTAGCAAAAAAAATGCATACAATGTACATAAATCACAATAACAATATCATAGAAAGCTCTAAAAGAGAGCAGAATGAAAACCAGACCACAGTGTTTGCAACACAGAAACAGGGAAAGATAATCTATCCTTCCTATAAAGGTTTTGAAAACAGGTATGTACCATACGTGCAACTCTAGCAGGTGGAATCACTTTTTGTTGTAGCGTAAAGGCACAGCAAGCCTGCCAAAGATAATACTTACAAAGAGCAAAACAAACCTGTAAGATCTGTTGTTAAAAAGAACACCAAGCAGGGGGATAAATACCTAAGACAACAATGTTGTACATGGCCGTGGTCAAAACAGAGCAGCACCACGTGGTGCTAAGATGTTGCTGAAAAAAACAACTAAGGGGGCAGGCAAAGAAAAAATGATATTGTGTCTCCAGTATTCCCGGGTAGGTCCTTCTTGGGCACATTCTCTCCAACACTGGCTTGTATTTCAGAGAATCTCTTATTGTCAATTTACCATGCGTGCTAAGCCAAAGAAAATCCCATGTATAGTGTGAGATGGAGTTATTAGTAAGCTGAGAAAAGGGACTATTGAGTTTTATTAAGTGAACAAAATTTCAGTTCCAAAAGGGGCGTACAATTACAGTCAGGGATATGAAAATATAAACTCTTCCTCTGAAATTCAGTGCAGTCATTAAATGACAGGTGCCACATAAGTAACTTCCAATAGCGTATGTCATATAATAGGGTACAACACATCATATTCTCTACGTGGGGGCTTTGCACCATGCATATTCCAAAAAGACACCAACCAGTCCTCTACCAGAGGAGCCCAGGTAGTTGGAACTCTATGAAGCATGGGAGCAAAGTTACTGGAGAAAACAACATTAAAATAAAATAGGGCTCAGCATGTGGAAACCACTTCTGTTTCTAGGCTGATAGGCAATGCCCCTCGTAATGGGGTTCAAACATGAGCCCCATGGCCCTTGAAAATAAAGGCTCAACAATCTAATTTCCAAAGAAGGAGGGGGAAGGAAAACATAACTGAGGTACATAAAACAAGGAAGCAACAAAGATTTAATTACAAACACTCATTTTGGGGGCAGAGTTTGCCAGCTTCCAAGATGGCAGTTTAATCATTTTAGGGAGTTTACTGAGGAGACTCTATCACCCATCTGCCTAAAACTGCAGGAGTATCACAAACTTTAGAGTCATATTTTAAAAGTAGATCTAATAATACCAAAATCTCACTGGGGGTCTCTGTGGTTTTCTCAGAACATAAAACTTTGTTGAGCCATACAGCAAAAAGCGGCGCTGGGCCCTCATGGTACTACTATGCCACATACTCCAACTAATAACTGTAAACTTGTCTCTGAATTTGCTTGCTTTGGTTACTTTAACAAGATGGACCAAGGAAAACCTGAAGGCACACACTCTCCCACTGAAATGGGGAATATTACTGCAATACAAACCAGGATTTTACAGGACACTACAGAATTAAAAGCTACTACTGCACAAACAAATAAGGAACTGGCATCTTTAACCATAAAAATGTGGACCGTGGAACAAAAGGTTAACCACCAAGATTACCTTATTTTCCAGCAACAGGGCTCGCTTAGAGACCACTACCTCCAGCTACAATATTTGCTCTCAAAAGTGGATGATTTAGAGAATCGTGTCTGCACGAACAATGTTCGCATTATCGGCTTACCAGAGGCCACAGAGGATTAAGACATGGTAGCCTTTCTGCAAGCTACAATCCCGGTGTTTTTTCAGCTTAACAGTGCACCCCCTCCTAACTTGGAACAGGCCCACAGATCTCTAGCCCCCAAACCCAAAGCGGGGGACTGGCCCAGACTGATACCCTGTAAATTTCTCTCCTACCCTGTGAAGGAGTTTTTCCCTCTGCCTGGAATGAGAACACGGCCCACTACAATGGAAGGGCCATTCCATTCAGTTATTTCAAAATGTCTCCCCAGAGCTATCCCAAAGCCACAGAGCTTATGTGACAGTTCACCAGCAATTCTATCAGCTAAACATCCCGATGTCCCTTCGGTATCCAGCCATTCTGAGAATTATGGTGAATGGCTCCTTTATGATTTTTTAGACACTGGAGAAGGCAGAGTCTAATTTGCAGCACTATTATCCAGCTCAGAAAAACAGAGAGCAGCTTAGGTATATCCCACATCTGAATGCCCCTCGTCCATGGAAACAGTACAAGGGGAAGCTGCCTCCTTCATCGATCCTCCCCAGGACTGCCTGCAGGATCTCAGCAGCTGGCACCAGGTCACAAGAGGTAGATCGAAGAAATGTTTCCCTAACGCAGCCATGTCCCAGAAGACTCTCCCACAGCATCAAAGATCCCAAAGCTGATGAAGAACCTACACATCATCGGATGCCTGTACCGGATCCCATTACACAACACTGTTGAAGACTGTCAATCGATATGAGCCCTTAGGAGACCTCAGCCCGGTTGCGCTTGATCTCATGAAGGAGCACCCTCAATGAGTGCCCCCCACAGAGCCCTTGATCAGGTTGCTGGTGGAATGGACTTTCATTTCTTCAGACTGGGCTGACTGTATGCAAGAAAAAGGTGCTGTGGCATTGGATCACCAAAACTTACAGTCCACAGCTCCAGATGATTCCCCTATGGTTTTACCCACTACTTGAAAGAGCAAAGCTGCACAGACAAGTTTTTTGTTATTTTAAGTGGGTTCACTAGTGGGTGACAACAGACCCCCTAGGCCCTAAAACTGTAACACACCAAGTTGTCCCCTATTAAGTTCGGATGCTTGCCAAGATTATCTAGCTATGCTCTATGCTGAGCGTTTGGTGGGGATTTGCATAGGCAGCACCTGGACTGTGGGTAAAAGGGCTTTGCTATTTCTCTGGCTCCATTGAACGGCTCCCTCGTACGCCAAACTTGCTTCTCACATCTTTTGAGGGCATGAACAGTTCAGAGCTAAGAGCCATTTGTGTTTCTCACTGAAGCAAATTGGGGTTCCCACTTAATATAGATCCCATACTGGCAGATACAGGGGATTACTTCCTTCTGGAGGTACACTTTGCAGACTAGTGACTGCTGCACTGCTGAGTGGAACGTTATTGTGATTGACGAATCCTGTTTCTTCAACTGCATCAAGAGGTTCGTCTTTCAAATACTTGGACTGGACTTTTGTATGGGTGAAATGCAGCTCTAGTACACTTATCTTGGGGCTTGCAAGTCTCCTGGGAGTGATGGCTTTCCTGTTGATTTTTATCAGGTACTGAAGGACAACATAGCAAAACCCATGTTGCAGATGATACAGGACTCTCATATGAATGACTCTGTCACAGGGACTCTTAACAAAGCCATAATAACTGTCCTTCTGAAGGAGGAAAAGGACCTTGTTTTGGCAGCCAGTTATAGACCAAAATCTTTAATAAATGCAGTTGCGAAAATCATAGCAAAAGTGCTTGCAGCATGGCTTGAGACCATCCTTTCATCTATAGTCCATCCCATGCAAGTTTGTTGTGTGAAAGGCCATATCAGCTCGGACCACCTTTGGGCCCTCATAATGCTAATACAGGTGGCATCAGCACTTCCTTCCCCTGCGTCTGCAGTCTTGGTAGATTTTGAAAAGGCATTTGATTCAGTTGAGTAGGACTACTTGCATGCAGTTTTGTGCCACTGGAATGTTGGTAGCAGTTTCACTACTTGGATAAGGACTTTGTATGCTAACCCTACAGCTAGACCTCTAACTAATAGTACCTTATGGCAGCCATTTTCACTTCATAGAGGAACACGTCAAGGCTGCCCCCTCTCACCACTCCTATTTGTCACCGCCATTGAGCCCCTGCCTTCAGCTTTCCATATTCACACCTCTAAAAGAGGGATTTCAATTGGGCACACAGAATATGTTACCAAATTATACACAGACAATTGTTTAATTCTTACAAGTGATACTGTTACCAACTGCCCCCATGTACTGTCCTTATTAGAGTCCTTTTCTGGTTTCCCCAGATTACACATTAATTTAAAGAAATCAGAAATCCTCCCTTTAAACAGCAGAACTACTTATGATCTGATAAAAAAAACTTTGCGTTAGCATGGGCCCCAAAAGGAGTTAAATACTTAGGTATTAAGATCACCCTGTATCTGAAATATTTGATTTCTGCAAATTTAAACCCATTGATAGAAAAAAGCCAGACAGATACAGAATGATGGAAACATCTGAAGCTACTAATGGCCAGAAAAAATTGGCCATTAAAATATTACTTTCTCCAAAGGTTTTCTACTTACTGGTGCATCTCCCTGTGGATATTTCTGGCAAGTGGTTTCAAAAACTTACGTTCTATCATAGGCAGGTTCCTCTGGGAAAATTCCCTCCAGATACAGCAGAACGAAATTGCATGTGCACTGGTCCAGAGGTGGGGGGAATCTTCCCCACTTTCACCACTATTATTATGCCTTTTCAATAGTGAAAACTTGCAGCGTATTTCAACACCCTAGGCCTAATTCCCCTGTGTGGATGTAGATAGAACAAGCGATTATAAATGGCTGAAAACTATCTGTATACCCTGGTCACCAACCCCCAGAAAATTCCACCAGTGGCTATCATTATCAGCAGCACACAAAGTGTAGCAAAAGGTGGGATGCAGCATGAATCTATGTGAAAGCACATGGTAATACACCCCTTATAAAACAACCCTTTTTCATGTATTGATCATTAGCCTATATTTTGGAAGGAGTGGGAGCAAAAATGTATTTATAGTATTAAGGACTTGTTAATTCCAGATTTGAATTTGATGGAATCATTTCAAGCCTTGCAAAAAAACCTATAACTTGCCAAAAGCAGACTTTTGGAAATACCTCCAGAATAGGAGCCTTTACTCCCAGTGGTTAAGAACAAAATGTGCTTGCTCCACCTGCCATGCAATGCCCAAGGCACCTTCCAATCCAATCCTGGCTGAAAATGTCAAAGGGACTAGCAGGTACTATCCAAAAAAGCTTATGGGATGCTACTTCTGACACTTCTCTACCCTCTAAGGCAAACTGGCAACAATCTTTGAACGTTCCCATTTCAGAGCTAGAGTGGTTGCAGTGTTGGACACTTGCTCATGAAGCATATTTTGATCCATGTAGTCTGTTAATAAAGAATAAAATTCTGCACCACTGGTACCACACCCCAGTACAACTTAAGAAAATGGGCCTTCTGTCACACAATGCATGCTGGAGGTGTGGTGCTTCAGGAGTGGACCAGTTTCAAATACTGTGGGACTGTGCCCTTCTTAAAAATGTTTGGAGGCAAGTAATTCTGCAATGCTCCATCATCCTCCAATACCCCTTACCCAGGTCACCGGAGGTGATTCTGTTAGATGTCTTTGTCGCAGCTTAACTCTTCTGCTAGACATTGGCTGCTGTTAGCCACAGTAAAAGCCAAAAGGTTACTCCTCAGGAGATAGAGGTCAACTGAGGTCCCTAGTTTACAGGAGTGGCTACAGGCTCTCAAAACTCTTGCATCTAAGGCCAGAATGTCTCGTTATTTTATGTCTACCAGTCATAAATTCCAGCAAGTGTGGGCCCCTTAGTTTGTATTTGTTAAGACTAAAGCTTCGTATACCACATTGGCTAACAGAAAGGACCTGCTCAGACCACCTTAGCTCTCATTCATCTATGTACTGAACACAGCTCCTCATAGTTGATGATCCTCATAGCCGTTCCCTTTTGCTTTCCCATTTCTTTTTTCCCTTTTCCTCTGTTACACAACACGATCCAATCTTGTTTCACCTGTAAAAGTAGCATGAAGGTTGGTTATACTTTAATTATTTAGAAAGTTAGATAGATTGCCCAGGAGTCAAGGTATATTCAGTTCATATAAGAACTGTATATTGTGTCTGACTTTCTAATGCCCATCTCTGCCCTTGTTACAATTGTTTATGTGCTGTTGAATTTGTGTACCATGTGTACTACTGGAAAAATTATAATAAAAAAACTTTAACTGCAAAAAAAAAAAGAAGAAGTAAGGGGATGTGCTGACACTTGCATGTGGATATCTAGCACTGACTCTCATCAACCATGTGCTAGAATGCGGGGTTACATGATGGCAGCATGAGGAACAGTTGCAGCCTTCCACAGCTCCACGTCTCTGCTCTCTAATCTAGTATTTTCTCTCTGTTTTCACGTATAATAGTGAATTGTAACTTACATCAAAGGATTGCTGAACATCCCGGGAATCAAACAACACCAAACATTATGGAAGTCTACATGAAAAAAGCACCTCCCAGGCACTCTCCTCCACCAATCTCGGAGAAAGACAAGGCCGCTAAGCACCCTAAACACCAGCCTGCTGGCACACCTAAATCTCTCCACACAGCAGCTGCTCTGTCGGAGGAAAGATTCTTGGAGATCATGCAACCACTACAGGAGAAAATTGCCGATATCTCTGAGGATCTCCAGCATATCAAGACATCAGTGCAATCCTTGACAATTCAAGTGGGTGATTCAGAAGCCAAATTAATGTCCCTCGAGAAAAAACAGGAGAAAAATTACCAAATCATAATACAATTCGGCCACAGACATAAGAAACTAGAAGAGAAACTGGAAGATCTTGAGGGCAGGAGTAGGAGGAATAATCATTTGGCCATCAGAATACCAGAAAAAGAAGAAGGCAATGCTCCCATCTTATTCCTTCAGAAATTGTGTGAGAAAATCACAGGGCCATCTCCAAATGGCACCACATACTGTATATTATTGAGCAAGCGCACCATGACCTGCGCCCTCCTCCACCCCAAGGCTCCCCACCTAGGCCTCTCATTTTCAAATTATTAAACTCTCTTGACAAACAGCACATACTTGCCTAAATTCGTGAACTGCAAGATTTTTTCTGGGAAGGACGCCGGATTCGAATCACCCAAGATCTCCCTCAATCGGTCTGGGTAAAGAGGCAGGAAATGCACCCGATCATCTCAAAGCTGATTGCCGCTGGTACACTATTTCGTATGAGATACCCAGCGGTGCTTCAGATAAAATCCGGCGATCAGTGGCTGTCTTCCAACTTGCACGAGCAGGCGCTACAAGAGCTAAGAAACCTAATGCCAGCTCTCTTTAAATGAAGAGCCTCCAAAGTATGTGATCTCCTTGCTCCTGAAGGGGCCTAAATAAGTTGTGATTTTGAGGACTTTGATGGTCTACCTGTGTCAGCTAACTGCAGATCGAGGGGCTTGGAAGGGCCTTGTGCCAATAGTTACTCTATCTACTACCACCTGGGCCCTGATGTTATAGGAACTCGACCCCCGCAGGGGAATCCATGCTTGGATTTGTAAGCTGGGGCCTTCCACATCGCTCATTTTGGACCTTATTCCATTTTGGACTGTGTCTTTCCAGTTTTGCTTTTTATTTACACGTGGTCTGCCAAAATGTCTATCAGACTGATACCCAATCCTTCATTCCCCAAAGTTTGTTGGAGGACTATGGATTTTTCAGAAAGTCAAGACGAGCAGCACGTTAGCCTTATCTTTTTCTCTTTTCCAAAGGACTTTAATTTAACATTGGGACAGGGTCATGGATCCTCACCACGAGTCCTTGATTCTGCTCAGCCTTTAGTTAATAGGGAATATTAAACCAAAAGGGGAAAACAAAAAGAGGACAACGGGGGTACGCTTCTTCTGGTAATCTCCCCCTTGTTGCTCTTGGGAATAGCTTCCCTGCCGGCCCCTCATAGGAACTGCTCTTCGTGGTGCTCTTTTAAGCTTTGCAGGACTTTAAGCAGCTGCTTATGCTTTTTTTTTCTTTCTCTTTCTTTCTCTTTGAGTGTATATATTAAGGTTACCTGTTTAGAAGCTAAGCAATATCAAGTTTACCTCCTGGATTTGCTATTTGTAGAACAGGGGTTTAACGGGAGCCGGGGAAGGGGGCTTCCACTGGTGCGACTCATAGCTGCGTAAAGACATCACGCACCGGTCACATTTGTGGTGCAGTTAATGTGAACTGGGGGTAGTATTTGTTAATTTTTTATTAGGGTTTGTTCATCGGGGTTAATCAGGGGGCGGGAAACTGGGACTAAGTCTCATACCAATTATGTTTCTCCCTAATTTGACTAGGTGGAGTAGTGGGAAGGGGTTGCCAAGTGTGTTAGCACAACTTATTCGTAAAGAAGTTAATTTGATTTATAATCCGGGAGTTCTCAGGTTTCATAGCATTCCAGTTAGACCTGGTAATCTTTTACTCTCACCCAGAGTTAATGATCATGACTGGTCCTTATAATATTATAAGCTGGAATGTAAAAGGTGTCCAAGACAGATGCAAGAGGCAAGTCATTCTTAGACATCTTTTTCTTTTAAAGGCAGGGATTGCATGCCTTCAGGAGACACATCTCCGTCGAGAAGACATGACCCTGTTGTGCTGGTATTGGGTAGCACAGGCATATGGGGCTGGTAATTCTACAAACAGTGGGGGAGTTGCCATATTATTTGGGAAAAATATCCCCTTCAAATTGGAATGGGAAATCTGGGACACTAGTGGTCGATACATTTTCGTATATGGCCTCCTTGAAGTGCAGCAAATCATTCTGGGTGCTATTTATGGTCCAAATCAAGAATCCTCTCAATCTTTTACCCATTCGGCAAATTTTATTGTCACTAACCCTCCCACACTCACCATTTTGGGTGGAGACTGGAATGTTGCCCCATATCTACACTTAGATAGGTCTGACTCTAGGAGACAAGTGTTATCTCCCTTGCAAAGGGCTTTGCATGAACTAATGAAGGATACTGACCTTCTCGATGTCTGGAGAATACTACACCCTCCGGAGTGCCAATACACTTTTTTAACATCCCCACATAAGTCATTCTCTAGAATTGACTTACTGTTACTGAGTTTGTTTGCCCTTCCAGGTATAATAAATGCAGACATACATGCAAGGGTCATATCCGACCACTCGCCGATATCTATCACCTATCTCCTGGGTCTGGGAATCAAAAGGGATGCCCTCTGGTGATTAAACACCCAACTGCTCCAAAAGACAGATTGCCTACTGCAGATTAAAGACTACATTACTAATTTCCTAATGACCAATCTGGACTCAGTACCCTGATTAGATGTGGTCTGGGCTGCCCTGAAATGTTCCCTAAGGGGAGAAGGCCTCCGGTTGTCTGCTGCCAAATCCAGACAGTTTAGACAACAGCAAGAGAGGTTGCTTAAAGCTATACATCATCTGGAACATACTCTTAGCCGCCAATCCCCTAAAGCTGACTGGGCTAATTTACATGGGCTGCAAGCTCAGTACTCGGCCCTGATGTTCCAGAATGCCAAACTCTCTCTGAAACGGACACAAATTTAATATTTAGATAAAGGAGAGAAAGCTAGTAAGTTGCTAGCAATTCAGCTCAGACAAGCTGAAATCTCCCGATTTATACCCTGTATTAAATCCGATAGAGACAGTCCGGTAGTCACCTCTCCCAGAGACATTGCCACTATTCTAGGATCCTATTATACGGATCTCTATACTGAGGCCAGACCCAATCAACCGACTGAAACTGCTATGAAGGAGTCCTTTAGCTCCATTGATGTCCCTCGCCTTTCCCCCCCTTCTGGCCGACCCCCTTGGTAATCCTATCACTATTCAGGAAGTATGAAAGGCAGCTGAGCAGCTCCCATGGGATAAATCCCTCAGTCCTGATGGCCTGTCCAACAATTTGTACAAAACATGCCTCCCAGAATTGGGCCCTTTTCTAGTTGAGGTATATAATTATTGGTATGCCAGCAGACTTTCGAAGTGAACTTCCTCAATGCTCTAATCACCCTCATCCCTAAACAGGGCAAAGACCCCTTATATCCTGAAAGCTACTGGCCTATATCTTTAATCAACACTGATGTGAAAATCCTTGCCAAAATATTGGCCAATAGGCTGGGTCCCCTCTTGACCTCCCTCATCAGCAGAGAACAAATTGGTTTTACGGTGGGCAGGTCATCAGCGGACCATGTCCGAAAGGTCCTGCACTTGCTCTTGGCATCCAGGGATTCACCTCTCCCTGCTGTTCTTGTTTCCCTGGATGTCGAGAAAGCATTTGACAGGGTCTCTTGGGATTTTCTTTATGCCACCATGGCTCATTTTGGTCTCCCCCTCAGCTTCCTTAAATGGGTGAAGCTGTTGTATTCTTCTCCCTCCGCACAAATTTGGTGCGATGGAGTACTCTCAGACCCCTTCCCACTTCAACGGGGCACTCGACAGGGATGCCCCCTATCCTCCCTACTGTTCAATATCTATCTTGAGCCCCTGATTAGGAAATTGATTGCTTCTCTGAACCTCCAAGGGATTAAAATAGGAGACACATGTTATACCCTCTCTGCATATGCAGATGATCTCCTCTTACACCTTGAAGAACCCCAGAAAGGTCCATCGCTCCTGGAGGAACTCAACAAATTTGCACTGCTTTCCCACTATAAACTTAACCTCTCTAAAACTAAAGTCTTCCCACTAAACAATAGAACCTCCCAGTCGGACATTGCCGACTATGTACTCTCATGGCAACCTACCTCCCTTACCTACCTGGGAATCAAACTTACGAGAGATATACTTACCTTGTTCAAATCCAATCTTTCAGATCTCCTGAGCACTCTCAAAACTGACCTTAGCAGATGGGGTGCCTTGCCTGTCTCCCTGTGGGGGAGAATAAACACTGTCAAGATGAATATTTTACCCTGTTTGTTGTACCCGTTGGGAATGTTAGGACTTTTCTCCTTAAAAAATGGTTCTGTAAGCTTCAAACTATGTTCAATGCCTTCATGTGGAAAGGTAAGGGAGCTAGGAGGTCCTATACTAAACTCTCAGCACCGAGATTGCAAGGTGGTCTTTCAGTTCCCTCCTTTTTCACTTATTACTGTGCTCAACACCTTACCCGTATCGCACACTGGGCAACAGAGGTGCAAGTAGATGGGCCGCAGATCTATGTTCCCCTTTGGTTAGACATTGAGAGGTCTATATTGGCTAAATACCACTACTCCCTCCCTGCGATGATATACACTACCCCCACTGCACTCCCTAAACCATTGAGAAATACCCCATTAGGTTGGTCCGTTAAAGCTTTACATCAGCTACAAAAACACATCTTCCACAACTGGCACTCCTCCTTGGACCAACCAATCCTGGGCAATCCCCATTTTAGAATTGGCCATAAACCCATTTTTACTTCCCTTTCCCCCCTTAATTCATAAGAAGGTCTCGGACGTGTTTGTGGAGGGCACAATGGTTCCCTTCCCCATATTTCAGCTCAGGTTTGATGCATATGCTGTATCCCTCTCTAAGTACAGGCAACTTAAGGAAGCTATCACAGCTCATCTGGGTCATGGGGTGGTGTCTTCACCGCCTTCGGAGACCCTTTCTAAGATCCTACAGCTGGCTCGAGAACCCCATGGGGTTTCTAAAGTTTACAAATCAGTGCAAATACTGGACACTAATTTGCCTCAAGGGGTGTGTTATTATTGGTCTCAGGTTTTACCTATTAGTAATGAAGTTGGCTTCTGGAATAAACTGTGGCAAAATTTGTATAAATTCATTAAGCAAGATAGACAGCATTTATTTCAAATTAACATCATGCATAACCTTTACTTCACCCCAGTTAAACTCTACAAATTGGGTCAGGTAGCATCGCCCGATTGTACATGCTGTGGCAATCTCCCTGGAACTCTATACCATATGTTATGGACCTGCCCAATAGTACAGACCTTCTGGCAGTCTATTAGACAAACTCTTGACTCATTTTTGGGTCTCGATCCCCTGTTTACTCTGGAAGCTTGCTTACTATATATCTTTCCAATGGGCACCCCCAAAATTAAAAAGTGCACTTGGCAATGATATCTGCTACTGTTAAGTTAGTTATCTTGAGGCATTGTAAAGACAGTACACCTTTCTCTATTCTGGAATGGCATAAGGAAGTTTTGCTTGCACTCCAACTGGAGAAATATATTTCATCCATGAGGAATAGGTTACACGCTGACCAAGCTACATGGGGTCATCTAGACGCCCTGTTGTCTGTATGGAAACCTTAAAGGTTTTAATTGAGACCTAGTCCTGGTAGCCAAAAATACTTAGCTTTATAATCATGCACACTTGGCATGGGGTGAGTTAGGGAGGGTTTATGTGGGTGGTTATGGGTGGTGAGGAGGGGAGTACAGAAGTTTCACTTCTAACATAACATATGTTTTATCTTATCCCTGTGATATCCAGATACTTGATTCATGTGATTGTATCTACTGCACTTGGGGTGATCCTTCTGATTGCCCAAATGCTACCCATCTTGCTGTAAAGGCTTCTGTTCATAAAACATTAATACAAATAAAATAAAAAAAAATAAAAACGTGCTGGAATGCATGAGATTGTATATACATCTCATGCTGTTATACCTGTACTCAAATAAAAGGGCACTGTCAGTGTCACAAACCCAGTCCTGAGGGTCAGGTCCATTGCAATCCATGATAGGGGAACAGGGATACCCTCCTCATGCCCTTTTAGAATGCTCACTGAGGTCATGACTGAACACCTGCCATGAGGACCCAGGGCATCTCTCTCTAAGCTCCAGATAAGGGCAGAATACCAGTCTTGAGTCTTGTAGCTAGATATGAACCCCTCTTGGTTGTTACACAAATGGGCAATATCCAGGCATCACACTCTCTTCGGGGTAGCAGTGTGTTCTTGATTTCATCTTCTCCAACAGGACATGCAACAACCTGGTTCAAAATCCCTACTGACTCTTCTTTGAGATGTAGGTATTCTCCCTATCTCTACCCAGATATCCCTTACAGACCCTTGCTCAATTGGTTGCTTATGGAGACACCCCTTAGCAATAACAGTTTGTCAGAGATTATTTATAACTGTCCCACAACTCACACACAATTTAGAAATCTCACTCAGGCAGTTTTCTTAAAAACAAATGTTTTTACAAAAATACTTAAATAATAATCATACAGTTACAACTAACAGATGCGCTAATTTAGTCACAGAATAGCAGAAATAAAAGTGGAAAAAATATACATGAAAAACACAATATAACTGTTATCTAAAGTCTACCTTAAGTCCATAGTGAGTTGAAGTCCAAAGAAAGTAAATGAAGCATTCAGTTTCTTTTCTACTGGCAGTCTTGCTTCTTGTATTGTCGGAAGAAGAGTGTCCCTTGTAGATGCTCAGCAAAAAATGAGAGAGTGCTTGCTCTGTGTCAGCTCCTTAAATAGCTGGAGGAAGCCTGAAGAAAAAGAATGGTCTGATCACAAAGGGTCCTTCTCTTTTAGGCCAATAGATGTCACTCTTGCGCTTTCCCAAAATTGTCTTACTAATGTTCTGACATCACAACTTTCTGGCACATATAATAATCATGAACATGACTTCAGGGTTAAAATTTTGTTGTCTCAGTATAACACCCTGGAAGCTAATTCACAGTGTCCTGACAAGAATAGCTATTTCCCAAAATCCTGTTTAACACATCCTGGGCTCTGAAGTGCATGGTTTATAACAGGTAAATGGATTTTGACATATCTCTGTTAAGGGACCTGGAAATGCAGCCTTAGCATTCTGGCAAGCAGCTATCCCTCAGGTCAGAGGAAGGTCAAACATTTTTCAAAGAAATCCAGTCTCTCTCTCCATGTGCCCCTTGCCTTAACAATGGCATTCTCGTGACATGTACATATACAAAGAATCACATAGTATGTATATATATATATATATATATATATATAGAGAGAGAGAGAGCAAAAAGCTCTGTTTAATGCATCAGTTAGGGTTGTTCCACAGTGACAACAGCAAGGCATCGGGTGTGCATTGGGGTTGTCAGCCCAAACTATCATCCCATTCCATGTGTAAATAAGCTGAAGCAGTGCAGTATAGGAGAAAGGTGAGAGTTAGGACTGACGACCCCAATGCACACCCTGATGCCTGTTGGTGGGGACGGGGTGGGCGTGGGCTGCAAAGGGTGGCAACCCTAACACCGAATGTCCTCACTTTTGTCACGTGGAACAACCCTAAACTGATGCATTAAATGGATTTTTTTGCCATTAATTTCCCTTCTTTTTGAGAATGTGCACTATAAATAGCGAACGGTAATGTTCACACAAATGGTGATGGAAATAATGAGGTAAAATAAAATTATAATGCTAACGGTAATGCAAACGCAAGCACAAATGGTAATGCACATGGTGATGCAAACGTAAATGATAACGCAAATGGTAAGAGACATGCAAGTGCAAATGTTAATGAAAACAGAAATGGCAATGCAAATGGTAACTAAAACACTAACAGCAACAGAAACGCAGACGTTAACGAAAACAGTAACGCAAATGCTAACGGCAATGGAAACGCAAATGCAAATGGTAATGAAAATGCAAACAGTAACACAAACGCAAACAGAAATGCAAACGGTAACTGCAACAGTGATGCAGAAGGAAACAGTAATGCAATCAACAACGGAAACGCTACATAAAACACAAACACTAAGGACAACAGAAACGCAAATGCATACAGTGACAAACACACAAACAGTAATGGTAACACAATTGGAAATGCAAATGGTTATGGTAACAGCAATGGTGATGCCAAAGAGAACATTAACACAAATGGAAATGCAAGTGTATACGCAAATGGTAATGCACACGGTCATGGTAATGCAATTGGAAATGCAAACGTTTACGGTAACACCAACGATTATGCCAAAGGAAACACAAACACAAATGCAAATGCAAGTGCATATGCAAATGCAAATGGTAATGCAATTGGAAACATAGACGTTTACAGTAACACCATCGATGACACCAAATGAAACACAAATGGAAAGCATAGCCTGAAACAGAAGTGCGTGAAAAGCGCAAATGGTAATGCACACGGTGATGCAAAAGGAAACACAAGCAAAAACAGTAATGGAAAAGCAAATGGCGACAGTAACGCAAATGGAAGCGCAAATGCAAAAGCAAAGGGTAACACACACGGTGATGTAAACGGAAACGCTAATGCAAATGGTTACGGTAGCACAAGGGGAAATGCTAACTGTAACAGTAACACAAATGCACACACTTTCTTTCTCAAAAAGGTGCATTCAGAAGCACAGTGAATACAAAGAATGTATGCATAATAATGGCCCTCGGAGCAGAAAATGAACACTTGGAATACTAAATTGCTTATATCTCAGGAACCGTACGATGTAGAAAAAAATTAAAATCTCATATTATTTATAACTTTCCTGGCTAGTTTTGTATTTTTCTGATGAAAAATCTGTATCTCGAAGCGTTTTCGAGATACGGGCCCCAAAAGGCAAGGCAGACGCCATAATGTTAGCCTATGGGAAAAATCGTCAACTTCGGAGTGCCGTAACTTTGCAGCCCTCTAATATTTTTCATCAAACCACCAAAAGTCACATCTGTGGGATCTTGGCTTTCTTCCCTCCAAATTTCAGCCCAAAAGACCAAACCTTTCTTTTGCAACAGGGTGGCAAAGATTTCCTATTGTTTTGGGCATAGTGTCGCAAAGTAGTGTCGTGATTTGCCACACTTTTGCAAAAAAAATCATGAAAGTGTCAAATGTGCGACACTACTTTGCAACACTACTGTTTACAAACATTTTAAAAACATATTTCTGGGGAGTTTAACCCCCCAAAAAAGACATGGCTAGCATCCTCAGGACTCAACTAGGTGAACACAGCAAGAATTGTGTCCCTAGAGGGGTCCCAAATTTAAATGCCAAGCATTTCTGTAACCACCAACTGAAAAGAAGATGGCAGATTTGCAACACTACAGGGGCCATTTGTGACACTAAAAACTGCATTTGCGACAGTCAAACTTTTTGTTAACTTTTCCCATTGACTATAATGGGTAACTTGTTTTTTGAATAACTTGAACCGTTTAATATTTTTTTTCTGAAATCTTCAAAAGGCATATCGGGGACCCTGGCTGCATATTCCCTGAAGGTTTCAAACTGGTTACACAGACCATGCGACCTGTAGGTGCGAGTAAAGAATGCACAAAAATGTGTAATTTGTGTGTTTTTCTGTGCTCTATAGTTCCACAACCATACATTCGACCATAATGAAACTTGGCAGCTCCAGAGACCAATCATACTACACCATGCATGCCAAATTTCAGGTAAATCTGTCATGTGGTGGCAAAGTTATTAAGCTGCCAAATTTCAGATTTAACCTTAAATGGGGTACTCAGCCCTAACTATAGTGGCACATCTGCAAATAATGACTGGCAGTTGGCTAGCTTGCCACAGTCAGTTTCTGCAAAACCACGTTCCAACAGATAATGCTCTCCTGCTATCCATTTGAAAACAGTTTCCATATTTGGCAGCCTCCTGAGATCTCTGAAAATGCATGTGACTAATAGAATGTGAGGGTGTAGGCAGACCTACTCACTGTATACATTAGCATACAGGGTTTGTTATTTTAATTAAATTTCCTAAGCTATGTGCATTTGTTTTAAAGGTACACTGGGTAGCTCACTGTATACCTTAGGGTTGTGCTTTTTACGTTCATGCTCCAAGCAATGCATGTTTGTCTTAAATGTACACTGCTCTCTTTTTAAATTACTGTATGTCGAAGCTTTTTAGAATCGTACCTAACACACTGTAACATTCTTTTCCTATCTTTGTTTTTCTTCCTTATCATGAGTCTCTATATTTTGAAAGGCTAAAATAGTATATAATGTATGTTATACACCCTGTCACTGTTTATTGTTTACTACCAAATACTCAGCTATGATGTAACGTATAATGACTGTGATTTTCCTGTTTTAGTATCATTACTGTTTGTCATTTCATCATGTTCTTTTCAGTGTTACTTTGTTTTGTATTACACTGTCACATTTTATAATAATTTGATATGAAAGAAGCTATAAAAATAAAAATGATATTGCATTGTTAAACTGTATTTCAAAAACCTAAAAAAACAAACACTTGTTTGGATTTAGCCAAATTCCTGTGTCTCCAAATAGCTAAATTCCCTTCAGTTGTCTGCAAATGTTGTTCCCAATCAAAAGAGACTGCATCTTGGTGATTAAAATAAATACCAAGAAGTCCCACATGGTCAGTCTGAATGGAAACCCCAGCAATGTCTGAGGTGTGTGGCCTTGTAGAGACACCAAGCGATATCACCACACTTTTATCATAAATAATTTTTGAGCCTGAACAGGCTGAAAAATCCTGCAATAGGGACTTCATTTAAACTCTCAATTCCAAAGCCCTTAAAAGGACACATAGGTCATCTGCATATGCCAGCACTCGGAGTTCACGAGTGTCTGGTTTTAGTTGAATACCTCGGATATATGGAGTGTCTTGTAAAAGCCAAAGTAAAGGGTCTATGGAGAAAACATACAGTAAAGGGTTCATGGGGCAACCCTGTCTCACCGCTAGTTTATGTAAAATAGACATATCAAGTGAGGAGTTGATATAGGGAATCAGAAGCACAGCTGAATACAATTACCGAATCCAGGACACAAAAAGGGGAGGGAAACCATACTGGAGCAAAAGTTAAAAAAGGTAGTGCAGATTGACCCGGTCAAATGCCTGTTCTTGATCAAGAGAAAACACATACCCTTGGCAATGACCCTGATTAACCTGTTCAAATAACTCTGAAAGTAATATTAAATTATCGGAAATTTGGTGAGTAGGAATAGCACAACATTAAGATCTGCAGATCAGGACCTCTGCAGCCATAGCCAACCACTGAGCCAGCAATTTAGCAAGCATTTTATATTCTGTGTTGAGTAGGTACAATGGTCTCCAATTATAAGTTAATTTCCTGTCACCTTTTCTGTATAAAAAAATAAGTAAGGCGTCACTCAGTGAGTAAGGCACTTTACTCATAGCCAATAGCTGGGTGAACAGAACATGTAAGGTACCGGCCAAATAAACAATATAGATCTTATAAAAATGACCCGAGCACCACCTCTCAATGGGCTACTATCCCTGCCTACTTCCCTACTTGCAGATTGAGGGGCCTGGGCTCCCACAGTAATATTTTGACACGGTGCCTCCACCAGAGTAATATTTAAGTAGGTTAGATCTTAAGCTAGCTCAACCCTCCGGGAAGTTGTACCTACCCACAGCCCCACTAGTGACCTTAAACATAAAGTTTCACAAACACTATAACTGTCATTCAAAGTACTATTATTAGGGAGCACTGATAATATGCTCACCGACACCACACTTACCATCAGGGTTCAGGCTTCTGGGGATATACCCTGAGTACCTGCAAGGAACAATTACCAGCAATAACAGTATACCTCTTGGCTGACACAATGACTTGAAACTGAGTAATGATATGCTCATTGGCCAGGTTAACTTCAAAACAGTAAATCTGATTTATTCAGGGGATTGAATGAAGGGGGGGGAAGGTTGAGAATTTCTAAGAAAGATCAGATATTCTGATTTTATAGCAGTAAGCAAACATTCCACCTGACCCTGTATAAGACAGTCTATAGCTGCTGTGTACCCAGTTTGGAATTAGGTGCAGTCTCGAAGTGTTGCCATGGGTAGGCCAGTGTTGCAGCTGGTTGGGGCCCTTAAACAAATAAAACTCACTTTAATTACAATAAACACTTTTTAACAGTAAGGCAATTGTAATCCACAGCCCGATGGCCGGCAATCAGAGTTAAACACCAAAGTAAACTTAAGAAGCAAATCAGATGACAGAAAACACTTTAATTTGTGTTACAGGGTTAAGACCCTGAGGTTACTCACAGTACCAGGTCCAATAGAACTGATGGCTGTAGTCAGGCTGGATTCTTGCTTGCCAGACAGGAACATGGGGACCAGGGCTGACAGGCATGGGGTCATGTTGTTGCATACAAACATAGCTCGGCACTATACCACACTGTAAAAACAGTGATGAAAGATGAATACAGTAAAATATATGTGTTCTGTGGGGGGCCACGCCCCTGCACCCCCATTCTGTTATTTCGCCACAAACCCCAGGCGCCACCTAGGAGTGATTCTTGACAATCGGCTGACACTCGTGCTCTGGTGTTGTCTGTCGTTAAGTTATCCTTTTACCATCTGAGGAACATCGCTAGGATCCAGCACCTTGTTCCGTCAAGGGACCTGCCTACATTGATCCACGCCTTTGTGACCTTGCGTTTGGACTATTGCAATTCCCTTTACTTTGGGCTTCAAGGGGTTGACATCCGCTGCTTGCAGCTGGTGCAGAATTCCGCAGCCTGGTTGTTAATGGGGACGCCTCGTTCTGACCACATTACACTGGTGCTGTGGGAACTGCACTGGCTGCTGGTTCAGTGGCGGATCACCTTTAAAGTCGGTTTACTGACTTACAAAGCCCTACACAGTTTGGGCCCTGACTACCCGAAAGAGCTTCTGGTCCCTTACCTCCCAGAGCGACCGCTCCGCTTGGCCAACGAGGGGTTGCTGGAGATTTCAAGGGTAGTTTTAAAATCTTCTGGCGCCCGGGCTTTTGTGTTCGTGGCACCGACTGTCTGGAATTCTCTACCCTGTTGGATTAGAGAGTGCATGACTGTGGGAGGTTTTAAACAAGCACTGAAATCCTTTTTGTGGATTAAGGCATTTGGGGATGGTGCTGACATGGTTTGAGGTTATTTATATTACTGATTTTATTATGATGTTTTACTCTGTTTTGTTTTTAACTATGTTCTGCGCCTTGATTTTTGAAAGGCTCACTATAAATAAAGATTATTATTATTATTATTATTCAAATAACCTCCTCCAGGAGGGCAACTCGGGGACATCGGCTGTTAATGTTGCATGGTTTTGCTCTGTGATATTGTTTCTATGACATATTGACCCAGTACAGGGCCAACACGACTCACCTCCATGTCACAGCTTTTCCCTTCAAGGTGCCCACAACTTGAGATTCTTCTCTTTGCAGGGGCTGACTCCCCAAGCTGGTCTTTAGCCAGGATGGACAGCAACAGCACAGGGTCATAATGTCACACAACACAATGCCACAGCAATATACTGCTCTGCAAATACAGCATGATATATTGCTAGTGCCATTTCCCCCCACACACCCCATTATGGGTGCTCACCCTGAACTCCCCAACTAAAATAATCAACTCCGGGGGGGGGGTTGTACACTTAAATTGCATGAAGAGTGAAATAAAGAACATTCCATGCATCTGAGACTGGGATTCGATACCCAGTCCACAGATGCACCACCTCCATTGCTGCCTGTGGCTCATCCTATTGAGCCATGGCAGCTTCTCGGTGGACCCTCCTCCCAGCAGATGACTTATCCTCTGTGAGGGAACAGAAACAGGGTGCACAACCACACATAGACCGTTTAGCGGTTTTGCACCCTGTCACTATTCCTGCCCATGCTGTCTCTGTTGCATGGTTTTGACGTGCGCCGTTCTACACATGGTGAATTGACCTGGCAAGGGTGGCAACTCACAGCAGCAATCTCTAGGGTCTTCTGTGATACAGGCCCAGCAAATGCAGTTCAGTCTCTTGAGTAGTTCAAATGGCACACACAGCTTAACAAGTCTGGAGCTGGAAATCCTTGCTGCAGAAGGCAGGAAATATTTTGAACAGGTCTCCCCTTTTTATAATGGCAGGAGTTCTGTTCAACATTTGGAGGCTCTATACCTAGATCCGCTAATGCTGCACAAGGACTGATAAAGAAACCCCTCATTCTTAGCTCTGACCAGACACAAAATAAAAAAAAAACAACAACAAATTTACAAGGGAAGGGGAGGTCATGGGAAAAAAAAAAAGGAAACAACCGGCAATAATGAAATGCAATTTAAACCATCCAATCCTTTCTCCATCTTTTATTCTTTCATCTCCCAATTTATCCCTCCCTTTCATTACTTTCTATTCCTATATCTTACTCCCCTTCCCCATTCTCCTCTCTTCTTACCCCTTCCCTGCATACCGCCTCTGCCCACCGCAGCTCTCACAATCCCAGCTGTTGCAAAAACATATTAAATCAGATTTCTGTGTTTTTAAGATTCATTCTCTTTAATCCAAATTTCCTCCTGGCAATCAGATTACTCATGTTTGAGTCCTTAGAAACAGCTCAACGTCCTTGGGATTTGAAAATTTATGAGCTTTGCTATGCATGTGAAATCTAATTAGGACTGGATAGAGGAAAGTGTAATGCACTTCCTGTTGTTGCAAAATATCTTTTACTTTATCAAAAGATCTCCTTGTTTGTAATGTAGCACATGAAAGATCAGGATAAGCTGAAAATGTTAACTTTTCAAAAGTCAACCCTCTATTTATTCATGCCTGTTGAAGGATTAACTCTCGGTCTTGATAGTAGTGGGGTTTAATGTATACAGCTTGAGAGTTCTAATCCTTATTTAAAAAGGGCTGCTGTTTAGGGCCTCGATGTGCTCTGTCCAAAATTATCCATTCTTCAGGATATTTTCTGACAGTAGCCACTGTAACTAATTTTTCAAAAAAGGGGAGGGGTCTCCCCCAGTCCATCTGGTATCCCAATTAATTTAACATTAGCGCATCTTGATCTATTCTTGAAGTCTGCTACTTTATTCTTTAATTCAATAAGATCTTTCTCAAGTTGTTGTTGTTGAAGGATTGTGGGACTGAGTTTGTCTTCAATAGCACTAATCCATTCTTCATCTTCATTAGTACATAGTTTTAAGGAGCTTAGCTGTACTTGTATAGTGGGTAACATGACTAACATATCTGAAATAGCAGATGCAATAGCCTGATTTAATTTAATTTTTAACCTCTGCTTGAAATAGTTTAAACAGTTCTTTTGTAACTGAATCCTTATCAGAACCTTCTGTGATGCTGTTTTCTTGACAGTTTACATTTTTATCCTCCATACGATTGATACTGGGAGCAAATTGGGCTACAATTCCACTACATGTATTGCCCATCCTCCCACATTGCTGCATTTGTAAGTCACTCTCATTTAGTGGTGTCATACTATCAAAAATATCACTTTACCTTGTGAGCAAGTTGATAAGGAGGAAGAGCTAATCTGTTCCTGCATGTGGCTTTGTGCAGCACCAGCAAATTCAAGTTGCTCCATGCTTTCCAGGTCATCCACTGAAGTATAGCCCATTTCTTCGGTTTCCAAGGTCACAGTGCTAAGCAGAGGGATTGAGTGTGGAGACTGGAGAAGAGGAGAGAGAGGTTTACCCGCTAAGATGATGTTTGGTGAAAAAAAGGTATTTACTTTTTGTTGCTGCAGATGAGTTCTACTAGTCATGCTTGTTTTAGCTCATTCTGTGGTGGTCACTTCAAGGTTAGCAGATGATTTATTACACTTTTTCTTTTTACAGTGTTGCTCCAGGAGTGTTCATTGTTTCTCTTTTATCTCCGTCGCAATCTCGGATATATTTTGTGCATTCTTGTAAAGCCCACAACTGGCACCTCTATTGAAGCCGACCAACTTAAACAAGTAAATGAGACAAGCTTAAATTAATACTTCAACTTTCTGCAGCAAACAACCATTCAAGCCATGAGCGTGGGGCTACACCCGACCCTACACCACTGCCATTGCAGAGCACTCGCGTATGATCCATCAGGACTGACCTTTTCTTAAATCTGTTGTAACAGTTCTTCTATTTCTGAGCCTAATCTACTCTTTACAATTTCTAGCCCATAAGGTTGGCCACCCCCTTCCCTTTCTTGACTATGTTATAGTGTTCTCTTTAATTTTCCTTTTCTCTCTCAGATCCTCGTACAGGGAGGTTATTGTGGTGACCTCCAAACATATGTAAAACAGGTTGTGTTTATCATTGTTGGATTTAGTATGTAATAGCACTATGTCATAAAATACCTTGATGTATATACTTTATGTTTATGAAACCTGTAAATGTTGAGAATACCATGGCACTATGTTTTTTTTTTTATAATGGTAAAAAGTACTAGGTGACTATTATAGAAATTAAGTTAGTTGTGCTATTTAAAATGTATGTAAATTGCTGTAAACTGGACAAGTCTGAAATTTCATGGTGGATTTGCATATATCCCATGATGCTTTGCATTATGGAAGTATGTATGATGTTGTATTTCTTTGAAACTTGATTTGTTGCCAATGCCCTTTACGGTAACCCTTTTTTCAGTGATTCTGCATTGAAGTTCTTTGTCTATAGCTTGTTTTTTTTCTGTTTGAACCCCCACTACCCAAGCAAACAAGACCCACATAGGGATGAAGGGTTTTCACTGAAAAGTGGTTAGATCAGAGATCAGTGTCAGTAGGTGCTGGCTAAGTGCAGAGAAAGGACCTACATAGTCTGTTGCTGCAAACTGATGTACTGAAGAAGTAATATGCCATTGCTGAAGGTTATTTCTGTATTTTTATTTTTTTTTTTAGTTTTTGTTGACCAGGTAAGTGCTGTAGGCAAATCCTGCCTATTTTCAGGCATGACCCGGGGGAGGGGGATACAGATGAATGCCCATTGACCTTGAACCAGATTAAGCTGTTGGTGGTATATTTTTTTAGTGAATGAGGGAAATTTGGCCAGGACACCGGGGAAACTCCCCTACTCTTTTTCGATAAGTGCCATGGGATCTTTAACATCCACCTGAACTACCACCAATCCAGGCAGATGGGACCTTGGTTTAACGTCTCATCCAAAAGACGGCACCTCAGAAGTGCAGCACCTCTCTCATGCTGCACTACAGTGTCAGTATTGGGATATTAACCCAAGTGCCAGATGTGGGAACTGAACCCACAGCCCTCTGATCTCCCAGCCTCAGAGGCGAGTGTGCTACCTACTGAACCACTGACACTGACAATAAACATCACACAGAGATTGTGTGTTGAACCTGAAATTCAGTGTCTGGTTCATCTGTTATCCCACAACCTCTGCACAGAATCAAACTGGAATCCTCCATCTCCTGATAGCAACACAGCGCCCCCTACCATCGAGTAGGGGAAATGTTATTGCAAATATAAAAAAGTACAAACTTTCAATACATAAAACAATAACATCCACAAAGAAAAAGGAATTTAAATGGGAGAAATAAAAATCAAATAACATAACAGAAGAATCAAATACATTTATAGTCTATTTTTAAATGATTTAAATATACTATGCATCCTTTCTTTCTTTGTCTATTGTCCCCTTATTTAAGTAATTGGAAAATCATTGTCTGTAAACCAAGGCATGTTTATCCATTTCCTTTGTACATCCTCTAAATTCCCCGACTTGGATTCTTTCTCGTATATTTTTTTAACATCATATCTAACTTTCTGTGCCATATCCAAATATGTGCATTCTTTTTGTTGTAGAGTAAATAAACAACGGGACATCCAGATATGCCATTTTATAATAGATAGAACAGCTTGCATTTCCTCCATCTGGCTGGAAACACTCCATACATTAAAATATTATAGGACATCGCATAACAAACTAGTTCATTCCATATTTGTGATAAGTATAGCCAAAAGCCTTTGCATTGAAAAAATAAATGCTCTGTTGTTTTTATTTGCTGAATACAGCCCAATCTACTGCAATATTTCTCTGAGATCTGTTTATGCTTATGGTTTGCCTTGATGTTTAGTTTTTCATGGCAGCTTAACCAATGCATGTTCCATATCTCTTGTGGGACTCTTTTATTATTTAACCAATGTTTAAAGTCCATTACCATATTTGGAGGGCACTTTTCAAAAACACAATCCACTGAACAAACAGAATTTGCTAAGTGCTTATAAAGTTGTTTTCTCTGCATCATTCTCAGATGTTGACAAGGCAGGCCCCATTGTTTAATTCTAAGAAATATATCTCATAAATAATCAGGGATTATCGAGATTTTCTAATGGACTTTGGTGAATTTGTTTCCCATAACTGGATCCATGACTGGCATTTTGAGAATAATAATGATTCCCAGATTTTGTCTACTGGTATACGCAGTGGTTTAATATGTGTAGTCAGGAACATACTATTAAAAAATGGAATAGGGTTTACCATATCTAAACCTCCTTGCCTCTGGGGCAGATATAGTATGTTACATTTTATAGGATTTAATCTGCTGCCCCATACAGCTTGAAAAAAATAAGCTCAATAAGGATGTTTCCATCTTTCTAGAGGGAGGAAATAAGTAACTAATATATAAAAATACCAGTATTAAATACATTTTTATTAAATATACCCCTTTCTTTTTTCCAATTTTCCATCTATTCTAATTTGCTACTTTTTAGTTTTCTATTTGTAATTTCTGGGGCCAGTTCATTTCACTAAGGTTTCCATTCCCAAACTGAATACCTAAGATGATCAAAGGAGTGGTTTGTATATTGATTCCATGTATTTGGACCCTGTAATCTAGGGTGTAATTTAGATGTTACCCTGCACATTTAGTCAGATTTAAAGAGGCTCCTGAAATACTTCCGAATTTTGAACATAAATTGTTTCTACTACAGATTGTGTGTCTGCCACTAAAAGTGTCATATCATCTGCATATGCCATGATTCTAGGTGGAGTCAGTTCTATTCCTACTTTCAGGAGTTTGACCTGCATAGCCTAATTGATATGTCTCAGTAATGGGTCTATAAAAAATGGATACAAACCCAGGCTTAAAGAGCACCCCTGGCAAACCCCTCTCTTTAAAGGTATAATTGGTCATTTCCAACCATTTGTCCAAGGTGTCACTTTTGCATTTTTATACAGTCCTTTGATCCAGGACACCACCTATGTCAGGATATGATAATATTTTAAGCAGTCCCACAGGAAATCGTGGCTTATGGAATTGAATGCTTTCTGTTGATCTAGTGATACCATATATCCAGCAATTATTCCAAGCTTTCCTTTTTCTTTTGCTTCCCTTAGCATGGTAAGATGACCCTGATTATGCCTGTTTAGTACTGAGCATGTCTATGCTTCCAATACAATATATTCTGTAACTGAAAGGAGTCTTTATGCTATGATTTTAGTTAAAATTTGTATGTCTGAATTTAGAAGACATATGGGTCTCCAATTCTCTATGTTCGTTTTGTTCCCTTTTTTAAAGATATAATTCAGTGCTCCCATGTTCGTACAAAGGGGGACCTCCCCTCTGAACAGGATGGAATTGTATGTCTGTGTGAGTTCTTCCGCTAAGTGTTATATTAAGATTTTATAAATCTCATTGGGAATACCATCTATTCCTGGTGTTTTCCCTGAATTTAAAGCTTGTACAGCGTCTGTTACTTCTTGAATGCAAATTTGTTTGCTAAGATTCCTTAAGAGAGTTGATGGTATGTCTGGGATATCTAGTTCCCCCAGATATGAACATATTGTTGTAGTGTCTCTGGGAAGTGAGGTGAACATTTGTGTAGTATATTGTGAGAATATTTAATATTGAGGCTTTATCAATTTGTAGTGTTCCCTTATTATCTTGTAATCTGGATATTTCTGTTTTAGAGATTTTCCTACTACATGTTTCAAAGTGGCAGACCATGTCAGCAGTGCCCTGGGTTCCAAACCTTTGCTGAAAGTATAGTGTGTCTGCTTTTTGTTTATGAAAGGCCATTAAATCTTGTCAGACTGAATCAATTTCATTGGATACATTTTGAATGTTGTTGTAAGCTAAAGATAATAACTGTTGAAATGTTTGTCTGTTTTGTAGATATGTTAAATATGCTTGATTACTATTATGTTTGCTCATTCGTTTTAATAGGTATCTCAGTTCCGTTTTTGTATCTTCCCACCATTGTGTTGGGTCCTCGAACCTAATAAACACCGACTTTCTGGCTAGAAAAACCTGGTTTAATTCCTCTCCCTTGCCCATGTGTTGCAGTATGGATATATTGCATTTCCAGAAGCTAGGGCCTTTCTTAAAAAAATTGCGTATGTCCAATTACTGTAGATAAAAGGGCGTGATCGGAAAAAGCCATTGCTTCTATGAAGACAGAATGAATATTAGTATGTGCTGATACAAATATGTAATCGATTCTGGTGGCTAGCTTTCCCTTATAAAAGGTTGGGGTATGTATTTTAGTTTTAGCTACATAAGAGTCTATTAATCGTGCTGTTTGTACCACATTTAATAAACAATTTGAGTCACGGTAGAGTTTTTTGGTTTTTGCACATTTACCTATATAAAGCAAAGATAAAGTGCGATTGAAATCCCCTGCCGTCAGGATCATCATAGATGTGTACAAAAAAGTTTAATTAAGCAAATCTATTCTGGTTGTTTTACATTGGGAAGCATATACATTAGTCTGTACTGAGTGCTGCTAATTACAACATCCATAATTCATACTCTTTCCATACATAGATCATATAGTTTTAATACTGAGGTGTCAGGTACATTGAAAAGTATATCCACTCCTGAAGAAGTTTCCTGTCCTATGGATCAAAAAGAAAGACCTTTAAACCAATTTTTCTGTGCTGTCCTGATTTCTGACGACATATGAAAACATACAGCCTGTAAAAAGAAGATACCTCCCAGCATGGACATTAATACAGAAAATACATTTTTACATTTCTCCGCTTTCATAATACTGTTAACATTCACCATGTATAGGTGCAATAAGGATGACATTCAAGTATTTATTTGTATTTCCCTCTCCTTAACCCCACTGTTTTTTGTATGTTTTTTTTTTATTTTTGACTTTCTTTTCCTCCTTGTTCCTTTTATGGGAGTTTCATCACTTGCAGGCACCACCTCCTCCGCTATGGAGGTTACTGTAGAGGAGTCAGAATCGTCTCCATTTCCTGTGGAAATGTCCTGTAGAATGTTGAATTTGTTAGCTGTAGCTACTTCCACCCTCGAGGGTACATGTTTTCCCTGAAATCTTGTTTTCCTTTTCCCTAGTTCTGGGGGGGGGGAGGTGTGTTCACCTCAAGCTCAGTCTCCATCATTAGTACTCCACTGCTTGGTTATTCTTTGGTAGGTTGACTATCCGCATTTTGTATGCCATGTTGATTCTGAGGAGGAGGGGTTTGTGATTGCTCAGCCCCCTTTGATCTGGTGACTGTCATGGGAGGGGATGCTGGGGGTGATGTCTACTTCCTGTAAATTTTCTCCTTGTTTTTGTATTTTGTCTTTTTGTACTTGATGAACACAATTCCTTTGTAAGTCCCCATCTGCTGTTTCTGGCACATTATGGGCTGCCCACTGGCAGTTCTGAAAAGCATGGGCCATCATGCCACATAAGTTACATCTGAATTCGTTATTACAATGATTTTCCGAATGACCCATTTCTCCACAAAGATTACACTTAACCTGATCACACAGTTACTCAGGTGTGTCACTGATCTGCATCTGTAGCAAGCTCGAGGTTGCCCTTGATAAAATAATACTTCTCTGCCTCTTCCTATGAAAAAAGAATTTGTCAGATGTGATACTCCCATATCAGTCAATTTCAACAGGACAAGAACCTTCCATCCCCCCCATCCAGATATTCTCTGAGTCTATACCTGCCTCTGGATTTTTTAAATTGTATATCTCTGTTTCTGCCAAAGCATAAGATCGTGCATTCTCACTCCTTCATTTTGAAATAGAACTGTGATCCATTTTTGGGCTGGTTTAGTTAATGGTATTACTATAAATGGGGTCCATAGAGGAGTGATTTTTAGACTATTGTACCGACTCCAAAATTAGTCCAGACTAGATGCTGTTTGAAGCTTATATCAAATGTTGTCTCTCTGTACATGTGTATGAGAGCATAGATCTCATTTGCAAAGAATTTTAAAGAATCTTACAATAAAATCCTTGCCACATACTACCTATTTGGCATTTCAATCAATCCCCCCACATACAGAAGCTGCACCACGTTATGTCTCTTTGCAGGCATTATAGGTAACTTGAATAAAGATGCAAATTGTTTTTTCTGCATATGTAGATTTGTTAATGTAGGCCCTGAATTAGCTAATGCCTCTTTCTTTATGGTTGTATCTTCTACATTCTTATTGGGATGCGGGGATGCTGTATTTCCTTTAAAATGCAAGCTTGGGTTTTGTGTGAGACGAAATTCTGGGGGAACTTCTGGTTGGGGATTTCTATTCACTCTTTGAGGCATACTTGGCATTTCTGTAGGGGAGAGCCCAGATTTCCAGTTTCCAGTATTTGAATCTCTTTCCCAACCTGCTGCAAGTAATGCATTTTGTACAGACTAGTTGTCTTGATCTTGACACACAGTAGAGGGTCGTCCTAGGCTAAACTCTGTGGAGTTTGTTTGTACCATTCCAGATATTACTCCCACTTTTGTTCCATTTTAATTTTCTCTATTTTTAGAAATGTCAGAAGTCTTACCTGCAGGCCCTGCGAGGGCATTTTCTGCATGCGCTGCTTCTTGTAGTATCAACTCCGGCTGAACTACATCTGCTCATCTGGCAGTCGGCTCCTTTGATGGAACTGCATCATCAGGCTTCAGCTGGGCCTGTTTGACAGCTTTCTTGTCCCTGTCATCACGTATCTGTTGCAATCTCTGGTTTAGTTTCATTTTTGCGATGGCAAATCACCTTTTCTCGTCCTCCAATTGTGACTGTATTTGTTTTTCCAGGATCTGTTCTTCTTCAGTTCTGACATCTTGTTTGTCTTGTGTTGAAATATCCTTGTCAGACATATCTGATTCATTTCTAGAACTATTTAGATTACCTGGATTGTTTTCATGGTCTGTGTTATTAGTTGCTCCCTCTAAATTCGTTTTCCCTTTAGAAGTTCCAATTTTTTCATTGTGTTCTTCAATTTCTATAACTTCTTCCTGTTCAGCAGTACTCCCAGATGACATCTTGGTCCACTGTCAGGGGAACAGAGTCTCCCCCTACAGAAGAGATGGGGAATATTTTGACACACATAATCAAACCACACAGTGTACATCCAAAACAAAAACATTTCCTTAAATACATTATAGGTAAAAAAAAAAACACACACACAAACCAAAGAAAACACACCAACCCTCAACCCACCAATATCATCAATTATCAAAAATAAATACCCAATGACTCAAGATTTCCCTTCACCATATAATTACTTGAATTTTATAAATGCTGTAAACCCTCTCCACTACATAAACACTTTTGAACTAGGGTTATGACGTAGTTCATAGTCTAATATTTCCTGTAATCCTGTTTCAACTAGAACTCTAAAGGTATTGTACAGAACCAATTTTTATTGAAGTACCCACTGACATCTCACATGCCACAGATAGAATTTCAGCACTGTGAAAAAAAGTGTAAGAAACTAATATCAAACTTTTGTAAATGAGACAGGTATATGCCTAAAGTCAAAGTTTTATATGGTACGGTGGCCAGCCACTGTACACTCCATGCCTGTGCTAAACAAATCCATAAATTACTGGAATACATGCAAGAAATTAAGAAATGATTGCTATCTTCCATCACCGCTATGCAATCTAGGAAGGGGCAATATCGCTCCTCTAGGGCTTTATCTTTGTTATTCCCTCTAATCTGTAACCTGCCATATGCACAAAGCCAAATGATGTCCCACATTTTCAGGGGTATACATTTCTCATTTAGCAGGTGTAACACTTTACCATTCTCCTCTTCAGGGCAATATTTAAAAACAGGTTGTACCAGTACTAGGTCTGCCATGAGTTTCGAATAAAACTCAGAACAGGATAATTTCCCAGCCGTACCTATGTCTAAATGCCACTTCTTAACTTTCTGTATTGAGCTTTTGAATGAAGGGAACTTTAAATATTAGATTTCCTTGGGATGTCATCCCACCAGACCTGAAAGAAACCCTCAAGATTGTTGAGCAACCATTTATTAGTTAAAGCTGTGGATGGTTGTAGTGCAAGTTTAAAATTTTGAGAAAAGAAAAGAGAATGAAAAAACACTACCAGGTCTACCATTCCTAACCCACCCTTTTCCTTCTGCAAATAGGTGTAAGTTATTTTGATAGGGTTCAACCGGTTGCCCCATAGGAGTCGAAAGAAGAGGCTATAGATTTTAGTTTCTGCATTGGATGGTAGGGGACATATCATCCCTGTATACAGTAGTCCAGGAATGAGAAATTTCTTAATGATTGCAGCCCATTTTCATTTTGAGAGCTTCCTCCCCTTCCATTTATTGACCTTCATTTCACTCACCGAGAGGGCTGATTCCCAATTATAAGGACCTATATCACTCCCTGAAAAGTATAAACCTAAACTTTTTACTGGAGTAGTAACCAGGTTAATATTTTCTATGGGACTCACAGACCACTGTTCTAATCCCAGTCCAAACCCAACACATTTTTGGAGATTCAATTTTGCCCCAGAGACCGCTGAATATGAATTAATGTCTGAAAGCATTATTTTTACACCATCTCTTGCTTCTGCAAATAAGCAAATATCATCTGCGTATGCCAGAATGCATAATTCATCTTTAGGTTGAGACCCCTGAACTCCTATCACAGAAGTATTTTGTGTAATGTATTGTATTAGGAAATCCAATGAAAGGATATACAGAAGGGGTTTAATGTGCAATCCTGTCATACTCCTTCTGTGATATGAATGGTTTGTCCAATTTTCCCCATTACGATGGGGCTGAGGGATCCTGAAGAATATAACAACCATAACCATTTAACAAAGTCCGATGGAACTCCATAATGACTCAGGGAGGGTCCTAAATAAGAATTCATGATGCACTCTGTCAAAGGTTTTGCTGAGGTCCAAGATAAAAAATCTGAAATGGCTGTGTTCATTATAGTAATCAATCACTTCTCTAATTTGAATCAGGGTCTGTTGGATTTTTGGTCCAGGTAGCCTACATAATTGGGCACAGTGTAATTTAGTGGCAGCGTATCTTTTCAACCAAATATTTAAAATACTTGATAAGAGTTTGAAATCTGCATTTAAAAGAGTAATTGGCCTCCAGTTACTAATTTCTTTTCTATCCCCAGATTTATAAATAAAAATAACTAAACCTTTAGTAAACCAAAAAGGGATAAACTCATGTGTTAATAAATAATTAAATACCAGTGCTAAGCAAGGAGCTAGTTCAGCTGAGAAGGTGCGATATAAGTCAAAAGGCAGTCCATCTAACCCTGGAGAGGATCCAAGTTTCAATAGTGAGATGGCATACTGAACCTCCTCCACTGTTACCGACCCAATTACAGGTAGTGCTTTTGCTCTCTGTATGTCTGGTGTTATCTTAATTTGTGACAGGTACTGTGATATTTTATTAATTTCTGGAAAATCCAGGTTTTGAAAAGATTTCAGGTGCTTCACTACCACTTGGTATATTTCAGAGGGGTCAGAGGCCAAAATACCATGCTTGTTTCATAATTCCTGAAAAGGGGTGGCTTCCCTCTTATTCCTGCACATTTCAAAAGGATCTGATTGTGGTGATTTCTGGTACCCATATAGTAAGTTAGCTTTAATTGTTTGAGCCCTGTCATATTGGAATTTTTGCAATTCTGTTTTTAAACTAGAAATTTGGTCTGAGATATCATCTCTGGTATCATAAGCTAATTGAATTAACCTTTGCAGGCAAGCTCATAGCTTGGGATAGTGGAAAAATGAATATTCCACCTTTTGTTTCCCAACTTTTTGAAAGTATTTTGTCAAGTAAATCTTGGTGTCCCACCAGCAGTCCCCTAAAACCTCATACAAACAAGAACTGAAATTCTGGCTGCCAAAAGTCCTCTGATGGTCTCTTGGACCTTGAGGTCTTGAAGCACTGAGGAATTTAGCTTCCACCTATTATTTTTATATTGAGGGGGATGATGAATCTGAAAAGGTTCCGACCAAAAATAAATGATCCATAAATTCCAACAGAGTAGTGGACAATTTAATATTTTTTATGGTGTTTACTGGTAAATATTTAATCAATAACTGACCTTTGCTTCTCTCTCTGAAATGTAAAGGGTGGACCTGATGTCATAAATTCTGCACAATTTATCAAATCTGCAGTGTTGATACATTTTAGCAACATATTAGAATCACAATAAGTTTTCTTATCTTTCATGTTAGCTGTCTGGGCTAATAGGGTACAATTAAAGTTGCCCACCAAATACACAATTCTTGTGGTTACTAAAAAGGCTGACTAGCTGCCAACATTTTTACCCTGTCTGTTTTTGGTTGGTGGGGCATATACATTTATAAGTCTACTGGGCTGTGAGAACCAGATTCCATCCAGAATCAAGACCCTTCCTGGAATGAGATCCACCAATTTTGTTAATGCAAAATTGTAGCCAGTAAATAATATCCTGACCCCATCTGACCTGTCTAACCTAAAGGACCACAATGATGGTCCCCTTTGCCATTCAGATTTAAACAACTGCACTTGATTGGCTGACCATATCCATGTTTCTTGAATAAAAAAAAATCTAGATCAAAGTCATGCAGTGTTTGCAGCATGAGTAGTCTTCTCTTGCAATTGAGAATACTACAGACATTCAAAGAAGCTACAGTATGCATTTATAGGTTTTGTACAGTCCTTCATTTTTTCCATTTTTTCTTTTTCCCAGAATAACAATACTCCACTGTTATGAAAGAGTTCGCTGAGCCTGAATTTGACTCAGAATCTGCAGCATCTACATCCATGTCCCCCCATTTCTGGGACTTGAATACAGAAAAGGGGTTTTCCAAGGTGACATTAAAAGTTCCTGCTGTAGCCGAACTACTCCGAGTTGATCTTTGTCTTAAAGTCAGTGGACTTCCTGGTTGGTGAAATGGTAGCTATGGATCATCCAGTGAACCCTCTGAGTAGCTAACCAGGTTTAACAAATCCTTTTGTAGAGCTTTCTTTTCCTCAGATTGACCAGGTGGATCTTCGGGTATGGCCTTATTCGGCAGAAGCTCATCATCCAATAAATTGACAGTAGGTAGGTCTTGGTCTGTGGGTAGCCTGTCCTCCATAGGCCTTGTGTCCATGGGCTGGGTGACAGGTTGGTCATCCTCCTGCTCATCTTGTTCTGGTGGTGTTACATCCTGTGACTCCTGTCATTCCTCTTCAGGGTGTTGACTAGGGGGTGGAGGTTTTGCAGCCTGCTGGGCTTTCCAGATGAGCTCTTCAGGGTCCATTTTTTCAGTTTTGTTTTTTTGTGGCCCAGGGGCACTCATGGAACAGATGGCCTGATAGTTCACATAAGGAACATTTGATGTGGTTGACACACTGCCTGCTGATGTGTCCCATTTCCCACAGATCTCGCACAGTGGTATGTCACAAACGTGCAACAAATGGGTCTTAGAGCCACATTTGTAGGAAGCTCTAGGTTGCCCAGCATAAAAACATACCCACCTGTCCTTCCCAAGAAAAAAACAGTTGGGAATATGCACTATCCCCTCATCAGCTTGCATTAGCTTGACTTTGCATTTCCAGCCACCCATCCAAAAATCCTCCACATCTAGGACGGCTTTGGGGTAGTTAGTACAGTGCAGCACTGGTTTAGCCACTGGGTGATATCATCAACATGAACACCCTCATTACGGAACAGTATTGTCACATATTTTGTCAGTGGTTTGGTGAGTGGGCTTACTAGGAAGGGAGTCCAAAGTGGTGAGAACTTATGTTGATTATAATGGGACCAGAATAGCTCTAACAGTTGGGGGATCAAAAACTGATGTCGTAGTTGTCCTCACCTGATATGTTGATGAAGGCAAGTGGCTAGCCTTTGCTCTAGCCCACCCCACAGCATACTGTGAGTGTTCAAAATCAAACTCTTCAACATGAAAGAGGCAAGGTCTTTGGGCATTAAGTTAGTATGCCCTGCCAATACCTCTGGCCAACAGCACAAGTTTGCCGTATCTGACTTTTTACTCCTACATTCTAACTGCTCAGATACAGGAGTTAGCATGCTGTAAATTGCTTGTTTTCAGATTATAAAACTTGCTTATTATTAACAAAAACTGAGTAATAATTTAAATCCAAAACCTTCATTTCAAGTCTGCTGTAATTAAAACATACTAAATCATGCTGTACCCTCAAGGACTGGTGTTGAGATACCAGCTCGTTAACTTTTTTAGTAATTACTTCAGACTTATCTTCTCTAAGTTCCTTGTTTTCAAAACGTAAGGAATCAGTGTTACTAGCGAGAACACCATTTGTTTGAAAAACATTTTTCCTAAGTTTTGACTTTTTTGCGTTATCTCTTAAGGCATACAGGTCATGGCTGCTTCTCTCATTAAAGAGAGACTCATTTTCTAGATGGACAAATTGTGGTTCAGACAGTAGTGTCCTGCCGCGGTCACCATTACATTGTCTAAACACTCTTGGTGTGTAGGATAAATAATAAAATTAAAATAATAACAATACTAATACAGATTTTTGTGTCTCAGAGTCTGCCAAGAAACATTTGTAAACAAGCAAGGGGTACTAATAAAGTTTATTATGCTACTTACGCCAAGCATGCGACAGAGAAAATCACAAGAGCGATGGGTTTCTCACCATTCCAGAAGAATGTACTTAATTTTCAGAATTGCAAATCTTAGGTTCTATAAGATCTTGTTCTATGTCTCCCCACACTCCAGCTCTCTGCCCTTTTAGAGAAGAACTGGTAGCGTCTCGAGAGCTAGCAATAGGTTTGCAAACAATTATATACTATAGCTAACAGCATAGCAACAAAGATTACTACATAGTTACAGATATGAGAAACAATATGTATTGGTCCTAAGTCATTCTCCACCGGAGAATGACTTTGGAGACAGAATTACTAATGAGTATCATATGAGACAGAATATGCTTCCATTAGCATTATAGCTTAGACAAAAGAAATGCTGACAGTTCAAAACTACATACACATTTCTTACTTACGTACAATATAAAACATAAGACATAACAAAGTCCTTCTGTCTCTGTCGGCTTGCTTAGACAATGAGAACTGCTGACAGGGCAGTATTGCCCATGGCATATCTGCCTGCATGTAAAATACACATTACATATAATTATATGTGAATATAAGTATACAATAATTACTGATGATCCCTCTGAGTCATCTTATCAGTGATTGGGTAGATTATATATGGACTATAAGTGAAAGATAAACATAATCTAGATAACTGTATTATAGTGAGGTATAATAAAATCATGCATGACAATATTAGCATATCTTAGCAGCAAAGCACATTCCTAGCACTCATGCTTATATGATCTGTGCTCATATCTAAGTGCAAAATAGCAGTATTACAGTACAATAGACCAGGAATACAGTGTTAGGTGTATGCGTTAGGTGTATGTGAGGTGTATGTGGGATGATAGGGGGCATAACCCAGGTGTAACAAGATCTCAGCAGGAGTAAATTTTAATGAACCTTTCAGCAACTGTTTCCCCACATAATATCTATCAGGCCTTACCTCCAACCCCCCTTTATACCTGATGCAGACCACATTTCTTTGCGATGCAGCCTCTGTTTTTATGGAAAAAATCTGATTGTTTTTGTTTTCTTCTTTATTCTTATCTTTGTTAAGGGAGTCATCTGGTTCCTCCTTTTGGGGGCTTTTAATAGGTGCATGGTCTTGTTGATCCTTGTTGATCCTGTTGTGGCTGCTTTCTACTTGTATGCCCATGTATGGGGGATTTTTGTGGTGAAGATGGTCCTGAATGGGGTGGGGATTTCCACTCTGGACTGCCCTACAATAAGGGGATGGGATCCCAGTCTGGATCCGGGTACCACTGCCCTTATGGCCGAATTTCCAGCTTGCCCCTCCCAAGGCCTTTTCTGGGGTCCAGTCAGGGTCTCTGTTCCTTTCATTCATCACCTTTCTATTGTTTCTCCCATCCTGCTTGCTTATTTCTTTTTCCAGCCATCCCATTTCCGCTGTGTCTTTCACTTCCTGTTATCATTTCTGTCAAAGCCATTTGCTTGGAAGCTAAGGCAGAACCCAAAATAACATCTGCATCCTCTTTTTCTTTAGTACCAGGTGAAGTTATCCCTTCTGACACCCCCTGTCCTCCAGTTAACTTTACGTTCACTTTATCAGACAATTTCACCGTAAGGGAGCTTGGCTTAAGAACTCTGGCTGCTCATAAAGAGCTTGGTTGAAAAATGTCTGCCTTCCCCATAGTACCCAGATGTATAGAAGGCCCCACATCATTTACAGTCCCATTTCTATCCCTCATGTTTAAATCTGCAACAGGATTCTTTGCATTGAAAAAGAAAACAGTAGCATTGCCCTGTCAAATAAGGAGGTTTGATACGTGGTACCTGTATGAGAAGCAGCCATTGTGATTGGGATGTGCAACTCATCAACTCCAATGGTCGGCTGGAGTTCTGAGTGTCCTGCATCAGAGTCATTCTGTAAAACCTTCAAGGCAGCCTGTAAATCCACCTTCTCTCTTTCAATCTGACGTTACTTCATTTTCCAATTGAGATTTTAGCATCTGGGCCCTTGAAGCTGTATCTAGAATATTTGTCCCATTATCTGAATCAAAGAATGGTTTAAGATTGCTCAGCAGAACTGAAGCATCCAACTCACTTTGTTGATCACTTTCTAATTCTGTGCCAGTAATAAATCCTTCTGCATCCTGAAAAACTTCTTCAGCCTCTAGAGAAATAAGAGCAGAGGAGAAGGCCGTCTCCTCAGTGCTTTCCACATCCTGTTGCAGATTTAAACATGAGGGATAGAAATGGGACTGTAAATGATGTGGGGCCTTCTATACATCTGGGTACTATGGGGGAAGGCAGACATTTTTCAACCAAGCTCTTTATGAGCAGCCAGAGTTCTTAAGCCAAGCTCCCTTACGGTGAAGTTGGTCAACTGGGTGGCAAACTGGTTGACTGGCAGAAAACAGAGAGTGGTGGTAAATGGTATACAGTCAGAAGAGATGCAAGTCACAAGTGGGGTACCTCAGGGATCAGTCCTGGGGCCAGTCCTATTCAACATCTTCATTAGTGACCTAGCAGATGGACTAGAGGGTAAGGCTTGTCTGTTTGCAGATGACACCAAGATCTGCAACAGAGTAGATGATCCAGATGGGGTGGGCAGAATGAGAAGAGATCTGGATAAACTAGCAGAATGGTCAGAAGAGTGGCAACTGGGATTTAATGCAAAGAAGTGCAAAATCATGCACATAGGAAGAGAAACCCTGAAGCCACTTATAGGCTGGGAGGAGTTGCTAGCAGTCACAAAGGAAGAAAGAGACTTGGGCATCATCATCACTGATGACCTGAAATCATCAAGCAGACCTCTAAAGCAGTAGGTAAGCTAGGGGGTGTTAGGTGTATTAGTAGGGTATCACAAGTCGTAAGAGGAGGTAATAATCCCTCTGTACAAGACATTGGTTAGGCCCCATCTGGAGTACTGCATGCAGTATTGGAGGCCACACCTTCACAAGGACATTAACCAAATTGAGGCAGTCCAGAGAAGGGCAACAAAATGGTGCAGGGACTGCATCAGAAGACATATGAGGACAGATTAACGGAGCTCAATATGTATACCCTTGAGCAAAGGAGGAGAGAGGTGATATGATCGAGACATTTAAACACCTTAAGGGCATAAACAAGGTGAAAGAGTCTAACATGTTTAAATATAAGAAAATAGCAGGACAAGAGGACACAGCATGAGATTAGAGGGAGGCCGATTAAGGGGAATGAGGAAATTCTTTTTCACAGAAAGGGTGGTAGATGCATGGAATGGCTTACCACAAGAAGTAGTGGCTATGAATACAGTGCAGGGCTTCAAACAGGCATGGGATAGGCATAAGGGAGCAATACAAATGACTATGAATAGATAGGTCACTGACATAGCAAAGGCCGATGGCACATTTATAAGGTAGAAAAAGAAATGGGCAGACTGGATGGGCCTTGCGGTCCTTATCTGCCGTCAACTTCTATGTTTCTATGTTTCTATGTTTCATCCATCCTGGTCTGTGACTCAGGAGAACTGGCTATCTGCTCACACTCTGCTCACAGGAAGTCAAGCCCCCTGCAGGCAGAGTAGGAGAGTTTTTATTGAGATAAATACAGTACATACAACATAACTCAGCAAATATTGCAGATCCTCAGGAACTCATTAACAAGACAAATCCATTATAATTCAAAAAATAATTTGATAATACATGCCACAATTTCATAATACATGCTAATTATCTTACTTATACTTAATGATATGTAAAAATCCTTTCCACCTTTCAGTACTTTACATGAATTAAACATTTGGACCTATTTTAAATATACCTTTTGCAGTTCGTTTGTTACTAGTTTGCTATACCCCTCGTATGGAACTCTTTTCTGATGGATAACCCTTTGACATTGAGCCTGCCATAAATAGAATCTAACACATCCAACAAATACCCCAAGAGTACTAGAATTAAGATAGATAAGACTCTGGAGATAATTACCTATAACTAAAGTGTCATAGTTTAAGCTAGCAAGCTGAGGAAAATTCCATTTTTATGCTAGATACACCCATGGTTGTTTCATATAAGAGCAGCGTAATAGGAAATGTTCCATAGTTTCTTCCAAATTCATACAATCCAGGTAAGGGAACTTCTTTCCTCTTTCACATTATATTTTGCTGTACCTCTTACATTTATTCTGCCATACATAATTAGCCATTGTGTTTCCCACATAAAAGCAGGAAGTCTGGGATTATTTAGTTGCTTTAATATGTAGGAGTTATGAGCCGTGGGACAATTCTTAAAACTAGCTTCTGCAGGGTAAATTGAACTCAAAATTACCTTATATTTAACTGAATGGGAAACAATGGTCTGCTTAGAAATCTGCCATTTATACAGCTTTTGCACTGCAGGTTTAAAATATACAGGAGTATGTATATGAGGATTTAGTTTTGGTGCCAAATTCTGTCACACTTTGAAATACCAACCCTAGGCTATATCCATCCAATTACGTTCTCTGCTTTATGGCCTTAAAAGCAGATTTTTAATGGATTGTGTAAAAAAATGACAGTGGAAAAAAACAATAGGGTCAATCATACCCAGTCCTCATTTTACAGTATCCAGATAAGTATAACATCTTTTAACTGTATTTAACCTATTACCCCACAATAACTGAAAAACAAACAACTATATAGTCTAGTCTCAAATTTAGTTGGTAAGGGAAAAATCATTGCCACATATTGTAAAACTGGGACTTTAAACTGTTTTAGAATATGAACACATTTACCTTAAGAAATTTTATAGAAATTATTTTTTTCCACTCTTAGCAATAGAGAGTCCCAATTACTTTCTGGTAGATTTTGCGGGCTGAAGGTAATACTTAGGATGCATAAGGGATCAGAATATATCCTAATATTCTGAAAAACTATCTCTGACTGACCACCTGCTTCAATAATTAAACCCTTAGTTTTACAAAAATTGAATTTAGCATTTGATGCTGCTGCAAAACAATCAAATTCACATAGGAATACCTGCATTTGCTCAAAATTACGAAAATCAGACATATATCATCTGCATAAGCTTGTATACATGAATGAGAATCAGAATGTGTGCCTTTAATTCCTCTCCACTTAGGAGTTATAGCCAAAGATTTAATTAGAGGTTCTAGGTTAAAAACATACAAAAGGGGACTTAAAGGACATATCTGATGAACTTCTAATTTTAAATGAATCCTTTGGTTTGAATCCCTTTAATAAAGGGATACACAGTAGCCGAGGAGTACAACAATTTGATAATATTAATGATCGTCTGTGGTATACCAAAGAAGTGTAACACCTAAAATAAATAGGTATGATCCACCCTATCAAAGGTTTCTTTAGGTCTGCTGTTATTAGATAACCTGTTTTACCTTCTAATGCTAAATGTTCTATAACATTTCTGAGGATCATAAGTGCAGACTGTATTCTCTGATTTGGTAAACCACAATATTGATACAGTGAAATAATTTTCTCTGCATAAACTTTAATTCTATTATTTAACAACATTGTAAACATTTTATAATCAGAATTCAAAGTGTTACAGGCCTCCAGTTTTTAATGTCTCCTTTATCACCAGATTTATAGATATGAATAATTAATCCATCTAGGAAGGTTGGAGACATCACCCCTCCCATCATAATATATTGAAACACTAGGAATAAAAAAGCTGAAAATTAAGTTTTAAAAGCTTGATATAATGCATTAGGAAGTCCATCTAGTCCTGGGGGAGACTCCCTCCTTCAAATTCGGAATCGTAGCTGCAATATCTGATTCAGAAAATGGACCCAGTAATTCCCTAGCTTCATTTAGTAGTAAAGGGGAAGAAATAGAATCTAAATACTCTCTAACATTAGCTTGTTCACTAGGGGAGGCAGGATACAGTGATTCATAGTGAGATTTGATGACAGAACTCATATCCTTCTCAGTTACCACTTTTCTACCATCCAACTCCAAATAATTCATTAAGATTGATTCCTTAAATGATCTACAGATTTCAAATGGGTCCCCCAATTTAAATTTTTGGGTCTGATGAGTAAATAAGGCTTGAAGAGTTTTTGCTTGATCATATTGAACATGTTTCATTTGAACTTTAATATTTTCAATTTGATCTGAGTAATCCAACGGAGAGGTATTTGCCACAGTAACTAATTTCTATAAATGCAGTCTTAACTTGAAGTATGCGAAAAAATTATTATTTTTCTGTTGTGAACCATATTTCCAAAACCATCTACTCAGATCTGTTTTGGTCTCTAACCACCAAACCCCCCAAATCAGAATACATAAAAGCTACTGATAACCGTGCCTTCAAAAGGCTTACCACCACATTTTTAACATAATTATCACTAAGAATGGAAGTGTTAAGTTTCCATCTCAGTTTTCTTTTAGGCACAGAATTCGAAGCCCCAAAGGAATAAATTAAAAATGAATGATCAGAAAATTCTACAGGGACTGTTTGAAATTGCCCTATAGGGACACCAGAGGAGATAAACAAATAATCAATTGTTGAACGCAATTTCCCTTTCATAAAGGTAAAACTGGGTCCAAAACTGCTATACTTTAAGCAATTTGAAAGTCCGGCCAATTTAATAATTGAATCTAAAGCATGAGAATTGCAGTACATTTTCTTTCTAGTTTGTCCTTTTAAAATCAGACTACAGTTAAAATCGCCACCCCAAAAAATCTGATAAGAAGTCACTAAATATGGTTGAACAGCTTTCAGGCAATTTATGATTTCAGCTTTAGTTTGTGGATTACCGATATTGATAAATCTACACATCATATTATCCCATTTCCCATCTAAGATTAAAACCTTTCCTGGAATCAGGTCTATTAGTTTATCCAGTGTAAAAAAAAAGGAATTGAACAAAATACCCATTCCATCTGCCTTATCCCTACCAAACAACCCATAAGAGGGTCCCCAAGGCCAATCACTTTTAAAAGAAGCAATTTGTTTTATGGAATACATCTAAGTTTCCTGCAGAAAGCATACACAAATATTATCATCATGAACCATTTGGAATAGTGCCTGTCTTTTGATAGAGTTCAGAATACTATGCGTATTCAACAATCCACATTTTTGAACCATCATTTACTATTACTTCTGCCTAACTGACAAACTGTTTTTTCCTCTTCTTTTTCTTCTTCCCCTTTATATTCTTCTGCAGTTAACCCCATGGGATCCTGTACTGATACCTGAGAATCCATTATCCATTATGCCCATTTCAGAGTCACCCCAATTAGTGAATAATACAGCATAGGAATTCTGAGTCTCAGTGCTTGTGTTGGAAGGGGAAGATTTAGATCTCTGGTTTCGAGAGGATCTTCTTGGAGGCAAAAGTGATAGGGGGACACTCTCTACTTCTGATTTTTCTGTATTGTCCGAATCCTTGTAGCACACTGGCACTAAAGGTACTGGAGTAAAAGGACCTTCCTCCAGATCCCCTTGTTTATCCAGGCCACTGTCTCTAGCCTTAGGGCCTGTATCTACAAGCTCTACCACTGTGAGGGTTGGGGGTGGTTAGTAGGCAGACACTCAGTATCAGCCTGCAGTTGCAGTGGAACAATATTATCAGCAGGAATACTGCTTTCTCATCTGTTTAGAGAGATAATTTTGGCAAAAAAATTCATTTTTACAGTTTTTGTATTAATTATTGGACAGTACTGCATTTTAACAGTTTAAAGTTAGTTTATCTGAAACCTATGCCCCTTGTGTGTGTGAGGGGGTGTCTTTCTCTCTCCCTCTCTCTCTCTCTCTCTCCCCTAGCCTGTTATCTGATTTCTGTACTTTTTGAACATCCAGCAACCCCATTCTCTCAGTATTTTAACTCCAAGCTCCCTTTCTACTTCCAGCATTGGAACCACACCCTGTGCTGATTGGAGATCCTGTCATGTTCTCCACTCACAAAAGAAGGCACGCTGAACCCAGACCACTCAGACTGCGCTAGACCCTACAGCCCTCTTTTTCTTTTAGCCCATTCAGAACTTGTCGACTTTTTACTTGGGTTCTTCTTCTGATTCTGTGAACCTCCTCAACCTGTTTAATATCTGATTTACTTGTGTAACCCTCTGTTTTTGTGTCCATTGTCCCATTAGCAAGTTATATTCTACTGCCACTAGAGGGACATAATCTTTATCTAAGCAATCCCTGGCTGCGGTTCATACAGATAACTTCCTAAATTACAGCTCCCACCTCCATCTGACCAGCCCCCCTCCTCTGCACCCCCTGCTTACAAATTTTTTGCCTTCCTAGATCAATTATTCACTAATTTCTCTGCATTATGAACAATGCTTCCCCCTTGTTCTGTTCATATCCCTCTCTTTACCACCTCCTCTTGCTCTCTATTCACCTTTTCCTAATAACTTTCCCAACCCCATCAGTTACGATCTCCAATCCCCTACCCCCATCCATGCTATCACTCCCTCCTTGCCATTTGAAATATGGTCTCACTCTACCACTACTCCTCATGTGGCTTTGATAACAGTGTCCACTTTTTCTGCAGTACTCCACCTTCTTGTTACTCACTCATCCACTCCCTTCTACTCAAAACTCCCAACCTCCTTGACAGCACCTTCAAAATCAGCAAAGCTCCACTTTCTCATACTCACCCTCCTCTTGCTCTCTGCCAGGAATATCCACCCCAGCCCAGGCCCTATTGCCCCTTGCTGCTTTGGTGCCTCCTCCTCTACTACATCCCCCCTGATCTCTTCTCTCAGCCCTCCCAAAGGGCTTAAAGATCCTGCATCTAAACACCTGCAGCTTGTTGCAAAAAATAGATCAGATTCAGACCATGGTGTGCACTCTAAAACCAGACATTCTAATCTTCTCAGAAACTTGGCTAAAGAGCAGTATCCCTGACCACTTAGTTTCCATTCCTGGCTACTCACTACTAAGGCAAGATTGTGCTGGCAGGAGGGGTGGTGGTGTGGCCATTTATGGCCTAGCCACCATCCAATATTCTATCGTCTACTCATCCTTAAATCCTAAGACCCATGATGCCTAGCTGTCCATGTGACCCTCCCCTTCACTCTCCCAATCTTCACAGCTGGCATATACTGCCGCCTAAATGTCCATCCTTCGATCACGCTAGACCTCTTAACCTCCGTCACTTCCCTTGCTCACTTTGGGGAATTATTCATCCTAGGTGACTTCAATATAAAATGGAAGAGGCAGTATAGCACAGTGGTTTGAGGCTCTGAGCTGCAAACCTGGAGACCTGGGTTTGAATCCCACAGCCCCCACTTGCATACTGTGTGACCCTGAGCAAGTCACTTAACTTCCTTGTGCTCCCAGGTCACACATGTAAACAAGCTTTCAGCTTAGTGTGTCTCTCATGGTTAAAAAAAATAAATAAATAAAATAAAACTATCAAAACTAAAAATGAAATTGGAGCCCTAAACCTCTCCCAACTGATCTCCGAATCCACCCACCTAAACCACAAGACACAGCAACACTCTCTACATGACTGGTCCCTTACCTCCCACCCCCACCGTGTCATCAGCTCTGGCATCCTCCCCGATGCTCTCAGTGACCATAACCCAATATTCATAGTTAGGAAAGTCCACAGACCTAAATTACCACACAAAACCATACAACTGCGCTCTTTCAAGTCTCTTAACCTCAAATCTCTCTTGAGTAACCTTGCAACTTTTGACTGGTCCCCCTAACCTCCTTCCTCTCAGTTGATAAGGCCCTTGCCTACTTCAAAGAAATCTTTCTTGTAAACTGAAATGCCTTTGCCCCACTCAAACAAACCAGGGTCAGAGATAACCACTTACCTTGGATAACCCCTGAACTTCTGGCCTGTCTCAGGGCTAGAGATTGAGCCTGGAAGCTTCATAAAGCTACCCAGCATCCTAGTGACCTTGCAAACTTCCACATTCTCAGAAACACTTGTACCAGGCTACAAGGTTAGCAAAGTCTGAATATTTCAAATCTGCCTTATCACCAACATAAATTTCCCTTCAAAGTTCTGGAAGGTGGTGCACACCCTATTTACCCCCTCATCTCACCCACCGCCCCAGTACTTAAAGTAAATAGCTCACTAGTGTCTGACCCACCAGCTGTAGCTGCAGAATTTAACTCCTACTATACCTCCTGCACCGCTGAACTACTGAAATCCCTCCTCTCCTACCCATCCTCCTCCCCACCCTCGACGGATTTGCCCCCTCCACCACCTTCCCACCTTCCCTTCTCTTTCACTACTGTAACCCCAAACAATGCCCTAAGTACCCTCCTCACCATCAACCCCTCTAAAGGTGCCTCCCCTGATAGCCTTGACCCAAACCTTTTCTACCTCTCAGCTACGGCCATTGCCTACCCCCTCTCAATAATTCTCATTCTCTACTGCCTCTGTCCCCTCTTCTTGGAAACACACTGTGGTCCTCTGTCTATGCAAAGGGGGTGACCCCTCATCCCCTGGCAACTATTGCCCCATTTCTCTCCTCCCTACCCTTGCCAAGCTTCAAGAACACATTTTCCTCTCCCAATTCACCTCTTTTCTATCTGATACCTCCTTTTTCACCCCTTTCCAGCCTGGTTTCAGGAAAAAACACTCAACCACCACCTCTCTCCTATGGCTCACAGACTCCATACTAACTGGGATGGACCATGGGCAAATTACGTCTGCCATTTTTGTCGACCTGGCCAAGGCCTTCGACACTGTCTCTCACTTCCTTCTCCTCAACTCACTCCCAGCAGCTGACCTATTTCCCTCCACCACAAACTGGTTCAAGGCCTACCTTATTGGTAGAACTCAATCAGTCAAGATCTTAGACGCCACTTTCCCGCCCCTCCTGATTAGCACTGGAGTCCCTCGGGGCTCGGTATTAGGGCCCCTCCTATTCTCCATCTTCTTAAATGACCTTCCCTCTGCTTGTTCCCCATCCTCTGCTATACATATGTATGCAGATGATACAGTCCTGTATGCAGCTGGCCCATGTCCTGTTGAGGGTACAACCAGCTTACAGCAAGACTTCAACAAGGTTCAGCTCTGGTTTGCTAACCATAAAGTTTTCCTCAACACCAAAAAGACTGTCTCCATGACCTTTGGCACAAGACAGAGACTCTCTATGCTTCCCTCCCTACCCACTTTTCATACCCTTGAGGGGACTTTACTTGAGGATACATCTTCCTTCAGGTACTTGGGTGTTTGGTTGGACCAACACCTAGACTTCTCTGGACATATTGATGCCATCCAGAAAAAAGTGTGCCCCAAGCTTGGTGCCCTTTCCAGGAACTATAGAAGCATCCCTCCTACGGCTAGGCATGAACTTGTTCAGAAGATGATATTGCCCATTTTTGACTACTGTGACATGTCTATGGTACTGCCACCAAGTCCTCCCTGGCTGGACTGGACACCTTATTCAATTCCTTCTGCCACTTTGCCCTGGATGCCCCCCCTTGCACCCATCACTGTAGTCTTTATCTTGCCCTATCCTTGCCCTCTCTTACAAACTGGTGACACTCCCACTGTGTTAAATTCACCTCCAAGCACTGGTTGGGTGAGCTCCCTTCCTACCTCACTCCCTCCTTTTTGACACCCCCTACCCTCCCATTCCCTTAGATCAACTGTCTCCAGTACTCTGGTTGTCCCCCACAGATCCACCCAAATCAGTCAATCCAGTTACTCTCACTGCCTCCCGAATATGTGGAATTCCCCCCCTCCAAAATCTGGCACTCATCCTCTGCCTACTCCATTAACTCTGCCCTCAATAATTACCTTGCACCTAGCTGCTCCTGCCATGTCCCTTCCTAATTCCCTCCCCTAAGCCCTAGACAAACCCTAACTCCCCACAGTCACCTTCTTTTTACCTGTGCACACCCACTCCCTTCTCCCCTTCCCCCAATTGCTCCCTCTTACTGGTCTCCTTTGATCTCTCACAGAATGTAAAGGATCCTGAATGCTCTCCATGGGTCCCTTTCCTGCTCCCCAAGGGCATTGTATCTCTCATCTACTTTCCCCTCACCATCTTAAAGGGGGTCTCTCTGGGACACTATTTTTCCCCCTTCTCTCTGGTTCCCCCAGTCCCCTTGCAGGGTTCTTCACATCCTGAAGGGGTCTCCAGGGGCAAGACTCTTCCCCTCCACACCTCACCCCTCCTCCCTTCCCCCTTTTCTTTCATGTAAGCACTTGTTTACTTATTAACCCAGCACTTATTTTTGTCCCCTCTTTCATTATGTTATGTGCAATACTGTTGTAACACTGTTTGTAACACCTGCCTTACAACTGTATGTTAATGTTGATCCTGTAACTCGAATGTATAATGTCTCATTCCAGTTGTACCCCTTCCCCCCAGGTCGCACCGAAAGACAAGAGATTTGTTGCTCAGTGTGCCTTCCTGGTGAAAAATTTAAATAAATAAATAAATAAAATACATGGGTCTCCTGAGCTTCCCAGGGCTTCCCTAAGTGGTAACACTGCCCTGTCTGTTTGCACCTGCACAATGACTAATCAGACTGCAATCCTGATTGCAGAGCCCCTATGTGCCAGTTTCCCCTCACAGTCCTCTCCCCTTCAGTTTCAGTATTTATTGGATAGTGAAAGGATGCATCATGAATATTAGACTTTTGAACCAGATAATCTAACAGCAGGTAATGCCTACCCAAACAAGCCTTATATTTAACCCATGTTATAAGTTTGTGACCAACAGACAAAGAGATGGAAGACATTCTCCACAGAGCCCTTTTAATTCTGCACCCCTTGCAGTTTGTATGCACAGTATGTGAACAATTCAAAACATAGCCTATTTAAAGCCAGGCTCACTTATTACTTATATTTTAATTTAGTGTCATTTAAATTTGTATTTATTTTTACAAGGCTGCAGCTAATAAGATGGTCAAGATGGTAACATGCTAACTATCCAGTATCACCATCATTGTCTTATTGTAACTAAGATAGCATTTTAGAAGGGCAGAGTAGGACTTTGCTCATTAGGAGTTTCCAAAACATGGCAGCGAAGCTCCCTGATGTGAGGTTCGTTATAACATGTGACCTGAGGATAGGGTGGGTGGGTACATGAAGAAAAGGGGAGATGGATTAGTAGTAAAACTATAAATAAAAAACAACACATTATACAAAGTTAAGTAACTAAATAATTGAACTAATAAACAAAGTTATGCAAAAAATTCAATAACTGAACTAGGAATAGGCAGATAAAACAGTGACTAGCATAATAGTCTGAAATCTGAAAACTTAAGGCTCCTTTTTAAATTAGTGCAAGATGAATAATTGTTAAATGATTTACAGGCCCTTTATGGACAGTGGCTGGAGGGAGTCTGCCGAACTTCATTAGTGTGTGCACAATATTTACATGATTACCACTGGACTTTACGATTTACAGATTGTGATCTGCAGTATCTCCTTGCAAGGTGTTTGCTAAACATTGGTGACACAACTACTTGTAAACGTCTAGCAAACTCTTGTGTTTCTTCCCTCACTATTCACCCTGTTCACCGCCATCACTTACCGATTAGTCTCATTGACTCCACTCCTATATATAATTTGGTCAAATTATTTTGCAAGTATAAATCAAACAAAACAAACCTAATTTTTGTATGGTATTTGTGAAAATTAGAAGTCTTTACTTGTTTTTGCACATAAAAAAAAAATCAACCAAAAATGGCCAGTTTCACACAGAAACTGGAATTTTCACTTGAAGATGCAAATTGTTTTGAACCCTGTTTTTCCGCTTGCTACCAGGTGACCGCTCCTTTGACTGGTCACTTCAGCACCATTACCTACCTTCTACATGCCTGGATTGGTGGTAGTTCAGTGGATGTTAAAGATCCCATGGCACTTATCGAAAAGAGTAGGGGAATTTCCCCGGTGTCCTGGCCAAATTTCCCTCATTCACTAAAAATACCAACAACGGCTTAATCTGGTTCAAGGTCAGTTGGCATTCATCTGTATCCCCCTCCCCCGGGTCGTGCCTGAAAATAGGCAGGATTTGTCTAGTGCACTTACCCTGTCAACAAAAACTAAATAAAAATAAATAAAATAAAAATAAAACATGATACTTACCCTTGCCTCCATGTTCCCTCATGACAGGGTTCCACCTGGGTAATGATCCAAGTCTCGGAGTCGGGTTCCTCACTGGCAGTGTGAGGCCTGCAAGATGTCGATGTTTATGTTGCTGTCTGGAGATTTTCTTTGATTTTTCCCCTTCCGCTCCTGTACCTTCCTCCTTCCTATGATGTGGGTCAGCAAATCACGGACTCATGTGATGCAGCACACACTGGGTGCATGCACCACACTTTGAAAGGGAGCAGGCTCTCTGGCTCACCACATGGGTCTGCTATATTGGTGGGTATCCACTGACCCTACCCCAGGTGAGCTCACACTACTGTTGACAGCACAATCCCAGCCATGACCAGTCCGATGCCAGCCTTCCAAGTTCACTACCAAACCCAGGCACCAGCACAAAAGCTTTTGTTTGCTGGTCCCACTGTTCTCCCCAGAGGAATATACTTAGCCCTGGGAGAACAACAGAACTGGAAAACATCTGATCAGGTTGTATAACATCTCTAACATGTACTGCAGGCTATTGAATATCCCACTGCTACAGCCCAACTCTGACATCAGCTGCAGGGGATTCTGGGGTTTGTAGTTACAGAAAATGTCAGCTTGCTAGACAGCAGAATCAGTTTGATGCACTCTACTATACTGCAGAAAACAGTAAGTAAAAAAAATGTTTTTGCACACAAAGGGCCTTGTTCATATAGTTGCCTGTATGTGCCAGTAGAGGCATGTACCAGGCCATGCAATTTTGTGCCTTATAGCCAGTCCCTGTGGGATGCATGGGGTCACTATGTATTTTCTCCTGGACAGGTCTTTGGCTGCCTGAGTGTGGCTGTATAGCTCAATGCCAGGGCAGGACCAGCCAGTGGGTCAGACATGGGCCAGACCATGGGCTTCCAACAGGAACCCCAACTGGACCCAACAGTGAATCCCCTGCTCTGCAGGAGCAGGGTATTATGGGACATGGTGGCCCACGTATGCTGTGCCATGTCCCAACTGCAGGCAACAAAAGTTACAGGTTTAGAGGCCAGTGCCCTGCAACCTGCAACCACTCCCTATCCCTCTGTGGCATTGAGGGGGCTGAGGTCCATGGTTTCAGGATGCCATTGTGCTCCATATCAGCAGATCAAGGGGTGCACAGCCATTATGGCAACCCTCTAGCTGGCATAATGGTAAGTCTGCATGACACTGCCCTGGCAGATCACAAATGGCATTGTGCATGTGGCCCTCCATGGGCATGCCCACTCACTGGCCCCCTGTATGAACCAGACTTGAAGTTACTTGGGATCCCATGTTCATGGTCCTGGGCAGAGGTGTGGAGCAGGTGTGTGCTGGTAATGTATCTGTGGGTGCCTGTTGGGCACCTGTAATGTGCATATCCTGGCCCTATGTGCCACATAAAAGGTGTTTAGTGCTGGGATACCATTAATGCATAGATCCCAAAGTGCAAATGAGACCAGCGCCACACCAGGGTGACTGCTCCCTTTCAACATTGATGAGCTGTGGATCACTGAATAAAATCTAGTTAGCATTTCATGAGGTTTATGTTTTTTAGATTTGGATAACTTTCAGCATCACAAACCATTCCTTTTGTAAGCATATTGAAGTGACAATATTTCTAATTAACAATTTAATCTGTCTAATATGTGCTTCAGAAAACAATATCAGACATATTGTGGAACATTGGGGATGTGTAGTATAACTCCGACAATTTCCCTACAAATTTTGTCAAAAACTGCTGCAGTTTGGGGAATTTGTTTTCTGCAATTTGCCTATGCCCTTTCCAGTGAGTTGGTTTGGAAATATTTTTTAAAGCTGGCACTGCAGTGGCAACTCACTAGGACCAGGTGAAACGTATCTTCCCCCAGTGGCATTGTGGCAAAACTCCAGTTTCCATTCCATGAAATTTTGCAAAATGCATGTGAGAATTTCATGAAATTTCACCAACATTTTTATTTCAGTTATTTCCATCTGATTTCAAAAGAATTTGTCCCATTGTGACAAATTTGGAATGATGACAGTACCAAGATCAGGTCCATAACAGAAGTGTACCAATTTGCAAATGTCTATCTTTAAAGGTGACTGAGTTATCAGTTCCAAACTTCGGAAAATGTAAAACTTTCCTTTCACAGTTATGTAAACTGCAGAATTTAAAGTCCCTATATAACTCTACACCTAGAGAACTGAGTATCACCAATGTTGTTAGGTTCATTGACCCTAAATATTAGTTTTTGAGGTCACCCCAATGGTTCAGCAGCAGAGTGTCATGCTCAGTGGCAGCTCTACACCAGGGCCCGCCAGGGCACGTGCCCCGTTAAAAAAATGCTGTGCCCCAGTTGGTTCAGAATCTCCCCCATAGTAATAATATATCAGTGCCCTGGCTGTCATCGGTTGTGCCCCAGCAGTGCCTTGGTAACCATTTGTGGCTAGAGCTGCTACTGGTCATACTTCCAATGCTGATGACCTGGAATCAGAAGTGAGCCTGGAAAGTCACATCAGGAGGTAGGCCATGGCCAAGACAGCTGGTGCTAGGCAGTACATCTCAGCTATGGAGGGTTGGTGGTGGGTTCCATCAACACAGGAAACCCCGTGGCTGAGCCAGGGAGCTTGCTCTTGCTGCAGAGGAAGTTGTGACAATGTGCGGCTGACAGAAGCACTGCCCCCCACCAGGGGAGGTGAGATCATAAAAATGTGTGAGAAAAAAATGGTAGCCAATTGAATGACTGCTGAGTTAAGCCTGATCTGGGTATACCCCTGTGAACAGGGTATATCCCTGAGAGATGAGCTGCTGGCTGGGAGAAAAACCAATATGGAGAAAAAAAGAGACTGTGCATGTCAACTGCCTAATTTCTTGCTCGAAGGCTGACCAATTTATAAGCAGCCAAATATTCCAAAATAACATCAGTAATTAAAATTGAATTTCATGAACTTTTATGAAATTATGGAATGCTGTGATACTTCTGTCGAAGCCATGTCTATACAGTGCTCCCTCCTTTTTCCACCCCGGTTTTATCCGCCACCCTCACTTACCATCAGTATGAGCTCCTGTTTCCTTTTCCAGAAATGTTATCTTCCCCTTTAACCGCCACCATCTATTATCTGCCACCCCCTTTTATCCACCAACATTTAGGATGTACGGAGGTTGGTGGATAAAAGAGGGAGCATTGTACATTTTGCCCAGTCATGCACTTGACTTGCCATTGTAGAGGAAGGTAAAGGCTGGGTAAAGAGGCACTAAGGCAGTATTCATAGGAGGCTCCATTGTAAAAGTATAGTGATGCCAATTGTCCGATCACTATCTTCAGTGACGAACCATGGAGAATAGTCATGGATATCACTGAGCACTAGCTTGTCTTCTTGCAATGCACCAGCTAACCACTAGAGCTCACTGACTTAGTGACTTGTGGTGGCACATACACATGCAGCATTGCTTCTGTACAGTGCCACCTACTGATTCTTTAACAACCCTGTAGATAATGTATATTTGTACTGTTTAAAAACAGTAACACCAAATGATGGCAAGCCTTACTACTATTTGTGACTTAGGCCATTGTGACAGAAGTATCTGGATATCTTTAGTCATGCTGGAACATGATGTTGGGCATCACTGTTACAGGAGTTTTGGAGGGGTATTGCAGGGCCATGATGCCAGTGCAGGTAAGGTGATTCATCCTGGAACATGATGCTGGGCATCTCTGTCACAGGAGTGTGGGAGGGGTATTGCAGGGCCACGATGCTAGTGCAGGTAAGGTGATTCATGATGGAGCATGATGCTGGGCATCACTGTCACAGGAGTGTGGGAGGGGTATTGCAGGGCCACGATGCTAGTGCAGGTAAGGTGATTCATGATGGAGCATGATGCTAGGCATCACTGTCACAGGAGTGTGGGAGGGGCATTGCAGGGCCAGGATGTCAGTGCAGGTAAGGTGATTCATGATGGAGAATGATGCTAGGCATCACTGTCACAGGAGTGTTGGAGGGGCATTGCAGGGCTATGGTGCTAGTGCAGGTAAGGTGATTCATGATGGAGCATGATGCTGGGCATCATTGTCACGGGAGTGTGGAAGGGGTATTGCAGGGTCATGATGTTAGTGCAGGTAAGGTGATTCATGATGGAGCATGATGCTAGGCATCACTGTCACAGGAGTGTTAGAGGGGTATTGCAGGGCCATGATGCTAGTGCAGGTAAGGTGATTCATGATGGAGCATGATGCTGGGAATCACTGTCACAGGAGTGTTGGAGGGGTACTGCAGGGCCATGTTGCTAGTGCAGGTAAGGTGAGTCATGATGATAAGTGCTTCATGAAAGTTAAATTCCACAAGTAGAATTCTACTGGTATTACCTGTCATGCATCAATGAATTTTTTGAGTTTTACCAATTAGTAATTTCTAAAGAACCCACAATGAATTTTAACCGACTAAACCACATGTATCCTGCTTAATCAGATTCCAGAACATATTTACTTTGGTATGTATGGCAAATCTTGAGTGTATACCTGCAGCAGCTGCGGAGCTACAGTATAAACATTCAAATATTTTAAAAATGGTCACAAAATGTAACAAATTAAATTGTGAAATTTTGAACTCAACTTACAAGCTACATAACCAACTACCCTTCTGTTTAGCAGGTTCTATGACTCTTCCAAGAAAGTATACATATAAATTGTCAATTATCTATTCCAAAGGTGGCTATATTGTAAGCATAGAAATATTTTTAGAAATGTTCACATGAATAATAAATGGCCAATCAAGGGGGAAGGATTGGCTCACTATGTGAGGGAAAACAAAAAAAAAACATGGAAATACAGGGGGAACAGGGAGAAGTAGAGGTACTGTGGGTCACCCTTGAGTCATAGAAGGGGGCCACTATTCACACAGAGGTAATCTACAGACTTCCAGAAAAGTTATGGGGGGGAGGCTGGATAACTGTATGATGGAAGAAATACAGAGGATGGCTAACAAGGAGCAGGTATTACTGGCAGGGGACTTCAATCTACAGGATGACTGGAGCTTCCCAGCTGTATCAACAGTTAAAAGTAGGGACATCCTAGAATCCCTGCAAGGGGGCATTCCTCAGGCAGCTACTTAAGGAACTGACTAATGGGGTGGGCAATACTGGACCTGGTATTGTCAAACAGGGACAGTGTTACTGACATCACAGTGGGGAGTCTCTTGGGGAACAGTGAACATCTTACGGTGTGGTTCAATATAAGAACTGGACCAGAATCAAACCACACTAAAACAAGGATCCTGTACTTCAGGAGGGCTGACTGTAAAAAAATGGGAGACTGCCTCAGGGAACCTCTAGCAGGGATAAGAATTCTGGGGGGAGTAGAGGAACAGTGGGGAAAAATAAAGGAGGCCATTGACAAGGCAACAAACCTGTGTCAGGCAGGTTAAAAAGGGCAAGAGAAAAAAGAGGCTGTTATGGTTCTCCAAGGAAGTAGCAGAAAAGTAAAGGCACAGAAGCAAACATTCAAAAGGTACAAGTCAACACAGATGGGAAAGGATAGGGAGGGCTACCAGGAGAAACAAAGGCAGGCATGGAAAGCTGTTAGAAGAGCAAAAACACAAACGGAGGAGAATATTGCTAAGTCAGTAAAAAAGGGGGATAAAACTTTCCTTAGGTACATAAGCAAAAGAGGAAGAACAAGGGAGGGATAGTAAGACTTCATTTATTTAGTTATTTATTTATTTATGATGTAGGATAATATCGTTTGAGAATAAGCTCATTACCTTGGTTTCACGTCATTACAAAAAACAAGACAATGCAGTATACTGTCTTAAGAACAAGCTCGTTACATAGGTTCCAAGACAGTGTAAAAGCAAGGCAGTACAGACATAATATAGATACAGTAAATTCAGTAATACAGTAAGTTCACTGAAAAAAAAACATAAGTGAAAAACAGGCTATAACAAATAGCTAAATGCATTCAATCAGAACTGTTAGCTAGGAATATGAGCAGACTGAGAGCAGGAAGTTATTTTCACAGGGCTCAATTAGGAAGACTGGAGGAGTCTAAACAAGGAGGGAAGAGAATAACAACAGAATTAAGTGCAGGTGAAGAGCTATGGGGAGGTATTTAGCTCAAGTAGAGCCTCGTTAACTAGCATGTAATAGGAAAAATAGAGTGAATATTCAGCTCAGAATAGGCCACGTCCGCACTGACATAACTGGCAGGAATGTTAGGTAGGAAAGAGACACAGGTGCTACATAGTACCCAGTCATGTTGGTGTGAGACCGAAGCCTTGTTAATCCATCATCCAGGATCTATTGAAAACATTCGCAGCTAGCTTGAACAACAAGGTATTTTCTGAGCTCCTGTTTGAAAGGGCCCCATCATGGTTTCTACGATCATAGTTGGTGGAAGAGTGTTAATCCATACAAACATGCAAAATTGCCAACAGAAACAGGCCTCATGGTCTATTGAGTCTGCTCGAATGTGCAGCTAGTCCCTCATCTCACAGCTGCCCCTCCCACCACCCCTTCCCAGTATCCCTTCCCCTTCCCCTGTCCTTACCCCTCTTGAAACTGCCCACTGTCTTACAGGACACTATATCATCTGGTAAGGTGTTCCATTAGTCCACCACTCTTTCTGTGAAAAAAATGCCTCCTCATCTCCCTCTTGAATCTTCCCCCATCCAATTTCAGTCCATGCCCTCTTGCGTCCCTCCCATTTCAGAGCTCAGTGGGCAAAAGCTCTTTGACCTAGGGAAGACTAAAAGGGGAAGAAGGGGTTTATGTGGAAGAGGGCCAGAAAAAAGCAGACATATTGAACAAGTACTTTTATTCAGTACTGTATTTACTAAGGAAAGGGTAGGTGAAGAGCCCAGATAGGGGTAAAGGGCATTAAAGTAAGGGTTATGGACATGAGCCATTTTACAGAAGACAGTCCTCAAGGAATTAGCACAACTAAAAGTGGACAAGGCAATGGGACCAGGCGGAGTTCACCCCAGGGTACTGAGGGAGCTTATGGAGGAGCTGACTGCACCTATGACAGCCCTGTTCAACCTATCACTAGATACAGGGGAGGTTCCAGAGGACTGGAGGAGGGTGGATGTGGTCCCACTTCACAAGAGTGGGAATCGGGAGGAGGCAGAAAATTGCAGACTTGTCAGTCTGAATTCAGTAGTGGGTAAAGTAATGAAATCACTACTGAAGGAAAGGATTCTGGAATTCCTTGAAAACGTGGATTACAGGATCGGAGGCAACATGGTTTCATAGGGGGAGGTCTTGCCAGACAAACCTGATTGAGTTCTTTGACTGGGTGACCAGGGAAGTGGATCAGGAAGGAGTGCTATATGTGGCCTACCCGGATTTCAGTAAGGCCTTCAACACCATTCCACATAGAAGACTGGTGAGCAAGCTGGGCAGCCTAGGAGCGTGGCCAAAAGTAATAATAGAAACATAAAATTGGTCATCAGATAAGGACCTGATGGCCTACCTAGGCTGCCCTATTTTCCCTACCTATAGTGTCACTGTAGACCCTACTTGGTCTCCAGTCTTCTCCCCCACCATCAAGATCCCTCAGTGTCTATCCCATGCTTTTTTTAGCCCTGTCGCCATTTCCGCCCCTACCATCTCCCCTGGTAAGCTGTTCCATGCATCCACCACTTTCTCTGTGAAGAAGTACTTCCTCACATTTCCTCTGAGCCTCCCCTTTCTAGCTTCATAGCATGACCCCTTGTCCTTGAGCATCTTTTTTTGTGAAAAAATGCTTCACTCCTGTTCCTTGTTTTTGCCTGTTAGGTATTTGAATGTCAGTCTCATATCCCCGCTTTCCTCCAGGAAGTACACCTTAAGTTCCTTGAGCCTTACCCCCATAGGGCTTTTGATGTAGGCCATGGACCATTTTAGTTGCCCTACTTTGTACTGCCTCCACTCTCTCTATGTTGTTACTGAGGTGGGGCCTCCAAACCTGTACACAGTACTCAGTGTGAAGCCTAACCAGTGATCTGTATAGGGATATTATTGCCTCCCTCCTTCTGCTGGTGATTCCCCTTCCAACCGAGCATCCTTACTGCCTTCCCCACTGCTGTCACACTGCTTCACTACCTTCAGGTCATCAGAAATGATCACCCCCAGGTCCCTTTCCTGCTTTGTAACTGTTAATGCCTCTTCTTCCAATTGGTATGTTGCTCCCCGGGTTCTTATGCCCCAAGTGCATTATTTTGCACATCGCTGCATTAAAACCCAGCTGCCAAGCCCTTGACCATTCTTCCAACTTTTCTAGATCACTTAGAATTTTTCCACTCCTCCAGGTGTGTCTACTCTGTTGCAGATTTTTGTGTCATCTGCAAACAGGCATACTTTCCCTTCCAGCCCTTATGGATATCACTGAAGACATTGATGAGGATTAGCCCTAGTACTGATCCCTGTGGTGCTCCACTGGTCACTTTGCCTACTCCAAAGTGACTGTCACATACCGCTACCCTCTGACTTCTATTTCCTAGCCAATTTTCCACCCATTTTACTATCGTAGGACCTACTCCTAGGCTTCCTAGCATGTTTAACAGCCTTCTATGTGGAACAGTGTCGAAGGCCTTGCTGAAATCCAGGTAGGCCATGTCCACTGCTCCCCCTTGATCCACTTCCTTGGTCACCCGATCAAAGAACTCGATCAGGTTTGTCTGGCAGGACCTCCCCCTGTGAACTCATGCTGCCTCTGATCCTGCAGGTTATTGGTAAAGAGGCATTCCCCAATTCTTTCCTTTAATAGTGTTTCCATTACCTTGCCTACCACTGACATCAGGCTGACTAGCCTGTAATTTCCTGCCTCCTCTCCATTTCCACTTTTGTGGAGTGGGACTACATTGGCCTTCCTCCAGTCCCCTGGTACCTCCCCTATTTTAATGACATGTTCAAAAGGGTTTTCAGAGGTGCAACTAGCTCCTCTTTCAGTTTCCTCAGTATCCCGGGATGCACCCAGTCTGACCCCATTGCTTAATGTCTACTTTTATCTTTGATAGTTCCCTAAGCACTCTTTCTTCTGTAAATGGTTTTGTGTCCACTTCCTGTTCCTTTATATCCTTTCCCTTTATCCTTGGCCTCTTTCCTTCACCCTCCTTTGTAAATACTGAACAGAAACAGTTGTTTAATAAATCAGCTTTTTGGAGGTCCTCTTCCGCTCTACACCCTCCTTCCCCTGTCAGTCTTACTACCCTCCCATCCTTCTTTTTTCACTTATGTATCTACAAAATGTTTTATTTTCCTTTGTCACTGACTTGGCAATACTTTCCTCCATCTGTGCCTTTGCACTTCTAACTGCTTTCCCTGCCTCCCTTTGTTTCTCTAGGCAACCCTCCCTATCCCCTCCTGTTTTTTTTTTGTATGTTCTAAATGCCTTTTTTTTGCTCTTACCTTTTCTGCTACTTCCTTAGAGAACCATAGTTGTCCCCTTTTTCTCTTGCCCTTGCTTACCTGCCTTACACAGAGGTTTCTATCTTGCTTAGTTCCCTCTTTCATTTTTGCCCACTTTTCCTCAACTCCCCCCAGTTTTCCTATCCCCCAAGGGCTTACCTCAGGCGTTCTCCCATTTACTTAAGATCTGCTCTCCTGAAATGCAGGACCCTCACTCTTGTGTGATTTGATTCTAACCCGGTCCTTACCTCAAACCACACAGTACGGTGGTCACTGTTTCTCAGGTGGTCCCCCACTCTGACATCAGTCACACTGTCCCCATTTGACAGCACTAAGTCCAGATTTTCCCCCCATGAGTGGGTTCCAACTCTAATTGCCTGAGGAACTCCCCTTGCATGGAGTCCAGGATGTACCTACTCCTGGTTGTAGCTACAGTGGGGAGATTCCAATCCACGTCTAGTAAATTGAAGTTTCCCACTATCAGAACCTCCCCCTTGTGAGCTATCTTCTGGATTGCTTCCACCATTTCCTTATCAACCTTTTCCCCTTGTGTTGGAGGTCTGCAGATCATGTCTGTTCTAATAGTATACCCTTTCCTTTTTTCTAGAGTGACCCACATTATCTCTTCACTTCCCTGCTCCCCCTGTACTTCTGTGGCTTTTATGTTATGCCTTCCATATAGATACACTGCTCCCCCATTTCTACCTACTCCATCCCGTCTGAACAGCATATATCCTGGAATGGCTACTTCCCAGCCCTGGTCTGCGTTGCACCAGGTCTCCTTGATGGTGACCAGGTCCAGATCTGCTTCCACCATGGTTGCCTCCAGTTCTGCAGCCTTGTTATTCAGACTTCTTGCATTTGCACACATGGCTTTCCAGACTATGCTGCCACCCTCTATCCATTTTCCTTTTTTCCCCCTCCCTTTTCCTGTCCACTATGTTTTTTAGTTTTATTCTTGCCTTATATTCCCTGACCTTCATTGTTGTTTACCCCTTGTCGGGTATTCTCTCCCTCCTTGCATTCTTTGTTTGTTTGTCTCTTGAGCTTGTGGGGAATGGCAGTGTTTGTTCTTCTGCCTCCCCGTTGACTAGTTTAAACGCTTACCATTGAAGCATTGAAACTGCTCCCTGAGGACCACAGTTCCCCCTCTGGATGGATACAGGCTATTCCTTTTATACAGGCCTTCATTCCTCCAGCTGGGGCCCCTTTCCCCAATTAAGCTGAACCCCTGCTCACTACACTATTCCTTTAGCCATGTGTTGAAGTCTGTGATGCGGTGTTCCCTAGCCTCTCCCTTGCCGAAGACAGGCAGCACCTTTGAGAAGGCCACAGAGCATGCTTCTTGCCAAAGACCCCTCCCCAACTCCCTAAATGCCTCCTGCACTGCCTCTAACCCTATCATACCCCTTGCCAGGTCATTTTTCCCTAGATGAACAATGACATCTAACTCCCACCTCCTTGCTACTACCCTGGTTTCATCAGGATCTGCTCTCCAGCCCTCTAAGCCATTCTAAGTGATCTCTGTAGGTACTTTACCTCCCTGTCTCCCTCACTTCCCAGCTCCAAATCTATCCCACAGATGATGTAGTCCACCACCAAGATTTGTTTCCTTCTCCTCTGGGGTCTTCTGCCACCCATCCTGTGGGTTGCCTTGTGAAGGATCCACTCAACACCTCCAGTCACTACATCAAGTGGCACTGTGGGACCTTCCCATTCCTCCAAGACTGTAGAGGAGTTCTGTAGTTGCACTGGCTGAGGGATGTTCCTCTCCCACCCCTCCCTCACCCTCTTCAAGCCTACCATACTCCATTCACTTCTTCTGGCTGGCATCCACCGAGGAAGTGACAGAAGACTTGGTGGTCCCCGAATCTGAACCAACTTGAACTGGAGACTGGCAGCCTCCTTCCTCAGCCCAGAAAGGTACCTGAAGATGGGGCAACATTGTAGCATCCAGAAGATCCTCCAGAAAACAGCTGCCCCACAGCCAAGGTCTAGGGTGGATGGACGGGTGGGAGGGCAATTTGTCTCCATGTTTATGTGCTTTAATTTTCTGCTGCCTCTCCTCTGACTCTGGCCCCACTTTTCATCTCCCACATCTGCTGCTTCTAAAAGCTCAAAATGGAGCTGGGGCACAGCTGACTCTGCTTTCATAGGTCACAGGCCCCTCCCAGTTAGCTATCTCAGTTAGCAGTTAAGTAATGGGGATGGGGAAGCTGTAGTGGTTTTCCCCTGTTCTTCTCCCAAATTTGCTGCTTCTAAAAAAATAGTAAAATGGGTTAGAAGTTAGCTAAGCAATAGGAGTCAGAGGATGGTGGTAAATGGGGTCCATTCTGGAAAAAGCCGGGTAACTAGTGGGATGCCAAAGGGGTCAATACTTTTCCCGGTCCTCTTCAATGTCTTTGTTAGCGACATTGTTGAAGGGCTGGAAGGGGAAGTATGCCTGTTCGCAGATGAAACAAAAATCTACAACAGACTGGACACATGGAGTGGGGGGTGGAAAAAATGAGGGAATATCTGAAAAAGCAGGAAAAATGGTCCAGGGAATAGCTGCTGGGTTTCAATGCATAAAAGTGCAAAATCATGCACTTGGGGCACAGAAACCCAGGACAATTTACCAGTTGACTAGGGAGATACTAGTAACTACAAAACAGGAAATGGACCTAGAGGTAATCCTTACTGATAACCTGAAGGTAGCCAAGCAGTGTGATAAGGCAGTGGAAGGACTAGCAGGATGGTCAGGTGCATAGGGAGGGGCATCACCAGCAAAAAGAGGGAGGTAGTGTTACCCCTGTATAGATCACTGGTAAGACCCCACCTTGAATACTGTGTCCAGTTCTGAAGGCCCCTCCTCTGGAAGGACATAGATAAGGTGCAGGTGGTACAATGGAGGGCTACCAAAATGGTGCAGGGCCTGCATCAAATGCCCCATGAGGAAAGACTCAAGAAATTAAATATGTACTCTCTACAGGAAAGGAGGGAAAGGGGGGATATGATAGAAACATTCAAATACCTCACAGGTATTAATAAGGTACAGGATGGTAGCATTTTCCCCTATAACAAGATGCCCCAGGACAAGGGGTCACGCTATGAAGCTGGAGGGAGGGAGGCTCAGAGGACATGTTAGGAAATATTTCTTCACAGAGAAGGTGGTGGATGACTGGAACAGCCTCCCAGCAGAGATGGTGGGTGCTAAAATGGTAACTGGATTCAGGCATGCATGGGATAGACACAAGGGGACCTTGAAGTAAGGCAAGGGGGGGGAGAGTGGAGATTAAGTAGGGTCTGTGGTGGCACAGTAAGTAGGGAATATAGGGCAGACTAGGTGGGACAAAAGGTCCTTATCTGCTGACAACTTCTATGTTTCTGTGTAACTGTAAACCCGTATATCTTTCCCATCACTCATCCAAATGTCATAAATCTTGGCATCCTTTTAGGACCTCTTACAAACTGTATACATGCGCCATGACAGATCTATAGCTATAAGACTGACTGAGGTATGACCAATTAAATACTTTTGAAAATTCCATGAATTTCACAAATTTAATGAAATTCATGGAATTCCATTAAACTTCTGTGAAATCAGAATTTCCTGTTCTCACCCAGTCCTACAACTCACATTGCATTGTTTTTCACCTCTGCTGAAGAGGAACTATTAAGAGTTGTTTTCAACCAAACTGGAAAGTCTCTACAAAGCTGCAATTATGACAGAAAACACTGAGTTGTAACTTTATGAAATTCTTCTTGCAAGGCTTTGTGTTGGATGCAGCACCCCTTATGCTACTCATTGAGAACTGCAAATGTGACAGATTGGCTGGACAGTTCAATGTGAATTGTACTGTAGTGCCTTGGACAGATGTTATAGTATAGGAGACTGTGAGGTGACATATGTCTGTTATTTGGGGCTTTAACAAACACTAATTTGTGGGACTGCTCACATCTAGAAATGAAAGAACAAGTACACAATAACTGGTCAGCACTCTACTCACTTATGGATGTGTCGTCAGCTGTGACTTTTTCATGGATGCCCTCCTGCAGATTCAGGATCTCCACTTCCCACTCACTACTAGGAGAGTGAGAAGGGGCTGTACCCACTGGATCTCAAAGGAACTCCTGGCCCTTATGAAAGTAGGGGACAGCAAGTGGTCTGACTACAAAAAGACAACCCCCACCCTTTGGAATGACTACAGGCGTTTGCGTAATCAATGCAAACAAATGGCCAAGCTAATGGCCAATTTTTTCCAAGGGCTACAGAGGGATAACCTTGGCAACCCCCATCAGTGCCGGGGTTCCATTAGTTCCCTACTCAAGCCATGAACCCAAAACCCTGTTATCCACCTGAGCCCTCCCGCTGGCCCAATGACTGATCCGTCAGAGGTTGCCCAGGCCTTCAACCTGAAATTCACAGACCTTTCTACTCACTTCAGTAAACTATCTACCCATCAACAAACTAGTCAAGGACCTTGCCTGGGTGGTCCACCCTTCCCTTTCTACTTCAGGGCCATTTCTCAAAAGGACACCACCAAATTCCTTAAAAGTCTCCCTGATTGGGGCAGCCTTGGCACTGACGGACTCTACCCCTCCCTGCTGAAGCTCATTTCCCCAGCCATCTCCAAACCCCTCACCTTCATTTCCAAACTGGCACTGTCCACCTCATCCATGCTGGACTCATGGAAGACTGCCAAGGTTGTACCTGTATTTAAATCTCGGGACCGCCTCTCCACCAATAGCTATAGGCCTATTTCCATCCTTCCCCACCTTAACAAGCTCCTTGAGAAAATTGTCCACCGCCAACTATCCGACCATATCGAGAAGTACAACCTCGTGCAGTCAACAACATGGTTTCTGCAAAAACCATAGCACCACAACTGCCCTGGCACACATTAGTGACCACGTCCTTAGGAATATGGACCAGGGAAGAGCCATAGGTGCCGTCTTTGTGGATCTGACCAAGGCCTTTGACCATGTCAACCACTTCCTCCTACATACCAAACTGCACCTGCTTGGTTGCTACTTTGAGATCTCCTTTGGTTTTGCAGCTACCTCTCAGGTCGCACCCAACTGGTGTACATCAGTTCTGCCATCTCCCCTGCCTTGCCTGTCTCTACTGGTGTCTCCCAGGGCTCCATCCTGGGTCCCCTACTATCTTCCATTTTTATCAGCTCCCTCCCCACAGACAGCCTCAACTGTGAAGCACTACTGTACGTGGACAATCTTGTCCTCTTCCACAGTGACAAGTCACTACCTAACATATCCTCTGTACCTTCCCAAAACTATGGATCTGCCTATAACTGGTCCTTGTCAAATCAGCTCCGGGTAAATGAAAAGAAAAACAAAACCATGTTTTTTGGGGCCCAATCCACACCTGGCTAATACCCTGACATCCAATTCCTCCCTCTCTGTTCATTCACCCAATGGTCCTGCCTTGCAGAATGTTCCTAATTTCAAGTACTTGAGCATAAACCTTGACCCTACCCTCTCCTTCACAGAGCACATCAACCTCATTATAAGCAGGGTTAACCAAAATCTTGGGGCCACCTATCGTCTAAAACATTACCTGACCCAGAGGCCCATCTAGCCATCATCCAAGGAAACTTGCTTCCCATAATCGACTACTGCTCCCCCATATACTCTTGCGTGTCCTCTGCCCTGCATGCTAGACTAATGTCAGTCTACAATAGCATCTGTCGCTTCACACTCCTGGCTCCATACTCAACCCGCCACCATGACTTCTACCAGTCACTAGGGTGGCTCCCACTACAAAGCCACTTTGACTCTTGGCTCTTGGCTGTATCATCAAAAACACTATTAGAGGAGGTGATGAGTCCTTATACTCATCCCTCCTCAAGGCCACGGCGTACCAGGTACCTCTATGAATCATCTGTTCTCCCCTTGAGGACCCTAGAGTATCCACCACTATGGGAGGTAAAGCCCTATCTGTCTTGGCGCCCTCACTGTGGCCCAGATCATGCCTGAAACTGGTCCATTGGATCTGTGCACTTACCCATTAACCAAAGACATAAATAAATAAATATGAGGTCACATGTTTTACAATTAAGTGGGGAAATGTGTCATACCTGAAAACGATTCTTTCGGTATAGCCAGAGGGTAGTGGCATTATGGAATTCACTCCTGAAGGTGGTAGTTGGAAGCACAACTATACCAGAGTTCAAGAACAGATTTGACGGACACTGTGTCAATAACAAAATTAAGGGGTACTTCAGTTAACTTACAGTGAGCAACATGGACATTTGTCTGCTATGCTCTGGATCAACCCATGAAACCTACGAAACCTATACCATGCTAAGCCTTGGTCACAGTCACTAACCATCATGCTAGTGGGGACAAACCCCACGTGCATTTGGCAAGTCATTTATATTGTGACAATGTCACACTGGGGACACAGTTGTGTATAATGCAACTGATGGTGAAGCTGCAGGGTGACATGTGTTTACCCAGTTTTGCTCTGCTGCCCCTTATTATGGCTGATAATGGGGCACTTGACATGAAGCCCTTGATTTTCAGCACTGTAGTACATGCAGAGTACTGTAAGTTCCTTTAGCACATATACTTGTTTCTTTGTTTGAAAGGGGAGAAGATATGTATAACAGTGATATGTCTTGATAAGTGATTGAAAAGGTTCATTTCTTTTTATTCAGATGTCAGTTGGACAGCTTGTGAATCAGTACATAATGGGGACTAACAGAGGGTTATTTTTTCCCAAAGTGCTTTTCACCACTTAGACATAAGGGTAATGAGCATGGGAGGGAAGAAAAAACTGTTCTTCTGACAAATAATTAGGGAGATTGGTTTACCAGCCCCTTCACTGCTTGAGACAAGAGTCTTGTTCAAAGGCTTAAGGACTCCCCGGTGACCCATTTTGGGAGTTTAATTTCTCAGAGGTTCTCAGAGCAGGTGCCCCCTGGCAGGTAGTCAATGGACAATTTGTGACCAGAACACAAGAGGCCCTCAGTACAGGTCAACACCAGAGGTCAAAGGGCAAGATATTGGAGTTTGCCAGGTTAGGAGCCATTATGGGAATAGATGAATCACATAGTGTCCCTTTTGCTATCTGTTGTAGAGACTGCTGGTTGGTAGCCACCAAGTTTATCCCTCTGAATTAAAGATAATATTTTATTTCCCTGACCCCCTTTCATTTTTATCCACTGCTGTACTCTCAGACTGGTGCTGTGCCCATGGTTATACTTTATAATGGGAGATATGCAACAGTACTAAGAGCTTGCAGTGCTTTTGGCAGTAAGCTACTGGTTCTGGCTGTAAGTCAAGTTGTGCAGGCTGGCTCTGCAGAACAGAGAGTTACTTAAATCCAACAACCGTGAGACAGGAGCCAGCTATCTACAAAGCCTGTCACTCCTGCCTACAGCCTTCACATTTGGAAGCTTGCTGTAGTTGTCATGAGCCTGTCATCCAATACATCACACTCTCAGATTTGTGTTCAGCACAAAGGGTGTATCACATCAGGACACTAATGCAGTTAGCAGCCTTACTGGCTCCTGAAAATTATGTGTGCCTCAATATAAATATTATACCTTCTATGTTTGGATGGCGGACTTCAGAGCACTTGCCAATGGTTCTAGTGAGATTTACAGCCCTGCCAGGAGGATAACAGCCTCAGTCTGCAAATTGTTGCCAGTATTTATATGTATTGTAGATTTACATCATTTGGGTCCAATATATCTCATATCCGATACTGCTGGCAAAGCTACAGTTCATTGTGAAAAAAGTAATTCACTTTATAATATGCTCTGCTACAAACTCCCCAATGTAGAACCCTGCTGTTTATTTTTATTTCCAATCCATTCATGCAGTATCCCATTTCAGTTTGCTTTCTGTTGCACCACTCTGTTGGAACACTGTTGGCTGGCATTTTCCCTGACATCCCCAGTGTTCCATATGGTCAGGGAGCAATTTCTCTTGCCTGCTGGCTTAGAATCAATAAAATAGTGATGGCAAACTGTTGCACTGTAAACAATGCTGCTGAAATCTGGGAGGGGGTGCTATTTAAACACGATTGCTCTAAATCACTGCAGGATGGAAACAAAAAAGTAGACAACTTTTACTTTAGATGGGAAGTGACCGAAGTGTCAGTGGCTCAACAGGTTGCATGCTGACCTCTGAGGTTGGGAAATAGGAAAGCTGTGGGTTCTAGCCCTTCACCAGGAACTTGGGGTAAACCCCAATAACAACAACACTCTAGCGCACCATGAGATGGGTGCTACACTCCTGTGGTGCCATCTTTGGGATAAGATGTTAAACTGAGGTTCCATCTGCTGTTCTGGTGGTTGCTCAGGTGGACGTTAAAAAGGGAATTTTCCCGGCATCCTGGCCAATTTGCCCCCATTCATTAAAAATACCACCAACAGCTTAATCTAATTCATTATGTCAATTTGCACGTGAACCCCCCCCCCCCCCATCCAGGACAAGGTGGAAAATAGGCAGAATTGCTTAGCACTCCTTTCCCAATCAACTAACAAAATAAACACATTTGGCAAGTAAGAAACAAATTATTCTGATTCAAATATTTTGATCCATTTTGAGCCATTGGAGTACAACCAGCTCAAGTAGTCTAAAACAATTTGGATTATAGTTTGAACGTGAACAAACCAGAATATAAAATAATGTACCCATTGAGTACAAGCCTGAAGCCAGGCCTTTGCAGGATGACTTCATCCTGAGCCACTAAAATGTTCTGATAATCCCATACTGGGAAAAAATGAGAAGAAAACAGAAAGAACAGTTCAAATTAGATTTCATTAAAAAGCTGAATGCTCCCATAAAAAAAAAAAAATCTGCTTTGGCGGATGGGTGTGAAAGACAAATAATTCTGCTTTAAGTTGCTTGCCCTAACAGACCCAGTTAGCCCGTTCTGAAGGTAATTTCTTTGAAAATAGTTAACTTTAGCTCCAGAAGGTCTGGGAACTGGTTTGGTGAGAGTCAGGCCAATATGGCTGTGTCCTAGCAATACTTCAGTGCACATCAACATAGAAGACAAAACATTTTTAATATATTGATATACTAAAAGTAGATTTATAGCATGTTGATATATTGAACAGATAATGACTGGACATGCTCATGATTGGAGCTGTGCAGTTTTTTTTAATTCTGCTTCCAATGGAAATCTGTGGGATTTTGAAAATGCCTCCTAATTCTGTGAAATTTCGTCAGAATCAGAATTCTGAAATTTTGAAGGCATAATGTTAAAGAGCAGCTGACGCCTTTAGGGAAACTTCAAAAAACATAATGTTCAGATACAGTTTCAGCTGTGATTTCATATATTTTATATACAATCCTACAGATGTCTCCTCTTCACTATTTATTACTGAAGAAATTCCCACAAAAAAAGACCTGTATCCCTTAGAGTTCATCTGTCTCTGTAGGTTATTCCCTACTTGAAGTCATAATGCTCTGTTGTGACATCACAGTCTGTTGCCATTGAAACAACTGTGATGTCACAAACAGAGTATTATGACATCAGATTGGGAAGAAGCAATAGGAGCTGATGAACAGCAATCCTTTTTTCATACATATGACCACAGTAATAAATAATGGGATAAATAATATAAAAGTTAATGAGACATTTAAAGCTGCTTTGTGTCCAGATTTTATGGTTTGCAAAGTTCTTCTTGAGGCATCAGTGGCTCCTTAACCATGGAATCACATTCCTCAGTTTAATCTGTAATCTTTAAAAAAACAAGCATTTGTCAATGCTGGATGTTGTCTTGCTAGCATTGGCATTGGTAGTGTAGGAGTTAGAGACATGCATAATACGAATGGCAATGAAGTTTGGAACTGATGCCAACCCCACCCCGCCCTGCAGAGACTGACAAGCATTGAGGTGTGCCTCTGGGTCATTGGCCATAATGCTCATGCCATTTCACCTCACCCTACCCCGCAGACTCTGACAAGTGTTGCGTTGTGCCTTGCAGTCATCGGGCCTTACATTCACCCCATTCCATAAAGAAATACATTGAAATGGGTGCAGTATAGGAGAATGGGGTGAACTTTAGGGCTGAAGAGTCCAAGGCACACCTTGAAATCTGTCAGTGGCTGCAGGGTGGGGCCGGGGGTGGAATGACGTGAGCATTACAGCTGACAGTCCAAAGTCACACCCATGACACCTGTCAGTCTCTACAGGGTGGGACATTACAGTTAGAAACCCTAACATCCCAGATGTTTGTTGGTATTTGCACTCCGAATTTTCAACATGGGGTTTTTGTGACCCCACCTCATGAAAGCATTTGGGACCTTCACTCATGAACAGTGGCACAGTGATTTTGTTAATCTGTCTTGAACGTTGATTTCCCACAGCGACCACACCACTGTGTGCCAGATGTGCGAAAACACATTTCAGGCAGGATGTGAAGAATGACAGCTATACTGTTCATAAGGAGGTGTGAAAAAATGGGCATGTTGAAATTCTGGAGTGAAAATATTAAAAATTCTTGAACTTACAAGCGTGCGTGGAAACTTCACAATGCACGCTCATAACACAATCATTTTCTGGAATTTTTCCACCAAATTTGCAACACAGACTTTTTGGGAGCCCACCTCATGAACAGTGGCACTGTCATTTTGGTAATCAGTCCTGAAAGGTGATTTCATGCAGTGACCGTGAAATCACCTTTTGGGACTGAATAACAAAATGACAGTGAGTGAATTCATGAGGTGGGGTCCAAGAACCCCATGATGACAATTTGTAGCCAAAAGTCACAAAAATGACTGAGATATCCACCTAAGTTGACCCCCCCCCCCCCCATTGATGCCATTATACAGCTTACCATGATTTTCTTCAGTTTGTGGTCGGCTTTGAAGAGTGCAGACATGTTCCCGCTCCATCGAAGATGGTCACGCCAGGCTCTGGAGGTAAGTATGGGGTGAGGGGGGTGCAGGGATGTGGGGTGCACAAAGGGTGGGTGCAGGTTGGGGGAGGGGGGCTGTCATGACCACAAGGGACCGTTTTCTGTTTTACAAGTAAAAAAAAAATGGACATCGCGGGAAGGTTTTTCCCCCACAGGTTTGCTTTGGGCACACTGGGGTGGGTTCCCAGTGTGCCACCTGTGTTTTTTGGGGAGCAGGAACTGAAGCCAATGGGGATTGGGCCCCCCATTAGCAAAGACAGTGTGTTTGTATTTGGGGAGGCATGATGCCAAGGGGGATTGGGCACCCCCCCTTGGCAGACTGCGGACAGGGGACTGAAGCTGACAGGGATTGGGTCCCCCATCCTTGAGGGTTCACCACTGGCCACAACATGACTGCACCTCCAAAACCTGCTACTCCACATCAAGCTACCACAATATGTTGTTTGCGCTGTGCATGCAAGACAACATAACAAGCACTGCAGACATTTCTTTCCATAAATAGCCAGAACATGATAGTTTATTTTAGTTATTTATTTAAATTTGGATGACCGAGTGGGCCCACTGAGACAAACAAGTCCCTTTTTCAGGGGTGACCCGGGGAATTGAAACATTCCATACAGGTATGGTAGAAACAAACAATTGCAGATAATAATTTACAGAAGTGCAAGTCAAAAACATACAACAGTTTAGTTGTTCATAAAGTTTGGGAGACTTTTATTTGGGGGTGCAATAGGATTAGGCAGCATTCATCTGTTATGTATTGAATAAAGCAGTCTAATTCACATAATCATCATTAACCTAAAAGGCCATCCAGCAGTCTAAGTAACAACAGTTTACCACCAATTTATTTTAGATGTTCTCACAACGTTCAGCTACTACTAGTGTGTCATGTAGTGTCTGTGCCACCAAATATTACACTATCAGTTAAGCTTTAGACAACAATATATGAAAAAGTAGAAGCAGGGCAGTATGTATTTTCTAAGTAGCAGCATCAACACAAAAGTTTAAAGTTATTTTGCAGAGTGTGTGTTGCCCAGGAGCACATCAACTTATTATAGACAGCATTATGAGCGGCAGTATTGTAAAGCATACATTTCTTTTCTTAGTAGCAGAATCAATGTAAGGGTATCAGACTGTCATGTGTGGTGTGTGTGTGTGTGTGTGTGTGTGTGTGTGTGTTCCACTTAGGATTATAATATCAGTTTGTTAGACAGTATTATAAGCAGGCATAACAACAAAGGTTTCAGTCATAAATGTATCTTCTAAGTAGCAGTATCAGTGTCAGTCTATCAAGCTGCCACGGAATATATGTGTGCCACCTAGAATTATACTATCAGTTTATTTTAAACATAATTATATATGCAGCAGTAACAGCAGGGACTCAATCCATAAATTTAATTTCTAAGCAGCAGCAGCAGTGTTAGACTGTCATGCTCTTCTGCAGTCTTTTCTTAAGAGCAACTGCACTGATCTACAGAATCCATGTCTAACTCCTCTGAGAGCTCGTCTGTCACTCAGCACACCATCTACAATATGTGGGAGGCATGTTCAGTAAAGAACAACCAGGAATTCTGTGAAAAATAGGTTTAGACAAGCCCCCTTTAAAAAGGTGCACTCTACTGAACTGTGCACTTTTTATTAAAGGAAAGTGGTGTAATTTGGAAATGACACTTTTTTTTAATACTGGATTTCTAAATATATTCGAAGCAAATGGTATTGCTGAATTTGCATAATTCATTGTGCATTTTTCCAAAAATTACATGAATGCGAAAACACCAATTTTATGCTATTTTGTTAGGTAATTTAACTTTTGCTCAGCACTTCTAGAAGGAGTACATGCACAAGGAAAGGTTTCTGGTACATCAGAAAGGGAACATACTTAATGTTCAGGTGTGCAGCTAACATGCACTTTCTCCAAAAGGTTTTGCTACTGAGCTGTGAAATGTCCAATCGGGATACAGGGTATAAGGCACAAGTTGTTTGTGGTGCTCATTATTTTCCACACAATCTTCTTGCCCAAAGAAAGACAGCAGAGAGTAAAAAAAGACAACCCTCCATCCAGCTGCACTTTGGTCAGCAGGACCTTGCAGCTTTGTGTGTGGTCACCCAGTCCCTGTCATACTTTCTCTCTCTGGCCCTCCTTCCAAACAATAAAGAACCAGCTGAAGTTGTAGCTACTCTCGTACTATCACTAAAAGTACAAAAAAATGGTTTATAGGAAAAAATTAAATGACTAGTGCAAAATATATGAAAGATAGCAGCAGTCACAGACAAGGCAGCAGGGAATCAGTGTGGCCCCATCATATGACCAGTGGGGGAAATTAAATGTATAAAGAAAAGGCAAATGTGAGAGTATAAAAACATAAAATAGTGTATAGTCCATCATGGGCTGAGTAATTTTGACATTTTAATAGCCCACATTATATTTTGGTAGCCTCAGGCTACTATGAAATGTTACCCCCATATAAATATCATACTGTTTATTCATTTTGAATATCTATCCCAGCCCACTGGAAAAGTCATTAAAACGCTTTTGGGTTGTAATAGCTATTAACCACTTTAGTACTAACCTTGAATTCAGTTCAGTGATTTTTGTATTTATTAAAACATTTATTCCAAGAGAAAAAGTGGACTTTATGCCTCACATATGGAAGTATGCCCCATTAACTAAGGGTGCGTTGATTAACCAATTAATAACAGTTGTCAGAATGTTGTAGTATGTCAACGAGCTACAAGATGGACAACATATGTGGATCCAGAAATCAACTGACAGACATGATCTTCGTTTAGGGAACTCTGCAACTTACATCCAACACTACATGCCACGTGATAAGAGTGAGGGGAAAAGGGAGAGAAAGCAGGAAGAGAAGAAGAAGAGAAGAGAAGAGAAGAGAAGAGAAGAGAAGAGAAGAGAAGAGAAGAGAAGAGATCCACCTAGGCAAGTCAGTAACTCATCATTCATGTTTTTGGAAGGTAATAATTGAACATTCTCAGTCATTAAATGCCACTATAGATATTCATTAAGAGAGAACATGGTCTAAGATTATAAATTCAGTCATTATTTCATCATAGAAAAGCACAACTTTAAAAATCATTAACTGACGGTTTTTGATGACCTTGTAAACTGAAATAGGCATGATGACTTTTGATGGCTAAATGATCAAGTGATAATCATTGGCATTCATATCAGTTCCATTACGGGGGTTTGTACAATAAGTCACACGGGGTCTGTTACAAAATATTTTATCTGTAATAAATATGAAAATATGAGTGTGCTAATATCTGCCAAAAATTCAATGAAATTAGTGATATCCAATTTTAAATGCATATAGCAGTATGGTGTAAACATTTAGGCAACTAATGCAGTATATGTTTCAAATATTCCATTTATTTATTTTCATAGTTTTATCCCCTTGTCACTGGTGTGACCCTACTCAGTTTTGTTGACCCCTAACCCTATCCTTCTCTTTTCTGGCTTTTACCTCTATACTACAGGGGGTCCAGCTCCTGTCTCTGTGATGTGCTGTCTCCTGGGGTTGTATTGTGACCCACATCTGGCCCATATAATGGGTGGGGGTTAGAGTATTCAGTTTGGTTGGCAGGGCTCGAGGGTGCTAGCCTCATGCTGCATACTCTGGGGCATTCCTCTTTAGTTTCTCCCCTTAGGATGCCATTAAGCAAGGCATCGTGGAGTGTACACATATGCCAAGCATTATTATGCTCTAACACAACCAACATCCTCCTGCTCATCTGCCTGCACTTATCTTTCTACTCTAACCTACTCTGTGGCTGGGATATTCAAAGGGGTTGTGCCTGGTGCAACTGAGTTGCCCCGGCACAACCCCGCATTGCGCCTCGGTGGGATATTCAAAAGGCTGCCAGGCACAGCACATGTCCTGATGCACAGGGGCGCAATGTAATCCTATGCAGCGCAGCTGCAGGGGGCATGCCCATGCATATGCGGCACATCCCGATATTCAGCTTGAGATGTGCGGCTCATATGCTGGCACAACCCTGCAGTGTGTCACACTTGGGGGCTCAAATTTGAGCCCCGAAAAGCAGGAGCAGGAGCAAGTCCCGGCCACCCACAGGTGGACTGCTGTATTACAAGGTGCAACACAGCAGCTGCCAGCCATGGGTGGCCACCCGCCCATCCAGAACACCGCTCCTGGCACACATACCTCCATGGTGGTCCAGTGGCCCCCCACCCACCCGTATGCCCGATCGCGGGCTGTAGTAAATGTTTAAATCCTGGTGAGCTAGCGGTAACCTCCCCCCCAGTAAGCCCGATCACGTGCTGTAATAATAGCTAATATCCACAGTGGTCTAGCAGTAACACCCCCCCAGTAGGCCCGAATGCGGGCTGTAGAAATGCATTAACATTCCTGGTGGTCTAGCAGTAACCCCCTCCCCGTACGCCTGATCACGGGCCATTGTTGAAATGAAGTATTACCTGGTGGTCCAGTGGTACCCCCACCCCTCCCACAGAGGTCCCTACCCACCCACAACCCCCATCATCGGGGGTGGCAGCACCCCACCGCATTCCACTTGGCTGCCTGCCGAATGACAGCGTACAGTATAATCTGTCGTCTATTGGTCCACAGTGTGGACCAATGGGCTTGCAGACCATAATGTATTAATAGGACTAGAAATGTGAATGAACACGTTCATTCACATTTCTGGTCTCAGGTAGTACAGTATGGTCTGCAAGCCCATTGACCACACTGTGGACCAACAGGTGTACAGATCATACTGTACGCTGTCATACAGCAGGTGGCTGGGTGGAATGCGGCAGGGTGCTGTCACCACCAATGATGGGGAGGTGTTGGGTGGCTGACCCTTTGTTGGGTGGGGGGGTACCACTGGACCACCAGGTAATACTTCATTTCCACAATGGCCCGTGACTGGGCATACGGGGGTTACCGCTAGACCACCAGGAGTTAAACCTTTACTACAGCCCATGATTGTGGACCCAGGGGAAGTTACTGCTAGCCCACCAGGGATTTCAACTTTTACTACAGCTCGTGATTGGGCATACCGGAGAGGGGGGCTGCATTCGTCCACCGGGGGGGGAAGCCTGGCAGGGTGCCAGGCACACTTCATGGGTAGCAAGCGCACTGCATGCAAATGGGGCCATAATGACATGCAGATGGCCCCATTTGCACTTTGCATACATTACGGCCTCATTTGCATGCCCCGTCTGAATATCGCAGGTGATGTGCCTAACGCAACTGCACTTGCGCTGGCGCATTCCCCTGCTCCCTTTCTGCATCTTGCACTGGCGCAGTGTCACTGTGCCATGTGCAGTGTGTGCACCCTCCCTGCCGTATTCAATGGTGCTGAGCCATGGTGCATCACCATTGAATATCGCCTGGTACTGGTCCCGGCGCAGCCCAGTTGCGCTATGCCCAGGCTTGCGCCACTGCCCAACACAGTCTGAATATCTGGCCCTTTTGTGATTATTTGACTACTATGGAAACTTTCACCTAGTCTTGCTGTATAGATTGACTACCTGTATTTGTATGCCCTATGCATTTTTACTATCTGTATTTTGAACCTTCTGTTGTATCTTTCTCTTGTATCATTGTGTAACTGCTTAACTGTTCATTGTATTTGGCTTACATTTACTCCTGTGCCATTCTATGTGGCCCGGGTCATGCCTGAAAATAGTCCCTGGGATCGGTGCACCTACCTGGTTATCAAAATCATAAATAAACATAAATAAATAAATAAAGTTTGCAGACTACAAGGGAAGGAACTGAGCTCAGGTTTATCTTGTAGAGTTGTTTTTCCAGTTAATGATTTATGTTGAGTTTTACACTATACATTATATAGAGGATCATTAAGAATAGTATTAACATGCCCACTTTGCTTAATATACACTTAAGGGTATAAATGGTTATAGTGCATTGGGTGCTTATGGCAGTTACATAGGTAGTGATTAAAAAGACAAGAACAAACAAGTAAAAAAGTAAACTAGCTAGCATACAAGTGGACACCTCATAATTCATGTATGTTGACTGAGGTGGGGGTATGCAAACCTTTCAACTCCCATCCTCTGAGCATGGAACACAGCAGAGATTCAAGAATCCTAATAAAAGTATTGCCTCAGCCCAAATACTAAGCAGCAGACAACCCACTTAGGAGTGAAATCATTACATAACAGAAATCCTAATTGTCAGAGATGTGGTATGAGATGGTTTCTCTGGAGGACTACTAAGAGGAAACGTTATGGGGGATATAGATGAATCCTTAGTCTAGAGGGGTGGGCATGACAGTTGTCTCCCTTCTTTGGATGGTAGTTCACCACAGTGAGGACAGGAATGTGGCCCACATCCTATAATATATGCTCATGGTGCCCCGCATGACATGGGACATTCTTTCATAGCTGGCTAGTTTCCCAATGGAGATCCTCCACAGATCCACTGAGGGGATATCTACGGGGCACCACTTTTGCAGCATCATCCATTCTGCTTCCATTGAGGCTGCTAAAAGTCAGCAGCAGTGATGTTCAGGGATTGTTTAAGGTAGCTGAGGGGAAGCCCAGCAGCCAGCGTATGAGTGAATTAAGTATAGTACAATGCAGAGGAGATGATTTTTTGCCAGAAAAGGGCAAAATATGATAAAACATGTGTGAGGTTACCCCCTGAGTGCCTACAGTACATCACCAACAGTGGTCACCGAGGAGAAGCTCCATGGATTTGAGCTGAGTGGGCATTCTGTACCACAAGTGCATCATCCTGTTTTAGATCAGGAGGGCTCTCCCCAATGTTGGAGATTTTAAAACCAAAGGAGAAACAATGCTTTTCTCCTCCATGGGTGCTTTCTAGTAAGGTACTCATGGAAAGATGATTAATCAACAATGCATATCCCACAGGCTGTGGGCCAAGTAAAGTGTAACTTCAGAATGGGACCAACAACTTTTCGTAAGTGAATTGAGGCTACCTGAAGCTTTATTGTAGATTCCATTTATTTATTACAGTATTGTAATCCAAAATTATTTAAAGGAAAACTACACCCTCATCTCTTGTAAACTGTATGTGTTTCCATATCAGCAGACAACTATTTTCATGTAACTGTTAGAGATATATGTGATTGGTTTAGTTCATTTTCACTATTCATAATAGCTCCTGTAATTATCTGTGGGGTCTCCATTTTCTTGTTGTTGAAATTTCATTGTTCCTGAGAGTTGCATTTGTATATGAGAACATGATGTGTCAGCACCCTTTAGTCTCCACAGTATGCCTGTCTGCTTAATTAAAATAGAACAAGACACTTTGCAGCAAGGTGCAATATACTACATTTACCTTCAGTTACCCCTACAAACTGTCTGAGTCGTAAAGCAGGGTTTTTCCTTTGAAACAGTATTCAGTTTGTGTGTTTCCAGAGAGTTGTTTCAGGATATTTGCATTTCCAGCATAGAGATGCGTGGTATAAATGGGTGCTGTGACATCGTGTTCTCATATGCTAATACAGCTCTCATGGAGAATGAGATAAGAACAACCATAAAATTAAAACCCCGGGATAGTTACAGGGGACCATCATGAACAGTGAAAGCAAACTAAAGCAAGCACATATGTCCCCAAGAGCAACAGGAAAAGAGTTGTCTGTTGACATGGAAACAAAATTTACAAGATATGAAGGTGTTCTCCTTTAAACAGTTGAGCCTCATCTGGTAGCAAATATACAGGCAACTGCAAAAACTTTTACACCTGCATTAGTGTTATATTTCCCAAACTTGGGTCATGAACTAGGCTGACTGGGTGCACATAAGCACATGCACACTGACGTTTCGGTGACCACACCTTCTTCAGAGTTGACGGCGATGTCCAGCATCTCCAGTTAACATTGTTTGTAAAAAGGAGCAGGGTCAGCGCATGGACATGGATTCAGAATCAGCTTCCGAGTGGTTAAAAATTGTGCTATCCACCCTGATTGCAGAATTTGCCCCCATAAACATATTTAATGCTGATGAGACTGGTGTCTACTACCGAGGCTACCCTGACAGAGAGCACATACATAAGGACACAGACCTTATTGGTGGAAAGAAGGCTAAGGACCATGTGCCCCTGTTGTGCTGCTGTAACATGGCAGGCACCGAGAAACTGCAATTGTTGGTCATGGGAAAGACTAAGCTCCCCTGCTGCCTCCCCATAGATTTATCCACCCTCCCAGTCACCTATGTTAGTTCAGTGAATGTTTCATGACTGGATACATCTTCAATGAGTGGCTGGACAACTGGAATAAACAGTTGAGGCAGCATCGATAAAAGGTGCTGCTCTTAGTGGACAACTGCAGCGCTCACCCTGCAAACATTGTCGGGAAGTACAGCCACATAAAAATTCAGTTCTTGCCCCCAAACACCACCAGTTTAATACAACCTCTGGATATGGGGGTGGAAAAGAATCTTAAGGGCCATTACCAAGTGTTATTTTCTGAGCACATCATCGGTGTTATCGACAGTGGGTCCATATTGCTCGCATCAGACATAGCTTGATGTGTCAATCTACTTGATGCAATTTTTAAGCTTCATAAAGCATGGACTGCAGTGAGGGAGACCACAATTGGGAATTGTTTCAGGAAAGCAGGGTTTCTACAAACAAGTGATTTCCCTGAAGATCCTGAAGAGGGTGCTGTTGCTGCTACACAAGAAATCCTTGATGACCCACTCACTGACGTTGTAGCCTGCCAACATTCAGTAAAGAGGACTTTCAGAGCTTTGTTGACATCGACAAGGAGGTGGAAACAGAAGCCGAACTGACCGTAGATGCAATCTGTGAGTCTGTGTCTCAAAAGGATCCAACATAAGCTGAAGACGAGGACCTCTCCAATGTGAAAGATTTACCCCCTGCACCAGTTTCAAGCAAGGAAGCGATCACACACATCAGTCACTTCATGACTGGTGTCTGCAACATGGCAAAATACAGCAGTGGGAGCAGCTCTTTGAGTTGGAGGGGGGGAGATCTTAAGGAGCATGAGTGTGAAAGCTAAACAAAAGAAGATTACCAACTTCTTCACCTGAGCGGTTGGGGCAGAGCAGCATACTGAACTGTCAGATAAGTCACTTTTAATTTATTTTAATCCTGTCAAATAAATAAAGTTTAACCTCACTAAGACAAACAGCACTCACTCAGAAAACAGCTGTAAACACTGAAAGTGCTTGTCTCTTCTGTTTTGTTTTGTATGTCTAGAGTCAGTACATTGTCAGTACATTGTATCGTAAGTCCCATTCGGTGTTACCTGATACTCATTTAGTGGCTTCCTTTAATAGAGATAATCGCTTTAAGGGGACGAATACTCTGCCATGGAGCCATCCCCTTAAAACAGCTTCTGTATTGCAATATCATACATCTGTATGGGGGCTTGGCATCAGGAGCCTCATGTTCACTCCCAGAAGCTCATCTGTCATGCTCATTTTAATTATGAAAAAATTAGTGGTCTCAGTGTGAAATGCCACATTATGTCACCCACAGCCCATGTATTTTGCATTGTTCATGTAGGAGATTATCATTTTTTTTTTTTTTTTATTTAGTTGTTTTATCAGGTATAGCACACTAAGCCGAAAGCTTTTTTACAGGAGCGACCTGGGAGCACAAGGAGGTTAAGTGACTTGCTCAGGGTCACACAGTATGCAAGTGGAAGCTGTGGGATTCAAACCCAGGTCAGGTCTGCTGGATGTCACCAAATTTGCAGCTCAGGACTTCCGTTGGGTGCACCAGCCAAATGGCAGCCTGATTTGGTAACTCTACCTCGTCCAGATTAAATCCATCAAAATCAGAAAGAAGTCTAACCCATCCATCGCTAGAATTCAGTGGAGATCGTGACAAAATCACTTCCAGACAAAAACCGAGAGAGAAAAGCGTCAACCAGCTGAACTCGCAACTAAAAACATTACTAGACTATGCTCAGCCGCAATCAGCCAACACATCAGAATCTCGGCAGGCCGGAGATAATTCGGGAGAAAAGAAGAACGAGAGTGTACAATACCTCTGCTAATTATGTGCAACGCTGCAAAAATGAGCGAATCCTTAGAGAGACTGGAAAGGGGGACGGAAGAAAATAAAAGAAAACTAGAGAGTCTGAAGGGGAAAATGGGGCAAGTAGAAGAAAGCCTAATGGACTGTTCAACCATGGTGGAAGTTCACAATGCGGCCCTAATTGACTTACACAGGAGGGAACTACAATTGGAATCCAGATTGGAGGAACTCGAAAACAGAAACAGAAGAAATAACATAAGAATACATGGCCTGCCTGAAGGCACAGAATCAGGCCCTACCCCGATGTTTTTTGAATCTTTTCTAACGGAGATACTGGACTGGCTGCCAGAAAAACCGCTAAACATAATTCGGGCCCATCGCTCTCTGATACCTAGGCATAAAGATCCGAATGCTCGCCCCCGGTCAGTAATAATAGCCTTTTTAGATTTTCGCATTAAGGAGGATTTATTAAAGAAGGCATGGTCAAAGAAGGAGATAATATTTGGGGACACCAGATTGTTTTTCGACCAGGATTATACACCGCAGTTGCTAGCCCAGCGCAGAAAGATCCTAATGGCGGTTCGCACCCTGGAACTGAAAGGCATCAAAGCATTTGTAGAATATCCAGCTAGACTTAAAATTGTAACTGAAAATGGGCCTAAGAGATTCGCTGACCTGTCGGAGGCAAAGAACTTTCTGTCATCGGTGGAGGTGGACGTGGAGATTCCCCAGGAGTCGTTTCAAGTGGGGGGGGGGACAAAATGCGAGTTGGAGGATGGCAAAAGGTGGGAACGAAAAGAAAAGGGTTACATGATCACATGGAATTATCCGGTCTGTGGAAAACAGTGCAAAGACGAGGAGACTGTGTTATGAATTGGGAGGCTGTTTTCCTAACAGAACAAAACGAAGAAAATCTCCAGACCTGAACTATATATGCTGATCTCATAATATCTCTTTAGAATTCTGGCTGACATAGACGGCCCACTGAATCTAGTAGATCTAGTAGATGGTATTTTTGACCATTTGGTAAAAGGATGGGTATAATAGAATTGTTATAGGGAAATTAGATTAGATGGATACATTCTCACTCATTTGGCACTATTATCAAAGCATTCAGATATAAAGGTGGGGGAGAGGTCACGTTGGGTAACCAGCAGCCTACAGCCCTCAATTAAAGGGGGAGAGGGGAAAACAGGACAGCTGCACTCTTGAAAAAAAAAAGGGGGTTCACACTTCTGGAAACAAAGGCTGGAGAGGTCGGGGGGGCTAGGGGTGGAGGCGCTCTGATTGAGATGATGATCAGTGGATGAGATAGTAACTCCCAATGTTTAAAGGCAGCCCTAGAGGTGAGATTGCAACCTGAGGGGGTTAGCACTGACGAAGGGCTGCTCCATGCAAACAGAAAGCTCCATGGATAATACCTCTACCTAGGTTGGTACCTCCATAACGAGGAGTCACTGGTGAAGGTTTCTATAGCTACATAAGATAAACATCAAGATAAGAAAACAGGAGATATAAATATCTACAATAGATAAAGGAATACTGGTTGTCTGTCTATCTTAGGGGTGCCCTCCTCCCCCCTCCCTCCAGATCTTACGATGGCAATCTGCATCATTAGAAGTAATTGGATAAACTTAAATAAATATTAAACCAAAAAATAATGGACTATCTTTAAGATATGTAGGAAAGAGTGCGGCTTTTGGTCTTTGGGACCCCCCCGGAGGTCATGGGAAGGGTCAAGCTTGGGTGGTCGGGCTGTAGGGTTCTCAGTGGTTGGCAACCCCCCCACAAAGGGATATACTACCTAGATATTCAGGTATTAAGGTATCTGACGGGTTTATAATTTACATTAAGCAAATTAAGTAGCTGAGTGAAAAGTTCAGAACAAGAACTGGATGAGGGGCCTAACTTCCTTTTTCAGGCTGGTCAATAATGCTTAGACTAGTTCTAAATGTGTGTCTTACTGAAAGAGCTGGTGCAAAACAAATACCTGGCTCTTAAGTAGTGATGCTAAGCCAGGCGGATGGCTTACATTTAGGAGGTCATCCATCCACACCTCATGAAATAACATCTTTGAGAGGGTGGACACATGGTAAAGCCACCTTGAAAGAACTCATGTTTAATAAGTTGCAATGTACTATAAGTTACCAAAGGTTTAGTTATATGTTTAGTGGAGTTTTAGTTTGTATGTGGTTGATAAAGCACAGATGCTCACGAATACAATCGAAGCTAGCAATGTCCTGTGTAAAGAGATGATACTCATTTTCCTTATTTAAAAAGACTATGGCTGATTTAAACATAGTTACACTTAATGTAAATGGGGTAAATAATCCAGTAAAAGGGCAAAGATTATACAGGATCTTGGGAGGAGAAAGGCTATGTTGCATTTATTCAAGAAACTCATTTAACTGCAGCAGAACATCTTAAGTTAAAAAGATCTTGGGTGGGGAGGTATATGCCTCGTATTTTGAAAAAGCCTCATCGCAGAGGTGAAGCAATCTTGATTAGACGAGATGCCCCGCTTGTGGTAGAGAAGGTCTGCACAGATCCAGAGGGTAGGTTTGTACAGTTACAAGGATCATACAGAGGTCAGAAGTGTACCTTTTGAAAATATATGCCCCAAATGAAGATACCCCAGATTAGCATTTTGTAAAGGGTCATCAAAGAAGCTGTCACGGATGCAGAGTTTAGTAGTTATAGGTGGAGATTTTAATGAAGTAATACATCCAGGGGCAGATAGGTCTGAGGGGCCAGGGGTGGAGCCACATGTACGGGAAACTAATCCAGAGGTTGAATCAAGAACTAGGCCTATCAGAGGTCTGGCCTCATGCATCCAAGGGAGAGAGAATTTACTCCATTATTCTCCCAGGCATAGGGCTATTCTAGGATAGATTATTTTCTTCTATCATCCAATTGGTTACAAAGGGTGGAGAAATGTGATATTGGACCAATTACCATTTCAGATCATGCCCCAGTTTCCCTAGGGTTGTCTCACACCGACCTCGGCAATCTTGCTGGAGGCTAAATGTAAGTCACCTTTCAAGGAAGACTTTGGAGAATTAGTGGGGAAGTTTACTAAGACGTTTGAACAACATAATTTAAAAGGTGATACAAGTGAATGGATAAGATGGGAAGCGCTCAAATGTTGTTTAAGGGGGGAAATAATCCAGTATTCATCCAGATTAAAGAAGGAGAGGATCCAGACTAGAGTGTTGCTGGAGCAGAAAATCACCCAATTAGAGACCCAACATCAGATATGGCAGGATACATATATAAAGCAGGAGCTGGACAAGGCAAGACAAGAACTAAACCAGATACTAGATAGACAAATGGAAGGGCAGCTAAAATATGCTGGACAAAAATACTTTGAACATGGGAACCGAGCGGGCAGGCTGTTAGCATGGCAGTTGAGACAAGAAGCGGCCAATAGAGCAGTGGTCCGGTTAAAAGGAGAGGAGAGAGGCCCCACGACATCTCCGATGGAGATTCTAAATAGATTTGGGAAATTCTATGTGGATCTCTATACAGCGGAAACAACTCCGGAGCACCATAGAGTAGTGCAGGATTATTTGAGATCTTTGCCTATTCCTACATTAGAGGAAGCAGACCGGACAAACCTTAATTCCCCTATTACTATGGGAGAGGTGAGATCACAAATAAAGCATCTTAAAAATGGTAAGACCCCAGGACTAGATGGCCTACCAGCCGAGTTTTATAAAAAGTTTGCAGCAAAAAATAGAGAATTACTTGGTTAGTACATGCAATGAGATTTTATTACATCATAAATCAGTGCCATCTTCCTGGAATTTGGCCCAGATTTTGGTTATCTTGAAGCCGGATAAAGACCCCGAGCAATGTGGCTCATACCGTCCCATCTCCCTGCTACCGGTAGACTTAAAAATATTTACAGGGATCTTGGCGGAGAGACTTCAGGCATATATTGCCCCCCTTATCCATCAGAACCAGACAGGATTTATTGGAGGGAGATTTCTCCAAGACAATATAAGACGCCGATTGAATATCATAACAGCCCAGAAGAATAAGGTAACATTTCAGATGGCCATTAGTATGGATGCAGAGAAAGTTTTCAACAGGGTGGACTGGCACTTTATGCTGTCCACCCTGTTGAAATTTGGGTTGGGAGAAAATTTTGTTTCAGCCATTGGAGCACTCTATCATAAAACAGAGGCAAGGATCAAACTGAATGGATTGCTATCAGATAGAATATCTTTAAATAGAGGGACTAGACAGGGATGTCCTCTCTCCCCCCTAATATTTGCCCTAACATTGGAACCACTGCGATAGAGATAAGAGAGAATCCTGAAATTAAGGGGGTAATGGCAGGGGGAATAGAACAAAAAGTCGCTCTCTATGCCGATGATTCCCTTTTTTTTATAAGTGACCCTCAAACTTCCCTACCGCACTTATTAAATACTCTGAATAAATTTGGTACATTAACGGGATACAAAATAAACTATACTAAATCGGAAGCAGTGATATTAAGTGGGGGTCCTCAGAGGGACTTCAGGCAGAATCTTCCGTTTAAATGGGCCATAATAATACTTTTCGTTATTTAGGATTCAGATTTCGACAGATATATCTTGATAATTCACGGATAATTTCATGAAGCTGTATAAAATATGCTAGCAGACTTTGCGCTGGAAACTGCTACCCCTGACATTATATGGTAAGATCCGGGTAATCAAGATGAACATTTTACCGAGATGGTTGTTTCTCTTTCAAACCCTTCCGATCCCTGTAAAGCCCGACTTCTGGAAACAGCTAAACAAAGAAATTTCTAACTTTATTTGGTCAGGGAAACATTCACGAGTTTCATATAAGACCCTAACATGGTCAAAAGAAAGAGGGGGGTTAGGACTGCCTAATATGTATTTGTATTACTTAGCGGCTCAAGGGTCACAATTAGTTACATGGGCCAAACAGAGGATAGACTCTGGATGGTATCTATTAGAAAAAAATACAATGAACAACTATAAATTATGGACCCTGCCCACATCAGAGATATCTCCCCAGGTTTTGGCGTCTACAGACAATCCATGGGTTAAATACTCCCTGTGTATCTTAAAAAACTTAAAAAGGATAACACATACACCGAACACGTTGGGACCCCTCTCCTTGATTAGACATACACCGAGCTTTCCCCCCACTAGGGCTGATTTTGGATTTGTGTATTGGGAACATAAGGGTCTTACCACATTTAAACAATTCCTAGATGAGAATGGCTGTCTCCCCTTTAGCACCTTACAGGAGCGCTTCTCCCTTCGCAAAGAAGACTTCTATAGGTTCCTCCAAACACGGCACTTCCTTTTAGAGGAAGGAAATTTACTAAAGATAAAGAGAGACCTGACTCCTCGAATCGCACTGGTGGGACTCAATAAAAATTAGGGATAAACTGAGATACCTGTCAGCATTATACACAATTCTATCGGACTCGAAAGGGGTTCCAATCCCAGAAGAGACACGAACAAGGTGGGAGAGGGATGCTAAAATAACCATTACAAGAGAAGAGTGGGACTGTAGGCTTCAGAGGGGTTAGCAAATTACATCGGCCACGATGTGGCGAGAATTCAACTGGAAAATACTCATTAGATTTTTCAGAACTCCAGAGATAACAGCACGTTATAAACCACAGACCTCTTCGGCATGCTGGCGCCAGTGCGGTACACAAATGGGTACTCACTTCCACATGTTTTGGGAATGTGACAGACTGTCAAGTTTCTGGCGACAGGTACACTCAGCGATAGAATGAGTAGCACTCTTCCATGTTCCTTTTACATTTCAGGACTTAGTGTTAGGCCTCCCCACCTTATCGATGGGAGGGCGTCAAAGAAGGGAATTGTGCCAGATAATGAGAGTGGTTGCATTGAAATGCATCACCACCAAATGGCTATCCTCTGAACCCCCCTCCCTAACTATGTGGGTCTCAAAAATGGAAGAAATAGAAAGGATGGAAAATATTACATATACACTGCATCTTAAAGTTGAAAACTTCCAGAACATGTGGAGCCCTTAGAGGCTGTGGAGAGAGGGGTACAGGGAAGAACTAGAGGGGAGATGATAGAAGGGGTAACATAAAGTTATACAGAAAACAGTCTGTGTCGATGGCCCATATGGGAATCGAGGAAGGGGATAGGTAAGGGCAGGAAGGAAACGGAAATGTGGGCAAAGGGAATAGGAAGCTGGGTGTTAAAATGAAAATACATATGTATAAAAAAGGAGAAAGAGATGGAGTATCTGTGCACATGGGTGTTGGGGGGGTTCCTTTTTTTTTTTTTTATTTTAATGTTGCATTCCTGTAGTTGATAGAACCACATGGTTTTGAGACTATTATTCCAGAGGAAAGCGACGACTGAGGATGGTAGGAGTTGGAACTCGGACTATATCCTTGATGGAACAGGATCAGAGACTTTAGTGGTTTCGCTGCAAGAATCTGTACCATCCCATCTAAAGCTCATAGCAGCCTGCAGTGAACTTTTTGCTGTTCCTAGATGCTTATCTGAGTAACTAGTCTCGGTAACTTCAGGAGGTCAAGAATATTTAGTGTCTTTCAGTAAAAGAAAAGAATATGTGTAGAACCAACATTTATTAGATGGAAAAAGAAATATGTTAATTGAATTGTATTGAACATACTGGTATGCCTAAGATACTCAAAATAAAAATTAAAGTTAAAAAAAAAAAAAAATTTGCAGCTCAGAGCCTTAGACCACTGCCCTATACTGCCTCATAACATGAAAGTGAACCCCTTTTACAAGATATGTATACCAGTTTGAACTTTTATAACATATGACATTGTGGGTGATGCTAGCAATAGCCCACAACAGGGTGTGGGTTTTTAAGCATTTAATGCACACCTAGGGTGCGTTGTGAGGCACGAGGCCACAGGTAGAGTGTCCTCACAGCACCCCAGGTGTACATTAAATGCCTATAAACCCACACCCTGGAGTGGGTTATTGCACTTATACCAGGATCAGAAAAAGTGACACCAGCACGTCCTACCCAAATTAAAAGAAACACTTTCATTTCTCTTAAAAACACAAGAAATGTCACTTTATCATGCCCAGTAGAAAAGTAGTCCCCTGGCTCAGGTGTCCTGTCCCTCACTCTCATGCCTGTGTGTGACTCCCCTACTAAATGGAGTGAACAGCAACAATTGCTAGCATGAGAAAGAGAAAGAGAGAACATTGCACAAATTCCCCAGAACATGTCCCGATCTCCCTGTCAGTGTGTGTGCGTGTTTGTGTGTGTGTATGTGTGTATCTCTGTGTATGTGTGTGTGTGTGTGTGTGTGTGTGTGTGTGTGTGTCTGTGTGAGACTCTGTCTCTCCCTGTCTTTCTCCATCGTGTTGTCATGCTCACTCTGGGGGCTCACTTTTCTGCCTGTCTGTGTCTCCCCTGCACAGTCCAATAAATACACACACAGACATAGAGAGAGAAGACAGTTCAAGACAGAGTGAGAGAACACTGCTGGAATTCGGCAGTACATTTGCCAATCTCCCTGTCACTGTCTGCATGTCTCTGTCTCCATGCACCGCATTTCTCTGCTCGCTCTCTCCACATGAGTTGGGGGGGCAGGTGCTCCGCAGAATTGCAGATTATGCGACAGCCTGGTGGCGCTGAGGATTCAAGCACTGGATGTCACACCTCACACCACGCTGGTGACCCGGGTTCAGGAGCGTACTCGGTGTGCTGGGGGTCAGCCGGAGGGAGAAAGGCTGTGCGTCCGATGACAGCTTGCCTTCTCCGGGGAGAGGGTGGGGATCCATTCCGGCGGGCGATGACCTCTGGTGGAGGCTGGGGACATGACAGCTCATCAGCACTTCGGGGGTTTGATTGGTCACGGGCGGAGGCCTGTGGACCAATCACCTCTAGCGGCTGCATCACCAAGGGGGAGGATGTTGCAGATGTCAGCTCTTGTGCCTTGATGTCAAGGGCTAGCAACGTACTCACAGAACAGGGAAAATCACCCTCCAGAGCCGGGTAGACAGAGCGCCGAATCCAGTCTCGATGTACCACCAACTGCTGCTGTCTCAGGGACCGGAGAAGAAATTAAGGTACAGGGGTTCACCCCACTCAGAGGGGTAATCTGCGGTAAGATGAGGGACCCTCAGCAGCAGGTACGTCGGTGGCAGGGATGGGCTTCATTGGCATCTCCTGAAGGGGTGGCTCTGGCAGGGACATAGGAGGGGAAAAAAAGAAATTTAAAAAAAAAGGAACTGTAGATTATTTTTGGGTCCCAGGTTGACATGGTGAAGTCAAGACACAGACACACTGAGAGACACACAAAGAGACAGAGAGACACAGTTCACTGATTCCAAGCACCCCTATGTCTCACTTACACTGTGGCATCCTGTCTCTGGGCTGCTAGCACATCTACTTCCACCAAGTTGCATCAACAACAAAGTTGTCAAACGACTTTACAGTGATACCACTTTGCCAACGGCAATCGCATCACCATGGCAAAGTGTCACTGGAGTGCCGCAGCGCCAGAGTCCTTTAATGTTTACGGGGCTTTGCTGCCTGCATCCCCCCCTCCCCGGAATTATAGATTGCCAACTCCGTTGGGGGGGGTGGATTTCAGGGGGAGCGGTCAACACCAGTAGTCAATGTATCGGCACATCACTCTGACAACCCGTTCAACACTGTGGATGTTGAATGGGTTGTGTCGCTGTGATAGTTTTGCTGTCAGGGGTTTGCTCCCCCGATGTGATACCAGCACGTCCTACTCGCTGACTGCCTCTGTCTCTCTCTCTCCTGCTCTGTCTATCTCTCTCTCTCTCTCTTTCTCTCTCTCTCTCTACAGTGGGTGCTGGGACAATGCAGAAGTGCACAGCATGAGCAGCTGCAGGGCTTGCTGCCTGACTCCCTTGCTGTTTCCCATTTGGCGCTCACTCACTCTCTCTCTCTCACGCTTTCTCTCTCTCTCTCCCCGTACTGCATGGGCGCTCTCTCCCTTGGGGTGAAGGGGTACACCAGCCATGCCTCTGCCACTGTACAGTCCTCCCCTCAACATCTGTTGCCTGCCTCTGCCATGCCACAGCCCTACTGGTACCGCATATATGGGCATCTCCACCACCTTCGGTCTTCCTGTCCTGGTTACCATGTTGGCACTGTCTAAAGCGAGACAGCAATCACTGCACCTGACAACTGCTTTGTTTGATCGGCATTGCACTTGCTTAGGGGTGACTACAGTGCTTCAGAAGGACATTTGCTTATTGGTAACTACATTGCATCAGAAGGAATGGGAGGTCCACCAGAAAGACCTGGTGCGGCAGTCAGGATGAAATGACAGTGCTTGGGGTCTCTCGCTTCCCCAGACTTTTAGATGGCTGCCATTCCCATTTTGTTTGCTCCGGGTAGAATGGGTCCCAATGCCAGTTTCTCTGAGTCACTCCAAGAAACCGTGCATTAAAAAGGGAATTTAATGCATGACCACATAGAGAGACTCCACCAATGGGGTTGCACGGTCTCAGCAACCCAGTTTACTCCACCCTAGATGTCGACACTGCCCTAACCCAGTTCATAAGCATTTTCACAACTGTCAGGGACTCCCACACCCTGCTTAAAAAAAATCTAGGGTTAGAAAACACCACCACCCCTGGATTACAGCCCCAATAGTTGCCCTCTGCAAAGCCCATGACAAGACCTGGTCCACCTATAAAGCCTCCCTAACCCCACACTCTAGAGAAGCCTACAATGCCACAAGAAATGCATGCACTAAGGCCATTAGGCACGCCAAAGCTGACTATTTTAAGAACCATCTCAGCAAAGTGCAACCCTCCTCCATCTGGAACATAGTCCACTCCATTGTCTACCCACCACCTCAAACCAACACCTCCACTCTTCAGCAAAATGGCATTACAATAACCAAATCCATTCAAGTTGCAGATACCCTCAACACATTTTTCACTACTTGTGCCTTCCCTGACCAATCTATGCCCCCCCACCTGTGGACCTCCCCCCCAGCAAACTTGCCCAGCAACAACTTCCTATTCACCCCAGCTCTGCTGAAGAAGTACTGGATGCACTCCTAGCCCTCAACCCATCAAAAACTAGCCTGGATGGCATACATCCCAGTCTTCTGTGACTATCAGCCACAGCCATTACCCTCCCTCTCACCTTCTTACTAAATCTATCCTTCTCCTCAGGCACAGTTCCCACAGCCTGGCAATCAGCCTGTGCCATTCCTCTCCACAAGGGTGGTGAACCCTCAACACCCAGCAACTACTGACCTATCTCCCTGCTCCTCACCTTAGCCAAACTGCAGGAATGCCTGGTACAATTGAGACTGACCAATTTTCTCACCTCCACAAATTTCCTCTTCCCTTACCAATCCAGTTTCAGAAAACATCACTCCACCATATCTTCCTTTCTCTGTGTTACAGGTCACATCCAATCTGCTGCAGACCAGGGCCACCTCACCGCTGCAGTTTTCACTGAACTGGCTAAGTTCTTCAACTCTGTATCCCACCCATTGCTCCTAAACACAGTTGAGGATGCAGGGCTTGCCCCTCCTGCCTTACAGTGGTTTAACTCATACCTCACAAACAGATGTCAAATGGTCAAGATCACAAACTCCTCTCCCCCCTCCCTCTCTATCTTAGTGGGCATCCCCCAAGGCTCTATACTTGGCCCCATCCTTTTCTCCCTCTTCATAAACAACCTCCCATCTGTCTACTCCAAATACCTCATCCACATGTGTGCAGATGATACCATCCTGTTCACCTCCAGACCTGACCTAACCACGATCCAAGCTGCCCTACAACAGGGTTTCCACTCTGTTCAACCTTGGTTCCAGGCTAAAAAACTCAAAATAATCACATCAAAAACTGTTTTGATGACCTTCAGAACCTCTCAAAGATCAGCCAAAGCTCTCCCCGCCCCTCCCATCACTTCTCTGGACAGCACTCCTCTTAGTGAAGTCTCTTCCCATAAGTGTCTAGGCATCTGGTTGGACCCACAACTCAACTTCTCAAACCATATCAACTACATATCCTCAAAACATTGCCCTAAGCTTGGCATCCTTTACCGCAACAGGGACTCTCTCCCCCTCCATGTTCGTTGGGAACTAGTGACTAAAACGATAACTCCTATCTTTGACAATGTTGACATAGTGTGCTGCACCGTGCCCACTACCTCACTTGCTAGACTAGACTCCCTCTTTTACGTCTTCTGTTGCTTTGCCTCTAATTCTCCCCTTGGAGCCCATCACTGCTCCTCTTCTCACATTCCTGGAGCTCCCTTGCATTTCCCACCAGCGTCTCATTCACTCTATCTCCTTTATCTTCAAATACTGGTTCAACCTACTTCCCTCCTACCTCTCTGTCCACCTCACCCCCACTCAGTCCTCACCAAACTCCCTATGTTCTAGGGATTCCCACTCCTTCTCCCTTCCCAAGCCATCCTCAAATGTTGGCAAATCCACCTACACCTATCGCCTCCCCTTTCTTTGGAACTCACAACCTCCTCTCCTACGTAACTCTCTCTCACACACCTCTATCAAATCTCAGCTGTGTCACCTGCCCACCCCCACATGTCCCCATAACAGAACATAGCACTTGCACTGTATGTACACTGTACACTGTATGCAGTGTATGTACAGTAGGTCTGCACTGCCTGTGTGCCTGCATTGTATATAAATAAAGTGAATTGAATTGAATACCTACTGCTAGTATCGCATTGTAATCCTGACCATAATTTGTTTTGATGCTCTTATTGTATCCTCTATATTGTTTATCCAATATTCCCTGTTCCCTGGGTCGCACCTGGAAATGAGCCTTGGCTTAATCCTGGTTACCAAGTGTTTAAATAAAAAATAAAAATAAATATAAAGAGAGATAAGTCCTAAGAGGAAGTTTAAAGGGAAACTATTTGGAAGATGTATTGTAAATACTGATTTGAATATAGAATTTTCAATAGTTGTCGACAAGATGAGTTGCAAATATACAAAATAAACATACACCATTTTTTATTTGTCAGCATTTCCTGCAGTGATATTTACCACGTTAAATCATGACAAATCATGAATGACCAGACTTTAAAGCTAGAAATAGACTGAACGCAATAAACTGGGAGAAAAGGAAGATAGCACCACAGCCATTTCAAATGACTGTGAGACAGACAACAGAAATGGAACATTTAAAATTCAATAAGTAGAGATATTGTGAAGTTTTTATTAACTGGTAAAGATGTGACAAAGTTACATGCTTTTTTTCTCTTTGTTAAGACCTTACCAAATAACCCCACTTGACCAAATTTGTACTGTGGCCCTGATCTGCAAAACACAAACAAAAAAGTAAAATGCAAACTATTGAATAAAGGAACAGGCAACAAACTAAATGTAGCAAAAAAAGAAACGTAACAAAACTACATGTAAAGTGTGATGCCACAAAAATAAAATAATGAAACAAAAACAAATGTAAAGTGCAACCAAAAGAATATGACAAATACATATTTAGCACTTCTAAAAAGTAAACACAAATGAAAAAGCACAGCACAACCGAAAAATGAATGCAAACAAAAAAAACACAGTACAACAAAAATACAGAATGCCAAGAAAGCCAACATTGGCCAATGCCAATGCTGTATGATTGTATGTTTTAGGTTTTAGTAGTGCAACAGGTAGGGTTAGCTAATGAGGTAAAGACATAAATGTTAACAAGTGGTAGTGCAGGGGATTAATTAGGAAGAGGTGCCGTGGCAATGGGCAGGAGATTGGATTATGTTGAGTGTGAACCAAAAAACGCAGCACAACAAAAAAAGTGAATGCAAACAAAACAAGCTTTAGTCAGTGCCAATGATATATATATTTTTTCCATAATGCTTTGTTCCTGTTGAGTGAGGCAGTTAGACTCTCGACACTGACCCCACCCTTCCCATCCAGCATCCACCTCCCCCCGTCATCCAGGCTAAGTCACCCATGGATTTCCCCTCCATGGTAGGGCCAGAGAGGGGAGGGCCATCCTGCTCCCCCCAGGACACACAACTAGATATGTGCAGAGGCAAAGACTGTGAGGGGGGAAGTGGGGCTTAATTTAGTCCACCTGGCTCTTTTCCATTTTCTCATGCCAGTGCAGTTTGATTCCATGTTTTTACATTGCAAATGAGGTGTGAATAAGGGCATGGAGGAACCGGGACTGAAGGGTCCTTTTTATTTATTGATTTATTTAGTTTTTGTTAACCAGGAATCTTTCTGTACCACTGTATGGCTGTACCACTGAGTCCAGTTGCATATTTATTTATTCAGGCTGGTGGGAGAAAGGGAAAGATTTGTGGGGTTTCCGTGGAGGATCGCTCTTCTACGAATGCCTCCCTCTCCCAAGGGAGTGGGCTAGGATGATGCCAAGCATGGCTCCTATATGAATACCCCCTCTTACCCTGGGGGGCAGCTGGGTTGCCAAGAAGCACCACATATCTAAGGATTTATCTTTTCCAGAGAGGGGTGAGCTGGTTCTCCACTGAGTGCAACTCCTATCATCACTCTTGCTGGGGGACCATGGTGGACCACTAAACGCCAGGCAGATGCTTGAGTCCCTACCATTCCAGCAAGGAAACAGTATTCTGCCCAGGTTGCAGTCAGCTGACTGAGTCCTTGATGCTCTTGTTGGAGGGCTGCCATTGGGCAGCTAGTTCGGCACTGGCACCCACCTCTGTCCCTCTCCATAGCGCCTCTGTCCCTCAATGCTGACTCTTCAGTGTCCCCCAGAGCACTGCTCCTCTGCCTACTAACCACTTTAAAATGAATAGAAACATTCATTTTAAAGGACCATTCATTTCAATGTTTTTTTTTTAATTCATAACTTTGTTTTTCAATATTTTTGATGACTTCATTCCATTGGCTGGAGCAGCTTTGCCAAACCACCATTTGGTGCGATATCAATAATAACTAAAAAAAAACAACTCAGGCAGCCAGCACTGTGACATGTGGTGCTGTTTTCTGCCTCACACCTCCACTGCTAAGGACAAGGTTGATGCTGCTGAGACTAGGGCCTCTTCTTCCAGTTCTACCACCAGAAGCAACTTATGCTTCCCCTCCATTGGGAAAGTATCCCTGCTTCAGATAAGGGTGCCAATGCCTCACCTGTCCAGTCAGAACAGAGAGAATGACCTTGATGGTACAGGTAGGTTCTAGAGCTCTGCATGATTTTTAAATTCTGTTTCCAATGAAATTCCACAGAATTTCAGAAATTTCCATAATTCCACAGAATTTTATCACATACAGTATTCTGAAATTCCAAACTGGAATTTCGACAGCCGAATAGTAATTTGCAGTTTACATAAATAGTGGATTAGTATTCCAGAGTTTACAAGAACCACAGATTAGATTTCCACAAACGGCAGAAAACTAGTGTATTGTTTACATTAAAAGACTTTTGGAATTCTATGGAATTTTGTGAAAAATTCCAAAAAGCAATTTGGAATTGGAATTGCCATTCTGACCATATCCCACTGGCAAAGTTCCAGCTCCTGCACAGCCTTAGTTGGTTCCTTCTCTCCCTTTCTAACCATCTTGTCTCTTCTTTCTTTCCACTGCCTCCTCCTGTTTCTGGCTGTTGACTTTTTTCAGACTTCACTGGAACTTCAGGGACACCATATTCATCCCAACTGTTATTGTTCTGGCCTCATGAGCCCCAGTGCTAAACTTAAAAACAAATATTTGGCCCACATGCTAGGAACCACTGCTAGACTTCCTGGTATGTGGCAGCAAGTTGCAGAATTCTTTGTCTGTAGGACTGGGATGAAGGCTACAGAATTAAAAAGAAACACAGCCATACATTTCATTGTAGGTCAGTGCCCACCCAAAACATCTCCCTCAAATATATCCCCCTGAATGTTGGGCCCAGAGGACAGGAACACCAACTGGGCACCCAATGTAATTGTAACACATGGACTTTCAGACTTACAGAGGTCCTGCAGACTTGATATTCCCTTTAATAGGTTTTACCTGTAGTGATGTACTGTAGGGGAAGGATTTCCCTCACATTGAATAGTTATTTAAAAGGACATGGTTTAAGTGCTGTACACTCATTACAGCTAAATAAAATATTTATAGGCAGTTATTGTGAAATCGTCCTTAACATTGTACCCTAAGCTAGGCACCCCAGTTCACATCACAGGTTGGCTCTCCTTAGCCCCTTGGAAGGGACTCGTTGAACAGATGGAGTCAGTATAATGTAGTGGTTAAGAGCAACTGCATTTGAATCCCACAGTCACGACTTGCATTCTGCATGATCATGAGCAAATCACTTAGCTTCTGCGTGCTCCTAGGATGCACCTGGAAACAAGCCTTGGCTTACTGAGGCTTTCCTGGCCAAACATTGTAAACCAAAAAATGGGATGTTGTTTTTGGCTGTGAGGTCAAAACCCAGTTGACCAAACTGGACTTGATTTACAATCCCCTTTGTTGCTTTGTTCAGAGCTGCCCATTCTGTACTCACCACTGTTCTATGTACAGTATATGAAATGGGGGGGGGGGGTCACTCCCAAAACAGCAAATGCAACATGCACACAGCAATTTTAATTGCACAGTTCTTGTACAACAAGCTCCCGCAGTATCTAGGCAGCATACTAATCCTGATATCCCATATAAGATATGAGCTCAGATATTTGTGTACCCAGTTGCAGAAATAAAACAGATCAAGCTACTAACAGTGTTAGGGCACCACATACTTGGACCCACCTCTGTGTTCAAATAATATCTGGTGCTCTCATTTCACTCCCACTTGCCTGCATAATTCACAGCATTGTGGAAATGTAATCGATGATATGCCACCTTACTCTAGCCATCACTAGCAATGACTGTTTTTCATTTACTTTACTCACTGGTATTTATAACATATTTACTCTTTATAAGTAACTGCTACTTTTTGTTGTATCTAATTTGTACTGTGTTATTTATTCAGTCCCTTCCGCCCAGAACAAAACAAGATTTCCTATGTATCTTTGTATGTTTTTCCTGGAATAACTACTTAATAAATAAATAAAAAACAATTTTTTCTAGAATATTAACTGCTGCTGTGTGGTATACATTTAAATAACCATTTGTTTTGAATGTATGTTGCTTCATAGTCCGAATGAGACCCTACACACCTCTAATACCCTCTCTTCCCCAAACCAGCCACTTAGGATTTCTTTTCTCTGGCGGGTTGGACTAAAATAGAAACTGCTCACTGCACTGGAGAACAGCAGCCCAGCAGCACTGGTCAAAGGTCAGGTATCTAGTGACTTGTAATGGTATTCCCTGTGATAAAGGATAGGCTACTACAGAGATTTGACAGCTGATTAAAAGGGTTGACAGAAGGAAATGAAAAGACACTTGTATAAGACATGTGAGTGAAACAGTGAAACTAATAACCTGTACCATAGGTTACGCTATGAGTTTGCAAATAACAGAGCTGGCTCCGTTTGTATAATGAAAATTCAGATTTATATGCATTGACAACACAAATGTCTTCTTTTCTGAACTCCAAATTTATTCCATGCCTTTTGCATCAGTATCTGCATCTGAAGAGAGAATGTTTGCTGCTGTGTTTGGCCTTGGAATTCTGAATTCATTGCAGACAGTGATGCCTTGTGCTACTAGTACAACAAAAAATTGTGCATAGATGTTACAGTACACAAACGTTTGGGCCACGCAGCTCCCTTCTTCAAGTTATTTTAGCAGACTGGGCAGAGGGAGCAGGTTTTACACCAAAGGTTAATTGTAAAAATTTAGCATAGCCCAAAGTTGGCATAGATCTGACACATTAAAACTGAAGATGAGTCATCTGTAGGTGGTGCATCAGCTGTCACTATATTTCTGTACCCTGCTGCTATTTGTTGTTGTTCTGCTATTTGTTCCTTTGCTGTTTTTTACTCTGGATTATAGACTATGCGGTATATGAAATAATGCCAATAAAATTTGGATTAGAAAAAAAGATGTAGATGAGTCATGCCTAATTATAAACACGTGAGAAGGGTCAAAGGCAGGGAGCTAACTCAAAAGAAAACAAAACTTAAATGCTTAGGGGAGAGAGACACGGGTTTAACTGAGTGAGTAAATAAACAGAGCACTCTCACTACATTAGCCATGAAATAATTGAATGGGTCAGAGATCCCCATAATGTGTCGTGAACTCTGTGCCTCTGTTCAGACTGTGTTGTTTTGACTCAAGGCGCTCAGTTTTCATAGAGCCCTTAGATCACTGCAATCTGCAGCAATCTAGGGCTGTGGCTAGAGATGGGTGAAAGTGAAAAATTTCGTTCTGTGAAATATTTTGTGAAATTTGCACATTTCACGAAATATTTTGTGGGTGTGAAATGAAAAATTCTGCAGGCGAAATGTGGAATTTCACCAGTGTAATGCAGAATTTCACCACCCATGGGTGAAATTCCACCACTCGTGGGTGAAATTTTGCATATCACCAGTGAAATTCTGCATTTTTGCACTCGTGAAATACTATGCAAAATATGAAAATTTCACAAAAGATATTGAGGGGTGAAATTACCAATTTTACCAGCAATGTATCTCTAGCTGTTGCAAACTGCGGGTATGTTAGGGACCCTGTGCCCAATTTTGTAAAAATAGGGGTCAATGCACTGAAGACCCGGTAGTTGCCATAGAGTGTGCCAAACATGTGGCACACCTGCAAGGTTTGATGGAGTTCTGAAGGGATGGGTTCTGAAGGTTCTGCTGGGGAAGTGACAGAATCCTAGCTGACCTGCAGAGGTTGAGGAGGTTGCAATGTCCGGGAGGTAGGAAACAGGGGATGATGGAACACTGGGGGTGCCACAACAGTGAGAGGTGCATGAAAGCAGTGGAAGGAACATGTGAAGACACCAGAAGTGAGATGCCATGTGTCATGCCATGCAGCCAATCAGGCCAAGTGGGGAGGCATGACCAGACCAGCATGTTCCAGACCCCCAAGGACAGCAGCCTTGGTATCTGCCCCACAGGACCTACAGACCCATAAAAGGTGGGGAGTGGCAGTGTGTGCAGGATGCAGGGTGCATGTGGTGGCCAGAGACATGTCCTGGGCAGTGTAACATCACCCACCTACAGAGCCCCACGTGTGGCAGCTGGAGGATGCCTGATAACAATGCCATCACCTATGGGTCCAGTGGGGCAGGTTCCAGGGCTGCAGTCCACAGGGGTCTGGAACTTGCTGGTCTGGCCATACCCCATCCACCCTGCCCAATCAACTATGTGGCACTATGTATGGCATCTACCCCTGGTGTCTCCAGATGTCCCTTCTACTGCAGCTGTGCCCCCCTCACCCCCCATGGTGCCACCAGGGCTCCATCGGCCCCCGGTCCCCTACTTCAAGGTCCCCCCATTTGGCACCCTGCCAGTCAGCTGCACAGAGCACTTAGAGCACTTTCTGGCTAGTCGAAAGGTAGCCTCCTGTTGCAACCACTGTGGGGCTTTCAGAATAGCAAACAAGGCTATGGTGCAGCCCCACCACGGTGCAACCACCCTTGTAACCTGGCGCTAGAGCACTTTCGCCACAAGGGGGGCATTACGGCATGGCATACTGATTTTGCCACAGCCAGAGTTTGAAAATCAGGATTGTCATAAACTATGATGCAAGGTGCCACTTTCATCATACCTGTTTGGCACAGGCACCTTCCGTCATAGTTTGACTTTTGAAAATTGAGCCCAAGGTGTTTAATAAGCTTAGGCTCTGATGTCCTTCCAAGATCTTTCTCTTCACAGGACCATCACCAGCTATTTTTACAATCTGCAAAATGATCCAGAGATCCGTGTTTCCGTTACAGAGCTTCCCATTTCCTTATACCACAGACCACCCAACCTTTAGAATACTCTGGCATGTAACAGCCTCCACGCTACTAACTACTTCATCCTACCAGGTACCAGTGCTTGCAGCACAACCCACTGTTTCACCTGCAAATTCATCTCTAGCTTCACAGACACCCAAGGCCCCATTAGCGCTTTTCACATCACCAAAGAGTTTTCACGTATTTTCATGAATATGGTATATTGTATTCCTTGCAGAAAGTGTGTATCTATTTACATTGGAGTGACTGGAAGATGACTACTGACTGGATAATAGGAAACTGCAGAACAGTCAGAAATGGAGATACAGACAAAACCATTGTGTCCCATTTACCTTCAGCAACCATAACGTGAATTATCTTTCTGTTTGTGTCCTTCAGCCATGTTTTTGAGGTGGTAACAAAAGAAACAACTTAGCCTCCAAGTAGCCCTCTAATTTAAAGAACAAACTTTGCTTTCCAGTTAGAGCTGTGTGGAATTTTCAAATTCTGCTTCAAAAAGAATTCCTTGGAAATTTGGCAACTCCACCTAAGTGTGTGGTGTTCCATCAGAAGCAGAATATCAAAATTCTGAAAACAGTTTGCAAATTTCTAGTAAATTCACACACAAGTAATTTCCAGTTTACATAAACCACATATTTGTTTTTAGCTGTTTATGTAAACCCCAAATTAGTTATCTGCATACAGCAGAAAACTAGTCAGAAGTTTATGTAAACCGTGGAAAATGAATTCGCTGTTTAAAGGGACATGGTCACCCCCCCTTAGGCCTCAAAGTGTCCCTAGTTTAAAACACATGTGTTGTAATTGTCCACAGTCTGTAGAGATTGTTGATGTACCTGGGAGTTTGATTTGGATGTCAATGTTTTCTTTTAAAAAGTGAAAAACAGATTGCCAGCCACACTACTGTTATTACAGAAAAATGTATTTGTTTACATGCCTTGATCAACTCCCACTGCATCGCTGGCCAAGTGGTGTTGAGGGTTGAGGTCCCGGTGGTGGCACATTCACTAATGAGTGGTACTCCTCCTCATCTGTCAAATCAAGGAAAGGGGGGTGTTTAAAATTAGCAGCAATATGGAATAAATAGGAAAAAAATAAGGAACAGTGGTACTTATTTCCAAAAAGTGCAGACTAGCATGGGTGCCACATTATATTTTGAGTACCACCACCAGAGTTGAGGTGCTGAACATCACACCTCATGCTGCACTGGTGACTCAGGTTCGAGGATGAGCCCGGTTTGTTGGGGGTCGGCCAGTGGGGCGGGAGGAGCTGGACTGAGCCGCCATCAGGCAGCTCTCCTCTCCAAGAAAGGGTTGAACACCAATCTGACTAGTGGATGGTGTCAGGAGAGGAGGGCACTGTTAGGTGCTTGGTGGAAGCCATGACTGTTCACGGCTTCTCACCTGGAACCTGGTCCTTTGCACCAGCGCTCTTGGAGGAGAAGGTGTTTAGGACTTCCCACAGCTACTACTACAGTTACTATGAAAAAAAATACCCCAAGCCATGCACTGTGATCCCCATAAGGGGGAACAGAAGTGATGGTCAGTATGCCACCACCGAGCCTCGCTGTAGGGTTGCCACCTTTTAAGAAGCTCAAAAGTGGGACATTTCTTAATGAAGCATGATTTTTTTGCAGGACAGTATCTAACCTCGATCAATGCAACAGACTTGTTTTCTCTGTATAGTCAGAATTAAGGCTAAATATTGTAGTTTCTTAGTTGCTTCTATTGTTTCTTATCATTTTAATGTATTTTGGTTAGGGTATTATAGTTTTCCACAACATTTAGTGGAAAGTTAGAAAATATTTCTTCTGCTATAAAGTCAGGACATGCAGTATTTTTCATGTTTTTTTTTGCAAGACACAGCTGCCCAAATTAGGAATGTCCTGCGAAAATCAGGACAGGTGGTAACCCTACCTTGCTGGCAGTTGGGGGGAAAAATGTTACAATAAAAAAAAAATCCCACTGCATCTTTCCTGGACTTGTGAACACCCCCATCATAGTGTAGCCACTCATTTTGCAGTGGGAGGAGAAGACACAAAATGCTTCATGAATGGCTGCACTGTTTCAGAGTGTTCCTAATGTTCAGGAAGCATGCAGTAAGAGTAGAGCAAGGATCTGAAACAAAACAAGGGTGAGTACAACTATAGCATTTGCATGCATTTCAGTTCCATTAAAAAGAATGCAGATAAAAAAAAACATCAATAAATGTTGGAGAAGGTAAGCAATCATAAAATTGGGAGTTTTAACTAGAAATACTACAATGGAAAATAGGTGCCCCTTTAAATTAAAACATACCTGGAATTCCGTGAAATGTATCAAAAATTTGAAAAAGAATTTCAGAAGCAGTGTTGCCATTCCACCGGAATTTTGTAGGCAGAATTGCACATTTTATACAGCTCAACATATGGTTTATGATTTGATGTTGTGGAGATCACTGATTTTATATGTGTATTCTTTGATTTCATCATTCATTTGTACAGCGCCTTGGTGTTTGAAAGGAGCTTAATAAATAAAGTTTTATTATTTTTTTATTATTTATTATTATATTATTATTTATTATTATTATTACTGCTAAAACTTTCTGTTTTCCCCTCTGATGTACAATGTATGTGTTATGTTTTCATGCATGTATGCTATGTTCGTTTTTGTGGGCATGCCTGCACACACAGTTATCAAGAGCATGCATGGGCATATTCATGTGGGCGTTTGTACTATGTATACATATCCCTTTCCATTTTATCCTGGTTTCTGTGATTCCCCCTGACACTCGTCACCTTTCAGCTTTGTAGCTGTACTCAGTAAATCAGCCCCTACTTGTGGACCCCTCGGTTCATTCACTCCTACACTTTCTAATATGTTTCTTCCTCCCCCAGCAACCATTTTGGTTTTCAGCTTCTGTTCCTAGCTTGCCTATTATCAGTTTTTCTTTAAGATCCGCCAAATCATTTTTCATCCTCACACACAAATATGTATTTCAATGTGTAAAAGTTTTACCAGGAAAGGCATACTGAGCTGGTAGCGGCTCATTTCCAGATGCGTCCTCTTGGGTGGGGGGAGCAGAGTTTTTAATTTTTATTTTACTTCAGTCTTGGAATTAATACCTTTGAGTCAAAGGCTCTTTTATAAAGGCTCCATGTCATATCAAAGACAAAACAAACAGTACAGTGAGAAAGACGCAGAGCGATTCTAGGTAATAATAAAATAAGCACATATGGATTTAAGTTACATAAAACTGATATAATAACAGGGTTAGGCTTTTTCCCATAGGGAAACCATGGTGTAATTTGCTGTTATAAAGGAGCGTTTATTACGGCAAACACGTGCATGGTTTCTCTCGCTATGCGCATGCCCAACCTACATCTCTTCCGGGTTTTCACTGCTCGCCACCAGATTTCTTCTTTGGTCGAAACCGCACCACCACCATCTCTAGGCGGTAAGTAACTATTTAAAAAAAAAAAGAACTTCCTAACAAAAATCACACAGTAAAGGGGACAACAAAACAAGAAAAAGTAAACTGCTGCTAAGCGACTGAGGACTCAGCTAAACAACATCCAGACCGCAGCTGCACCAGACCATTTATTTTATATAATTGGCTGTGGTGAAAAAGCCTAACCCAGCAATTATATAAAATAAAATATGGGTTGGTGTATGTAGACTCGAATTTTACACACACCCTCGGGGTTGGATGCCTAGATAAACCCCTCAAGCTTCACTCTCGGAGTTTATATGCCATCCAACCCCTCAGGTGTGTGTAAAATCTCGTTACACACACCACCCCATACTTTATTCTCTATATATTGCAGACAGACAATGGCTAGGAGTAAGCTGAACTAGCAAATAGGGCATAAGGGTTCGGATATATTACAGGAGAAAAAATAAATGCAGCCCAGTGGCATTATCAGAGTCAAAATGAGGGAAGACAACAACTATGGACATGGTCTTACAGGATAAACAGAGGCAAGGGGCTGGGGCCTAGCTTTATTACAGTGTAGGGATGCAGCCAGAGGCATTGTCTGAGTGAGGGGCTGGCATTGCCAGGAGGGAAGTATTAGCAAATAGACGTAGACTGTGTCATTCAGTTTGAGTGCACTCCAGTTGGGTAATCAGTGCAGGAACTCAAGATGCCCTCCATGGAGCAGCAAGCAAAGCTTGATGCTGGGTTTGATTAGAGGAGACCTCAGGAAGGCAGGTAAGCTATAGTGCAGTAGCAAGGGTAGGATGGTAGGGTGGAGGTAGGGTGTGGGTGAAGGAGAGGAACAGGCCCAGGTCGTTTTATGTGCGGCAGTCACAGGAGGCATTGATGACTAGGACTTGGCGCAGTTCCTTTTTGAATGAGCCCAGCATTTGGTCATTGGATAACTAGACAAGAAACTATGTGGTTCAGATGTGCAAAGCAATATAATAATACAAATTAGGTAAAATGCAACAAAATCCACAATAAACAATTGTGCAAGATTTTGAGTAAGGGGTTAAGATATGCGTAAAGTGCTGAGTGAGAACACTAGGCATTGTGCAATATGCAGTACGGGGTTTAAAGTGGAAGTAGGGATTGTAATTTGGGGGATAGGAGAGGGAACTGCACTAATAAGGGTACAGAGCAAGGGAGAACAGGAGAATGGTAGTGTTGGGCAGTCCATGGTAGAGTATCCGGAAAAGCTGCATTAGTGAGTGGAGGAGCCACAGATGAGGGATTTGAGAGAGTGAGGGGAGGCAGCAGAGCTGATGGTAGGGGGAAGAAAATACTAGGAAGTAAAGCAAATAGGATGCTGGGATGTATAGGCAGGGGCATCACCAGCAGGAAAAGGGAGGTCATAATTCCGCTATACAAGACAATAGTGAGGCCCCACCTGGAGTACAGTGTACAGTTCTGGAGACCATACCTACGTAAGGACATAGACAGGGTAGAGAAGGTTCAGAGGAGGGTAACAAAGATGGTGCATGGATTGCATCACAAGTCCTATGAAGACAGGTTGAAGGAACTGAACATGTACTCCCTGGAGGAGAGGAGGGAGAGGATATGATGAGAGATATACAAGTATCTTACAGGAGGAACAGGGTGCAGGAAAACACTATTTTTAAGCGAAAAAGATGTTCCAGGACTAGAGGGCATGGGATGAAGTTGGAGGGGACGATTCAGAGGAAACATGAGAAAAGAATTTCTTCAACAGAACGGTGGTGGACAAGTGGAACACCCTGCCAGAGGAAGTGGTGGGGGCTGAAATAATCACGGGATTTAAGAATGCATGGGATAGACATAAAGGAATTCTAGAGGTCAGGGGTAAGGGGAAACAGACTTCTAGGAAAACAAACTGAACTTACAAGCTCAAATGGGCAGACTGGGTGGGCCATAGGCCCTTATCTGCCGACACTGTCTATGTATCTATGTAAGAAATTCATAGTTTAGGGAAGCAGGAGGAGAAGGTAGCTTGACCAGCAGAGGATTCCACTTCAGGGAAGACAAGAGATCAGGAGTCAGAGTCATGAAGGAAGTAGGAGATGGTGGAGAGAAGTGAAGAGAAGCAAGTTAGATGGGGAGTGCGCCAAACCAGAATTTAGAGACAAAGGAGACACAATGAGTGAATCACCTGCCTTAAGGAAGGGGAAGGATAGGAAGGAGAACAGGGAACAGTGGTGGGTGCAGGGGACTGTTCAGGGCAAAGTGACAAAAAGAATGAAAAAGAGGATCCAGTCTGGCCAGGGTAGACTTGGAGCAGCTTTGTAAATGACGTCACCATAGTCAAAGGTGGGGAGAATCATCTTTGAGACAATCTCTCACTGGACAGAAGTGGGATACCCCTTTATACCTTAAAAGCACACTAAGTTTAGGGTGAAGTTTCTAGTGGATGTCATCCACATGGACTGAGAAATTGAGGTGGCAGTCCAGCCAGACCCTGAGGTACCTAAATGAGGGGACATCCTCAATCACAGCACCATCAAGCGTGAGGAAGGAGGGGAGAGAGGGGTGACTAGTGAGCCTCTGCCTAGTGCCAAAGGTCATGGAGACCATTTTCTTGGCATTGAGGGACAGCTGATTAGCCTGGAACCATTGCTGCATGTTAGTAAAGTCAAGCTGGAGCCTGGCCACAAGGATCCAGAGTCAGAGAAAGCAGTATCTTCTGCATTACATATGAATGGACACAGAGCAGCAGGCACTAAAGAGGTCATTTAGGAAAATGGAGATGAGTAACAGGACAAAGACGGACCCTTGGAGAATGTCCGAGCAGATAAGTAGTGGAATTGATATGGAATCACCAATATGGACAGCCAGTGACCTGCATTCAAGGTAGGAGCAGAACCAACCAACAGAAGAGTCAGAGAGCCCTGCCACCTTAAGCTTATCCAGGTGCTGGGGTGGGCAAAAGTGTTGAAAGATTTGATGGGTTGACAAAGATGGCAGAGGTGACCAGGCCAGATAGGATGAAGTCAATGAACAGGAGGCATAAAGTGGATGTGGAGTGGGACTTCTGGAAACCAGACTGGAAGGCAAGGAAGTAGGAGGTTTTGTCATGGAAGGAGGAGAGCTGGGAGAGAGCACAGTGCTCCTGGAGCTTAGCCAGGGAAGGGAGTAGGGAGATAGGGTGGTGATTGCCAGGAGAAGTGGAGTCACACCCGTTGAGAAGGGGGAGTGACTGTAGCCTGTCTCCAAGTATTAGGGGCAGAAGCCAAGGAGAAGGAGAGATTGAGAAGAGAGCTGATAGGGAGAGCAATGGCATGGGCAGAGAGATGGAGGAGTTTGGGGTCAAGACCATCAGTGTTTCTGCTTTCGTGAGGGTTCAGAGGCAAGAGGCCCTTAAGAAATACAGCATGAGTGGTAGGAGAATTGGAGAAGGGAATGGGTGCAGGGGGGTGGGAGAAGGTTCGGGAAGTAGGAGAGGGAGAAGAGGGAGCTGGCACAAGAGGTGAAAAAGGTGTTGAAGGCAGAAATGACAACAGAAGGTCTGTGATAGGAGTGTCACCCACCTTGAGGAATGGGTGAGGGGGCTGGGTCTGAAGGGAGAGGAGGGCATAGGTACCCTTCCAGAACTTGGAAGGCTAGTTAAGGTTGTTCTGGAGCATGGAAGTGAACTCTTCAGACTTGCCAAGCATGGTAGCTTTGCAATCGGCATTATGAAGGGTTCGATACTTGGCTAAGTCAGCAGGGGAGCCAGTAAACTGTGCAAGAGGAAGGCCAGCAACTCTGCTGAGATCCATGGGAGGTGGCAACCCCTGACTCTGGTTTTTCTAAGGGGGGGGTCATATTGATCCCAGATGGATAAGAATTTATAGTTAAAAAATTGGAAGGCAAAATTTATGTTGCTGACTGAGGAGATAGGAAACCAGTCAGTAGCTAACAGATCAGCATTAAGGGAGGTCAAGTCCAGTGACTAGAAGAACCAGATCTGGATAAATTTAGCAGGAGCTTTAGGACAATGAATCTTGTGCACACAGTACATCATGTGGTGTCCACTGAAGTCAACAGGGAGGGAACCAGCATCTATGATACAGTGGGGTTGGGAGGTAAGAATCAAGTCCATGAAGGAGTGATTGAGGGATTTATAATTGTGGGGTCAGAGATCAGCTGGAAAAGGTGGAGGGAATTTTTTTTGGTTTGCCAGAATTTCAGATGAAAGTCACCAAGGATGAATAGCTCCCCAGATGAGGCATGCTAAGAAATGTTGGTGAGGAGCTTGTTGACAAAAGGTGGGGATGTGCCAGGACAGTAGTAGATTCCAGCTATGAATATGGGGACACTCATGAGACAACATAATACTGTATCACTGAGCTCAAATAAAGATCAGAGATATTTTCAGTCAGGCCATGTCATTTACATATATATATTTATAAATTGCAAAAAACTTTGTTAATGCTCCAGTTTGGGTCAAAGTGACAAAAGTTCGGAAATGTGGTGTTAGGGTTTCCAACCTTAACACCCATCCCCCCAAAATAAGAAGCAGGCAAGAGAGAAGGTATGGGGTGTGCCTTGGGCTTTTCAAGCCTAACACTCACCCCATTCCATTTGTAAATAAGGTGAGATGTGTAGACTTTATGAGAATTTAGTGAGCGTTAGGCTTGAGAAGTCCAAGGCACACCCATACTGCTCTTCTGCCTGCTTTGGGGAAGGGGATATTAGGGTTGAAAACCCTAGCACCACATTTCCCAACTTTTGTCGCTTTGTCCCTAACTGGAGCATTAACAAAGCTTTTTGCAATTTATTTCCTTACTTTTTGAAATAGTATAATAGTATCCTTATTTGGCTGTGGAAGCGCAGGAAGGACCCTGCACTCCCATGCATTTTGTCATGGGAGCGCAGGGTCCTTCAGACCCTGCAATCCCATGCACTTGGACCAACTATCAAAAACAGCGCTGGGGAAATGCTGGAGCAGGTTTATCTGTTTAAATATCTGGGAGTGACACTAGACTGTACACTAGCATACTCTGAACACATCGATAGCATTGCTAAAACTGTGAATACTCACATAGGACTGTTATATAAGCATAGGAACTGCCTCACAGCCGAAGCCCTAAACATTGCCATTCAGAGCTCTGTTATTTCAATTATCAACTATAGGCTCGTGATATATGGATTAGCTACTGACACTGCTCTTCGGCACATAGTCATAGCCCTAAACAAGGCCTGTCATCTCCTAACCTCTGACCCCCACCTTTCCCACACTTGTGATTTCCACGAACAAGCAAACTGTCTCCAACTATCTGGCAGAATCAGGTACCAGACCTGCATCCTACCTAAAAAGATTTCGGATCTCCTGCCCCCTGGGGATCAAGACTATACTGACTCCTCACGGTATCTCCTGCCTAATCTGAAGTTCAGAAAGTCTAACATTTTCTGTACCCCGCTGCCACACTACCCAAGGACAATGCTCCTTCAAGTCCAGACCCTCAATTTAGTACAACTCACTTCCACCAGAAATGACCAACTATGCTACACTGGGCTCTTTCAAGCACAGCCTTCACCAGCACCTCATGGCCAGGGCCTCATGTGACTGCTTCTCATAACCAAATCTAGTCCTCCTTCCCCTCTTGCCTTCCCCTTTGATGCCTCACCCCCCCATTCACATTTTCTCCACTCCTTCTCTGATGACTTACTCCCTTTTCACCCAGCTCCTGCTTCCATCCTCTCTCTCACTAGCCCCTCCATTACCTTCACCCCCCTTACTTCCAGCTCTGCTCCAATGCTGATTTCCTACCACCACTACCACCACCCCTTCCACTAATTTGCCCCCCTTCCCACCCTCCCATCCAACTGTACTCATTACTTTATTCCCCCATCCTCTATCAGCTCCCTACCCTCACCCCTCTATGACAATACTTTTGAGCTGCTCTGCACCCCCTCCGCTACAGCACTAACCTTCACTCCTGACTTCCAGTGTATCACTTGTTTCTGCCTTTGCTATTCAAGCCCTTGATTCATTGCAAAAAGTGTATTTATGTTCTGGAGTTATATGCTAACAATTGTATCTGACAAAGCCTCTGGCTGTCCTGTATTGTATAACTTTACCTGTTTTGTAATTTGTCCATCTTGTTATATCCAACTTGTCTATTTCCGACGTGGAACCTTTGTAAATGAACCTTGGCTCAATGGTGCCTTCCAAAATCTTAATAAATAAATAAATACCTTCAGAAGGTCGATGGTCCTTTGTATCACTGACTTTGTGGATGCAAATGCCTCATTGTAATACTCCTCTGCCTCACTCTGTAGATGTCAGACAGGAGTCATTAGCCATGGCAGTTGAGGATATCCACTGTCACCTGTTGGAGGGATCAGACATTACTACTTGAATCCTCTGTGTACTCTGCCCTTCAACCCCCCCCCGGTGCTTCCATAATACCAACATAACATGCCCACACCCCACAAGGACCACCACTGCCAGGACACCACCATCCCCTTGACCCAACCTTTGAACTCTTCCAGCTTTATGGTGGCCACCACAACTGGCCTACATGCCTAATGCCCACACATATACCCACCACACATGTGGTGTCTCCCTACCAGTCATCACAATACACTCATCTCTGGACAGCCCAGCATGTGTGTGTCTACCTCCTATATATGTGTGCCAGATACCAATATGCACTTGCGCCTTTTAGATGTACCTACCTACTAACCATCCACCTTCAATGTCTCCCCTTTGAAGGCCTCATACTGGCCACTGTGGAAGAAGATGTAAGCATCATGGCAGCATCCAGGGTACTGAGCAACAACATCCAGAATGTGGCACTGACTGTTGCAGACCACCTGGATATTCATGGAGTTGTAGCCCTTGTGATTTACATACACCTCCTCCTCCACTGGTGGTGCTCCTGTTGGCCACATGAGTGCAGCTGATCCACCTTTTGGGAAGCAGGCCAAAGTGTAGAAGCCCTGCTTCAAAGGCTGCTGTTGCTGTACCTCCCATGGGAAGTTGATATACCTGTGTGGCCTGCATAGTGGCACTTGTAGGAACTGCCTCAGTCACCTGATACAGCAGAATGTGAGATGCCCACTGTACCACCAGTGGGGTATCTGATGCTCCCTGTGGCCAGGAAGCAGAGCGCTGCACTCATCTTCACATCCACAGGTATTGCATGCCCCTCTGGGTTGCACCCTGCAGGTCTTTTCTCAACTCCTAGCACAACTTCATGATAGCAGCCTTATTAAGGTGATAGTGGGGTATGCACTGCTCCTCAGTGAGGTCCTTGTATGATGTTGTCCGGTACACCCATGCTGCATATCTCCTAGTAGGTGGTGTTGTCCTTGTAGCATGACATTCCCCTGAATCCTGCCAGCCTGTTGCCTGGCATGCCTCTGCCACCTTTCCACTGTGAGCATTATGCTCAGTAGGGCCAGTGGTCCAGACATTGTCACTGTCTCTTACAGGCTGCTTGTGCTACCACACTGCTACCTCCCAAGTGACTCTGTTCTGTATGTCTGCTAGAGCCTATTTATATGCTCCAGTGTGAGTTAGACCAGCTCCACCTTGATCTAACAGGTGCTTGCTATGAACTGCATGGCGTGCGGCTGTGCAAACTTTCAAAATCCCCAAAAATGAGTGCATAATTTTTTTGGATGCAAGTCCCTTTGCAGCATAGCACACTAAATTGTTTTGATGCAACCTTGGTGCAAGGCATTCTGATGCAAGCCCTCCCGACATTGATCCAGGCTGCATTATAAAATTGCAATTGCCACAAATATTTACTCAAGTCACTACTTACATCAAAAATTGTTGATGCAAGTCCCTTGCATCATTCCTAGCTCTGAAAATCATGCACCCTTTCTACAAACTTTGCGAAATTTTTACTTCATAGCCTGGAACCCCAAGTTTGAAATGTCGATTCTAATCCTACTCTCTATTTTTAGCATGCATTTAATATTAGGGAAACACACAAAGAATGCACTTGCAGAAAGAGACAAAGAATCCATATCCAAATGGAGGGAACCAGGAATGAAGCTACTTGACAGGGCAAAGTACTGGGTGTGTTCTTCTGTTGTACACGTACGCCTTATTCTGCACCAGGATTGGGCTCATATCATAAACCCTGGCACCTAAGTGCAGCACTCGGGGGGTGCTGTGCTGTCAGGGTGTGCCATCCTTCAGCTGAAATGTTAAACCAAGGTTTCTTATGCCTATCTCTGGTGCTGATGTTCTGGTGGGTGTTGAGAGGGAAGTAAAAGAACCCCTTTGCAAAAGTAGGGACATTTTTATTAAAAAGGCCAACAATATTATTTTCAAACACAATTATTTACAGAAACCAAAATTTATTTACAAACACATTATTTACAGAAACCAAAACTTGTGTAGCAGTTGGCCATGAACTGTATTCACAGTAAAAGCATGGGTAAATGTGTACAGCCTGACTGTGTTCTCATTCCTTTCTGGCCATTAGAGTGCTGGCATTAGTGCGCTGGTACATCAGAGTATCGATCTGAGGATTCGCACCCCTTCCCTGAGGTCCACCACTCTTTGGAGTTAGAATCATAAGAAAGGTGGGGGCACACGCCCTCGCAAAAACAGGGGTCAGCGAAATCCTGATTTGACAACCTGATGACCGAGCGTATTAACGCCGGAACTCTGAATGGGTGGAACCATTTCCATTGAGGGTTCTAATGACATCACAGGGACTTTATGAGTGAAACTCAAGAGGTCCCTGTTGTCATCAGAACCCCAAGGTTGAAACACCACAAGCTGGGCCTGGCTGCACATGTTTTATTTTGTATAGTATATTCTTTGAAATGTAACATTTAAAAAAAATTGTTTTATTATCCAAATAAATCTTCAGTTTAATTTTTTATTACTTAAAAAAAAACTGAAACCCACACTCACCCAGCTGCTGAAAACCCACTCATGTGAGTTTTTTCTTTATTATTATTATGAAACAGCAGAAGATTCTCTATTAGAGGAGGGTCTGCGTTCTGTGTGTGCATGTGTTGGCAAAATTAAGGTTAAATGGCAGGTAGCATGAGATTCCATTCTAATTTAAAAAGCTGTTGTGGCTGCAAGTAGCATATGTCTGTCACTGTGTATTGTTTTGTTTTGTGTTGTTTGAAATTACAATACAAAAGATTAACTGAAAAAGCTGTTGTACACAGAAGGGCACAGCAGCATGCTATAATGATAGAATTGTGGAACAACATTTTAGTTTGGATATAAATCCATACACACTGTGGAGAGCTTCAAGAGAGGGTGGGACAGACACAGAAAGTGGATGTATCAGATGATGGCCTGGCCCGGGGGGGTGGGGATGGATGATAGGGGTTTCTGGAACACAAGGGGAAGGGGGCTCAGCATCCAACTAGGGATCTGAGGTTCGAGCAGACTCGACAGACCGTAAGGCCTAATCTGCTGGCAATTAGTATGTTAGTAAGTGTTAAGGGGCAAGGAACTACCATATATAATGTAGTTTGGATGTAATTTCCATGCAAAGATGTGCAGAGTAATGCACCTGGGAAACAAAAACCCAGGGGAAGAGTACACAATGGGGGGGGGGGGAGAGATACTAACAACAAGACAAATGTAAAGGGACATGGGAGTTGTCATATCAGATGACCTAAAGGTAGGCAAGCAATGTGATAAAGAAGTAAAGAGGTCTGGGGGGATACTGGGATACATAGGGAGAGGCATCACCAGTAGAAATCAAGAAGTTGTATCCCTCTGTAGAGACAGTTTCTGAGACCCCGTCTGGAGTACTGCATGCAGTTCTGGAGACCCCATCTCCGCAATGACTTAGACAGGATGGAGGCAGTACAGAGGAGGGCAACTAAAATGGTGCCGGGTCTGTACCAGAAGCCATATTAAGAGAGACTAAAGGAGCTTAATATGTATAGCCTCGAGGAAATGATGGAGAGGGGGGACATGATAGAAATGTTTAAGTACCTCAAGGGACTCAACAAAGTCCAAGAGGGTAGCATCTTTCAGAAAAACAGATTTGCAAGAACAATAGGGCACAATCTGAAGATAGAGGGGGGACGGCTCATGGGCAATGTGAGGAAGTGTTTGTTCACAGAGATTAACGCATGGAATGGCCTTCCTGAGGGGGTAGTGCGGTCAAAAGCAGTGGGGAAATTCAAGACTGCATGGGACAGACATAAGGCAATTTTAGTTGGGGTAGGAGGAAGTAGGCTGGCAGTTAACGAGGATCTGCAGCTTATCCAATAGGTAGGGAAATTGGCAGAGTGGGTGGGCCAAGTGGTCCTTATCTGCTGTCAAAGTCTATGTTTTTATATGTTCATCCCTGTCTATCAATATCAAATGATAGTTTTGCTATTTTTTGCATTGTAGATACTTTTTGCACATTATTATTTCTGTTGAACTATTTTTTTAGCTTTGTATACCTGCTTGCTTCCACCTAGGACCTGTTTGAAAAAGTGCTGTGCTCAAGTACACTGGAGTTTATGCTGGTAAATAAAAATATAAATACAAATTATAATTTGCTCTGTAGTATTCATCTGTAATGTCCAACTCACTTGCACGTTGAACTCTTCCATCTCACCCCACTTTTGCTCTTCTCACCCTCCCCATAAGTCTAACTTTGCTCGATTTCCCCACTACCCCCTCCCTATTGCTCCAACTTGTTTTGTAAATTATTATAATTTTTAGTGCATCTTGTTGACTATAGGCTGTATAGTAGCTGCCCAGCTAAAACTTGAGTGTCCAGTGCATGTTTAAATCAGTCATTCCGGAGGAAAACAAGAATACTTGCTGCAGCTGTCTGCGTGAAAGTATTATTTGCCTGCTGGCTTCATGGCATCTAGCAGCATGGGGTTACTTGGCATACTGGTGACATGGGATGGTGTTGGGAGCCTGAGAGGGGAGAAGAAGAAGAGCAGTGAATAGAAGATGGAGCACTCACTCAGATATTCACCTCCTGTGGGGAAGTCCTGCCAGTTCAGCTGCCAGTTTTCTCCCTGATGGCCCAGGGCTCAAGGAGTCAATATGAGGCAAAACACCAAGAGAGGGGTGCTGAAGCTCTCTTATCTCAGAAGACACATCTTGGGCATAAATACTTGATGGCCCCAGGGGAGGGGAGAAAATAACAGAAAAAAATGGGGGAGATCATTAGGCACACAGATGATTCAGATCCCCCAAATCTCTATGGGCCAGTTGTCATGCCCTTCTCCCACCTGTCCTATCACGATGAAACAGATGTATTTAGTTTCCTGTCTGGAACTGGATTGCTAGCCTGGCACTTAGATTAGCAGCAGGGCGAGTGGGTCAATGGATGCAGGAGTTGCCCTCTGGTTGAATACACTGAGTGTACAATGACAATACACAGAGAATATATGCTTTCTAAACAGTGTGCCTGAACATGAAAGTGTAACACAGGAAAACTAATAGTGGATATAAAACGTAACATATTTAACGTCAGTGTAAGAGCGGGTATGGACCATGGATCCCATTTCCCTTTGTAATGGACTTTATTACTGCTGACATGTCCATCCTTCTCAAACATGTTGTTGTTTGTGCAGTTTAGGCATGTACTGCACTGTGATACTGGGTCCACCTGCATATGCCTAGATCTCATATCCCAGCCAGGATTTGTATCTGTTATTATAGGTCTAGACCACTGTTTCTGTCAAGCAAAACAGTAAACATAATTTTTTATTTTAAGTATTTGTTTTTATTTGCATACCAACATTTTAAAATTGCTAACTTAAAACAACCTGCCAGAGTTCTGGACCCAGGACTTGAACCACTGATCTGAACAATAACATGGCAATGTTTGCTTATATCCTCATTGATACAGCTCTGTGGGCCAAGCCATATTTAACTGACCTCAGCAACGGCAATTCTACCACATTTACAAAGTAAAACAAGAGTATTTGAAGCACAAGAGGCCGACAACTTGTCTGCTGAGATGCTGTGCCAAATGTCAAGATGGCGGAAATGGCAGCTTTTGGTGTCCTTCAGGAGTGTTTGAAGGACTGATTTTCCGGGGTTTGATGAATTACAATTTTGTACCCTGACTTTTTTTTATACATGAACTATATATTTCTTTTGGACTCAAGTTTAGAAAAGTAAGGGTGTGGGATGCACTACAAAAGCATCTTTGCCCTTATACTGTAAACACTCCCACATATCCCATGCCTCCCTGGTTATGGCCCTATAAACATTCTATTTTGCTACAGTTTTTAATGTCTGTTTTGATGATAAAAATCACTGCCGCGGGATGAATCAGAGAGAACAAACACAGGAAACCTACCCTTTGATTAGATAGGAATAGGACTTGATTCCAGATAAAAAAAAAAAACAATTGTCAAAAATGACAAATGAGGCGATGTACCACGCTGTTGAAAAGGAACGATATGTCACAGGCAGCAACACTGTTTGAATTCAGAAAGTAAAACAGTGTCTGCAAGAGATCTTATGCACGTGACTGGCACCATGGCTTAGTTAACAATAGAAATAGGTGAGTACACTCTACCATATACCAGGTAATGAGCATGTTGAAGAGACTTTGGAGGTCTTAAAAGCCAGTATATGTAAACCATGAGTTAATCTGATAAAGGGATCATTGCCATATAACACGTTTTATTCAGATGTTGCTTGACTAGCAGTGCACCCTCCAACCAGTCAATGAAAATAATTATTTTTAAGTAAAAAGAGATATTACATAGGCACTCACAAGGAGGTTGGATCTTTTCGTGGAACAATTTCCCAAGTGTAGTCAGAAACAAATCCAAGCAAGTCAAATTTGCCTGTAATTGCTACTGAGGTCCAATCTAGTTACTCACTGTGGGCCCTATACATGAGAACATTGTGGTCATTATGCAGTGCTTATCTGAGGTTTGCAGGGCTGTACTTGCCACACTTAATGTGGGTGGCTATACGCTGGGTGCACCATGGCAATACACACTGCATGCAGCATCCCTTGCACAACTAGCGCAGTCCTCCGACCACTAGATAGAGTGGGCATGTACACAGGGCCACAACACATACGCACCACCACCTTGTGTCTGGTTGCAAATGGCTGAATAGGATGGTGCAGGTCCCACAAAGATGTACGTGGCCTGGAGACTGCAGCAAACATAGGTACCCCCCCCCAATGAATGACATGACGTGGTACATGTGAAGACAAACTATTTGCTGGCCAATAACACATACACACATGAGTAGAGTACTCAACATCACAGGGGTGAAAACAAAAGCAGTATAAATGGAATACAAAATTAATGGATAGCACCGAGAAAAGAAAAAGTCTGTCGGTGGTCACACAGCCTGTATGCCAACAATGACATTTTATTTATTTATTTATTTAAGTGTTTTACCAGGAAGGCATACTGAGCAGATTACCGCTCGATTCCAGATGCGCCTTGGGGGCAGGGGTGAAAGGGACAAAAAAAAAATTACAGATACAAAACAGAATTACAGAAACAAATACAATTACAGATACAAAACAGAATTGCAGAAACAAATACAACAGCAAATACAACAACTGCACAGTTAGCAATGAGGAAGAATGCAAAATATGATGGGCTACAATTTGGAATGTACTGCTACATTTTGTTAGCATTGAGGAGCAAGAATAGTAATGCACCAGTGACGGAGATCCCGTAGGACAGGGAAAAAAATAATAGACCCCTGGCTACTACCTAAGGGCCTGAATGCCAGGCAGGGTAAGTGTCACATTGGGATGGAGGAAGCAACCTTTTGTCCTTTTGACATGCACATCTAGTGCAGCTGGCATCACCGATACCTGCAAAAGCATGCAGGGTACAACAGTCAAATGTCCATCAGCATGGCCTGTGCCTCCTGGGGTACTGCTCATTCTCCTGCTGCTGCCAACTGTTCATGGCATCTGTGCTATGCTGGCTATATCTCCAGTAACATGCAGACCGCCATCGGCTCATAGAATGCAGACATTGCAGCCTTCTCCTTTTCCATCGGGGATGTGGAAGTGGCTCAGTATCCACACCCACAACAACATGGCCGTCTCTCTGAAGTCATATGACCTTCAGTAACACAGGAGTGTTCAGTAAGAGAGAAAAGGTTGGTGTGAGGCACCTGTGCATGCATGCCTGGTCATGCCCCCATGCACCCCCCTCACATGCCCCACTTGGCCATGCCCTTATGCACACCTCAATGCATGCCCCACGTGGCCAAGCCTCCATGCACCACTCCTTCTGACATGCCTGATCATGCATGATGCACCCACCTGCATGCCCCAACCAACCATGCACCCACCTGCATGCCCCCCAGCCATCAGTGGTGAAGGCCATGCTACAGTATTCATCATTTCAGGCTCAGTGATGTACAGCACCATGCTGTATTCACCGGCATAATAGGCATCCACTAGCTGGAGACCCCCAGGCAGCCACATCACCCTCACCCTCACCCATGCCTGCTGGTTCCCCGTCCGCAGGACTGCTGGAGGATGGTGGCCCCTGAACAGGTGGTTCTCCATTGGACTTCCAAAGAAAGGCTGCAATACAGGAAACACAGTCATTATTATCAGGCATAGAGCAACATCCATCAGGAAAATGCAAAAGGGTTACCTAGGCTACATATATACACTAGACAGGTGCACCACAGTCCACATTGTATCATCTGTGTCCTAGAAAGCCATAGGGGCAGTTCATGCAATCATGTAGGAGAGCAGAGTGCAGGGCATTGTGCTGCCTCTCCATTCAGAATACTGTATGCAATGCCCAGAAGGAGGTGGTAGCAGCACATGGGACCTGCCCACAGCTACCTGATGGTCCATGCCTAAGGTGATACACATACACTACAGTGCCTGTGTGTCTCCAGTGTGTGTGTGTGTGTGTGTGTGTGCATGTGCGCGTGCATGCATATGTGTGTGTTTGTGTGTGATAGGTTGGGGTGGAGGACTGGCTATCCAGGCCCCTGGACGACCTTCCCCTCCACACAATGGTGTCTGTGCCAGCCTCCTCTTCCTCTCCCCCCTGAGGGTCACTCACCATGCTGGCATTCTTGACATCTGGGGGTGGTATGGGCACATGGTTAGTGGAGATATCGGTCAATGTTGACGGCATTACCAGGCACCTGTGGTATACTCAATGGGGTGCATCAGGAGGCCTTGGTCCACACTTTTGGGCAGCGCAGCTTTGAAGATGGTTGTGCCAACTCTGTCCTCCTCCTTCTCCACTTCCATTGACATAGAAAAAGCTACTGCATGGAGTAGACAGGGTGGCACCGTAAGTGTTGCCATGTGATCACAGGCCCAGTACACAGGCCCAGTTCAGGTGTCTGTGTGCAGGGCTGGTTACACTCACCTGGCATGGTGTGTAGTCCCTTGTCCACACTTTCCACAGTGCCCATGGAGATGGTCTTGGCCACCATCTTCCCCATCAGGGTTAGCTTCGGGGTGCGACTGGCCCACCCCGTTGGCGGTCAAAAGTCGGTTTCCGTATGTCAGCTTCCTCTGCATGACCATCCTCAAATCATGCACTTGTGCTTTAGGGTTTCTTTTTTTTTCATATTTAGTAAGCTTTATTAAGTTTACCATACAGCAACCAAGTCCAGAACACCATTACATAGCATGACATGTTACACAACAGCAACAACCTGAACCCCTTATCCCTTTATTACAAAACTATAGCCAGTATTTGGCGCCATAAAAAGGGAAGTAAGTTATGCTGCTGTTCGGAACTTAATGGTGTAAAAAGATCTGACAAAGGGAAAAACAGTAAACCACCCCCCACCCTCTCCCTCTCCCCCACCCTCCTTTCCCTTTACCACCAGGAGAAGGAAAGAGAAGAAAAAAGGAAAAAATAAGCCAAGGGAAAGTAACGAGAGCCAGTGAGAACGGCCACCTACTTCCAGTTTTACTCCAGGTATTTTAAGACATATTCCTCAGTACAGATACGGGGGATGCTAGATACATAACAGGGTATGTAGAGGGGCCCAAATCCTCTGATATTTTTTACTATTTTTGGAATAGCTTACTATGGTATATTCTGCTTGCAGAGCAAAGAGAATTTCTCTATGCCATTCTGTATATGTGGGAGTCTGTTGATCTAGCCAATGACGCAATATCACTTTCTTAGCACATAAAGAAATTAACGTCATATGTTTTCTTTGGTTTCCAATAAGGGTATTACCCGAGTCCCCCAAGATGCAAATTTCTGGTTGGAAGGCATTTTGCAGTCCCAGCAGTGGGTTAAGTCTAGAACTAATACTTTCCCAGAGAGGGGAAGCTTTATCACATTCCCACAAGATGTGGAACAATGTACCCCACTGCTTCCCACATCTGGTGCACAGGTCCACCTGGAGCTTACCCATTTTACAAAGCTTTACAGGAGTATAATATAAGTCCTGTATTATCTGAAATTGAAGCAGTCTGTAACAATCCCACCTAATATCCTTGTATAGCCTTTTCCAAATTTGTGACCACTGACGGGGACCCTCGGTAGTTGGGGGGAGAATCCTGTCCCATGTATAATGGGGAGTACTGTCCAGATCTGTAACTTTTTTACGCAGCTCTTTATAATAAAAGGAGATTAAATGAGAGTTAGGCCTTATTTGCAACGTGCTAAGAATAGGTCCAGACAGATAATGATCCCTGCTTTAGGGTTTCTACCATGCATGATACAGGCCCTGCCTCATTCACAGCTGTCTGGACCTCCTTCCAAAAGGTGGCCTTGTTGGCATGTGGCAGCCTCAGTGATCTCCTGCAATACAGCATGTCATAACAGGCATGTATCTTGGACACCACCACACTGACCTACTACCCTGTGACATTCCATGCACTGCATAGCCAGGTGCCCGCAGTGGTGGCTCTTTCCATATCCACTCCCTGTGGGGCAGGGCCCCCACCCCCTTGTACTGTGGGGTCCTGATGGCCACCACTAGTGCCACAGCACATCACACTGTGGTGGCACTGTGCATACCTGTACCCATGGATTGGCCCTGTGGGTGTTGTCCTTGCTTGTGTCTGTCCCCTCACCCTGGCGGCCCATTCCTGCACCTGCCAGTGACTTCTGTGTGCATTAGCAGTTGGTCTCTTCATCCTCCACTCTGCCAGTATTCTCCATACCTGAGTTGACAGTGTGCTCCTCGGCCGCTCATGTCCTTTTATGGCAGGGTCATGTAGCCTTCCCATGCCGGGATGTTACACCCATCCTCCCCTGCACACTGCAATGTGTGTAACTGCATGGCCAGTGTGCACGCCAGAGGCCACCCCCCTCTCCATAGTGCATGCCATGTCAGGCTACACTTTTCTATCCCATGTAGTTGTGTACTTGCTTTATGTGGCACTGCCACACATAATGGGCCCATTAGTGCGCTGGGCCCTGTTTTTGTAAAACTGTAAATATGCCAATGAAAACATTGTGATTTTTGTTGTAGTTAATGCTGTGAGCTTTTACTACAGCTGTTGTTCTGCCTGAGTTATACAGTACTGTACCATAAAGTGGTATTTATTCTGGGTCTACATTCCTCAGTAAATAATATTAAATAAACATATAAATACTGTATAAACTCACATATAAGTCTATTTTTTTATGCTAAAAATAGGCCCCCAAGAAGGGGGGATCTGATTTATTAATGAGGTCAACCTATATACTCGCCTCTGAGGCTGAAAGATTGGAAGATTGTGGGTTGTAGCCCCACAAAGGAACTTTGTTTAAATCCCAATACTGACACTGTAGTGCAGCATGAGATGGGTGCTGCTCTCTTGAGGTGCCGTCTCTCGAATAAGACATTAAACTGAGGTCCCGTCTGCCTGTTCTGGTGGTTGTTCATGTGGGCAAGACCGTGACACTTATTGAAAAGAATTGGGGTATTTTTTAAAATGATAAAACATACAAACTAAAGTGTATGAAAACAGAAAGAAAATACAAGTATACATCAAGTATACATAACATCTTAGAAAGCAACTGTAATCCCCCCACTGGCCCCTTATTTAACCAGTAGGCATGCCTCCCATAGTCTAGGGGAAAAGAGAGGGTTGGGGGTACAAAGCAATATATGTAATTTGCAGATGTAGTAGAAAAACACAAGGTGTGTCTCAATGCTAGACGCAATCAGACCTATACCAAAACCCAGGTCCTGAGGAGAGAACATTTGCTAAGGGCTATGCTAGGTTTGCACTTCTGGACAGGGGCACCCAGTGAATCTACACCGGAAGCAGTAACTAGATTCTCCAAGCCAGGTTGGGATTCTAGAGTGTGGCTTTATTCCGAAACATAGTTAGAAAACAAAAGCAAAGATGGACCCCCAAGGGTTTACACTGGCACAAGGCAAAGCAGAACACATCTGTAGAAACAGAATTCGAACCTCCCATACAGCATAGGATTAAACATCTAGAGTGTGGAAACTAGCCACAGTGAACACACAAAATCTCGCTTCAAAATGTTACTAGGCCAGTACTTAGAACAGTTCCCATATGACATAGAATTAGACATCTGGAAAATTGTGGAAACTAGCCATTGTGAAAACACACAAATTCTTCTGGAAAGGTGGCACTGGGACAGTACTTGGTACATTTCTCATATATCATAGGATAGGAATGTGGCACACAAGCCACGATGGAGCACTCAAGGCTCAAAACTTGCAAAACCCACATAAGAGGGGTAAACTGAAGAAACCCACATACAAGAGGTGAACTTCTTCAGGAATTGGCCACATGCACCAACAGAAAACAGGCATCCTTTCAGAACCTGAAGTGCTGAACTGGTTACTCCAGTTGAGGGGTCTCCCACCTTTTGCTTCCACATCCATACCCAGCCATTCTTTCAGAGTTACACCTCACAAATACTGAAACTTAGAAATTGATGCTATCTTGAAATGTTTATCACATTTAACATCAGGAACACCACTAGGGAGTAAACTTAAAGTCCTGAACAAAGGGCAAGCCACAAAAGGTATGTCCACTATTGTCAGAGATCTTTAAAACACAAACTTCTTGATGGAATCCTCATAGAAATGGGTGAAATTGTCCCTTTATCAGAGAGTCAACCGACAGAAAAAAGGCAGGTACATATCCTGGGTAACTCTCAGACAGAAATCTACTCACAGTTTGTACACACAGGCAGCTTCACAACAGTTCTGGGTTGGATCAAGGGATTGCCCCTAAAGTCCTCTGCAGTCCCCTTCGTCCCACATGGGGTAAAGGCACAGGAATTTCTGGAGATGGTTTCCACCACTTCTCTAGTCAGGAAAGACTGTCCTCCACTAGGGTGAGAAATACAGACACTCCTCACACTGCTCACTCTCTGAGCTGCTGCTGGAACTACTCCAGCTTGAACACTCTCTGGAACAAAACTGACATCAGAATTCTAAGACTCCCCCTCTCACACAAGCTGTGTGGCTTATGTTGCTGCAAGAGTTCTTAATGACATAACCTCTCGGCTCTCAGCTGAAACCAAGCGGCAGAGGGACAGAGTGAAAATCCATTAAACCAGATAATCACTAGCTGCCGTCCCAACCTAACACTGATACTGAAGGGATTCTAGTAACCCCAGGGAACAGGGGGGTTACACAAAGAAAGCAGAATACAAAATTAAACTAAATTGATACAGTGACATACATCACATCCTCATTCTATAGTTTACTATAGATTAAGGCAATATATTCCTTGAAACATTTTCCCACAGTACTGATACCTTAGTGCTAGATAGTGTAGACACCTCAGACAGGCAGATTCTCTGTAAACATTTTATACCATGTCTGAGTGCTTGTGGTGGTATTTATCTTCCTGGGAGGGTGAGGGCACAACGTGCCTGGTACAAATAAATGTTTACATGCTGCAAAGCACAGCTGAATAGTACTTTTATGGGAGATACTCCATAAAGTCATATATATACCAAGTATTACCATCTGGTAATTCATTGTGGAATCTTTCTAGTGTCTACTAAGTTGAGCCCAGAATGTATTGCTATATGATTGTTCAAACAAAAAATGGTATTGTCTCTAAAAGCCCTCTTCATTCTGGATGAGGACACTCTCATTTTTTTTCTATTGTTTTGTGTTTTAGTGAATCTTCAACTGCTAGCTTCCCATGTAATCCTAGCAACAAGATATCCTGTATACATTTAGGGATTCAATGACTTATAAGTTGTGAAGTAGATTCCTTTATATCTGTAGCAGGATAATAATTAACTACCTAAGGGACCGAAACATTTCTATTAATAATTTTCTTACACAGTACCTTTCAAGATTTGGAAATGATGTCATCCTTTGTTAACCTCAATTTCTGTATTTTAACAAAAACTGATTGGACATAGATTGGTGTCACATGGTCATAGTCTTGCTGTAAACACAATGTCTGGCCAAGTTCCCACTCCAGCAGTAGAGTCACCATCCAATCTCCAGTCATTGGGATGCAGTTTTTACCAGTGTTTCTGAGTACAAGAGTTAAGTTACTAACAACAAATACATATCAGAATGAAAAACCCTGCGCTCACTTGCCAAATACAATGAAAACAAAAGTGCAATTTCTGTGGTGAAAGTTCTCTAATTAATCCACCTGATTCTTATTGAATCACATGTATAGATTTGTTGAACACCACAGGGAATTAGGTCTCTTGAAAAAGCACACACACACACACACATACAAAACATTGAGACACATTTTGTTGTGCTTGCTGACTGCTGGATTTACTTGGCTGCATTAATTAAAGAAGTTTCCTCACAGCAATTGCACTTCTCTTTGTTATATTTGATGAGTGGATGTGATATTTTTCATTTTGACATTGCTCTCGTTTGCTGACACACCATCATGGACCCTTAAGCTGCCTTTTTCTTTTTGGCTATAACAAAAAATATACTATGAAAAATGACTAGGTTTACCATGTTGATCCACCATGAGCTAAACCTCTATATGAAGTATCTCCCTTTATGGGCTAAAGTCCGGAGCTCCAGAATCCTTGAAAAACAAAATACTGTAAAGTCTAGTCTCAATGGCCAGTGGTGGTGGAAATATATGGTTTCCAACAATGAAGCATTGAAGTAATAATGTCTTAATTATGTATACTCTCCTATGTTTTGATATATTTGTATTCCTCCATATGGCCAGATTTCATTCACACTTTATAAACAGTCTTGCCAGTTATACAGTACTACCTCAGGGTGGTTAAAACAAATTCCCAAGATTTTTAGAAATATAGAAACATAGATAGTGATCACAGAAAGAGACTGAGGACCCATTGAGTCTGCCCATAAATTACCCAGGACATAGTGTCAATCTGGGGGCCTATCCCTCCCTAATAGCTCATCCTTCCCTATCCTTTGTACTCATTATCTATGCCTTTGCTCTGTCCCACCCCCTCTTGAAATGCGCCAGAGTCCTAGCACCTACCACCTCTACTGGCACGCTGTTCTATGGCTCCACAACCCTTTCCAAAGTCTGAATTATACAGTATATGTGAATGAAACAAAACTGGAAACCATACAAATCTCCTTCATAAGAAACACTTTCAATTTACCTAAGGACTGTCCTATGGCCTTTATGAGTTTAGAATCTGGCCTGAGACCTCACTCAGCAAGAATTAAGGTAAGAGCAGCTACATTTTGGAAAAAAGTAAAGGAAATGCGTAATGACAGGCTTCCAAAAATGTGCTGCTTAGACAACCTGGAAAAGATTACAATCCGGAGCAAGTCTTGTAAACCAGTTTACTACTTTAAATATGATTATAAGGAAAGCTGGTATGGAAGAGCTCTGGTCTATTAAAACCAATATAAACACAAACAATTTGTGGAATAAATTATACAGAAGGTATATGATATTGAAATGCAGAATAATTTTGAGAAAATTCATAACCTAGATATATGTGGTCTTTACTCTAGTACAAAGCAAACCTGGGACACAGAATATTATTTATTACATTGTGAAAACAATTGGCACAGAAATAATCTGTGTTGGATGTGGCTAGAAAGTTTGGGAATTGTTACCTTTCTAGAGAAGGAAGAGTTGGTGGAAAGGAAATAAACCTGTGTGTATTTGGAAAAATGTAAAAACTCCTAATATAATTAATGCCCTGCTGGGCTTCGATGCTCTAACATCAGAGAGGAAGTGATGGATTATGCCGCTTCTTCATAAGTATAAGTCATAGAAGGAGGAATATTGTATAAAATATCTCCTAAGTTTGGATAAAACAAATGTTATTTATGGGGTTGCAAAATTTTTAAATGCCTATTATGTATACACAGGGGGTTTGCCAGAGATTTTATATGGATATGGTATTTTATTTATGAATAGATTATTGTAAAACTGACATATTGTATGACTTTATTTGATTTAATTATCTTAAAATTTTGAGATGCAACAAATTCTACGTAATTTCATACATCTGTTAAACTTAACCTTGAACCTTGAACCACCCTTTCCAAAAAATTGTGTTTCCTCAAATCCCTTCTGAAGTTCCCTTCCTGCATCTTCCACTCATGCCCACGTGTCGGTGTGCTGGTGCTCTTATTGAACAACACGGTGTGGGGCACTCTATGCCTTTCAGGAATTTAAAGGTTTCCAGAGAGTACATGTTCAGCTCTTTCAACCGTTCTTCATGGGAGACTCCCTGGTAGAGAATGACGAAATCCATAAACTTTGTTCTGCTAAATATTTTGTGAAATTCACACATTTTGCAAAACATTTCATGGGTCAAAATGCAAAATTCCACCCACGAAATGTGAAATTTGGCCAGGGAAATGTAAATTTCTCCTGTGAATGGTGGAATTTTGCCACTCAGTGAAATTCTACCATTCACAGGCAAAATTCTGCATTTCGCCAGCAAAATTCCACTTTTGCAGGCAGAATTTGCAGAATTTGAAAATTTCACAAACTATTTAACGTGGTGAAATTTGGGATTTCATAGTAATTTCACTATCAAAATTACATTTCACTGCATCTCTACTCCCTGGAGACCTTGTATCATTTTTGCTGCCCTTCTCTGCACCACCTCTATCCTGTCCTTGTACTTCCTAAGGTGAAGGCTCCAGAACAGGACACAGTACTCCAGGTGTGGTCTCACCAGGGATCGATAAAGGAGGAGGATCACCTCTCTGTTCCTACTGTCTATTCCCCTCCCTATATACCCCAACATCCTGCTTGTTTTGCTATATGCTTTGATGCCCTGGTTTGATTGTTTTAGGGTGTCACAAATGATGACTCCCAGGTTGCATTACTCTCTAGTGGTACTAAGTTTAACCTCATTCAGCCAGTACTCTGTCTGGGCTTACCTCTCCCCAGGTGCATTACTTTGCACTTCTTTGCATTAAACTTCAGCTGCCACACATTTTACCATTTTTCCAGACTTTTGAGGTCTTCTTTTAGTTCCCTAACTCCCTAAATGCTGTCTGCCCTTCCACTAAGTTTTATGTCATCAGCAAAAAAGGGAAAGATTTCCCTGTATTCCCTCACCAATGTCAATAATGAATATGTTAAAAAGGACTGGACCCCGGACTGATCCCTGAGGTACCCCACTTGTGACATTTCCCTCTGTTGACCTCACCTCACCTCATTAACAGCAACCTTCTCTGTCCTGCCCCTGAGCCAATTTCCCATCCACCTAACTATGTCCTTTGCTGCTCCAAGGTCCTCCAACTTCTTTAACAGGTGCCTATGTGGCACTGAGTTGAATGCCTTACTGAAATCAAAGTAGATGAGATCCACTGTGTGGCCCTTGCCTACCTCCCTAGTAAGCCAACTGAAGAAGACAATAAGGTTGGTCTGGCATAACCTCCCTGCCACGAGCCCATGCTGCTTATTGTCCTGAAGATCATTCATTTCCAGATATTCTACAAGGTCCTGCTTGATTAGGGTCTTTATCAGTTTTCCCACAATCAATGTGAGACTAACCTGACTATAGTTTCCCACCTCCTCTCTGTCCCCTTACTTGTGGTGTGGCACCACGTCAGCTGCTCTCCAGTCACTGGAGGGAGCTATTGAACCTACTCCTGTCTGTAGGGAGCTATTGAACAGATGTGCCAAAGATTCAGCCTGCTCTTCTGCCAACTCCCGCAGTACTCTTGGATGTATCCCATCTGGGCCTGGAGCTTTATCTGGCTTTAGGGTCACCAGGCCTCTCTGGACCCTGTCATTGGTGAATACCAGGGCTTCCATTCTTTGGATTCCTCTATAGCTGCATTGATGCCACTTCTGGGTAGGGGCCCTCACCCTCACTGTTGAATATGGAACAGAAGTATTTATTTAGGACTGCAGCCTTCTGTCTATCATCCTTGACCACGTTATCATCATCTACTAACCTAGTGATCTCCTTCCCTTCTTTCTTTTTTCCCTGATGTAGTGGAAGAAATTATTCTCTCAGGTGTAATGTCCTCTGCAATCTGTAGTTCCAAGGCTGCCTATGCCTCCCTTACTGTTCTTTTAGCTTCCCTATTTTTTGGAATGTATTTCTCCCACTCCTCCTCCTCCTGGCTTCTAAACCTGTTGAATGCTCCCTTCTTGGCCCTGACCACTTCCTTGATCTTAGCTGAGAACCATATGGGTCTCTTGTATTTATTTCTTTTAACAACTGATTTAATACAATTATAGCCTCAAGGATGGTCCCCTTTAAAAATTGCACATGTCTTCCACACAAGTTATGTCCTTAACATTGGCCAATTTGTCCCTCACCATCAGTCGCATCTTGTCAAAGTCTTCCCCTTTAAAGTTCAGGACCTCCATCTGTGAGTGTATTCTTTCATTCCCTAGGTACCTCCATCTGAATCTTCACATAACGTAACACCCAAATTTGGGTTATTATTTACTACGGGGGGGGGTGGCAGTGGAACAGCAATGCTCTTGTCATAATTTATACATGAACCAGATATCTCTGAAAAATGAGTCAGAGTTCTCTGTGTTTCTTCTCCTGAAGCAGTGTCCTGCAGTACAATACAAAGATTGTCAGTGTAGGCCAAAATCCTAAGTTTCTCAGTGTCTTGTGTGATTCCTATACTGTGAATCTTTTCATATTTTTTTTTTTTATTTTGATTAATGGGTCCTGAGAAAAAATGTACAATACAGGGCTTAGTGGGCATCCCTGTTGGACACCCCTTTTAACCTGCATGGGGAGGGGGACCAACCAAGAATTGATGTATGGCATCATGATAGTATGACTGTATAAGAACTGGATCCACTGTACAAAATGTTCTATTATACCATAATTATTTAAGACTGTAAACAGATACATGTGGCTAACCTGATCAAATGCATTCTTTTGATCCAGTGAAAGCAAAAATCCTGAACAGAATCCTTCCTTTCCCCTCTCAAATACTTATCTGATTATTATTAAGTTGTGTTGAATCAGACATCTTGGTCTGCACATGATTGCAATGAAGATTTCACTAAAGGAGCTATTTGGGACAATCTATTGGCCAATATTTTTGGACAGAATTTTTTGATCTGTGTTTAGTAGACACAGAGGTTTCCAGTTTTTTAATACTGTTTTCTTTCCTTTTTTGAGTAGGAAAATAAGTAAAGCTTGGGTCAGACACTATGGCAATGTCCCTATGGGTAAAGTCTGATGATATAAAACTAGTAAAGTGGGGACTAAAAAGAAAATAAACACTTTATACAATTCTGACAGCAGGCCATCAGTTCCTGGAGCAGTGTCATTTTTTAAATCCTTGATGACTGCTTCAACTTCGTAAAGCTGAATGGACTGAGTCAGCTGCTGATGAATATTATCTGGGATATCTGGAATGTCTAAATCCTGAAAACTAGAAGCTTGTGCTGCAAGACGATGAGATACACTGAAGTTCTTTTCTACATAATCTGGTACAAATGTCCATTACATCTTGAGTAGCAGTTTTGGGTTGGCTTCCCTCTTCTGTACTTAAACCAGTCATTATCCTTTTCTGCTCCCTGTCTTAGCATGATTTAAAACTATCAAGTGATTTATTTTTTCCCTTGTGTCTTAAATTCCACCTCTTGTGCCTGTGAAGATGCCCTGTCCTATTGGTATTCTTTCATATTCTGTTCAGTATTATCAATTTGTTTGGAAAGGTCAGTCCTGCATTCTTATAGTCTACTTATCAGTTTATGTAAATGGGCTCTTAGACTGAAATAATGCAAGTATTTCTCTGTTCCAATCTTTCTAGCAATTCCCTGAAAAAAATGATTTAAAATAATTTTTGGAATCTTCCCACCAAGTCCCCAAATCTTCATATGCACTCAAAACTGACCATTGTGCTATAAAAGGGTGATACCATTTATCTACCCCTTCTTATATACTTAGGAGAGTAGTGTTCAATCTCCAAAGTTTCCTATGTGTCTGTGTGTGTGTGTGTGGGGGGGGGAGTCACACAGTGAAAGACTACAGCCAGACAATCAGAGGTCTCTACAGCAATAGTTTTGGCTTTGGTGATCTTAAACTGTTTTGGGAAAAATAGAAAGTCTAATCTGGTACCAGATGTTCTTTAGTGAAAGTGGCACTAGGTGTCTTGTGCAGTAACAGAAAGCCATCTTGTGAATCAGCAACAGTTATCATGCCCAGTCACAAAAATGTTTTGTTGTCTTTCTACCCCTGTCATTCAGTGAGAGACCACATTTAAAATCGGCTCTCAATATCACTAATTTGTTTGTATATAAAAGTGGTCTCCCCTCTTGAACCAGTTGCACTCTAGCTGCCTTAGACTGTGGTGCATAAATATTTGCAAGACAGAGGTTTTGCTTATCATATTCTATGTTATTTAATTTTTTGTTAATGAGATAAGCACAATGGATATCAGATGCTTATTTTCAGGTACGACCCAGCAGATTACATCCAAATTTACATACATTAGAATACATTGTATGACAATGTACACTGAAGGGAAAAAAATATGAAAGAAAGCAGTATACATGGAAATGCATAACAGGTAAAGCATTCGGTTTGATACATTGTAATGCAATCAACAATGAGAGAACAAAGTATATTTACAAAACAAAGACATCATGGAAAGGAAAATATTTAGGAACAGTACTCATCCACATAGGATTTACAACAAAGGACATATAAGGACAATCATAATACATCAACACTGATCATACGAAACAAATGCCATACAATCAATCAATCAGTTTATTGGTCAATCATGACAGTTAAGTATCATGATTTTTACAAGTAAAACATACACACATTGTAGACAAAATCAGGTTAAAAACATAATACAGTACTTCGTAAAAATTAAAAACATATAGCAATTTCAAATATACATTAAAACACAATAGCAATAAATACAGGCCCAGATATTCAAAAGGGTTGCGCATGGCGCAGCAGTGTTGCACCATGTACAACCCACTGATGCACCCCGGCGTGATATTCAAAAGGGAAAAGTGCGCCACACCATTCCCGATGTGCCAGAGTGCATCAGTAATGTATGCAGGCACAGGTGGGGGGGGGGTGTGTGCCCATGCATAACCTGCACAGCCTGATATTCAGTCCGGGATGTGCAGAGTCATGCATGCTCAACCCCTACCTGCGCCTGCACAAAGTTACGCCACAAAAAAAAGGAACAAGTGATGGCCACCCACAGGTGAGCTGCCGCATTGCAGGGCTCAACACAGCAGCTGTCACCCGAGTTCCTGCCGCACCTGGTGGCACCCCTCCCATGCCCCATGGCTGGCATCTGTGAGCGAAGCCCCCCAAGTCCAATATCCCTGGTGGTCCAGTGGACTGATCGCTGCCTGATCGCAGGCATCAGTACCTCATCAAGACCCCCACTACCCTGGTGGTCTAGTGTACCCCCACCCCACCCGCCCACTGATCCCCACTGCCCGCTCCCCGTCAGCTGGTGGGCAGCAGCACCCACCACCTGCCGCCCTGCTGCCCTGACCCAGCAGCTCAGTAGGGCTGCAAACCCATTGATTCACAGCATGAGCCAATGGGCATGCAGCCCATACCATACAACTCAGTCCAGATATGTGAATGATTCATTCTCATATCTGGACTGAGTCAATGGTATGGAGCTGCATGCCCATTGGCTCATGCTATGAACCATCGGGCGTGCAGCCCCACCGAGCTGTCAGTCAGTGGGTGGGATGGCAGGTGGGGTTACCGCTGCCAGCTGACGGAGGAGCGGGCGGTGGGTCTCAGTGGGCGGGTGGGGTGAGGCACTAGACCACCAGGGTAGTGGGGGTCCTTGATGAGTTACTGATGCCTGCGATCAGGCAGCGATCAGTCCACTGGACCACCAGGGATATTAGACTTGGGGGGGTTCACTTACAGATGCTCACGATCGGGCTCAGTGCGGTCCACTGGACCACAAGGGATATTGGACTTGGGGGGGACTGTACTGATGCCCATTATTGGGCACATGGGGTTCACTGGACCACCAGGGATATTGGATGGTTTTTCATTTATATTACAGGAATGCCCGCGATCGGGCTGCAGGGGGCATCGGTCCCTGATGGCAGCTGCCTGGCAGGGTGCCAGGCACAAGTTATCGGGGATCGGTGCACCTGCATGCTAATGGCATGCAAATGGGTCTGTAATGAGATGCAAATGGCCCCCTGTGTGCCTTGCATAAATTATGGCCCCATTTGCATGTCCCCATTTGAATATCACAGGTGCTGTGCATGGCGCAACGGCACTTGCACCAGCGCATCTCCATGCTCCACCCTGGCCACTTGCGCTGGAGCAGTGCCACTGCACCATGCACAGTGGGGGTGGCCAGGGTGTGATATTCAAAGCTGCTGCGCCATAGCGCAGCTCCGTTGAATATCGCCCAGGCCACTCCCCTGCGCAACAAAGTTGAGCTGCACTCAGGCTTGTGCCACAGCCTGGCATAGTTTGAATATCTGGGCCACAGTGTTCAATTTTGATTCTGCCCTTTTTAGGCTGGTAGATTCAGTTGTCTATTGTGATTTTTATGAATCTTTTTTTTTTTATACTTAATTACTGATGTAAAGAAGTTAGCCATTACCACTGCTTCTTCATAGGTTCTAGGGTGTAATATTATAAAAAACACATCATACATTATATTTGCATAGACCGTAAGTGTCTGAGCAAGTTATAGATTTCTTGGTTTAGCATATAATGGGCAATTAATCAGTATGTGCCTTAAATCCTCTTGAAATCCCTTTTTACAGGGGCAAGCATATTTATCCTGTATTTGTGTATCAGGGAGGATGCTTCCATTAAAATAGATGTACTTAGCTGTAATCAACTCAGATCTTGCCCATGTTATGTTTTTTCTTTGTTCCATGACATTGGAAGGGTCATGCACTCCTCAAAGAAGTGACCAATCTTATTATATTTGTACCATGGTGCACTTTTTTTTTTATGATTGTCATATTCTGTTCCTGCGCAATGAATATAGTTTTTTTTTATTAATTCTTTATATCGAGGGGCTATTTTTAACTTCCTTTCTATATCCTTCCATAAGTGTTGAAGTTTGAGCTTATTTAATATCTTTTAAAGGTATATTAGACAATTTAATTTGATCCCTTTAATATCACAATTTCTTTTTTCTTCTAGACATATTTTTTGGAGAATATTATCAGCATTATTAATTATTTTTATCCAATACTTTAATAAGCATATTTCTTTTATATTATTTATTTTTTATCTTTCCCAATTCTGCCCTGACCATTGCATTGAACCTTGAATTTGGGACATAACAGAGTTTTGTAATAATACATTAAAGGAGTTTCCAGTATTGTACCTTTTCTTTCTTCAGGCCCTGACACTTCTGCTCCATATAATAAAACTGGATTTATTTTTGCATCTCCTGCTTTAAGAGCTGGTACTACAGTATTCCCTCTGTATTGACTGTTAAACTTTAGTAAAGCTTTAGTTATTATTCTGGCTTTAGTACTTTGTTCTTTTAGGTGTTTTGTCCATTTAGCATCTGATGTCATTTTTATTCCAAACATATTTCATTAACTACTTCAACCAGTTGGCCATCTATAAAAATCTTAGTTTTATGATAATTTATGGGATTAGATCCCATCACCAATATTTTAGTTTTGTTTAAGTTTATTTTTAATTCTAAATGTTTTACATTTTTGGATGAAAATATCAAATTTTTTTTGTAAAACTGTCCTGCATAAAGAACATAGAATAATGTCATCGACATACGCCAATCAGTGTACAATTTGGTTATTTATATTTGGAGCTTCCAAGCTGTCTTCTACCTCATATTCTAAGAGTGTGTTAATGTACATATTAAACATGGATGGTGCCAGAAGGCATCCCTGTTTAACCCCCCTAGTAGAAGGGAAAAAGTCAGCCAGATCCCCATTTTTACTGTATCTGACTACAGTATGCATACCAGTGTGTAATAAATAAAAAGGGAGAAGAAGTAAGGGGGTAACTGCTTATTTAATGATATCTCCCACAAGGTGTTTCTATTAATGGAGTCGAAAGCATGTGAAAAATCTACATATAGTATATACAGTTTCATTTTACGTATATGTATATATTTTTCAAATAGATTAGCTAAACAAAATGCATTATCAATTGTAGAGAAATGTTCTCTAAATCCAGCTTGAAATGGAGATAGTATTGAGTTAATTTTTATCCAGCGTGTGAGTTTATCTAGTATGATCCATGCAAAGATTTTAGAAGATATATTCAATAAGCTAATGGGCATAAAATCTCTGGGATCATATACAGATCCATTCTTATGTATTGGTACAGTAATGTTAGTTGTCCAATCTTTTGTTGTATATTTATGGCACAAACACCAAGGGCCTGATTCCAGAATGGATACACATGACACAACATGTCTTGTGCCAAAACAAATAGCACAAGTAGCACTCTGTGCCATGTGTTCCAACATTCAGAATTCCAAGAGGTAGCCTGTGACATGCTGTAGGCTGCCTGCATCCAAGTGGACCTACGCCACCTATTTGCCAAGTGGCAAGGTGGAAGGGGGGTTATGACAGCCTATGCACCCTATTCCAAAAGGGCAGCTGCAGTAACCCAAAACTACTATTCTGGAAGGTCCCTGGGAGGACATCTGGCAACATACAGTTAGACCAGCTATGTTCTCCACCTGCTGCCATGCCCAGGAACCTGATGTCCCCCACCCATCTCCAACCCTGCACACTGCTGTAGAACCCCCCACATGCAAAATAGGACCCCCCACCCAACCCTGATCCCTGGTAGTACCATGGTCCCCCAGCCTGATTCCTGGTATTGTGGTGTACTGCCACCCCCTCCATGCTGGTGAACTGCTGCCAACCCCCTGTATGGTTCACCAGGGCATGCAGGCTCATTTTGGGGCATGGGACTTGGGGTGGTGGTGGCTGTGCCCTGTTGGTGGGCATGTCTGCATCTTGTGGCACCCTGTTTAGGTGCACCCTTCCTTTGGTGCACCACTGGGGGTGTTGTAACTCAGAGGACATAGTGGTGGGAACCCTACCCATACTGGAATTAGGTGCAGGTTCATGTTGCACTGGCATATGTCACAAGTCACCTTTGGCAGCAACATGCGACATGCCTTCTGGAATCGGGCCCCAAATTCCAAAATCTGATATTATCCTTTGCCTGAATTACCCTGAACATTTCATTCCATTGATTATTTAAAGCTTCAGATCTTTTTGACTGAAGAAATTTAGTATATGATTTTCCAGCTTTATTAAGATTAGAGAAATTTACCCTTGCCGGATTAAAAAAAAAAAAAAATACAGAGAATTACTAGTGCTGTGTGGAATTTTCACATTCCGGCAGAATGAAATTCTACAGAATTTTCAAAATTCCACAGAATTTCCACTGAAATTCCACCAGAAATGGAATGGTGCAATTCCGCAGCAGAAAATAGTTGTGGAATCATTTTCCATGGAAAAAATGCTGTTCCGTAGAATATTATTCCATGGATCACAGTAGGCAGAATTCCGTAGAAGAACCACTGAACTTCTGGTGGAAATTCCACCTGTGGAATGGTCATTCTGCACTAATTCCACCAGCGGAAATCCACATTCTGCACAGCACTGAGAATTACTCATGTTCTGTTGCAAGAGCAGTGCACCAGACTAATGAGATGTTTATGATACCAAAAACAGAAAGTATGCAAAGGGGGCAGAGACAAACTTCAAAAAGTATTGAGTTCCATAGTATTGGGGCTGCATAAGCATAGGATGTTTCACCTCTGCAAGTTCTAACCTTAGGGACATGCAGTAGGCACTATAACTTGACCTCAAGGGGTAACCACTGTTCTCTGGCTAGAGAAGTGAAACAAGTGATGAGTACTGTTTATTTTTAATTATGCTAAAAATCACCCCCCCCCAAACTATGATCTCATAGAAAGGATGGAGGAGCCATCCCAGCTTGTCATAAAGGGAACAGTGGCAGTGGTGAGTGAGTTGGTGAAACGCCAATGCAAAATGACAAATATTGTTGTATGTAACATCCCACCTGCTGAAAGTAGATTTACAGGTAGTTGAGTACACAGGGGCATCATAAAGAAGCATAGGGAGGAGTATCTCATGGGTGATGGCAAGGTGAGCCTGTGGGGTCAGGTTACAGCCCAGTTTATAGGAGATGCCCAGCATGGAAATCCCAGACTTGCAGATACCTGTGACATGAGACACGTAATCAAGCAAGGAGTCAAGTGTGACTCCAATGTATGTGAAAGAAGAGACAGAAGAGACCAAGGTACCATCCCAGTAAGCTATGGATAGAGGGGACAGGTATGTTCTTATCTTGGGGAATGTACCAAACAGCGTAGATTGTGTTTTAGTCATGTTTAGAATCAGATTGTTTGCAGATAACCAAGTGTGCATTGACTGTAGGTCAGTTGATAGATATTGGTTGATTTTGTCAATACTTTTGGAGCAGGTATACAAAACCAGACCATCAGCATAATGAATAGCAGAGCAGTGGGACAGGCTTTGATTTATGATGTTTATGTGAAGAGCAAACAGAAGTGGACCTGGAATAGGGCCTTGGGGAATAACCACCAGAGTTGGACTAGGGTCAGAAAGGGAGGACTCATACTTGACTCTCTGGAATCTGTTTTCCCAGTAGTTACAAAACTGGGGGAGAGCAGCTGGCAAGACTCCCAGATTGGCAAGTTTGCTACTGAGTAAGGAGTGATCAACAAGATCAAAAGCCTTTGTCAGGTCAATAAAAACAGCATCTGTGAGGCTACCAGTGTCCATGGCTGAGGCAATACTGTTGATTAGGGAGAGAGGGCGGTATTGGTGCTGTGCCCTTTGCAAAAACCATGTTGTGCATGGATAGAAGGTCACAGCCGGATAGGTAGTTAGTGAGTTGTAAGACCATCACCTCTTCAAGTATTTTGTTTAAAACAGGAAGAATGGAAATGGGCCTATAATTAATTAGAAAGTTGGGCTCCCCTTTCTTAAAAACAGCAACAACATGTGAGGTTTTCCACAGTTTCAGGCACTATGCCAATAGTTAGTGATACACTGATTAATTTAGTAACTGGGATGGCTAACTCATTGGCAGCAATTTTAAGAAGTTCAGATGCAGTACCATCTCTGCCTGCAGATTTAGATAGGAATCTGCATAAGGAGTCTGCAAATGTCAGCAGAGCTGACCCATTTGAAATAAAAAGGAGGCTGTACTAAGGTTGGGGGGAGGATCTGGGAGAGTACATCCATTTAATATGGAAGAGGGCATGTTTGAGAAGTCCTGAGTGTAGGAAGAGAGGTCTGAGCAATGAAAGATGAACATACTGGCTATGGTGGTACTGTTATTGCAGTTCACTCCATTCAAAATTATGTCTGAGGAAGAATTATACCTTAAGTGATCTAGCATCTTTTTGATGTGCATCCAAAACAGTCTAAGATTTTGGGCAGTGGAGTTAAATAGTTGCATGCAATGATAGCTTTTATTTTTTCTGAGAGCTCTTTTGTAGATATTATGTAGGGTTCTATAGGCAGACCAGTCTGAGGAGGAGGAGGAGGAGACCTTAAAATCAATCTGTTCTTTGTCACATTCAATAAATTTGGTTAATAGTGTGTGATCCAACCATTCAGAGATAGGGGCACGCACCCTCCTCCAAGTAAATGGGGCACATGTGTCATGTAATTCAGTGAACACTGAAGTAAAGAATGAAATTGCTGAATTTACCTCGGAAGCCTCATATAGACGAGACCAAGTGGTGTTAGATACTATCAGTCAATCAAGCTCAGGATCCAGATGAGAATATTTCCAGAATTGCATAATTCTAGGAGGGGCTTTTGTCAGTTTAGAATACTGTACACAAAAGACAGGTGAGTGGTCACTATTGGCATGAGACAGAACACCTGAACTCTTGATCTTGTCTAACCTGGGTGTGAGCATCCAGTCTATACAGGTATGTGTGCTGCCATTATTAGAGCACTTAGTGGACTCAGAGATGACCTGTGCAAGGTTGAGTGTACTAAGGCCCTACACCACTGTTTTGCTACAGTCACTATGCCAGTTTATATTAAAGTCTCCAACTATCATGAACTCATTTTTGACCAACAAGCCTATGGAACTGGTTAGAGAGGAAAGCAAGCTTAAGTTTCCAATTGGAGGAATATAAAAACAGAAAAGATGGAGCTTTTTTGCACCACCCAGTGTGAACTCACCATAGTAATATTCAATGGGGAATTCAAGAGGGGGACTTGGGGCCAAGTGGGATCTGTAACATATTACTGTGCTACCTCCTTTCGTAAGGCCAGTGCGATTGCAGCAGTTAAAACTATATCCTGGTAGTGCATACAACTTATCAGGAATTGCAAGTTTAAACCATATTTTTAATATCCCAAGGATATCTGGTTAGTAGTGTGTGACCCATGCTGTGAACTCATCTAACTTCAGGACTAGGCTTCTTAGGTTAAGGTGAACAATTTTTAGGCCTTTAGCATTTTGCCACAGTATAGGATGGAAAGACAGCATGACAGAAGTGTGATCTGGATTTAGTTTGACATCACCAGTTGATAGGAGGTTGATGAGAGCTAGATCTATGAAGGGACTGTGCTTAATGTACAAGTTAATGCAGTTACAACACCAGTGCTGCCTCCTAAGTAAGTTAGCCATCTTCATAAAACAATGGGGTGTCATTAAGTGCCTGGTTAATACACTAGAATTATAGTGGGATAAGAAGTTGGATGTGGTAAAATTTGCAAAGTTCAGGAACTCAGCATAATACATTGCTAGTAAGGGAAGTGAGTTTGAGATATAAAGTGCACCACATAAGACTACAGCAAGCTATGAATTTCAAATAAGTAGCCCCATATTAATAGAGTTTTGTAGAAACAGAGACACCTGAGAAACAGGAACACCTAAGAGTACAGGGAAAACAGTCACCCAGCAGCAGAGAAACCAGAACACATCACAAGTTATAATTACAGCATATCACCAGCTAGGGAGTGTCAAATAGCACAATATACTTTCCAGGAGACATGCTCCAGAAAGAAACAGCAGTATAGCTATCCTGCAAAATGAGGGAGTATGGTGAAAAATATTAGTGCAGCTATAAAATGCAACGGTTTCAGTTAGAAACCAGGGCAGTAATACTACTAGTTTAAAGTTCAGTTAGTATACAGCAACACTACCCAGCTGAAAAGATGATGATTGTATAATGATGAATCATTAATAATCATTAATAATTATGTACAAAGATCATGATCAAGCTTCAAAAACCATCATTGAGATCATGACTAACAATGATTAAACATCAATGTTAAATGGCCACCAATCAAAAACAATCATGTTATGGAAATGGTGATTGTGATTAATTATGTTCACATATCATCATGATTTTTCATGATTTCTCATGGCCAAGAGTACTATAATAAATTAAAAAAATCAATTTATCTTCTTCAAGGGAATCAACAAAGTCCAAGAGAGTGGCATCTTTCAGAAAAAGTGCTGTGCAAGAACAAAGGGGCACAATTTGAAGATTATGGGGGGATGGCTCAGAGGTAATGTGAGGAAGTATTTCTTCATGGAGAGGGTTGTGGATGCATGGAACAGCCTTCCTGAGGAGGTTGTGGAGTCACAAACAGTGGTGGATTTCAAAAATGCATGGAGCAGTCATAAGATAATTCTAGGGGGCGGGGGTAGGAAGAAATAGGCTGTTGGTTAACTAGGATCTGTAGCTTATCCATTAGGTAAGGAAATGGGCAGACTGGGTGGGCCAAGCGATCCTTATCTGCCATCAAATTCTATGTTTCTATACTTCTGATATTTATTGTGTCTTCTATTTAGACATCTTTACTGGTATCATCAGTTATGATACATATTCCATACAAACACTCTGCCTTCAATTACATTTAATCTGACACCTCACATCTTACTATTGTTATAAAGACTCATATCAGTTTGTATATCTCCTTTAAATGATTCCTTTTATGTTTATGGTGAGTTTATATAAGTACTTGGTTTCTGCTCAAAACCTTTTGTAAAAGTTGACAAAATACTACTGGCAATGCAGAATTATTTCAAACAGAAATGACCATTATTTTGGTTCATAAACTGTGCTACTGAAATATGAAAATGTGTTATGTAGATGTATATACTAAATCGAACATTGCACTTCCTCTTCCTAAAGGGATTAAAACTTGACTTCACATGATTTACATTATAATTTATTTGCTTTTGCTGATATTTAACATTCTTATTTTCATATTAGGAACAAAACATTTTGATAAGTATTACTCATGTGACTTACAGCTGTATAATACAGAACTAATAAAGTCATCAATGATCATCAACAATCATTATTTGATCATCCACAGATCGTTAAAATTCATCATGCTGATTTAAAGAGACACTGTCAACCTTTTTTCCATCATGTTATTTTTAGGTAAAACACCACTTTTGTTGATTGCTCATGGTCTCTAAAACCCATTGATGTTGCTAGTTGTTTTATCTGCATCTTATCTTAGTAGAACTGAAATGCATGCTAATAGTATAGTTATACGTGGCCTTGTTTTGTTTTAAATCATTGATTTACTCTTATTACATCTTCCAGAACATTAGGAAAAACCCCAAACAGTACAGTCACTCATGATACAATAGTCTCCTCTACTCCCACTTCATAATGAGTGGCAAGACTGTATTGCGGGTGTTCCCAAGTCCAGAAAAAGTGCATTGGGAGTTAATCAAGGGAATGTAAACAAATGTTTTTAAATCATGATCTAGATGATGATCTTAAATCAAGATCTCTCTTGATGATCATATGATAACATTTGATGATTAACAATGATCTGTCATGACTGACCTTCAAAAAAAATTATTGATGATTTATTAATTTGCCTGGGTATACCGGAGGAAGCACATCATATTTCTGAACTTACATATTGAGAATTGTTGTTGCTGTGCCACTTAAATGCCATAGGGAAAACACTATGCACAGCAAAATATGGTACACTGTATTTGTCTAGAGACCCAGCAGAGAAGTAAGAAGTTGCAAAGGATGACCCGGTTTAACATGTTAGAGCAGTACTCACTTATGTGGGACTAAGGAGCACAATTTTGTGGAAACATGTTCGGGCAGCATGGTCGGCCCTCAGCTGTGCCCATGGCTGCTTCCCAGGTAGACTCCCAATGTTCTTTGCATGGGTTCTTTGGGTGAAAACTAAAGGCAGGAGAGCTGCTTGGATGTAGGGACCATTATACTGGGAGACAGGTTTACTCAGCACTGCCCCCTCCAATATACTTCTGTCCACCCAATTGGTGGACTCAAAATGGCAGTCCAATGGAATGGGAGCCAACCAGCAGGCTCCAATGGCTGTTTCCATGGTGGTCCTTGGTGGGGGGAGGGGGCATTAGCAAAGTAGCAAACAACTCTCCCCCTCTCACTCTCAAGCATTCTGGAAGCGTAGTCCATGATCCAAAAGTAAGGCCCTCCCAGGTGCAGTATCAGCAAGATTCTGAAGATGAAAGGCTGACCATTTAAAGAGAATATCTACTCCATCACATTTGTCAGGGCCCTGTGACCAAAAGGAGTGTCCTTGCAGTCATGCCTTCCTTACAGCTGTTAAGTTATATGTTGTGTTTAACCTGGTATCCTGCAAGAAAATTATATTTCCAGGTAGAATATTCAGAGCAGAGAGAGTAGACATTCTCTTTTTATAAGCCTTGCTGCTGTTTACATTCAAGGTGATTGGTGATATGATTTGTTCCAAACACATTTAATGTATAGTTAAGAGGGGGAATCAGACATCTGTGTGGTTTGCCACCTAGTTCAACATCTCACACTTTTTGCTGATTTTTCAGACTAAGAATCCCCAAGATCTGAGGATAGGTCTCTTTGTGAGGAAGTTATAGAAGCTTCCAAGTCTCCCTCATCCTCTTCAGTACCCCCTACTGACAGGCAGGAGCAAACATAGAAACATAGACAATGACAGCAGAAAAATACTCATGGTCCATCCAGTCTGCCCAAGTTCCCTAAACCCCTGGAATAATTCTGGGAACCTAATGTTCCCCCCAGAGTACTAACCCTCCTGGATCTTTCCATATTTTCTTCACTGGTTCTGTTAGCCCATGCCACCACTATTCCCTCCATTCTATCCTAGGCCTGTTTGAACTCCTTTGCTGTCCACAATCCCACCACCTCAGCTGGCAGACTGTTCCAGGGCTCTACCACCCTTTCCGTAAAGAAGTACTTTCTTATGTCTCTCCTGAACCTCCCATCTGCCAACTTACATTCATGATCTCATGACCGTGAGTTGGTACTCAGGGTAAATAATTTTCTGCAGTTCACTTTATTAAAATTCCTTTGAGGAATTTGAAGGTCTCAATCATATGGCCCCTTTCTCTCCTGGTTTCCAATGAGTGCAAATTTACTGCCCTGAGGTGCTCCTCATAGGATTTACCCTGCAGTCCCTGAATCATTTTGGTCACTCTGTATTATACTGTCTCTTACCTATGCTTGTGTTTTCTGAGGTAAGGACTCAAGAACTGGGCACAATATTCTAGTTGAGGCCTCACTAGGGCTCTGTAGAGTGGTAGTATTACCTCTTTTCTCCTACTGTCAATCTCCCTCCCAAAACATCCCAGCATCCTGTTGGCCTTACTATAGGCCTTGTTGCACTGACTAGTTTGTTTAAGGGAGTTACTAATGGTAACTCCTAGATCCCGTTCCTCATTTGTAGTGCTAACTCTCCCCAGCCATCTAGTACTCCATCATGGGGTTATTTTTAGCTAGGTGCATTACCTTGCACTTTTTTGTGTTGAATAGTAACTGCCAGACCTTTGACCACCCCTTTAACTTTAGCAGGTCCTTCTACACATTCTTTAGTCCTTTTTCACTATCCGCACTCCCACATAGTTTTGTGTCGTCTGCAAATAGACACAACTTGCCCTGAATTCCTTCACCAATGTTGCTAATGAACATGTTGAAGAGGACCAGACCCAGGACTGATCTCTGTAGAACCTCTCTCATTACCTCCTTCTCTTCTGATTTGACCCCATTGACCACCGCCCCTCATCACCTACCTGCTAGCCAGTTTCCCACCCAACTCACTAGAGTTTTAGCTACACCCAGGTTCTCCATTTTCTTAAGCAATCTCTTGTGTGGTACCAAATTAAAGGTCTTACTAAAGTCAAAGTACAACAAGTCAACTGCGTGAACCTTGTCACTCAGTCAAATAAGACAATCAGGTTGATCTGACAAGACCCTCCTGTGACAAAACCATGTTTTTTATCATCCTGGAGTCCATTGTTCTTGAGGCATGCCATGAGGTATTCTTTAATTAGGGATTCCATCAGCTTCTCCACGATGGAGGTCAGGCTAACAGGCCTAGAGTTCCCTGGTTGCTCCCTATCCCCCCCACTTATTCAGTGGCACTATGTTTGGTAACTTCCAATCTGAAGAGATTTCCCCAGTTCTGAGAGATCTGTTGAACAGTTCAGCCAGTGGGTCAGCTAATTCAGTTCCTAACTCCCTCAGTATCCTCGGGTACAACCCATCTGGCCATCAATGCTGCATATCTATTTTTTAAAGTGATTGCAGGAGGCCTGATTGGTTTGGTTTTTGCTTTCCTCTGTCTACCTCTCTTTTTTACAGAAACTAAGACCTTGTCCATCTCTTGAGGTGGGGGAGGAGGGAGGAGGGAGGCACACTGTTCTGTGTCTCCAATTCATATGTCACTGAAGTGCTTTTTGTTGTGATTTCAGTCGTGGGGATCAGTACTTATGTCTGTGACCCTTTCTTTGTGGTGCTGTGGACTGAAATCAACACTTGTTCTTGGGGCGTATGTGGTGCTGGAGGATAAACCAGACAGTCTGGGGTGTAGGATGATTCCTGAGTTTCATGCCCTTATTGTTCTGCCTGTGGAGCTATCTGTACATTTGCTAAATGTTGTGCCCTTGCTGTAGCTACACCTTGTGCCTCTCCATTTATAATCAACTACTCTTGACTAAGACAATCATGTCTGTTGTGGAAGGCCCGAGGGTACTGCCTGTATGAATGCCCCTAGTCCTCGCACAAGTTACATTTGGAAGGGTTCAGACAATATGGCTCAGGTGATCATACTTCAAACAACTGTTACACTTCTACACATCGCATGCATAGCTCAGGTGTGTACATGCATCACATTTATGACAGGTTCTAGGCTGTCCTTGGTAGAAACATATTCCCCTATCCCTTCCAATAAAAAACAAATCCCCAGTGAATGGCAAATAACTGTATTAATTTAATGCAGTTTAACTCTAAATTTCCATCCCCTGTTCCAAACTTGTTCACTGTCTATAATGAGAGTTGGTATGTCAAGCACCTCATACCTTTGCTTGAGCCAGTAGCATATATTTGACACATTGACACCTTCATTCGAAATAAAACTGTAATTGTCTTGATTGCTGGTTTGGACAAGGGGATGGCCATAAATGGAGACCAGGGTGCTAAATTTTTAGTTTGTCATAGTTTAACAAAAGCACTTCAGAGCTTTTAGTGTTTTAAAACTTACATCAAAGGTGTTCTCCCTTGAGACGTAGATAACCGCATACAGCTATGCAGAGAAGAACCATAGAGAGTCTTTTAAGAGTTTTCTGATTACATATATTCTATCAGGGGGTGAGTCTAAACCCCCTTGATATATTAGCCTGATGACATTACACCATTGTGCAGATTCACTCTGATCTGCTAACAGATCAGACATTTTGAAGGGTGTCTCAGTCACTGTTACAGAAGCAGTTCTGAGCCCCTTGGGGCAGTTCTTGTAGTCAAAGTGGTTCCTTCCCCCATGTCTGATACATTTACTCAGCTCTCCTCAGTCTCAGTATTAGGCTCATATGTTTCTGATTCTTGCAGTTCAGAAACAGCAGAGACTTTCACTGTATCATGTTGTCTGATTTCATGTCAGCAAGTGTTGTTTGCACAGTAGTGTCTACCCTTGCAGGCTGCAAATTTGAGTCATTATTGTTAGGTTTTTGTTGCCTTTCCAAGACATTGCACTGAGTCACCTCAGTGTTGTCGTTATGCATGTTTTTTCCATTGTTATTGTGCAGTACAGGAGCTGTGCTTCTTACCTCCCTTCTCTCCTGAGGGTAGCAGCCAAGATCCTGTGGAATCCAGCAGACCCTACTGTCAGGCTTCCTCCAGCCAGCCACTAGTATAGATGGCTCCACAGACCATTTCTGTAGGTTTTTCTGTGTTGGGGCAGTGGAACGGGGGGATGCCATGTCTTAGGCTGAGCTTATGCCTTGTTGATGCCATTCTGGACATGGCTGCCCCTCACATTCACTCCCCTTGGCTTTTCCAGACTCCTGATGCAGGTGTTGTGTTGTTTGCTGTTGTGGCTTGTCAGCACCTGATGTAGAAGCACACAGATCAGTTCCCCCACTGTGAACTGTCTGTCTTTTAGAGATTGGTGGGTCTTTCACCTTGTTCCTTTTTTTGCATTCCTAGTTTCTGCTGCATAGAAAGCGGCTGCTCTGTTGACACCAAAGTAGTCCATGGATGCAGTATCAGCTGTGCAGTGTCATTTTCAATAGTGGTATTTATTTATTTAAAATTTAGTAACTGGGAAAGGCACACTGAGCCTAAGCTTGTTTCTAGGTGTGACCCGGGAGAGGGAACAACAGAAGATACAGTTGTACAATTGTAGGTAAAAACATGAATACAGTAGTAAAAAACAGAAATACACAATATACAAATCCTTTAAGATAAGTAGACAACAATGAAGTAACTAGCTAGCCAACAGGATGAGGACATGGAAATAATAAAAAATATATGGGCATTAAAGCTTTTTCTATCAGGAGGAGGGTTCGCTAACCTGTTCAAAAGCAAGGAGAAGCCAGCAGAGGAAGTAGAGTGAGCCGTGAGGGTTGTGAGGGGGAGGGTATTAAGATTCCTAGGGAGTTAGACTAAAGTGGCTGTGGTAAAGAGTGGGGGATCTGAGCACAGTGGGGAGGGGAGAAGTCCGAGGAGTTTTTTGAAGGAGGAGATTGAGGGTGCTAGGCAAAGATCAGAGGGAAGTTTGTTCCATAGTTGAGGAAGTTGATAGGAGAAGGCAGACTGGCCAGAGGCACAAAGGAGGTGTGGAAGAGAGAAGATACGTGGGTCCCTGTGGCAAAAGGAGTAAGCTGAAGGGTTAGCTTGTGAGAGATAGGAGGATAGGTAGGGAGGAAGGGTTCCAAACCAGAACTTAGCAATGAGGGAGATGAACCATCCTCCTGTGAGACAGTGGTGACTGAGAGAGAGAGAGAGAGAGAGAGAGAGAGCAGAATACACAAGACAGTGGTGTGTGGGAGGGGCAGAGGTAGCAAAACATCAGAAAGAATTTAGGAGGGTGTCAAGTCGAGGGAGGGATGTGGTGGGGGTAGTTCCATAGACCACCTCAGCATAATCCATGACATCAGTATCAGTTTTGTGACTAGTCTTCTGGTGGGGAGTGGAAGACTGTCTTGTGGTGGTAGAGGACTGCTAACTTTGGACGGAGTTTAGTACAGATGGCATTGATATGGGTGGGGAAGTCTAAGAGGTTGTCCAGCCAAGCCCCCTAAGTATTTAAAAGCTGGGACATCTGCTAGTGGGGAATCGTCCAAAGCAGAGAAAACTGGGATGGACTGGAGGGTAGCCAGTTTCTGTCTGGTACCGAATGTCATGGTAACAGTTTTTTTAGTGTTGAGTTTTAGTTGTTTTTTTCTGGAACCATGTCTACACTCTATCTCTTGTTAGAGGGGGGGATTGCACATTGATGGTAGAGGGGCCAGAGGTGAAGATAGCAGTATTGTCAGTATACATGTGTATGTGGGAGGAATTGCAGACGGAGGGGAGGTCATTTACAAAGAGGGAGAATAGGACTGGTATGTACCTGAGCTGGAGTTGTATCCATTTCTGTGTTTGTGAGGGTTATGCTGACATTTTTGTTTGATTATGCCATGTCATCAGTTACATTGTTGAACAGCTGAGTGGGCTTGACAGGTCTGACAGAAACTCTGGCACTGTGACTGACTGTTTTTGGAGTTTGCAGCAAGTTTAGTGATAGTTTCTGTTTTTGCAACAACTATTTTGCTTCTTCTTCTGACACTAAGGACAGAAGATGATTTTCACATTCTTCCTTTCCCATTTTTAATCTTTTATCTTCCTCTCTAAACTTTTGCTAGAAAAGTTGCTCATTTCCCCTGCTTCAGTACTTTTCGGATCTGTCCCAAGCTGTATCTCCTCAGCTGCTGTAGCCAAGCCCATGTCTTCCTCCGATACATCCTCTGAAGGTAAAGAAGCAGAGAAGGAGGCCAGTTCTCCTGCTTCAAGCATGTCCATCCTCTTGCCACCACCAGGATCAGCCATCTTGGCTAGCAGCCAAATGGCCAGAGGTTTCACCACTGGGAATAGAGGAATTTCCCCGATGTCCAGGCCAAATCTCCTCATTCACTAAAACCACCATCAACAGCTTAATCAGGTACAGTATGTCAGTTTGCATCTGTTTCTCCCCCTCTCCCTGGAACAAAGCTGAAAATAGGCAGAATTGCCTAGCCTTCCATTCCCTGTCAACAATACACTAAAATTAAATAAATAAATATGCACGATTTTCAAAGGTAATGCAATTTTAAAGGTTTGGCAAGCTCAACCCTGATTAATACACAGAGGTTTTATCACATTTCTTATATATCGTTCTTTAAATGCCTTTGAATGTTTACAGGATTTACCTGGTGAATGGCTAAAACACAAATCAAATAGTTATAGTACCAGTGCCCCCCAGCTGCTTGAAATCCTGCAATTCATTCATGTCAATAAAGGAATAATGCATGACAGAGTGGGTGTTGTGCTGCGATAACATCCCACCTCGGGTGGTTGGGCCTGAGGCCACAGGCCTCATATTAGCAATTTAAAATTTAAAGTGTAGTATTTTTTTACCGATAAGTGTGTCATCTTGCTGTTTATGGTCAGTCTGATCATGATTCAGCCATATTAAGAAACCAAGAATTCCTCTAAATGTTAAAATAATGGAATGAATACCATGTATGAAAATAGAATTGACTTGAATGAATTGCAGGCTTTCAAGCAGCTTTGGGGGGGGGGCACTGGTACCATAACTATTTATTTGCAATGATAAACCATTTTTGCAGCTGTGTAACCTAACTTTGAGTCCTGGTCAGGTTACAAAGACAGATTTTCTGTCTCATGTAGGTCACAAAACAGATGTTTTGCTCCAATTTAGGCAGAAAAATAGTGGGTCACACTGAGGCACCTTATGCATTCCTGTGATGAATCCTGGAAAGCCTGCAAAAAATCTAAGCTCCAATCAGACTGGAATTCCTACCGCCAGCTTTACAATAGTTGTACATATAAAATTGGCAAAGCCAAAAGGGAACATCTTGTAACCCTGCAGGAATCTCACCTCTCTAACCCTGAATGTTTCTGGAAGGGAAATTAATGCACTCCTAAAGGGTAAAGAAAGAACCTCCCCCAAACAATGACAGCAAAAGCCTCCATTCTATCCTCACCTAAGGAGATAGCTGCAGGACTGAACCTCTTCTTCACTCACCTTGATGCCTACAAAACTGACCTCCCTAACATTTGCCCAGAGAAACAAGTCAGCCACCTGGAAGCTCCATACCCTCTCTTCCACCTAAAAGCCACCTCCTGAAAGGAGGTCCTTAAACTTCTGAGGGGCTTCAAACCAGATTGCTGTCTATGGTTTGACTCCCTATCACCCCAAATTCCTCAAACTAGGTGCACCTACTCTTGCCTACCCAGTCTCCCACCTAATCAATATATCCTTCCTCACACAAACCATCCCCAACAAATGGAGGACTGCTATTGTTGTCCCAGTACACAAAAGTGGCTAGACCAACTTCATTGAACACTACAGACCTATACCTATCTTATGCCCAATTGCCAAAATCCAAGAACGAATTATCTACAATCAAATATACTCTTATCTAGAACAAAACAGTGCCCTTACCAGCCACCAGGACAGCTTTCAGAAATCTCAGGGGACAGAAACTACTCTCCTGTGGGTCACCTCTGATATATTCCAGGTTATGGACCAGGGCAATGTGACCAAAGCAGTCTCTGTTGACCTAATGAAGGCATTCGACCTAGTCACCCACTCTCTTATTATCTCCTAGCTTCGCCATCTAGGCCTTGATAGCAACACTCTCTCCTGGGTCTCAAACTACTTAGACAATAGGTCTCAATGTGTCAAATGGGCTGGAACCACCTTTTGCCTATCTACTATCACCGACAGGGTACCCCAAGGATCAATCATAGGGCCTCTCCTAGTCTCAATATTTATTAATGACCTGCCTCTGAACTGTGGAGGGGCATCGGTCGAGCTATACGCGAATGATGCCATTCTTTATAGATCCTCCAGTGACGTCTCATATATTAACTCTGACCTAGCAAATGACTTTCAGACATTAGAAACATGGTTTAAAAATAACCTGCTAGTCCCGAACACCAAAAAGACTAAATCCATGTTGTTCCACCACACCTGCTTTGACTCAAATACCCAGCCCCCCCAGTGATCAAAACATCCATTGGCATACAGCTTGAATGAGTCACCAATTTCAAATATCTGGAAGTAATGCTTGACGAGCACCTATCCTTCGATGCACAATTAACCAGCATTATAAAGGCTTCCAATCAGAAAACTGGCATCCTCTATTGCACAGCCCCCTATCTCTCATACCATGCTAGGATTACTACTGTCTCAGCCATCCTTCTCCCAGGCATCTTCTATGTGGCCTCAATAATCCAGTCCTCTAAGCCTGGACTCCTAAACAAGCTCAGAATGGCCTATCACAGGATTGACCACTTTGCTGTAAAGGCCCCAGCTTGTACCCATCACTGTGTAGTGCTAAACACTTTGGGCTGGCCATCTTTTAAAGCCAACCTTGATTTCCCAGAGTATTGCACCACCTCCAAACTACTCCACCCCCCCTCGAGTTTATCTTGCCTTATTACCCTGAAACCCTCCCCTAGAACATTTAGGTCCTCACACCTCCCATTGTTAAGACTACCCCAAGGCTCACCTAGTGACTGGCAGAAGATCTTTCTCCTTTGAAGCACCACAAAAATGGAATAACCTTCCACACTCACTACTCTCATGTAAGACTCTTCAAGGAAATCTTCTACACATCCTCTGTCTGCAATGGCAACTGTTCCTAGACTTCTTCCAGCCCCCACCACTCCCATTATCCACTTGTTTGTTACCTCACCTCTCTTTTCTCTGGCTCGCGTCAACTTATCTACTTACCTCTTTTTAGTTTTCACACCAACCTTTTATTAATTACACCAGATTATATTCAAATGTTAAACTTTTACTCTGATGATGCAGTTGCCGTTGACATCTGTTATGAACTGTCTCCCTAATGTATATTGATACTCAGTTTTTCCATGTATGTAAACACCTATCAAAGACATCTGTAACTTATCCTATATATATATATACATATACTGTGTATATATATATATATATATATATGTATCTATCTATCTATATATATACATATATATATATCTAAGATACTTAGTACTCCATGAATGTATGTTCATGACTACCTGTAAATAATATTTGCAATTGTTTATTTTTATCTGTACAGAATGTTCAGTCCCCCAGGTCGCCCCTGAAAAAAGGAATTGATTGTCTCAGTGGGCTTACCCAGTCATCAAATTTTAAATAAATAAATAAATATAAATATTTTAAAATGTCCATTTCAATGTAACTAATCATTCATTACATGCAACAGGGTACTTACACTCTAGTTACAAGTTTGTTGCATGCAACTATATTGCAACTGCAATGCAGTAGTTACATTGTAACTACAGTCTAGTTAACTGACACTTAAAGTGTAACCAAATAATGTATGTAATTATGCTAAAATTGACAGGTTAAGGGGGAAGGTCAATTTATTTTTCCTAGCCACAAAATAGTACAATGCCTAACTTAACGATACAGCTTTTCTACATCAGCTTTGTTTAAGGAGCTGACATACATTTCTATGTAAATGAATTCTGATGCCTTTGGTCCTGTTTTCCAGGTATAGGTACCACAGAATGTGAAAACATTCCTTGCAGATGGTAGTGATGGTTCACACATATCTTGCCCATGTGTAATGTGTTGCAATTATTGTCTATTTTTTACTTCTAAGACTATTTTCTCCAGTTTTAGGTATCTCCCATTCCTTCTTCCCAGGATACTCAGCTTTTAAGTTACTGCAGTTATTCTTCTATTGCACATTTCTGTGTGCTGTATTGTTTGTACTGTTCCAGGATACAACACCTTCTTTAAAAGGATCCTTCTCTCTAGCCTAATCCCCATACCCACATTTATCAACATAAGCACTGCAGAGCCCCATCTGACCCAGTCCAAATTTTTTGGAATCCATTTGTAGACATTCCTGTCTATCTGAGCCTGAGTCACTCCCCATTCCTACAGCTGTGCAGCAGAGCTCTATCATTCATAGATCACAGTGCCAGGAGGCAGCAATCTGTTTATGAAAAGATGTATTTGCAAGAATTATTGTTTATAACACAAAATCTACTGACCCAAAAGAGAGATGCAAGTGCTGGATATTACCTGTTTACAAAACAAAAGTGAGGCAATGAAAACATTTAACTTTATAACCTTATTTATGAAATGGGCCATGCAAATCCTGCAACCTCATTGTTGGAAGCATGTCACATGACCATTGGTTATTTCCTGACTACCACACAACTCACCTGAACAACATACTATTTAAACAAATAAAATTCAATTTTAGAAATGGGATAGCACACTCCAGACTATGTTGTCATAAAGGAATAGTGCACTTCTCAGATGGTTATGGCATTTGGCTTTACCTTGTGCCTAACAACCTCCTGAGGTGTGCATTGTTACCTTATAGCAAGATATGCTATCATGCATTATCCCTCACATATTTACCTTTCTTACCAACTGCAAAAAAACATGATTCAAAAAAAGATTAAATATTAATTTTGCACCATGATTCATGGTGACAAATTACCATAGTTAGTAAAATAGTGATTTAAGGGTGGAAGGGACTCTAGGTCCATCAGATCCACTAATTCATGATTTCAAAGATAGGATTTATAAGAATGATGTGCAATCATGAACTTATTTAAAGGGGGTTGCTATCCACTCTACTACCCAGGGTTCCCTGTGATCCTTTTGGTAAGCTAAAATTGTTGACATGTAACTTGAAGGCCTGTAATGTCTTCTCCACTCTCTGTTCTGGTAGGACTGCTCCATAGATTCACCACTCTATGTGAGATGAAGTGCCTCCTTAGATTACTCCTGAATTTACTACTACTAAGTTTCTGGACATGGCCCACGTTGGAACACACCAGATCAAACATCCCCATCTGTTTGATCTTGCTAATATCCTTGAATATGTGCAAGGCCCCTGGAATTCTGCAATTCTGCAGTTGTGGAATTTTCCACAGAATTTGCATCATGCTTCAGAATATATATAATGCCACAGAATTCATTGTTTATGGTGAATTTTCTTTCAAATATCCTTTTTTTCTGCAGTGTTAGGATTTCTTTCCCCTCTCATTTATCCTGAAGCCCCTCCTCTATGCTCAGCATGTGATGTCATCGATGACATCACATCATATTTAGCCAATGGCATGACTGCATTCTGCCAGAGCAGTGAATAAATCATGCTGCAGAAATCAAAAAATGCTGCAGCAGAATCTAAGGAGCCCTGTCTCAGAAATCGGAAAATTCTGCCGCAGAGCACTAGGGGCCCTGAATATGTGGAAGACTGATATCAAGTCCTCCCACAGCCTCCTTTTTCTTCAGGGAGATCATGTTATTAATGCCAAGACATTGTGTGCTATTAAACTATTTAATTTTTTTTAACCATAAGAAGTTTTAGATTACAAATGAATTTTCCCTCCACAAAATAACAATGCACGAACAGTTACATTGAAAAAAAATGGTGTATGTATTACTAAAGGAGGCAGTGAGTATAGCCTAGAGGTTAGGGTACCAAGCCATTAACCTGGAGAACCAGCAGACCTGGGTTTAAATCCCACAACCTCCATTTACATACTGTGTGGCCCTAAGCAACACACATAACCTCTCTGTGTTCCCAGGATGCACCTAGAAATGCATTTCAGCTCAGCGTGCCTTTTCTGGACAAACATGATAAAATAAAATAATTAATAAAAAAAAGAGGACTGTGTTGAACCTGGAGATTATTTTACTGCTAGAGCTGTTTTAAAGTATTGGCTCCTATTCTTTTATTACTCCATCTTCACTAACCTTTTAGTGAACTCGGTCTGTGTTTTGATTTTTAGACTGTTGATATGCCATTTTAGAACTGTATCAATTGGTTTATTTCCCTTTCAACCACAGAGTTCTATAGTAGAAAACAGGTGATTTGTGATGACAATGTAGGATCTTAACAATGATATAAACTACATTAGGTGGTTCTGAAATGTTTTTTGCCACCAGTGTGTAACTGCTTAACACCCACTGAATTTACCAGCAGTTCTGTAACAAAATGTTAACATGTTAACCAGTATTTGAAACACAACTTGTACACAAAATAAAAGCTTGCAGTTTAAATGCAGTACCCTTTAAAAAAATAGATGTTTTGTTTATAATATGCTTTATTCTAAAATGAAATCATATTCTAATAAATTAATAAGTGGCATAAATTCTGCCCTCTCATCTGCAGAATCACTTACTTATACATAGCTGACATTTTGCTATGAATATATTGGATCAGAAAAGGACAATCCAATATAGGGCTGTTTGCTGTGGATATATCTGTTGTGCAGACTTCAGCTGCCCCTGGCCATGTCTTTTTGATTCTCACTCTCCCTTTCTTCATTGTGTGGAGCTTGTGAACGATGTGATCTTTCAGCCTCTTCTGCAAATGTCTATATGTTTTTTATCATTAGCAGTGAGATGTGCCACAACCCCTTTACTTGAAACAAATCTGAAGTCATGTGGCTCTAGGTTTTTCTAGAATGTTTTTATGGAAATTATTTTGTAAGAGTTGATACTTACAATTTTATATAGCTGTCCTGATCAATTTCCATTTTCTGCATGCTCATTTCTGAAACAAGGAGTCTTCTGCTAATATAAACCATAACACCACTTGTCAGAAAAATTCTTCTGCCCTCTCTCAGTGTGTATGAGCATCTATTGTGTGCCTGAAAGATCTTGTTTACCATGCCTTAAAATTTATCCCAGGATGGATTTTTTTAATGAATTTTTAATTAAAACATTTAGCAGTATGACTTGCTTCCACTCCCAGTCCACCACAATGTCATCCTTAAGATGATCACGGCACTGCTCAACTATGCAAATGTATGTGGTCAAAAGTGTTACCTCCAAAATCATCTTAGCCAAACTGGACCCCCACCCCCCCATTCTCCTTTTTTCCATTTGACCTTCATAGGATAAATAAGTGTGATGTTTTCCTCAAATTCTGAAAGGACATGTAGAGATCTTTCAGAAACAGCATTGGGCCTTCCTATGGGCATTAACAGTTCTGCAATATCAATATCTAACTCATCTGTAAATTAAATCAAGGCAGCAGCCATTTCATAGAACCTTGGGACAGGAAGTGATGTCACAGAGGGACAAACTTAAAATAACAATATACAGTGTCAGTGATATAACTTCTGTCTCAAAGTCTGGAATAGCCTCCCCTCTCCATTTGAACTTCCTTCTCCCACAATGTTCATAAACCCCACTTTATGACCACTTTTCCCCTTATAGTGCCTATCCCAACTGTTCTTGACCTCTGCTCTATCCCCCTTTCATTACCTAATCCCCCTTTTATTTGTGATGCATTCCCCCCTCATTTTCCATCCTGAATTCCAAATAGCTTGCACAGACTTTTAAATTTATTCTTATAACGCCACTGCAGCACTTCGCCTGAGTACCATAAGCTGTGACTGCATTCTTTGGTTCTGATTTTGTGCCTCATTGTGTAATCAGTTTATTGCAGTTCAAAGTCTTAACACTGACATGGCCTCCTCCTTCACTAATCCCACGTCCCATTTATTATTTTTTGGCAAAGTCTCCCTTCCCCATTTTCTCCCCATCTTCATCAGTGGTATTTACTGCCACCCCAGTACATCAGCTTTATGTACTCTTGGAGGCTATTTCCACATCTGTCTACCTGGCCACCACAGGGTTAACTCCTGCTGGTATGCAACATTAGCACCAACTGCTTGTGCCCTTCTTAAAAAAAAGTATGTATTTATTTATTGAACATTTTAGAGAATACCTATGAGCACAAGTGCTCTTTTACAAAGGTTCCTTGTCAATAATAGAGATTACAAGGCAACATAACAAATACAGAAAGCAACTTCCAGTGGAATGAAGTTACATGATTACAATATAAAGTTGAACAAGTGCAATGGAACATGGCTACAGAGCCAGAGCCTGACACAGTTCAAAGTGTATACCGGAAGGGACTTAATTAGGATGATTAGCATCTGATCTTAGATATCCAACCACTTCACCTCACCTCACACATGGAGGAGTCTATCCTCTAAATCCTAAGTCCTCCAATCACTCTTAATCGATTGGATCCTCTCTGTCCACCACAACAGGATAGTCCTTACAGGTATCCTGTCAGATATCTTTAGTGGCCATTGCCCCATTTTCATCATGACAACAATCCACTGGTCTGAAGGTCTGCCCAGAACCATCCTTTCCTGCTCCTTCCACAATCTAAATATTCCCTATCAACTGGCTGACCTGTCCAGTATTCACTAGCTCCCTATCTCTCATAACCTTAACATTTATGATGCACTTCATTGCTTTCACAGCAACTTCTACAAGGTTTGGGACATGCAGGTTCCCTCCATAGAGTCAGGGTTCTGGGCAACCACCTTCTCTGGGTATCAATGAACCTTGTTACACCAGTTAAGACCCGTGTTGCACCCTGTGCCTCTCGCAAGACCTCAGGCTCCTCCACAGACATGCTTCATTGTAAGCAGCCCTAACATGCTTATCTCAAACAGTTGCAAGCTGCCAAGACACACCATTTTAAATCCCATTTCCTAACTAAAATTAGCTGCCTATCCAAACTGTGGAAGGCAGTTCATAGTTTTGTGATCTCTTCTGTTCTGTCATCCCCTCAATGTGAGTTGCTGACTCCCTTTGCTCATCTCCTCTGAGGATTCTGATATTTGTTAGGTACATAACTAGTTGTGCCAAGTCCCTTTTCGTCTACTCACCTCTTATGTCCTTCCTTTTCTCCTACCTATCCTCCCTTTCTTTCCCACTATACTACATATACACCCTCTGCTTTCTTGTCTGTCATTCCTATCAATAGCCTTAAAAGCTCTATAAACCCTTGAAAGTGCAAAAACAAAACAGGCCTGATAACCCTGAACAGGAGCTAATTTTTTGGCAGGCCAAACAACAGATTTTTCCATTTCCTCCCTCCTAAATCTCTCATTCCACTCCATCACATTTTTCCATGCTTGGAATGTTGCAATAATCATCCATCTGTAAAATATGGGCTACCCCTTGTTTTTGGGTAACTATCTACCACCTCCTCACTCTTGCCAAGTTGCAAAAGAATTTTGTCAACTCTCATCTCACTATTTTCTCTTTGTCTGCCTTCTAGCCCATTCTAGTCTCATGTCAGACCCAATCATTCCTTTCCATTGTCACCAGCCTACAAAGGATCACTGGCTATCCCCACTGAGAACAGCAAGAGGAAGAAGTTGCTGTTAGAACTTTATTACTCTACCGGACTAAAGAACTAGAACTCTACTAATGGAACATCAATTTAGGGTAAAAACAAACAAAAAACAAAAAAAAAGAGTGTGTTTGCCTAAGTTGGAAGAAGGAATTGTTATACGTGCAGTTAGCTAGGTAAAGAAAGAAACTGTGAATTAGGTGGAGTGCTTAGACAGAAGGAAGCAAGGCATTTGCATTTAAACATTGACCTAGATAGCTTGTGGCAGAGAACAGCAACAGTAAGAAGCTGCTGTTAGAACTTTACTACTCTACTGGACTAAAGACAGAACTCTACTACTGGGAACTTCAATTTAGGGTAAAAACAAACAAAAAACAAAGAAAGCGTGTTTGTCTGAGTTTGGTGAAGGAATTGTTATCTGTGCAGTTAGCTAGGTGAAGTAAGAAACTGTGAATTAGTGGGAGTGGCTTAGAGAGAAGTAAGCCAGGTGTTTGCATTTAAAAAATGACATAGATAGCTTGTGGCAGACAACAGCAAGAGAAAGAAGCTGCTGCTAGAACTTTACTACTCTACTGGACTAAATAACTAGAACTCTGCTATTTGGAACTTCAATTTAGGGTAAAAACAAACAAAAAACAAAAAAAAAAGAGTGTGTTTGCCTGAGTTGGATGAATGAATTGTTATAGGTGCAGTTAGCTAGGTAAATAAAAAAATTGTGATTTGGGGGAGTGCTTAGAGAGAAGGAAGTCAGGCATATGCATTTAAACACTGACCTAGATAGCTTGTGGCAGAGAACAACAGTAAGAAGCTACTGTTAGAACTTTACTACTCTATTGGACTAAAAAGAACTCTACTACTGGGAACTTCAATTTAGGGTAAAAACAAACAAAAAACAAAGAATGTGTGTTTGTCTGTGTTGGGTAAAGGAATTGTTATCTGTGCAGTTAGCTAGGTGAAGAAAGAAACTGTGAATTAGTGGGAGTTGCTTAGAGAGAAGAAAGCTAGGTGTTTGCATTTAAAAACTGACCCAGATAGCTTGTGGCAGACAACAGCAAGAGAAAGGAGCTGCTGTTAGTCCTTTACTACTCTACTGGACTAAATATCTAGAACTCTACTACTTGGAACTTCAATTCAGGTTAAAAACAAAAAACAAAAACAAAAAAAAGAGTGTGTTTGTCTGCGTTGGGTGAAGGAATTGTTAGCTGTGCAGTTAGCTGGGTGAAGAAAGAAACTATGAATTAGGAGGAGTGGCTTAGAGAGAGAAGGAAGCCAGGCATTTATATTTAAAAACTGACCGAGATAGATTGTGGCAGAGAACAGCAACAGTAAGAAGCTGCTGGTAGAACTTTTCTACTCTACTGGACTAAAGAACTGGAGCTCTACTGCTGGGAACTTCAATTTTGGGGGGAAAAGTATGTGTTTGTCTGAGTTTGGTGAAGTAATTGTTATCTGTGCAGTTAGCTAGGTGAAGAAAGAAACTCTGAAGTGGGGGAGTGGCTTAGAGGGAAGAAAGCCAGGTGTTTGCATTTACAAACTGACTTAGATAGCTTGTAGCAGAGAACAGCAAGAGGAAGAAGAAGAAGAAGAAGAATCATCATTTATATAGCGCTTTTCATACATCCAAAGCACTTTACAAGCAATGCTAGACTGGTGGTGAAGTGGCTGAATGTGTGGTGGCGGCCATATCGCACATCATCACCCACACAAAGCCTGGATAATTGCATGAACCAGTTTATGGGAAGGGGAATGTGGGCCAGGACACTGGAAATGTTCCCTACTCTTTGCGAAGAGTGCCCTGGGTTCTTTTACTTCCACCTGGACACCCACCAGGACAACCAGAAGGGACCTCGGTTTAATGTCTCATGCAAAGGACGGCACACCCCAGCAGTACAGCACCCCTCAATACTGCACTCAGATGCCAGAGATTTTTAGGTGCAAGTCCAATCCCAGTGTGGGATGAGAACCCACGACCTTCTGGTCCAGAGGCGGATGTGTTACCAACTGAGCCACACTGACAACTGAAGCTGCTGTTAGAACTTTACTGGAAACATATTTCCCTCCATCCCTCCCCTCCACCTCGACCCTTTGCCATTTCTACTTTTGTAGGAATGGGATTTGACTGACAGTATGAACTTCCTATTTGGGAGCAGGAAGGGAGTGATCACAGAGGCACAAAAGACTCACCATCCTAGAAGGAAAAAAGTAGCTCTCCACACCCTTCAGCTGCTTGAGGTTTGACTCTGAGTAAGTAAGAAGGATGCTACTGAGGAATATAGGAACTCATTGTCTGAGAACAGGAAGATCAGGAGCTTTAAGGGCATGGAGGCAGTAGGAAAGTAGGGAGAAAAAAATTATATAAATAAAATAAACAGAGAGAGGAAAGAGTAAGTATACAAAACAACATTTAAAGGGCCTCAAATAAGACATGATGGGAGTGGTGCAGTGCAGTGGCTGTGGAACGACAGTCATCTGGGAGACATCCTGGAGGATGTGGTGTTTTCCCATCTGCAGGCACCTCTCGTGGCTGAGGGAGGAGGTTGCTCATCTCCAGGCTGAGTTGGTCAGGATTTGGGGAACCTCCTTTCCCACCCAGGGACCACCAGAGCCACAGCCGCTGCCTCAGAGGTTGCCAAGAAAGAGGAGTGGTTGGACCACAGTGAGCTCAGGGAGGGTGAAAGCAGTGAAACAGAGGTGCATCCCTCCAGTTGTACCTCTCCACAATTCATATGCCATTCTGGAAGAGTGTGGAGGCACCCACAGTAGAGACCAAGGAGGATGTTGGGAACCTCCACAAAGGAAACCCACAGGAGGATGGCATGGGACCCCACAGGGGAAGGAAACAACTCCTGGTAGGGGACTCCATTATGAGGAGGGTGGAACTGAGGGAAGGATAGGAGAGGAAGGTAAGGTGCCTGCCTGGCACCGTGGGTTGGAGGGACAGGGAGTGAATCCTCAGGATCACAGGAGCAGCTGCACAGGGGAGGGAGCTGGATGTCATTGTCCACCTAGGGACAAATGTCCTGGCTGGGAAAGGGATCAGAGCAGTGCAAGAGGAGTTTGTGGAGTTGGGTAGGGGTCTTAGATAAGTAGCACGCACGGTAACCTTTTCAGAGGTGCTGTCTGTCTATGGCATGGGTGAGGCTAGGGTGCTCCGCACCATGGGATTCAATCAGTGGTTGAAAAACTGGTGCAGAGCTCAGGGTTTTGGCTTCAGTAGGAACTGGGGATCCTCCTGGAAGGATGCAGGCCTACACTGGTGCAACGGTCTGCATCTGTCCTGAAGGGGAACCAGGATCCTCGGTGATAGGTTTAAATGCTTCATTGGCAAGCATTTAAACTAGCCAAGGAAGAAGGCACTGAAGAGGAGAAGGAAAATCCTAGCTCCCCCCAGAAAATCCAGGTAGTTAGTGAGGTAAACACCAAGCTAGAGAAGTTGATAGGGAGAAGGGCATGGGTAAATAGAGAAAATGACAAAGACAATAAGGACAGGGATGGGGCAAAAAGGGATGAGGTCATCAAAAAAGGGAGGGTAATGAGTACCGATGCCCATAGTCTAGGTAACAAGCTCCCTGAACTGCTGGACTTGATGGAAGAGGGATGCCTGGATATCGTGGCAGTCACATGAACATGGTACACAGAGAACCATGACTGGGATGGCAACATACCAGGGTACATAATCTACAGGAGGGACAGGGAGCATAGAAGAGGAGGAGTAGCTCTCTATGTAAGGGAAGGCATCAAAACTACAGAACTAAAGGGTAAACAGGGAGGAGAGGAGGCACTGTGGCTCAAACTGGAGACTGGAAATGACACCACAATCCACACAGGGATCATATACAGACCCCCATCTCAGGGGGAGGAAATGGCAAGGAAATGATAGAAGGCATCCTTAGGATGGCAGAGAAAGGGGAGATATTTCTGATGGGGACCTGAATATGCCAGATGTTAACTGGAGCACCTTTGCTGTAGCCACATCCAAGAGCAAGGTCATTCTCAATGCCCTACAGGGGCCATGCCTCAGATAGCTAGTGTAGGAACCCACTCAGGAGGGAGAAATCTTTGACCTGGTACTCTTAAATGGGAACTGAGAAAGGATCTCAGATCTAGAGGTGGGTAGCCATATGTGAACAAGTGACCACCAAACAGTGTGGTTCACGATAAACTCAGCTGTAGAGTCAAGCCATACAAAAGTGAAGGTACTGGACTTCAGGAGGGCTGATTTTGTCAAAATGGGAGAGTACCTCAGAAGAGCACTAGCAAACAGGCAAGAAGAAGGGGTATAGCAACAATGGAGAAATATCAAAACTGCCATCACAGAGGCAACAAGCCTTTGTGTGAAGCAAATAAATAAATCAAAATGAAAGAAAAAAATCATTATGGTTCACAAAAGAAGTGGCAGGGAAGGTTAGGGAGAAAAAGATAGCATTCAGGATGTATAAGGAAACACAGAAGAAGCAGGACAGAGAACTGTACCAGTTAAAGCAGAAGGAAGTGGGGAAGGCAGTCAGAATTGCAAAGGCCCAAACTGAGGAAAAGATAGCCAACTCAGTTAAGAAGGAGGACAAAACCTTTTATAGGTACATTAGGGAGCAAAGAAAGACAAAGGGAGGAATACTGAGGCTGAATAAAGAGGAGGGTGGGTGGACAGAGAGGGACAGTGAAAAATCAGGGATACTAAATGAATACTTCTGCTCAGTATTCACAAAGGAAGAGGAGGGGGAAGTACTTAATCCAGTCAATAGAAGCACTCTGGATAGGGGGGTTGATATCAGTCCATCACAGAAGAAAGGGTTCTGAAATAACTCTTAAAACTGAAGGTGGACAAAGCAATTGGGCCTGATGGGATTCACCCCAGAATTCTAAAAGAACTAAGGGGAGAACTAGTAACAAAATGGACTACCCTTTTTAACAAATCATGGGAGGATGGTGTGGTACTTGAGGACTGGAGCAGGGTGGATGTGATTCCCCTTCACAAAAGTGGGAGCAAGACAGAGACAGGAAACTATAGACCTGTCAGTTTGACCTCAATGGTAGGGAAAATGATGGAATCACTTCTGAAAGAAAGCATTTTTGAGTACCTAGAGGCCAGTGGAGCACAAAACCAAAGGCAGCATGGATTCACAGTGGGAAAGTCATGTCAGATGAATCTAAATTTCTTTGACTGGGTAACGAAAGCAGTAGACTAGGTAGGGGCTGTGGACATGGCCTACCTAGTCTTTAGCAAGGCATTTGACACAGTCCCACACAAAAGATTAATAAACAAATTAGCCAGCCTGGGAGTGGGTCCTGGGGTGGTAGCCTGGGTAAAACACTGGCTGGACAACAGGACACAGAGGGTAATAGTAAACGGAGCCCCCAGTGAAGAAAAGGGGGTTACTAGTGGGGTATCACAGGGTTCAATACTGGGTCCAGTCCTTTAATGTCTTTATAATGACATTGTAGAGGGACTGGAAGAAAAGTATGTCTCTTTGCAGACGACACAAAGATCTGCAACAGGGTTGATACACAAGGTGGAGTGGAAAGGATAAGAAGGGACTTGGCAAGGTTGGAGGAATGGTCAAATATATGGCAGCTTAGATTCAATGCAAAGAAGTGCAAAGTAATGCACCTGGGAAACAAAAACCCAGGGGAAGATTACACAATGGGGGGTGAGATACTGACAACAACAAAAATGGAAAGTGACCTGGGGGTAGTTATATCAGATGACCTAAAGTGGGCAAGCAGTGTGAGAAGACAGTAAGGAGGGCTTGGGGGGATACTGGGATGCATAGGGAGAGGCATCACCAGTAGAAAACAGGAAGTTGGTATCCCTCTGTACAGACAGTTGGTGAGACCCCATCTGGAGTACTGTGTGCAGTTCTGGAGACTCCATCTCTGCAAAGACATAGACAAAGTGGAGGCTGTCCAGAGGAGGGCAACTAAAATGGTGCAGTGTCTGCACCAGAAGACATACAAAGAAAGACTAAAGGAGCTTAATATGCATACCCTGAGGAAAGACGTAGAGGGGAGGACATGATAGAAACTTTCAAGTACCTCAAGGGAATCAACAAAGTCCAAGAGGGTAGCATCTTTCAGAAAAAGAGATGTGCAAGAACAAAGGGGCACAATTTGAAGATAGAGGGGGATGGCTCAAAGGTAATGTGAGGAAGTATTTTTTCATGGAGATGGTTGTGGATGCATGGAACAGCCTTTCTGAGGAGGTCGTGGAGTCAAAAACAGTGGGGAAATTCAAGAATGCATGTTACAGACATAAGACAGTTCTAGTTGGGGGTAGGGGGAAGTAGACTGTTGGTTAACTAGGATCTGCAGCTTACCCATTAGGTAGGGAAATGGACAGACTAAGTGGGCCAAGCGATCCTGAACTGCCATCAAATTCTATGTTTCTATGGCTGATCAAGGACTTCCTACATTTGCTCTGTTCACCAACCATTCCAAAGAATTAAACAGTCTCCCACCCTCTCCTGTTAAACCAAATTGTCCAGTGCAGGTTTCTCTGAGCAAGCAACATCCTGGTTCAACGTGTGCCTGTCTAACACAGCAATATCTGTCTAACACAGCCAAATATATGTGAAAATGCAAAATCACACATGCCCACACAATGCAAAGCGTCATGGGCTGCATATGCAAATCACCACAGAATGTTATGCTGGTCCAACTTTAAGCAGAATTGCATGGTGCCGAAAGGCCTCTCACACAGTTTGCAAAGGGTGCTAACAGAACAAATATATGTGACTCTGTACCTGCACTTGCTTTGGATGCCTTTGTTAACAAGCCTGGCTCATGGGCTTTTCAAGTCTTTCAAAATAAACTTAAAGAATACATCTGTTCTTATTGGAGGATTGTAAGCAAAGCAGGCTATAATGTAAAATATTTAATTGTTATTTAATTACAGCTAACACTCTGAGTATATCACTTTATTTTATTATTACTTATCATGCCTTGGAAAAGTATTCTGAAAGAAACTCCTATATAAACTTGCTAAAGCACATGGGCTAGCCATTTCTGCAAGAAAGCTATTGTGGACTGAGGTTACAGGAATAGGAGGAAGAACAGTTAAACATGCACTTGTATGCCATTGTAAGGAGGAACAAGTTAATCACAAAAAAAGAAATGTCTTAGAAATATAAAGAAATATGTGCCAGATTCTGGACTAAGGAAACATAGACTTGCACTGCTGACTGCCTGTTTCTTGCTCAACCAGACAAACAGCTATACATCTGGAGGCCCCTGGTATTAGAATGTTCTCTCCAGCCAGCAAAGAGCTCAGTGACTGGAACAAATCATGTTTGAGACTCTTTGGAAAGAAGGATGGGAACTGTAAAATCTTTTGGTACTTTATGAAAGAATGCCACATGCCACAAACGTCTTAAGTTATAGCACTCCAAAAAATCAGTGAGACTACTATCAGAATATGCTTAAAGAGCCAGTAAAGAGATTTGAACTTCTTATGAAAAGGACTGAATTTTCAATAACTTTAATGCATGAAGTCACCTCACGAATCATGCATAATGGAATGGACTTATCACATGAAACACAAGACAAACTCTTTTTCATCTCATTTTTGCCTTGGACATAAAGGAGGGACTAAAACACCACTCCCCTGGAACTCCATGCAGTATGGTGCTACATAATGGAGAAAACTGCTTTCTGGATACTGCTGTGAAATGCCAGTAAAAACAAGTGGTTTTGGAATGCTGAACTTTTGTAAATAAAGAGACACAGAAGGCTGAATTTGGACTGAGAACTTATGTCAGCTGGCAGGGCATGCTTCATGGAAGAGCGCACCATAATTTAACATGTTGGTCCAGAATTTATCAGCAAAATACCTTCTGCCTCCAGGCAAGACTGCAGATAAAGATGTCTAATACAAGCTGGCAACTTTAAGTGTTAATATAATAGTATTGTTGCTAGAAGATATGTGATGGGACTAGTTTTGGGGTAGGGAGCAGTCTAATTTTTAATGTAATGAAACGGGCATACATTATAGCCTAATATTTCTGATTATGCATGCCAAGAGATAAACCATTTTATTACCTTGAAAGAAATATTTTTTGTTTACACCCTGAACATAATGTGTAGGGGGCTAAATTTTCAAAGCATCACACAGGCCTTGGGCCAACTTGTGGCAATCCTGGGGCCCTTTTTTATGGAACTTGTGCCAGAAATTTGGTGCAAGCTACTGTAAATAATGAAAACTGCTGAAACTGCACCTGACACTGGAATCAGGCACAGTCATGGTGACAGGGTTGGTGCAATGCCAGAACTTAAGTGTCGTGGTGCAGGACTTGGCGCAAGCCCTGCACCGCACTTTGAAAATCCTGCCCAATGACTTATGCTGACATATCAAGTGGTCTGCTGCCTACAATATAATGTATGTATGTATGTGAATCTTAATGCATTTGTAGCTCTCTGCAGTGTGTACCTCAGTTAATAAATATATTTATAGCAAACTTGTTTTGATCACTTCTGGGTAATAAAAATGATTTACAGTCAATCAAAGGCAAAATAGTTTGATAGAACATTCTAGTCCAGAGTTACATCAGGATCCAGCTTGCCACTCCTCGCTATTGACACGGGTGTCCACTAGGGCTCAATCCTGGACACCTTTCTCTTCTACTGTTTTTTTAAATTAGCTACCCTCAGTCAGTATCTTCTCCCATATTCATATGTATGTGGATGATATGGTTCTATATGCCAGTCACCTAGATATCTCCTCCCTTAAATCTATTTTTTCCCAGACCTGGATTTCATTTAGTGGTGGGTTTGCTCAAACCATCTGACCCTAACTGCTAAGAAAACTGTGGCCATGACCTTTGGGTCTAAACCCAAGCTTGAAACCCATCTTCATGGCCATTGTTGAAGACCTGTGACTTTTCCCTCTTGGACTGTTATGTTGTTTAAGTACCTTGGGCTCTGGCTGGACCAGTCTCTAGATTTCCCTATCCACAACTACCTCATATCCTCCAAACTATTTTGTAGGTCTGAAACTCTCTATAGTGACAAGACATGTCTCCCAGCTGCTGTCAGATATGATATTGTCTAAAACATGATTGTCCCTGTCTTTGACTCTTGTGCTGAACTTTCCAGGCTAGGCACTGCACTGCAACAATTACAACAGCATCAAAATAGCATCCAGCTCACAGTTTAGTATTTAAAGACCAGTTCCAAACTAAGAAAATGAAGAGATATCCCTCCACTGTGAAAGGACTGTAGATTAAAATCTTTGGCTGACAAAGACCAAGGATAACCTTCAAAAGGAGCAAAAGTGTGAAAGACAATCTGGTTCAAGTCACTTTTCCAACAATAGATAATAGACCAATCTTACAACCAAAATCCCCGATTGGCAACTTTAGTAGCAGTCATAGAAACATAGAAACTGAGGGCAGATAAGGACTGTGTGGCCCACCTAGTCTGCCCATTTTCCCTACCTAATGCAATACAGCAGACCCTAGCTGATCTGCGGCTTACCCTCTTCCCTGTTGCAAGGGTACTTTTATGTCCACCCCAGAATTATTGAATCCTCCTACCATTTTTGCCCCTACCACCTCTGCAGTGAGGCAGTTCAAAGCATCCACTGCTCTTTCTGTGAAAAGCTCTTCCTCACATTGCCCCTGAGCCTACCCCCTAAAGCCTCATATCATGCCCCCTTGTTCTTGTGCACTTTCTTTTCTGAAAAATGCTACCATCCTGTACCTTGTTTAGACTACTGAGGTACTTGAATGTATCTATCATATCCCCCCCCCTCTCCTTTCCTCCAGGGAATACATATTGAGGCCCTCTAGTCTTTACTCAAATGATTTTTGGTGCAGTCCTTGCACCATTTTTGTTGCCTTTCTCTGGACTGCCTCTATTTTGTCTATGTCCTTCAGGAGATGCAGCCTCCAGAACTGAACACAATACTCCAGATGAGGTCTCACTAGAGATCTGTACAGTGGCATAACCACCTCCTTTTTTTTTTTCTGCTGGTGATACCTCTTCCTATGCACCCTAGCATTACACTGGTTCTCCCCACAGCCTTCTCACATTGTTTGGTTACCTTTAGGTCATCAGATATGATTACCCCCAGGTTCCTTTCTTGATTGGTGGCTGGCAGTACCTCCCTCCATCTTGTACTTCTCCCTTATATTGTGTTCAGTGTGTTGACTGTGCAAATACAGTGAACATTAATTAATTTTGCCATCCACTATCAGGTAACACTTTTGAATACTAAATAGTTTTTTGACTGTAGCAGCACCAGGATCATCTACCTATTGACTTGTTTGTGTGGGTTGGGGAATGTAAGGCATACAAAAAGAGCCCTAAAAGAGTGGACGTGCATAAGGTAGCCATCAGAAATGAAAAAATGGACTATGCCATGGCTCACCTGTACATTTTAGCAAGCCATTGGAGCTGTGCAGAATATAAAATTCTGCCTGTGGAATGCCCATGGAATGACCATTCCGATTCTGTGGAATTCAGAGGAATTTCACAATAGTTTATATTTTGGTTATTTTGCTATAATTTTAAAAGTCCATCTCTAAATAACCCCAAATCTGGAATGTAAGCACTATCCTATGGCCTACAAATGTGTACCAAATTTCATAGTTGTGAATTGAAAGAGGGTGGAGTCATGGGTGGCCAAACATTTAATCAAAATTTAAATTTCAGTTATTTTGAGATAATTTTAAAATGCCTTCTCCAAATTTCTCCACAATATCAGGACTTAGAGAAGCATATATAATGCATATATGCACCATGTTTTAAGTCTCATGCTTTAATGGGAGCTGAGTTATAGGTAGTCAAATATTTTGCCAAAATTTGGATTTCTGTAATTTTAGCATAACTTTGATAGCATTCATTGAAATATTACAATACATTGCCAGGCATACAGGTTAGCACTACATTTGTGTATGCACATAGCTCCAGATTTCTAGCTTTAAATTGGACTGCATTATAGCCTGCCAAACATGTTGCCAAAATTAAAATTTTGGTTAGTTTCCTCTAATTTTAAAACTACATATCCAAATTTAACCAGAGTTGAAATATTTAAACTACCGTACCATGATGTCATTTCTGAAAAAGTTCATAGTTTCAGCTTTAAATGGGATTAAATAAAAAGTAGTCAAACTTTCACAACATTTAAGAATTTAATTTTGCAAGAATGTAAACTACAAATTTATAAACCCCTGAAACTTTAAAACTAGAGAATGCAATACCATTAAATTTGGCAGGTTTGTAGACCTTACAAGGGGGATGTGTATGCCAATTTTATTAATTGCTTGCTGTGATAAATTGTAAAATAACATCTCTTCTACAAGTCAAATCCTATGAGTCTTTGTGAAAATTGCAGAATCTCATGAAAAATTCCATGAAACTGGAATTTCCTAACTTTACTCAGCCTTATCTGGGAAGGGGGAGTTCTAATTAAAGGATAGGGGTATAAGAGGCATGTAGCACAGGGAGTCACCAGGTTCAGAAGTTAGATGCACAGTTTCACCAAGAAATGGACAGCTGAGCTAGGTAGCACAACAGTAGTAGACCCCCAGGTTGGAGCAAGAAAGCACAGAGTGTCAACAATTCCAACCTAAATGCAGAATATTTAAGGATCACATCCAGTAAATGTATAATCCAGGAAGCCTGGTGTACATGCAAGTCTAGGACTTAGAGGTACTCAAAAACATGTCGAAGGGGAAGACAGTGTCTTTTGCAGCAGCGAAAAAAAATATGGCTATTCCAACATGGTAGATTGATAGGAAAAGGAGTAGGTGACTCACATTTTAAGGATGTTTGTCACTGTAAAGAACAAAGAGGATATCAGTGGGATCAGTAGTTCTACTTAGTAAATATGGCTAAGCCAAAAGAAGGGGGGGGGATAGTCACCCAGTGAGGAACAGCAGAACTGCAAAAAGCTCAGCCCAGCTTCTCAAATGAAGTAATGACACTGTGTGTGCATCGTTAATGTTAAATTCCACAAAATAAAAATTCTGGATGCTTCATCTACAGAATATGCTGTCATAAATATGTGAGAAAATGGTACTAATCATTTTTTTTTCTTCTGAAAAATTAAAACTGCTTAACCAATTTATCCAGTTGTGTTAGACACCAGGATACATGGACTATGGATATGCATGTCAAATGTTAACTCTATGCATGGACGAGCAGAGAAGTGACAAACACTCACATTTTTCATAATTTTCAGAAAGTTTTTCAAATATTTACATAGCAGCATTTTGAACTCCTGTTACTTAAACATCTCTTATCTAATTCGCTCCGTATTTATATCATTCTATAATCAGTACAAAAAAGTTATCCATACTAATTTACACATGTCTAGCTCCAAAGGTGCCTGAGTTATATGTAGATGAAATTGTTTCATGAAATTTCCTGAAAAGAATAAAATGACCGATTTTAAGCACATATAGTTTTGAGATGATGCATCATATTGTCATGAAATCATGCACATTGTTAGAATGCCTATCATCAAGAAACCATGCCAAATTTAAGATCCCTGACCCAATAGATGGTTAAGGTATATGCCGATAAAAAATGTTCATGAAATTTCACACAAACAACAAAATGACAACATTTGAGCCCCTATAATGTTGAAACTGTCCTATGAAATTATATGATGTTTAGCACATTGGTGGCCATTGTCACACAGAGTAAATGTTCCAAATTGCAGACCTCTAGCTTGAATGGTTCTTGAGTTATAACCAAATTACTAAATTTTAAAACTTCTGTGAAATTTTGACAAAATATCATGGAATGTCACAGAACGTTGTGAAATTTCATCAAAATTCCACAGATTCAGAATTTTCCCATTCTGCACAGCTCTACAAGCCATGCATCTGTGGCAACCTTAAGATCTGCTGGAATTGAGAAGGTGGAATCAGGAACACATAGTGATGATATGATTAAAATACCTCACCAATGGGAATTGTACTGGATCTATACATCAGACACTATGATTTCTGATGGTTTAAATGAATATATACCTCTGCATTCTTTTCTTTAATAAAGCATGTTATGGATTTAAAGTGGACCTTATTGTGGATTTGACTTAATAGGACTTGTTTTTAGTTCTTCCTCCCCATTCCCAGTTCTCTTCTCCCCCATTGGCTGTGACAATGATGCTTATTATATGTACTTATATCTGTTAATCATTACAAACTCATTGCATTGCTCTATTTGCACCTTGCACATTAATACACTGTATGTACTGAAATGTACTGTTTTCACTATGCTAAGTTGCATATATGCTGTCTCTTTAATTGAGAGAAGTGTTTTTAAGCATACCACACTATGGAGATTCACACTCTGAGATTGATGCTAGTTTAGCATTGATTCATAAGCTTTAAGTGACCACTGTGGCACAAGTTGGCATGTCCAAGTGAAGAAGATATCTCTTCATTTTCTTATTTTGGAGCTGGTCTTTAAAATACTGAACTGTGAGCCGAATACTATTTTGATATGGCTACTAGTAGGGAGATCCCCCCCCCCCCGTCCATAACCATAAACCTGATTTTGCCTGATTGGTAAGCTGAAGTTTGAATTATAATTTCATACAACAATTTTGTGTTGAACTAATTGAAAACTAAACAAAGTTGCAAGTTCCTTTTCTCCATCACTTGAATAGCCCCACTGACTGGAGTATTTGAAGTTAATAGCTGATTTAGGATTAGGACATCAGTGCAGTTCTGTCTCATTGTTTATTCTACTGGTTTCTCCTTCCTGCCTTCACAGTATAACCTGGGAGCTGGGTAAAACCTGGCATATAGTAGATTGGCATTGGATCCACAAAGATGAGTAAATTCTCCTCTTAAAACATATGCATTGGGAAAGAGTGATCATATATTGAGACAGCTACAGCATTGATATACTGGGTTAGCTTCTTTGATGGCAAGTAATGCTTATGTGTAACAAGTGTATCTATTACTAGTATCCATCTATTACCCAACATCATCCTACCACCATCTCATTGCTCTTTACCAAGTTGCAGAGATAACATGATTTCACTGAGTACCTGTGCAGATGAGTTATACTGCTGCAGATCAAACAGTATCAATGACTTGTGGGAGTGTTGTAGGTTGATTCAGTGCAGCAAATTGTGAGCCCTATTTTTCAGGGTTTGTGTACCAGCACAGGCATTTTCTGCCAGCATGCAAACACACTACACCACTTGCACAGGTGCAGCCCCATGGCACCCCATGCCACATCATTAGTCAAGCCCATTTTTAAAAGTTCTGTCCCTTTAGTGTTACTGGGAAGCTAGCCCCTTGTCATAGAGAAGAAGGCTGCTCTGACAATCCCCTTACCAGTATAGCCTCTTCCTGTTACACCCATAACAAAACTTGACCTTTTAAACTGTCAGGAGCTTTTAGACTTGATGGACCATGCATCCCTCTCCACTGTAGCACTATGCAAACTGATATCCACAGCTTTGCCATTTGTCCCACTGGAGGAAATCCAGTGGAGAATGGCAGGAAGTTCAGTCTGACATGCAGCTGACCCTGTAATGGTGTACAACACCTGTTGTGTAAATGTACTCGGCAGCGGTGCAGGTCAAGCTGTGAGTGAGCAATGCAGATGGAAGCACAACAGGTAAGGATAATGTAAATGTACCTTTTAACTTCTCCAGTTGACTTGCTAGTATATACCTGGCTTGGGTCATGAAAATCTGTCACTGGCATGCCAACTGGTGCCACCACCACTGCAGACAGATCTTTAATTATAACAAGCCAGTGCCAGGCCAACAACATTCAAGGAGGTCAGTAAAATCTGTTTCAGTGTAACCAGCATACCGGGCACCTGTCTTCAAAGAATTACATGATTGGCAGGGATGGAGTATGCATCCCAGATGTCTGCTGTAAATTTCTTGAGTTGTTCATTGTTTTCATCTTAATATGCAGCACTGCCATGATAGAGTTCTACCCTGTGACTTGAATATGCTTATTTTGAAGTTCTACATGACAATTTGTGGTCTCTTTCATCAGCTCTGCTCCTTGGCCATAATTAGCAATGCATGTTTTTATCCTGTGGAAATCTTAAGCCCATAAGCCTGAAACCCAATATTCAATCATTTCAGCTTTGCATACCTCAACAGATTGTTGACTGCAACATATTGGTTTGGTGTGGTAAAAATGTTCCTCAAGATTCCCTCCAGGGAAAATAGCATTTGCAGGCACCGTCAGGCTGAGCCAAGTGAAACATACACGTTAGCTTGCACCCATGATTCAGTGAAAATGATTAATTCATGCAAATATAACCAATACATATGTATATACACTCAGTTACTCTTATATAGTGTCTGACTTTAAAAGCATATAGATTTCTCCTTTGCCCCTATGAAAACATTGTTTTTCTTGCAATAATTCCAAAGGGAGAGCCAAATATGTGGTCATAAGAAAATGCCTGGTATGGGCTCTGTTAGCAGTGTCCCAAATGGGTGACTTTTTACCATATTTGACTGTTTCCTCATCTGTAAGAGTAGATGATCTTACTATGCTTGCTTTAAAATATTAAAAAGAAACCAACAATGAACTTGAACTAGAAAGGAATTGTGGAAAAATATATTGGTGTAAACATTGAAAAGTATGCCTTGATTTGGCAGGCCCAATTCCATCATTTAGAACATGTTTTTTCATAAAGCACAGGATCTAGGAAATAAAATGTATTGAGGCTTAGATGGAATGTAATTGCAGGTTCCAGCTACGAGAAAAGAAAGAAGATTGGAAAAAAGTCACTGCAAGTTAAAGGGGAACAGTAAGCAGCAAGGTCCCCACACTCAAATGTGAGGCTGGTCCCAATGTTCACATTGTGCGCAAAATCATTTTGGTTTACTGTTTACTCCGCTATAGTAGATTGTATCAGAATAATTTTGCTTATTTCTTGGCTGACATCTTCTGTTACTACAAAATCTCAGAATCTCCTGCAGCTGACATCATAGCAGTAGGGAGCAGCGGGACATTCTAGCCTGCAGTGCATGTTAGACTTTATATAAGCTCTGATCTTTTGTTTGCTGGTCCTGCTGTCCTCCCTGCGCTAAGTTTAGTCACAGAGGACTATATGTACTGTAGCTGCTGGAGAAAAGCAGATCTGGAGAAAGTAAATGCTCTAAGAAGCATTGCAAGCTATTGAATCTCCCACTGCTGCCAACTGCTCTGATGTCAGCTGCATGGAATTCTGAGATTGGTAGTGGCAAAAGATAGCCTAGAACTAAGCAAAATTAGTCTGATACAATATACTATATTACAGTAAACAGTAAGTAAACCAAAATGTTTCTGCACACAAAGTTCACATTGGGACCAGCCTCACACTTAAGTATGGGGCCCTTGGTGCTGATTGTTCCCCTTTAAGAGGAAAGGCTTTCAGATTTCTGTGTTCTCAATTGAAAAGAGGTGTGATGATTGCCCATCAAAATAATTAAAATTGTGACAGGACTTGATAAAAGTTGAGCCCCAAAGTATATATCTCTCTCTCTATGGTGAGAAAAAAAAATAAAACATTTTGGGCATCCATTCAAAATTAGGATGTTGAGAATAAACAGGGAATTTAAATTGAATTTTTATACACAGGATCATAAACCCATAGCACATACTGTCAGTGAAGGGGGTCACTGAAGTGAGAACAATATGCTGTTTAAAGAGAACCTTATTTGTGGCTTTAGAAGCAAGGGTTTAAGGGGTCTGGGGGAGAGAACAAGAGAAAGACAGAGAGAGAGAGAGAGAGAGATAGAGAGACAGAGAGACAGAGAGAGACAGAGAAAGGGAAAGATGCAGTGGTCCTATCTTCCAAGGGTCTGGTATGACCAGCATCTAAGTCCCTATGCGGAACATAACTGCATGGGGTAAAATCCTTATACCAGAGAAAATGCTATTTTAAACATTTTGTGCCCATGGATGGTCTTTTCCATTTTTTGCATGGAGGCTATGTCTGGTAATGTCAGGTGTAGCATCTGCAGAGAACAACATCTGTCCAAGATGCCATAAAATGCAGAAAAGATCACAAGAAGGCTACCTTTTTGAAAACCACATGCATGTGGCAAAAAGGGCAACCTCCCTTGGGCAATCTGCGATGCTGCAATGTGATATTTTTCCACTTCTAGAAAACTGACCACTGGTACTGTATGTGGGGCTGAATGTCAGCTTTTAAATTTAGGTATGTTTGCATAATCTGGCTGACGCTGTTACCATCATTTCTTATATTCTGAAACTGTGTAAAGTACTTCAGAAATTAAAAGAAACAAATGATTAATTGTTAAAGTGTATGTTATCAGCCTGCTAAATGGGGGTGTAACATATAAAATACCACATGAGGGGTATCATATATAATGAGAATTTTTGCACACACCGACAGTGCTGGATGGTACATAAACCCCAAGAGTGAAGCTCGAGAGGGTTATACAAGCATCCAACACTGAGGTTGTGTGTAAAATTTGAGTTTTACTCAGTACCCCATGTCTTGGTTTATATAATTTCAGGGTAGCATGTTCTCACTTTGAAAACACTACCCAGCAATTATAGAATACAGTGGTTTTGGTAATACGGTCAGGTTGGAGCATGGTTTAATTTAACATTTACTTTTTCTCCTTTTTGCACAGTCTCCCCAAATAAGACATAAAGGAATTGAAAAGCAGCTTTATTTATGAAGAAGCTTGTGAAAATACTTGGTCTGAGTCTTTTTCGTGTGAGCTGATCAAAATGTGTGTGTGCATGTGTATGTGTGTATGTGTGTATGGGAGAGGAAGGCAATGTGCACTTTCATGGAGTGAGGGAAACTCAGCGCATGTTACCAGCTAGTTATAACAGTGAATTATAACTGGGTTTCCCTACGGGAGAAAATGCTCCCTAGTTATTATATCTTGTTAATATTAGCCTTGCATGCTGAGTGAATACTTCTTCATTAGATCAGATAGTGATGTTTTGGGAACCAATTTAAAAGGGAAGTTGCAGTTCTGATGCCAGATAAACCGGTTCCTAATTAACACAGAGAAGAAATGTTGTGAAGTTTTTTTTTTCTCTGTGAGGATGTGGTAAATTCTGAATTAACTATGTCCTACTTGAAGTGATCCCACTACACCAAAGCTGTGGTAGAGAATACTTTGCAAAACAATGTGACGGAATTTTGCAGGTGAAGTCAGCACCGCATCATGAAGGGTGAATGAAGGGCAGGTCACATAAGTATGCAGAAGGCTGAACACATAGTTATACAGCTGCAGGACGTACACCTTTGCCAGCATTCTGAATAGTGTAAATGTCACATATTCCTTGATAAAAACTATCCAAGGTGATAAAAGCTGTATAAAAACGTCTTCATTTCAACCGTTGTCATGAGAATACCCGTATCATGAACTTATTGCTGGCATATGATTACAGTGTCATAAGACCCAAAAAAAATGTGTCACAAAGTATATCTACTTAGTCCATTGTTCTGAGATGAAAACAGTGTTGTGGGGCTGGTGTTATGAGATGACAGTGCTGCTACAGTAAATGCTGCTGCAAAAAAACTTATGTGAAAGCACCTACTGAGCATGTTTGGAATGCTATTTCTATTTTGGTAATAGTAGAAAAATGCAACACTTTTCTTTCAAAACTGGTATGAAAGGGAAATTCTTACAACAGAATGTAAATAACTTGAAAATTTCAGATTTCAACTCTGTCATTTGTTTGTTATTGATGGGCCAAATAAAAACTATTTAAAATAAATATTTCATCAAATTGGCATTGTGAGATGAAAACTGTGGGGCCACTGCTGTGCAATGAAAACAGTATTGTGAGAATGCTGCCACAAAAAAAAGTATGAAAAAATGAAACTGTGCATGCACAAAAATGTATTATTTTTTTGTTAATAACATCACATTTGGACATTTGGGGATTGAAAAAACAAACAAATGGAAAGCCCTTGACCTAGAATCTTACCAACCTGAAAGTTTTACATTTCCGCTCTCAGCAATTGTTTAGTTTTTTGATAAGCAAAAAAACTTCTTAAAAAGCTGATTTTTTTATGTTTGCAACCATCTAGAACTTTTCAACAACTGTGCTGACCTTTACTAAATATTCAGGAATTGGATATCCTGGGATAAAGACTGTGAACACCAATTTGAATCTCAATCAGTGAAATAATGCCAAGGTTATTAATACCTAAAGATAGGGGTTCATTGGGGTGTCAAACTGATGAGGGACACTGATGAGTCCTGGTAGGATGAAACACATGTCTCTGTCTTCTGTTGGCAACCTTTGCAAATTGTGTGAGAGGCCTTTTGGCACCATGCATTCCTGCTTAAAGTTGAACCAGCATAATATTCTGTGGTGATTTGCATATGCATCCCATGATGCTTTGCATTGTCGGGGGCATGTGTGATTTTGCATTTCTTTGAAACTTGGCTTCCCAGCCAATGCCCTTTGGGGTAACCATTGCCTCAGTGCTTGTGCCCAGAGGTTCTTTGTCTATTTACTTGTTTTTTTTTTAATTGGGTTCACCACAACATAACCCAGATAGACCATCTTAGGGTAGCTGGTTCATTTCACTGGGGTGTCAAACAGATGAGGCGCACTGATGAGTCCTGGTAGGAAGAAACACGTGTCTGTGTCTTTTGTTGGCACCCTTTGCAGACTGTGTAAGAGGCCTTTCGGCACCATGCATTTCTGCTTAAAGTTGAACCAGCATAATATTCTGTAGTGATCTGCATATACAGCCCATGATGCTTTGCATTGTGGTGGCATGTGTGATTTTGTATTTCTATAGAACTGTGTTTTCCACCATGTTGTGCCACTGTACTACTAATGGTTGAATCTGTTTTATATTACCATGAAATTAGCATGAAAGTAATATAATCTAGCTATATGGCCTGCTGGGATGAATTCTTATACTACAGTGTCTATTACACACAAATAAATAAAATACAAGTTTATAAAAAGACACAGTGTGTAAGAATCCTAAAGTCAGTTCTGTCTAAGACTGAAAGTGCACAAACTGATACTGAATAAACAACTTTTACATCCACCATGCCATGTTCTAGACCAGTCAGCAGTACGTGGGAAATCCTAGATAATGCAACGAGAATGAATGTTTGCTGATAATAAAGCAATTCTCCAGTCACAGAGTGCTGCACTTTGGAGCAATGGCTATACCTGCTATATACTTCAATAACACTACTGAACCTAATGATCGAAGTACAGCATGAAACACTTTCAGGTTGCCTTGTAATCAAATTTATAACAATAATTTTCACTCCAGTGTTGAATCCCTATGTTTAGACATTAATAACTTTGCCATTGTTTCACTGATTGAGATACATATTTTTGTGTATATAATTGAGATGCTTATGAGTAGATTTTGCAAGTGTTCCTGCAACTTACTGTTAGATTATCATACTTGCCCCCTTTATCCAACTGCAAACTGGTTTGATTTGAGCCAGAGAATTCAATATTCTTTGGGGTGTTGGGCATGGAAATTGATAAATGACAAAATTACTCTACATATTTGATCACCGGTGATTAATTCTAACATAGCATTAATAACTGCTAGATCTATACATAGTGCTTTATTGAAGCAACCATTGTTTAGAAGTAATGTTGGCCAGAGTTCATTCATGTACAGGGTGGGTAGTTTTGGGAACACGTTATCAAGAGGACTAACAAGAAAATTGTGATTTTAAACAATTTGTGCCTACTCTTCATCTAGTTTTGCAGGGTTTAAAGCGGTGTATTTGCTTTGGTTGATTTTATGTTTTAAATGTTTGTGATAAGTTATTATATATTTTAATGTTCATATTTTTATAACCTTGAGTATGGTCACCTGAGTAAATGAGCCCTTACATCCATGGGTTTTCATTTATTAATAAATGAAAATGACATGAAAAAGTGTTACCATACAAGCTGTATACATTTCATTTTGCCTTACAGTTGTTTAATTGAATGCATTTGTTGCTTAAGATTTAACTACAGACATGAATTTGATTACAACTGATTCTTCTTTGTGGCTTTTCCTCCTCCACCTAGTATGGTAAATTCTAAGTATTTTTTTTTTTTTTGGTCAACTAATTTTCTCTGTTTGCCTCGTTCTGCTTGACTGTCTCAACTCAAATTTCCTTCATGGACAAAAACTTAAGTTTATGAATCTCAACTCTGCATTTTCATTCACTTCCTCTTAAATAACTCATTCTATGACACGTCCATCGGCACAGTTCTGTGAGTACTGCCATGTTGCAGAAAATAAATATTCCAGCTTTAACATTTCAGAGGGACATGGAAAAGGTGAGTGTTGGAGGTTTGATAAAATGTTGCCCAATGTATTGTAAAATGAAGCTTTGATACCCAAAATCAATGTGATCAAAGTACAAAATTCAATGTTAACAGTCTAGAAAGAGGATGGCAGTATACTAAAACAGACCTTTAAATCTTCTATTGGAAAATGAGCATTGACTTCAACCTTGCAAATATTTGTCATATCTTCCTTATTCTTACACCAATATCTAATGCTGCATCCCCAGACAAAGTTTAACATTTAAAAAATGAAGAACCTGAGAATGATTGTCCATGTAATGCAGTGAATTTAAAACTTACTGCATGACAGAGAGGAAATGGAATAATGAATGGTAATCTAGCCAAGTAACCAGTGGAGTCCTACAAGGCTAAACATATGTATGAACAATCTAGAGTTGAGCACAAGAAACTGGGCTTCCTGGTTTGCAGAGGACAGCAACATTAGAATGTTAGTTGCAGCAGGGGAAACAAAATACAGGGGACATGGATATGTTCTGGAACTGGATAGAAAAATAGTAAATAAGTGTAACATGTAAATATGTAACATGATGCAATAAGGAAGCAACATACCGTATCAGCAACACAGCAATTTATGAAACTGTGCAGAAAAAGGACATGTGATTAAAAGCAGCAAAAAGTTTAAATGGAGGGCAACATGTGTGGGGCACCTAATAAGCAAATAAAATAGTGGCATTTATCAAAAGAAACTTCATACCAGACTAAGAGATTTAATAAATTCACTGACCTTATCACTAGTCAGACCCCATCACAAACATAAGGTCTGCATATCAGATTCCAGCAACTAAGAAAATATATCAACAGGATCAAGATAGTGTAGAGGGGAGCAGCCAAATTGGTTGAAGGCTTGGAAAACATGGGCTATGAGGATCAAGGGCAGAACTGGCAATGCACTCCATGGAAAAGAGAAGACTCCAGTGCAACATGCTTTTACTGTAATATTCAAGTATCTGAAAAAAAAGCACCATCAAATCAAAGATTGACCACTGGGATGGATGTAGATGAATGGATAAGGAGACAATATCTTTGAAAAGAGAAATAATTTGTGAAATATTAGGAAGAATGCCATCATGAAATGGGGGGCACTTGTAATGGACTTTCAAAAAACTTGAAGTGTGCAGACGTGTTTGAAATTCAAACTAGATAAGTATCTTGAAGAAAAACGACTTATAAGGCTGGGAGAACATTGTTGAGCCAATAATGGTCTTCTTTCTTTCCTGATTTTGTGTGTTTCTTACTTTGTATATTTATCTACAAAATCTCCTACTGTCACCTTTTTGTGTTCACTTGTGTGCTTGCGCAAGGAACGTCTTGTGCTAGTAGCACATTTCAGAGGTGTGTCTGTGTTGGCGAATGCAGGGCATGCTTTAGTAGGTGCATCCCTCATTCCCCAATAAGCCAGCATGCTAGCACTGACACCAGCATTATGTAAAGTGGACACAACGTGTAAGGAAAGTGCAGCTGTAATCAGAGATAAGCTCATCATGTAGCAGTACCAATGACACGCCTCCCTAAGTGCCTTTCCTAGTGAAGCATTTCAATAAACATGGCAGCAATGACAGCTTTCATGTGCCACAAACAAACCACAGAAAGCCAACTTTGGGGATGCCCAATCCCCCTGTTAGCATGTTTAATACCTCCCCAAGATTGTGTGACACACTGGGTGCCCACCACAGTGTGCTTCCATGTGATTGAAAGTTGACTGCTTCAGCATGTTCCCTGCCCCCACCCTGCCCCCATTGGGTGGCACACTGGGAGCCACCAGTGTGGCCAACATCCCCCCAAAGTCATGGGGTACACTGGAGCCCACTCCAGTGTGCCTAACATTTCTTTTCTTACACCTGTAAAGAAAGAAAACCGTCAGCAGTGTTTGTTTTTTTTTACTGTTCCTGAAACAAAGAAAACGGTCCCTCACTGTCTTCGGTACCCTTCCCCCAACCCACATTCACCCTCTGCACACCCCACTCCCCACACCCCCCTACATACTTGCCTACGGAGGTTGGCACTGCGATCTTCGGTGGAGCAAGAACACTTCTGCACTCTTCAAAGCCGACCGCGAACTGAAGAAATGCCAGGAAGCTGTATAATGGCATAAATGGTTTTTTTAACTTAGGTGGATATCTCAGCCATTGTTTTGAATTTTGCCTCCAAATTTTCAACATGGAGTTCTTGGGACCCCACCTCATGAACAAATGCACTGTCATCTCATTATTCAGTCCTGAAAGGTAATTTTGCACAGAATCACCTTTTGAGACTGATTAATGAAATGACAGTGCTGCAGTTCATGAGGTGCATCTCAAAAAGCCTATCTTGCAAATTTGGTGGAAAAATTCCTAAAAATGACTGTGTTACGAGCATGCATTGTGCTGTTTCCACACACACTCATAACTTCAACACTTTGTAATATTTTCACAGAAGATTTTCAACATTGCAATTTATTCACACATCCTTATGAACAGTACAGCTGACATTTCTCACATCCTGCCCAAAATGTGTTTTCTCGCATGTGTTGCACAATGGCTCGGTCGCTGTGCGAAATCAACATTCGGGACACATTACCAAAATCACAGTGACACTGTTCATGAGCAGAGGTCTCAAAATGCCTATGTTGAAGATTTGGTTAAAAAAAATCTGCAAAATAATTGCATTATACGTGTGCCTTGCGCAGTTTCAACGCACACTCGTGACTTCACCAATTTTTCATATTTTCACTCCAGATTTTCAACATTGCCATTTTTCTCACACCTCCTCATGAACAGTACAGTTGTCATTTTTCACATCCTGCTCAAAATATGTTTTTGCACCTGTGGCACCAAAAGGCACAGATGTGCAAAATCACCTTTCGTCTAGCAAACTCATAGTGCCACTGTTCATGAGGTGGGGGTCACAAAAAGCCCATGTTGAAAATTTGGGGAGAAAATACCAACACATGCCCCGGGCATTATGGTTTCCAACCTTAACACCCCACCCTGTAGAGACTGACAGGCATCAGGGGTGTGATCTGGGATTGTCACCTGTAATGCTCACGCCATTCCACCCCCACCCACACCCTGCAGCCAGCGACAGGCATCAAGGTGTGCCTTGGAATTTTTGGCAACAAAGTTCACCCCCATTCTCCTATACTGCACCCATCTCAGCTTATTTCCCTATGGAATGTGGTGAGTGTAAGGCCTGAAGACCCCAAGGCACACCGCGACACTTCTCGGTGTCTGCGGGGTAGGGTGAGATGAAATGGCATGAGCATTATGGCTAATGACCCAAAGGCACACTCCAACACCTGTCACTCTCTGCAGGGTGGGGCCGGGGTCGGCATCAGTTCAGTACTTCACTGCCAATCCTATTATGCATCTCTCTAACTCCTGCACTATCAATGCCAATGTCAGCAAGCCAACATTCAGGATTGAGAAATACTTGTTTGCTGAGAGAGACAGAGGGGGAGAAGAGGGAGATAAGGGAGAAGAGAGAGAGAGAGAGAGAGAGCGAGACAGGGGGGAGATGAGAGAGAGACAGAGGGTTAAGAGAGAGATGGGAGAAAGAGAGGCAAAGGGAAAGAAAGAGAATAGGGCAGAGGAGAGATAGCGAGAGAGACAGTGGGGGGAAGAGAGAGAGAGAGGAGAAAAGGGACCATACTTCTCAGCTTTCCCTGATTTTCAGGGATGTCCCTGATTTTCTTCAAAATGTTCCTGTCCCTCCTAAAATTTGTGTTTCTGTGACTAAACAGTGGGTATACTGTATGCTCACAATATTTTCAAACAAAGTTACAGAGTTGCTTTTCTGCAGGCAAGGTATTTTACACCAATACTCTTACGCAGCCTGTTTTAGGGGATAGAACCAGTTTTTAAACTGTGTCCCTCATTTTACTTCTTTGTCACTAATTTTTTTAAGCCATGTCCAAGTGCCAAACACCACTGCAAGTACCTGCAAGTGAAAGTTCAGCATTGACAAATGCTTGTTAACATTGCTAGAATCTGAGTTTGCTTTTATTTTACTCTGCCCAAGGATGCAGACTATTTAACTTTAAGCAGGAGAGTAAGCAGCATATGTCTGTGTCTTCTGTTTTCAGCCTTTGCAGACTGTGTGAGAGGTTATTTAGCACCCCACTCTCCCACTTAAAGCAGAACCAGTGTACATTCTTTCATGGTGATTTGTATATTCTTCCCATGATGCTTTGCATTATGGGAGTATGTATAATTTTATATATGTGTATGTGTGTGTATATATATATATATATATACCTATATATCTATACATTATAGGGGTACGGTACTGCCACTATAGTTAGCATTGAGTAGGCACTTTAATGTTAATCCCCAATTTTGTCACTTTAATAACTTCACAACCATTCAATGGATTTGCATGAAACTTTGCATGATCAGTCTCATGGGGTAGATCCCTGGATGTGCCAAGTTCCATGCTGGTCAGATATGCAGATTCTGAGATATGGAAAAAGTGAATTTTTCACAATTCTTTCCACATTGGTTTTGCTGTTTTTCCTTTTTTTTTTTGGGCTATCGCCCAGGTGGTGTGGAATTTTGGTTTTAAATTTTCAGGGTAGAAGAGGGCTGTCCCACAGATGTGCCTTTTGCTTGTTTGGTGAAAAAATATAAATGCATTGCAAAGTTACTTAATTTTGAAATGTTTAAAAACTGGTTCTGAGCATGCTCAGTAAGCACTTAAAATAGCCATATGAAGCAAAAAACAATCTTTTTTCATATGGGGCCAATCCTTTTTCTTGAAGGGAAAATAAGTTTTTCATTTGCCACCATGTTGTTGTCCATTTTTTCTAAAAAAAATCAATTTTAAAACCCATAAAACGACATGCTTTAGGGATACCAACAAATCTATGTTGCTCATGGGGACTCCATTAGGTCTATTCTGCAGTTAACTGTTGGCCAAATGACTCCAAAATGTGTTTTTTTTTTAAATATTGTAAATCCTTTTTCGTGACTTGCTTCCACTTTTTTCATTTTAGGTTCATTCAAAACATTTCGTACGAACAAAAATGTCGGTGTCTTTTCCCTGTTTAAGTCCTTGAACTCCCATTGCTAGGAGAGTCACGGCCCCATGTATGATGGGAAAAATATGAAAACAGTTAAACACCATGCAAATGCACATAGAAAGCATAGTAATGGTAACATCCAGGGTGATAGTTTCATAGATAATATACAAATCCATCGGCGTTAGCCATAATGACTTGTCACTTATCAGTGGATGTATGCTATCTTTTGCACTCCCATGTATTTATCCAATTCCTTTTTGAAGTGATCTAGAGTCCTACATGTTACTACTGATTCAGGTAGTGTATTCCATGTGTTTACAACTCTCTGATTAAACCATGCACTTCTTTTCTTTGTTCTGTTTGTCTCACCCTTTAACTGAAGAGCATGAGATCTTGTTTGCTAGAGGTTTCTTTCTCACATAGCCTGGAATGTATCCATAATTGTTCATCTTGGAATGCCCTATATATATAACATAAGTATATGTATAACATAGGCTGGCAGTATAGCCTAGAGGTTTGAGGAACGAGGTGTGAACAAGCTTGATACATCCAGCAGACCAGACCCGAGTTTGATTCTCACAACCTCCACTTGCATACTGTGTGACTCTGAGCAAGTCACTTAAATGCACAGTGCTCCCAGGTCGCCCCTGAAAACAGGCACTTGTGCCTAGTGAGCCTTACCCGGTTATCAAAGAATAAAAAAAAAATTAATAAATAAGTCACCCTGAATCTTTCTATACTGGATAAAAAAAACTAGACCTTCTAATCTCTCATTATAAGTTTGTGTTTAAGTGATCTTATCCTTTTGGTTACTTTTCTTTGAACCTTCTCTATCATTTTCATACTACTTATATTTTGTATGGCTATAAAGGGCGCACAATATTCCAGATGGGGCCTGACCAGGGCTGTATATAATGGCACAATTACTTCACTTCGCCTACTTCTGATATTTCTTATTATACACCCTACAATTTTATTACATTTTTTAACAGTTTCTTTGATGTGATAATCAAAAGTCAATTTGTTAGTAATATATACCCCTAGGTCTTTCTCTGTATCCATTATCGTAAGTGTTGTATTGTTTAATGTATAATTGGCTAGTAAGTTATTGTGCCCCAAATGCATGACTCTGCATTTTGCAATGTTAAATTCTAGGCCATGATTGACTGCCCATGTTTCCAATTAATCTATATCATGTTGCAGTGATTCTACTGCTTCCTTATTATTTGTAATTGCTCCCACCTTTGAGTCATCAGCATACTTACAAATCCATATCTCATTGGATGTTACCATTGTTGCTATAAGGATATTAAACAACAGAGGTTCCAAGATGGACCCCTTGGGTACACCACTGGTCAGGCTCTCCCACCTGGATTGATATCCCCTTATGCATACCTGTTGCAGTCTATTATCCAACCATGATTTGTGATAGGGAGGCAGTATAGCGCAGTGGTTTAAGGCTCTGAGCTGCAGATATGTTGACATCCAGCAGACCAGACCTGGGTTTGAATCCCACAGCTTCCACTTGTACACTGTGCGACCCTGAGCAAGTCACTTAACTTCCCTGTGCTCCCAGGTCACTCCTGTAAAAAACCTTTCAGCTTAGTGTACTCTAGTTAAACAACTAAAAAAAAATGATTCCATCCATGGTACCAATTTTGGATGTAATTCTTGTTTAATCAACTGTTCTACCATTGTGTAATGGGAAACAGAGTGGAACGCTTTGGAGTAATCAAAATAGACAATATCAACTGGTAAACCATTATCAAGTGCTGAGCTTACCGGTTCAAAGAATTGCATTAGATTGGTCATGCACAATCTTCCTTGTACAAAGCCATGTTGTGAAATGTCTAACTGTCCCCTGTCTTTTATGTGTTGCTGTATTAGATCCCTGACTATACCCTCCATGATCTTACCTACAATAGATGTCAAACTAATTGGTCTATAATTTCTAACATCATTCTTATCGCCCTTCATATATATCAGTGTAACATTAGCCATTCTCCAATCCTGTAGTGTCACACCTTCTCTCAGGGATTCATTAAACAGCATACACAATGGTCCAGCCATCTCATCAGCCTCAAATCCCAAGGAACTGCAGTGGATAATACAAAAACTTATGAATGTCACATGCTGTTTTAATAATAATGCCCCCAAATTAGTAAAGATGTAGTGGCATAGTGTTACTTTAGCTCACAGAGTTGAAGTAAGGGGCAAAAGTTAAGTATGGTAAGACAGATTATTAAGATTGCCAATTATATGCATGCATAATTGCAAATAATAGGAAGAATAGGCTGGTTTTAACAAAACGGTGGAAGCCTGTTTAAAAGTATAACTTCTCCCATCCAAAAGAAACTGTACACACTGCTGAAAGCATTTGTTTATTTATTTTATTTTGTTTTTGTTAACCGGGTGAGTACCATAGCCAAAACATGACTATTTTCAGGCACGACCCGGGGGATTACAATGACACAGGAATACAGTAGTTTCAGGGAAAAACATAGGAAACCAATTTACAGTACATGAGTGTATAAAAACAAGATAGGACAAGAATTAAAATAATACAATGACAATAAATCATAAAAACATAACCAGTTAGAGGAATCTTGTTTGGGGTGCAGATGCAAAAAACAGTAGTGAGACATAAGTGCAAGTACAAAGAAGTAAATGGCAGAATAGGTGGAGATAGAAGCAGGGAGGTAAAATTGCAGAAATTCAGGGGGGGGGGGGTTAAAGCAGAAGCAGGAGGCCTGGCTAAAGAGGAAAGAGAAATATTCATTTTTGAACTGAGCATGACTGGAAGCATGGTGAACATCAAGAGGCAGGGAGTTCCACAGTTTTGTCATTGAGTGGGAGAAGGCTAGGGCACCTTTGGAAGATTTGCTCCTGGGAACAAGTAGTTGAGATTTATCAGCTGACCGAAAGGCCGTGGGAGGAGGGCAGCAGAGAAAGTAAAGAGGCAAGCAAGACAGGGATACCTGTTCTAAGGATATTATCAGTTAAGAAGGCTAGGGCATGGATATGAGCGGAAGAGGGTATTAGCCAGTTTAGCTCAGTATAGAGCTGGCAGTGGTGTTTTGACCAAGAGGAGGCAGAGATATATCTACAGATACTATTGTAGGTGACATCCCATTTCCTAAGATGAGTTTTAGATGCATTAAGGTAAGTTTCAACCCCATAGGATAGTGATGGCAGCAGGATTCCATGGGCTATAGTGCAGTCTAGCAGACTGCGTAAGAACATAGCTAATTTTGTAGGCAACCCCAATCTTAAAATTTACAGATTTACACATTGACATGATGTGTTTATCAAAGTTAAGATTTTCATTAAGGAGGACTCCGAGGTATCTGAAATAGCAAACAGACTCCAGAAACAACCCATCCTGACCAGATAGCTTGAACTGTGCTCGGCTGGTTTTTAATTTGACGGTAGAGCCCAACAGCGTCATTTGCGTTTTAGTGACGTTAAGTATTAGCTTATGTTGGCCTAGCCAAGACTGGATAGACATAAAAGCAGAGGAGAGAGTGAGGTTGATGTGGAGTATATCCTTATTACTGCAGTACAGAAGTAAATCATCAGCGTATAGGATGGAGGAGCAGTCAGGGATACAGGACGAGATACTGTTAAAAACAGAGAAAAGGGGGCCTAATGTGGATCACTGGGGAACTCCAAGATTAATGGATCTAGGGCCCCACAAGGTGAGTTGAATTTAACAGTCTGGGTTCTATTTGCTAGATAGCTATGGAACCATGTCACCGAGTGTGGGGAGAAGCCATGGGTGAGATTCTCTGTAAGGTGCGGTGACTTAGTGATAGAGAAAGAAACTAGTTAAAAAAAAATAGTTAAACAACAAGTTTATAAGTAACCACACATTAACACAAAAGTTTCTGACAGGGGAAACAGAAAATAAATAATCAAATCATGGTGCCACACGAAAAGTATGAAAATGGCAAAAAGATAAAGAGGAATTCTATAAATACCAACCACCTGGTATAATTCTTTTATTTTATTTGCATTTTCACACTTTTCATTTGGCACCATGATTTTATTAAATGAGTGTCACTCACACCCCAAAACCAGTAACTTTGTTACCTGTAGACCTCTTGGAACCAGCCCGATTGCTAAATAGGCTTTTAATGAAACCCATTGCCAATATAAGCATCTCACTTTGAGAATTACTTTCACTAAATAAACAAACACATCTCTAATGTTAGTTGCAATCTCCAGGGTCTTGGTTATGGGATATGGCATCAGGTTAGTGGTTATACCATTTAACTAGGGATTGTTTCCCTTCCCCCCAAAAAAGGGGTTATCGATACATGTACTGGCAATATTGCCACTGCTGCTGTCTGAATCCTCTTGTGTTGAGAACATAATTAAAAGGACAGGTGGTAGATTCCAAGCTAACTGCTTGCCGCAGATACTGAGCCCTGAATGGGTGCTCCTCCATCAGGGAGCCCTGAATGGGTGCTCTTCTACCAGTGGTGTGGCTTTTACTAGCTGACACTGCTTGACCCTGCAACTCACAGGCTGCCGTCCTCCAACACCATTCTGCAGCCACAAGTGGCCTGCCCACTCCAAGGAAGGGAAAGATTCCAAGCCCTGAACAGGTGCTTCTCTACCAGTGGCGGAGCTTTTACTAGCGACCGCTGCTTGACCCTGCAACTCACAGGCTACCCTCCTCTGACAGCATTCTGCAGCCACAAGCGGCCCACCTGCTCCATGGAAGGGAAAGGTATGCCAGGCACTACAGCTCTCCTGCTACTATTTTTTTTCTTTGAACTCTTGGCGTCTCAGCTTGACTAGCTATGATTTGTTGTTAATACTAGCATGCAGCCCCGATTGGTGGTTTGCCACTGGTCAAACCTTGAGGACTGAAACCGCATTCCCTGTGTGGCCTGTGATTTTTTTTTCTTCTTTCTATACTAAATCTGTGTTTACTGTCACCTGGTGAATGTTTGTATGATTTACAGCCCTTTTGTAGAATGACAAAGTGTTTTACAGCTCACTGTAGAGTGTTAAGTGTAGCGTGGTAAGTTTATTAAATTGTAAGTCTTGCAGAACAGCTCCATTTCTCCAGCCTACTCTGAATTCTCCCCTAAACTTTCCTCCCTTCTGGTGCCAAACTGGTTTCTGTGAACAGCGCTCTGCCTGTACCTCTGCCCCCTCTTGGAATTTTCATCCATCCTTCCACTGCAGCTTGCTAATCCCGCCCTCTCTACTAAGGCTCTCTCTGCCCTGCCCCTGTTAATCCTTCTATTGTCCTGAACTGTAGCTCCCCCTTATCACCTGCTGGCTCTCTGCTGCCACTGTATGACCCCTGCCCCCTAATCTAACTCTTACTAAACTCCCCTTTTTTCTGTTCTTGTTGGAGATACCGGACCCTGAATGGGCACTCCTCCACTGGCGAGTCCTGAATGGGAGCTCCTCTACTGGTGGCGAGGCTTTTACTAGCGGCCTCTGCTCAACCCTGCAACTCATAGGTTGCCCTCCTCCAATGCTGTTCTGCAGCCACAAGCGGTCTGCCTACTCCATGGAAGTTATTCCCATTGGTACTTTGCACTAGCTCCCCACCCACCCTAGGTGGCCAATTATTTATACAGCTATGGAAGATTACGTGGCTGTCCAGTCAAAATTTAACTAACAGAGGACTTTCACACTTGCAAGCTATACTACTATGCCACTAGAGGGTATCTGACACAAACTTGCCTTTGATTGCTTGCTCTGCCCATGCCATCCCTACCTTGCCTACTATCAGTACTGCCTTGTACCGGTAGGAACCTCTTGAACTCTTGCATAGTACACTAAGCCAGACTTACTTTTCTAGTAGGTCCTACCTACCAGCATTTCCGAACCATGGCCCTCATAACAAATTTGATACTCCATGTGCTCGTCCCATTCACCCTGCTAACAGCCTCAAGCTTAATCGGTGAAAAGTCACTCAAAACTACCCATTATCTGAAAGATAGAAGTGAACTATGTGTGTACTGCACTATTAACTTGGCTACCAGCTGGTGCCCAACAGCTCACAAGTCTCCAGGATTTTTCACAACACCTCTATGGGAGCAGACACTTCTAGGGCACACCCTTTGCCAATTTCTCCCAGCACTCCTTACATTTACCATGAACAAGCAGTGGCCACAGAAACAGGGACACACACAGTGCAGTAAATGTCATAGCAACAAAAAGCACCTAAAAGAATATCCTAGAAGGCTAATACTATTGCTATTGCTGCTCTCAGGAAATATACATCCCAACCCTGGCCCTCCACAAAATCAGCATACTACAATGAGGACAGCTGGGGAAATCATACTCGCATCCATCAACATCTGTAGCCTGCTCGCCAAACTGAACAATCTCCAAGTCTGGGTTAAACAGCATAATTCTGACATCCTCTCAATAGCAGAAACGTGGCTTTTGCTAAGATACTGCTGTCTCATTACCTGGATACACTATTTTCAGACAGGATATGCTCACCAAAAGAGGTGGTAGATGTGCCATCTACCTACAGAACACGTTGATGGGCCATGCCCTGTCTTTGCCTAGCACTAAAAAAACATACAGATGTTGGCAATCAAAGTTATCCTTGGGGTGCACAATAAAGCACTCACTGTAATACCAGCAAATCTTCCTCCTAAACTAAGTACACTAGTGGGAACTTCAATCATGGACTGCATTCTTAGTATACATCAAAATTCAGAAATAATTATGACGGGAGACTTTAACATCAACTGGCTCTCCCCTGATGCAAGTACCTACAAGGATACTATAGCCACTGTCAACTTCACACAACTAGTGGAGTCTCCCACTAGAATAAACTACAAGATAGGGACTAATACCCTAATTGATTGGGTACTGTCAAACCACCCTGAACATATCTCAGATACCACTGTCCTCCCTGATGCCATCAGTGACCATTCTCCTGTCTTGTGTAAATGGTCAAATAAATTTATCAAATCCCATGCCAGAATACTTACTAGTAGAGTCCTAAGGTGTGGCCATCTGGAACAACTCAAATCTGACCTTCAACAACAAGACTGGTCTCTTGTAAACAATACCAGCAATGTTGACACTGCACTTGAATGATTCATCAAGCACTTCAGTGCAGCCTGTGATATCCATGCACCATTCAAAAAGAGGAAAGTCAAGGGCCCACATAACCCATGGATAACACCAGATCTCTTAGACCTGATGAAAACTAGAGATCACCTTTGGCACAGGGCCCGGGCCACTGGTAGACAAGTGGATATCCAGGACTACAAGAAAGCACAAAACAAATGTACTGCAGCCATCTACTCTGAAAAAAATCACTTTTACAAGGATGCCCTCTCTAACTCCTGGACAGATAGCAGGAAGTTCTGGAGCAACATAAAGGAAGTCAATGACAAAGAGCCCAAAACGGCTCCAACGAAGCTCAATATCAATGATACCACTACACAAGATCCACAAACCATCCCATTTAATGATGCTTTTATGGATCTTAGTAATGTCCTCCCCCCTGATTTTTTTGACACTACCGCAATCAGTAAGAGTTATGAGAAGCTAAACCAAACCTTGTGGACATCCACCCTTCTATTTTAAAATCATCACGAAATATGAAGCAAGAAAGTACATCCACAAGGTATTAGGTAAATCCAGTTTCAGTGGTGACACACTGGATCTTAAACTCATTGCACTCACCTTGGAGGAAATCCTGTCACCACTCACCAGGATAATCAGCCTGTCTCTCTCCTTATCACAATTCCCTCAAAAGTGGAAGTCAGCCCTGGTCACCCCTGTCCATAAAACTGGGGACAGGGCACAGCAAGGGAATTACAGGCTGATTTACATTCTCCCTCTCCTCTCAAAAGCTCTTGAGAGAATAGTTGTGGATCAATAGACTGAATACCTGGAAAAATACCAGTTACAATGTGCCTAACAGCATGGGTTCAAGAATGAGCATAGCACCACCATGACCCTACTGGAATTCACAGGATTCATAAATCACTCACCCAATCATGGATGCCTGGTTGGAGAAGCATTCATAGATCTGTCTAAAGCTTTCAACACAGTCAATCATGCCCTACTGGTTGATCAGCTATCTGGGATATGACTTTCCAAGGAAGTCACAAACTGGTCCGAAAGCTCCCTGTCAAATCGATCCCAACAGGTTAGAATAAATGGTGTTCTTTTGGATAGAAGGATTGTTTGCTCGAGAGTCCCACAAGGGTCCATTCTTTGTCCTTTCCTATTTAGCATATTCCTAAGTAAACGATCAACTTCATGCCAAGAACATATCCTGCTATATGTGGATATCGTGATCATATACTCGAGTAATCCTAACCACAGACCTCTTGAGGACCAATTACAGTACGGCTTCACTAGTGTGGAAAAAGGTTTCAGGACCACAAGCTTGTCCTTAACTATAAAAAAACTACAATTATGCCATTCAATAGCACCCAAAGTAAGCATAAAAATTACCCTTTAACAGTCACCAACAATGCAGACTCACCATCGGAGCTAATACATCACTTTAAATACTTTGGTGTTACCATTGACTGCAACCTGTCATACACACACCACACAGAAACTGTGGCAAAAGCAGTTAATACTCGTATAGGACTCCTATACAGGCACAAACAAAGCCTTACCACTGAAGCCCTAAAACTGGCTAGCCATAGCTCAGTTATTTCCCTGGTAGACTACTGGCTGGTCATATATGGCTCTGCCACAGATATGACCCTACAATGCATCACAACAACTCTAAACAAAGCCTGCAGACTCCTCACTGAAGCTGATCATCGTACACATACCTGCGGTCTCTATGCCCAGGCAGACTGGCTCCCACTAAAAGCTAGAATCACCTACCAAACTCACCTGCTAGCGAAAAAGATTTGCCTAGGCTTAATGCCCCCAGGGATCCAGAATCTCCTTAGCCATTAGAACAACACCTACAGAACCAGAGGCTCTGACAGACAAGTCTTTCTGATCCCCCATTGCCGCACTTCCTTTGGTCAAAGATATTTTGCCTACAGAGTCCCCACATCGATTAAATCTTTGGACCAGGAAGTCTTCACTGTAAATTCACTGGCAATTTACAAAAAACAGCTCCGACAACAACTAGTAGCTGAAGCCTACTGTGACTGCTACCAGTAATATATACTGACCTCCTATCACCCCCCCTCAGCACTTTAAAATAGCCTTTCTGAGCTTGCAGCTCCTATACCTAGTCATTTCTCCTATCCTTAATTATCACTAGTTCCTCCCCCACCTCACCAAAAACCTTGCCTCCATCCCCCTCTTTTCCTGCTTCCATCTTCCCTTCCCCCCCTTTGTTTCTTTCTCCTTTCCGCACCCCTCTTTCCCTACCTCAACCTTTACTTTATCCTCTCTCTGACTCTTTGCTGGACAATGCCTAATGGGCTGCCCTTACAGATTTTTAGGTTTTGGGTTTACCCATTGTCTCACAAACTTGTATTAATCAACAACCTGGCATACTTTGTACAATGCCTACAGATTGTTGTATTGTTGTTTCCTACTGTTTTGTATTTAAAACTAAAAATACTTGCCCCTCCCCTCCATCCACACCCCTGCCTTTTCCACTACTAACCTCCCTACACCCTCACCTGCCCCATGATCCCTATCCCCCTTCCTATCCCTGACAAGGCCTCTGGCTCCTTTAGCTTAGTTCTCCTATACTAATCCTACCTTTAGAAGTGTTACAATCAATTAGATTATACAGTTTATAGCTCTGCATATTCTCTGTTTCTTGTACCATTCTGTAACTGTTATTCATTGCATGTTTGGTTGTGCACTGATGTGGAACTTTTGCAAAAGAGCTCCCAGCTCAAAGTATTGTATCTAAATAAATACAAACTGAATCTGAAAATCTCTATGCAAATAATCATCTGTTCCTGGAAGGGCCAGGCCACGACCACAAACTAACAGTACCCCAAACAGTCTGGGCTGCACTATGCCACACCACCAAGCAAAAACAACCAACCAGTTTAAAGTGCAAAAAAAGTTTTACTAATTTAGACAACCAGCAGTGACGATACTTACAGCAACTGTGGTAAGGTGCAAACATTTCATGCATGGGCACGCACTTTGTCAATGCATGCACAGTGCTCCCCACAGGTGGGCATCATACACATAAATAAATCAAGCAATATAAAGAGAACTCTGTGATTAAATACAAACATTAAATTGTAACCAATCAAAAAATACAATTGTAACCTACAGGGGGAAACTAACTCTTACAGTGAGATACTACTGACCCATACTTAAAAATTGCAGCCACCTTTTGCCAAATACATTCACTGGAGCTAAACAGTCCTTTTATATTTGTTCCATTTCAGTACTCCATGTTCTAAGAAGTAGAAGCTTAATTTGCAGGCACTTAAAGAGCTACTGATGCCTCAAAGAAACTTTAGAAACATAATAATTAGGTGCAGTTCTGCTTGCATTCCATTTATATTTTATATATTTCTCCTCCCCATAATTTATTACTAAGGAAATGTGTATGAATATATGATCTTTATCCCTTAGAGTTAATTCTGAGTTCACCTGTCTCTGTAGCTTACTCCCTGCAATAAATCATAATCCTCTTTGTGACATCACAGTCTGTAGCCAGCTTAGGGAGGAGATTAGTTGGCAAAAGGGAAAGCTGGGGAGAGGAGTTGGAACAAACTGGAGAGTCCTTCTGGGACCTAGGGCCCATAGGAGTACCCCAGAGGATGGCATTGCTGGCAGGCTCAGAGCAGAGCAAGAAGGAGGGTTAAATGAACCAAAATCACCACCTCCTGAGGAACCTATGAGTATAGGTTCAGCGGTGTGGACTAGGATAAAGAATATGGGCAGAAATGGACCTACAACAGAAAGTAAGGGCAAGATACAGTTCAGAACGGCAGGGGAAGCTTGGGGCGGGGTAGAGGTTTTGAACAATAGATTCGCAGTGCTGGCTATCCTGGATGACCAGGAGGGGGAGGAGCTCATAGGTGGGGCAGAAGGAAGGGGGGGTGATAGTGACACAGGAGATAGAGGTGTGGCAGTGAGCAGGGCCAGGGTAGTTGTGGGTAACAGTGGGAGCGTGAAGGCTAAGGGTGGTGACGGGGGCTGAAACCAAGGAAGGGGAGGGGGAGCAGGGGTGTAGTGCTGTAGGGAGAGAGGGTGCTGATCCAAGTAGCAGAGCATGGAGGGGTGATGTTGATTCAGGTCGTGGAGTAAAGGAGGTGGGGGACAGGATAGGAGAAGTGACAATGCAGGAGGGTGGTGGGACAGAAGGCATCAGGGACATGCAGAAGGAAATCACTGTTCAGAACTGCAACCAGAAAAATGGGGAGCGTCAGGGGTTGGAGCATGAAGAGGGTGGTAGGGTCTTAGTTATGGGTGACTCAGTACTAAAAGGGGTGAAACAGGGAGGCAAGGGTGCAAAGCATAGTCGAGCATGGATGGAATGTTTGCCAGGAATGCCAGCAGGAAGGGTGGGACAGTTTATTCATAAGTGGGAAGGGAACGAAAGGGAGAAACATATCACAGTGTACCTGGGCATGAATGACTTGGAGGGGAACACAGTCAGTGAGGTACAGGGGAGATTCATGGAGCTGAGAAGGCTATGTGAGGAGGAGGAGGAGGGCAGTTTGGTTGCATTCTCAGAAGTTCTCCCAGTACCCATAGCAAGCACTGCAAGGAAACAAAGGGCAGTGGAGGTTAACTCATGGCTGGGGGCATGATGTCAGAAAAAAGGGTACAGGCTAGTGGGGGGGGGGATTGAACATGGGATAGCAAAACAGTGTATGCCCAGACAGGCTACACTTGAGTAGGGATGGTTCATGGATCTTAAAACACAGGCTGAGGGAGTAGAGTGAGACCAGAATGAAGTTAAACTAGGTATGGGAGGAGATAAGTGGGTGAAATCAAGCAAGGTCTCCAAGCTAGGGAGCCCGATGGGCCTACCTCCCATACCAGTAAGAAAGGTTCAGGGGAGTATTCAGACAGGGTTGGCAGGGTTGAGCCTTTGCCTCACAGATGTGCCTTTTACTGGTTTGGTGAAAAAATATTAATCTGTTCCAAAGTTATTCAAATGCTGAAGTTCCCTTTACTTTCAATGGGAAATCATAGATATTCAGCACGAAAAAGGATCCTGTGTAGCAGGAGCTTAATCCCTTTTCGCAGACAGGTCATCCTTTGTCACAGGTGGGAAATCATTTTTTTGTGTATCCACCATTTTGTTTTTTCCGGTTAGTGAGACAAAGAAACAGATAAAAATGAAAAAAAATTAATGGATTTGAAAAAAAAAAAACATCATAACCTAGCTAAATGAGACCCCTTTAGCTACATTCTGATGATTTTTTTTAATTATGCCAAGAAATATCTTTTCTGTGCACCCAAAATCCAGTGTGCCCAGCTTAGTGAGAGAAAAGCTTCCCCTGTGTTCACTGTAGGAGAACAGCGGGAATTTCTTGACGTCTGTAGCTGCAGCTGAACTCCTGCTGCCAGCTACAGTGTGATCTGTGAGTGCATCCCAGGCCAAGTAAGTGTTCGGCTGGAGGGAGCATTAGTCTTCTGAAAACTGAAAGTTGCAATGGAAAATGCAGAAATTAGTGGCTGCTTCTAATCAAAAATAGGCAGTCATTGTTGAATGGCAGGCTTGTATTTCACACCTGTCATCTCAGTTTGGCTGTCCTATGTATTGGTATACACTGTGGGCTGGATATTCAAACTGCACCATTCTGAGGCGAAAGCCCTTACGCTGCTTAAAATAGTTGCGCGAGGGGGGGTGTGGCGGGCGATGTTCAAAGGAGTTAAGCTGTTGAGCAACTCTTGAATATCACCCCCAGCCACAGCCACCTGTGCATGAGCGCAGTGAAACTTGCGCCCACCGCAAGTTGTCAGAGTGAGCATTCAATTGGCGGTGGCTGGCACCATTGGCGCCCACCAGAAAATCACAATATTCAAAAGGTGACCTGCAAATGGGGCCATAATTCATGCAAGGTGCAGGGTGGCCATTTGCATCTGATGATAGCCCCATTTGCATGCCATTAGCATGTAGGTGCGCCCGATCCCCGAGGACTTGCGCCTGGCGCCCTGCTAGGCGGCAACCGTCGAGGACTGATACACCACTGCAGCCCGATCGCGGGCAGCAATGTGGCTCCCCCACCTCCTCCCGTACATCTCCCTGGTGGTCCAGTGGACCGTAATGCCCGATCGCGGGCAGAATGTAAATGGACCCCCCCCGAACATGTCCCTAGTGCCTGATCGTGGGCAGTAAGTAAAGTGCCCCCCCACTCCGAACATCTCCCTGGTGGTCCAGTGGACCGTAATGCCTGATCGCGGGCCAATGGGCGTGCAGCCATACCGTACATGACAGTCCAGATTTGTAGAATGATTCATTCACAATCTGGACTATATATAGACTACCACCAATAGTCTTGCTCTACACCAATGGGCATGCAGCCCTACCAGGCAGTCAGTCGGTCGGGCGGGGTGGCAGGTGGGTGGGATGCTACAGCCCGCCCGGCTGCGGGAGGAGGCGGGCGGTGGGGCTTCATGGGTGGGTGGGGTGGGAGGACACTAGCCACCAGGGAGATTTTGGGGGTCAATTTACATTCTGCCGCAATCAGGCATTACGGTCCACTGGACCACCAGGGAGATGTTCGGGTGGGGGCACTTTACCTGCCTGCGATCGAGCACTAGGGACATGTTCGGGGTTCACTTTACTTTTGCCCACGATCGGGCACTAGGGACATGTTTGGGGGTTCACTTTACTTTCTGCCCGTGATCGGGCATTTGATCCACTGGACCACCAGGGATGTGAACGGGAGGGGCGAGCCACACCGGGCTGGTGGGGAGTACACTATGCCGCGATCGGGCGGGGCACAGGGACTGAGTTGGGGACCAGCCACAGGTGGCAGCTGCTGTGTTGTGCCCTGCAATACAGCAGCTCACCTGTGGGTGGCCTGACTTAAGCCTTTTTTTTTGACTCAAGGTCCTGCAGGCTCAGGTTGGGGGTTGCACCTGCACAACTCTGCACAGCCCGGCTGAATATCGGGCTGTGCAGTTTGTGCATGGTTCCTCCCCCTCCTGTTGAGCATGCATTCATTTGCATTGCGCTGTTGCTCAGCCTGTTTTCAGTGGCGCAACTGCCTCCTGCTGAATATCGCAGAATGGCGCAATGTAGGACTTGTGCATGCGCAACCCTGTTGCGCATGGCGCAACCTTTTTGAATATCTGGCCCCTGTATGTAAATCTGGGCTATGTTGAAAATGTGGGGTCAAAACATGTAAAAATGGTAAAGTTATTACCCTTCATTGCAATTTCGCTACACACACTTGTAACTTTGATTTTTGGTTTTGTTTTGTATTTATTGCATTTCATAATAAAACATTCAAATTATAATTCCTTGGTTCCAATGCATAGTAATGGTTACAGCAAGAAAACCTATATGCCATTGATCAACATTCTTATCACCCTATGTTACTTCATAGTGGGGGGTACCATACATAAGTATCATTTTTAGCAATTACATTTCTACATGTGGCAAAAAGTGCCAAGACCACAAGCTGTCAACACATTTAGCGAGACACGATAATGCAGGATCCAAGCCAACATGGGTTTACAAAAGGAAGGTCCTGTCAAACTAATCTTGTAGATTACTTTGACTTGGTAACCAGAGTGGTGGACCAAGGGGGAGCAATTGATGTCACCTACCTTGACTTCAGCAAAGCTTTCGATACTGTTCCACATAGAAGATTGATTAACAAGCTGGGTAGGCTCGGGGTGGGTCAGAAGTTGGTCAACTGGGTGGCTAACTGGTTGACGGGCAGAAAACAGAGAGTGATGGTAAATGGCATACAGTCAGAAGAGATGCAAGTCACAAGTGGGGTACCTCGGGGATCAGTCCTGGGGCTAGTTCTCTTCAATATCTTCATCAGTGACATTGCAGATGGACTGGAGGGTAAGGTTTGTCTGTTTGCTGATGACATCAAGATCTGCAACAGAGTAGATGATCCAGATGGGGTGGGCAGAATGAGAAGAGATCTGGATAAACTAGCAAAATGGTTAGAAGAGTGGCAACTAGGGTTTAATGCAAAGAAGTGCAAGATCATGCACATAGGGAAGAGAAACCCTGAAGCCACTTATAGGCTGGGAGGGGAGTTGCTAGCAGTCACAAAGGGAAGAAAAAGACTTGGGCATCATCGTTATTGATGACCTGAAATCATTCAAGCAGACCACTAAAGCAGCAGGTAAGGCTAGGGGGAAGTTAGGGTGTATTAGTAGGGGTATCACAAGTCGGAAGAGGGAGGTAATAATCCCTCTTTACAAGACACTGGTTAAGCCCCATCTGGAGTACTGTGTGCAGTACTGGAGGCCACACCTTCACAAGGACATTAACCAAATTGAGGCAGTCCAGAGAAGGGCAACCAAAATGGTGCAGGGACTGCATCAGAAAACATATGAGGACAGATTAATGGAGCTCAATATGTATACCCTAGACTAGAGCAAAGGAGGGTTAGCGGTGATATGATCGAAACATTCAAACATCTTTTTTTTTGCAATTAACATTTTATTAATTTTACGCACCACACCAACAAAATTAACATACAAAAGAAATGTAAGCGTATGACAATTAATACTAAAATTGTAGTAATAATTTTACATAATACATATAGGGCGCATTAGAAATAAGATCCCCAAAAGATTCAATCAATATTAATAACTCATCCCCCATCCTACCCCCCACCCTCAAGGTTACGTTACAAGGTAAGGAGCAGAACATAACGCAATCGGCCTACCAAGCAAATATTAAACTCTCAACTTCCAAGTCTTCAAAAAGGAGTCTAAGGGACCCCACAATGATACAAAGGCTTTTTGTTTGCCTCGGATATATGCTATATGCTTTTCCAGTTGTAATGCTAAAGTGCATTCCCGGTACATTCAAACATCTTAAGGGCATTAACAAGGTGAAAGAGTCTAACATATTTCAATATAAGAAAAATAGCAGGACAAGAGGACACAACATGAGATTAGAGGGAGGTTGATTAAGGAGTAATGTGAGGAAGTTCTTTTTCACAGAAAGGGTGGCAGATGCATGGAACAGCCTATCTTAGGAAGTGGTGGATCAGAATACAGTGTAGGGCTTCAAACAGGCATGGGATAGGCATAAGGGAGCAATACAGATGAGTATGAATAGATAGGCCATTGACAGAGCAAAGGCTGATGGCACATTTATAAAGTAGAAAAAAAAATGGGCAGACTGGATGGGCCTTGCAGTCCTTATCTGCCATCAACTTCTATGTTTCTATGTTTCTATATCAATAAATCTGGAGGTACTGATAACTTGCATCCAAGATTCCTATACGAAATTGCTGAAGTAGTGGCCAGACCACTTGCTTTATTATATAACTTGTCCCTGGAACAAGGCAAAGTTATGTCTGAATGGAGACAGGCACCTGTGACCCCAATATTAAAAAAGGGAGATAAAAAAGATGCAGCAAACTATCACCCAATCAGCATAGCATCAGTTGTGGGTAATATTATGGAGGGTTTCTTAAAAGAAAGAATTGATGCACATATAAAGTTACATGGTTATGTCAACATAACACAGCATGGTTTCATACCACAAAGATCCTGGGTTGCCAACTTATTAGACTTATGTGAACCAGTAAGTAAAGCCCTTTGATCATGAACTGCCAGTTGATATTCTTTATCTGGATTATTTGCAATGACTTTATAGAACCTAGTTGAAACACACATGCATGTGTCAGAAGATAGAAACATAGAAACATAGAAGTTGACGGCAGATAAGGACCGCAAGGCCCATCCAGTCTGCCCATTTCTTTTTCTACCTTATAAGATTAAAAAGTTTTTGATGCTGCCTTGAAAAAGAAAGAATAAAAGAATAAGAATTAGCAAAGTAACACTAGTTTGGGGCTATTCTTTTTATTAGAGTGCTGATAGAAAGATTCCATTTAGGAATACCATTTGAATCTTTTCTTTGTCTTGGTAGTAATGGGACTTTACGTAGACAGCTCTGGAATAGCTGGATGTATTCTGCTGATTTTCCAAAGGTCAAGTGTGTACTCCCCCCTCCATAAGCTCTGTTAAAAGGTAATGCATTCTTCAGAATATTTCAGATTTAGTGTCTGGGTCAGCAAATTCCCAGAGTACGGGACTGGATCACCTTTACCCACTACTCCTTCTGGAACTCTTATTTAATATTGTTCCTCTTCAATCTGTCTTCTTGCTCTGTAACTCTCTTCTGTAACAGCTGAAGCTGTTCTGTAAGTTTGAGCAGCATTTGTTGCATCAGACTATAATTATCTCCAATTTGCCTCATTTGGTTTTCCATCTCATTTGTCCTAATATTCAGTGCATTCAACTTGTCCAAGAGGTCTTCGATAGCTTGTGTGATCATGGTTAAGGTAGCCAATAATGATTTGAATCCCTGTTTAGTTTCTAGTTTAATCTCTTCTTTAAACTGTGCAAATGCTTTTGTTTACATATTTATTGGGGGTGGGGATTGCTTGTGGACCAAAATTCAGATATCTCTGCAGGGGTCATATTGGGTTTTATCCTAAAATTATTTTCCTTATTATTGAAAATGTCAGATGATTTTTCTATTGAGATTTTATCCTTCTTACCTGAGGCGTGTCCTGTGCTATCATCTGAGATTGCAGTCTGTTCCATTCTGTCTGTTGTTTGCTGCAGTTCTTGCTGAACCCACCCCCCTGGATCTCTCTCTTTCTGCTGAGGCCAAGTACTATATTCTCTGGAGCGGTTTCTAACTGAAGTACTGTCTCCGGTACCTCTGAGGTTCTATCCACTATTCCTTTATCCACATAAGCTTTCGGCTCAATGTGGAAGTCTGGAGTAAGAGCCAAATGTGATATTGGTTCTGGTATTTTCAGAATTGCAAGTTTAGCAAACTGCAATTTTGTTTTGCTGTAATCAAGTGCATCCTGGTTTCTCGTTTGCACCACAGGTAGCAGAAAGTTGCGTCTGTTGGGCTTCTCTTTGCTTCTTCATAGATGGGGAAGACGTTGTATGTTCTTTCACACTTCAAACCAATTTTGACATTTCCTGTTGTCAAGTCTTTTCATGAATGAGGTTGCCCTTATTTTTCCAATTTCATCAAACTTTGAAGACATCTCACCATGTAGAATGTTCCTTTTTGTTAGATGACCTAACAGCCAGGTCTGACTGAGTTTTTGAACGGCCGGCACTCAAGCGGCCATCTTGGATCTCTTCATAATCACTTGCATTTTGAATCTCAATGGTCTGTATAATTTTTACTTTATTGCCTATTCATAATCTTGTCTCTATCTGTTATTGCTAGATGAGTCAGGTTGTGCCAGACAATGAGCAAGCTCTTAGCCCAGTGCACCTTCCTGATCACCAAGTACCAAAGTGAAAATAAAGATTTCAAAGCATCAGCATCTAATAGGGTAATTTAAAACAACTTGTCTTTTCAAACTGCATAAACTTTCCAATCATTTAGAAAATTTTGCAATTGATATAAGCCTATTGCTTCCCACCAACAGAACCCATCACGAAATCTTTCAGATAAGAAAAGAGGATCATGAAAACACCAGCAAAATGGAAAAGTTATTTATTGGAAATTTATGAGAGCTTAAAAAGTGCTTCTACAATGGCAGTCCAAGTCTGACCCATGGCAGAGCACTACCTAGGTGGGGATAGCTAGGCCATAGTGGAGCTGGGTGGCATCCACCATTGGGATGGGGACAGTGGGGACCAAAGGGGGGAAGGAGAAAATCAAATGATAAAAAGGGAGTGGCTTAGTGATATATCAGTATATCCCAATGCAGCAAATACTTCTGTGTAACTATGTACTATACAAAAAGCCTGTAAGAAATTTAGTGATGGAAATTATAAGCAGCCTTGTGAAATAGTATATCCAGAAGTCAGTGTTCTCCATTTGGTGATTTGCCTCTTTTTCCTCCTCAGTGTGATGAGGTAAAGAGGTATGCTTGTCAAATATAGATTTTTCCTCTTCCCCCCTGACACTGGATCATGTCAGACTGCTGAACTCTAGATATGTGGGCCTGAAAGCTTGCCATAGGTATGGGTAGTGGTAATGACCACTGAAAGCTAGGGTTGGGTGAAACTCATCTTCTAATGGAAAAATTCCCATACTATTAAGATTTTGCTTCCAGGAAAATTTGCACAATTTCTGGGAAAATTTTACATTTTGTCAACATGGTAATTTCAGTTATTTCCATCTAATTTTAAAAGTATGCATCCAAATTGCAAAATGTTTGGCATAATACGTCTGCCAATTCCCTTGGAGAAGCATGTTAAATTTCACATATCTATCTTCATAGGTGACTGAGTTGTAAGTCTGAACATTCAGACATTTTAATATTTTGCAGTTACAAACTTGCCAAATGCAAGTATGTAAACTGCAGAATGTTAAGCCCCATAACTTTAAAATTAGAGAACAGAATATCACCAATTTTGTTAGCTCCATTCACCCTAAAAATGAGTGTGTGTGTGTGCGCGTGTGTGTGTGCGTGTGTGTGTGTGTGCGTGCGTGTGTGTGTGTGTACTCTCTAACCTCTTGGTCAAAGATTGGCCAAATTATTTCATGGGTTTGTGTAAAAATTGTGGAATTTTGTGATACTTTTTGTCAAAGCCATATCCATACATTTTGCCCAGCCATACACTTGAGCTGCCATGGTGGAGGAAGGGAAGGGTTTGGTAGGGTAAAAGGTAGCATTCATTGGAGACTCTGCAGTAAATGTATGGTGGTGACAAATAGCAGGTGAGTATCTTGAGTGAATAACCATGAAGAATAGTCATAGGCATCACTATGCACTAGCCATCTTCTTGCAATATTATAGTTAACCACTAGAGCTCGCTGACTAAATGACTTGTAGAAACTACGCATGTGCAGTATTGTTTCTGTACAATGCCACCTATTGTCTCTTTAGCAACCCTGCATATAACAAAGGTTATTTTTAGCATTTGAAAACAGTGGCACCCAGTAACATCAAGCATTACAACTAATTGTGACTGAGACCATTGTAACAGAAGTATCTGGATATATTTAGTCATGATAGAGCATGATGCTGGGCATCACTGTCACAGGAGTGTTGGAGGGGCATTACAGGGTGATGATGCTAGTGCAGGTAAGGTGATTCATGATGGAGAATGATTCTAGGCATCGCTGTCACAGGAGTGTTGGAGGGGCATTGAAGGACCATGTTACTAGTGCAGGTAAGGTGATTCATGATGGAGCATGATGCTGGGCATCACTGTCACAGGAGTGTTGGAGGGGCATTGCAGGGTCATGATGCCAGTGCAGGTAAGGTGATTCATGATGGAGCATGATTCTGGGCATCACTGTCACAGGAGTGTCGGAGGGGGATTGCATGGCCATGATGATAGTGCAGGTAAGGTGATTCATGATGGAGCATGATGCTGGGCATCACTGTCACAGGAGTGTGGGAGGGGTATTGCAGGGCCATGATGCTAGTGCAGGTAAGGTGATTCATGATGGAGCATGATGCTGGGAATCACTATCACAGGAGTGTTGGAGGGGCATTGAAGGGCCATGTTACTAGTGCAGGTAAGGTGATTCATGATGGAGAATGATGCTGGGCATCACAGTTACAGGAGTGTTGGAGGGGCATTACAGGGTCATGATGCTAGTGCAGGTAAGGTGATTCATGATGGAGCATGATGCTGGGCATCACTGTCACAGGAGTGTTGGAGGGGTATTGCAGGGCCATGATGCTAGTGCAGGTAAGGTGATTCATGATGGAACATGATGCTGGGCATCACTGTCCCTGGAGTGTGGGAGGGGCACTGCAGGGCCATGATACCAGTGCAGGTAAGGTGATTCATGATGGAGCATGATGCTGGGTATCACAGTTACAGGAGAGTTGGAGGGGCATTGCAGGGTCATGATGCTAGTGCAGGTAAGGTGATTCATGATGGAGCATGATGATGGGCATCACTGTCACAGAAGTGTTGGAGGGGGATTGCACGGCCATGATGATAGTGCAGGTAAGGTGATTCATGATGGAGCATGATGCTGGGAATCCCTGTCACAGGAGTGTTGGGGGGCACTGAAGGGTCATGTTACTAGTGCAGGTAAGGTGATTCATGATGGAGAACGATGATGGGCATCACTGTCACAGGAGTGTTGGAGGGGCATTGAAGGGCCATGTTACTAGTGCAGGTAAGGTGATTCATGATGGAGAATGATGCTGGGCATCACTGTCACAGGAGTGTTGGAGGGGGATTGCACGGTCATGATGATAGTGCAGGTAAGGTTATTTGCCTGCCTGTAGAACAAGTCAAATCCATGTAATCACTAGCCAACCTGATGGACTGATGTTTTACAAAAAGGGAGGGGGTATAGTCACATCAATGGAAAGGGAAGTCAAGGGGATTTGAACTGTACGATGGGGAAGTAGCTAGTACAGGGGTCACTCATTGCAGGAGATAGATGTATAGCTTTTCCAAGTGAATGGCAGCTGGGCTATGTACAAAAGAATTGTAGACCTCCAGTTGACACAAGAAAGCATATATGGACAATTCTCGCTTGAAAGCAGGATACATGAGAACTACACCCCACAAAACTGACAGTAAATATCATTAGAAATCCAAAACTTAGAGGAACTCACAGAGACAAGGTGGCAGAAGAAAATGGCTGGGGAACCAAAAGCAAGAAATTCTGCATAACACAAAGGGATAGGTCTTACAGTAAAAAAAAGGTGTAGGTGGCTTTCATTTCTAGAGATCATGTCTAGAAAAACAAAGAGGAAATCAGTGTGACAAGGGTTCACAGAGTTCATCTGATCAAGCTAAGAGAAAAAAGCGGGGGGGGGGGGTCAAAACAGTCACCAAGAAAGGAACTATAGAAATGCAAACAGCTCTCTGTAGTTAAAAGGATGCAGTGGCAATAAGTGCTTTGTGAAAGTTAAATTCCTCAAGTGAAATTCTACTCATTTGCCTATTATGCATCCATGAATTTTGAGCACATTTTTCTAATTAGCATTTCTGAAATTTCCACAGTAAAATATTGTACCACATTTATCAAGCTTTATTAGACTCCAGAGCCTATTTACATTGGGTATACATGCCAAATTGGGTGTACACCTACAATAGCAGCAGAGCTACAGTACAAACATCTAAATATTTTGACATGTTTTGCACTTTTTTTATCTCCCTCTCCCCCACCAACCCCCTTCTGCCTAGTGACCCCCAGCCCCATTATCCACTAAACCCAGGACTAACACTATCTGCTGCTTCCTACCATCATTGTTGATTTGATGCCCCAGGAGGTGGTGCAGGGCCTGCAGTGTTGCCAGCGTTATCCTGTGAATAGAAATATATTTTCTTCCTTTTTCTCTCCAAGGCAGGCTGCAACACGTGCTGTGGTGTGCATGTACTATGTTATGATGTAGCGTACCTCTATATCTGCTCCCAGTCAATTAGGTATGTAACTGCTGCTGTGCCACCTAGCCTCCACTAGGTAGCAGCCAAGCAGTGGTACATGCTGTCCCCCCCACCATGATGAAAGAAGGGATGGGGGGACATGATAGAAATGTTTAAGTACCTCAAGGGAATCAACAAAGTCCAGGAGGGTAGCATCTTTCAGAAAAAGAGATGTGTAAGAACAAGGGGGCACAATTTAAAGTTAGAGGGGGGACAGTTCAGGAGTAATGTGAGGAAATTATTTTTCACAGAGAGAGTGGTGGACACATGGAACCGCCTTCCTGGAGAGGTTGTGGGTCTAAAACAGTGGGGGAATTCAAACATGCATGGGACAGACATAAAGCAATTATAGTGGGGGGTTGCAGGAAGTAGACTGTTAGTTAACTAGAATCTGCAGCTTATCGAATAGGTGGGGAAATGGGCAGACGGTGGGCCAAGTGGTCCTTATCTGCCATCAAAGTCTATATTTCTATGTTTGTGAAGGAAGAAAGCCATCAATGGACACTCAATTCTCCTTCCCCCTACCGTACCCTGAGAGACTCTGGTCTATTCTCCAGTCCAAGTCACCAGCATGGCAGTAGGTAAGACATCCAGAACTTCAGCCCTCCACACCACTGGGCAGGCATAATTTTAACACAGTTTAACAAATAATTAAATTGTGTGAAATTATGAACTCCTGTAAGTTAGAATTTATGCAACCATTTACCTACCCATTTAGCAGTTTCTAAAGCTCTTCCAGGAAAGTATGCATACAAATTTTCAATTATCTAGCTCCAAAAGTAAGAAGGTTGCAAGCAGAGAAATATTTTCAGACATTTTTACAAAAATAATAAAATGCCAGAATTTGAGCCCTTAAAAATTCCATGCCCCTCATCCAAAATGCCATGAAACTTAGCATCCCAATTAGGTCATTGTACTATTTTTTTTTTTTTTTTTTATTTTATTGGATATAATCGGAATTACAATCCTTTGAGTCACAGACTCTTTTGCAAAGGCTCCATGACGGTGGACAATATGCATGCCACATTTCAGGTCTCTATCTGTGTGAATTATTAAGTTATGACCAATTAAAGAATTTCAAAAAATTTTACAATTTTGAAAAATTCATGGAACTCCATGAAAATTCCAAGAAAGCAGAATTGATACATTTCACCCAGACCTACTGGAAGCCAATCATATGCTCATTTCTAACAAGAGACATGAGACATTGAAATGGAATTGCATTTCAGTTAATTTATATCACTTAGTTTGCCCTGTAGAAGCTGCACTCAAGGGACATTGATAGGTTACGCAGCAAATTGGCAGACAGTAGCTAAACAAGCTTGGAGACCCGACACCAGCTAAGGCTATGTGAGGCTACTGCAATAGCTCTAACATCTTCGTTTTGGAGCAACTTGAACAAGGCGGTGAAAGAACTCACCCCAGGACTGTGGCTGGTATTCCAGCAAATAATCCTTTATTCCAAATGAAGTAAAATCAAGTATAACAGACAGCAGTAACTTTGGTTGTGTATTAGATCATAGCTACTCACACTCACTTCCTGGTTACTACTCCCAACACGTCGCCAAGCACCTGACATGTTTCGCTCTATCTCGAGCTTTCTCAAAGGTTTGCCCTGTAGAAGCTGCACTCAAGGGACATTGATAGGTTGGGCAGCAATTTGCAATAGGGCATTATATCATAAGAATCAATACTTATAATAGCACAACCCAACCAAGCAGAGACATAAAGGTAGAATGAATCTCCCAGGAACCAACCCAGCTGGGGATCCTGACAACCACCAAGGTTATCAGATGCAAATTGTTATGATGAAGACTTGTACCGCAGTCTATTAGGAAGTCGAGCTGAGCAGAATGCAAAATTCTGCCTGTGAACTTTGTGTGGAATGTCGGTTCTGGTTCTGAAATGCTTTTCAGAAATTCCATTTGAATTCCATAGAAGTCTGAAAAACATTGCTATGCAATCCACAGAGTAACTTTCTTTGGATTATGTAAACTGCAGAATAATTTTCTGCAGGTTGCAGAAAAGGAATTAATGGTTTAGGTAAACTAAGAATACAAATCCATGAAAAAGATTCTACTTTCAAAATTTCAGAATTCTGCTGAAATGGAATTCTACAGAATTAGGTGCACATTTTCCAAACTTTTATGGAATTCTGTTGCATTGGAATTCAAAGAGTCTGCAAAAAAAAAACCCCACTACAACCCAAGCTTGAGATAAGTAAACATATTCCTTTTAAGACCTGCACAGTTCAAGTTCCCCTGGCCTTCAGTGTTTAAAGGACAAGGCTTCTACAATGGAAAAGCAATGACTTTCCAATGGTCAGCAATGCTTGACATTTTGTTGTACTGCATTTTCTAAACTAAGCTACTTAAGAAAATGAATGTTCAGTCTACTGTACTTATGAATTTATACTGGTTATGTTTCTGCAACTTGCTTTGTGATTGTGAAGGCACAGTGTTTACAGAGTGTATAGGATGAGTGGTTCTTGATTAAGGATTGGAACACAAATCATTACATTTTTACAATCCACTTTTGCATCTCAATGATGATATGACTCAATGGGTAATAAAAGAAATCAAACAGCATTATTGCTAATAATTCATTCTTTGACAATCTCCAGAACATTCACTTTGCAAATGGAGTTTTAATGATATTAGTCATTCAGTTTTAGCACTTCTCTGTTGAGCTGTAGCAGAGGTTTATGCAGTGTCTTTGTTTACATTCCTGCAAAGCTTTGTAAGACTCATTATACTTTTCTGCTATATTGCACTTGGGACTTCAATGCACTTTCAATGTAAGCACTTCCCATTGCACACCATACAGAAGTGACCACACGCCTCATCATTTTATTTTTGTGTTTTTTTATCCATATTATTGTACAGCTAAGATGCAGCTTCTCATGGTGGGATCCTACGTGTGCTTAGTTTTGTTACAAAGAGAACCTTAAAGGTAATCTTCTTTTTTTTCCTTTTTTTTTTCTATATACATTTTTGATTTTCTCCCGGTTTTTGCCCCAGACCCGGGACCCCAGCAGACATATACATGCGCATGCATGGAGGTGCACGCACATGTCGGGCACTGTCTCAGCCCCTTCTACCCCACCCTGGCATTATTGCTGCCACACCTCCTCACCTACGCTTCCTACCAGACCTTCACCCAATGGGAGCGGAACTACAGGGGCAGTGGACAACCTCCCCCAGGAGGGGAATGCTGCCTACTGCAGCTCAATCCTGCTCTGACCCTCCCCCCATGCCAGCTCCTCAGTGACCTGAGGTTGTTCCTGAATCCAGGTGACCAGCGTAGCGTGAGGTAAGGTGTCCAGTTCCTCAGCATTCAGTGCCACCAGGCTGGCTAAAGGTAATCTTCTTCTTCTGTAAGGAAGGAAAGCATACCTTTTATAGCCATGGGAAATCTGTTTAAAACAAGATATTGGACATATATATTGCTACTGTAAGGCAAGACACATTTATTTAATACATCTTGCAATACACAGGGCCTGCAGCACTGTACACTGAAAATTAACAATGAAGCATGAAACAAATTACAATTACAGTACATTTCATCAATAGAATTAAAGTTAAAATTCTAGGAAAGCCAAGCTGAAAAAAAATTAGGCTTTTAGGTCTGCCTTAAAGCACTCTAATGACAGAGCTGCTTGAAGAAATGCAGTAAGTGAAATCCACTGCATAAGAGTGGCCACTTCAAACACTCTGTCCCCTGAAGATTGTTAAGCATGTGATGGGGAAAGATATGATAGGGATGGGAATCCAACTGAGTTACAGTTTCTTTCCTTCTTTTCTTTTCTTTTTTTTTTGGCTTAATAATTAACTATTTATTGGTGCTTTCAGAAAGATACAGCCATACAAGTATCAAATACAGTACAGTCATACCTCTCAACTGTACCACATTATGAGGAATGTTCCTCATTTTACTTCCCAAAAGTTCCCTGTTCCACATTGTGAGTACTTGTCCCACATTCAGTGCTAACATTTTAAAGCAAAAATCTGTAGTAAATGATATAAAAAATATATTATTCAATTAATAACAGACTTTCTGAACATAAATGCAAACATTATAACAGTGTTCTGAGCTTCTTAGGTAAAGATTTGATTAAGTGTTCCACATTTTGCTCATTTGTTCCACATTTTGAGAGGCAGTGTTCCACATTTTGGGGACAAAAGGTTGAGAGGTAAGAGTACAGTTATAAACATTATGATAAAGACACATATAACAAAGAACAATAAATGGTGCAAAAACACATGGGTTACAGGTTTGAATAATTTGGATTTGAAAGATAGTCAAGTTTCACAGACAAAAATGAAAAGAAGACCAAAATTATTTTGTAATGTCACAGTCTTCACAGCCTGTGCCTTTGGTCTTCAAGGCATGCTGGCAAAGAGGAGGGGAAGATTAATAGCATCTGCTCCCCAGCCTAGCGTTTCATGCAGGGAGGTAGCAGTGGGCTGGATTACCTTGTGGAGGTCCATGACAATTGATGGCACCATTTTAGCCTAAATTACTCTGTGGGAGTGGTTGTGAGGTAGCACTACAGATATTAGAGTGCCAGAAAGGAAAGTGTACAATTATTTGAATTCATTTATAATCAGCTGACAGCAGGTTTTGACCCTATGGGAAAGACCTGCTGAGTGAGGAGAGACTGCTACAAGATAGAAGAAGAAGTGGTAGCTTGGATCATGCAAATGATAGACTGCATATCAGGGCAGAGGAAAGTGTCAGAAGAAGTATGGGAGCACTACCCCTTTCTTTAATTTCAAGTCAAATCAAGCAAATTTTTGTTTGTCCTGGCCAAGCATGAAAATGTTCCATTGTTTTCCAATTGTTGACTTGTACAGCACTAGGATAAGAGGTCCACCTCTGTGGAATGCAGGTAGTGGTTAGGGGTATACAGAGAGAAAATGCTGCAGAGATAGTGTGGCTATTGTTCATTCATGACTTTTTTCCATTAACGTTTTTATTGTGCCTTTTGTTATAAACTGATACCAATATAGCATAGCATCGGTTACAGTACTGTGCTTAACATACTGCAAACAATGCAGCTGATTAATAATATAAAGTGTTCCATATCAAAGTCAATGCATAGGTTTAGACTAACAGAGCTAATGCAATTAATAAGATTTCCATACATCACAGAGATACAGATAAACTGGATGTTCCATGTTAATGAGATGTAAGTAGTGTCCAGTTGATAGGTACTGAATCAAAGAAGTGATGTATTTTGTGTTCAATTATACAGTATATGCACCTGTACCTACACCACTGGTCCAGTCTTTAGTCAGGTTGATGAAGTGTCTCTGTTGTTGTATCATTCTCTTTCAGACCAAGCCAAAACTGCACGTGGATTTTACAGTATTTACCACTTGGAAACTAGACATAAGATAATCACTGCATTTAAAGTAGTCAGTTACCTAGGGGAGCATTTCTTCAACTTGGGAGAGGACGGTCATTGTAAGATTAGTCACAGACTGGAGGGGCAGTAGAGGAGCACAGGGTTAGGGGAGGCTGTGGAGTGTGTATGCCCCCAAAGGATCTGGGGTAGGGGCACAAGAACTAGTACATACATACATACAGTACTTCTCTATTGGGAGAGAGGAACTCAAAGTGGCAGGTATATGCCATTTGTCTCTCTATTCAAGTATTCTGTAGTAGACTGATATCACTTAGGAAGGATGGAGGTGTGTTCACCTGTTCAGGCCCCCCCCCTCGCCATGATTCCTCTCCCAGGCCTTTTCCCACTTTCTACTTTAGGGCCTTAAAACACACTGACACCATCAAGCTTCTCTGCAGCAACAACCCTAAATCCAACAAAGGTGCAGATGGTATAGACTATAAAATCCCTCAAACCAACAATTTTTTTCCCTTGCAGTTCCCATCACCAATATACTCAACTGCTCCCTCTGCTCTGGGGATTTCCCTAACATCTGGAAAACTGCTACCATTAAACCACTTTTTAAGTTGAGGTCAAGAAATGAAGTCAGTAATTACTGTCCTGTTTCCCTACTCGCCCCCTCTCTAAAATAATCAGAAACGTTGTTCACTCTCAACTTTCCACCTACCTCGAGTCCAACAACTTATTATCTGCTGCCCAACACTGTTTTAGATCAGGACATAGCACTGAAACAGCTCTTGTAATGTACACTAGCGATATCCTTAAGGCTATTGACAAGGAACAGTACACCGGGTCCATTTTTGTAGACCTGACTAAGGCATTTGACCTAGTGGACCATGCCCTTCTACTTGAGACCCTCAAAGGCCTACACATTTTGGAAAATGTTTTTAACTGGATTGGGAGCTACCTCTCCAGCAGATCCCATAAAACCACCATCGAAGGTCATCTCTCCACTGAATGCCCAATTAAATTTGGGTTCCCCCAGGGATCCATCCTGGACCCCCTTCTCTTCTCACTTTTTTTCAATAACCTCCCCTCTATCTGTCAATCTACTCATCTTGTCCTCTATGCTGATGATGCAGCTCTGTACTGCAGAGACTCTAACCCTGTCACTATTGTTCTACAACCTGCAGTCAGATTTCAGGGAGCTGCACCTGTGGTTTTCTGGCAGTGGGATGGTCCTCAACTCAAAGAAGACCAAGTTCATGGTCTTCTCAGGGCCCTTGAAAGCACCTGTCTCAGGCCTAACACTGGTCAACAATCTGGGTAACCTCACTGAATGAGTAACAGAATTCAGATATCTTGGCATCTCCCTGGACCCTCACCTCTCCTTTAGTTACCATATCATCAACCTTACCAAGAAGATCCATATGAGGCTCGGTCTCCTCTACTGGATCTGAAAGTTCCTCATCCCCGTATCCAGACTACACCTTGCAAGCTCTCCCCTCTTGCCTCCTGTTGATTATGGCTCCATTGTCACTCTCCTCCCAGCTCTTCCCTCCTTTACTCCAAACTTAGGTCCACATTAAACAACATTGCATGGTTTGTCACTGGACTCCCCTTTAGAACACACCACTGTATCCTCTAGTCCTCCCTTAACTAGCCCACCCTCAAAGGGAGATTCCACCTCAAAATGCTCTCCTTCCTCCACAAAATTCATCTAAATCTACTACCAGTCAGTGTCAACTCCCTATTCCCAACCTCAGCTCCAGGGCACTTGACCAGAGGTGCCTCCAGTCTGGTATTTGACAGCCTTTCTACAGGACTAAACAAGCACAGAACTATATCACCAACTTGGGCACAAAGCTGTACAACAAACTGCCCCCCACCTGTAATCCAGGCCTGTCAGTCCATATACTCTTTTAATTCCTCCTTCAAGGATTACCTTCTCAGATCATCCACCTGTGGCTGCCCTGGCTGGCCACCCTGCTGAGCATGGATTAAACTCCCCCCCCACCTTCTCCTCACCCACCTTCTCCTTCTTTAGTAACCTCATTTTCCCATCCCTGTTCTCCCCCTTGGGCTCTACCCCTATATCAGAATTCTGCCCCTCTACACCTTCTACCCTTCCATGTCTCCCTACCTGTCTCCTGTACCCTTGCCCTGTTCTCTCCACACCTATCTCTTAGCCTTTCCTTTGTCCTTCTTCTCCCCCCCTTATTGAAGTGCACTATCCTGACTAAATGCACTTTAGATTTGTGCCATATGTGTATCTCGCCTCTCAACTTACAATTTTATATTGTGACACTTTGCCACTGCCTTTGATCCTGTAGTTATCTGTTCAACCCACTGTGTCTTTTGTTCTCACTGAGTATCTCGCTTCTTAACTGACCAACAATTTTATTCATAGCTTTTCTGTATTTATCTAGTCACTCCACTGTTGCTGTTGTGTTCACTGTAATTATGTACTGCACCTCACTGCTCCTTAGCATTTGTTTCTATACTCAATAGCACTGCCTTGTACACTCAAACGTGTTGCTTTCTGCCTCTGCAAATTTTGTGCTTTTCTTTTTTTGTTACTGGTTCTTTTGTTCTTCTAAACTGGACATTTGTGCAAACGGGCATTTTTGCTCACATACCCTCCAGTATGTAAATAAATTTGATTGATTGATTGAGGGTCAGAAAGGCAAATCACTTCTGAGTCACCAGCAACAACATGGACTAGTATCCTATAAAGAAAGTGCAGCAGGTTCATCTGCCAGACTGGTAACTGTCTCACGCAGCACAATGATCCTGGAGTATTTTGCAGACAGTACTGTGACTGGTCACAAAGAAGATCCATTACACTACTGGAAACAAAAGAGAACAATACGGTCAGATCTAGCAAATTTTGCAGTAATGTAACTCAGTTGTCCACCTTCAAGTGTATATTCAGAACACATATTTAGTGCAGCTGGAGGAATAGTTACTGACCACAGAACAATCCTAAGTCCTGCAAATGTGGAATGGCTTACATTTCTCAAAATGAATGCTGACAATTTCCCAATTGCCCCAAACACTGAATTATGTGAGTCTGACCCTGAACATGACCAACAGCCTGCAAACAGTGATATCGAATGTGATGACAAGGTTGTGTACAGAACAAACAGAACCACCACTACTGCCACCATGCCAACCACATGTGCCACACTACTCTTAGCTTTCTTTTGTCAGTCATCAATTTTACATTATATAGGTATGATTGATGCCCACCATGGGTATGGAAACAACAGCAGGCTCACTAAGAGCAGCTGTGCCTCTTGTACCTGCCTCAGCAATGCCCGCCATGGGTATAATTTTTAGAAACAGCAGCAGGATCATGCACAGTAGCTGTGCCTTTTGTCCTTACCTCGGAAATGCCCGTCATAGGTATAATTTTTGGAAACAACAGCAAGTTCAATCAGAGCAGCAGCACCTCTCATACCTATGTCAGAAATGCCCGCTATGGATATAATTTTTGGACACAGCAGTAGGCTCACTAAGAGCAGCTACATTTGTTGTACCTGCCTGAGCAATGCCCACTATCAGTATAATTTTGGAAACAGCAGCAGGCTCGCTAAGAGTAACTGTGCATCTAATACTTGCCTTAGCAATACCCCACATGGGTATAAAGGCTCAGGACACCTAGCAAATAGTGTAATAGTCCAAAAAATAGTCTTTCATATGACTTATGTTATGGTCAGGGTCAGGTAATTGGGTAGTTGAGCAGGTTGGGTAGTAACTACCTGACCTGACCCGACTGCTCGGTTTTCATCTGATATTTTTAGGGTACTTTTGAGGTACCCGCAGGTAGTTTTGGTTGTCAGTTATTTTAGTACCTGCTCATCCCTTATAAATACCATCACAAGATTGTTCTGCATGTTTCTTCTAAAGGTGTATGACATGTCTGTTTTGCAGGGACAATGATAAGAACTCAGTTCTTTCTTAATAAAACTATGCTCAGTTTATTAATGCATGGAACATTTGCAGAACACCATGTTACTGCAAAACTAATCCCATGTACGAAGCTCAGAATGTTTTAAGGGTTAAAGATAAATATTTATTATTGGTGTGTGAAGTAGAAGACAGTTTGAGGAGAATAATAAAAGTTAAGTCGCAGAACTTGATGGCATACCCAATTGGGTGTGGAAAGAATATGCAACAGAATTGTCCTGATGGCATGTTTCATTTTAATTCATCAGTGTTGGTATCAACAACACTGTCTCATGCTGGTTCTGTTCATATCACTCAGGCCAAGCTCAAACAATCAGGTTCGGTTCTACAAAATCCCCATCTAAACCAGTAATAGCTGGCATACTACAAGGTTCTGCTCTGGGGTCGCTACTGTTTGTGTTATATATGGAACCATTGGCAGATATTATAAAAGATCAGGATCTGTCCTATCATAGTTATACCATCAATGACACCCAAATCTATGCCCCAGTCACTGATTCTCTACAAGCTACTCTAAATCATACGTCTCTCTCTGTTTGGTATCCAGTCATGAATGGCTAGTAATGTGCTATATGTGAACATTAACAAGACTGAACTCCCTGTATATAATATTAGACCAAAAACCAAATCATTCAGTCTATTTGATCGTGGACTTTATAATGATTCCCCTATTTACACAGCTACTGCTGCTCAAAATCTTGGAGTCATCTTTGATCAGTCATTGCACCTGTACTCCCATATTAGCATCATTGTCACTTCTGCTTTCTTTCATCTTCACGTCATTGTCAAGATTAGAAATGCAACAAAGTTTAATTCACTGATGAATGTCCAGCTAAGTCATCAAATCCACCTCCATGGGTCATTTGGTGAAGTTGTCCTACTTAATTGAAAATTCACCTTTTTTTTTAGTGCAAATTGCACTTAAGAAAACTCAAAGTAAGAAGAAGTTAGAAATGGCAACCCTCCGCCAATCAAAATTCCATGGTGTCCAGCATCCCCCCAACCCAGAGAGCAGCCCTGATGTAAAATTAAATTCCTTGGTGTCTAGCACCCCCCCACCCCCACTGATCGCTGTCCTGAACTCCCATTGTAATTCAGTTCCCTGGTGTCTAGTGGTCCTCCCCACAATGATTGCTAGCCCAATGTAAAATTAAATTCCCTGATGTCTAATGGTCTCCCCCTGCCAATCACTGGACTGGTGTTGAATAAAATTGTATTTCCCTGGTGTCTAGTGGATCCCCCACCCCGCAGCTAGTGTCCCAACACCCTACTCCCCCCACCCGACCCTGAGCAGGTGACAGGCACTGCCCTCTGCTCTCCACCACAACCAGCCATCTGACTGAGCTATCAATGAATGGGCACGTGCTTGTACAAATACATGCTCATTCATTCCAGCTCAGTTGGGCAGCTGGGGAGTGGAGGGCTGTGCTGGTCACCTGCTTGGGGTTGGAGTGAGAGAGCGGGGTTGTGGGGAACTACTTGCCTGGGTGACAGGGTGGGAAGTTCACTAGACAGCAGAGAATGGACAACATATGGGGATAGGAGATAGTGAGGGGGTCTGCTAGACACTAGAGAAATATATTTTTATTCAAAATTGGGCTGGTGACTGGAAGGGATATGACCACTAGACACCACGGAATTTAATTTTCCATTGGGCTAGCAAATGGTGGGATGGGGACCACTAGACACCAGTGAATTGAATTTGACATTGGGGGTTCAGGATGATGTTTGGGGGGCCACTAGACACCAGGGAATCGAATTTGACATCAGGATTTCAAAACGGCGATTGGCGGAAGGGGGACTACTAGACACCAGGGAATTTTAATCAACATGGGGCAGCGAATGGTGGGGTGGACCACTAGACACTAGAAAAAAAACCTCCGCTAAATGTGGAGTTTGAACTTTACTGGCACGGTTGCCAAACTCTTCTGGCAGAGTTCAAACTCTACAATTTGTGGATTTTTTTTTGCGGGGGGGGGTGGGAATTTGGGCTTCACACCATGGATTAACTCTGTGAAATGAGGAAACTCTGCAAATTAATCTGCGGAACTGAGTTTCCAAGCTCTACCCATCTTGAGTCAAGATCCATCCTTACTTAAATCCTGAAAATGCTGCAAGCCTGGTTGACGGTTTCATTTTTCCCATCTGGATCACTGTAATTCCCTTCTATCTGGCTTTCCAGCTTGAACCCTGAATTGCCTCCAGCTCACTCAAAATGCTGCAGCATGTGTCCTCACAGGTTCCAGAAAGTTTTATCATTCCTCTCCTTTGTTGGCCAGACTCCACTGGCTTCCAACAGGACATGGAATCACCTACAAAACACTCATGTTTGTATTCTAATGCCAAAATAGACTGGCTCCCCTATACTTACCTGACTTTCCTCATCATCATTTTCCAACTCTCCAATTTTGTTCTTCTGATGGACTTCTTTTTGACATGCCTACCCCCAGACTGACCACATTCTGCAACAGAGCCTTCTCAGTCCATGGTATCTGTCACTGGAATGGACTTCCATCTGCAATTCGAGCATGCACAGAATTGGAGTCATTTAATAGAAAATTCAGAAATAAACTCAGTCATTTAAAATAAGACTCACTTCATTCAACTAACTTTTAATGCTCCTTTATTATTTTTGTTGTATCTTGACCTTGTTCGGGGTCTTGAACTGTTTAAAGGAGCTATATAAATTGTATTTATTATTGTCATTGTAATGTTAGAAAGATATGCATTTAAGTACTGGAAGATGGTGAATTTACACCGGGGCTAAGGGAAAAATGGTGAACATTAATAAAGATCTGTTTATTTTATTTTGGTAACCAGGTGGGCCCACTGAGACCATTACACTCCCCTTTTTCATGGGTGACCCGGGACTGATCTAGGACTGATTCCTTTTCTCCAACAGTTTCAAAGGTCTGAGTGGTTAATTTACCAGTGGATTTGTGATCAGTTTGCAGAACTTCTATACAAGAACCAATTTAGGTTGTGGTAGAGTGATCTCTGTTATTTCCTTGGGGTGAGCTGGTGTAGGTGCGTCCAAGGAGAATATACACAGCCTGAAGTCAAATGAAATAATGCAATTTATTTAAGGTAGCTTTTTCAATTAACTGGGGTTGCAGCCCTTTTAACAAACATAAGCAAAATCATACTTCTGCCTGTAGTTCTAACTAAACAAAGTAAACCCTCACTACCTCTGGTTACCAGCTACTCTGGTTCCCAGCCTCCAGGCAGTATTGTAAAGTCCACTTACTGACTTCACTGTCCTTTCCAAAGGTCTCTGTAGCTTTAACTCACCATTTACAGCATAGCTTCTAGCTTCCCCCCCAGATCTCTCTCTCTCTCTCTCTCTCTCTCTCTCTCTGTGTTGCCTAGGAGGGTTTTATACACTGCCCCAAATCAACACTGAGTTCAGATGTGTTTGATTAGCTCCCCACCTGGATTCTTCCAGAGCTTTCTGTGTTTGATCGGCTCCCTACCTGGGTGCTTCTAGAACTTTGTTTAACAGTTCAGCATTTCTAACAAGCATTGGTCAATGCCGAATGTTTGCTTGCTGGCATTGGCAGTGGTAGTGTAGAAGTTACAGAGCTGCGTAATAGGAATGGCAGTGAAGTATTGAACTGAAGCCAACCCCACCACCACCCTGCAGAGAGTGACAGGCATTGGGGTGTGCGTTTGGGTCGTCAGGCATAACGGCCACGCCATTTCACCACACCCCACCCTGCGGACACTGACAAGTGTCACGGTGTTCCTTGGGGTCTTTGGCCCTTATGCGCACCCCATTTCATTAGGAAATATGGTGAGATGGGTGCGATGTAGGAGAATGGGGTGAAGTTTGGGGCCGAAGAGTCCAAGGCATACCTCGATGCCTCTCACTGACTGCAGGGTGTGGAATGGTATGAGCATCACAGGCAAGAATCCCAAGTCACATGCCTGATGCCTGTCATTCTCTACAGGGTTGGGCGTAATGGTTGGAAACCCTAATACCTCAGGCATTCATTGGTATTTTCACTCCAAATTTTCAACATGTTTTTTTTGTGACCCCACCTCATGAACAGGGGGAATATCAGTTTGTTAGCGGAAAGCTGCTTATGCACAGTGACTATGGCATTTAGCACCACAGGTGTAAAAACATTCCGAACAGGATGTAAAAATGACAGCTGTACTGTTCATGAGAGGTGTAAAAAATAATGTTGCAAATCTGTAGTAAAATATTTAAAAAATGGTGAAGTCACGACATACATAGAAACTGTGCAACGCACACATGTAATATAATTAGGTTGGGAATTTTTTACAGCAGATTGTCAACTCAGGCATTTTGGTGCCTCCGATCATGAACAGTGTCACTGTGATTTTCTTTATCTATGCCGAACAATGATTTCCACAGCGACCATGCATCTGCGCTGAAAGTGTGAAACACACTTCAGCCATGTTGTGAAAATGACAGCTGTACTGTTCATAAGGAAGTGTGGAAAAATGCCACTGGTGAAAATCTGGACTGAAAATATTACAAAGTCATGAACTAACGAGTGCGTGGAAACTGCGCAATGCTCACTTGTAACACAGTCATTTTATGGACTTTTGTTACCAAATTTTCAACATAGCCATTTTAAGACCTCTGCTCATGAACAGTGTAACTGTGATTTTCTTACTCTGTCTAAACATTGCTTTCGCACACCAACAGCACCATTATGCGCTACATGTCGAAAACATCATTGGTGACATATGAAAAATTGCAGCTGTACTGTTCATAAGGAATGTAATAAAATGGCAATGTTGAAAATCTGGAGAAAATATTAAATTTGCAAACTTACGAGCATGCATAGGAACTATGCAATGCACGCTCGTAAAACAGTCATTTTTAGGAATTTTTAACCAAATTTTCAACATAGCCATTTTAAGACCTCACCTCATGAACAGTGTCACTGTGATTTTCTTAATTTGTCCCGTACATTGATTTCGCACACCGACTGCGCCATTGTGCACTACATGGGCGGAAACACATTTTGGGTGAGATGTGAAAAATGACAACTATACTACTCATAAGAAGGTGTGGCAAAATGGCAATGTTGGAAATCTGGAGTGAAAATATTGAAAATTCGCGAACTTACGAGCATGCATAGGAACTGTACAACGCACGCTAGTCAAACAGTCATTTTTTGGAATTTTTTCAAACCAAATTTTCAACATAGCCATTTTAACACCTCACCTCATGAACAGTGTCACTGTGATTTTCTTAATTTGTCCCGTACATTGATCTCGCACACTGAATGCGCCATTGTGCGCATACAGGGCGGAAACACGCTTTTGGGTGAGATGTGAAATGGCAGCTTACTACTCATAAGAAGGTGTGGTAAAATGACAATTTTGGAAATCTGGAGTGAAAATATTGAAAATTCAGCGACCCTTCTGACGTCGCGTAGAACTTCGCATAGCATACCTTGTATAACCAGATCATTTTAGAATTTTTCACCAAATTTTCAACATAGCCATTTAAGACCTCTGCTCATGAACAGTGTCACTGTGATTTTTTAATTTGTCCCATACATTGATTTCGCATACCGACTGCGCCATTATCGCTACATGGTGAAACACATTTTGGGTGAGATGTGAAAAATGACAGCTATACTACTCATAAGAAGGTGTGGTAAAATGGCAATGTTGAAAATCTGGTGAAAATATTGAAAATTGTGAACTTCACAGGCCTCTGCGTAAGAACGCGATGCGGCTCGTAAAACAGTCATTTTTTGGAATTTTGCCACCAAATTTTAAACATGGGATTTTTGGGACCCCTTCTCTTGAATGATTCACTGTCATGGTGTTATTCAGGCCCAAAGGGTGATTTCATGCAGTGACTGCGAAATCACCCTTCAGGCCCGAGTAACGCCATGACAGTGACATCATTCATGTGAAGGGGTCCCAAAAACCCCATGTTGAAAATTTGGTGCAAAAATTCCAAAAAATGCCTGAGATATGCAACACAGTTGAAAACCCCCTATCTAGCCCATTATACAGCTTACCGGCATTTCCTCAGTTCGCGGTCGGCTTTGAAGAGTGCAGACGTGTTCCCGGTCCACCGAAGATCGCCGCATCGAGGTCTGGAGGTAAGTATGGGGTGGGGTGTGTGGAGAGGCAGGTGCGCAGTGGGTGGGTGCGGGTTGTGGGAGGGGGCCAGGAGACTACGTGGGACGTTTTTCTTTACAGGTTAAAACAAAAAAAGACGATGCAGGGCGTTTGCCACGCTGGGGTGGGCTCCCAGCGTGGCACAAGATGGTTGGGGTGTTCAGCTGATGGGGATTGGGCACCCCATCCGCCTAACATCGATTGCCACGCTGGGGTGGGCTCCCAGCGTGGCACTTAGTACTGGGGGTGAGGACAGTGGAGCCAGCGAGTTGGGCACCCCGTCGGCTATATCATTAGTTGCCACGCTGGGGTGGGCACCCAGCGTGGCATTTCTGAAACTTTGGAGGGAGGCGGGGGCGCAGCAGAGCCGGCGGGATTGGGCACCCCTGCGGCTATACAGTGTATGGGTGTGTGCGGGGGGGCGCGCACGCCTGTGTGGGCACGTGTGGGGGGGGAGCTGCGCATGAGCAGGCGATATCTTATTGCTGCTCACTGAAGCATAGCTCCCCCTTTGGACTGTATGCCACTGGATTTTGGAGCTTGTCATAGACAGCTCCAGCACGCATTGCCTTACAGGGGCCGCGCCTGCCAACACACTGACTGAATTGGAGGAGGAGGTGACACACCTCCGAAATCTCCGATGATGGCATTATGTTTCTTGCACATGCGTGCAAGCAAACATAAAAATGGAGCAGAGCTTAATTATCCATTTTTCTGCTGACATAAATTCCATTTACCACTCTGTCACAAGGTCCATTTCTGGGTCTTAAGCAACCCAGGCAAGTATTACATTTGTTCACCAATGTCATACAATTTTGGATGACAAATTTTGTAGAGTTGTGTTAGCTGATTAGCTGCTATTCTTAAACGGACACTGAGCTCATGAACTGATGATATCTACTCCACTACTTCCCCCTGCAGGGCTGATATTACCCTGTACTCACTCCCTCCCTGACATATCCTCTCACTATCTCTTGCTCCTCTGCCCTTCTCTCACTTTCCCTTTCTACTCTATCCCTCCATACTCCTCACCTAATCCTCCCTCCCTTCTACAGACCCTTCTCTCACTGTGTTGTGACAGCACTGTCCACAGACCCTCTCTGACCAACCTCTGCTTCTGCATCCTATCCTCAATCACTTGCTTATTACCAAACTTCTGATACTCCGCCTCATCCTGGAACATTATTTGATCATTTAAAGTTAGTACCCTTAGCTTCTGTATGTATTCTGAATTCTTTGGCTTGGATTGACGTGAACATATTTACGAATTGTCCTCACGCATACTGTACCTCAACTTTGTTGACTCTCTGACATATTTATTCTTTCTGTATATTTCCTTCACTGTATTGTTCACTGTATTTGCCACTGTATTTTTTTATTCTCCTTGTATTTTATACTGCATGTACCATGTTCATTTGTCCACCTAGAATTACCTTGTAAATGAGCTTGCTCAACGGTGTTCTCTCCTGGTAAAAGAAAGATAGATTGATTGATTTCTCAAAGACATTGGGATCAATTCACATAGCCCTGGAACTGACCCAAGGTGCCTGCACCAAACATAAATGGCGCAAGTGGTACCTTACATCAAAAACTGCCCCCGAGCTATTCACAAAGGCAGCCTGCATCAACCACAGACTGCCTGTCCTAAACAGGACTTGCACCACCTGTGTACCCAAAAATGGGCTGTGACCTGGCACTAGGGGGCATGTGGCAGATTCAAGCTGCCCCAACCCTGAAAATAGAATTCTATAAACTGTTCCAGAGGAAAATTATCTAAGTACCCTTAGCCACAGCTAGTCTAAGGATACTTGGAACAATGTCTACTGGAGGAGTTCAGCATATTGTGACAACAATGTTCCACATTCCCCCCCAACACACACACACAGTGATAGATATGAATTGAAGTGCACGGCTGTAAGTAAAAAGGTAAATAATAATCATAATACAAACCCCCCCCGGTGGTCTAGCATTCCCTCCCCCATCATGATATGCCCATTATTGTGCATTTTAAACATTCATTTACCCTGGTGCCCCCTTGCTCCAATATGACTGATGTTGTGCAGTTTAAAAATTACATTTACCCTGGTGGTCTAGCATTTCCTCCCCACACCCAGATACGCCCATTATTGTGCATTTTAAAAATTCATTTATCATGGTGCCTTCCCCCACCTTGATATGCCTACTGTTGTGCATTTTAAAAAGTCATATACCCTGGTGCCTCCCCCTGCCCTGATATGGTGGTCTAGAGGTCCCGCCCCTCCCATCCTGGCAAGTACTGCCCACCACTCCTCCCCCCCGCAAACCTGAATCCTGAGCCAGGACTGGCACAGCCCTCCTCACACCACATTGGCCAGCCCTGACCGAACTGGCACTGAGACTCTAATACAATACAGTACGCATTTATTGATCAGTTCAGTTGGGTCCGGCTGAGGTGGTGTGAGGAGTGTTGTGCCGGTCCTGACTCGGGGTTCGGGATGGGGGAAGCAGGGTGGTGGGAAATACTTGTCAGGTTGGGGGACTGGGACTGCTAGACTACCAGGGTAAGTGATATGTTAAATTGCACAACAAGGAGCTTATCAGGGTGGGGGGGAATGCTAGACCATCAAGGTAATTGTACATTTGAAACTGCACAACAATGGGCATATCAGGGTGGGGAGAGGCACCAGGGCACATGACTTTTTAAAATGTACAACAGCGGGCATATCAGGGTGAGGAGAGGCACCAGGGTAAATAAATTTTTTAAATGCACAATAACAGGCATATTGGGGCAGGGGAGAGAATGCTAGACCATCAGGGCCTCTTTACACCCCTGGGCGGTCCGGTATTGCCCAATACTGCCCACTCTGTCGGGTATTATTGCTTGCATAATTTGGCAACATGTCACATACAAATTATACTACTTATGCACCGCTACATGGTACAACTAAGAATCGCTGTAAGAATTGATTAAATTTGTTTGAGGGCAAATAGATTGGCCAGTTGATGTACAATTTGTAGATAGCTTGCTACACTCATGTATGTCATCAGTCACAGTAGTCATTGTGAACCCCAAGGGAATCGGGGCCAAAACAGCTGTTGTAGGGAAAAAGGCAAGTAGTCCATCTGCAGGCAGGGTTCAGGGCCTATTTCCATCAACACCACTTGTGCCAAACTGCCACAGCAGGCCGCTTGATCATACATCTGCCCACCTGCCTGGTCTATCACCATCATCCGCCCCATCTCAAAGAAAATCTTTTTCGAAGGGGTAGTACCAGAGTGCAACAAGTGTTTTGTGTTGTGTGATAATTCGATTGTGAGTGACACTGTCTGACTTCAATTGTGGCATACTGGCAGTGGCATAATAGTCATGGCAGACTTGGTTATAATTATAACGGTGCCTCAGTGGCAGCGGCAAGTCAAGGTTCAGCTGTGGGAAAGAGTGTTTAAATTTTGTTGGGGTAAGCAGGTGTGTGCTGGTGGAATTGATTGTATGTGATGTGAGGTGGATCTGTGGCTGCAATGTTAAGATAGGATTCAGGCTGTTGTGGGGAAATGAGAAAAGATCACCAAGGCAAGGAAGCACAGTAGATCTGCAGGGTGCGTGTGTATGAGTGTAGGGGGAGCTATGTGAGGGTTGGATTTTATTATAGAAATTTAAAGGGGTAGTTGTGGCTCTTGCATAGTCAGGAGGAGAATACAGGCTAGATGTGGGAAAGATTGCCAAGTGCAGAAGATGCAGCGGGGGGGGTGGCAGTGGGGTAAGGGTGGGATGTAAAGGGCTGGCATTGTCAGGATATACAGCTGTATGAGAAAGATCCCCAAGGGCACTTACTGTAGATGGAGGGTGTGTGGGTGCTGGAGGGTGAATGTGGGTGTTATGGAAATGAAAAAGGTCAGGGACAGCAATGGCTGGCAAAGCCAGGATTCAGCTGTGGGGGAAAAAGATTGCGGAAGGCAGCACTAGATGCGGGGTGTGTGTTTTAGTGTTTTTTTTATTTATTAGAGCTTTTATTTATGGAAATGTAAAGGGATTGTTGTGGCTGGCAATATCAGATGGGTACTGTGTTATAAATTAACATGTTAATTGTCTTTAGAATCTGTTTTATTTCTTTTGTACACTTCTTGGGGTTTCATGAGCACATACTGTAGCTATGTTCAGTGACTAAATGCAAAACATGTTATCAAAAGTAATATAAAGTAATATGAAAAGTAATACGTATTACAGTTATGGTTACTAATTACTTTTCATATAAAGTAATAAGTAACTGATTACATTTATTTGAAAGTAACTAGTAACTTGCAACTGATTACTTTTTAAAAGTAACTTACCCAACACTGCCTCCAGGTCCACCATATTATTTCCTAAACTCCTGGAGTTTGCTGACAATCCCTTCCATCAGTGTTCCCCTGTGGTTCCCCTTGCATCAGTCACCATCTTGCCCAGCCATGTAGTGCTATCCTGGGGGGTGGGGCTGGTAGCCCCCCCCCAAGCTTTCCTCCTTGTGGAGCAGATTTGTCCCCACCCTCCCAACCTAGTTTAAATTGAAGCTATGTAGCCTCCTAGCTTGCATTTCAGTATTGCTAACCTCTCCTTATTCAGGTGCAGTATGTCCAGTGCAAATAGGCTCTCGTCCACCCATGTAGATCCCCAGTCCCCTACCAAGCCATACCCCATTTGCTCACCCCACCTACCATCCAGTCACTGAACACTAGTCCTCGACTTCCTATCAGTGCATTCCCTCGGCACTGGTAACAACTCTGAGAACACCACTGATTTAAACCCCAGACTGCTACAGTATCTAGCTAGTGCTTTGAATTTAGCCTGTACCTCCATCAGGCTACTTCGTGCCAGGTCATTCGTTCCCAGGTGGAACAGCAGGTACGTTTTCTCATCCTGCTGCCTCCCTCTTGAGGGGATATAATGAATGACCTTTGCTGCTGTCATGCCCGGCAGACACTCCATCCACCATGTGCTGTTTTTGTCTCCCCTTTCCCCCCACCTAATTTTATAGAGTCCCCAACCAGTAGGAGCCTGCTCTCCATCTCCATCTAATCGCATCTTCCTACCATCCTTCCCCCAACCCCTTCATCCTATTTCCCACCTTATTATCAATACCCCTTTGGCCAGTTTTGCTTCCTGAAGCACTATCCTCACTCTGTGCTTTCCCAGCTTCTTTGCTCTGCACCTTCCATTTGGATTGGATTTAAAAATAAATCCCAGTCCAGTCAAGGAGCTAGCTTGTGGCATATGCTTCTTGGGTTTCTCTGCTACAGTGGCATCCTTCAGCTTCACTAACATCAGCCAAGAGGAGGTGTATGAATTATTGAATGAACTCGACACCACTTAAGGTGCCTGCTTTGATGGCATCAAGCATTGACTCTTAAAGCTTACAGCAGTATACATGTCTTATCCTGTCAGTACCCTATTGAACCTTCCCATATGCAGATGGCAAATCCTGGCTTCCCAGGAAGTAGCCATTGTCACTTCTTTCCTAAAGTCAGGACTGGCATCAAACCCAAATAATTACCACCCAATTTATGTTCTCCATCCTCAGCAAACTCCTAGGAATACATGGTTCAAAAACAGCTTATGAGTCATATCTTCAAACATAATTGTCTGAGGCACAATCTGGTTACTGGCCAAATGCCTCTATAGTCACTCTCCTCTTAAAAGTAATGAAAGACCTGTCTTGGGCCATAAATGAGAGCTACCACATGGGTGGCATCTCTATTGGCTTCATCAAGGTGATCAACATTATGGACCATAATCTCTTACTTCTTAAGCTGTAACAGTTTGGACTCTCACAAAACACACTGGTCTGGTTCAAAGCCAGGCTAAAGGAGACATGGTAACTAGTTAAAATAAATCTCAGCTAAAAAATATGAACCTCGATGTACCCAAAGGATCCATCCTGGGACCTCTGCTGTTCAGTATACGTGTAAATGATCTAACATCCATCTGCAATAGTCTCAATATTACAACCCACCTTTATGTAGAAGATACCATGATCTACTCCAAATCCAACTGGCATATTCTGGGCTCCCCTTAGAAACTTGACTGGACTCTCAGCCAAACTTTACTAAGCATATCATTAGAACTGGAAGGGACTCACATCAAAAGCTTAAGGATCTATATGGGATACATAAGTGCCTAACCCCATACTCTAGGTGCTTTAGTCTATCACAGTCCCTCCTACATTCTCTGGAATATGGCAGTGAGTTTCACAAATCAGTACCTGCCACTTCACTGCACAAAGTAATTGAGGCATACAACAATATTTGCAGGATTGCACTGGGTTGTGATAAAAGGACCCATCACTGCTTGATGCACAGTGATCTCAAACTTTTACCTCCAGACCATGGGAACAACCACTGGAGGGTGTGACAGGGATAAGTTCGCCATAACATTTTAGGCTAAGTATAATGGCCAATGACACTAGCATTGGCATGAAAGGCTGAGGAGATCCTTGCCCCCTCCCCAATGTTTTAGCTCTGGTTGCACTCATGCTCCATGCAACAGGAGAGAACTTAAATAGGCTACCTTGATACACAAGTGTGTGCTTGGACAGTACCCTACCAACCTATACAGGCTGCTAACCAAGCCCACTCAAACATGTACACCCTCTTCTCAGGCTAAAGATCTCCTTCACATAGCCCCCACTCACAAGTCAATTGGCACAAATGCCTTTTCTTTTGTGTCTTCGTCTACTTGGAAGTTGGAACTCCCCCTCCAGTGATGTGTAGACCTGTGCTACTATTGAAGGTTTCAAACAAGACTTGTATGCCCATCTTCTTGACTCCTGCCACTGCCTGAACCCCTAGTACTGTTCATTGCCAGTTGTTCGACAACTCCCACAAAACTGCTGTTTTATATATCCCCTTATGTTTATCATCTACAAATTATTGCATACTTGTTAGTGTATATGCCTTGCTCACATTATTAGTCTTGAAATGTTGACAGTACCTTCTGCTTTAACAGTCCCACGGAACCCATATGCAAAATAGGCACTGTGCTTAAATGTGGATTACCTGGTGCGTCAAATTCTAATAAATGACTACATAAAGAAATAAATAGCTCCTCCTGCCTTTCCTTTCCTCAACATAAATCAAAATTCCCTGTTTCTGACATCACAATCTGCTGCTCTGGAAATGCTGATGATTTAAAAACCAGAGGATTATGACAGCAGAGGTATACACGAGAGTGTTGAGATAACATCTGAAGTGCAAAGAACTAAGCCTGATTCACAGTCTTTGTGACAACTGTACATCAGTCAGTACTTTGTAACCCCTGGATATATATGTTCTTTGCTACGAAGAAATGAAACACTGGACCACAAAAGACAAAAACACTTGGGGGGGTGCCTTTTGTGCAGCATGGAATCATGACAGATGTGGTCATACGTGCATACCAGAGTGTTAGTGACTAACATCTGGACCAACAAGGTACATAGCACCTCAGTCATGGGAGGGACTCCTGCAGAGGCAGTGTTAGGCATAAGTGAACCAAGCGGTCTCCTGTGATGCCAGCACAGAAGGGGCACAAGAAAATAGCAAGCATAAGCATGATCAGCTGGAAATCAAAAAAGTGTCAATATACTGTTTCACAGTGCTGGTTTTAGACCTAATGGTGCTCCAAGCAAGAATTCTTGCAGTGCCCCATTCACCACTCCTACTGCTCCTTCGCCACCCTTCTATTCCACCTCACATACAAAAAGTGGTAAACATTCTGGGGTCCATTTTCAAAAGAGATGCGGAGCACATCCCTAGATGCACCCACTTAGCTCTGACTTGCAAGGGTTGTCGGGGGGGGCAATATTCAGAAGCCCCTGATGCACCCCGCACACCCGACTGTGCCTCTGTGCTGTATATTGTGATGCAGGAAAGCAAATAAGGGGTTTCTCATGCATGTTCTGCACATCCCAATATTCAACCCCCCAAGCGTAACTATGGCTGGCTGCGCCGGTGCATAGTTATGCTTTCCAGACCCTACTTTAACTATGCTCCAGTTGGGTTGGGAGGTGCAGGGGGTGGATCACTGACTGACGGGTGAGGGTTGCCACTGGACTACCGGAGATAGGGTCACTGTAAATTGTGACTGGATTAGGCCGAGGAAGGGGGGAGGGAACACTAGACTACCAGAGAAACGGGGATGGGAGCATTTCAGTTTTATATTTACATGGCTTGGGGCTAGGGAAGGGGAAACCACTAGGCTACCAGGGAAATGGGAAAGAGTGGGGAGTCGTGATATATTTTATGTTTCTGACTCACACTCCTGCCACACAGAATTGGTATAACTCAGATACAATGGATGCACATCATATTCCAGCTAGCTTTGATTGACTAATCCCATTGGATTGCTGTAAAGGGCACATTGATCCATTACCTACTGCATTACACAGACTATGGCTGAAGACACTGACATTTGTACTGGAAGTGCCTTGGCTATTCATGTGTTGTATGCACAAATTCATCCCTCCTATACTTCCTCACAACTATATAGAAGGTTTCCCTGAGTCCCATTGTCTTGAATGATGAACCCCTATCTTAGCTGTACATTGCAGTTTTGTACAAACATGTTATTTCATATGTACATCTATTGTCTGGGGGGGAGTCACACTCACTAGATGAAACAGGGCTGGGGAAGGGGGGCACTACACTATGGAAAATGTGGATATGGTGCGGTTTCTTTTGTTTTCCCAGGGATCATGGCTGGGGAGGGTCTAGCCAGGCACAGTCCACAGGGTGCAGCTATGTAAATGAGCCCATAATGGCCATACATGAGGCCCCTTTGCCTCACACGTGCCCAATGTGCTTATTTGCATGTTTCAGCTGAATATCACCCATGGGGGACTCAGTAGATCCAGGTCTACACCACGCATTCCCCTATAGGCAGTATTCAGCCCCGCACCCGGGATGCACTGCACCACATATGTGCCACCTGCTATGTGCCGCGCATCCAGGGCCTGATATTCAAACATAATGTGGGGTCTGTTCTGATCATGCATTCTGTTTGAATATTGCATCAGAGCCAGATGATGCATCTTTTCTGCACACCACACTGTTATGAGCATGCATCCGTCTGTCTCTGAATATGTCTCCCTTCATGAATACAAGGGTTACAGCAACAAACTGAGTTTATTTATTAACACTTTTTGCATTTCGGGCTGATCTCTGATTATACCTTCTAGTTAAGTGAGCCCTTGCTGTGCTGCTCCCCCAAGTGACCATTTAGTTCATTGGTGCCTAACACCGCCACTGTCAATATAAAAAAACAGCATTGTTATTGTGACCCTTATATACAGTACAAAGACATTTTACCACTTTTTTATGGGGTTTGGGGCAGTAGAGAAGAAAGGGGACAGTGGGAGTGGTTAAGGGGCGCAACAAGTATTTCTGTTTGAGGCACTACTATAGCTGAAACAGGTCCTGCTTCTAGGTTTATAAATCGTATCTGCAGGAGGTGGGGCAACAGTGTAGGTGCAAAGTGCTGCTTGTGGCTGCACTGCCTTCTTAATGTAGACCCAGTGTTTTCATGTAAATGTCCTCAGTAATAAAGAATGAGAAAGATACTGTATTTTTGAGAACACATTTGTTGTAAGAGCTAAATTGTTTGTAATTGTTGCATTAACAAGTTTTCCAGAGACTGGAGAATCTCTTTAATTCCAGAGTTTTTTGTAACTATTGAAATCATGAGACATAATCTATAAAAATACAATGCTCGCTCTCCTAATATTTGTTTTACCTTGAATTGTGTGCATTAAATCTTATTATTAATATATTGTTATTGTACTGCTGTTGTTTGTTACCTGCCTGTTGCTTGCACTTACTTTTTTTTTCCATAAGTAATTTTGTCACTTTTCTCCCTAGTCCCATTCCCACGCATCCATGATGTGACACATACATATGGAGGCATGCACACACATGCCCTATGGGACACCCCACCCTACAGATCGATTCGTTACTGCCTGCGCCTGTCACCGGACCGCCATCCGGTGACAGCAGGTCTACGGGTGGGCAACCCTCTCTTCCCGAGAGAGGAGAGCCACTGTTCAATCCTGCTCCCACCCTCACCACCATACTGGCACACCAGTGACCCAAGGATGTTCCAGAACCCAGGTCACTGGTGTAGTGTAAGGTATGGTGTCCAGTGCCTCAGCCCTCAGCGCCACCAGGCCAGCCCTGCACTTTCTACTGTATGTATGAATTCTGCCCAGATTGTCATTATGTAGGCCACATGTTTCATGTTTTGTACATATTGTCTCTTGATTTTATATCATCTGTATTTTGTACATTTTTACGGCTGCAGTGGGCATAGTCCTACAGACATTTTGCTTTGAGAAAAGGACTCCCTGCATAAATTACCTTCCAAACAACATGACAGAGTGTTAAAAATAGTGTCCTCCACTGAAGCCTCATTATTACTATGCTGCCTGTGTGTGTATGGGAGCTTGAGAGCATTATTTTTCCTCTGGCTTAAGAAGTTAATTGAGCCCTCCCCAGTACTGCCTTTTTTTTGCTAGTTGAAACCTACTTCAACAATTTAACCCTCCCCAGTACTGTCCTTTTTTGCAAGTTGAAACCTCCTCCAAAGTGTTTTATGGGTCTTTTCTTTGTTTGTTACGTTTCAGTGCTTAATTGAGTACCTTTTGCAAACTGAGAAACTTCTGCTTTGCTGGCATCCCTTCCCCCACTCATCCAGAGGTGTGAATTCCTTTGTTAGCCACTTGATGACCACAGCTGCAAAATGATTACATTTGTCTTGTCTACAAGCAGTCTTCTATGCAAGACACAAACAACTGAATACACACACACACACACACACACACACACACACACACACACACACAATACCCTAAGTAGAACACAGCTGGATAAGGCACCAATATTTAGGACACTTATTACACTGACCCAGAGACTAGCAGTGTGACTCCTGGTTGTTGTGTTCTCCCTGCTGTGGCTGAGCTGTAATAAAGACCCTGTAACAAGACACTGGCGTCCTGCAGGGGCTATTAGACATCAGAGCAAAGGGCACTCTGGGACTCTCTGGGGCAAGATGCAATAAAAGAAACCTGAATGGCAGCCCCTAGGGGCCATAAAACAGCCAGGGAAAGTTTGAAAAAACTCCTCTCACCGCATGAGCAGAAAACAAAACACTGTGATGAAGTAAGAACACAAAAAAGGTAATAGTACATATATTTTCCTGATTTTAACATTCAGTTTTCCTTTAATAATCCACAACTAGGTGTGGGTTGGGCTGGGATTTACCCACACCTGGCAAGTGACCAACAATGCCAGGTGTGCATAAGTCCCAGTGCACTCCACACTGTGCAGTGGATTACTGTGATTGTGCAACTGGTAGGAAGTAAAGAATTAAAAAAAGTTTATTAAAATACTCAATTTCTAGAGTGGAGCATAGGTGCAAAGGGGATGAGGTATTGGGCTTACCTTTAGATGTCAACTGTCCAGTAATATCCCTGTCTAAATCAGTCTTATCTTAAATCAAGGCAGTAGCAATTTCATGGAATCATGAGACTGAAACTGATTCCGCAACTGATAAAGCTCTGCTAGCGATTGTGTGACACAGGTTTATTACTTAGAAATCCTCAATGAAGCACTAAATATAGAGAATACTGGATGGGCAACTATGCACAACCAGTGTCTTCTGCCACAGAGGGGTTCTGATTCCCTCTGATCAGGACAGCGAAGCTCGAGAGGTCCATGGAAATCAAACCCTGAGGTGACAGAACACATTGGTTATGCATAAAGATGCTCATCCTATATTTTTTATAGTGTATAGTAGTATTATGTGAAATGTGTCAACTGTGTTTTTTTCTCTCTTTCATAATGAAACTGACTTGTGAAGTCTGTAGAGGTTCCACCACCCTTTCTGTGAAGAAATACTTCCTTGCGGTACCCCTTAGTTTACCCCTTCCAACCTTTATGTCATGCCCCTTCATTCCTGGACATCTCCTTTTCTGAAAGATGCTACTCTCCAGCACCCTATTTATGCCTTTTAGATATCTGAAGGTTTCTATCATATCACCCCTGTCTCATCTCTTCTCCAGGGTATATATATATTGAGGTCTCCCAGTCTCTCCTCATATGACTTTTAGTGCAGGTCCTGCACCACCTTTGTAGCCTTTCTTTACTGCCTCTACTCTGTCTACATCCTTATGGAATTGAGGCCTCCAGAACTGGATATTGTATTCAAAATGAGGCCTCACCAGTGATCTGCACAGTGGCATCACCACCTCCTTCCTTCTGCTGGTGATACCTCTCCCTATGCACCCCAGGACCCCACTGGCTCTCCCCATAGCCTTGGTATGTTGTTTAGCCACCTTTAGGTCATCCAGTATGATTATCCCCAACTCCCTTCCCTGTTTGGTGACCATCATTCACCCCCCACCCCGTAATCCTTCCCTGGGTTTCTGCAACCCAAATGCATGATTTTGCACTTTTTTGCAATAAATCTCAGCTGCCAAACTTTGGACCATTCCTCTAGTTTACCTAGGTCCATCTTCATTTTTTTCACCCTTCCCAGAGTGTCCACCCTGTTGCAGATCTTAGTGTCATTCACAAAGAGGCACACTTTCCCCTCCAGCCCCTCTGCAATTTCACTTGTGAAGACATTAAACAGGACTGGGCCCAGGACTGATTCCTGTGGCACCCTGCTGGTCACACTCCTTTCCTTACATTGAGCACCATTTACCATGACTCTCTATCTTCTATCATTCAGCCGGTTCCTAACCTAGTTTATCACCTTGTGACCCACTCTCAGGCTGCCCAGCTTGTTCACAAGTCATATGTGGAACGGTATCGTAGGCCTTACTAAATGCAATTCATGTTTATGTTTAAGCCCATGAAACACCCTTATCTAGTTAATGCATTTGCAGTCATAGTGGCTCCGACAGAATTTGTTCTTCTCTGTAATTATTACATTGTTGCTGTCTTAATTGACTGTTTTCTCCCCCTTGTAACCCCTTCCCTGGATCATGGCTGGAAAAGAGCTTCATCTCAGTGTGTTTTACCTATTTACTATTTTAAAAACAATAAATAACTTAAATAAATAAATTGTTATATGTTAGATGTGACAATATCTTGCCATCGGCCCTCCTCAGATTCTATGCCCAGGTAGTAACCCTGTCTAAATATTCTGAAAAGAAAAATAAATGTTATTCCTCTGGTTCTAATTTTTCCTTTTCCCTTGGGTTCAGAATGTTTGAAAGGACTGATGCCCTAGACTCCCACTTCAGAGGCCAGCATACTTCAGAAGGAGGTGAAGACAGATATAGGCGGCAGTACAAGGTTGACCACCATTAGAAAGAACATTAACACATTAAGCCTCTGAAGCAAAGGCATCTGCCCTCCCCCACCACACACACACTGTACACCCCCCTCTTTCTCTCTCTCTTGTTCTCCCCACACACACCATGTCTTTCAGTTTTAATATGCAGTATTGCAGCAGCTCTCACTTTCCCTATGACCTGTCACTCTACTCACAGCAGGCTCTGCGCCTGCAGGGAGTTACATTTATTTTTCTCTGCCTTACAGATTAAGCACTTCCCCTTGCCCCAGTGGTCTTGTCATCATTCCCAATTGATCACTAACATGCTGTTTACTTTTCACATTATTGCAAAGGGTCAACTGCAGGAGTTTGGTCCAGCCCTTGTGGTGCAATGGGCCTCAACCACCTCCCTCCCCCAACTGCTCATAGAGAAAGCACTTCATAACTCATGCCCCTTAATAAGAACTTTCAAGAGAGCCAACAAACAAAACTTCCATTCAAGGACAACCTGCCATATGGGCTCTCGCTTTTACTTTTACATGTGGAGGAAAGAAAATGTTAGAAGTCTGAGGTTTTGTCATCTGAAAAAAAACTCGCATATTGCATCCAAAAGCTATGCATTTCTTACAAATCAAATGAAAATCATGTAAAACCAAGCGGTCCCTGAATTATGTGTTTTAAGCAGTGTCCCTGGTAAAACTGACTTTTTTGATGCAGTGTTGGTTATAAATTTGTAGTAATTGTCCCTGACCTCTATTAATCTATTTCCAACATTCTCAGTGCACTTTACTATGGACTGCAAATCCAATGTGGTATTACAATTTGTGTTTTATAAGTAACACCAATGCTACATTAATTGTCCAGAACCTTCAAGAAATTCAAAAAAGGCTGTCATAAACAAACAAAAAAAAACACAAAGAACAAAGATAGTGAGAGGTAAAAATTGACACGAAAAGGTAAAATGAAGGGAAAGGGGATAAATAAATACAAAAAAGCAAAATATTGGCAAAGAGGTCCTATGTGGCTTAGATCAATAAATTAGTCTATTTTAAGATGAACTATTTCAGGTAAATAGTGGAATTTCAATAAATACAATGTGGAGAGCAAGTGTTCAGGACTTTACTAAGAAACCAACAAAAAGTCGAAAATCAGGAGACTAAAAAAACTGAAAAACAAACATGATTAATAATGGGGGGAGAGGGAATGGAAAAAAAGGAAGATAAAAAAAAAGGACAAACCAGATACAGATAACAAGTAAGAAAGAGCTCCAGCTCACAATGGTTCTACAATCCAGATAAATTCCTAGAAATGTTTTATTTCTTAAACTCTTACTGCTGAACTCATTTGTGAGTGGCCAGAAAGAGACAGGCATTCCTATCAAACAAGGAAAAGAAAAAAATGTCATTTTAGATTTGATTGCATCGCTAAATTTATTTAATTATTTTTGTTGAAGCTATGAAAAATGTCTATAAATACAAAGGAGATTTTTTTTTCATTTATGGCTATGTCATAGACAAGGAATTAAATCAATTGTATCTTTGCTACCTTTTGGAGAGATCTCAGCTAGAAAATCTAATAGGTCTCTCTCTGAAGCAGAATCCAAACTGTATCTCCACTTCTTTCTCTTAGGGTTACAAATTATATAACCACAAAACATTGATCACTAGGGTTGCCCTGATGGTATCCAGCAAAGTGTGCAGCCAGGGGACTACCAGGTTGACAATGAATGGTACTGTATCTCTGCCATTCTCCTGGATGTGCACTTTGAGTTTCCTAATGGTACACCCCACATAGTAATTGCCATGTGTGCAACAGATTATGCACGGCACAAAACTTATTTATGAAATATTTGATTAGCTATTGGTGTTCAAAAACTGAATAGGGGATGACAACCTTGTTAAGCACAAAATACTGCCAAACACTCTATGTGTGACTTTGTAAAATCCTAGTGGGCATTGTGAAATCCAGTTTCTAGGGGTTTCTGTCCGTGTCTAAAAAATGTTTCTGGTAGAAGGTCCGTAAGAGTTTTACCCTTTTCAAAAGTTATGCTGGACTACAAACCAATTGTTTACCCAGTTTTACATCTGTGTATGGACTGGACTGTTGTTTCTTAATTACATTATCAGTTTGATACAATGCACTGTTTAAGTTGGTTACAAAGGTCACAGGTTGTAAGGAATCATTTCTCTTTTTATGTGCCTGCAATTCTGTCTTGTTTAGAAACCTGGCTTTCTGCAAAGTAATTTGTACATTCTTTGCACTGTATCATCTTTCCAAGAAATTCTAAGTCATGATAGAAGCTTCCTTTCAGATTCTCAAACATCTGTACAATTACGCTGTATTCATAAGAACTGTTTATAGGAAACTGACTCAACCAGTTTGCTAGGGTGAGCACTGCTTGCATGAAGATAAGCCTTTGCAGCAGTTGGTTTAGTGTAGCATTTTGTTTGTACCTTTGATCCTCTTTTCTCTACAAGAATAAAGTTCATGAAATGGATTTCTGTACTATTATATTGGTATGTAAAAACTGCCCTCGTGGCGCTGAGGGTTGAGGCACTGGACACCACACCTCATGCCACACCAACGACTCGAGTTTGGGAATGAGCTTGGGTGCCAGGCATCAACAGGGGAGGGAGAGGATAGAGCATCCAATAGATTGCTCTCCTCTCCCTGGAAAGGGATCCAGGGTTCCCCGGTGCAGTAGAGAATGCCAGTGGAGACCGGAGATACTACCTGTGCCTGGGGTGCGGTGGACACTAACAGCTCCTCCGTGTCAGCGTCATTGCATGTCCACACTCCTGGGGGGAAACAGCCACTTACATAGACAAATCCTGGCCTTGGGGATAGGCAAAGATGTCTCCTGCGTCCCAGCCACACTCCCGTCATCGGGCTCGCTATCCAGGGACCCTCCCGACTCCTGCCTGGCACATTGGATTATAGATAGAGTGCCAGAGCGTAAGACATCCCAACCTTGGAGGGCTCAGAGCTGGGGGATCCACTGGGCTGGGTTGGCCTGATAATGGCAAGCTTCAGACAGGGAGGTAGAGCTGTGGGCATAGGGGGTAGCTGGAGAGAGTTCCTTGGGAGTCTGGTGCATAAAGAAAATCTAAAAAAAAATATATTGGTATGTGTAGTTAAGATTTAGATCATTGTTGTTCAAAGTCAATGTATTTATATACTGTACTAACTTTTATAGCATTTATATTTGTTAATAGATCATGTATTGTTCTTGTAGAATGTACATACTCTATGTAATACCCTTTTTCTTTGCTTAGTTTGGGTCACCATTGCAATTTAGCATTTTTCAATGGTTATTCCCAAATAAACAAACACAAACAAAAATGCCACAAATTGTCTTGCCTCATCCTGTGTGCCTCTCCAAATACAAAGGATATTATCTGTAAAGCAAGGCCAAGGCTGTATTTTATTTACAAATTAATTCATGTTGGCATTCTCTACATAATCCTCTTCCCATCACATAAGCAATATATTTGCAAAAGTGGGGACCACTGTGGCCCTCATGGATGTCCTATACTTTTGGACAATAACAATTGTCAAAAATAAATTAGTTGTTAGATAGAAGGAATTGTAATGTTACTGGTTAGAAATAAGTGGGGCACAAATGTTTGTCAAGAAAAACCTCAGCAGTACACAAACCATCTGTGTGTCTAATAGATGTGTTACAAAATCCTGGAACTGATGAAGCACATGTGTAACAACCCCAACTACCAGTACTGGAAGAGGCTGTTCACCTTATGTGTCTAGCCTGAGACTGGCATTCTGTAGCCTGGTCTCAGGGTGTAGTTTCATGGGAGGAGTTTAAGAATGAGAACAGACTTATCAGTCAAGACTAGGAGGAGATAGTAAGGATCAGGCTGTGAAAACAGTCTTTCAAGCCCATAGAGATCAATAAAAGATATGGATCTAATTCGTTATTGGTGTTCACCATATAATATCCAGTATATAGTCAGTGTCAGTGGCTCAGCAGGTTGCACACTCATCTCTGAGGCTGGAAGATCAGAATGCTGTGGGTTCTATCCCCACATCAGGCACTTGGGTTAAATCCCAATACTGACACTGTAGTGCAGCATGGGGGAGGGAGTACTGCACTCCTGAGGTGCCATCTTTCAGATGAGATATTAAACTGAGGTCCCATCTGCCTGTTCAGGTGGATGTTAAAGATTCCATGGCACTTCTCGAAAAAGAGTAGGGGGAGTTTTATTTGGATAATAAAACATACAAGAGAAGAAAAACAATAATGGCGTATTGCCCATACAACCAAGCAAAAAGGATACATACTGCTAAATATTAAAAATGAACAGTAACATCTCCTCACCCTCACCCTCCCACACCTTTGAAAAACAGTACTCCCATCAATGCCCACTCACTCCCCAAAGACCCAAACTAAAGGAAGAAACAAAAGGAAAAACTCAAACAGGTCACAAAAGAACAGCCACCCTCCAAACTCTCCCTGCCTCACACAACCAAAGAGCAGTGAAGGACTACAGACAACAGACCTCCTTCAAGGAGGCTCAAAATGAGCCTGCACATGTATCCACATCAAGGGGCACCCCCCCACCTTTATCAGAGTGACAGCAGGACATGTACATGGAAAGCAACTCTCCTGCCACCATTTGGAGCACGGCAGCAGGTGGCAAAAACAGGGCCTGTAAAAGATAGACACAGCATGCATGCTGGAAAAAGTATTTTGAAAGAGTAATAATAAGTTTCCCACAAGATTCCCCATATATATCAGAGGAGGGGGAGTGGCCCAGTATGACAGCCTTATGAGTCATGGACCACCAACCAGGGTACCCCCAGTTCCCTGCCATAAGGCCCCAGAATGCCCCGGCATAGGGACATTCAAACAAAAAATGTGACATAGATTCCAAAATTTGGAAACGCCCCTCTCTGGGACAAAATCGTTCCATCATGCTTTTATGCTTGGCATTGGCCTTCACACTCCATCTACCATGACTGCTAAGCCAGAGCACATCCCACATCCTGAATGGTGTGAGGGAGTCACTCAGGTTAGCATGTAACGGAGCATACCGAACCACCGTAATACCTGGGTACCCATGAGGTTTCAAAAAATATCCAGCTAAAATATCCTGATATTGTTGCTAGGGGAGTGCCAACCTAGGGAGGGAGTATGCCCCCCTCCAATCTCCGCAATTTCTCCAAAATCAGTCAAACATATAAGTCTGCTCCTCTGGACAACAGAAGAAAAAATTCAGTCTTGTCCATTGTTGCAAAATGGGATTGAGCCAAATTGCCATCTTGGATTTCTAACACCTATCCTCCCTCATCTAAAAATAAACCAAAATTACAATTAAAAAAATGACAAGTTATCTTAACCACTGGATTGAACATATTCAACCCCCCCCCCCTTAATGGGGAGGTACAATACACCCCACCTAATGGGATTTAACTTACTTTCCCATATGATCTGAAAAAATAAACTATAAAAATGAGTTTCCATTTCTCTGGGAATTATATATACCCATCCCAAATGAAGGAAAAGTGGTAGTAGAAACATCCTGACCACCGCCACCCATTTCCTCTTGGATTGTTTCCATGATTTCCAATGGGAAACCCTGGATGTGCAGTGAGTCAATTTCATATCCCAATTATAGACAGCCATATCCCCAACTTCAAAATATACCCCCAATATACGTATTGGACCTGACGTTAGAGGACTTCCCCTATTGAGCCCCCCCCTCCATCGATCAGTGTCCCAAGTGCAATTGCAGTACACTTCGGGATGTTTAAAACAGCACCTGAACTAGGACCATATGAGTGAAAAATATCCAGCATGATGCACCCTGAAGCTACATCCTGTACCAGGAGAGTAACATTGTCTGTATAAGCAATGACTTTCACATCCCTGTTGGATGAGGGAGAACAAATGCCCCTAATTTGGGGGTGTATCAATATTTTCCAAACAATGGGATCCAAACAAAATGTGTACAAGAGGGGGCTCATAGGACATCTCTGTCTGACCAAGCCTTCAAAGCAAATCGAGTTCCCAGGTTCCTGTTCACAAGGGGGATCAATGTGGCTGAATCATATATCATATATCATATGGAGCCAATCACAAAACAAATTAGGAATACCGTAGTGCCTTAGGACTGCATGCAAATAGGGGTGTGACACCCTGTTGAATGCCTTTTCCTGGTCAAGTGCCAAAAGGAAACCATCATTTCCCATCAAGTTTCCCCTTCTAAACAATCCCGTCACAAGGATCAAATTGTTGATCATGTGTCGGGCAGGGATGAACACGTCTGGACTGGAGAAATAACAAACCGAGTCATTGCACCTAGGCAAACTTTCAGTATCATCATCAAAAGTTTAAGATCTGTGTTCAAAAGGCACAATGGTATCCAGTTGCTAAGATCAGTTAAAGAACTGTTCTTAAGCAACAGGATCTGGAGAGCCTCTGACATGGAACTCGGAAGACCTTCCAACAGGATCCAATTAAAAAGCACCGTCAAAATTTCAACCATCCACTAAATGTTTTATAAAATTCAGAAGTCAAGCCATCCAAACCTGGGACTTGTTTCATGTGCAAATGGACTATTGCCCATTTAACCTGTTCTGGAGCAATATCCCCCATAAGGCAGTCAAGATGTTCCTCAGGAATACAAAGTACAGTATCTTGACATGGACAAGGAAAATATCTGTCAGACAGATACAATGGGGATGTCCAAACATGTTTTGTAAATGCTCCTGAACACCCTGAAACATGGAATCCCATTGTGTAACAACATGAACTGATGCTGTAAGGACACCTGTAACCATTTTGTGTGTCATTCTGTGGCGACAGCTGTCAAAAGGGTCAACCAACCGAGATGTCCCCCGTGTGTCCATCTGATGTTCCATTAATAAGGACTTACTCCTGTCATACTGGAGTACCTTCATGCGAATCTTAACCTGCATAATCTGTGTCAAAAAATCATCTCCCATATCATACTGTAGGGTAAGGGGACGCATGTACTGGTGTCTCAGCTCCAGGTATTCTAGATACCGAGACCTCATAGCTGCCCTGGAAAGGCAAAGACATAATAACCTTAAATGAGTTTTAGTGTCCAACCACCAACGCCCCAAATCTACATAAACACAGGCCACTGATTGTCGGGCTCGGAGGAATTCCTCTAGTGCCCTCCTCTCAAACTTTCACTGCAAAATCTCATTATTAAGTTTCCAGTATCCCCTCCCAGGGTCAAGGCAGGGAGAAACGCCAAATGCACCACCAAGGAGAAGATGATCAGAAACTTCAATCAGGACCAGTGTCATTTGACTTGGAACCAAATAGGTCGAAACAAAAAGAAAATCTATCTTAGTGTCTTATGCAGCCTGGTGAAAAGTATGTCCACCCAAGGGAAATTCCAGCCGGTACACATCCACCAAAGGGGCTCCCTGCATTACCTCTTGAAGGTCAGTGGTGTCACAATAGAGGTTTGCAGCATGTCCACCCCAATCAGAGGCAGTCATACCACAATTTAAAGTCTTCCCACACACACTATATGCCTGGAGGTGTGTAAAAAAGGGCGAATAATATGGAAAAGATCCACCCTGTCCTTTTTACCCTGGGGTGCATACACATTAATAAACCAGAGAGGCGTGTCCTGGTAGGTGACATCCAAAAGGAACACCCATCCCAGGACTACATCAACCAGTCTTGTAACCTGCCAGGCATTGCCCGAAAATAAAATTCCCACTCCCACACAGCGGTCTGTACCCACTTGACCAAAAGGATGGTCCCCAGCACCAATGTCTACCAGCCTGGTAAATATCATTGGCGTTGTGTAAAGGGGTATCCTGAAGAAAAAAGACATCATAGTCCAAATCCCTAAGAGCCATGAATAGTAAACCTCTCCTTGTCAGGAATTTAACGCTATTGGCATTCAGGGTGTCCAGATGAAACAAAATCGTCATAGGAGACATAAGAGAGAAAAGGAAAAAGAGTGATAATCACAAGGCAACAACCAAGACATGAATTGGGTACAGTCCATAATCGGATCCATCTTCAGTCAAGTCCCCTTCTTCTGTTTCTTCTGCACCTTGGCCTTGCCTGAAACCTTAGGGACTTCTTCCTCTGTGTCAGTAGTGGCAGAAGGATGTTTCAAAGCAGTCTCAGCACTATGATCCTCCTCCTCTTTCACCTCCATCAAGACTGAGTATTTATTCCCCAGTGGGTATGCAGACTCCCCATCCTTCTCTCCCAGCTGCTTATGTGAATGAAGAAACCACTTTCTGTTAACCACCTTCATATCTTGAGAAGGAGGAGGCATTGGTTCACTTGTACCAGGATAGTCCACCTGCTTTCCAGCCCCAACTGGTGGAAGCTCCACCTGCACTGAAGTATCAGGAGCTGAAACCAGAGCCACATGCTGAGACAGGAGAGGCCAAGGTGCAAGGAGTACCTCCTCCAAGAATCCGGGGGCCAGAATCTGTGTCTCAGGGACCAAAACCTCTGGTTCCACGGCATGTGCCAGTGACACAGAAAGTGCCCTGTTTCATTGCTGTTGGTGAGAACGATGAGACTGCTCCAAAATTCGATCCTGATTGTCCACTACATCTCTCTGGTTATGCATGGCCCTGGGGCATGTGCAAAAGGAATGTCCAGTATCGTCGCACAAATTACAACACAAAGCATTGGCGCATTGTGCTCCTGAGTGCCCCCTTTCCAGACACAAGTTGCAGTGCACCGTGTCACATGCATTACTAAGATATGCATCAGATCCACAGCAAAAACACATTTTAGGCTGTCCAGGGTTGAATCAGTGTGCTGTATCTCTCCTGAGATAAAAGACACTAGGCAAATGTTGAAGACCAGTGGTCGTATGGCACAATTTAATTTTGAAGTGCCAGTGCCCCATTCAGAAAAGCTTGGTGTCCAAAATGGCTCGGGTTCCCCATCACTTCACAATGTTGGGCCAACCAATAGTGCACATCTTGAACTTTAATCCCCTCATTCTTAAGCAGGACAATCAGCATCCTCACCGGAGGCTTGGTAATGGGGACTGCCTGGAAGGGAGTCCATAGGGGGTGTTCTTAAGCTTATCCTAATCAGACCAAAATTTATTCAAGTACACAGGGGATCGAAAACTCAAGTCAAAGTAACCATTCATAGGGCCATGCAGTAAAGCATACAGTTCATGAGGTGTCACAAGCAGGGAATCTTGCAACAAGGCCTTCCCCACATAGGTCCTATCTGGCTTCTCTGCCAATCCCCCTTTGTAAAATAGGTGGACAGCATTATGTTTCTGGGCAGGGCATGAAAGAGTCAATTTTTCTGAAGCATGACCAATTACTGGCCGTGGAAAGAGAGGCCACCTCCGCAAGCTGAGGATGGTCAGACTGAGCAGAAGACTGAGGAAACTCCAAGTCCACCCTGTCAGCACATGACAAATCACGTGGCTGTATATTCCTGCATGGACCACGTAGTCTGGAAGCCTTAGGAGATGTACCAAAGGATGGCATGTCTGGTATTTGGGGTGGTCCCCCAGAAGACCTAATCCCATCATCGTTTCCCTGAAGATAATCAGTGACCTCCATAGAAGGTAGCACGGGGGAAGTACACACAGTAGGCATATCTGGATGAACCTCACTGGTAACAAAACCAGTCATACAAGGGGGGTCATTCAAGGGTGGCTCACCATTATTCTCCTGAGTAACTGGTATAACACTGACCAAAGAAAACCCAGCCCCAGTGCCCATCTTCCCCACCTGAGCTAGATCCCCAAGTCCAAGTGCCACAGAATAACTGATCCCCCCTGGGGTCCAAGGGGAGCTCTGTATGAAATTGTCCTATGTGGTCCCTTGTCCAACCTGTGTCCAGCAAAGCATGGAATGGGGGCCAATGTCTAGGAGAAAAAAGTTATTTCTCCCCCATCTCTTCTCTCCAGAGGGGAGGCAGGGAATGTTTGGTTGTCCCAAAAGAGGGGGGTCCACCCTCAGTAGAAACAGGCCCCAACTGCTTTAAGCTATCCTCACAACACCAGGACCTTCCAGGCTCCAATGCCCCGCCAATGTCCTGTCCCCCCCCTTGCAACTCAGCTCCATTCTGAAGCACCTCCTTCCCCTCCTGTTCAACAGTCTTCTTTTGTCCTGAATAAAGAAATGTCGAAGACAAAGCCTTCCGTACCTACGCTGCAGCAGAGTCAGGCATGGAAGTCTGATCAGGCTGCTGAATATCCACATCAGGTAAGTGCATACGCTGCACTGTCCCGGGTAGCTCTGTCTCATGGTGTGGGAGTGTCCAGTCTGCATGCTTCCATCTGCCACCAACTCCGTAGCCCCTAGAGATCCAAGAAGGGCCAGAGAAGATCTGGAGAAGACATCCACCTCCACCAAAGCAGCAGAACCAGTCACCTCCCCTACAGTAACTTCCCGCATCAACCCTGTGAGCGGCACTCTGGAGGAGTCCAAGGCATGTCCAGAATTCTACTGAAATTACATCTCCAGTGATGAATGGTCCCCCATACAAGATTCCAATTCAGGTAATGACTGTTGTATTACTGCACCAGTTCCGTCTGTCCTAGACTCCACTTCGGATGACACCACCTCCTTCACCACTTGCACTCCACAACTGGCCATGAATCCGAGCAGCAGTTACCTCCACAGGATGAGTACGGGAAATGTTGTTATTGTGGCAATCACATAATACTAGGGACAATATAAAATAAAAAAGAAGGAAAAACTAAAGGGAAGAAAAACAAATGTAACCCCTAGATGGCGCTATCCCAGACGCTACTACCCCTGCCTGATTTGCCACTAACAGGTTGAGGGGCCTGGATCCGATGGCGGGTGCCTCCACCCAGAGGTCAGGGTTTGCAATAGTTAAACTAACTTGGTCACAGCCCTCTGGGACACTGCAACCCCCCTTTCTTCCCACTAGTGGCCCACACAATATATCAGAATTACCTTCACAGTATACACTTACCCCAGGACTGGTTCAGGACTGGGACCTCCTGTAAAATAAGATACAGTGCAACAATCACAGTACAATACTTTAACATAGACAAATACCTCAGGCAGTATAACTTTGCTGAAACAAGCAGCTCTGATTTATTAGGGGAATATAACAAGGACAGGGGGAAATCAGGTTAATTAGCTTATCACTTTACTCATCTACCTATGGCTCTGTGCACAGGCCTATCCCTACCAGTTACTGTCCCTGGGTACCCAAGCCCTAGTGGCTAGTCCAAACCGTGGCAGCTGGTAGGGGCCCTTTCACACAGAGAAAAGAAAAATTAGTTTAAACAGTCAGCAGTACAGTGATTCCATTTGGATTTAATGTGGCAATTCAACAGGGAGCGACCCTGAATTAGTACTCACGACCTCCAAACAAGATAGGGTCCTTCAACATCAGCAGGGCTACTCTTGAGCTCCACGAGACTCCTCACACATTTATATGGCAAACTGCAACAGGCAAAAGTCCTTTAATGGCAGCAGGATTCACTTGAGCTACACAAGCCTCTTCACACATTTATATGGTAAACAGTAACAGGCAAAAGTCCTTTAATGGCAGCAGGATTCACTTGAGGTACACAAGCCTCTTCACACATTTATATGGTAAACAGAAAGTACTATACCAGGCAGGCTGCTTCTCTATCCCGATCGCAATTACTGCACAATACCCGGGAGAACACACAGCAGATTCAGTTCCTGACAGACCGAGTGCAATTCAGCAGTTTCTCCAGTCTTCTACAGGGTGAGCCTGGTTTCTACTCTTCAGATATCCTTTGATTCTCTTCACAGGATGGATTCAGTCCTAACAAGCAGTTACACAAGCTGCAGACCCGGAACTCGAGGCCTTACACACGTTTCCGACTAAAACTGCACGAAAAGCATGGGGCTCCTTCCCTCTTCACTGCCAGAGCTTAACTGAAACTCCAGCAGACAAAACCGGGCACTTCCTTTGAGTTCCTCCCAGTTCTTGGCTGGATTGGCTGTCACTCACAATAGACTGCCCCTATTGGTCCAAAAAGGCGCCGAAGTCCAAACTACATCTCCCAGAGTCACTGCCCTTACAATCCTCTTGTGGCTGGCTCAGATTACGAGTCCAAGTTCTGATTCGTCCAAGGCACCATTTTAGAGCTACCTTGGCCCACACTGATTGGTCCAGTTCAGCAGTTCAAAACTAGAATGGGGAACTAGGCAAACACAGTTCTGACTGCAAAGAAAGCAGGTTAGACAAACTGTATTTTCATTATTACTCTAAATGATTTCTGGCAAACAGTTACATCTTTCAGATAGGTTCCCTTTGCACTCCTAGTGACTGCAAAAATGGAGTGAATTGGCAGCAGTTCGAGTGGTACTCGAGCAGAGAAACACACAGTCCCCCCATATAAACTAATTATGTCTGCAAGCAGACAGCTCTTAAAGACAGTACCAGAGGCTCTAAAAACTCACTGATAAATGGCTAGCGCAAACACCATTCAGGCTTGGAGCATTCAAGCAAGCTCCTGGAAGTCTTTTGGGAACCCCCATTTGCAGGGGGGTTACACCCTTCCTGGCCTGGGAAAGCTTGATGTCGCGTCAAGTAAGTACCCCCATAAGTTTCAACTGCAACCATATACATTTGCATTAGGCTCACATGTAATCATCAGTCAATACATCATTTTACCAAGAACACATTTCTGAAACATTGCAGTCGTCACTCTTTACACAGTATTACACACACATTGTACCATAACTCAAGTTATTACCTCTTGTACATGAAACCTGAAGAGAGGGGCCCTTCCTATCAGTTACCTTTTGGGCTGGATGGGGCAAGGGCACCATACTTAGGGCAACACAAGTAACTTGGAGTTAGCACTGATGCTCAGTTTGGGCAATGAGCTCGGGACACATACACTCCTTTATGGACAACATTGAGAGGCAAGTCCACAGGCCTCCCAAGGGAATCATAACTGAGGTGCACCACAGGCTTTACAGCTCGACCAGTCTTTCTAGGGGAACTGTTACAGTCTCTGCACTCTGAGCCTCATTTTCAGCATTGTCCTCACTTGTCAGGAGTCTCCATGGGGGTAGAGAGGCTAGAACTTGGGCACTTTCAGCTCCAGGAGTTACAGTTTCTGAGTCCACAACATTTGGCTCGCATGGAGCTTTTAGACACTGGCAGTGGACTGTCAGGGCACTCAAAATACTCTTCTTGTTCTGGTATATCACCAGTCTGCCCCAATCCATCATTTTCCTCCCCTGAAAGCTCAAACAGTTCAACCATGCACAATGATTCCATTTCATCTGATCTGATGCCTTGCACTTCACTTTCTGGGAGCATTGGCTCCAGGGATGAAGCTGGGGGCTTAGACAGTCCAGAAGGCCCAGCTTCATCTCCAGTATTGACTAGGGGATTGCCCTGAAACAATTGACTCAGTTCATAAGAAGGATAATATTCAAAGTCACTCTCACTTTCTTCTGATATGGACTGACAGTCATGCTCAACTGGGACTTGTGGAGGGGAACACTTTAACTCTGCTTCTGTAGGTGCAGACTTTCTTGATCTTTTCTTAGCAGCAGCTCTAGTCACTGGTCCAGAGGGGCATCTTCTGGGGGCTCAGACTCAATCAAGATTTGTCCAATGGGCAGTAAATGATTTCTATGCATTGTTTTACATCTTTTGAATTATTCTCAGGCCTTACTTTGTACACTGGCAGATCATCTAGTTTGCCCACTACAATGTGAGGGAGATGGTGCCATCTGTCAGCAATCTTGTGCTTGCCATGCAGTCCCAGATTTCTTAGCAATACCCAATCTCCTCCTGGAGTTCCTGTGCTTTCACCTTTTTATCATACCTTTCTTTGTTGGCCAGATTTATTTTGGCAGCCATGGTTTGAGCCAGTTGGTACGCATGAGTTAGCTGGGCCTTTAACTTTTGCACATACTGTAAATAGTTGTCAGCTTGAACCCCATCAGGAGACCCCAAAACACACATCTACCGGCAGTCGAGCTTCTCTTCCAAACATCAGGCGGTAGGGGGAGAACCCAGTGGCATCACTTTTGGTGCAGTTATAAGCATGTACCAGGGTGCTAATTTGTTGACTCCATCTAGGCTTGTCCTTTGGGTGCAGGGTGCCTAGCATATCTAGCAAAGTGCGGTTGAAACGTTCAGGCTGTGGGTCCCCTGGGGTGGTAAGGAGTGGTTCTGGACTGCCTCCCCACAGAAAAGCATCTCTTGATCAGATGACTCTCAAAGTCTCTCCCTTGATCAGAATGGATTCTTTGTGGAGCCCCATAGTGAACAAAAGTTTTCTACAAGTACTTTGGCCACAGTGGATGCTTTCTGGTCTTTGGTGGGGAAAGCTTGGGCATATCTCGTGAAATGGTCAGTGACCACCAGCACATTACTGATATTTCTTTGATCTGACTCCAAACTCAGAAAATCAATACAGACCAGCTCCATGGGTGCACTGGTGGTGATGTTAACAAGGGGCAGCCCTCTGGGCAAAGCTTTCCTCTGTAAGAGCTACAAGTTCGAATGTGTTGCTCCACATCAGCCCCCATCTTAGGCCAATAGAATCTGGATCTCACCAAGTCAAGTGTTCTATCTATACCGAGGTGCCCCATGTGGTTGTGCAAGGACATCAGTACTGAGTCTCAAAAGGCAGTGGGCAGCACTAGTTGTTGTTTGTCTACTTGTCCCCCTCTGTCTACTGTTTCTCTGTATAACAGTTTATTGATCAGTTTCAACTTAGGACCTTCTTTGTATAACAGTGCAGTTCTCAAATCAGTGGAGCGTAATTTGGACACATCTTTTCCTGCATAGAGGGCTTCTAAAGCTGCTTTGATCATGGGATGCAGAGATTGAGCCCGCGAATACTGTCATTGTCCAGCTGAGGCAGTGCACCAATGTCTATTGCAGAAAAGTGGCAATAAGCAACAGGTATGCAATTCTCAGAGGGTCCCAAGCAATCCACCATGCAGTCCACTGCGTCCGTGGACATTTGTTCCTCCCTGTCAAACTTCCGGCAGAGTGCCCGAATGTCAGGTTCTGCCAATCGGACCCAATCATTCTGGGGAACAGGCCTCCGGGAGAGAGCATCAGCATCTATGTGGTTCAGACCTGCTCGGTATTCGAGAGCATAGTCATATGTAGATAACTGAGAAAGCCACCTATGGCCAGTGGCATCCAACTTAGCTGAGGTCTGCACATAGGTCAAAGGATTATTGTCAGTTTTACTAGTATTTTAGCCCCATACAAGTACTCATGAATTGGTCAACAATAGCCCACTTCAAAGCTAGGAACTCTAACTTATGTACAGGATAGTTCTTTTCAGATGGGGTCAGGCTTCTACTGGCAAAGGCCACTGGTCTCAGGCCATTCTCGTGCTCTTGGTACAACACAGCCCCCAACCCTTGCAAGCTAGCATCAGTGTGCAGGACGTAAGGTTTTCTTGGATCGGCATAGGCCAGCACTGGAGCATGGGTAAGTTGATATATGATCTCATGAAAAGCAGTCTCACAATCAGAAGTCCAAGCGGGCCCCAAATACTTCACTCGGATGAAATACACTCTTTCAGTCTTGAGGGACACTGACTTTGGTATTTTTGTGGGTTGGGGATACCCTTGAGTAAGGTTAAGTAAAGGCGGATCACTCTTGAATAGTCCTTGATGAGAGCCGAAAATAACCACAGAATCCAGGAATCTTTGCAGTTCTTTTTAGATTTTTGGGCTGTGGCCAGGTGTCAAGGCCTCAACTTTACTTGGGTCGGTCTCTATTCCTCGGTGGATACTATGTGTCCACATACTTTACTGATGTTTGAAAGAACTGACACTTATCAATGGACAGTTTAAGCCAAAAGTCCTCCAGTCGGTCCAATACCTTAAATATTCTGCTCTCATGTTCCTCCAGTGAGCTGCCAAACACAATAACATCATCTAGGTATACCAGGCAATCTAGTAAGTTCATGTCCCCACTGCACGCTCCATCAATCATTGAAAAGTGGCTGGGGCACCTGAAACCCTTGAGGCATCCTCATGAATTCATAGAAGCCAAGCGGACAGATAAAGCTGTCTTCTCACGGTCCTCTGGGGCCATCGGGATCTGGTAGTACCCACTGCGGAGATCCAGCACAGAGAACCTCTTGCTCCCGTTTAGGCAGTCCAAGCATCCTGAATGTGGGGCATTGTGTACTGATCAGGATAGTCCGCCGGTTTAAGGTGCGATAATCAAGCACATCCTTACTGTCCCATTCTTTTTCCTCACTACCACATTGGGGGAAGCATAAGGGCTTCTGGATTCTTGTATTACACCAGCAGCTAACATCTCTTGCAGATGCAGTCTCACATCATCTATATCAGCAGGTGCCAGGCGTCGAGACCTCTCACGAAATGGTCTTTTGTCATGCAGCCGGATATTGTGCTCAGCTCCTTGCACGCATCCTACGTCCCATTCCTTTAAAGAAAACACCTGGTCTCTCTGGGCAAGCTTCTCACTGATCCTCACTTTCCATTCAGCTGGCAACGGGGAGTCGCCAAAATCAAACAAGTCAGGCGTTACTCTGTCATTCTTCCTCGAACTCTTGCTGCTGGGTAGCACTGCAGTGTCTGCACAATGCACATTAGCCAGGATGCAACCTCTATTTACTCGAATGTCTCTTTCAGACACATTATGAACTTGGACCATTACCCTTCTGGCATAAGCATGGGCTCTGGCGGGCAAAATACTAAGCTTGACCAGCAGTCCCTCTGGCAATTTCCATCGTCTGGTGCATCCAACATTAATATTTTATTCTTAACATCCTTTCTGATACGGACCTCTCCCTGTAAGGTACACTGGGCATTTGCGCCAGGATCAGAGACTCAGGATCCTTCTTCCATACAATTCTGACCGGTTCCTCTGGTTCTATTTTTCAGCATCTCTGTGCCTCATAGGCCTTCTTAATTAAAGCCGAACTCTTAGAGCTCTACTAGTCTTTGACCCTGTTTTCATAACACAACTGTGCCAGCCTTCGAACATATGAGCATTTGTTCCAATCAACAAAGGGACACCATCATACAGTCCAGTGGGGGACACACTAAGGCTAGGTCTCTACTTGTTCGCCACTCCAGCCACGGAGGTGGGAAAGACAGCCAAATTTGGATATACCCGAATAGGGTGAGGCCTTCTCACTTAACCCCATACATGCAGTCCTTCTAATGGTTGTAAGGGTACGTCTGACAAATGCTTCTGATACCAATCCTGTAACATAATTGTCACTTGGGAGCCACTGTCTAATACAGCTCTTGTAGACACTCCATTCACCTTTACAGTGGTCTCCATGGAGGGACCCACTATTCTGGACCAGTCTGGAGAGGCGGTAGGGGGCCTGGCAACTGACCTTGCCACAAAGGACATGAGTTAGCATTTTGGTGCCCTCACTGGGATCATTTTGTGCACCTCTTAACCACTGATTTGTTCTCCGAAGCTCTCCTTGTAGCCTATATGCAACTTTGTCAGTGTCTTTTGGGACCGCATTCCCTTTCATGTGCCCATCTTTCCCACAATTATAGCAAAACATACTTTCTGGAGTTTGAGCTGGCAGAGGTGCCACACTGGGAGCCAGGGTGGGGTATTACTAACTGGAAACCTGGGTGCCATCTCTGTCTGGGCGTGATAAGCATTTGGAGACATCTCGTCAGTTTCTCCACTTCCATGGTCAAGGAACTGAGTTTGGAGCTATTATCAGCAGGAGATACATGGTGGGTACCCCACCCCCACAGATGCAGTCGGATATAGGTCGGGGCCCGTGCTTGCAGGCATGGCCTTCGTAAAGGACTGTTTTGAATTCCGGATCTCTCTCAACAGTTCGCCCCATTGTGGCATATCTTTTCCTTGTCAGAGCACTCATTGACTGCCAACCTCTGCCCTGAACTTCATGATGGGCCACCCTCAGTCACTCGGTCGTAGCCGCAGCTATTAGTGCAGGTCCTCCCGAGGTCGCCTTTTCTCAACTCCTCGAATTTCTCTCATTAACTCATCATAGGGGAGGTGGGATTCAGTCGATTTGCCAGGCATAACTGAAGCAACAGCAGTTCTGAGAAGGGGGCAGACTTAAGGATCCTGTCCAGCCTGGTTCGGTCCAGTTCAATCGCTGGCAAACTACCCTTTCTGAGGCATTCTTGCAACAATTCTTCCAGCCAAGATACATACACAGACAACAACTCCCCTTGGTACTGTTGTGCATTTCTTACTCTCCACCATAGATCCTCATCAGAATCTGGGCTCCCATACACATTCTCCACGGCCTCAAGATAGGCCTGTGCAGTCACTTCAGGGTTACTGGCCCGTTTAGCATGGATGGTAGCCAGGGCAGGACCTCGGAGGCTCTCACTAACCCTCATTTGCTTTTTGGGTTCTGAGCATTGCCATTCTAGCACTTGGGGGGGCAACATAGTCTATCCAGGTCTCCCAGTCATCCTTCCCTTGGGGGGTGGGGAGGGTGCCAGAGAAGATCCTCAACCTTCGGTAAGAGTCGTGACTAATGGCAGGTGCAGAAATAGGAGTCTGCATTGGTTCAGCCACCATTACGGGTACTGGAGCGGGAGAGGGTGTTGGGGGAGGAACACCCCCAGGTGGCAAGAATAGTTTCTTCAAGTCCTCCACAGTTTTCCTTCCCCAAGCAACCCATTTAGCAAATTTCTCCTCAAAAGTTTCAGACAGTGGTGGGGCTCATTCCCCCGGTCTTTACTGTACTTAGTTATCACTCTCCAGGCAGTGAGGGCTCCCTCTGGGGTAATGGTCTGTGGCACTTTGGAGCTATCTATGGGATCCTTAAACTCTACTAGGGCCAGGAAAGTGTGGGTGAGCAGATTAGCATGCCGACCCACCACCACAGGGTTTGTAAACCTTCCACCATGGAAGGTACTCCTGTACAGTGTCTGTATTGATACCAGGGGATGTCCAGGATAAGCATAGCATTTTGGGGTCAATCTCCTCCAGTACACCCTCCACCAGCGGTGCACAGCCACTTCTGTCGAGGTACCCATTTTTTTTCTTAACAGTGGTTAGTAAATATGGCCACTAGAGACACACAATCCCAGCGGTGAGCCTCCAAAATGTAACCCCTAGATGGCGCTATCCAGGGACTACTACCCTGCCTGATTTGCCACTAACAGGTTGAGGGCCTGGATCCGATGGCTGTGCCTCCACCCAGAGGTCAGGGTTTGCAATAGTTAAACTAACTTGGTCACAGCCTCTGGGACACTGCAACCCCTTTCTTCCACTAGTGGCCACACAATATATCAGAATTACCTTCACAGTATACACTTACCCCAGGACTGGTTCAGGCACTGGGACCTCCTGTAAAATAAGATACAGTGCAACAATCACAGTACAATATTTTAACATAGACAAATACCTCAGGCAGTATAACTTTGCTGAAACAAGCAGCTCTGATTTATTTAGGGAATATAACAAGGACAGGGGAAATCAGGTTAATAGCTTATCACTTTACTCATCTACCTATGGCTCTGTGCACAGGCCTATCCCTACCAGTTACTGTCCTGGGTACCCAAGCCCTAGTGGCTAGTCCAAACTGTGGCAGCTGGTGGGGCCCTTTCACACAGAGAAAAGAAAAATTAGTTTAAACAGTCAGCAGTACAGTGATTCCATTTGGATTTAATGTGGCAATTCAACAGGGAGCGACCTAAATTAGTACTCACGACCTCCAAACAAGATAGGGTCCTTCAACGTCAGCAGGGCTACTCTTGAGCTCCACGAGACTCCTCACACATTTATATAGCAAACTGCAACAGGCAAAGTCCTTTAATGGCAGCAGGATTCACTTGAGCTACACAAGCCTCTTCACACATTTATGTAGTAAACAGTAACAGGCAAAAGTCCTTTAATGGCAGCAGGATTCACTTGAGGTACACAAGCCTCTTCACACATTTATATGGTAAACAGAAAGTACTATACCAGGCAGGCTGCTTCTATCCCGATCGCAATTACTGCCACAATACCGGGAGAACACACAGCAGATTCAGTTCCTGACAGACCTAGTGCAATTCAGCAGTTTCTCCAGTCTTCTACAGGGTGAGCCTGGTTTCTACTCTTCAGATATCCTTTGATTCTCTTCACAGGATGGATTCAGTCCTAACAAGCAGTTACACAAGCTGCAGACCAGAACTCAGGGCCTTACACACGTTTCCCGACTAAAACTGCACACCGAAAAAGCACAGGGCTCCTTCCCTCTTCACTGCCAGAGCTTAACTGAAACTCCAGCAGACAAAACCGGGCACTTCCTTTGAGTTCCTCCCAGTTCTTGGCTGGATTGGCTGTCACTCACAATAGACTGCCCCTATTGGTCCAAAAAGGCGCCGAAGTCCAAACTACATCTCCTAGAGTCACTGCCCTTACAATCCTCTTGTGGCTGGCTCAGATTACGAGTCAAGTTCTGATTCGTCAAGGCACCATTTTAGAGCTACCTTAGCCCACACTGATTGGTCCGGTTCAGCAGTTCAAAACTAGAATGAGAACTAGGCAAACACAGTTCTGACTGCAAAGAAAGCAGGTTAGACAAACTGTATTTTCATTATTACTCTAAATGATTTCTGGCAAACAGTTACATCTTTCAGATAGGTTCCTTTGCACTCCTAGTGACTGCAAAAATGGAGTGAATTGGCAGCAGTTCGAGTGGTACTCAAGCAGAGAAACACACAGTCCCCCCATATAAATTAATTATGTCTGCAAGCAGACAGCTCTTAAAGAGACAGTACCAGAGGCTCTAAAAACACTCACTGATAAATGGCTTAGACGCCAAACACCATTCAGGCTTGGAGCATTCAAGCAAGCTCCTGGAAGTCTTTTGGGAACCCCCATTTGCAGGGGGGTTACACAAATTAGGCAATGAGTCTCAATATCATATAGGGGCCCTCAAGAGGAACCCCATTCATCTTCACATGGTACCTCCACACACTCCTGGAAATTACATCACAGCCACTGTATTTTCTGGCCTCCTCTCAGTCCTAGTGGCATTCATCAGTTCCATTACTTTTTATGTTTTCTTCTTTTGTTCCTTTTTTTTTTGTTTCTTTTTTTTTTTTTGGATATTTTCAGTATAGTGTGTTAAGTCACCCAACTCAAACAGTGAACCCAAAGCCTTGCAACAACAAGAGCTGAGAGACATAGTGCTTCTATATTATACAGATGTTCTGCTTGACCCAGCACAATCCACACCAAGACAGGATGACTAGAGGAATTTTCCCGGTGTCCTGGCCAAATGTCCCCCATTCACTAAAAATACCACTGAAAGCTTAAAATCTGGTTCAATTTCAGTTGGCATCCATCTGTATCCCCCTCTCCCAGGATGAGGCTGAAAATAGGCAAAACATTGTCTAGTCCTCCTTCCAGATCAACAAAAAACTGGAAAAAAAAATAGTGAGATCACTGGGAAGGTTCCCCTTATGGGAAATCACCCAATGGCCCTTGGGCTTCTGGTGGATTCCATGGGAGACACCAAGGGAGATCTTTTTGAAGGCCAACTCTGGAATCTAGCTTGTACAGCATGAAATGCACCTAAAGACAGCAGGCAAGGATGTACTGAGTACAAAGCAGCAAGACAAGGTAGGGATACTAGTATTTTTCATTCAGCAGAGTGGGGAATGCATGGTTGGATGAAATTGGAATAGTAAATATACAAAAAAGGGATTTCATTGTTTGATAACATATATGCCATAATAATGTGTTGCTTTGAACTTAATTTTTTTTGTAAATGTCTTGCTTTTAGATTAATTTCTCCCCAGTAGTATTTCATGGTGGTGTGGAGTTAGGAAAGTAAATTTACATAAAAATAAACTTAGTTCTGAACAACAGTTCATGTGAGTAGGAAAAGTTTGTGCCAAGAAACGTCTAGGACAGGAAAATGTATTTTTACCTTTACTACTTACCTGTTCCAGTAGTCTACTGGCAGGGTGCCACCCTGGGATGGTGAAACTGTTGACAAATGTTTGATGCCAAAAGCACAGCAAATTGTTGAGCTGTCTGAGTAAATTTATTTATTGATAAAACATGGAACTGAGATTTTCCTAATGATGGGAGCACAGTGAGTGGGTCTGGTTTCCAACAAAAGCCTATATAATCGTGTTTACAAACAAAGTGTTTTATTTACAAGAAACATTTCCTAACGAGAAAGGTAAAAATATATGTGTACAGAGACACATTGGAGTTTTCTCTGTAAAAGGAGGACCTCACTGTGAACGAGGAAAGTAGGGGGTCATGGCGTAGTGCAACAGGCTGACCAATGGTATGAGACTGGAAGGGAGAACTCTGATGTGGCTCAAGTTCTCTGAAGACAATAGACTGTACTATTTCCAGATACCTGCTAGTTTGACCTAGCTATAGGAAAACTAAGTTTCTATTTTTCATGGTTTAACTTCCATTATTTTCAATTTTCAATGGGAAGCCCAGCATTCCCACCCTGTACTATACATAAGAAGCGTGCTTCCTGACTTTTCATACAATGGCCAGCCGAGGAGGTGCTGCTCACCTTATCGGAGCTGTGGCTCCAGCCCTTCAGATAAGGGGGGTTGGCAAGGTGGTTGGTCAATGCCAGTGGTGCCGGGAGGGGCCACTAGATGCCAGGGACATAGTACATTGGTATGGAGACAGCCATCGGTGGGTGGGGGTGTGTCACTATAAGCCTGGGAGTTCCTTTATTATGCTTCTTACAACTTAGTATACTTTATTGTAGTTTCACAATAACATGTACAAAATGCATGCAATTAAGATTGCAGGTGGATCATACCAGGGCAGGCAATCAGAGGGTTGGAGGGACCACTAGGTACTAGGGATGTTTATCATTTCACCAATGACTGAGCACGCAGGATGGGGGGAGCCACTGGCCACTGGGGATTATAGTTCTTTGCATGGAGCCAGGCATCGGAGACCAGAGAGGACCACTGGGCACCATAAAAATACTTTTTTACAAGTGTGGGAAGATGATTGGAGACTGGATGGGGACCACTGGATGCCAGGGACTATACTTATTTTTATGAGGCCAGGGATCAAAGACCAGGTGGATCACTGGGCACCAGGGATAATAATGTTCATAACACAGATTGGTGATTGGAGGTTGGGGGGTCCACTACACACCAGGCAATACTATACAATTTTCAGGACAGTGATTGGAGGGTGGGGGGTCCACAAGGCACCGGGGCATTACTATATGATTTATAGGATGGTGATCCATGGGTGGGGCAGCCCACTAGGCACCAGGCAATACTATACAATTTACAGGATGGTGATCAGAGCGTGGGTTGATCCACTAGGCATCAGGGAGGAATTTTTAAAATAACGGGACAGAGATCGGAGGATGGGGGATCCACTGGACACCGGTGATTTACTTTTTTTTAAATAGGGATGGGCAATCAGAGTGGAAGCTGTGCTGGGCCCAAAGGCATAAACCTGCATTGCTTTCCATACTGATGAACCCATAATTGTTATGCAAATGGACCCTTAGTGCCTTGAATGCCAAACGGGCTCACTTGCATGGGGCCATCTGCATACAACACCGGGCTCTAACGGCTCAATCGGGTCTGGGCGCTCTCTTCCCTGCACTGCCAGGAACCATGTTGGGGCAGCACTGTTCAACTTAGCACTGCGACAACATGCCCTTATATTTAGTTGGATGGTGCCGGTGTGCTATCCCACTGAATAAGGCATCCTCAGTGTCCTGGAGAATGGGCAAGCACAGCGCAAAACTTTGCATGCTGCTTTGGCAATTTTTGAATATCAGTGGCCTGCTCTTTAAATGGTTTTATGTAACAGTGACTTTTAAATGTGCCCAACCAAAAAAAGCAAAACAAATATCGCCGAAGTCAAAACCACGACCAGTATTACAGCAACAGCCTCAAACAGCGACAGTCACTTACTATCTCAGCAGAGACAATGAAACAAAATACTTCTGCTTTTATAACTTTATAACTTAAGTGTTCTGATTTTATATATGCTTATTTAGATAGTTATATATAATTATATTTACAAAGATGTGTTTTATTATTATGGGTTGACAAATAGTTTAAAGATATTTTATGATTTTTGTTCAATGCCATGATCATTTGGAATGGCATTTCATAAATAAAGGATGATTGATTGATTGATTGACTGATTTTTATGTGCGGGGCTAGGCCCCCTGCACCCCCATTGCAGGGGGGAAAAGCCCCTGCACCCACCAAAATTATTATAATCAACTCTGGGAGGAGGGGGTGGACACAGGGGAAAAGGAGAAGCACACCCCCGAAAAAAATTTCCACTACAGCAGGACCCGGACCCAAACTCAGGTCCACCTGCTCCACGAGTGGTGGCTCAAGCCATTACATCAAATGACCAGCTCAGCAGGTCTTGGTCAAACATATCCCCATATCCTGCTCCAGTGAGTGTAGCTCACTGCTACACTCTCTATACAGTACTTATCACTGTTCCTTGCTACTCGCTCTTTCTACGAGTGGTCAAATTGAGTCACTCAAATTGAGTGGCTCAGTTTCACTCACTCACATCACTGCACACTCTTTAAATTTCAAAGTCTGAGCTGGAACTTTTCAAGTTATCCGCAATATAGAAGTTCATACTATGCTGAAAGTATATCACTGTTATCAGCAATGAGATCTAAATATTTTTTTTATAGTACATCAATTACAGTGAGAGGGAAAAACATTTTCCATTCTGGGGATAGAACCCAGGCTCCCTACTATCTATTGCTTTGTAGTCTGCAGCTTTACCACTGTGCTAACCCTCCTATACAAGAGATGCATGCTGTGGCAAAGGACATCCATCAGTGAGTGCAGACCCGCCCCTACCCACACACAGCTGCAGACTGTCAATTTGAAGTAATGTTTTCTATGTTGCATTCAAACCTAAAAGTCTCAGGTGGAACTTTTCAAGTTTTCACCAGCAGAAAGAGGGAAGTGGTGTTGCTTCTGTATAGATTGCTGGTAACACACCACCTAGAATATTGTGTCCGGTTATGGAGACTACATCTCAGAAAGGACAAAGACAGAGTGGAAGTGGTCCAGAGAAGGGCAACTAAAATGGTGCGGGATCTGCATCAGAAGTCCAATGAAGAGAGATTAAAGGACCTAAATATGTATGCCTTGGAAGGGAAGAAAAGAGAGAGGTGGGGATATGATAGAGACCTTTAAATACACCATGAGGGTAAATGAGGCACAAGAGGGAAGTATTTTTCAGAATAAAAGGTGTCTAAGAACTGGGGGGGGGCATGATAAGAAGATGGAGGAGGGTAGATTCAGAAGAGAGGTGAGGAAGTACTTCTTCCCAGAAAGAGTGGTGGATTCCTGAAACAGTCTTCCAGCAGAGGTGGTGGGAGAGCAAAAACTGGTGGGGGTCAAGAATGTATGGAATAGGTATAAGGGAATCTTTGGGAAAGGAAGAAGTGGATGAAAGGGCTGGAGATCAAGTAGGATCTGCAGTGACACTATAGGTAGGAAAAAATGGGTAGACTAGGTGGGCCAAGCGGTCCTTATCTGCTGGCAAATTCTATGTTTCTATGTTACAGGCAGCAAAGAACATCAAACATTGCTGAAACTCTATCACTAACATTATCATGACATCTAAAAATTTTGTTCATACTACATAAATTGTATTGAGAAAGAAAAAATATTATTAATGGGGATCGAACCTAGGCTTCTGTAGATCTGAATCCCTATGCCAAGACCTAGAAGCCCTTTCACTGACATCATCAATTACATTGTGCAGTCAGTCACTAAGATGGGGATATGTCTCAAGGGTATCCCGTGATATGGGTGAGTCGAATTGAGTGACTCAGTTTGAGCGCCTAAAAGAATAGCGAGGAATACATAATAGTGAGGGTGTGAAAGGAGTGTAGGTGGAAAAGAGTGAGGAATATGGGTGCAGGGAAATAGCGAGGAGTTACAAGATGTAGTGCAGCCGCTGTGGGCTGCAAACTGTGTTGATGGCTTAGCGTGGTGGTTAGAGTCACCAGCTGTGAGTAACTGGGTTGTGTGGCACAGTTGGGTTTGATTCCCAGTTGGTATATTTTATTGTACTGTTGTTTTGTGTTTTTTTGTTTCTAGCTTGCCCCTGTGTCATGGTTTGTTTCTGCTCCTGCTCCCCACTTCTGTTACCTCCCCCAGTGGCGATACTGAATTTCTGCCCCCCCAATTTTTTATCCCTCCCCAAGTTGCCTCCCCAGGGAATGTCTCCCCTCCCGAGATTCTCTCCCTCCCCCCAGAGATGGTTATTTTAGACAGTGGATGTGGGGTGTGTGGCAGGTGAGGCCCCCTGCAAAAATACAGTAAAGCACTTCTCTCTTTTGGCAGTAGCTGTAGGGCTGGTTGCTGGTTTTGTAATCATTATTTTGTGTTCACTGTATTGTGTTGGCACCGTTTTTACTTAGTTGTTATTACATGGAACCTGTTTCAAGCATGCCCTGGCGGGGGGGGGGGACAAATGGGGGAGCAGTGGAGGAGCAGTGGGACCATCTGAAAGAAGCCATTATGGAGGAGACAAACCTTTGCATTAGGCAAGTACACAAGGTCAAGAGAAAGAGAAAGAGAAAGCCACTATGGTTCTCAAAGGAAGTAGCTGGGATGGTAAGTGTGAAAAAAGATGACTTTCAGGAAAAACAAGGAAACCACAGCAGGAGGATGAGGACAGGGTAGTGTACCTGAATAAACAGAGGGAGGCAGGGACAGCAGTCAGGAAAGTAAAGGCACAAACGGAGGAAAAAACAGCGCAGGAGGTAAAAAGGGGGACAAGACTTTTTATAGGTACATTAGTGAAAAGAGAAAAAACAGAGGTGGGATACTAAGGCTAAAAGGGGAAGAAGGGAAGTGTGTGGAAGGGGACCAGGAAAAAACATCAGTACTGAACAAATATTTTTGTTCTGTATTCACGAAAGAAGGAGAATGTGAGGGTCCACATTTAGGCAACATGAACAAATATGGGAAGGAGATGGACACCAATCCATTTATGGAAGATAGAGCCTTAAAATAACTCACAAAACTGAAAGTGGACAAGGCAATGGGACCAGATGGGATACATCCTAGAATATTTAGGGAACTACGGGATGTGCTGGAAGCACCACTGGCAGCCCTGTTCAATGAATCACTCAATATAGGAGTGATTCTGTAGGACTGGACAAGGGCGGATGTAGTCCCTCATCACGAAAGTTGGAGTAGGGAGGAGGCTGGAAACTATAGACTAGTCAGCCTCACCTCAAAAGTGGGGACAATTATGGAATCACTACTTAAAGAAAGGATTGTGGAACAACTTGAATATAGTGGAGTACAGGATCCACATTGATTCACAGCAGGAAGGTCATGTCAAACAAATCTAATTGATTTCTTTGACTGGGTGACTAGGGTTGTGGATCAGAGGGGAACGGTGGATGTGGCCTACCTGGATTTCAGGAAGGCCTTCGATTCTGTTCCACATAGAAGACTGGTGAACAAGCCGGGCAGCCTGGGATGGGGTCACAAGGTGGTAAAGTGGATTAGGAACTGGTTGAGTAATAGAAGACAGAGGGTCATGGTAAATGGAGCTCAATCTGAGGAAAGGAGGGTGACCAGCAGGGTGCCAGAGGAATCAGTCCTGGGGCCAGTCCTGTTTAATGTCTTCATAAGTGACATTATGGAGGGGCTGGAAGGGAAAGTGTGCCTCTTTCGGATAACACTAAGATCTGCAACAGAGTGGACGCACCGGGATGGGTGGAAAAAATTAGGAGGGACCTAGGAAATTGGAGGAATAGTCTAGAGTGTGGTAGCTGAGATTCAATGTGGAAAAAATGCAAAATCATGCATTTGGGGTGCAAGAACCCAGGGGAGGATTACATGATGGGGGGGAGATACTGATTGCCACCAAACAGGAAAGGGATTTGGGCATAGTCATATCTGATGACCTAAAGGTGGCCAAACAATGTGCCAAGGCTGTGGGGAGAGCCAGTGGAATGCTGGGGTGCATAGGGGGAGATATCACCAGCAGAAGAAAGGAGGTGGTGATACCACCATACAGACCACTGGTGAGGCTTCCTTTGGAATACTGTGTCCAGTTCTGGAGGCTGCATCTCTGTAAGGACATAGGCAGGGTGGAGGCAGTTCAAAGAAGGGCAACAAAGATGGTGCAGGGGCTGCACCACAAATCATATGAAGACAAGACTGGAAGACCTCATTATGTATACCCTGAAGGAGAGGAGAGACAGAGGAGATATGATAGACACCTACAGATATCTTGAAGGCATAAAAAGGTTCCAGAGGGTAGTATCTTTCAGAAAAGGAGATGTCCAGGAATGAGGGGGCATGACATGAGGTTAGAAGGGGGTAGACTAAGGGGTAGTGTGAGGAAATATTTCTTCATGGAAAGGGTGGTAGATGCATGGAGTAGACTCCCAGAGGAGGTGGTGGGGCAAACACAGTGGGGGAATTTAAACATGCATGGAACAGGCATGGGGAACCCTAGCAATAGGAATGAAGAGGTAAAGCCAGAGAGTAGGGTCTGTGGCTTTTACAGTAGGTAGGGAAAATGGCAGACTGGATGAACCTAGTGGTCCTTATCTGCCATCAGTTTCTGTGTTTCTATGTTTTTAAATCACTCAAACTAAATGTACCTTTGAACTTGACTAAATGCAAAAAAGAGTATGCATGACCACAATAGACACTCACAGCTACACTGTTGGTGCCTAAAAGCAAGAAAAGTATTTTTTCATTACGATCATCTGTATATCTCTTGTAAATCCAATTATCATACAAAGCCTTATAAACAGAAGGTTGAAAAAATGTTCTGCACATGTGTGATAGCATCTTAAAATGTTAAGTTAAAAACTTAACTTTTTACAGTGACCCCACTATTAAAGGCACTATATTATGTCAAACTGTTCATACTGAAGTTCATGCTAAAGTTGGTAACAGAGCAAGAAAGGCATTAAGCCCATAAGAGCTCCTACCATTTAAGCATAGCATGACAAATCATTTCCTTACAATATGTGTTGATGGAGCTTATTTTTAAATTCGATAAGCTGTGACAAACCTGAAAATGTCAGGTCTCAAGTGTCAGCCATTTTTGAGCTGAAGGTATGCAAAAAAAATTCTTAATTTCATATTTTTTTCATCTCACCAACTTTCGAGAACTTTTACATTGCTGCACCAATTATTACCACAATTTCAGGATCCAGAGATCCTGGGTACCAGAATGTGCATACATTTCAGACTATTCTGTCCAGAGATGGCCATGTTCTTAAAGTGCAAAACATAGAAATATAGAAAACTAGACAATGATGGCAGAAAAAGACCAAAGATCCATCTAATCTGCATGGAGTTCCTTATCTGCCCTTGAACGTATTGTCCATATGGGGTTTTATACCTCCCAGTCCACCATCACCACCACCACCACAACCCCCCCACTCTCCTCTGTACTGCTACAGACATGTGAAACCACCATACCCGTCACACTGTCCTAGTCATGCTTGAAACTATTTACAATCTTAGCAGCCACCTATGCTGGCAGACTGACAAAAAAGTGGTGTAACATAGAAATGCAATTGTAACCCTAACCATAGGGGCACTGTAATACCTTTATAATTTTTATTAAAAGATTTTAAGTTTTAAACATTTTACTCTAAGAACACAATAACAGGTTAAATAAAACAGGATAAAAACAGTATCATAAAATAAAAGCATGCAACATTTCATAAGTGAACATATTACATTAGCTTACATTAGCTAAAATCTCAATAGCAACATCATAGTAAGAGATGGCATGTATAGCCTAATCGTTAAGTATCATACAATGGTACGGGTTTGAAAAGAAAGATTGAAGGGTACATCAGGGTTAGGTTAAGTGCTATAGCTTAATGTGGAATTCTGCCAGCAGAACTGGTGCGGCATGGCAATTGCACTTCCAAAATATTTTTCTAGATTTTATTAAAATTCTACAGAAAAATAATTTCTATGCAAATTACATAATTCATGGAATATTCTGCATTTTGCAAAAAAATTAATCTGCAGTTTATGTGAACTGCAGTATAATAACTGGTGACCCCATATAATGACTGGATATCAACTCCAGGTTTTATGGATCATCACACATCTCGGGTGTGTGAAAAATCCTCATAACACATACCTGCACAGGCATTATTCTCCATATACAGTATTTATGGTTAACATTTTGCCTTCAAAGTTCCAGAATGGTGCAGAATAAGGTAGAATTTTTTAAATTTCATTGAATTCCAGAATTTGAGAATTCTGTATTGCTCTAGGGCATTAGTGTGATGCCAGGGGTTGAAGATAAGAACCTAATGGCATGTTTGTCTGAGTTTTAATTTAAGGAATTAATTCCTCACTTTAATTAATAGGTAAAATTTGTCTATAATCATATGTCTAATTCTCATATATGCAACTAATTTACACTCATGGGGATTTGTATATGTTTCCCATGATGCTTTGTATTATTGGGGTATGTGCAATTGTGTTTTTCTTTAACATTTGGCTGTATGGCCAATATACTCTGGAATAACCCATGCCTCATGGCATTTGCTCTGGGGTTCTTTTGTAGTTAATTTACTTATGTACAGTAACTTCTACATTCACCAGACTAGGAGAGGAAGGGCTACTTTGCTTAGATAGGATAAGCCATTTGAGTTGGTAGTTAGTGTTCAGTGTCCAAGACCCTTGGAATTCTGTGATTCTGTGATCATGGAATTTACTGCAGAATTTACATCATGTCACAGAATATATAATGCCACAGAAGTCATTGCTCTGGTGAATTTTGATTCATATATACAGTTTTTCCAGAGTGCCTGGCTCTCCTTCCCATCTTGTTTATCCTAAAGCCCCTCCTCTATGCTCATTATGTGAAATCATTGATGACATAATATCATAGTTTAGTCAATGACATGATTGCATTCTGCAACATAAATGAATAAATCACGCCACAGAAATCAGGACTGAGTGCCTCAAAGAACTAGGGGCGCTACCCATGGTTAACATATAATGCAAATTAGGTTTCTGCAAACTGTGAAAAACTGAACTGTGGTTTGCATAAACCACAGAAATCTATTCCAGAGATCTCAACTACTCCCCTCAGCTTACTGTTCGGCATGGAGGAGGGGGATGGAGAAAGATGGATGCCATATCAGAGGTGGATCAGAATGTTGTTGGCACAGGCTAGGCAGGTGATCCTTAACACCTGGGTATCAGGAGATCCCCCTACTGTAGCACAGTGGCGCCTGTTATCTATCCGAGCACTGGCATTGGAGCAAAGATCGTATCAATTACAGGATAAGATCGATAAATTTATGAATCAATGGCTACATTTCATGGGAACACTTTCAATGGATGAGCTCATGATTCTGAATTTGGGATAGGATAGGAGCTAGTGGTAGGGAGGAGGCTGGGAAGTTTGAGGGTATGGCTCTAACAGCCAGAGATGCTGATTGATGGGAGAAATTAAATGAGGGGAAGTATGTTAAATGGCCTTGGTAGATCTGTAAATAGGTTAAATAATGTATTGAATTGAAAGTTTTTTTTTATTTTTTATTATTGTGATGACCTCTATTTTTGACATAATTTGTAAATTGTGTGGGTATTTGTTTGCAGACCTTTTCCTTTTTTTCTCTTTTGTGTGGGGCTTTTTTCGTAGAAATGAGATGGAACTATGAGACAGGCCATGGACTAATAAGGTTATATGGATTGTTTGAATGTATGATCTGTGATGCCTTTTTTAGGTGACTGTATGTTGTTTTATTATGTTGGAAAACTCAATAAAAAGAGTTAAACAAAAGAAATATATTCCAAAGTTTACATTAAAAGACTTTTGGAATTCCATGGAACTTAGTGAAAAATTTCAAAAAACATATGGGAAGTGGAATTCTACATTTGGCACAGTTCTACTAAATTTGTTAGAGCTAGGATGATGGTGCTAGAGGACATACGTGACCAATTAAGGATAGAAGATTTAGGAAGACTAGACATACTCTATTACTGAAAGAGAGGAGGATTTGTGGAACAGACATCCATCTACAGACAATAAATTGTTGTGCCAACTGTGTTGCTGGAACACAGAAATTACAGAACTTTGGTGAACAAAAGACTTGTTTGTTTCCTATTGACAAGATGATAGTGCTCCGTACATCTAATGTTTTTTTTTTGTGAATGCTGGATCATTCAAGCACTAATATTGCCAGTTTCAGATGGAAGTAAAGTTGTAGTTTTCAAGAGTCTTCCAAATGGTCACAATTGGATCCAGATGCAAAGATTAAAGAGCTGCATATAGAAACAAAAAACAAAATCTGTTTCAGTGGTTATTCAGGCTTTTCTTTATGTTCTTGTGTTGCCCTTCTAATTCATTTTCCTGTCCTGGTTTTGTCATAAGGTATGTATTTTCCTTCCCTTCAAAGTTCACCCTCACATTTTGTATTACTACTTTTTCCCTTCATTTCCTTTGATTTCTTTTTTCTCCCCTTTCCTTTCCACTTCCAAGTGTCTCTCAACCTTCCCCTCACCTCTTCCCTTCTACGCTATTTTCTTGCTTTACATACATTGGTTTCTAGCTGTCAACACAGTTGTGTCTAGTGGAAACAGAGTTTTTTTTTCTGGCAATTTATTTTATCAATCCAGCAACAATGGGTGTAAAGACACCCTAATTTAGGAAATGTGCAATGCTTTTGTAATTTGTAAATGTGTTTTCTTACAGGTCCATGGGACATTACAAGTGAATTTTGAGAGATGTCTCTTCAAGCTGTAACTCCAAATTGATATAGAGTTTAAATTCTGAGATATTTAACTTCTTTTAACTGTTCATATTACCTTATAACACATTGGCACAGTTGTTTCTGTATGCACTTTTACACACTTATTTGTATGAGTTTTGTCAGGCTTGTGCTCCCTCCCACACACACACACATTTACGCAGTTTGTATATCCTCAAGGCAGCACTATAAAAAGTATTGCAATTCAGGGGACAGCACTTTTGATAAAGCACAGGAAGAGTACAGGAAACATTAGGAATACCTGATGTGGGACCCACCGGCATCTCTATTTATTGCACCTTACTGAGCATTATGTTTAAATAAAGTTGCCTTTTTCCATCTAGCATAGCTTTGATTTGTGTATTTCTTCTTCTTGAGGAGAGGTGGAGTGCAATATTTTTTCAGTTCTGTAATTTTATAGTTTCATTATTTTAGCCTCCCCTCTACATAGTAAATAACATTTCTTCATTTGTGAATAAGAAATCATAAGGCCATGCATTTTGCACCCCCACCTAATGTCTAACCTGGTGACCCCACCAGCCAAGCTACTAGGTCAACTGATTACCATAACATTCCCAAGGTTATTTGCTTCTCCACTGTAAACAGGAACATTTTTGATTAAAGGATTTTTTTTCTTCACTGAGATGCTCCGAAGGAAGTGGGGGGCAACTAGAGGGCATGGGTGGAAGCTGGGGGGGGAGGAGATTCAGGGGAGAAAGGAGGAGGTGCTACTTCACTGAGAGGTGGTGGAGCCATGGGATGCACTTCCCAGGGGGCTGGTGGAGGCAGAAACGGTAGAGGGGTTCAAGAGGGGGTGGGACAGGTACAGGGGAAGGGTTCTGGATGCAAAATCCTGTGCACTGGGATTATCTGGGACTGGGAAGGGAGAAGCCAGAGAGGACGAGGGGGGCAACAAGATCAACTCACAGGGCTGGGGATGACCAAATGAGCAGACATGAAAGACTGTTTGGCCTATTCTGCTGGCATTTTAGTATGTTAGTAAGTTGGTCCACAATTGAAAAGACATTTTTTTGTAGTTCCAAAAACAAACACTGTGATCCAGCAGCTAGGATCTGAACCAAGGCCCCATGAATGCCACCCAGGTGAATGAACATGTTGAGGGGGGTCAAAAGGGTTAGATGCAAATGCAAATGCATGTTGTGCCTGCACCTGTTTCCACACTCTTGCATTCAGGCAGCCCTGCTGCTATTTTCAGAAGTTGCATCTATTTACAACAAAAAGTCAAAATCTGCAACAGAAAATAGGTGCAATTGCGAGTGGCATCCATTTTTAATGGACTTCTGTCTGTTTTTGGCCACAAATGTTGGACGGTATTAGACCAGCTAGCAGGTGGTCTAGCAGGTTGGGACACATTTCAGCTTTGAAAATAGCACCAAACACATCTTGCAGAGATCCTTTGGAAAATTCTGCCCAATGAGTTTATTTTAGATAGGACCACATTATCCCATAGTATGTGCAGAGACCAATGATTTTGTTTGTTGTATATGTTTTTTTAAAGGCACACTAGCTTGCAAGTAGCTCCTCATTTCTGAAATAGGCCCAGTAGTAAATCTATCAATATGTTGCATGTATATGGGCAGCAGCAAAGACTCTACTACGCTCACCTCTCCAGTTGTGCTGTTTTTAGATATGCCATCCACAGTACGTTTGTGCATGTTACATTTAAACATGAGGGGAAACCTCTGAGTTAATGGTAATCTCTGAAACAAACTCTTGTTTTTTTTTCATAAATACATTGCAATTGTTCGTATTTCAGTAATAGTGATAATATGTCTCCAGGTAAAGCTGCCTCTTACAGTTACCCTTTCATCTCCAATTTTCTTGGCATCTTTGTTTGATATTTCCCATTATCTTTCTGTCAGTAAGTCACCCTTCTTTGTTTCCCCTTAATCCTTTCCCATGGAAGAGTCACACATTTCTCACCCCTTTGAAACTGTACAGTGGCCCCTATTGTCTAGGGTTGGCATACATTACACAGTCACAGCCCGGCATAAGATGACTGGGTTATTTTTGTCTCAAATAATTGAAACACCTTGGGCACTCAAGGTTCTTTCAGTTTTACCACACATTTATGCTGCATGCGTGTCACTAGTAGAGGTGATTAAATTATAAGAACATAATTTTTCACAAAACACTTTCCAGGAATATGAGGAAGTGTTTAGGGAACTAACTGAATTTACAATGCCTTGAGTTGAATTCAGCTATCTGGAATCATATAAACCTAAAAGCAATAAATTGATGGGAAAATATCTCTCACGGGTGCATCCCATCTACTCACTCTACCTAGATACACTGTATGCCAACCTCTATGGCAGAAATTTATATGCTGAAGAGGATGGGGACCAGGACCAAGACTTGTGGCACCCCACTTGTAACCTCTTCAGCATTTGAGAATTTATCATTTACTATTACCTTTCTAGGTTCTCTCCCTCAGCCATCCCTCTATTCAAGTGGCTCTCCATTCTTCCACCCCTTGGTCCTTCAGTTTTTTGACCCGCCTCCTGTGGTTGACCAAGTTAAAGGCCTTGCTGAAGTCTAAGTACAGTATGTTGAATGCCTGTCTATTGTCAGCCTCCTGATTTACGCAGCCAAAGAACTCTGTTGGTGAACCCTTGCTGCTTATCATCCTGTAGCTGTAACCCATTTATTTAGAGAAAGTCCACCAGTCTTTCCCTCGGTATGGCTTCAAGTAACTTACAAAATATAGATGTCAGGCTGACTGATATATAATTGCTAGGCTCCTCATTAATTCTGATTTTATGCAGAGGTACCACATCAACTACCCTCCAGTCCCTGGGGACCACCAGTCTGTCTAGTGAGCAGTTGGAAATATCTGGAACTGCTATTACCTCAGCTGCTTCCTTGAGTAACCTAGGGGATAGCCCATCTTACCCCACTGTCTAGCCTTAATCCTTTTAGCCCCTCCAGCAGTTTTTCTTCAGTGATTCTTCCCTCACTGTTAGAGTGCCCGTCCTCCTTCTTATCAACCTGCGCCCCACATTCTGGTAAAGGTGTCTACTCTTCCCAGGTAAATACTGAACAAAAATATTGGTTCAGTTACTCCACTTTTGCCTCATCCCCTTCCTCCATCCTCCCCCTTTTTATAACCCTATGATACACTCCCTCATTGTACATTTCTCCAAGATATACCAGAATGCCTTGCCCCCAGCTTTGGTCCTCTTGCTGTTCTGAGCTCTGTCAAAGCCTTAGCATTTTTGATATTTCTATTGGCCGCCCTCATTGTTCATAGCTAATCCTCCCTTCAATTGCCCTAGTATTTCTTGGCTGCCCTCCTCTTTGCCCTCACTGCTTTCTTCATAGCCAATGTAAACCACAGTGGGTCTCTTGCCTTCATCCCCCTTGTTAGCCATCCCAATAAAGCATTCCACAGCCTTTAATATGCCTACCTTAAAGGCTTTCCACTTTCCCTGTACCCCTTCTATCCTTGCCAGTTCCTACAAATTACCCTCTTAGGGAGAAAGTGGACAAACTACTGCTGCTTTTGTTGCTGCAAAAGGAACACATTAAAAAAATCTCAAGCCATCACAGACCAGGGCCCCTATTTTCAAAATATGTTTCTCATAGGAACAGAATGAGTGAAGCCTGTTTACAAATAGCCCCCCACCCCCGTCTCTAAGGAATCTGTAGCATAGCAGGGACATAGCAAAAGCACATTTGCTGTATTCTGTAAAACTTTGTATAAAAAGAAAATCTGTCCCCTCATAAGATAATAATTTAAGGTCAACTTTAGGTCCTTGCCCCCTTCCCCATCCCAACCATACAGGGATTGATAAATTGCTCAGATTACCCTGTAATTCTCTTGGTTAGAAAAATGTGTCCAGACTTACCATCAAGATGATAGGCTACTTCCTGTAATGAAATGTACTTTTAACACACTCACAGGATAACAAGAACTCTTACCAAAACCATTTCCAGTAGGATGAAGAAAGAAAGCAATATCACTGCTCTATGCCCATATAGAAAAACCTTACATTTTTTACACAGGGATGTAAATATATTGGAATATGCATTGAATATATTTGAAATATACAGCCCAAACTGGTTAATTTATGCCTTGTTATTACAGATACCCGATTATCTGAACAGGGGACCTCTGCAACTGATTTTTTTGCCATGTTAATTATTTATTTCAAGAGTTTCACCAGGAAAAAACATACTGAGCTAAACAGCTTATTTCCAGATGTGTTCTGGGAGGGAGGGGGTGAGGAGAGTACAATCAGTTACAAACTTACATCATTAATGTTACAATTTAATAACATTTATTAAATATGGAATAATGCATGGAGGAAGTGTAGGGTATTGGGATTTTATGCACCCCGAGGTGTGTGATGCCCCATAAACCCCAAGGGCTGAAGGGCATCACACCGATGGGGTGCATAAAATCTCCATAGAACCACACTTCTTCAAGTTTTATTTTTTATATTTACTGTTTTTTGTGTTTTTTTTGGTTTAAATTATCTTTTTGGCCGCTTTGTGGGGGTAACTGTTACCGCCGCCAAAAAGCTTGTCTCGTGCTGAGTAACCGATTGTGTAGCACTTGTGAACGTCCAGTAGAAGGACAGCTTGTTCTGAGTTTTTTCTGGTGATGCTGCGGTACTGTCTGCCCATGGTTTACAGAGCTCCATAAACCACATATGTGGTTTACAGAGTTGTTGGGCACTCGCTGGCAGTGGTTTATAACCACTAACCAGTTAATATATTACAATAATAAAAGTACATGGTAGATAATTGAAAGGAAGCACAGAGATCAAGTGGTTCCAATCATAGCATATCAAAAGCAGCAGCTCAGCGAAGAGCAATTGGCAGCAAAATGAGGGAGAGAAGGGAGATAGGGAGTACAACCTGAAAAAGTCAAGGGGGATAGGGGAAGAGTGGATCATAGCAGAAGAGGGCAGGAGGTAATATGGGGGGAGTAGCAAAGAGACTAGCCTAGGATCAGCAGTAACTGCAGCAGTGAGTAGTGCATTCATGTAGGAGGGATTTTAGTGATAGGGAAGACGGACCATTGCAGATATCACAAGGAGAGTGCTCCACAGTTTGGGGAAGTTGAAAGTGAAAGCAGCTTGACCAGCAGAGACATTAACAGCAAGGAGGGGGAGAGAGTGGGTGGTAGAGCTGCAGAAGAAGTAGAAGGTGGAAAGAGGGTAGAAGTGGAGAGAGGAAAGGTGGGAGGGGAGGGAGCTAAGCCAGAATTTGGAAACAAAGGTCATTCAACAAGCCTGTAGCTAATTCTGTCTCCTAGTCCTAAAGCTGGTGTCAAGGGAGGGCAAGGAGAAGGAGGAATACAGGACACAGTGGTGGGTCCTGGGGAGGCAATTCACGGGAAAGTTGTACAAAGAGTGAAAGAGGGATCCAGCATAGCAGAGGTGGACATGGAAGCAGTGCTATATACAATGTCACTGTAATCGAAGATAGGCAGAATCATCTTCATTACACTCTCTCTACGGTCAGAAAGCAGGATACTTTCTTTGCTCCTCTAAAGTGCCTCAGATTTAGGGTACAGCTTCTGGTGGATGGCATCCATGTGAGCAGAGAAGTCAAGGTGACAATCTAACCATATCCTGAGGTATTCAAAGGAGGAAGCATCCTCAATCACAAGACCATCAAAGGTCTGGAAGAAGGAGGAAGAGAAGAGCATGGCAAATCTCTGCCTAGTGCCAAAAGTCATGGAGGCTGTTTTTTGGTATTGAGGGACACCTGATGTTCCTGAAACCAATGCTGGATATTGTTGAACTCCAGCTGGAGTTGGGTCATGAGGTCCAAGGCAGAGGAACCAGAGGCATAGAGAATTGTGTTATCTGCGTACATGTGAATGGATGCAGAGGAGCAGGTGAGGAGAAGGCCATTTAGGAAAATGGATAATAGGAGAGGGCAAAGGATGGAGAAAGGGGAAAGCATGGTGGTGGAAGATGGGAAAAAAACAGAGATATTAAATGAACACTTCTGCTCCGTCTTTACCAAAGAAAAAGGGGGCCCAATACAGCAGAGTGGGAAGTGTAGGGAGGGAGGGTGCTGCCAAGGACACTATAGGGGCCATAGGGATTGAGTGGGTGAGGGAGGAGCTCATGAATTTGAAGGTGGAAAAATCCCCAGGGCCTGATGGAATACACCACAGGATGCTAAAAGAGATGGCAGAGGGGCTAGCAGGCCCACTGACAATACTCTTCAATAGATCTCTTGATACAGGGTTGGTGCCAGGGGAATGGAGAACAACGTATGTTGTGCCACTCCATGAAAGTGGCCCCAAAGAGGACCCTGGAAACTACAGGCTAGTCAGCCTGAACTTGATTGTGTGTAAACAGTGGACAAAGGCCAGGCAGTGGATATCATATATCTGGACTTTAGCAAGGCCTTTAACTCTATGCCACAAAAAAGACTGATAATGAAGCTGAAGGACTTAGGGATGGGGGGAGGTTAGTTAGATGGGATGATAACTGGCTGAGTGGCAGGACACAGAGGGTAGTAGTTGGGGGGGGGGATTCTCCAGTACAATGGAGGTTACCAGTGGGATTCCACAGGCGTTGTTGCTGGGGCAGGTGTTGTTTAACATCTTCATAAGTGACCTAGGGGAAGGAAATCAGGGGAAAATGTGCACGTTCACAGACAACAAGAAGCTCTGTGGGAGGGTGGACACCCAGGATGGGATAAAGGAGATGAGGGAGGACCTTGCCAAGCTAGAGAGATGGTTGGGGATGTGTCAACTAGGGTTCAATGACAAGAAGTGCAAGGTGATGCACATAGGGTCAAAAAAACTAAGAACAGAGTACTACATTGGAAAAGTTCAGGTTATGCCATCGGAGCAAGAAAGGGATCTGGGGGTGATCATCTCTAGCGACCTGAAACACTTGACTCAATGTAAAAGGGCAGTAGCAAAGGCACATGGGATGCCGGGGTGTGCTGCAAGGGGGATTTAGCAGTAAGAAAAGTGAGGTTATTCTGCCACTCCACAGGTCATTAGTGAGACCTCACTTGGAATACGGAGTAAGATATTGGCACCCACACCCGAATAAGGACATAGACATGTTGGAAAGGGTCCAGAGAAGAGCAACTAAAATGATGGAGAACAGCAGGATAGATCATATGCAGAGAGGTTGGAGGACCTGGGAATGTGCACTCTGGAGAAGAGGAGACAGAGAGGGGATATGATTGAGATGTTCAAATACATGAGTGGAATTAACAGAGTGGACTGTGGGAGCCTATTCAATAAAAGGGCTAACACCACCACCTGAGGGCACAACATAAAACTGGTGGGGGGTAGATTCAGGAGAGATGTAAGGAAGCACTTTTTTTACAGAAAGAGTGGCAACAGAATCGAATGAGCTGCCACAGGAGGTGGTGGAGTTGAAGTCAGTGGGAGCCTTCAAAAGAGCCTGGGATAGGTATAAAGGAATGTCAGGTGGCTTCATAAGGGGAAAGACAGGACAATTCAGGGGGGAGGGGGGAGGTCAGAGTCACAGACGTAAACTTAAGGCCAGAATCAATTCTTATTATATCGAGCAGACCCGATAGACTGAGACACCATTATCAGAACTGTTTAGTGAGTCTCTGAGCATAGGGCGGTCCCAGAAGACTGGAGAAGGGATCATGTGATCCCACTCCACAATAGTGGTAGAAGGGAGGAGGCAGGGAACTACAGATCAGAAGATTGATTAACAAGCTAGGTAGGCTCAGGGTGGGTCACTGGCAAACTGGTTTACAGGCAGAAAACAGAAAGTGGTGATAAATGGTATACAGTCAGAAGAGATGAAAGTCACAAGTGGGGTACCTCAGGGATCAGTCCTGGGGCCAGTCCTCTTCAATATCTTCATCAGTGACATTGCAGATGGACTGGAGGGTAAGATTTGTCTGTTTGCAGATGACACCAAGATCTGCAACAGAGTAGATGATCCAGATGGAGTGGGCAGATTGAGAAGAGATCTGGATAAACTAACAAAATGGTCAGAAGAGTGACAACTGAGGTTTAATGTGAGGTAGTGCAAGATCATGCACAGAGGGAAGAGAAACCCTGAAGCCACCTATAGGCTGGGAGGGGAGTTGCTGGCAGTCACAAAGGAAGAAAGAGACTTGGGCATCATCATCACCGATGACCTGAAATCATCCAAGCAGATCACTAAAACAGTAGGTAAGGCTAGGGGGATGTTGGGGTATATTTGTAGGGGCATCACAAGTCAGAAGAGGGAGTTAATAATCCCTCTTTACAAGACACTGGTTAGGCCCCATCTGGAGTACTGCATGCAGTACTGGAGGCCACACTTCACAAGGACATTAACCAGATTGAAGCAGTCCAGAGAAGGGCAACCAAAATGGTGCAGGACTGCATCAGAAACACATGAGGACAGATTAATGGAGCTCAATATGTATACCCTAGAGCAAAGGAGGGAGAGGTGATATGATAGAAACATTCAAGCACCTTAGGGGCATTAACAGGGTGAAAGAGTCTAACATGTTTAAATATAAGAAAATAGCAGGACAAGAGGACACAGCATGAGATTAGAGGGTGGCCAATTAAGGGGAAATGAAGAAATTCTTTTTCACAGAAAGGGTGGTGGATGCATGGAATGGCTTACCTCAGGAAGTGGTGGCTATGAATACAGTGCAGGGCTTCAAACAGGCATGGGATAGGCATAAGGGAGCAATACAGATGAGTATGAACAGATAGGTCACTGACAGAGCAAAGGCCGATGGCACATTTATTAGGTAGAAAAAGAAATGGGCAGACTGAATGGACCTTGTGGTCCTTATCTGCCATCAGCTTCTATGTTTCTATGTTTCTATGAGAGGTCTCCTTCTGCTGGCTATTTTCTTATGCTCTTATCCTTGAGGGATGCCAGAGCAGATAGGGAGGAGGAGGGGAGGAGAGATGGTGTCACCAGTATGGACAGCTTGGGTTCTATCATACAAACAGAATTTGTTGGCAGAAAAGGATCACTTGGCCTACCTAGTCTGTGCAGTTTTTCTCTGCCTATCTTGTCTCAGTAGACCCTAACTGGTCTCCGGTGACTCTTCCCCTTCCCCTTTTATTTACCAGTATTCCCCTATGTCTATCCCATGTATGTTTGAAGCCCCCCACGGTTTCTGTCCCTACTACTTCTGGTGGCAGGCTATTTCAGGCATCCACCACTCTTTCAGTAAAGTTGTATTTCATCACATCCCTCCTAAATTTTCCCCATCTAGCTTTGTTGCATGCTGTCTTGTTCCGTTGAACTTCTTAATTTGATTAGCCTACCCCAGTGAGGGACTTGAAGGTCTTTATCATGGCTACATACATAGATACATATAAATTTCTCGGTAGATAAGGTCCACTGGGCCTATCTAGTTTGCCCGTAAGTCCTATACTTGTATGCAGTCACTGACCCTAAGTGATCATGTCCCCTCCCTCCTCTCCTCCAGGGTGTATATGTTGAGATCCCTCACTCTCTCTTCATATGGTTTCTTGTGTAACCCCTGTACTATTCAAGTTGCCCTCCTCTGAACTGCCTCTATCCTTTCCATGTCTTTTCTGAGATGTGGCCACCAGAATTGTACACAGTATTCCTGGTGTGGTCTCACCAGTGATTTACTGTATACAGTGGTAGTACCACCTCCCTCCTTCTGCTTGTTATATCTCTCCCTATGCATCTCAGCATCCCACTGGCCCTGCCCACTGCCTTGTCACACTGCCCTACGACTTTGAGATCATCAGATATTATAACCCCAAGGTTCCTTTCTTACTTAGTGCCTCACAGTGACACCACCATCCCCCCATTTTATACTCAGTTCCTGGGTTTCTATGCCACATGTGGGTATACCAATGCTATGGTGACAATTTTACATCTCCTGACATTACAGCGACAACAGTGCCAGGTTGCTGTAGTGTTGGTGCAGGACCCCGGCACTGCTTTCTGGTGGTATTGTACCCCTTCCCCGAAACAACTCTGACTCAGAGTTGATTATTTTAGTAGCAGGGGGTGTGGGGGGCAGAGCCCTCCACATGGGGGGTTCAGGGGCCAAAGCACCCCAAAGAAAACAATGTGTCTTGTGACTCCCTGTATGCCGACCGCAAATGCGGCCAACATAAAGAGTCACTGCAACGTTGGTCAACAACTAAATTGTCTACCGACTGTCATGAATTCCCCTCGGGTGCATGATGTTGCACTTTTTTCATTGAACCTCAGCTGCCATACCCTTGACCATGCCTCAAGTTTTCTAAGGCCCCTCTCATTTTCTCCATCCTCACCTGAGGATCCACCCTCAGATCATGGTGTCATCTACAAATAGGTATACCTTCCCTTCATCTCTTCCAGTGTCATTTATGAAGATGTTGAACAGGCCCGGTTCCAATACTAAAGCTGTGGCACTCTGCTGGTCACTCTCCCCTCATTAGAGTGAGTGGCATTTACCACCACCCGCTGCCCTCTATCTGTTAACCAATTTTTTTTACCCAGTTTGCAACTTTGAACCTTGCCTGAAATATCTGCTGCTAGCCTCTGGTAACAGAACATTAATGTTTGACTGCAAACTGAAAAATTAATTCTCTGCCCAGGGGAAACACAGGAACATGGCAGATAAGGACCACTTGGCCCACTCAGTCTGCCCATTTTATTTCCAGGCTTATACTGCCATCACAAACCCTACTAGATCTCCAGCCCCCTCTTCCTAATATGATTCCCTTGTGCCTATTCGATGCGTGCTTCCAGCCCAGCACTGTTTTTGCCCACACCACCTACACCACAAGCCTGTTCCAGGCATCCACCACTCTTACAGTAAAGAACTACTTCGTCACATCTCTCTTTAATTTACTCCTTTCCAGCTTTGTTACATGTTCTCTTGTTCTTATGCAGCTTTTCCTCTATAAAATACTCCCTGCTGTACCTTACTTGCCTCTGTGATGTATTTATAGGTTTCTGTCATATCACCCTTTCCCCTCTTTCTTCTAGAGTGTACATATTGAGGTCCTTCAGTCTTTTCTAGTAGGGCTTCTGATGCAGACCCTGCACGATTTTAGTTGCCCTTCTCTGGACTCATCCACTCTGCCTATGTCCTTCTTGAGGTGTGGTCTCCAGAACTGGGCACAGTACTTCAGGTGGGGACTCACCAGTGATCTATACAGTGGCAACACGATCTGCCTCCTTCTGCTGGTCATACCCCTTCCTATGCACCCCAACATCCCACCAGCCCTACCCACTACCTTGTCACACTGTCTCACCACCTTAAGATCCTTAGATATGATTATTCCCAGGTCCCTTTCCTGTTTGGTGACTGTCAATACCTCTTCTCCCATATTGCACTCCACTTCTGGGTTTCTGTTCCCTATGTACATGATTTTGTACTTTTCACATTGAAACCCAGCTGCCATGCCCTTAAGCACGCCTCAAGTTTTCTCAGGTCTCTCCACATTCTTTCCAAGTTCTCTAGAGTGTCCACCCTATTGCAGATTTTGATGTCATCCGCAAGGAGGAAGACCTTTACTTTCAACTCATCTACAATGTCACATAAAGATATAAAAGAGGACTTATTCCAGTACTGAACCCTGTGCACCCCATTGGTCACTGTTTCCTTATTAGAGTGAGTGCCATTTACCCCCAGCATCTGCTGCCTGTCAATCAGCCATTTTTTTACCCAGTTTACAACTTTGACTCCCACCCCCAGACTATCAATTTTCATTATCAGTCTCCTATGTGGCATAGTATCAAAGACCTTGTGAATTCCAAGTAGGCCAGGTCCACTGATCTTTCCTGATCTGTTTGTCTGGTCACCCAGTAAAAGAAATTGATCTAATTTGTCTGGTATGACCCTCTCCATGAAGGCATGCTGTCTTTAGTCTTGCAACCTACTGGATTCAAGATATTCCACTAGCCTTTCTTTTAAAGGGGTTTTCATTAATTTCCCCATTAATGATGTGAGACGGACTTGTCAATAGATGCTAGCCTCCTCCCTGCTACTACCCTTACAGAGCGGACCTACATCAGCTCTCCTTCAGTCCCCTGGAATCTCTCCTGTTTCCAGTGATATGTTGAATAACACTGTCAGTGGTGTAGCAAGCTCCTGCCTGAGTTCCCATAGCACCCATGGATGTATCCCATTCGGTCTCATAGTCTTGTCCCCTTTCAGGTTTGCCTGTCCCTTCAGGGCTCTTTCCTCTTTAAATACACTTGTCTTCACCTCCCCCCCACCTTCCTGTGTTCCTGCTGCTCCATGTTGGTCTGTCCCCCTCCCCCTCTCTCTCCACTGTGAAGATTGAGCAAAAGTACCTGTTCAGGATGTCAGCTTTTTCCTGATCCTCCTCTGTGCAGTCACCATTTACCAACCCCTTATCCTTACTATTCCTCCTCTTATCTTCATCTTCTCACTTATGTACCTGAAGAAGGTCTTGCCCCCTACTGTCACCATTTGGCAATCTGTTCCCAATCCCCTGTTTGCATTTTTGCTTGCCTCACTGTTCTTCCTATTTCCCTCTGTTTTACCTTTATCTCTATCCTCCTGTCTCTGTGTTTCTTTGTACTCCTGAATGCCACTTTTCTTCCCCTTCACTTTTGTGGCCACCTCCCTAGAGTACCGTAGTGGCCTTTCTTCCTCTTGCTTTTCCTCACTTCTTTCACACAGAGGCTGGTTGCCTTCACTATGCCTTTCTTTATTTTTCTCCATTGTTCCTGTACCCCACCATGGCAATTCACTGCTGCTAGACTGTTTCTAAGGCAGTTCTCCATTACTTTAAAATGTGCGCTCCTAAAGTCCAGGACCCTCATCCTCGTGTGTCCTGCTTTGGAGTCCTACAATAGCCTGACATACATTTGCCTGACTGGCAAATGGCTGACATTTTTCGCCTGACAGGTGTACAATCCCAACAAGGGATTGCCCGACATTCAGAATGTCATCAACCTGGAGTTCATTATATTAAGTCCAGGTGGTGCGGGGGCAGAGCCCCCCACAAGTAGTGTGTGTCATGATCCCGCACCTCCGGACTTAATATAACTAACTCCAGGTCATTGACTTTCTGAATGTTGGCAAAATCCCTTGTCGGGATTGCATACCTGTCAGGCAACTGCATGTCAGGCAAAAAATGTCAGCCAGTTGCCTGTCAGGCAAGTGTATGTCGGGATCTCATAGTAGATCCATTTGCTTCTGTACCTGTCTTAATACTGAGTCACATTGTACAGTGATCACTGATCCCCCGGGGAAAGCTCCACTGTGATGTCAGCTACACTGAATCTGTTAGTGAACACAAGATCCATTATTGCCCCATCTCTAGTAGGTGCACTAACTGCCTAAGAAATGCTCCCTGTAAGGAGTCTTGTATTGTCCTACTTCTAACTGAGGATGCAACTGAAGGTTCCAGTACACATCAGGGAAATTTAAGTCCTCAACCAGCAACACCTTCCCCCTTTTTGCCATCTTCCAGATGTTTGCCCCGAATGCCTTGTCAAATTATTCCCCCTGTGTTGAAAGCCTGTGTACCACTTCAGTGCAAATAGTGGCCTCTACTCCTGTCTCCAGGGTGACCCACAGCACCACCAGTCCTTCCACTGCCACTAGGTTCCCTTGCACTTCCATAGCCCTGCTACCCTCCCTCACATACAGGATAACCCTTCTCCTCTCCCTATCTGTACTGAACTGAGAGTATCCTGGTATGGCCATATCCCAGTCATGATTTTCAGAGCACCATAACTCAGTTATGTCTACTATGTCCAAGTCTTTCTGCACTATGATGGCTTCCAGGACTGATATTTTATTTCCTGGACATTTTGCATTGGTGGACGTGGTTCTCCAGACCTTGCTTGCTCTTTGTCTGCAACTCCCCCTTCCCCTCGTTTTTGCTTATGATGCTTCCTGAGACTTTCACTAACCCTCTTTCCTGTGTTGCTCCCTCCTTTTCTTGTCCACATCACCTCTCTCTTTCTGCATGTTTTGTTCCTGTCCCCCTTATCCTCCACCCTGCCCACCCTTCCTACATTCTGCTCCTTTGCCCTGGGGGAATTTTTTCCATCCAGGCATTCCTTCTCTGTTGCTTTAACCTGCAAAGAGGAGCAATTTATGCCTCCATTGATAATACTGCTCATACACATAACATTTAAACCTCCCATTGAGTACTGAAGTTCCCCTCACAGAAGGATGTCGGCCATCACCTTTGTGTAGGCCCATATCCTTCCAGGTCAGTCCCCTGTCCCCAGTGAACCCAAATCCCTCTTTTCTGTACAATGCCTTCAACCAGTTGTTCAAGTCCCTTGTGTGGAGTGCCCTAACCTCACCATGGCTGTACAAAGGTAGCACTTTTGAAATGCCACCATTCATGCTAGCTGTTTAAGACTCCTTCCAAGTTCCCTGAACTGCCCCTACACAACTCCCACTCCATCCCTCGGCAAGTCATTAGTCCCAAGGTGAACAATTATATCCTGCTCCCTCCCATGGACTGCCGGCCTACTGATCCTTAAGATTCACTCTCTATTCCTCCTGGCTGAAGCACCAGGTAGACACCTTACCTCATTCTCCACTCCCTTTCCTGTGCCCAAGTCTATCCCTTTCACGATTGAGTTCCCACTAGAAGTGGCTTCCTCTTCTGAGGGGAACCTTTTTCACCCACCCTGGGACCTCCCCTTCAGGGGTTAATCACTTCCTCCCTTACTACCACTTCAGGTGACCCCTCCTGGCTATCCCATCCTGCCAGAATGACAAACGAATTTCATAGTGGCAGCAACTGAGGATTCTATACCCCACATGGCATCCCCCTACTGTCCCAGAGCCCACCAAGGTCAAGCCTCCCCCCATCTTGGCATGTTTTGAGGCAAAGGCAGCTTATTCAGTGGCCCCTGGAAGGGGCAAGAAGTCCCCTGGATCCTTGCCAGCTCGGCTCAGAGTCCAGGCTCCTGTGCCTTCTGCCCAAAGAGGTGCATGCATATGGAGCAGCATCTCAGTCTCAAGAGTGTGTCCCAGAAGACTGTGGTGCCACACCCATTACACTGCACCACTCCCATAACTGTTACCCTGTTACACTTTTAAAGGACTGAACCTTACCTATTTCCCTTTGAACCTCTGTTCTCTAACTGCTTGCCTTTGTCTTACCCCCTGAACCTTTGTGCCTTTTTACCACAGAGTCCAGCCTGACCCTGTCTCCTTCCTATGCCCTTATTCCTTTCCCTTCCATCCCTACACTTTTGGGGCAGGACTTTTCCAATGCTTATGAATGCCGCAAGTCCCGGGTGCACCATATATACGGCGCATGGAGCTTGTGGCATTCACCCGCTGGCAATCGGGATTTTCTATCCCGTGCGGCAATTGCAGCAAGCTAGACCAACGTTTTGTGATCTAGCTTTCGGCAGCCCCAGGGACCATTTTTATGGAGCTTGCACCAGACATGTGGCCAAGCTGCTGTTAACATTGGAAACTGTCGCAACTGCACCTGAGACTGTAAAATTGGGTACAGTCGTGGGGAATGGGTTTGGTGCATTGCCAGAGCCTAAGTATCATTGTGCAGGGCTTGTCAGAAGCCCTGTGCCATTCTTTGAAAATCCTGCCCCTGGAGTTTTGTTTATAAGCCTACGCCAGGGAGGATGCTGCCTGCTTTCCCTTCTCATCGTGTTTTTTGTTAGATGAACCTTTCCCTCTTTCCTATACCAGCTTCCTTACTTCCCTTCCTTACTGTTACTGAGTTCAGTTTATTACCTTACCCCTGCTAGGCTGCTTCCTGTTTCCCCTCCATTACAGTTAACTTGACAAATAAGTAGCTAGGAAAGCCTGCTAATTCATTTAGAGCTGGTACATTAGATTACTCACAATGTTTCATGTCATGCCATACTTAAAAGACAGCACCACTTGTAAATAATCAATTACCTTTTAAGGATAACAAGTGCACCCCAGCATCAATGTACAAACACACACATGCAAACTAAACAATTTAAAGTTTCAGTACCAATATATTCCTTTAAACTCCTTTCTCTTTTTTTTTGATTAATCCTACTTTTACCCACCTTTCAGTGTAAACCCCTTGAATTAATACTAATTAACCCACTGTTTATGTACTGTGTTTAGGATTTGATGTTGGTCACTGCTGTAACTGAGTTTCAGAATCTAATATAATTAATTTATACTAACTTAAATTACAATATAGTGCAGCTTGGGGTGCCACAGTTTGGGGCTGGCAGTATAGCTGAGAAGTCTGAGTAACGAGCTGCAGCCGAGCTTGGTACATCAAGGAGACCTGGGTTTGATTCCCACAAACTCCACTTGCATACTGTGTAACTCTAAACAAGTCACTTAACCTCCCTAGTGCTCCTCGCTCACCCCTGAAAACAGGCACTTGTACCTAGTGTGCCTTACCCTGTTACCAAAGAATTAAATAAAAAGTTAAGGTGCAGCTTTTTCTGCCAACTGCCACCCCCACACTGATGCCCCTAGTGTGACACCCTTTGCATTGTGTGGGCATGTGTGATTTTGTATACCCTTAAGCTATGGCTATTTAGCTCAAAGACCACAGCAGAGGACTGCTATACCAAAGCTTAGAAGTACTATAGCCAGACTCTTCCCCATTTCTTAGCTCAGCTCCTGACTGGAGCTCACCACAAGAGAGGCAGAGTTGGTTTATGATGCCTGCTCCTTCAGACCACTAGCCCACAGATATTACAGTAGCAATGGTTGTTGCATTTAATTAATCCTACCCTGGAGCCCTTATGTCCTGGCTTCTGCTCATCCTGTCAGCTGTTTCACAGAGTAGATACTCAGAATGAAGTGGTAGTGGTCACTTTTAGATGCCACCTGAAGTTACAGTTCCAGGCTCCACCCCTTTCCCAGCTGAGCTCCTAACTGGAGCTCACCACAAGAGTGGCATAGTGTGTTTAGGATGCTATCTCCTTCAGGCCAGTAGCTTACAGACAGTCCAATAGCAATGGCTGTTGCTTTTAATAAGTCCTGCCCTGGAGCCCTTCTGTTCCGGCTCCTGCTCCACCTGTCAGTTGATTCATGGAGCAGCAAGTCAAGTGGCAGCAGTCAGTTTCAAAAAGCCACCCAGAGGTACCATTCCAAGCTCCACCCCCTTTCCGAGCTCAGCTCCTGATTGGAGCTCACCACAAGAGGGGCAGATTTTGTTTTAGGATGTGAGTTCCTTCAGGCCACTATTGTCAAAGTATGAGCAAAACCACTCAACAGAGGAGGAGAAGGAGGAGGAGCAGGAGGAGGAAAGGCCAAATGCTTTTAGCTTATCCAGGAGTGTGGGGTTGGCAACAGTGCTGAAAACCTTGACCAGATCACCAGGCAGACTAGATGGGTCACCAGACTTTATCTGCCGGCAAATTCTATGTTTCTCTGTTTAGGTGACCAGACCCTGGTCTATGCCAGAAAGGATGGATAAACAAACAGAGTCCAGTGCACAACCCTCCTCCATGGTAAATCTGAGAAGTAAAAATGTGAAATACTATAGCAGCTACTGTTAAAGGAAAACTGTCCATGACAGTGGAGGCAATCACCAGGGCTGCCAAAACACCCGATTACAACAACGTACATGGTTTAAAATAAATGCAGCTAACCTTTCTCTAGTTATTTAGCTTCTTAATAGTTCTCCTGAATGCACCATGTCAAAACTTCCACCACAGCAGAAGATGGAGTGTGCCCCAGGCATCCTGTCCTATGCCAGAAGGCTCGTACAAATGACGAGCAAGGCATAGCTGCACCAGAGAAAAAGAAGTATTGTGACATGTAGAGGTACGTTAACTGAACCTCTGCAGCCAATTCCCGGTGAAAACGGAGCAGTGTAATGTACTTAAAATCATTCATAAAGTTGCAGCCCCGAGTTAGGGCATGCACAGTAGCACCTAGTGCTCCGAGTTCGGACATGCGCAGTAGCACTAGGTGCTACTGCGCATGACCGAACTCAGGGCTGCAACTTTACGAATGATTTTCCCTCAGATCATTATATGTTACCCAAAATCTGTCCAAAGCTTCTACAGTCTTAAAGCTAACATCATAGTTGTGTTCATCCATATGAATTAGTGCAAACACTTCTGATGCATAGAGTTTCAGGGAATCCTTAAGCAATTTACAGCCTATATACACCCTTTCAGGGGGTAATTCCATGCCTCCTTTGTACACTAACCGCACAGCTTTCTGTCTTGGTGCTGGCTGTCTGATATTGTTTTTAAACAAATCAGCCATCCTCAGCAATGGCTTAAAAAAGCCTTGTTTATTTGGGTCCTGCAAATTCCTTACAACAAGCCCCATTTGTAAAGGGTCAACTGAGTCATTTGGAACTGGCTGGGTCTGAGTTGTAACCTGGCCACTTGGATTAGTGTTGCTTGAGTCCCTGTTTTCATTGAAAACAGAATTTGACTGACCAGGTTTAGGAAAGATAATATTTAGATCAGGAGCAAGCTTTACAGACTGTGGGTCACATGCCTTTGAACCCTCTCTAGACATTTTCACAACTTCTGCCAATGTTTCATCAAAATCCTGCTCAGTAATAGACTCAGTGTCACAATGTCCCTGCCCTCCTTCCCCTTTGTGATGTACAGTCTTTTTAGAAGAATTCAAAATTTTATCTGTATGGCTGATCATCCTATGTGCAAAAACCAGTACCTTAGGGTCCACTGGGTCCGGTTTCCAAGACCCATCCTGTTCAGGAATCCACCCTGCTTCCTGCAGGGCTCTGGCAGCCGTCCATTCAGGGTCCCAAGAAGCACTAAGTGAAGATCCACCACTCGCACGTTTTGCTAATCCTAGTGATTTCTTCTGTACATTCCCTGACAGCTGCTTGTCAGGCTCACTCCTCTGCAAGCCAGGACCACAGGATTCCATTGAAGTGGTAGGAGCACTCGTACACTGGATGCCATCAGCCACTCCCTGCCGGTGAGCAACAACAGCACCTTTACTTTCGTTGTCATTAGCACCTAACTTTAAACTAGTCAGTAGCCATACAGTCTGCTACTGTGCAGACAGAGTCTCTTGCTCTGCAAGAGTATTGTCCACCAAATCGGACCAGACCTGCGGTAAATTACCGTGCTCCATTTCAGAAGGTATTGGCACTTTCTCAGCTTTCTCAGTCGCCTTCAGATCCACTCCTGATGCAGTCTCAGCACTGCCGTGTGCAAGTTCTTCATTAACATCAACCTCCATGCTGCAAAGTAACTGTGAGGATGGTCGGGCCAAAAACTTTACCCCAGTAACAACTTCGGTGTCTAAGGAAGACGAAGTAGGGGAGGAGACCAGCTCCCCAACCTTCTGAACGTCCCTCTCCTTCCTCCGCTCACCAGGACTGGCCATTGCAACAGTCAGACACTCTCCATACCAAAAGAGTAGGGGAATTTCCCCAGTGCCCTGGCCAAATTTCCCCCATTCACTTAAATACCATGAACTGCTTAATCTGGTTCAGTGTCAGTTGGCATTCATCTGTATCTCCCTTCCCCGGGTTGTGCCTGAAAATAGGCAGAATTTGTCTAGTGCACTTACCCGGTCAACAAAAACTAAATAAAATAAAATAAATATCAGTTTCTAAGATTCTTCCAAGAAAGTGTACATATGAATTTTCAATTATCTTGCTCTAAAGGTAGCTAAGTTGTAAGCATAGGAGTACTTTCCCAAATTTTCACATCAATAATAAACTGCCAGACTTAGAGCCCCTAAATCTTCCCTACCCCTCAGCTAAATATCATGGAACTTGGCACACCTTTAGGGACGCAACAAAACAGTATGTGTGCCATATTTCAGATGTCCAACTATAATATTGACCAAGTTACGGCCAACTAAAAAATATCAGAAAATTCAGCAAAATTTCATAAAAATCCAGAGTTTCACAAAAATTCCACCAAATTGGGATTTGCTGATTTTGCCCAGCACTACTAGCAAGCTCTAACATTTGCATTATTTACAAAGTTGAAACCACATTTCTCCTGAGGGATTCTACTAGTTTTGTGGCATATAACAAACAGAGTCCAGTGCCTCCCCCATGGTAACTCTAAGTAGTAAAACAGTTTTTTCTGCCTAAAATGGCTATTTTCTTACTTTTGCAGGTTCTCTTAGTTTTCAGATTGGAATTCCAATGTGAACAAGCCAAACCACCAGACACACAGGTGGGACTTCATGGTTTGGTCCTATCTGTGAAATGCCTGCTGTGACTACTCTTAGTCCCCGCCCACACTGGCATTCATTTTTAAAAATGTTTTAAATTCTGTGCTTGAGCACGGTTATCAGTGTCCACTTTGCACTTTAACACCATGCTTGCCTGCTTGAGCTCCCAGACATGATAGTGGCAGTACTGCAAAGCATTGTGGGTGCTGCCGTGCATGCCAGGATACTCGCAATCAGGCCCAGTAACCAATTAAAACAAAAATCACAGTATTTTGTTGAAGCACTCATTGTGAGCTTGAAGATGTAAGCAAATTGTTTTTTTTTCTTTTTGGCAGCCTAATAAAAGCCATGAAAGTGCGGTGGAGGTTGCCTTAAACAGTATTACAACATGGTTTGCATCCACACTGCTGTTGACATGGTCTAAGACAACTGTGTTGCTCTAAAGCTGTGCTCAAACCATGCTGCGTGTAGGGTTTTAACACAGTTTTTGAACACGGATTGCGGCACGGATTTGCTGTCCTGCAGTCTGGACCCAATACTTTTAAACTGTTGCAACAGTGTTAAAATGGTTTAAAACATGGAGAAAAAATGTTAGTGTGGATAGGGCCTTAGAGTGCATTGCCCAAATTGACTCCCTTAAAGTAAAGTGCTCCCACATATATAATTTCACAGATGATCAAAGGAAGCAGGCTAACAGGAGTGCCACAAACTCCTCTAATCTAAACACATTCCAAGACTAGCATGTTCTAATCTTTGCATTATTATCAAAGTTCACATCACATTTCTGCTGATGGGTGACACTGGTTTTGTGGTATACATACGAACTGAGGTGAGAAAGAAGTAAGTGCCTGAGCTGGTTTTGTGGTATGCAACAAACAAGACAACAAGCAGAGTCTGGCACCCCCCCCCCCAACACACACATCCATAGTATATCTTATTTTTTTTTTTTATTTAGTTGTTTAACCAAGAGTAGCATACTAAGCTGAAAGCTTTTTTACAGGAACAAACTGGGAGTATAGGGAAGTTAAGTGACTTGCTCAGGGTCACACAGTATACAAGTGGAAGCCATGGAATTCAAACCCAGGTCTGGTCTGCTGGATGTCACCAGATTTGCAGCTCAGAGCCTTAAACCACTGCGCTATACTGCCTCCCTAAATTGTAGAAGTAAAATATTTTTTTCTGCCGAAAATGGCTATTTTCTTACTTTTATCTACCTGGAAAAGGAGTTCTCTTAGTTTTCAGACTAGAATTCCAGTGTGAGGCAAAACAAACCACCAGATGCCAAGGTGGAACCCCAAAGTTTGGTCCTAACTATGAAATTCCTGTAGTGGCTACTCTTAAAGGGGAACATTCAACACAAAAGACCCCACACTCAAGTATGATGTTGGTCCCAGTGCATACTTTGTGGGCAAAACCATTTTTGGTTTACTTACTGTATATTGTAGTATAGTAGATTATATCAGATTAATTTTGCTTCTTTTACTGCAAATCCCAGAATCCCTTGCAGCTGACATCAGCACAGTAGGCAACAGTGGGCGATTCAATAGCTTCAAGTGCATTTTAGAGCTTTTATAATCTTGGATCAGATGTTTTCCAGGACTGCTTTTCTCCAGGGGCTAAGTATAGCCCTCTGTGACTGAATGAACATAGCCCATGGAGGGTAGCAGGACCAGCAAACAAAAGATCAGAGCTTATATAAACTCTAACATGCACTGCAGGCCACTGAGTCTTCTCACTGCTGCACACTGCTCTAATGTAATCTACTGGTGATTATGGGATTTGTGGTAACAGAAAATGTTGGCCTACAGCTAATCCTCTGCACTCCCATGTGATTGTTACAAGTAAATATTTGTGTGTAAGTTATACCTTACTGAAAGCTTTCCTGCCATTTGCTGTGACAGGCGAGAGGTGTTTTCTGAATTCTGCAAGCTGAAGGGATCGAACTTCCATGATATATTTTAATATTTAATTTACTTAGTATTAGTTTTTTTCCCCTGAGTTACTCAGCGTTACATAGGAGAGTGAGAGTGTCCTATATAATGCTGAGTAACCCAGGAAAAAACAACAACAACCTAAAACTAAATAAATTAAATATTAAAACTAAAACCTTACACTGTGAGTTGAGTGGGAGGCAGTATGGGAGGCTGAGTGTGGAGGAAGGGTGGGTGGTAGATGTGAGCGGCCGAGGTGCTCAGAGATAGGTAAAATCTCCCTTGCTCAGCCATACACTATCTCCTCGTCTCCTCAGGTCCTCACACACAGTACAGGATTTCCTACTGCTGCAGCTGCTGATGATTCTTTCCTACCCCAGCCTCAAGTCCTGGCTCACCTCAGCTCACATCACTGTGAACTGCTGATCTGTGCATGCTCTCCTCACACTGGTCTCTTGCTTACTCACTCTTGTTCTCTGACTAGGTTCACTCTGCACTCTTGACCATAGAACAAGGAGGGTGGGCTGCTGTGTTGGTTGCCTTCTATTCCGATGATGGATTCTTCTATGTGGCTGGTTGGTGGTGTGGCATGGGGGAGGTTGCTACTGAAGTTAATAAATGAAGAAGAGTATAAAAGACAAGTCAGTAGTCAGCCATGGGTGCAGCTGCCTATTTTTACTACATTAAGAAATTAGAATTCATGACTGATTTTGTGTGTGCTGCTGGGGGTTGGGGGGTGGATCTGGGTGCTACCTGAGGGTGGCGGGGGACTTGGGCTAATATATATTGACATGAGTATGTTTGCTCTATCTAGCTTGCCAAATAATGGACAATTGAAATGCTTGATTTTGGGGGCAAAATGCATGATTTCACAGGCATAATTTGCAATTTTGCTGGCGGACTTTTTCATCCACAAGATATTTTGTGAAATGCGCAAATTTTGTGAAATATTTTGCAGAATGAAATTCGTGCATTTTGCACATCTCTATTCAAATGGGGCTGAATTATAGCCTGCCAAACATTGCCAAAATTCAAATTTCAGTTATTTCCCTCAAATTTTAAAACAACATATCTAAATTTAACCAGAGTTGAAGCATTTAAACTACTATACCACATGGTCATTTCTGAAAAAGTTCATATTTGCAGCTTTAAATGGGATTGAATTAAGAATAGTCAACTGCAAGGCAGCATAGCATGGTCATTTAAAGCTCTGAGCTGTAAACCTAGAGACCTGGGTTTGAATCTAACAGCCCCCACTTGCATACTTGCATTCCCTGTGTTCTCAGGTCACACCTGGAAACAAGTTTCAGCTTAGTGTGCCTCTCCTGGTTAAACAATTTCCCCTTCCCCCAAACTTTCACAATATTTAAAAATTAAATTTTGCAAGAATGTAAACTGCAAATTTAAGCCCATGAAACTTTAAAACTAGAGAATGCAATATCATGAAATTTGGCAGATTCTAAGACCTTACTAGGAAACTGTGTGTGCCAGTTTTATTAATTGCTTGCTGCCAGAAATTGCAAAATAATAGGGCTATGTGTGGACTGAATAGTATTTCCTGAATACCATGAACAGTAAGTTTGTCGAATATTCAGATGCACATTCTGAATAGTCCACTATTAAGTCACTATTTGGGATGTACTGTTCGGTGGGTTAGATTTTAAAATCTCACAGAACCTTGTTGGTCAATCAGAGGCTGTTTTTGGAGCTCAAAGCCAGGAACACCATGAGATCTCCTCACTCTGAGTGTGTAGCATAGAGTTCAATATATAGATAGACTAGAATGCGGACTTCAATGGCTCAGTTGAAGTCGCTTGTCTGCCATATTAGAGGAGGATTGATGTAACAGCAGAATAGCAGGAACCCTTCTAGAAACTTAGCGAGCGGAACCAGCACACAGTTCTGACAGTAATCGCTGATCCAGCAGGGAAATGATGAAGTGGATGCACACTGTGGTGACAAAAACAAGGTATGCTTGCTTGTCCTTTGCTTGTATAAGCAGTCCATTACTCGATCACTGTCAGAACAGTGTGCTGGTGCCGCTACCTATCTACTGTATTTGCAGCACCATCATTTATTGTAGTACCCCTTGAGACCTTTGTTACCATATAGAACATACAAACATGCAAAATTGCCAGCCGAAACAGGCCTCATGGTCTGAGTCTGCTTGAGTGTGCAGCTAGCCCCTCATCTCACAGTTGCCCCTCACACCCCTCCTTCTCAGTATCCCTTACACTTATCCTGTCCCAACCTCTCTTGAAACTGCTCACCGTCTTACAGGACACTATCTCATCTGGTAAGGTGTTCCATTTGTCCACCACTATTTCCATGAAAAAATGTCTCATCTCCCTATTGAATCTTCCCCCTCCAATCACCAACAGCTTAATCTAGTTTAATTTCAGTTGCTTACCATCTATATTCCCCCCAGGTCACCCCTGAAAAAGGGACTTCTAGTTCCAGTGGTCTTACCAGGTCAACAAAATTCAACAAACAAACAAACAATCTCAGTCCATGCCCTCTCGTGTCCCTCCCCCTTCTCATCTGAAAAATCCCTTCTTTGCTGGTCTTGTTTATCCCCTTCAGATACTTAAAGGTCTTGATCATATTCCCCCATCCCTCCTCTCCTCCAGTGAATACATATTCAGCTCTCCCAGCCTGTCCTTGTAGGGCTTGCTCTCCAATCTCTGGATCATCTTTGTGGCTCTTCACTGCATCCCCTCCAACAATCTGATGTCCTTCTTCTGGAATGGGTGCCAGCATTGCATGCAGTACTCCAGGTGGGGCCTGACCAATGACCTATACAGGGGCAGGATAACCTCCTTCCTTCTAGAGGAGATCCCTCTTGCAATACACCCCAGCATTTTGTTAGGTTTTGCTGCCGCCTTCCTGCACTGAGAAGAGTTGTTCAAGCTCCCTGTAATGATCACTCCCAGGTCCTTCTCCTCTGTAGAGCTCCCCAACTGTATCCCATTCAAGTGATAATCCCTCCCCTGGTTCCTGGCTCTGAAGTGCAGAACCTTGCACTTCTTGGCATTGAACCCCAACTGCCATGTTTCTGCCCACTCCTGCAGCTTAGTCAGGTTCTCCTGCAACCCTTTCCACCCCTCTGCATCATCAACCATAGCTCCCATCTTGGTATCATCTGCAAAAAGGTTGATCTTGCTCCAGATCCCATGTGAGATATCTGCAGTAAAAATCCCAAACAGCACCAATCCCAGTACCAATCTCTGTGGTTCTCCACTAGTCACCACTCTCAGTGATGAGCACCCCTCCACCATTTGCTGCCTTCCCTTTAGCCAGTTTGTGATCCATTTCATAACTTTTTGTCCCGCCCCCACATATTCCAGTTCCCCCCCAACCTCCCATGCGGCACTGAATCAAAGGCCATGCTGAAGTCCAAATACAGGTCATCCACTGCATGGCTCTTATCCAGTTCACACGTCACCAGTCGTAGTACTCTACAAGGTTTGTCTGGCAGGATCTGCCCGCTATAAATCTGTGTTGTCAACCAGCACTTCCTTTATGATGTCCCATTTCTGGTCTGCATCCATGTGTGGTTGCATTTCTGCCAGGTGCCTGCCCAAAATTTCCCCATCTTCTTAAAGTCCACCCCCCTAAACTCAGTCACCATTGTACCTGTGCCCCCGTTTCCCTCCCCATGTTGAGCATGGACCACACTGAATAATGGTCACTCCCAGCCAGTGGTTCCTCCACTTCCAGATTCCTTACAGCATCCCCGTTATCCAGTACAAGGTCCAGAGTCCTTTCTAACCGAGTAGGCCCCTGGACCAGCTGTGTCAGAAAGCTGTCTTGAAATGCTTCTAGCAAGATCCACTCCCTTGCACTCGCTGGTAGATGGGGTGCCCCACTCCACCCCCGGTAGGTTGAAGTTCCCCACCACTACTGTGTTCTCCTTCCTGCAGACCCTCCTAATTTCTTCAGCTAATTCTCTGTCCAGATCAATCTCCTGAGCCAGTAGCCTATACACCACACCCATCCTCAGTGTCCTATTCTTTGCATCTTGGAACTGCATCCATAGTGCTTCTATCCTCCCCTCCTCCCCTTCCTCCCTTACACACTTTATCCCTTCCCTTACATAGACTGCCACTCCCCTATTCTCCTTAGCCCTATCTTTTCTGAATAACCTGAACCCCGCGATCATCATATCCCAGTTGTGGTACTGGGTGACCCATGTTTCCATGATGGCCACAATGTCCACTCCCTTCACTGCCAAGAGAGCCTGTAACTCCACTATTCTATTCCTTAGGCTTCTTGTATTCAGTGAGATCACCCTTCAGCCTGTCTTCTCCCTTCCCCACCCCTATTCTTCCCCTTCTTTAGCCCTCCCTGTGCTGCTTTCCCACTGCCTTTACCCATAACTTGGGCAGTGAACTCACTAGGCTCCTCTTTCTGGACACTTTTCCTATCAGCGGTCCCCTCACCACCCCACCTCCTAGTTTAAATCCACCTTTGTTGATATATACCCCTCTATTCCCCATTTTAGTACTCCATTCCCCTCCCTACTCAAATGTAACCTGTCTCCTGCATATTGGTCACTATTGCCCCAGGATTTGCTCCAGTCTGACACTAATCCATAATTCCTGGTATAGCACCAATCCCTCAACCACTCATTGAACTGCTCTATCCTTTTTGTCTTCACTGTACTCGCACATGGTACCGGAAGTACCTCAGAGAATGCCACCAACCCCCCCACCTCCTCACACTGCCTACCCAACTCCTCAAACCTCCCCTTTACCACCTCTACCATCTTCCCAATCAAGTCATTTGGATCCACATGCATCATTATGTGAGGTTTCTCCCTCCCCCTCTGTGCACACTTGAGAAGTGTCTGCCCTGCCCACAGTCAACCCCAGAATAGCCTTGACCCAGATACAACTGTGCCTTTCTCCCCTTCTGCCCCATCTGACCCTTTCAGTATAGAATCCCCCAGCACTAGTACCCCCATTTTCTCGTCCCATACCCCCTCCTGTTTTTGCTGTCCACATTTCCAGAGTCCACACTGCTCTGCTACTTATTACCTTTATCCACACCATTTGTGACTCCTACATCTTCCCACCCTGTTTCCACCTCTCCTTCCACCTCTACTCTGCTCTTCCACTCCCCCTTCTTCCTTTCTCAGCCTGATTCCTGACTCCTGGGCCTTCACTACCCTTCTCCTCCTCCTCCCCCCACAATCTCCAACTCCTCCACTACCACCTCCGATGCCAACACTGCAAACCTATTACTTGCTACCCCCACAGTGGTGCCCATCTCCTCCTTCCCCTTCCCTGACCCTTCCCTCCACTTACTGCCCCTCTGCTCTCCTCACCCCCACCCCTACATCCTCATGGGATTTAGCCCTGCTGTTCCTCCTCTGCTTCTCCTAGCTGCTCTTCTCTGGGATCCCTCCTGCCCCAGACCCCCCTTCCTCTTCAGCCCTCTCCAGAGCCCCTTTACCTCCTTTTCCAGTCTCCTCAGCCTGTAACAAATTGGACAACCTCCCAGTCTCCATAGTATATTCATTCAAACAGATGCCCCACAACCAGTGCACTCTGCTATCCTCCCTGTGCCAGCACCCCTCACTCCATGGTGCCCATTTCATCCACTATTCTGATGCCTCTCTCCACCCTTATTCATGCCCCTCCACCCCAGTGCAATCCCCCCATAATGTCCCATTTTCCTTCCCTCCATTATTCACACTTAACTTAAATGTAACCTCAATTACTTTTCACACAGTCTGCACAGCAATAGCTGAACATCATATGTGATCCTATTAGCTTGCTTCGAAGTCCTTGTTTACACCATTCTTCCTAGCTTGCTAGCTCCAAAATTCTAGTTAACACATTTTTACATGACTTTGCCAGTTTGAAACTTTAGACTTTCAACTTTAAAATATGCAGTTACTCTTTCTTAACCCAAGCTTATCAGTTTGACTTTAAAACTTGCAACTTTAAAACATTTAAACTTTAAAATCCAACTAGTAAATGCTTGAGTGTCTGAACTTTTCACCACCTGACTATTAGCATTAAGAGTTAGTTCATATGGGCAGTTTGCAGCTCCCCAAGCTCCTCTCTCACAGCCTCCAAGCCCAACCCCAGTGGCTTTCCAATATTTAAGAAAGGCTGGTGGAGGGGGTCAGTGGGAGGGATTTTCCAGCCAGCAATAGTCCTTCAGTTAAAGAATGACTTGAGCTACACCCAAACCTACAGAAAACTCACAAAAAATCAGTTACAGAGTTAAACTCACCCTCCTACCTCTCCCACAACAAGCAGAATGAGCGGACAAACTGGCTCTGTGAACACTTAAACAGAGATTCAAACTGAGTTCCAACCAGCAACAGTCCTCCAGTTAAAGAATGATTTGAGCTACTCCCAAACCTACAGCACACTCACAAAAAAATTAGTTACAGAGTTAAACTCACCCTTCTACCTCTCTCCACAACAAGCAGAATGAGCAGACAAACTGGCTCTGTGAACACTTAAATGAAGATTCAAACTGAATTCCAAACAAACTTGATTGGCTGATCTGTCTGTAGGCAAAAACCCCTCCCCCAGCCAGCCAGCAACAGTCTTTCAGAAATCAATTTACAGAGTTAAACAGAGATTTATGCTACTCCCGAACCAAAAGCAAACTCACAAAAACTCAGTTACAGAGTTAAAGAAAGATTTAAGCAACAGTCCTCCAGTTAAAGATTCGAGCTACTCCCAAACCAACAGCAAACTCACAAAAAATCAGTTACAGAATTAAACTCACCTTCCTACCTCTCTCCACAACAAGCAGAATGAGCAGACAAACTGGCTCTGTGAACACTTAAATAGAGATTCAAACTGAATTCCAAACAAACTTGATTGGCTGATCTGTCTCTGGGCAAAGAAACCCCTCCCCAAGCCAGCCAGAAACAGTCCTCTAGGAAATCAGTTACAGAGCTAAAGAGAGATTTATGCTACTCCCAAACCAACAGCAAACTCACAAAAAATCAGTTACAGAATTAAAGAAAGATTTTAAGCAACAGTCCTCAAGTTAAAAAAAGATTTGAGCTACTCCCAAACCAACAGCAAACTCACACAAATCAGTTACAAAGTTAAACTCACCTTCCTACCTCTCTCCACAACAAACAGAATGAGCAGACAAACTGGCTCTGTGAACACTTAAATAAAGATTCAAACTGAGTTCCAGCCAGCAACAGTCCTCCAGTTAAAGAATGATTCATGCTACTCCCAAACCAACAGCACATTCACAAAAAAATTAGTTACAGAGTTAAACTCACCCTCCTACCTCTCCCCACAACAAGCAGAATGAGCAGACAAACTGGCTCTGTGAACACTTAAATAAAGATTCAAACTGAATTCCAAACAAACTTGATCGGCTGATCTGTCTCTGGGCAAAGAAACCCTTCCCCCAGGCAGCAACAGTCCTCCAGGAAATCAGTTACAGAGTTAAAGAGAGATTTATGCTACTCTCAAACCAACAGCAAACTCACAAAAAAATCAGTTACAGAGTTAAAGAAAGATTTAAGCAACAGTCCTCCAGTTAAAGAAAGATTTGAGCTACTCCCAAACCAACAGCAAACTCACAAAAAGATCAGTTACAGAGTTAAACTCACCCGCCTACCTCTCTCCACAACAAGCAGAATGAGCTTGTTGTGAGGAGAGATTGTCACTTAACTCCAAATATTGATGGAGTTGTGGCCTATTGAAGTTCAAGTGTTATCCTATGGGAATTGTTATGTTTTATTACTTGCTTTTTTTAATGGTCACAATTATTTAAGGGAACAGCATATTTTATTGCTCTAGTTCCCCCTGAGACCTTTGTGACCATATAGAGATTGTCACTTAACTCCAAATATTGATGGAGTTATGGCCTGTTGAAATTACAGTGTTATCCAACAGGTCTCATTATGTTTTATTACTTAATTTTGTTAATGGCCACGATTATTTAAGGGTATGGCATATGTTATTCTTGTAGTACCATTTGAGACCTTTGTGACCATATATAGGATAGTGCATGGGGAACAGTTGACAACAGGGCTATTCTTCCACGAGTTGGCACTATGACAACGGCTTACCTCTTGAGCGCGCAGCTCAAGAGGTAAGCCGTTGTCATAGTGCCAACAAGGTGGAAGAAGCCCTGTTGTCAACCATTCCCCAAGCACTTTTCTTTATAGTGTATGTTGGAACGGCATTTTCTGACAAAAAAAAACAATCACTACTTTGTATTGCTGCTTACAAAAATGTTTACTTGGTTACTGGAACAACTTAAATTTACATTCTTTGCATTTTCACGCTTTAAATGTTTAGATTAACATTTAAACTTTTGAAAAATCACATACAGCAGCACCTGGAACAGCACAGCACTTCACAGAAAGTGGCTTTGAAAGTACCGCAGCCTACATTGCTGCTAACGCTATCTGTACTGTCAAATGAATGAACCATAACTGTCAAATTGTGCTCGAGGACATGGCTTGTGATGTGCGCAGTGCAGTGAGACTAATAGTTCTGCTGCTCTGTGATTGTCACTACTGTGTGACTACAAGGTTTGGAAAATGATCGATTTCGGTGGAGAACGATGTTCCACCATACACTATATAGAGATTGTCACCTCTGCATCCTCCTCCTCCTCCTCCTGAAGCACCAGCAGCACAAGTGTACAAGCCAAAGTGCTGTGACCTCTGCATCCTCCTCCTCCTGAAGCACCAGCAGCATAAGACAGTCTCTTGCAACAGTGTATAAGCCAAAATACCATGACCTTTCCTCCTTCTCCTCCTGAAACCATTTTTAAGGACTTCTGTAGCAATTCTCCAATAAGGCAACTTTCTTGGCTGAATACCGCCTACTGAATAACAAATAACAAATATCTGGGACACAAATACCAAATGGTCAGCCGTATATTCAGAAAAAGGCATTCGCACAGCTTTACAAAATAGCATCTATACTTAAAGTCAGATCCCATGAGTCTTTGTGAAAACTGTAAAATTTCATGAAAAATCTGATAAAATTGGAATTTGCTAATTTCACTCAGCCTTATCAGGAGGATTCTAATTAAAGATAGGGTTATGAGAGGCAGGAAGTGCATGAGGTCACTTTGTTCAGGAGTTAGATGCACCTTTTCACCAAGAAATGGACAGCGGAGCTAGGTGGTGCAACAGTGGTAGACCCATAGGTTGGAGCAAGGAAGCACATAGTGTCAATTCCAACCTGAATGCATGATATTTAAGGATCACATCCAGTAAATTTATGATCCAGGGAGCCTGATGTACATGCACATCTGGACTTAGAGGTGCTCAAAAAGATGTAGTGGGAGAAGACAATGTCTGGGGCAGCAGGAAAATTCTGGCTATTCCAACAGGGTAGGTCAATAGGAAAAGGAGTATGTGACTCAGGATTTAAGGCAATGCAACATATTATCATGAAATCTGGCACATTATTAGAACACCTATCAACAAGGAATCATACTAAATTTAAGATCTCTGACCCAATAGACGGCTGATGTATATGCAGACAAACATTTTCATGACATTTTGCACATAACACAGTGACAGACTTTGAGCATCTATAATTTTGAAACTAGCCATCTGAATGTCAAGATATTTGGAATGTCATTAGCCCTCCCCCCAAGGGGTATGGATGACAACTTTCAGAGCTCTAGCTTAAATGATAGTCAAGTGTGACCAAATTACTAAATTTAAAAAGTTCTGCAAAATTCCGACGAAATTCTGCAAATTTGGAATTTTCCCATTCCTCACAGCTTTACTTTTTACTGTTTAAACTTTCCAACATTAAAAGTACAAGCAAATACTAAAACAAACACATGAACTTAACTAAACTGAATCAGTTCAGTCAGATTCAGGTGTCTGTTGTTTTAATTTGCCAGAAAAACCCTTTTCGGGGCATCCAAAATCCAGGGTGACCATCTTAGTGAGAGGAGCAGTTAACCCACGTTCTCTGTATGAGAACAGCAGGAATTTCTTGATTTCTGCAGCTGCAGCTGGAACTCATGCTGTGGGTTGCAGTGAGAGCAGTGTGCTGCTGTTTCCCTGCATTCACACAATGACTATGTGATTGGCATAAGATACCCTTTCTAAAATACATTTATGCCAGACTTGTCACTAGTAAGATACAAGTTTGCTCTTGATTCAAGACCGTGCTTTTCTGTCAGGCCACTATTCTATTTTGTAAGTGCTGATCAAGTGATCAAAATCCACTGCTGATGCTAACTACATCTGTTTATGATAATTACTGTCTCCTTTACTGACTTGCATACATAATAATAATTAAAAAAAAATAACAGGACTGGGCAATTCACTTCACACTCTGGTATGTTTCTTAAAAATGTTTTCATTGTCAATATTAGATTGTATTGGATCAATACCTACACATTGTCTAGAAGGTTAGTACTGTCAGTCTAGACCTAACCATGCTATGGGAATAGTACCCCATTCTGGACTACCCACTTGGTGGCAGGGTAGCAAAGTGAGAAGAGCAGGCTGAGCTGGTGTATCAGCCTGCGGCATTTGGTGTAAGCCATGTGCCTGTTGAAGAGATCTTTGGAGTAATCTTGGTATATGTGTTTTTTGCGTTCATGCCAAGGAATCTGCCCCATAGTCTATGCAGCAATCCACTACGAGCTGTAATGAATGGCATACCTTCCTCAGAGAAAAGCAATTTCAGACTACCTTAATCTATGGATTTAGGTGGCTGTGAAACAGAGATAGCTCAATGGATAGTTACATATACAAGTATAATTCTAGACACTCATTTTAAAAATAAATTAGAGTGTTACTGATACAGTTCAGCAATTGTTTTCCGATGGTGACCATTGCTATACCTTGCAAGAGAATCATTAATAGGTGGTGCATTTCAGGAAATCCTCCCCCCCCCCAAATTATAACATATAGGAAACATTACAACTCTGGCAGACAGCTTTTTTAACTATCAATAAGGGTAACACATGAATGACCACTGAAAAGGGAGTTGCTGGAGCTTGTAGCAGGTTTACAGTGTGCAGCAGTGGCTTATATGGTCATAGCAACTCAAACCCCAAGGCGAAGGAAATCACGGGGAGTAGCTGAGGGTAAAATTAGTGGAGGAGTCCGGGGGAGATCATCCTGGTCATTGGTAAGTCGCTGACCCCAGAAAGTGGGACCCAAGCCCCCCAACTTCAGTCCCCAACCTCTCCTGGAAATCCATACCCATGGAGTGAGCCAGCACTGATCATTTAGAAAGGAGAACAAAAAGCATAACTGATAACAGCCCTGTCACCATGTGGTATCCTCCCATGGCTACCAGCAAGCCAGCATTTCACCTTATTTAATGAAGTGCTCAACAAAGAAATAATGGCAAATGGACTTCAAGCATGTGTTGAGCTGATTCAGATGCCTTTACATGAGTACCCCTTCAAGGCTAGAGAGAAAAATAAGCAGATCATGTCAGCTCACATTGAAGTGCACTATCAGCACAATATTCAGTGCAAAGCTAAATGCTCTCACTAAAGGCTTTACAGAAAGGGAAACTCCAGTTCAGTCAATAACAGCAATTGGTACCTGTATCTGGAAGTTTGTTTTTCATGCAGTCCTTTTTTTTTCATGCAATTAAAGTGTTACCTAACCCCAGTTTTATTATTTTAGCCCTTTGTACTATAGCACAGACTGCAACTGGCACTCCCATTCATTTCAACGGGACACTCATTTTTACGAATACCTCAGTTATCAGAACTAAACTGATGTCTACCTCTGAGTTTGTATAATCAAAGTTAAACTATACAGTTTTACTCAGCTTATCACCAGTAAGATGCCAGGGGTGGGAAATATAGCCTAGAGGTTAGAGTAATGAACTGTGAATGAGCCTGGTATATCCAGCCAACAGACGTGGGTTTGATTCCAACAACCTCTACTTGCATGTTGTGTGACTTTGAGCAAGTCACTTAACCTTCCCAGTGCTTCCAGGTCATCCCTGCAAAAAGGTACCTGTGCCTAGGTGATGATGGATGATGTGCAGAGTTCCCCATGTCTAGATTTGTAATCAAGGGTATAGGCAGAAGTTTCTGAGCTGCTTGGTCCAAGGCTGCAAACTGATTTGGGGAGCAGTACGGTGAAAGGTCCATCTGCGGATCCTGAATGTGTAGGCCATTTCTGGGGCTCCTGAATCCATTCCTGTCCAATGGATGGGCTCTTCTAGCATGTTTTTTTGATGAGTGCCTTTTCCGACTCTGGGGAGGTAGGGACCAGGAGACTTCACTCTCCTCTCAGTGGTTTCCTGGGCCAGCATAGAATGGAGGCTCCCTGGTGTCCATGCTGTCTCTAGGTGGGTAGATCTCTTCCTCAGGTGATCCTCAGGATGATCTCATTTCTTGAAGAAAGGTTTTATGCAAGAAGTACATGTCATTTTCAGGATGGGCAAAAAGGAATGGTACCCTATTCTGGACTACCCACTTGGTGGCAGGGTAGCAAAGTGAGAAGGGCAGGCTGAACTGGTGTATCAGCCTGCAGCATTTGGTGGTAGCCCTGTGCCTGTTGAAGAGATCTTTGGAGTAATCTTGGTATATGTGTTTTTTGGGTTCATGCCAAGGAATCTGCCCCATAGTCTGTGCAGCAGTCATTATTTGTTCCTTCTGTCTGAAGCCAAGGAAGTGGGCCAGGATGGGTCAGCGCCTATGTTCAACTTTAGGTGGGGGAGCCAGGGATCTGTGGGCCCTTTCAGTTTGTAGAGGTTGAGTAAGTGTAAGGTCCAGTACTCCGGGGAGAGTCTGCTGTAGGAATGCCGCCATGTTCCTTTGTTCTGCCCCTTCGGGAAAATCTAGGAATCAGAGGTTGTTACATAGGCTCTGGTTCCTAAGTCATCCACTTTCTCCTGCAAAGTCTGTAGGGCCCAATTTTGTTCCTGGACCACCATCATAAGGTTTTTTATGGCGACCTCATGGGAGCCCACTTTCCATTCAGTTTGGAAGAGCTTTTTTTCAATTGATTGCACTACTTGGGTGGTGTGATTCGTTGTCACTGTGACTTGCACCATTTGATGGATCAGCTGAGTAAACATGTTTTCTACTGCCTTAGAATCCCAGTTGGAGGACGGATCCATAGTCATTTTGTCAACCATGCAAGGTCTAGGCCAGCTTACGAAGATCGAAAATTGCAGTGTTTGGGGCTCAGATCTTCCAAAGGTAAGTCCAAAATTTTATTAGTGTATATTCCAGTATCTCATAGTTCATTTGCCAATGAGTTGCAGCTTCTAATGTCGGAAGGTTATAAGTCCCAGTGGGTCACAGAGCTAATCAGCTACCCAGCCATCTTTGTTCAGGGCCAAGCCATGCCCCCCATAAAATAGAATGTTAATGATACGGTTCCGTATTTGTTTTACCCGATGGTGACCAATGCTATACCTTCCAAAAGAATCGTTAAGACCTAGTGTATTTCAGGAAATCCCCCAAAATTAAAATATATAAGAAACATTGCAGCTTTCACAGACAACTTTTTTTATCTGCAATTTTTAATGAATGGATCTGTTAACTGTGAAAACATTATATCTGGATATGGTTGGAGCTAAAATATAATGTATTTTTTTCTAACTACCATAAGCACCATACTACATACATCTGTGATAAATATATTTACTGATCGAGCTACCAATAACTGAACTTGTGTAAGTATTTACAGTATCTCTTTGACTTGTAGGGCTTTGCCTAAATAATGACAGTCTTATTTTGCTACTGTCTTCATCAGGCCATTTTATACCAGAAGTTCAAACTTCCAGCCTAAATTTTTGCATTTTAAATTTAAATAGATGTTATTCATTTAGATATAATTTTGTTTTGTTCACAAGTCGCAGCCAAACCCCATCAGCAAGACTGCTGCATTAAAGTGAATTGGAGTGGAACTCAGGGACTGAGTTGTCAAATTATGAACATTGCTTAATAAACTATTTGCATATTATCGAATATCTTAAACTGTGATGCAAATCACTGTCCCCAAAGAGACACTCTTAAATGAAAGCTGCCCCAAGGCAGTCCTGAATTTGAAGCAGGTATGGATAGGTCTGCCTTCCAGGCAGGGCTTTAACCTGTACAGCTAAAGACATCAGTGTTGTGGCTTGGTGGTGTAGTGGAAAGGTCTACAGCCTAATAAACAAGAGATCGAGAGTTTGAATCAACACAAGGTCTCATCAGTTCTCATTTGTCAGAATTCCACTTGAGTGGTGACCCATGGCTACATGGTGTTAGAATAGTAAATATATCAGACAAGCATTTGTCAATGCCGAACGTTCGCTTGCAGGTATTTGCAGTGGTATTTGGCACTTGGACATGGCTTAAAAAAAATCAGTGACAAAGAAGTACAAGCATTTGTCAATGCCGAATGTTGCTTGCTTCTATGTGCTGTTTAGGTGCAGTATTTGGAAGTCATTGGAGTGCAAATATTGAAATTTCACAACTTACGAAGCGTATGAGAACCAAAAGCAACGCACACTTGTAAACAGTCCTTTTAGAATTTTTTCACTGAATTTTCAACATAGCCATTTTAAGACCTGTACTCATGCACAGTGTCACTGTGATTTTCTTAATGTGTCCCATACATTGAGTTTGCACACCGACTGCGCCATTGTGCGCTACATGGGCCGAAACACATTTTGGGCAGGATGTGAAAAATGACAGCTGTGCTGCTCATGAGGAGGTGTGGTAAAATGGCAATGTTGAAAATCTGGAGGAAAATATTGAAAATGGTAGAACGCATTTAGCGCGGCGTGAGGGAACTGCGCAGTAACGATGTCAGAAACAGTCATTTTTAGAAATTTTTTCACCAAATTTTCAACATAGCCATTTTAAGACCTCTGCTAATGAACAGTGTCACCATGATTTTCTTAATTTGTCCCATACATTGATTTCACACACCGACTGCGCCATTGTGTGCTACATGGTCGGAAACACATTTTGGGCAGGATGCTAAAATGACAGCTGTACTGCTCATAAGGAGGTGTGGTAAATGGCAATGTTGAAAATCTGGAGTGAAAATATTGAAAATTCGCGAACTTACGAGCCCGCGAGGGAACTGTGCAACGACGCCAGAACAGTCATTTTTTGAATTTTTGCACAATATTCAACATGGAGTTTGGGACCTCTTCATGAACGATGTCACTGTCATGGTGTTATTCAGGCCCAAAGGGTGATTTCGTGCAGTGACTGCTCAGTGATCTGCGAAATTACCTTCGGCCCGACAATGCCATGACAGTGACATCATTCATGAGAAGGGGTCCCAAAAACCCCATGTTGAAAGTTTGGTGCAAAATTCCAAAAATGCCTGAGATATGCAATAAAGTTGAAAACCCTTATCTAGCCCATTATACAGCTTACCGGCATTTCCTCACTTCGCGGTCGGCTTTGAAGAGTGCAGACGTGTTCCTGGTCCATCGAAGATCATCATGCTGAGCTCCGGAGGTAAGTATGGGGTGAGGGGTGCGGAGGCTGGGTGCGCAGAGGGTGGAGTGCGGTTGTGGAGGGGCTGGGAGAAGCGCCGTGGGACCGCTTTTAGCTTTACAGGTGAAAAAAAAAAGACTACGTGGGATATTTGCCATGCTGGGTGGCTTCCAGCATGGCAGCAAAGATTTGGGGTGGCGGCGTGACACGGTGCTGTGTATAACAGCGGTGGTTTTCTTTGAAGAGAAGACCACCGCTGTCATACACAGCACCGCGTCCGATTGGTGCAGGACTGCCACGCCTGCTCAATGGAGCAGGGGATTGCAGAGGAGGGGCACACCTCCAAAGTGTCCCATTCTCCCAAGACGTTCTTTGCGCATGCATGCAAGCGAACGTAAAAAGGGACTTAGCTGTGAGAACGAATAACCACAGGAATAAAGTGTTGCCTTGGAGGCAACTTTCATTTACAAAAAGTGTCTCTTGCCCACTGCCCCCCTTTCTATTTATGTCACAATAAAACAAGTATTATACTTAATTTGCAGTCAGTAACTAAAAACTAAAATGTTTCTTTATTTCAAGTATAGAACATCCAATATATACATATATATTTTCATAGCAAGTATGGCTATTTTCCTTTGTGTTGCAGAATGTGTATTTAGTTGTGTTTTCCATATGCCACAACACAAGCAAATGAGTATACAATTATACTATCTCAAAAAGTAAGGAAATTCATTGCAAAAAACTTTGTTAATGCACTAGTTAGGGTTAAAGCAGCAAAAGTAGGGAAAGGTGCTGTTAGGGTTCCCAACCCTAACACCCAATCCTCACCCTACATGCAGTAACAGGAACAACCACTACAGTTTGACCTCTCCTGAGTCTATGCAAATCAGGCATGGGGTGCGCCTTGGGACTGTGAACTCTAACAGTCACCCTATTCCATCAGTAAATAAGCTAAGATGTGCACAGTATATGAAAATGGGGTGAGCATTAGGGTTGAGAACCCAAAGGTACACCACATGCCTGATATGTGTAGACTCGGGAGCGATCAAACTGTAGTGGTTTGGTGAAACCAAAATGTTTTTTCCTGTTGTTGCCTGCAGGGTGGGGGTGGGGTGTTAGGGTTGGGAACCTTAACAGCACATTTCTCTACTTCTGTCACTTTAACCCTAACTGATGCATTAACAAAGCTTTTTGCAATGAATATATATTATATGCATGTCTTTAAGATATCTGAAACATATGTAGAATACAGTCCATAATGTATATGGAATGTGTTATTTCTATATCCCTTCTTGTAGTCCAGATATATATTATTTACATGCAAGATGAGTGTTGAATATATGTTAGTGTTATTAATGTGTTTCTGTGTATGCAGTAATCACTGAACTGGATATATATATACTCAGCCTATTAATTTTCTTTAATGTGCAGACATAAAATTGTGGTTCAGTTTGACAATGGTTACTTACAGTCCATGGGCTGCAATATGCTTATGTAATACTAACTTAATTAGGGTATCAGATGGGCAAGACACATAAAAATAAACTTTATGAATAAGAAGGTAAAAAACAAAACAGTTACAGAGTACTTGCTCCGTAGCAATACAGCTTATTACAGCTCATTTCAACTATGGAATAGACATTTAAGGAAACACCCAATATTTTCACTTCCTTCCTCCTCTCAGTGAATCAGAACTGTCACTTTTTCCTTTCATGATTATAGTTTATTGTGACACCTCCGATCACAGTTGATAATCTCCCTTCTGTTGTCTATTTATAATTCTTTTACACTTCCTCCTTACCATCTGAGCATGGTGCCTTTATTGTGTGCTCTTAAAACTCTTAGGAAAAAAGCCATATGGAGCCTCAAAACTCTCAAGCTCTTTGCCAGATTTTGGAATGAAAAACGTCTTCACACTGTCAAAAAATGAAAAAAGTCAGTTCAGTTCATTATAAAAATATGCCACTCTGAGTCTCCCCGGACAAGCACACATTATAAATCTTTATTTCCACTGCATCGTTTTAGCCACTGGATAAAAGGTTATGATCAGTACAGCAAGAGAACATTGCTTTGTGTAGGGTAATACTTTTCCTTTATAAACCCAATAAAAAATATTCTGTCTTGACTGACAATTCCAGCTGAGACAGAACCTGACAGATGTGCTGTTGCAAATCTAGAAGTACATCCCAAGTGGTGCAGTGTTGTGCCTGGCCATGTCTGTGGTCATATACAATGTTATTTTGTGCTTCACAATGTCTGTGGCCCAAGGTGATGCAATGGTGTGCCTGTCCCTGTCTGTGGCCCAAGTCTGTATCATGTTGTGTCTGCTCCTGTCACCCAGGGTAGTGTAATTTTGTGCCTGCCCATGTCTGTGGCCCAAGTCTGCATCACGTTGCGCCTGCTCCTGTCACCCAGGGTCGTGTCATTTTGTGCCTGCCCATGTCTGTGGCCCAAGGTGGTGCCATGATGTGCTTGTCCATTTCTATGGCTCAGGGTGATTCCACTGAGATGTGCTCATTTTCAAGGTGTTTTAACACATAATCAGCATTTCTCCACCCAAAAAGGGAATGTGTGTCCCTTTTTTTGTTAAGGGAAATCGTTAGCTCCCTGCGGGGTGATGAATACCTTTTAAGTTACAGGTTGGGAGCTGAAAACATTTAATTATTTTATTCCTTTTTCCTTTAGTGATGGGTCCAAGCTGACTTCAGCTGGACACTTGTCCCCCTCTCCTATTCATCTCACAGTCCAGTAATTTCCCACAGCAGACAGTCAGAATTGTCACCTATTATGAAGCACCTCTGTACCGCCCCTCCCCCCAGCAAAGCTAAGCTGGATTCCTTCTGAGTCCTCTGGATTCAATGCCTGAGGCTAAGGGCATATTTTAACTCTGGCTTGGGAAGGATAACATATGGGTAAATGGGCATTTAGCATCATCTTGCCCCACTCCAAGTGTAGGTATTCCCACACCTTTAAGACCTGCCCCAATATGCCTTACATATGGTGGGAGAGGCAGGGTCATTACCCATAATTTTGATGTCTAGTCCTGAGCTGTTGGTGGAAATGCACTGACAACAAAATGTGGGGAATGTCTGTTTGTAGTCTGAAAGTGCAGCCTCCCCCATGCTCCCAAGACTTTTCTAATATCACAGGGAAAGACCCCAAAACTGCCCCTGCTATGCTTACTGTTGAGGGGGTTCCAGCCTTGGACCCTCTGCTTATTGCCAACTCACTGAATCATGTTTTCACTGACCTCAGTAGTGTGCTCCTCAGGGACTTCTACAATACCCCTTACCAAAGGGACAATACGAGGTCACCCACACTATCACTTAACCAGCCACTATTCTGCCTCAAAATAGTCTCTGAAGCAGATGCTAGGAAATACCTTGAAAAGGTTCTTGGAAAATCTAGGCACAGTGGGGACTCCTTGGACCTCAAATTTGTTCACTTGGTACTGGATGAAATACTTGGATCACTAACCAGAATACTTAACCTGTCCCTCTTCCACTCCCAATTCAGCCAAAGATGGAAGTCTGCTACAGTAACCCCCATACACAAAAGTGGGGGCAGGTCCTAACATAATAATTGCAGACTGACTTCCATACTCTCATCACTCTCCAAGGCTCTTGAACAGATTGTGGCTGACCAGATGGTGGAATACTTTAATCAATACCAACTCCTATGCCCAGAGCAACATGGGTTTTGGGGCGTCCACATTATCATCATGGCCCTACTTGAATTTACTGAATTCATCCATAATGCCTTAGACCAAGGCCACCTTGTATAGGCAGCCTTCATTGACCTATCAAAGGCATTTGATACGGTTCATCATGCACTCCTCCTCGAACAGCTATCTGACATTGGAATCACACCTAAAACTATGAACTGGTTTAGCAGTTACTTGAACCGCTGCTCCCAGCAGGTCAGGATTGAGGAAGTCCTATCAGACAGCCAACCTGTCAGATCTGATGTATTGCAAGGGTCCATTCTGGGACCATTGCTGTTCAGTGTTTTCTTAAATAATCTCCTGGCCTCCTGCCATTGCAACATGCTCCTATATGCTGATGACGTTGTGATTTTTACCAGCAACCTGCACCCTGAACTCCTTGAAACTGATCTCCAAAATGGCTTCGCATCTGTGGAAAAGTGGTTTAAAGAGCAAAGACTGGTCATGAACTATAAAAAAACAAAGACCATGCTCTACTCCACAGCCCAAAACAGGCTAAAAAGCTACCCCTGGCAACAAGAAATGACAGCAGTGACACACTGGAGCTCGTCCCACATTTCAAATACCAGGGAGTTACAATCGACTCCTCCCTGTCCTTCTCCCAGCATACTGATATCACTGCAAGAGCTATTAATACCAGAATCGGGATCCTTTACCACCACAGGCATTGTCTAACCCATGAAGCATTATACCTGGCAATCAGCAGCTTAATTGTCTCCCTCATAGACTATGGGCTGGCCATATATGGTTCTGCTACCAACATGGCACTCCAACGGATTTCAGTTGCCTTAAACAAAGCCTGCCATCCACTCACAAGTGCACCAAGACTCGCACACACCTGTGTACTTTATGACCGGGCTGGCTGGCTTCAACTGAATTACAGGATCAGATATCAAACCTGCCTTCTTGCCAAAAAAGTCACATTAAATCTGCTTCCAACAGGGGTGCAGAAACTGCTGTTACTGCCTAGAAATACCAGAGAAACCAGAAGCTCTACCACTCAAATTTTCCAAGTGCCCAGATGCCGCACTACAATGGCACAGCATGTGTTCTCACACCGTGCACCCCCCTGTGTAAACGCACTGCCCCTGATATCTCTGACTCCACAACTATTGGCTCTTTTAAACATAGACTGGGCTAGCACCTCATTGATATAAGTAACTACATGTGCCCCCACTAAGGCTGTACTCACAGCAACAGTGTGTCTTTAGCACTTATCTTTCCCTCTGTCATGATATGATAGTCAAACCACAGCACTTTTCCCACCTCCCTACCCCTCCCTGGCTCTGCCCCTTGCCCCCCTTGACCTATCCCTACTCTCCTCCCTCTCTGCCCTCTGTGCTGTGCTCACCTAGCCCTCCCACTCCCAATGTATCCTTCCCTATCCTGTCTGCTTAACTTCTTGACATGGGCATACATTTTACAATGCCTCAGCATACCTAGTGCTTTATGTTTAAATTCTGTAACCTCTATGTATATTTTTCTCAGTATTTGTATATTTGTTCACAGTATTGTATCTTGTTGTCTAATGTATGTGATGTGGAACCTATCAACGAGCATCCGCTCACAGGTATTATCCAAGATTTCAATAAATAAAATAAAAAAAATAAAATAAAATCCGGGGTCAGTAGTCAGGGTCATAACACAAACACATGTCTCCCACATACTACCATCACACGTGCAAAATGCTAAGAAAGTATTTTAAAAAAATATTATTAACTGGTTATTAAAAAACCTGAAGGCTCTTAAAAAACTAAATAAGTAAATACCACTGTTGAACAACAGAATTACACCAGCATCATTTGCTTGGTAGGCACATTCTCTGTACAACTGAATAGGACAGAGTATTTTTTTTAAATCAAGGCTGTATACTCCTGGACTTAGATGGGTTTGGCTACTATCTTCCCTGTCCCTCCTCCCCCCCCCATCAGTGACTACCTCCCAGGACTTACCTAGTCCAACCCTTGTTCTCCCACAGATTGTCCCCATGGCAGGGCCGGGGGCAGAGGGCCCTCCTCCTCCTGCCTCCTGTAATCTCACATCCAGATCTGGGTCTGGTGGGAACACTGGTGGAGGATCAGTGCACAGAGCATCTTATGCACCTGCCTCACCTTCCATTTTCCACCTGTTTTCTCCTCTAGCATAGTCAGGGTGTGTCCATCAGTATGTACATGTGGAGGCATGTATGATCCACAGTGTCCCACAGCTCCCTTCCATCATGCTTCTCCCATCCTGCACTACCACCACACCTCCACCTGGTGGCAGTCTTTTGTCAGAACCAACATGCCCTCCCTCCCAGGGAGGGGAAAGCAGTCCATTGGCCTTTTGATCCTCTCCTACGGCTGATACCCATCAACCCGAGTCTATTCACAGATCTGGGTCATCACTGTGGCAGCAGGTAAGGCACCTGATGACTCAGCCTTTTGTGTCACTGGGCTATCATGGGTCTGGTATGTTAATGGCAGAAGAAAAATAAAGTGCCCACTTGTTTTTTATACATACTGCAAACATACATTTTGTGTTTAAATAGTAAATGCAGAATGGTATACTAAAGTACAACTACTGTCAACACCATCTTTAAAAAGTGTCCTTCTGGCACAGTGATTCAGCAACATCTTGCAGCCCCCTTGGACACCATGGGTCATTTCTGAGCCCCAAAAACCCAACCTGAGGGCAGCTTGCAGCCTGCATGTCATGGAGAATGGGCACTCAGCTTCTGTGACCTGACATTCATGGCATCTCTTGCCTGCTGACCAAGGAATGGTATGGACATTATATGAAGGCGCCCACTTTCTTGCACTTTCAGTTGGAGGAAGGCCGCAGCTTTGGGGGGGATTAACAGTTAAGGTACATGACTCAGATATCTGATGGAAAAAGGGGGTGCAAAAGAATTGAAAATGTAGCCTGCGGGAAGGTTACTGATGGTGTCCTCATAAATTAAATTCAAGTCATTTCTGAGCTGTATGATGGCTCCTCATAATCTATGCAGCTCTTGATGCATTTTCTAACCAAATTAGAATAGAAAGAGAAGAGCATATTATCACTTTGTGAGAGGAGCTTTGTTTTTTTTTGGGGGGGTGGCTTTTGTTCCCTTGATGATTTCCTCACTCATCTACATTTACTGGACCAGCATGACCACAACCTACCTTTCACATAGCCCTGAGAGCAGGGTGTTACCTTCACAGTCAAAGTGTTCCTCAGTCATAACTTGCTTGCAATGGATGCACCAGGTGCCCTGCATCAGGCATCTGCAAAATGACTCATCGTCTTTGCTTCTACTGCCTCCAGGGTAGAGATATGTGAAATTAGGAAATTTTGTTACTTGAAATAATTTGCTAAATTCATGCATTTTGCTAAATATTTTGCTGGTGTGAAATGCGAAATTCTGCCGATGAAATGTGAAATTTTGCCCACAGAATGGTGACATTCAGGTGAAATATTGCCGTTTCAGGCAAAATTTTAACTTTGCAGTGAAATTCCACATTCCACAGGTAACATTTCCCAATTTCACAGTCACTGAAAAATTTTGCAGAACGTCGGAATTTTGCTTATTGTTTCACACAGCGAAACTGCAGGGTTTGCGACAGTTTCGGTGGTGAAATTTAATTTCACAACATCTCTAGTCCAGGGCCAACCCTGTGTCCACCAGCTAAGTGACTGGACCGACCTTATGATGTATGTTAATACAAACAATTTTAGAAATGACTGCACCTTGATAGACAGTATGCACCTACTGGGCAGCAGACAGAAGACATCAGCACTGAGTGCTCTAGAAACCTGTCTATAAGTCAAATCTGGCCAGTGTTACACAAGCATATAAAATTCTGGATCTTTTTATTGAAAAATCTTAGGAAAAGGAAATGGGCATTTTAAAAGCCTTGACCAATTTAAAAAAAAAACAAAAGTAGATGAAGGGTAGTTTCCCTTATGTTTTACTTGGGTGTATAATACCCACCAAATAAAAAAGGGGAACTCCAGTCTTACATAGAAACATAGAACTTGATGGCAGATAAGAACTGCTTGGCCCACCTAGTCTACCCATTTCCGTACCTACTGTATAAGCTCCAGATCCTATTTGATCTGCAGCCTACCTTGTCCTTCCTACCACTAGTTTTGCCTTCTGCTCTGTCCCATGCATAAGACTTCAACATCAAAGCACATCCCAGATATGTGTGCCTCTACTTGTAAACCAATACTGTATTTTCTAACAAATGTCTCTTACAATTTAGAAGGCTGCCAGCACAGATTACAAACAATTGAACAGTACAATGTTATCCTTATCCCTGTACAATATGGGGGAGATGTATTTCTAGAGATACATAGCACTTTATAAAAGTGAGCCACTTAAAAATCTACACAGAAGTGTGGGTCATATGAGTCCCCCTCAAACATCTTTCCCATTAACACTGACTTTAATTTAAATGCCATTTTAATTATCAAGTTCTTTTTTAGATATTTTGGTTCCCATTGCCTTAGTTGATTTGACACCTACATGTGGCACACAGAAATGGTTTCTGGATTCTGTGGCATGGCTTCAAGTGTCAGATATTTTTTATCATAGTGGATTGATGATTTGATGCAATACAGCCCAGCTGCAATACAGCAACCAATGGGAATAAAACAAATCTGCCTACTAACTCATTCCATGAATTATTTCAGAAGTATGCATTTGAAGCCAGAGCTCCAGCAGCAAAAAAAAAAACAGTGCATTATTCTCTTCACATTCACTGTTGACTGTCATCTGGCCCACATTTGGATCCACATGTAGCCATTCAGTGAAGTTTAAAGCAATAGCAGAATGAAAGAGCAAAAAAGGGTACAAACTACCTTCCATTGTAAGGCTCACCTGACACCACTGGCCCATCATCTCTGACAAAAAGCCAATCAAGTCTTTCTGCAAAATTCATTTCAACTGCACTCCCTCTCAATTATTGCACACACCTTGTTATTCTGACACTCAAAATGCCTGGCTCCTGAGGGCAGTAGTACAATGAGGGTGGAGTGTTCCTATTAACGATGATAGTTCTAATCTCTCATCTGCACAAACAGGTTTCTCAGTATTTGCTGCCAGGCTATGCGATTCTCCAAATGCAGGTTTTCAGTCTGCTAGGAGACACAAGATGTTCCTGGTTCTTTTCTCAGAACAAAAGAAAAAAAATAAAAACTTATCCTTTTGATGAATGAAGGAAAAAAGAAAAGGATAAATGCTTAGAACTAGAGAAACCATCAGTCTGTAGATGAGCTATCTGCCTTCAGCAGTGGACAGTGCCATAGTGTACGACTCACAGATTTATCTCATCAGCAGAGAGTCATGTATATTAAAATCTGTACAGTACCTTATCTTAAAATATTCTCCACCATAAGCATAAACTCGGAGAAACTCTCAACATAACAGAATATAGAATGACTGAATAACACAGTGGCTTGGCAACAGGCTACAAAGCATGTTACTTATAGAGTAGTTTAGTGGTTTGAATCTGTCAGGGTTGTTCCCATAACCTGAAACTGCAAACCCTCATTTGCATTTTAAATTTTTGAGGATCTGTGCCTTAATGGAATCATGCTAATTTTGTTTGATTGTTAACAGGCAACCCTTATAAGTAACTGATGTGTTTGCTTTAGTTTGTTTTCACTGTTCGTACTAGTCCCCTGTAACTATCTTGGGGGTTCCATTTTGTGGTTGCTGAAATCTCATTATCCATGAGAGCTACATTATCATACGAGAACATGATGTTAAATAAACCATGTATACTATGTGTCTCTATGCTGAAAGTACAAGTATCCTGAAAAAAAACCCTCTAGAAACACACAAATTGAAAGCAATTTAATGGGGAACCCCTATATTACAACTTAGATAGTTTGCAAAGCTAACTGAAGGTAAATATAGTATTTCACACCTTGCTATGACTAGCTTTGTTGAAATCTAATTAAACAGACAGGTATACTGAGTGTAGAGTCTAAAGGGTGATTTCACATCATGTTCTCATATGCTAATGAAGCTCTCAGGGGCAGTGAGATTTCAACAGCCATAACATGGAGAAGCCCAAGATAGTTACAGGGACTAGTATGGACAATGAAAATAAACCAAGCCAATCACAGATTTGCCTAACAGCTGTAGGAAAAGAGTTGTCTGTTGACATGGAAACAAACACAGTTTACAAGCTATGAGGGTGTAGTTTTCCTTTAGCTAAGCCAGACATGAACCATAACCTCCTGCAGTAACCAAGCCAGGGTCTTCAGTTCCCTGCAGTCTTTAGAATCGCTGTTACCAGAAGTCACTGTCATCTGATGGCTGTGTGAAGGGAATTTCCAATTTCCCTACTCACCTGAAAACAAAGCCACTTACAATTTGTGACACATGTGTAAAGTGGGGACTATTCATTACTTAGCTAACTACTACTGGACCCAGAGGGCTAGTCCTACTTCTAGGATGATATTTTTGCACCCCAGAACTGAACTAAAATTATAAGTGTAAAGCGACATCTGGCCATTCTGTCAGTCAACCCTGGTCTCCCCATCCAGCTATGCAGAACAAGACACCTTAATCATTAGGGGGCCCTGAAACCCCTTTCTTTAGCTATGCTACCACTGGCAGACAAACACTCCACAATTCAATTCAATTTGTTTGGGAGAAAAACTTTAGCCAGCAAGTGCCTGTTTGTGAAGGTGACCCAGTCATACATATACATCATTTACATCAAGACGCATAATACAGTATAAAAAGATTTTGTCAAAGATACAATAACAATATTGCAAGTATAATAATATAGAAAGTATGGAAAGATTAGTTAATTTATTTTATTTGTTTTATTCAGGTCTAGGATTACAAATATCTTTGAACCAGAGCTCTTTTACAAAGGCCCCAATGTCAAGGATTACAGCAAGACAGTACATAATAACAGTTTGTAACAAATATTTTATACAACATAGTTCTAAACAGTAACTATTGCTAGCAGGGGCATTATAGATGGTGGGGGGAATAAGGAGGAAGAAATAGAAGGAGAGGAGGAGGAAATAGGCATCAGAAAGGCAGGGGCGTGGTAGAGGAAGGGTGTAAAGGGAGGTAGGTAGAGGAGGAACTGGTGGAAAGGAAGGCAGAAGTGGTGAGATAAAGGGAGGGAGGGGCTGCAGCCAGAAGGCATTGTCAGAGGACATGAAGTGCCAGGGTTGGGCAGGGCAGTGGGGGTAAGTGCTAGGATGCTGATGTCAACAGTGAATGCTAGTACCAAGGAGCAGTGAGCAAACGATATGTTTATGGTCTAGGGAGTCCAGGAGCTGTGTAGTAAGGTTAGAGATAGCAGTCACAGGTGCTAGAGGCAGTCAGTGAGTGGCGGATCCCAGTTTTAAAGGCCCCAAGCATTGAGATGGTGGTGATGTCATTGGGGAGACCATTTAGCCAGCTGGCGGCCCAGTAAGAAAAAGCTCTTTGACCTTGGGTAATGCGACAGCAAGGGATTTGAAGCTTCAATGATTTGGATCCAATGGTGGTTCTGCAGCAATTATTTTGTTGTAGAGATTCTGGGGGGGCAAGACCCATCAGAATTTTCTTTGCGAATATGCAGGTTTGGTATTTTATACATTTGTCGAGTTGCAGCCAGTTGGTTTGGGAGTAGAGGTCACAAGTGTGTGTAAGGCGTTGGGCACCAGTAATGAGCCAACAAGCCTTGTTGAGAGAGATGGTTACTCATTTGAGTGCAGTGACAATAGCAGAGCCATTTATGATGAGGCCATAGTTGATGGTGGCAATGATGGAGCATTGGACGGCAACTGCCAGGGCTTCAGGGGTAAGGTGATGCCTGTGGTGGAACAGCAGGCCTAGTCTGGCGTTGGCAGTTTTGGTGACGTTATTAATGTGGTCATTGTATGAGAGGTGGGAGTCGAGTGTGATCCCAAGGTATTTAAAAGTTTGGACCTGGCCCAGTGGGCCATCGTGACTGGTGTTAATGGAAAGGTGGTGGTGCTTATGTTTATTGTGGGAACTACTGAAAATCATGGCCTTAGTTTTTTTCTGGTTAAGAATCAGTTTATGCTGAATGAACCAATTCTCAACAATGGTGAAACAATGCTGGAGTTTTTCTTGCAGCTGGTAAGGGTCATGGTGTGTGGCAAGGATTACTGCATCATCAGTGTAGAGTATAAGTGGTTCAGGGCAGGCATCCAGTAAGGTATTGAGAAACAGACTGAAAAGGAGTGGTCCCAGAATGGATCCCTGTGGGACACCAAAACACACAGGTTTGGCATCAGAGACCACTTCTGCGATTTTTACATATTGTGACCTGTTCTCAAGGTAGCTTTTGAACCATGTAAAAGTATCTGGGGAGAGCCCAGCTTTATGTAGTTGGGCAAGTAGAAGGCGGTGGTGGACAGCATCGATTGCTTTGGTTAAGTCGATGTAAATAGCACCAGTGAGTTGCCCATTGTCCAGTGAGCTGCGGATTACTCCAGTGACTTCAAGTAGTGCTGACACAGTGTTGTGGCCTTTCCTGAAGCCATGTTGTTGCATGCAAAGGATGTTATATTTGTCTAGATATTCAGTGAGCTGGTCTGATACTATGTATTCCAGGGCCTTTGAAAGGGGAGGCAAGTTGAGATAGGACGGTAGTTCCCATGGGCAGTCTTATCACCACTTTTGTGGATAGGGGTAACAGTGGCTAACTTCCATTTTTCTGGGAACTGGCTGAGTGTAAGGGAGAGATTAAAAATCCTGGTGAGAGGTCCCAGCACCTCTTCTAAGGTGAGGGACAGAAGCTTGAGGTCAAGTGTGTCATGGCTAGATCTTGATTTGCTTATGGCTTTTGTGACGTACTTTCGGACATCATTCCTGTTTACTACTTTAAAGTGGAAAGGAGGGTGACTGTTGTGAGGCATGGAGTTAGGGGTTTCAGATGCCACGTCATCACTGAAGAAATTAGGGGGAAGAACGCTACTGAGATCCGTGAAAGTGGTGTTGAAAGTATCAGCAATGATTTTAGGGTCAAGCGTGGTACTTCCATTAATCTTGTGCATTGCTGGCGTAGGTTTGGGTTGTTTCCCAGTGATTTCTTTTAGGTTGTGCCAGAAATCTCTCCCATTTCCCCAGGTGTCAGTGAGAACTTTTCTGTAGTAGTCAGATTTCTGTTTCTGAATGGTTTTAGTGCAGTTATTATGTGCTTGCTTATAATTTTGGATGTTGACTGGTTTCCCAGTGGTTCTAGCCAAAGCCCATAACTGGTCCCTGGATTTTAGCATTTTTAAGAGGTCACCTGTTAGCCAAGGGTTACATAGAGTTTTAACTTTGCTCTTCTTGATGGGAGTGAATAGGTCACAGGCTTTGTTAAAGATGTGGATGAATTGATCCAGTGCAAAGTTTGTGTCAGTCACCAGGAAGATTGGAGACCATTCCTGATGGAGGAGGTAGGATTTGAGGTGGGTTAACTGACCACGCTGGAGAATTCTACTGTGGATGATTTTAGGAGGTGGTTTGTGGAATTTATTGTACCAGGTACAGATGATGGGGGAGGGGTCACTGAGAGAGTCAGGAAGGACAGAGGAGTTTGAGATTCATGAGGAGTGGCTGGTCAGGATCCAATCCAGTAGAGTGCTGGTACCTGTTTTATAGTTTTGTCTAGTAGGGGAGTACAGCATCTGAGTTAGGTTGGCCAATAGGACGGAGTCCTTAACAGCACCCGCCTCAGCCTAGAGCCAATTTATATTGAAGTCCCCAAGCAGGATGGTTTCAGAGTCAGGTGGTTGCAACCTGACAAGGTCCAGAACAGTGGTGAGACCTAGTCCTTGTTCCTTGGGAGGAATATATACAGTAACAACTGTAAGTGCCTTATCATGAGCACCTAGCAGAATTTTGATGGGGAGAATCTGTGCAGGGGAGGTCACGGGGGCAAGTTGTAATTGATGGCCCATGAATGTGTTTTTCAGGTACAATGCACAACCTCCACCTCTTTTTGTTTTACGATCGAGCCTGAAGAAGTTGTAGCCTGGGGATGGTGATTGCCTGCTCAGGGACCTGAGGGGTGAGCCAGGTTTCAACAACTGCCAGAACATCAGGAGTATGTTGAATTGTGAGGGCCTGCAGAGAATCAAGGTTAGGAAGTAGACTGCAGATATTCAAGCATAGGAGTGAGAGAGTGCCAGAAGATTTGTTCTGGGAGGAGACTTCGCTGGTTTGTGGGCCAGGGTTCAGGTGAATATTACCAGATAACAGCAGAGAAGTAGCAGAAGCTTGAGGGTGCACAGACGTAGTTCCCTGAAGATTGGCAGGCATGCGCCATGATGTGGATCTGAAGGTTCAGCATAGGAGTAACAGGGTTAGCAGATGTGAGACTGCAGTGTTCAAAGTCAGCAAGGGATACATTTTTTGTGGGAGGTTGTCCCCTGAGAGCAGGGAAATTGGGATCCGGAGAGGTGCCAGGGTGATGATATGCTCTGGTCATTACAAAGTTTGGGGGTAGGGGAGGGAAGGAGGCTGTAGAGTGGATGAGGAGAGGGAAAAGGGAGGGGAGGAGAAGGAGAAAGGTGGGAGTTTGAGGGAGGAAGAGCAGAAAAAAAATAGAGGGGGAGGAGAAGTATGAGAGAGAGAGAGAGAGTGAGAAGGAGGGGATTAGATGTTGGGCCAATAGGAGCTAGTGTGGGAGGAACCCTAATGGAGGTGGGTATGGTGAGGGTCTACTTAATTAAGGTTGGAGGGGTTGGGGGCAGGCATAAAATTTCAGCCACTAAAGTCTATGGGCGCACAGCCCAGCACTGAAGAAAATTGGTGGAAAGCGGAGCAGCCAATCAGGTAGCAGTGAGGAGAGCAGCGGTCCAATTGGGGATGACCGCGGGGAGCATTGGGCTAATAGCAGCAACTCACTGCTTCCCTGGTCAGTCAGGAGTCCTTGCTCATCTTTGAGGATCCCTGGATGGGCAGAGAGAGAGAGCGGCAGAGTGGCTGGTTCCTGGAGCCACGGCCGCACCTGGCGGAGGGCTGCTTGTCACCCAATCAGGGGCTGTGAAATCTGGAGGGAGGAGGAGGAGAGGAGATGGGGTAGTTTTTGGGAGAGAGACAAAGGATGGTGACACGGTAGCTAAATCGGGGGGCATAGATCAGACAGAGAGAGAGAAAAAAATGCAGGCACAGTGGGGGGCGGCAGCCAGGGACAGGCAAATGGAAGGAGCTATGCCTGGCACCACAGGGAGAGGGTAGAAACAGGGAGTTTAGCAAGGCAGAGGAAAGGGAGTATGCAGGAGAAAGGGGGGAAAGAGGAAGCAGGGGATTTGTGGCGAGGGAGGGGGAAGGTTCAAGCCCACAGGAGAGAGGTCAGGGTTTAGGAGAAGGGACAGAGAGAGACAGAGGCTGGGCAGAATCAATAAAACAGTTACAGTTTGATTCAGATTTGGCTAGCAGATGTGAAATACAGTAAAAAATCAGAAGCAGCTAGTGGAGCTAGAGAGGCAGCACTGTGGGAGCAGAGCTTAACAATTCAGCAGCAATCGGAATCGGCTTAATTTAACAATTTTAGCAACAATTGGAATCGGTTTCTCAGAGTAAATCACCACATGAACACAACAGACAGGTGCAGATAGCAGGGGCAGTTCGAGAAGTGGGACAAAATTTGAGCCGCTTTCCAGCTGAAGTCTATGGGTACACAGCCCAGCACTGAAGAAAATTGGTGGAAAGCGGAGCAGTCAATCAGGTAGCAGTGAGGAGAGCAATGGTCCAATCGGGGATGACTGCCAGGAGCATTGGGCCAATAGCGGCAACTCACTGCTTCCCCGGTCAGTCAGAAGTCCTTACCCATCTTTGAGGATCCCTGGACAGACAGAAAGAGAACAGCAGAGCGGCTGGTTCCTGGAGCCACGGTCATGCCTGGTGGAGGGCTGCTTGTCGCTCGATCAGGGGCTGTGAAATCTGGAGCTGGGGCTGCGAAAACAACCACATTCTGAAAATTAATTTATGTGTAACTTTGGTCCATTTTAAAAATGTCCCAGTTGTTGACTACACAATAATTGCATCATTCCTAGTAACCCATTCCCTGCACTAGCAAATAATGACCTCCACCAAATTGTAACAATCCAAAATAATTGGGCTAGCACTTCAAGTCCATCCATGGAAAAGAGAAAAGGATGCCACCTGAAATAAAATGGCCACAACTAGGACTCCAGAAAACTTGCTAACAAACAACCCCCAAAAAATGGATAATCACCAAAAGCACATCCTTGGAGTCATGAAAAAGTGATCCTCTTTCTTCCAACTTCATGGCACCTTTACCCCCACTACAGGGGTGTGAGGAAAGTAGGGATATGATTTTGACTTTGGGCTCGGCAAGAGGAAGAAGCATGCTACAAGGATGATGGCAAGTAACTTTAATCATGATTTCAGTTGGGGGTAAAGGATGAAGGGTGTTTCCTGTGCATTGGAGCAAGGATTTTAATTATGATTCTTGGTGGAGAGGAGGGATTCAAGTGTTCTATAAAGGTGTGGGAATGGAGATTCAGTCATGATTTCATCAAAGTCAGCTATAGTTGGTTTTATTGAATTATTGTTTATTCCTATTTATTCATTTATTTCAGAACTGCATTAATTGTCTGACCCATGTTTTAATTGTGTATTGCTACATTTTTTAAACCTCTTCTTTGTGAAGCACCCAGAGCCTCTGAGATTGGGTGCTCAAGAAATAAAATATTACTTACTTACTTACTATGATTTGCCCTTTAGGTTAATGTCTTATTTTAAAGAAATGTTATAATTTTTTCTGAAGAGTTCAGTTAGTTTGTTTACATAAAACGTGAACCAAACTTTGTTGTGTCACAAATGAATTCAAGCAATATTCCATGAAATGTTGCGACTATGAGGTCTTGGGGCTGAGGAGGCAGCAGAAATAACATGACAATATAATAAATTGCTTCAATGTTAATTTTAAGGATTACTTTGTTGCTAATACTTCATCAAAAGTAAACCAAAAAATAAATAAATAAATATCATAAAGGACATGTTTTATTTGCAAAGTGATATTTAATTGTACATGACCTCTAACTTGTGACTGACTGTCATATTTTTGGCTGAATCATTTGAGTAATTTATCCAAATAGCAAGACTGATACAGGCACTCACTAGTGTCACCTCTTGTTGATTTATTAATCGTAGCTATAGCAACTTAAATATTTATGATTTCTGGCTTGCAATTAGCTGTCACAGTTTCTGGCCATGTTGCAAATTAATTATCTATCTCATCCAGTTTGGTACAAACATTTGCTTTACAACTTACTGAGTGTCTCCTATATAATTTTTTATTTAAACATTTGATGACTGGGAACGGCACATTGAGCCAAGGCTCATCTCCAGGTGCGACTCGGGGACAGGGAACATGGGTACAATTATAGTACTATAGAATTCTGCAATACAATAATACAGTCAGACCTGTTTAATCTGTGCCTCATTAGTCCGTATGTCTGACTTTCCGAAAGTAAAACACTGCAAATGGATTTTTTTCTCAGGTTAATGACCTCTTTAATACATAAACCTGAGATTCCGAATCCGTTAGCAGTTGTCTTTAACCAGGCAAATTAATTCCTATTGTTTGTGACCTCTCTAGTCCATTTTTTGGTGAGTTCATGTGGAAGTGCTAATAGGTTGTACTCGAGTGTTAATTGCAAGTGCTTTGCAAGTGCTTTAAATCCCTGCTAATTCCTTGACGTGTTACCTCAGCTGAATGCAACAATTCCTGAGCGTGTTCTCCTGCTGCCATTTTAGGTAATGTTTAAAAGGTTTTTCCACATTCATGGCCTTGTGATTTGGACCCCACCCTTGTCCTGTTTAAAGTTTTAAACTGCCCCTTCAGGTCCCAGTCCTGTCAGCAGTGTAAATACAATAAAATGCTCACGTCTGCTCCACGCGGCTGCTCCTGTTGCTTGTCTGCTGAATAAACAGTTCAGCTTGTTCCCTGATCCAAATGCATCCCATACAGTTTGAGGTTCCCGGTCCTGATTCCCAATTCTTCTTATCCCATCATTCTGATCCCTAGCCCCTTTTAAATATCCCTCGTTCTGCTTGTTCCCTGGCCACTGTGCACCATTCCGCTCCTGGTCCCGGTCTTGTGATTAGGACTCAACTCCCATTCTGTTTAAAGTTTTAAACTGCCCCCATTCAGGTACCAGTCCTGCCAGCAGTGTAAAAATTAAAAAAAGCTCAGCTTGTTCTCCTATTCTGTGTCCTGTACTGTTTAAGGTCCCAGCCCTTCTCCACGATGCTGCTCCAAATGCTCACGTCTGCTCCACAAAGCTGCTCCTGTTGCTTGTTTGCCCTGTACCGTTGAAGGTGCCCGGTCCTGATTCCCAATTCTGCCTAACACTATCGTTCCAATCCCTGGCTCCTCCCTACCATTTGCTCACAGTTAATGTCCTGCTCCACGATGCTGCTCCTGTTGCTTGTCTGCTGAATAAAAAAACAGTTCAGGTTGTTCCCCTATTGAAGCAAAGTAATGTACAGTACACATATGTTTTGCACTGTATTTTAAAAAGTGATATTTTTTTACAGTAATATGTCTTTGAAAAAAAATCCATCATCTGGTCAATGTCTGGTTACTACGTAGATTTTTATTATGTAGCAATTTGGGCTATCACAAATGCTTTCGGATTAACCAGGTCTGACTATACACAAATACAATAGTATACAATAGAGGCATCATAATACATGATGCACAATAAGAAGCATATGAATACAGTGCAGGAATAACTAATACAGCATACAGGCTATGCAATTTGATCAGGAACAGGTAAGAGTGAAATAACTTGAACAGGGTAGCTATTGCATGAATGAATATTTCAAGTGCCATGTGGAGTTATGGGATTAAACATTTCAAGTGCTATGTGGAGTTATGGGAACAAATAGGGAAAGACACGAGACACAGCAGTGATCCAACAGAGACATGGGAGGGAGAGTTTCATAGGAGAGGAGTTTGCACATTCCACAGGTATGGGAGATGATAATTGAAGGGATATTTGCCCATGTTTGAAGATGAAATGGGAAGTGAGAAGGAGTGGGAGTCCCTAGTGTGTACAGAATAGGACAAAGATAGGGCAGGGGAGAGAAGGGAAGAGATATAGTAGGGGAGCAGGTTGAACCTGAATTTGGAGATGAAGGATAGAGAGTGAATGAAATGCCTGTGAGCGAGTGGGGGGAGGTCGAGGCAGGAGAGTGGAGTGCAGTGGTGGGTCCTGGAGGGAGAGTTGGAGGTGAAACGACAGAAAGCATAGACCTCATGAATATTTCCCTAACCTTATGCAGTTCTCTCTCCTATTAGCACTTGGTTACCCCTTAGCATGCACTTCCCCATGTTATGTCTATGGCAATACCTCTGGCTGCTCTCCTTCTCTATAGCTCTCGGCCCCCTCTACTCTTCCTCTCTCTAGTCTTCTATTCTCTCTGCACCTCATCCGCTATCTTCTTGTAACCTAGCCTCCAAAACTTGTTTTGTTTCTCAGATGCTCTGTAACTCTGTTTAGCTTACACTTTTGTAACCTTGTCCTATGTACTGAATTTGTAATCTGACTTACATGTCTTGTGTTTTGAATTGTAACCTGACATGGAACCTTTGTAAAAGAGCTTTGGCTCAAAGGTACTATAATCCTAGACCTAATAAATAAATAAAATAAATAAATAAGATAGAAGACACAGTCAAGAATAGAGAGTGATGTAGAGGGAGCAGTGCAATATACAATATCAGCATAGTCGAAAACTGGCATGATCAGTTTTGTCAGCAGTTCCCATCATACAGGGAGAGAGTCTCTGTTTCAGTAGAATATATTGAGCTTAGGGCGAAGTTTAGAAGCTATATAGTTGATGTGTATAGAAAAATTTAATTTGGGGTCCAGCCAGACACCTAGGTATGCTGGTCAAGTCATGCATCAGCTTAGCTTTTGACTAGCTAATGTTTTTAGGTTGTATCATAAAACACTCCATAGCTTAGGAAACCTGATGCAAAGATAATTAGAGCTGTGTGGAATTTTTAAATTCCATTTCCACTGGAATTCTGTGGAATTTTGAAAATTCTGCCTAACTCCATAGAGTTCCATCAGAAGCAGAACTGGGAAATTCTGAGAGTGGAATGATAACTGTGGAATTGTATTCCGCAGTTTATGTAAGCTTATGCCATAATTTATGTAAACCTCAGATGTGAGCCACAGAATATTATTTAGCCTTTATCAGGCTTGTCTCTAGAGGTTGAAGAGTGGGGAAGGTTCATACTAAGGTTTATACTAAGGTAAAGAAAAAGAGCTAGTAGGCCTACTAGCTCTTTTTCTTTACCTTAGCACAAACACAGCATTGCCAGCACCAGAAATCATGGGGTGTCTGTATTAATGCATAAATCCCTGGGTTGGAAAGTAGATAAATCCAAATCAGACAAAGAAGGTAGGTGGACTCTAGTATCAGTCACCACACCAGAGGACCTGCTGATTGTGGCCAGTATTTATGGGCCTAATGGGGATTACCATGCTTTCTTCCACAATGTCATTCAAGAAATTACTGACTTCAACATTGAAAGGGTCCATTGTTGTTGGGGGAGACCTAAATGTAATCTTGTAGCCTGACAAACATAGGAGTGGGGGGACACTGGAACCAAATTCACGGGCAGCTAAAGCCATCTAGGCCATGACAGATGCATGAAGAGCACAACTTTTCAGTGCTTGGGATTATACCTGGCATTAGACAGTGCACCATACATCCAGCAGCATAGATACGTGGCTGATTACCTCAAGCATCATGTCCCACCTAACACAGGCCACTATCCACCTCAGCTACATATTGGACAATGCTCCCCTCAAGATTAAAGTCAGGTGGGGCCCAGCATCAGTGAGATCCTCAACATGGAGGCTTGATCAATTACGTTTGGAAGACTCAGCCTTCTGACAGTGGCTTAGAGATGAGAAGAAGGCCTACTGGGAGGTCAGTGACAATGGGGAAGTATCAGATGCAACACTAAGGGAGATATTTAAGGCCACCATTCGAGGGAAAATAATGACATATGCCACCAACAGGAGTAAGGCAGGAAAAGCTGAGCAGATTAAACTGGAGAAAGCCCTGAAGAAGCTAGAACTTCAATACAAAATCTTTCCCCACCCACCCCCTCCAGGGCTGCTGGTCAGTAAGAATAGCACCAGAATTAGGCTGTATGATCTGCTTAAGCAGGAAAGCTGAGCTTGCCATCAGGCACCCAAGGCATTCCCTTTGGAAGGGAGGGAGGCAAAAAGTCCGGTAAGCTACTAACTTACAGGCTCAAGTGTAAACAGGTGGCAAAACTGATATCTGGGCTGGAAAACACAGAAGTTGTACTTCAACAACAACCCCAGGACATAAATTCTACCCAGCTGCAATTTTACACTGGATTATATGTTTCCTAACCCTCCCACACTGTCAAAGGCTAAAGGCGTCATGAACCAGCTCCTAGTACTGGTCCCAGCAATCCCCCCCCCCCCAGATCTCCAGTCTGGAGGCCCTTCTAAGTTTTCAGGAGATAACTCAAGCCATTAAATCATTCAACTTGCAGAGAGCATCAGGAAGGGATGAATTCCATGTATACATCGGGCTCTGTCCACCCACATCCAGGCCCTCAGAATTTTAAAAATGGTATACCTGCAATCCCCATGGATTATAGTAATGGACCTGGACCTCCTACCACTACCCTGAGCATAGTTTACTTAAATATTCAAAGTTTGCAAGCAAAGTTGTCTTCTTTTGAAGCTTGAGTAGTATTATACAATTTTATTGTTATTATATTGTCTGAGACATGGCTTAACAACAACATTAAGAATGCACAAATTGAACTTCAAGGTTACAATATTTATAGACAAGACAGGGAGGGTAGGGGAGGAGAGGGCACTATGATTTATGTTAACTCTACAGTTAATGTTTTATTACATGACCATATTGGGGGAAATACTGGATGTGACTTGATTTCAATAGATTTGCTTATGGGTCAGAATAAACATTTACTCATTAGATCTAGCTATATTCCCCCTGGCCTAATAGGGATTGGTTTAGATTTGATCTAACTTAGGTTAACAGCAAACAGAGAGTGGATATTGCTAGGAGATTTTAACAGCAATTGGGATCAAGATCAAAAGTTTATTGCTAGGGAGTTTTTCCTTGACTTAGGAGTTCAGCAGATAATAGGGGAAACAACTAGATATAATTAAAAAACAGGAAAGGGGTCAACCATGGACTTGATCATTGTCATTTGTCACAAATCCTGATAATACTGTCGCATCACATGTTTATTAGATGCAATAAGTGATCACTGTCCAGTTCATTGTGAATAGACAACTAAAATGACAAAAAAAAACTCCATTATATATTGAATCACTGAATTTGAACAGAATTGATTCAGTATTAATGAATGGTTCATTCAGGGACATAGACTGGACAATATTGCATTCTATTAATGACATTGATGTATTACTGGAAACTTTTTCAAATTTGTTTAATAGTTTAATTGACAGGATTGCCCTTAAAAAGAAAATGCAAATCAGAGCTAATAAAAATAAGTGGGTAAATCAGGACTTGTTAAGTTAATGAAGTTAAGGGATAAAACTTGGAGACAGTACAAAAAAAGGGAACCCGTAGTTTTGAAAAACAATAAAAAAAGAAATCAATGTAAAACTGAAGTCCATACATCAGAAAAACAACATTTCACATCAGAACAGACCAAATATTCAAATAATCCTAAAAAAAGTGGCAGTTATTAAATGATTTAATGGGTAGAGGAGTTAAACATGCTGATATAGTTCTTCGTGACAGAGATCAGACAATTAAACAACCCAGAAATTTGGCAGAAACATTTAATAACTTTTTTGGGGACCTGAAAAAATACAGAAATAATAATAGCATTATTCAATTAAAGATGACATCAGAAGAGATGACAGCGATTCCATTCCAAAGTTTTATTTTAAAAAAGTATCCCCATCACAAGTTAAAGATTATATGCTAAAACATGACCCTAGGCCACATCTTGGGTATAATGGTGTGGACTACAGAGTCATTAAATTAGGTATTGAAACCTTGGCCCAGCCCATTTCAATTCTATTAAATTTTTCCCTATGTAATGGAATGTTTCCCAATCAATTAAAAATGGTCATAATAAAACCCATATTTAAAAGTGGTAGTATGGAATGTATTTCAAATTACAGACCCATTTCACTGTTATCTCCACTTTTTAAAATTTTAGAAAGAATCATTTTTGACCAAACATCAGGTTTTCTGGAAAAATGTGATTGATTATCTTGCTCACAGCACGGATTCAAATCAAAACACAGCACAGAGATGGCCTTGGTGGGGTTCACCAGCTTCATACAGGGTGACCTTGATAAGGGGCACTCTGTTGCAACTGTATTTGTGGACCTCACCAAGGCCTTTGACCTTGTTGATCACAGTATGGTGCTTAATTCTATGGCAGATCTTCATTTGGCAAATGAGGTATCTAAATGGTACTCAAACTAAAAGTAACAGCCTACACAAAACTGTTATTAAACGACAATTATCGCAATCTAAGGAAATTAAGTTGGAGTGCCCCAAAGATCAATCTTGGGGCCATTCATTTTTTTCTTTGTACATGAACTTAGCCACTGAAGTTTATAAAAAAAATCCCAAATGATATTCTTTGCTGATGTTGCTGTAATATACAGCACTAGTGCAAAACCAGGGGATTCAGCAGAAGTAATACAAAATAATTTATTTTTATTTCAAAAATGGCTTCACTCCAAGTGAATGGTATTTAATGTAAAGAAAACCAACTGTATGATCTTTTCTAATTCCAAAAAGAAAGCAAAAGTGAGTACTCCAGTGGTAGATTTAAATGGGGAACTGGTTGAGTTTGTGGATAATTTTAGATATTTGGGTATCAATTTGAACTCCAGGCTTACATTTGAATATCATGTAATTCTGTAATAAAAACTTTGTATCAAAGGTTTGGGGGAATGTATAGAGTTAAGCAATTTTTAACACCAGAATCTAAAAAGAAATTAACTTCCATATCCCGGGTGGTCCAGCAGACCACCCGCAGCCCGATTGCGGGCAGAAGTGCAAAAAAGACCACTGGACTGCCAGGGATGGGATATGGGACCTTCTTTTGTTGTACATGTGCCTGTGATCGGGCTGACGGTGGTCATCTGGACCACCAGGGATATAGGACATTATATTTTCATACATATGCCCGCGATCGGGCAGTGGGGCACTTTGCCGCTTGTGCAGGGGGCATCGGTCCCCGACAGCTGCAGCCTGGCAGGGCACCAGGCGCAAGTCACCGGGAATGGGCACACCTGCATGCAAATGGGGCCATAATGACATGCAAATGGCTCCATTTGCATGTGCACCTTTGAATATCACAGTTGAAGCACCTAGCACAATTGCACTTGCGCTAGCGCATCCCCTGCCCCTGTCTGGCAACTTGTGCTGGTGCAGTGCCACTGCGCCATGCACAATGCGGGTGGCCACAGAGCGATATTCAATGGTGCTGAGCCATGGCACAGCACCATTGAATATCATCCTGTCAGCGCCCTGGCACATCCCAGTTTTGCTGCGCACAGGCTTGCGCCACAGCCTGGCACAGTCTGAATATCCCACCCAGAGTGTACATTTACTTCCTTCTACTAGTTGCCAGTGGTTGGATTACACACTGTCACATTTTTAAACCTGCTCATATTAAGATGCATATCTCATTTACTTGGGGGTTCATAAAAGGTGTAATTCCTTTGGGTAACAATTAATATTGGTGTAAATGATGCTGTATTATGACTCTTGTACATACAATATATTTCATTTCTACTAGATTCAGTATCTTTCCCAAGGAGAGAGAGAGGGAGAGAAAAGGGGGGAAAAAAAAGGAGGAAACCTGGAGAATTTCATCCTTGGAAGTTTTCATTTAGATTCCTTAGACTGATTCTGTGCATTTTTGTTATACACTGACTCTTTGTTGAAATCTGCACTTACCAGGCTCATGGTCTCATTTTCTTGGGGGTCCTTGACAAGTATTTTTATTTGGCACTTACACTTACAAGTGATAATATCATGCATCATGTATATATGTATATGTTTAATTTGGGGCTCTTTTTCAACTTGCAATTATACCTAATTTCAGGATTTTGTCTCTCATTATCTGCTCTTTAATACAGCAGGACACTTGGAATGTAAGTTGTAACCTCATCTTACATGTATTAGAGAGAATGCTATCCCAGGGTTTTTTTTTATCACTAGAATGTTTTCTTAGCATACTGAGACATTTTAAAATTTATGTGAGAAGAACTCTGGTTTTTGAGAATTTTTGATAACCTTTGCCCTTCTGAGACTCCTCAGTTAAAAGCATACTGATGTTAATTTGCTTCTCTGACGTAACCTTCTGTTATGTTTTAAATGTATATGTTAAACCAATAAGAATTATTTATGTTTTTGCAACATAATCTGGTGTTAATAGTATGGGATTTTCAAAATAACTGCCATAAAGCTTCTGAAGAAGGACCGGGTAGGTTCGAAAGCTAGAGCACTTTGTTCTTTTCTGTAACATCCATGTTGGTCCAATAAAACGTATCAAATCATTTGTTTCTGAATCTAATTTGATTTCTGACACTCCTGTCATTATACCAGAACTTACTTCTTTCTCCTGAACTGCTCTTACTTCTTCCTGTTCCTTCTCCCTTATACTTCCCTAGCCTACTTCATTTTTTTAGTATTTATGCAAATGTATGCTTTGTCAGCCCTCCCTCATTGATCTCTTCCCCTAACGAAATTCAAACTTCAGCCTTACTGTTACGCACTCTGCTGCTTCTGGTCCTCTGTTTAGGGGGAACCCTAGCAAGGTTCCTCCCCCACACTCCTTTCTTAATAATACCCTTAGCCTCTGTTGCCCCCACAGTCAATTTAATTGTTCAATGTACAGTGAAGCTTGCCAGGATGAAACCCACTTCTAAGGCATTCTGCAGTATGCTGCAGCAGAGTTACTGCAGTAAACAATGTAAATTCAATGGGAATTAATCCCTTTTCTCAAGCAGGAAAATGTGACACTATCAGGATGAAGTGAATGTCAAAGTTTCCTGCATGACAAAAGGGACTAATTGAAACTGAAATGACATTATTTTCCACAGGAATTCTGCTGCAGCATGCTGCAGAGTGCTGAAAAATGCTGCACAATTGGGTTTCATCCTGGAGAGCTTCACTGTAGATGTCAAACATCTGCTTTAGAGTACTGGCCTCCTCTTTCATCAGGTGAAGGTTGTCCCCCTTGAAGAACCTCCTGTCCCAGAATCCTCAGTCACCCACAAAGTGGTACCCTCTCCTCCTGTCACCATCCCTTTAGCCACCCATTAAACTCCTCATCTTCCTTCCTTACTCTGTTATTCCCATTCTACCTAGTCTGCATAGGTAGGATCTTGGAAAAGGCAAGGGAAGCCAAATGCACCTTCAGTCTGTCCCACTGCCTCTTAAAGTTCTGCTTCACTGTCTTCACAGGTTGGTTCACCATATCACTGGTACTCAAGCATACAAGCACCCATAGCTTCCTCTCCCCTGCTCTGCCATCCTCCCTAGAAACATAGAAACATAGAATTTGATGGCAGATAAGGACCACTTGGCCCATCCAGTCTGCCCATTTTCCTACCTACTGGATAAACTGCAGATCCTAGTTAACCAGTAGCCTACTTCTTCCTACCCCCACTCCCTAGAATGGCCTTATGACTGAGCCATGCATGCTTGAATTCCACCACTGATTTAGACTCCACAACCTCCTCCGGAAGGCCGTTCCATGCATCCACAACCCTCTCTTTGAAAAAATACTTCCTTAAATTACCTCTGAGCCACCCCTCCTCTATCTTCAAATTGTGCCCTCTTGTTCTTGCACACCTCTTTTTTTGAAAGATGCTACCTCTTGGACTTTGTTGATTCCCTTGAGGTACTTGAAAGTTTCTATCATGTCCCCCCTCTCCCTCCTTTCCTCGAGGCTATACATATTAAGCTCCTTTCGTCTCTCTTCATATGTCTTCTGGTGCAGACCCTGCACCATTTTAGTTGCCCTCCTCTGGACAGCTTCCATCCTGTCTATGTCTTTGTGGAGATTGGGTCTCCAGAACTGCACACAGTACTTCAGATTGGGTCTCACCAGCTGTCCGTACAGAGGGATAATAACTTCCTGTTTTCTACTGGTGATGCCTCTTCCGATGCATCTCAGTATCCCCCCAGCCCGCCTTGCTGCCCTCTCACATTGCTTGCCCACCTTTAGGTCATCTGATATGACTACCCCCAGGTCCCTTTCCATTTTTGTTGTTGTTAGTATCTCACCCCCCATTGTGTACTCTTCCCTTGGGTTTTTGTTTCCTAGGTGCATTACCTTGCATTTCTTAGCATTGAATCTAAGCTGCTATACATTTGACCATTCCTCTAACCTTGCCAAGTCCCTTCTCATCCTTCCCACCCCACCCTGTACATCAACTCTATTGCAGATCTTTGTGTCATCTGCAAAGAGACATACTATCATATCTATATCCTATCTATATCCCAGATGGCTGAAGCACCAGGAAGGCATCTGATTATCTTCTTCTCCCTTGTGCCCACCACCTTCTCAGGTCTCCTAATCATTAAGTCCCAATCTCACAGGTTCTCCTTGCTGACTTTCTCCTCCCTCACAGCCCCCTCGGCTTACATCTTGGAACTTACATTTTTAATTATAACTAGATTAATAGAGAGGTCAGGTGACCCACAGGGGGGAGAGAGAGAAAGCATTAAGGGGCAAATATTCTCACTTGCATGTAGACCAGTATAAGAAGTGCACCCAGCAAAATGGGCTATCTTGGGGGGTCTGATACATTTCAAAGCCCAGGCCTCAGTGGCATTCACAGAGCTCTGGAGGAGGGTAGAAAATGGCTGGGACACAAGGATGGGGAGCTACAGGCTAACCTGAAGAATAGGTCTCATTGAATAAGGGGTGGGTAGCTCTCTTCATAAGGGAGATTACTGTGGAGGACAAGGAGAACATCAGGATGGTGGAGTGGCATCAGAGTACATATGAGATTAGTTAGTGGAAAAAGGAGGCAGAATAGCCACCTTAGAGGTGTGATACAGGCCTCCAAGCAATTTCATGGTGCATGATGCCCAGCTGGTTGAGGAAATTCAGAAAAGCAAAATGAGAAGCAGTGTTGATCCTGGGGGACTTCAATTTCCTAGGTGCAAACTGGCAGCTTGAGAAGGTCAATTGCAGGTCTAAGACTGAGAGTTCCCATCGATTTTTAAAGACAGCTTCCTAAAATGGTATGTTCAGAAAGGGTTGAAGAAAAAAACTAAATCTGGACAGCTTCACTCACCAAATCTTGTTTTTTTAAGTATTCATTCATTTGTGGCAGAGCCTTCAAATTAAAATTAATTCAATTTAACATTTAGTAACTTAATTATTACTTCATCAGAAAACAGACTTCTTTCATGCACTATAAATAATATTATTTCAATATGAGTATAATTAATTTTAAATAGTCTCCCAAATAGTAGCCTCTTTGCCTCCTATTAATCTACTATATTTTAAATGTTAAATATGTAAGAATGGATCAGGCTTTTTTACCTTTGGCGAGTATGCAGGAGTCGCAAACTAAATGTTGACACTTCTTGTAATACTTAGTTTTCAATATTTCCAGACCTTTTGAAAGATATAATATATTCTTAGTTCACACAATACTCCTGACCAGGTAATAGATAGGAGACAGAGGGTGGTGGTAAATGACACTCATTTGAATGATGGAAGATTGACCAGTGAAGTTAAACTGTGCTCAGTACTGGGACCAGTCCTCTTCAATGTCTTCATTGACATTGCTGAGGAGCTGAAGGGAAGGTATGCCTTTTTGCAGATGATGCAAAAGTCTGCAATAGTGTGAACACTCAGGAGAGGGTGAGTAGAATGTGCAGGGATTTGGGGAAACTCAAGGAGTGGTCAAGAGCAAGCAGCTGAGGTCCAATGCCAAGGAGTACAAAATCCTGCACCTGGTACATAGGAACCCAGGTGCTGAGTATGGGATGGGGGGGAGGGTTCTGGCAGTCACTGGACAAGAAGGGGAACCTTGTTGTTATTATATCAGTGTCCAATATTGTTCAGGGCCTGCAGGACAGAATTTGTGAGGATCGGCTCAGGGTGCCGGGCATGTGCTTGCTGGAGACAAGATAAGAGAGGGATGATGTGACAGTGACTTTCTGGTTCCTGAAGGGAAAGGACATGGTGAACAGCAGAGAACTATTTATCATGAGTAACAATTCAGAGACACAGGGGCATGCATGGAGGCTGACAGGAGGGAGGTTCAAGAGGGATGTGAAAATGTTTTATTTTATAGAAAGAGTGGTGGAACAGTCTACCAGCTGAGGTCATGTGTGCAAAACCATAAATGGTTTTGAGCATGGCTGGGACAGAGTGAGGGGTATAGTGATTACTCAGAGTAGTAATAGTGAAGAGGGAAATGGGACTAGATAGTGAGGTCTAGTACATTGTATGGACAATAGGTTCTTGTATTTGATAGAGAACTACAGGCAGACTGGATGGCCATCATCTTTTGTATTTCTATGTTTCACCATCATGCATTTTTATATCTATAATCAATTAAGAATAACACACATTCTAATTTAATTGACATTATCAGCGTCAATAATTTCATACAGGCATCAATGTCTCAGAATTGGCTTAAAGCATTATCAGTATACTGCAAAAACATGTTTAATCCAATTATTTATCTTCCTATGAGCTAATCCTCCTCAAATGCTCCTTTCCCTTCTCTATTCCCATCTTTATTGCTGGTGTTTACTGCTGTCCTCGTGTATCTGCTGCTTCAGTTACTGAGCTTCTTTCCTCCATCTGTTTTCCTATTTGGGTAGTGAATTACTTATACGTGATGATTTTAACTTAAATTGGATCGTCTCCAATGCCAACAAATTTTCTCAAAATATTAAGTCACTGAAGGGGACCCAACTAATTTCTGAACCCACTCGCTTACATTTTAGATCCTTAAACCACTCTCTGATTGACTGGGTCCTCGCTTCTCATCCCCACCGTGTAGTTGATGCAGGTATACTTCCTGATACACTCAGTGATCATCATATGGTTTACTGTGTGTAAAAACTACACAGCCCTAAAGCTGTACCTAAATTCATTTACTTCAGGTCTTTTAAGTCACATGACTTGACCTCTCTCTCCTTGTTGAGCTTTGGTCAATTGATTAGTCTCCCATCTCCATAGCCTGTAATATAAATTCTGCCCTACATTACCTTCAGTCTAAATTCTTGGCTGTATGGGCTAGTTATGCTCCCCTGCATAGAACTAGAGTTTCCCTGGACAATGGCTAAGGTACTTACTTGTCTCCACTCTAGAGACCTTGCCTGGTGTACTTCTAAACTCACTGGCTCCCAAACTTCATTGGCCCACTATGGATGTCTCCATAATGTCTATACTAAAGCTGTCAGATTTGCAAAGTCTGAGTATTTTGGCTCCACGCTCCAAAACAACATAAAACCTCCCTTAAATGTTTGGAGGATTATCCATTCCCTTTTCCCCCCTCAGACCCAGTCCCCTCTCTCACTTTTAAGATTGGTGACTCCCTTAGTTCTGACTCTTCTGCTGTTGCCAACTCTTTTAATTCTTACTTTACTACCTGTGCCCTTTCTCTTATCCCTTCCTCCCCTACCTCCCCTCTTTACCTCTCCCCATCTTCTTCTCTTCCTTCTTTTTTCTCTTTCTCTCCTTTCACTTTTGATGTTTCCTTAAAGGCCCTGCTTTCCCTAAATACATTAAAGGGAGGTAGTCCTGATGGGCTTGATCCTAAGCTTCTCCTTCACTTGGCATCTGCCATTGCTCTTCCCATTACCATACTTTTAAATCTCCCCTTCTCCTCTTCTACTGTTCCTGACATCTGGAAACAGGCTACTGTCATATCCATTCACAAAGGTGGCGATCCATTCTCTCCTGATAACTTTCATTCTCTCTCTCTCCTTCCCACCTTGGCTAAGTTACAGGAGCGCATTGTCATATCTCAACTTACTTAATTTCTTGCCAATTCCTCCTTTTTCACCCCCTTCCAGTCTGGCTTTAGGAAATTCCACTCCACTCCACTTCTACTTCCCTCTTTCAGCTCACTGATTCCATACTTACAGATATGGATAAACAACTGATGACCTCTGCCATTTTTGTTGATCTTGCTAAAGCCTTCGACACTGTGGCGCATCCCCTCCTATTGGACAAACTTAAAGCTGCTGGCTCCTCTGACTCTTTAGTCAGTTGGTTTTGTTCATACCTTAAAGGCCAGTCTCAAGCTGTCCAGATAGGTAAATCCAGTTCCCCCACCCTTCCCATTACCTCATGTGTCCCTCAAGTGTATGTCCTGGGTCCTATTCTCTTTTCAATATTCTTAAATAACTTATCCTCTGTCTGTTCCTTCGTGTCCATTCATATGTACGCTGATGCCACAATTCTTTTTGCTTCTGGCTCCTCTTCCCATGACCTTTCCTCTCAGTTTCAGCTGGATTTTGGCACCATTCAGCATTGGTTCAAGATTAACCAGCTATCTCTTAATGCCAAAAAAACTGTCTCTATGACTTTTGGTACCTGTCAGAGGCTTGCCAAACTTACTTCTCCTCCCCAATTTAATACCCTTGATGGTGCTATACTTGAAGATGTCTCCTCTTTTAAGTACCTCGGGGTCTGCCTCAGCCAGCATCTTGATTTCTCTGTGTACATTGATGCAATTTACCATAAGCTTTATCCTAAGCTTGGTGCTTTGTACAGGAACAAAGCGTGTATCCCTCTCCCTGCCCGCCAAGAAATTATACTAAAAATTATCCTTCCAATCTTTGACTATAGTTACTTAGTCTACTTTAGTGCCCCTAAAGCCTCCCTTGCCAGACTGGATCCCATTTTCAGTCTTTCTGCCACTTTGCTCTAGATTGCCCCTCTTGTACGCACCACTGCACTCTTTACTCAGCTCTTTCTTTCCCCTCTCTTGGCGCTAGGCGTCTTTCCCGTTGTGTCTTTTTTTTGTCTAAATTCTGGCTTGGCACCCTTCCTTCTTATCTTAAAACCCTTCTTTCCCCTCCTCTTTTTTCCTCCACCTACTATCTTTGCAACAGTGCTTTCCATTCTCTTAATATCCCTACTAGAAAATCTACTGTGTTGTTGGGCAGTCTGCTTTTTCTTACCACTATCCTAAACTTTGGTCCTCCCTTCCCCTTTCTATTTGTTCTGCCTTTTCTACTTCCTTCCTTATGTCTCTTCTTTTTGACTTTTGGTGTCCTACTTGCAACTGCCTTTGACCCTTCCTCTTTTTCTTATTCTCTAGTCTTGTCATATTCTTGGTATTTCCATTTTTTTTGTTTTCTTTCTGTATATATTTGACAGTGCTTTTATTTTCTAATTGTTGCCTTTATATAATATTTTGATGTTATATTTTAGTTTCTGTTTATTTTATTTACTTGTATTTACCTTGTTATTATACTGTTAGCTGACTCTTTCTCCCCTCTCTCCCAGGACTCATCTGGAAATTAGTTATATTCAGCTCAGTGTGCACTTCCTGGATAAACTATAAATAAATAAATACATTTACTATATAGACCTCCTATGTATTTAATGCTATATTGTTCATTCTCTTTGAAATGAAAAACTAGGGAGGGTTAATGCATGGAATTGCTGGCTGCATTGCTTTAAAGAGCCCCTGACACCGTTAGAAAAACTTGAAAAAAATGTGATATTTACACAGTTCAGTTTATATTTCATGTACTTTCCATAATTATTTACCTTTTTTCTTTATTACCGAGGACAGCTGTATGAAATAGGCTTACTGTCCCTTAAACTTTATCTGCTCTTTCTGCTATCCTACATATGACATCATAATCTGGGTTGCAACTGGAAACGAGCTTCTGGTCATGGTGCTTTTCCCGGTTACCAACTTTTAAATAAATAAATACAATTAATAATCTCCCATTTATGGCATCATAATTATCCACACAGCAACAGACTGTGATATCATAAACAGAACTGTGATGTCATATGTAGGCAAGCAGCCAGAGCAGACAGGGCAGCGATCCTGTTTACATACAGATGTCCTTAGTAATAGAGAAGAATGAGAAATGCAGAAACAATATTAAAATATAAGCTTACTTGCACTAAACATGACATTTTCTCAAAGTTGTCACAACGGTGTCAGGGACTCTTTAAGTCGGGTTGGTTGGGTGTGGGGGGGTAAGCAGATGGGGCAGGGGGGTCCCATTTACATTTTTCTCCTGTATTTGTTGAAGATCTTCCACCAGTGGCAGACATCGGGGAGGAACTGTTATAGCCTAGATTAATTCCTGGTTTATAGTATCTCCAATATTCTTGAGGTTAGAAGGCTGGACTCTGTACCCTGCCTGGTTACATGGGAGCAGGGCACCAGTTTCTGTCCTAATTGGCCTTGGCGGCCTGGGGGGTGAGGGTTACTTCTTTATTTGTGCCCTCCTTCCAAGGCATGGCTGTGAGTCTCGGTCAGAGAAGGGGAGAGGTTGAGGATGGGACAGAGGGAACCAGGACTGATGCCACAACTGATGCTGGAGTATACCATATTGGGCACTTTGGATGGGGGAAGTTTCAGAAGCTGCACCATGCACTCCCCTGGCAGATACATAAAGGGTGGCGTAAGGTGGCACAGATGGAAGTTACTACACCACTTGTTTTTCTACACTTTTTGTGGAGTTTTTTTTTAAGATTTGTATTTCTGAATGGGTTGCAGTGTTTCATAGGTTGTTCCTTGTTCAGCTTGGTGGTTGTAATGTCTATGAACCATGGTTGGGTGGGGTTCTTGTGTGTGGGGGTGGGACGGCTTTTCCTTATGGTGCTGTTAAGGTTGCTATGGCCGGGATCATTTTAGTATTTGACTGGCAAATCAGATACTGTGGCTGAGCTTTCAGTGAGGTTTTTTAATGTAAAAAGGCTCAATGGACTGATCTAGAGGGACAGGATCTTACAGGAACTTAATAGACATAGAGTGACCCTCACATATTTACAAGAGATGCATATGATGGATGCTGAACATGAACAACTCCACAGATCCTAGGTGGTAGAGGTCCATGTGGCTTCTTGAGGGACACACCCACACAGAAGGGGAACAGCCATATTAATTCTCAGGGACAGTCCTATTTGGGTATGTCGCTCTAAGTATAACCTGGAGGGTAGGTTTGTGAGGTTGAAAGTGATGTATAGAGACCTTAACTGTATGCTCTTAAATGTATATGCCTTAAACGAAGACAGGGCTAATAAACTGTTTCTCAAAAAAGTTATTTTGGATACTGTTATAGATGTTGACTCTATCTGTATCTTGGGGGGACTTTAACACTGTGTTTTCTGCTAAACTTGACAGATGTGGCCCACACTCCATTACTCAAAGGCACTCATGAGGGTTTTTAACTAAACTTTTAACAGAAACAAGACCTACAGAAGTGAGTGGTCTTTGAACCCTGAAAGTAGAGACTATGCATTTTTTCAAACAAGCATCACAGCTATTCTCGCATAGATATGTTCATGCTGTCCTCTGAAAATGTGCATTTTGTTCTGGAGTGTAACGTACTTCCCATGAGCCTGTCTGACCATTCCCAAGTGCTAATGAGGCTTTCCTTGGGTCCCACTATTTGTAACTCTAACTGGAGACTGAATGTGGGCCTTTTAAATTCACTGTAATTTAAAGAGAGGGTAGAATCTGCAGTTAAGGATTTCCTTCTCAATAACCCAAAGGAGGACACTACACGGTCATTTAGATGGGATGCCCTAAAGGCTGTAGTAAAGGGGGTAATCATAATATACTTTTCTAGGGTGAAGTAACAAAGACAGGCACATCAGAAACAATTGGAGGCAGACTTCAAGTAGGTAGAATTTAGATATAAACTAACCCTCCATCCCCAGGCCAGGTGGGAATGTGAAGTCGAAAAGCAGACCCTTGAAAAACTCTTAGCCACACAGGTGTAAGGTCAACTTTGTAGAACACAACAAAAATACTATGAAGGGGGAAACTGAGCAGGTGGGCTGTTGGCCTTAGCTTTGCATAAACAGCAGAGTAGCAGAGCTGTGCGTCGTATAAGAGACCCCAGTCAGAATGATCAAGTGGTGACAGATCCTTTGGGGATCACTTCAGTATTTGCTGAATATTATACTTAGCTTTACTCCCAGGATACACAGTCAGACCTAACTGACTGCATGGAAGATTTTTGTTCCCAGATAGTGTTGCTAACCTTATCTCAGGAGGAGGGTGACAATCTGGAAAATTGTATTATAGGGAAAATAAAACAACTAAAAACAGGAAAATCTCCAGGGCTAAAAAGCCTACCCTAAGAGATTTATAAGCTCTTTCAAGAGATCATGTTGCCCCTCCCCCATTGGATTGTTTTCAATGTGTTATGGAGGGTGGACTGGTTCTTGATTCATGTCCATTATGTTCAGATCTCAGTGTTGCCTAAGGAGGGGAAGGACCTGGACTATTGTAATTCCTTTCACCCTATATCCTTGTTTAATGTTGATCTAAAAATATTCATGGGGTCCTGGTGGACCTCATGCAGGGGGCAATCCAGAAAGTGGTACATCATGACCGAACTGGCTTTATTACAGGGCATTACCTCCAGGATAACATCAGGGGGCTCTTAAACATATTGTCATCCCAGCGGGGACAGAAGGCATTCCAATTAACAATCTTCATGGATGTTGAAAAAGTATTTGATAGTGTCACTTGGCAATTTTTACAAAAATACATGGAGAGAATGAAATTTGGTGCTACATTACTGACAGTGATCTCAAATCTTTATTCTTCCCCATAAGTACAGGTGAGAGTAAATGGAATCAGCTCCACACTTTTTCCCTTGTCTCGAGGGATGCATCAGGGATGCCCTCTGTCCCCCGCATTGTTTGAGCTATGCCTGGAGCTCCTGGCTGTGGTGGTTCACCGGAATACTCAGACAGATGGGGTCATGGCAGGAAGAACTGAGCACAAAGTTGCACTCTATGCCGATGATTCTTTATTTTTTATTGGTAAGCCAGAAACATCTGTCCCTCACCTCCTTGATCTTTTGGATCAATTCGGGCACATTTCTGGCTATAAAATTAACCAAACAAAGTCAGAGACCCTAAAGCTGAGTGGGACTTGCCTGGCTGGGTTTAAAGAAATGTTCCCTTTTGCATAGGTGAAACACATAAAATATGTTATCTAGGTATACAAATTTCAGTAGATACTAAAAAGCTACTTGACATAAATTACCAGAAATTATGGACAAAATAGGTGATTTGATACCTTTTATTGGACCAACAAAGTTTTACAGAAAAAAAAAACTTTCACTTTTGGACTACACAAACAGAGTCCTTCATCAGAATATGGCAGTTATAAAAGAAAAATTGCTTGCGTCTTATTGTACAAGGACCAATATGGCAACAGACATTCATTTTGACAGAAAGTATGGGTGGCGGTACATCAGGATCTTGCCAGGTGGGTTTTGCACCCATTTTCAGTGGCAGGGCATATAGAGACCATGAAAATGAATTTATTAACTAGGTTTCTCTTTCTCTTTAGTACCTTGCCATTAACCATCATGGTTTCATATTGGATACCATTCTCTAAGGGTATCCTCCTTTTTATTGGGGGAAATGAAAAGTCCCATGTAAATCATAAGTTAATGACCCTTCCACAGGAGAAAAAGGAGCTCTCATTACCTCATTTTTAACTTTAATATTTGGCTGGGCAGATGATGGCTGCTTATACTTAGGCAAAACAATGCTATTCTTCTGGATGGCATGACATGGAAGACTCAGAGTGTGGTAGACAGCCCTTGTTCATATTGGCCCTGTCTCATACCCCACTAGACTACCTTAAAACCATCAGGAACATCTGGGTCTTACATACTTTAAAAATTTTGCACAAGATCCAACACAAGTTGGTACCTTGTACCTCATTGGGCCAATTGTCCCTCATTCGTCATCGTTGGGCCAATTGTCCCTCATTCGTCATCATCCAGATTGTCTGCTCCCATGACTAGAAGGAGAAAATGACAGCTGGGAATGGAGAGGTCTGACTCAGTTTTTACAACTCCTAGTGCAGGGATCCTCCCTGACATTCTAGGCACTACAGGAAAAATTTCAACTGAGGCCTCAAGACATTCATAGGTACCTACAAGTTCATCACTTTATTAATTGTGACAATAATAAAGCAGCTGGACTGACTCCTGTCCCCCTGGGAAGATTTTATTCATTGGGTGATGATTTTGAAGGGGAAAGTAAAATGCATTTCAGATCTGTACAGGAGATTAAGCGATTTGAAGTAATCTCTCTCTTAGTCACACAAAACAGGCCTGGGAGGAAGAGGCAACATGCACTGTGCCTGACAACAACTGGAACAATGCCTAAAACATGGATGGAGGATCACTTCTTCCCCCACTTGGCGAGAATGTTTCTGGAGGATCCTTGTTGTATACTTTAGGATGCCAGCGGTTACTCATCACTATCACCTTACAAACATAGCAGGTTGTTGGAGGTCATGTGGGGGAGTGGGTTCTCATTGGCACATATTTTGGGCTTGCCCCAAGTTGAGAAGATTTTGGGAAGATATTCAGGATAATGTGAAACAGATATTTATTTATTTATTTTGTCAGGAGGTCTAAACCTCACTCTCAGGTTCTTGGCAATATTGGGAATGCAAGGAATCACAGACACATTGCATAAGAGTAATAAACTTGTTTATTACTGCCAAAAAGGATAATTACAGTTGCCCTAAGCAGTTCTTACCAATACGAACCGGGAGCCAATGGTAAGCGTTCCCTATACCTCGAGGATTCTCTGTGTCTCTTGGGGTCTCCGAGGTAGAAGCTGTAATGTCTCACATTATATACCTATGATAATGACTATGGTTACTGTAAGATAGAAACATTTCTAGTTACAGTTACGTCACGGTCCAAGATAACATTATACAATTTTGTAGTAGTCATCACTTTGTGAAATAAAAGAGTACAGTTCTTACATAAATCAGTGTAGTAGTACAAATCACCAAAAGGTGGCAATGCCGACTTATATATCATAATCATTACAAGGACACAGGTATCCTACCATCTTATAAGTGAGAAATACATATGTGTATTAAAAAGCAAAGTGTATAACAATAATATGCATACATATCCTGACATCTACTCTCATACGGTAGATGTCCATAGCCCTATATGTTAGTATAACATATGTGTAAGTGCTAGCTGTCTATGGTGTGCCTTTGGGGGTACCAAAAAGGGTGCAGGGACCTTGTGTAACAATTTATCTATTTATTTATTTATTCGATCTTGGATTTACATACCTTTGAGCCAGAAGCTCATTTACAAAGGTTCCACATCTAATGAGAAAACACAGAAATACAATACAAGACATAACCATACATACAGTATCTAGGAAGTCTTAGTTACATTGTTTTGAAGAGGTTTAGCAAACATGTTTGAAAACAGTTTTTGTCTAAGTGCAGTACATGCTGTTCAGGTGTAGTTATGACTGTTGGCTGAGCTGAGTGGACATTTACAGATGAAAAGAGGGATTAACCTGTGGGGCTAGGAGGATTACAAGGATAAGACAGAGGACATTCAGATGGATAGAGCTGAGGGGCCAGTTGCAGTTTCAATGGCTATGTACTGAAGTTCATGGGGGGGAATGGGACCATGTGCTGGTATGGTCCTTGAGAGCTGTAGTGAAGTGAGGAAGAGAAGTCTGCAGGCAGCAGTGAGGTGGAGGGTAGGTGTTGAGTGTGGGGGGTGATTTTCAAGTTGGGAGGTGGGGGAGGAATAAAGTGCGAAACAGTAAGTGCAAAGGTAGAATGTGGTTTTCAGGTGAAGCTGGCATAGTTAGGAGTTTCACTTTACCCAGTAGTTCTCCTTTAAGAAAAAGAAAGGGTGCATAATACAGTATAAATATGGGAATAACAGCATACATATTTATTTATTTTTATTTATTCAGTCTCGAATTACAATACCTTTGAGTGCAAGGCACTCATTTACAGATTCCACGTCAGTGGGGAATGGTGAACAAACATACAAAGGCAGTAAGACAAAGTTTCAAACAAACAATCAGCAGTAGTTACATACTTTGTATCTAGAATTAAAACTTTAGAATGGGAGGTGAAACAGAGTGAAGGAGGTAAGCAAGAGAGAAGAAGTGGGTATGCAGCCAAATGGTCTCATCAGACCTTGAGTAGAAAATGTGGGGTGGGGTACTGACAGTAGGGTGGACAGGGGAAGTGGGGGGTAGTAGGAGGGGAGGTAAAGGTGAGGGTAGGCAGCTAAGGAAGGGTCGGATAGGTACTGCTATAGGGTGAAGAGGTGAGGGAGAAAATGAGTTGGTTGCACACACAGGTGGTGGTATCATTAGGTGTTGCAGTCACAGGAACTGTTAGCCGTAAGATGCTTAAAAAGATCATGTGTTTGAAAGAAACAAGTTTTGGCAAGGTCAAGATTTCTCTGGGAAGTGCACTGAACCCAAGTGGCGCTCTGTATGCAAATGAGTGCTGCCCTTGAGATGTACGGGATCTTGGAACATGGAGAGATTGGTAGGCAGAGGTAGACAGAGCTTCAAGTATGTTGGGAGCTGCAGTGAGGGCTAAGGAGGTTGATGGTTCCAGGGGGCAAGAGGCTGAGAAGTGCTTTTTGAGCTAACAAGTACAAGTACAAATACAACAAGATATTCCAAATGCCTTTACAGATCGGGTGTTGGGATCTCCCAGGGTGGTCCAAATGCCCACAGAAAAATATAAAGTTGCCCTTCTGTTACAGATGAAGCCACTTAATGTGTACAGCCTGGTTAGCACATTTCATCCCTATTAAGAAGCTGTCTGTGCAGTAGCACTAATACTGCACTCAGTCAGCGGCTGGCTGTGGAGGTGAGAGGTGGGCTGTGCCAGTCACCAGCTGGGAATGGGTGGGGTGCTGAGTGGGCTGTGGCTGGGTGGGGGCGGGGCCACTAGACTACCATGGAAATGAGGAATATGTTTGATTTTACAACTGAACAGTTTGAGAGGCACTAGACTACCAGGGAAATGGGGAATATGTTTTATATTACAACTGTACTGGGGGGGCACTAGACTACCAGGGACATGGGATTGTTTTCACCATTAGTAGTGTACAGTATATTAGTGCCGCATATGCAGTGGGTGACTAGTGGTTTGGAGCACAGGTGGGGGATGGCAGTGTTACCCTGCAGGGCTTCTGCCAATGGCTGTTTCAGGGTTCTGAGGGTATGAGTAGCCCTGTGGGGCCCTGCTGGGGTGTGATGGGCATGGTGGGGGTGGGAAACTATGCACTATCCACAGGACAGCTGATGGGTCTACAGGACCCTTGGGGGCATCCGTAAGTTATACCAGCTAATTGCTGGTATAATTTACGTTGCCGGATCTCCTCTGGGGGTTCTTGTAGAATCCCTGATGTGGGCACTTTGTGGCTGCCCTTCTAGAATGGGGCACAACTGCTGCCATAAACCCCCTAGCGCTATGTCGCAGGGGGTTTATGCAGCGTAACAGCTATTTGGCACAAGTGGCCTGTGACATGTCACAGGTTACTTTGTAGAATCGTGCATGTCACAACTGCTGGCGTAAGTTGCTACATGCACCATTCTACTTGGCGCAACTGCTGTTATGCCTGGCATAAGCCTTCTAGAATTAGGCCCAAACTGTACAAACTCTTGTTACCAAAGAAATGGACAGCATTAAAGTGTAAGCAAGTTTAATGGATGTTATAGAGATCACCTGGTATACCACTTAAGATGACCTTTATGACTTGGTGGTTCTTATATCACCTACACCTGTTTATTAAAATTAAAATGTAAATAGTGAGATCTCTAGGATTGGCTACTGTATTTTGCTTAAATAAAGGATGTGGGGTAAGCAGTGGCTTTGAATACAGCCCTAACCTTTGGCCAGTGAAGCGTAATGCCCCTTAAATTGGCACAAAATGTATAACTAAGCACAATGTGAAGCATGAGGCCAAGGAGGAAAAATTGCATTTTATCTGCAGACTTAATCATCATCACGCAGAGAGATGTAAGTGCCAGAATCAACAGAGTTGGAGCAGTAGAAAGGTCAGGAACATTGAAAAGCTTTGTTTATACACAAGCAGAAATGTATTTCTGAACCACTAAAACAGGCCTGGAGGCAAAGACGCTCATTAATAGGGCTGGATAATGTTGTTCTGCCAGCAGAAGTTTGTAAAATTGTATATACTATGGGTGGACTGGCTTCGTGGCATCAGTATACCAGATTATACTGACATCACCGGCTGGCAGAATAGCCTAGAGGTTAGAGAAACGAGCTGTAAATGAGCTTGATCATCCAGCAGACCTGGGTTTGATTCCCACAACTTCCACTTGCATACTGTGTGACTCTGAGCAAGTCACTTAACCGCCCAGTGCTCCCAGGTTGCCCCTGAAAACAGGCACTTGTGCCTAGTGGACCTTACCCAGTTACCAAAGACTAAAAAAAAAAATGTAATTCTACTTGTTTAATGGTGTTTGTCCCCACAGGTGGACTCATGGCAGAATACAAGGTGGATTATGGATTCCTTTGGTGAAATTCAGATTCTGCCTGCTGTTTCTCTCTTTTGGAGAGGAAACTTGATTGAATCTATATTTTCCAGTTAGTCATTTTTTTTTTGCAGATTCCACTGGTTCCATGATTTCAACAGAATGTTTTATTTTCTATTGTGAAAATGCCACAGCATGGAATTATCGAGTTTCGCTCAGGTTACATGTTAATTTTTGATGACTTCAGTTCTAGATCTGAAAAAAAATGTTGTAGGTGCCGTATTGGTCCTTTTAAGAACAGATCCAGAAACAAATGATTTGATACCTTTTATTGGACCAACATGGATGTTACAGAAAAGAACAAAGTGCTCTAGCTTTCGAACCAACCAGGTCCTTCTTCATATTTTATTGTACAGGTCAGGAACAAATTTTGCTGACATGTTGGAGAACAGAATGTTATTGAATACTACAAAATACAAAGTTTAGGCTTTTGGGGTGTCAGAAAAATCTAAGACAGTCAGAATTTATAAATTCACTTTATTACCTGTGTGGTAAAGAAATTGAACTGGTTAAGAGTTTTTGATATCTCGGCTTTACTTTGTCTCAGCCCCTCACATACCAAGATGGTATAGACTCTTTGGTCAGATCAGTTCATATTCTTTTAAGGCAGTTATACCATCTTAAGAATTGTTTATCAACAAATTCTCATAACATTTTGGCACAGTCTTTGTTATTGTCTTCAGTTGACTATGGCCTTTTATTATATGCCTCAGCTTCTTTATAATTGCTGCAGCAAGCTAAAATGTTATACCATTCTGTCTTCTGTTTTGCGGGTTCTTTTTCTGCAATATTATTGATGTATTGGAACAGATCTCGGTGTTTGACTGGGGTACTTTCCGAGGAAGTAAACCTATGGGTCTTCCAAATGAGCAGAAACTCTGTAAGGGAGTAGCACAGCCATGAAGAATCAGAAAAAATGATAGTTCCCCCTCCTGTTCATCCTATATGAATTCCATTACATGTGCAATGGCTGCCAGTTCTACATATTGTGAGGATCTGATGGTACACTGCCTGGCTACCTCCACTGTCTCCCCCCCCACCCGGCAGAGAACCAAGATTCCAAATCCTACTACCTGGTGTCCCTCATGGTTAAAGGAGGAACCATCTGTGAAAACACAGTGTGCCTGGGGTCACCAAAACAATGTTCATGGTGGGCAAAAATGGACTGGGTTCCGGTAAGGAGGGTGGTTCTAGTCCACACTCATGTGGGTCTCCATTATAAAGGCGGTCATGAGCCAAAATGAATAGTTTTGGTGGGATATACAGTGCTATACCAATCCTGTAAGAGAAGTGACCAATGGGTAAGTCTTGCATTGGAAACATTGCCATCCTTTACTTGATCTGATAACAAGAAATGAGTAGGGATATGGCTGGTCTGCAGCACAATGAGACTGAGTACAATGATGTAAGTAAAGTGCCTTATAGCCCAAGATGTAGCCAACAGATTCCACTCACAAAGAGAACATTTTTGTTCTACTGGAGAAAGGATTTGGGATGCATAGGTAATAGGCCTAAAGCATCCATGCACCTTCTGTACCAAGGTGGCAGATACAGCTGCATCAGAGGTTTCAGTGTCCAATGGAAGGGCAGATCTTGGTTTGGGTTAACCAAACTAATGGCTGAGACTAAGGCCTGCTTTAAGGCAATAACTACCATGGAATGTTTCAGGCCCCAACACCATGAGGCATTCTTTTTCAGCAAATCATACAGTGGTGCGGCTTTCTGGGCAAAATTGGTGATAAAATCCCTTGAGTAATTTACCATGCTCAGGAAACATCTAAGAGTGGACACACTGGTGGGCAGCAGTAAGTCCTGAATACCTTGCACCTTTTCAAGGGCAGGGCTCCTCCCTTCTGCAGTAACTCACAGGCCCAAAAGGACACTTCAGAGTGGAAAATTTGAACTTTGACAGGGGTACATTTTAGACCAACGTGATGCAGGAGTGCGAGGAGTTCTGAAAGCAACTATAGGTATTGTTCTTGGTCTACGGTGGCCAAGAGAAGATCATCCACATATTGTAGGAGACATCCAGGTGTGGAGAAGCCCAGTAGGGCATCCTGCATGTGGATGTGAAAAAGGAGGGGCTATTATGAAAACCCTGGGGGAGGTACGTCCAAGTGAACAGACATTCCCCAAAGGTGAAGGCGATCTTGTATTGGCTCTCTCTCTCTCTCTGGGGCCAGTGGCCATTTGAAATGTCCAAAGTACTGAATCACTTATGTTCAGGCTTTAAATGTCTGAGCACATCTGGGACTAAAGCCACAGTTGGTGCACAGCTGGGTGTCACCTGAATAAGCTTCCTGTAATGAAATGTTAGTCTCCAGGTATTGTTGGGTTTTCTCACAGGCCAAATCATGGAATTGACTGTGGAGACACAAAATCTGATGACTTCTTGCTTTAAAAGCAATTCGATAGTAGCTCTAAGGGATGGAATTGCCTCTGCTAGAAGGGATATTGCTTTTGATGAGGCAGGTCTCCGCCAGTAACCCATATGAGGGTATCCATCCTTCCACAGTCATGCTTGTGTTTAGCAAAGGCATTCATATATTGCTCCAAAACAGGCTTTAACCTGCCAAAAAAGGGGGTGGTATCGGAACATGCAGATGACATCATATTCCATATCATTCATCTGTGCAGCTGCCACGACATGTGAATCAGAGATGAGCAGTGTACGATGGAGACCTGGTGCTTGGAGAAGCAGCCAATTAGCTAAATCCACCATGCACCCATAATGAAAGAGAAAATCTATCCCTAAGATGCTCTGATGATGGGAAAGGTTCATGAGATCAAAGCAGTGCTCTGCCTCTAAGGTTCTGACAATGGCTGGTATGGGGATTGACTGATAGGTTGTCACTACTGTCCCTTCAAAGATCTGAGCAGAAATAGGCTTCCAGGTAGACCATAGAGAATGTTGGGAGTCAGTTGGGTGTAGGACTGAGATGACTGCTTCTGTGTCTAGAAGCATTTCAAGCCGGTGGCCCCCAACCAGTGCTTCCACACTCAGGGGACCAGAGTCATTGGTTACCAAAGAGGTATGTATACAGACTGGGGCCTGACACCATCATGCTGAGTCATCTCAGTTTTGCAAGGCATTGCAGAGTGTTGGATCCATCTCACAAAGCATTTATCTCACCTCGGAATACAGGGACTTTGGTTGCCTGTCCAACCTGGATTCGGTATTTGATCTGGGGATGGCTGCCACAACCTTGCCCAATGCCTTTGCCAATTCAAATTTGGACTTGTATGCCCGAAGTTGGTCTATCTAGGTTAACAAATCCTTTTACAAAGGTCCGGCCTGCTGTTTCTGTCCTTTATTTCTCTATGTATTTTGTTGGTTCTTTCATTGATTTTTCTTTCTGTATGAATATGAGGATTTGTTTTGTTTTGGATCTTTAGGTTTCCCCTCCAATTCATACTGAGTAGGTGATTTTCTGCCCTGTTGCACAGCAGTGACTTTGGTCTTACGGCCCAAGCCGAGGTCCTTGGCATGAACCGGGTACATACATTCCACTAACTCTAAGATGTGGTTAAATCTGTCCGGCTTAGGAAATACTGCGGCTTCCAACCTCTCTCGAATAGCTGGGAAAAGGTTTTGCAAGAAGAGACATTTGTACTCTATTGAGTCTCTGTCTGCTTCCTCCCACATATGTCCTTTGTCAGTACTATATGCGAGCCATAGCTGGCCATCATACTGGGTGGGCACTTCTTTGTTATGCTGTTTCACCTGCATAGCCAGCATTACACTGACCATGTTTCAATCATGGGCTGCGAACAGATGGGTGGCAACCACTTTGAAAGAGGCCTTGGTGTCACTCTGGATCTCTTCCGATAGTTTTGCCGACCACGTGGGTTCCACAGTTTGCTTGAAGACTTGGACCTGATGCTCTGGCAGTAAGCTGAGCATTTGGCAGTGCTGTCACACCTTTTCCAGGTGGTGACTCAAGCTGTCACCTGTGGCCATGCAGCTGATTTTGTCGGCAATACTTTGAATAGCCTGCGTGAATTGCAGAGCACTATGGCTCAACTGGAGTGAATAACTCCTAGGAATTATGCTTTTAGTGACTGTTTCTGCTGTGTCCACACCCTGGATAAGTGCTTGTTTTTCCACTTTCTTTTTCAGAGCGTCAGCCACTGTCTTCTGTAAGGTTTTTGCCTGTTTCTCAGACAGCTCGCTTTTTGCAATAACCTTAGAGACCAGGCCCTCTACCTTAGAATTATCCTCCTTGGTCAGAGAGGCCACTGGTGGGTGCTGCCTGTATCCTTCTGTATTCCAAGGAGTGTCATCATCATTGTCATCCTCGTCAGAGGATGACTTGACAATGGGCAGTGCTGATGGCATCACTTTCATATGACCCTTCAGGATTGTCAACTGCTGACGTAATTTTGCAACCTGCATTCTACACTCCGTATTATTCACACCTCCTTGAAACTCTTCCTTGCTAATATTATCCTGTAACACCCTGCACATGGCATTTACTTCATGTTTTTTTTCCATTTCTTTTCCTAACTCTTTCTGACACCTTTCAAACTCGTCTTCCAACTCTTCATAATCACTCCTCAATGATTAATTCATGCTTGTAAGCACATCATTCACCTGTAACATCTGTAGCTTATCCTGCTGCAACCTCTCATTCTCCTCCTGCAACTTACTAATTTCCTTATTTTTCTATTTTTCACTTCTTTACCTCTTCCTTTAATCTACACACTTCATTAGATCTGGATTTCAGTTCCTTTTTCAGAACTGAAATCTCAGATTTGAATGTTTGATGTGAAGCATACACAGCAGTGACCTTTACACCCTTTTGGCCATATTTTTGACTTTTAGACTTGACCTCAGTATATAGATTTCCTACATACTGTGCCTGATCTGCCTGGTGTTTTGCATCAATGTGATATCTGTAAGATGCCCACATTGAGCTCAGAATTTTTGGACATTGTATTGGGGTCATCCCTTTATAAACTGTACTGACTGGCTCACCTCGGTCATCAGACATCAGATGTCAGACACAGTCGTGCCTGCGTTCTGCGTTCTGGTAGTGGAGGTCACTAATGACCATCCCTGGAATCAAAGAAGGGTGAAGGTTCCTCACACCTGTCGTTATCCCACCCTTAATACCTGCAGTATCATGGCATCAGTTCCATGTTTTCACTTCCCAGAGCACCAGGAGCTACAGACCTGCAAGGCTTTGGGTAGAGCACAGGCTGCACTGTGCTAGCCCAACTGCCTCACCCTCCCTCCGTGGATTGTAGGTCACATGACCTATCACATGCTTCGCCTGCTCTGAAACTATCTCCCTATTTTCCCTGCTGCATTTTATACTCCTCAACCACTGGGAGTCACTGTTTCCCCCTTCCACTCACCACTCACCCCTTTCTTCTTCTCTGCTAGCTTACATTACTCCCCCCTATCAGGGTACTGATCTTTTTCCCCTCCACTAGTTGTGCTGGTGCTACTTTCTCAACCTCAACATTAAATAGAATTAGAACTTGACCTGTTCCATTTCCCTGCTGCTTTTTCCTCTCTCTTGGAGGCTGGTTTAGCCCCACCTACTGCTGCACTGCTCACTTCCTTTGCCCCTGCCCAGTCTTGAACCTGTCCCTGCAGCACACCTTCTACTTTGCAGTCCTACACATTGCCCTTTAGCTACCCAGCCCCTCCCTTAAATCCACGGCTGATTAGCCTTCTTGTTTCCACCCTGCCCCTATAGTTACTCTTAAATAACTATCTGTCACTAGTCCTTTGCTAAAAATTAATACTACTGACTCCGCCCACACCTATCTCTGCTTGCTATAAGTTTCACTGCTTATGTTATCTCTTCACTTTTATTTTACTTTTTACCTACCTCTTCAGATTCAAACTGCTACCTGTTGCTTTCTATCCACTCCTGAGGTTGAAACACCTTTCTCTACACCATTTGACCATCTGATAGTTTCTAACATTCACTAAGGCCTCTTCTCTGATTACTTCCCTATTGACACCAAATTAGCTTTGTCGCCACCAAAATTTAATCTGAACTACCACCTACTCAACCTGAGTATATTAATTAAATAGATTCCTACTTGTGAATTAGATTATTTTTCTTTATTTCTACCTCTTCTCAGGATTGCAGTCCTGTCTGAGAATCTCTTTTTTACTCCTGAGGCAGATACACCTTCCACTACGCCATCTGATTCCTAACAGCTTAATCATCCAGCTAGAACCTCTTCTCTTATCAACTCCCTGTCTCTACCAAAACTAATCTGAATATAAATTTGTTTTTATTTTTTTCTGTCTTACTACCTCTCCTCTTATCAGTATTGAACCCTTGCCTGACAATCTCTCTCCACTCCTGAGACAGACACACCTTCTACTATGGAAATCTGATGATCTGACATCTTAGTCATTTAACTAGGGCCTCTTCCCCTCATCTCCACCCAAATTAATCTGATCTTACCACCTGCTTAACTGGTGTATTTTAGCTTAAATAGATTACATTTTCCACAACCTCTGTCCTATCTCTTCTGTCTGTCACATTTAATACCCTTCCTTTTCTTTTTCCTTCCACATTGTGGCTTGAATGCTGATCTTAGGTGCACTATACTTCTCTGGAGTTGACTATGCCTTTCCCTAGACCAACCTGTCCTCCTGACTCTTTTCTTCCCCTAGGAATACCTTTACTAAGTTGGTGGAATGCCTGTGCTTTCAACCCTGCCTGCCTGTCCTGGCCTGGAACAATTTGAAAGGCCTGTGAATTGCCCATATGAATATCCAGAGCCTTAGACCTAACTTCCCGAGATTTAAGCCTGGGTATGCCATTACAACCTGGATATACTTGCTATATCTGAGACCTGGCTGAAGCCAGCCTCCCTTCCACATGAGGTCTCCATTCCTGGCTATACTACCTTCTGGAAAGTTCAGCCAAATAAGCGTGGCAGTGGTGTGCTTATCTATGTTCAATCCTCTCTATCCGCATCCAAGTTTGCACCACACCCCCTGTCAAACCCCTCTTGTCGAATCCATCTTGCTTACCATAGTACTTGGGAAAGTGAAGAAATTAATAGTTGGTTGTGCCTACCTCCCCCCCAAGCACTTTCGCCTCTTCCCTCACCTTCCTCATTTCTTCCTGGGCCAGCCTCCCACAGACAGATTGAATCTTATGCGGGGATTTCAATTACAACTGGCTTGGCCCTGGATTAGGTCATGTTCATAGTGCCCTTGCTGACATCCACCTTTCCCAGCTCATCAGTGACCCCACAAGATTCAACAACAAATCTGGTCAGCATACTCTCCTCAACTGGGTTCTCACCAGTGCCCCCCACCATATCAAATCTTCTGGTGTTCTTCATGATGCCTAAGTGATCACTCCCTCACCTTCTGTGTGTGGAGGAACAATTTTCCTAACCTTCCCCCATTATTGTGTCATCTAGGGAAATGACCTCTTTCTCTACCCAAACCTTTCAAGCCTCCCTATCTCAGACTGATTGGTCCCCAGTTAACATTTTACCAGGTGTTGCTTCTGTGTTGAATTCTTTACAAATATTATTTAACTCAATAGTCAACCTCCATGTCCCTTTGTCCAAGTGAAGAGCCAAGGGGGCTCATGCCCCTTGGCTCTCTAAAAAGCTCAGGAACCTCATGGCTTCTCGGGATGCTGCCTGGAGGCTTTATAAGAGCTCTGGCCTACCTGCGAATTGGCAGGCTTATAGACAGCTACATAATTGATGCAAAAGCATGCTGCATTCAACCAAACGCTCCTTCCTCCAGTCCCTCTAGATTAGCAACCTCTCCCACCCCAAAGAATTCTGGAGTCAAATTAACTTTCTGCTAAAGGGTAAATCTGCATCCCTTCCCAGCACTATGCTCTGTGATGGCACTGAGGTTACTGACCCCACTGCCATTGTCTCTGAATTTAACATGGCCTTCTCCAACCTCTCTAAGCATTAGACCTCCCGGCCCTTGTTCCATCTCCTCCCTCCTCTCTCCCCATCTCTACTAGCTCCACTTTCCACCTTAAACTGACCACCCGGAATGAGGTGATGCGCCACCTCAAGAGTATCAAGGAAACCTCCTCACCAGGGTTCGACACCCTTGAACACCGATTCCTAAAATTTGGAGCCGTAGCCATTGCCTCCCCTGTGTGTGACCTAATCAACAAAGCCTTCTACTCCAGCACTGTGCCTTCCAAGTGGAAGGCCACTATTGTCCCTATTCAAAAGAGCTGCCCTATCTCTGCATTCAAGAACTATCGGCCAATCTCCATACTCTGCCCCTCACTAAAATACAGGAAAAAAATTATACATGCACAACTTCAGCAACACCTAGAGCTAAATACTTCACTCTCCATTAACCAGCATGGATTCCATAAATCCCACAGTACCTGCATTGCCCTCATTAAGGTAACATCTGATGTCCTTTCTTCTATAGATAAAGGCCTTGTAACTGGTGCTATTTTTGTCGACCTTAGCAAGGCCTTTGACCTTGTCAACCATAACCTCCTACTCCACATACTCCTCTCTTTTGGTCTTGATGTCCCATCATTAAACTGGTTTACTAGCTATCTCTCCAGCTGTACCCAATGTGTGAGGTGGGCCGGACATACCTCCACTTTCAGTGCCATAAGAGATGGTGTCCCCAGGGGTCTATCCTTGGCCCTCTTTTATTCTCTTTATTTATCAATGAACTCCTGCAGCACTGTGGAGGTGCATCAGTTCAGTTGTATGCAGATGATGCTGTCTTGTATCGGTCCTCTTCTGACCATACCCTGCTGAATCTACACTTGCAACAGGACTTCTATCTTCTTGAAGCTTGGTTCCTTAATACGCTCTGGGTGCTCAACACAAAGAAAATGAAATTGATACTCTTCTACCACCAGACCCCTAAATCTACCCCCCCACCTTCCTTGGTGATCAATTCCTCTCGAGGGGACCCCCTAGATCAGGTTCAATCTTTTAAATATCTTGGCATCACACTGGACTCCCACCTATCCTTTGCTTCGCATGTTTCAACAGTGGTCAGGACCATCCACCAAAAGCTCAGGCTGCTGTACTGCCTCTTACCCTATTTTATGTTCCCCTCCCAACTTGCCAAAGCATCCTCCTCATTGCTCATGCTCATCATCTATGGTGCCCCTATTCTCCACTCTGCTCAAGTCCCCCATCTTGACAAACTTAAGCAAGCTTACCACAGGGTCACTCTCTTCACCATGGGTGCTAATGCCAGGATGCACCACTGTTCTGTTCTTAATTCCCTTGGCTGGCCATCCTTTGAAGTTAGACTTTGATATCCTACCCTTTGCCTGACCTACATGTTCGTCCATACCTTCACTCCTCCCTGCCTCTTACACATCATCCAATGTAAAACCTCTACTAGGTCCTTAAGGTCAACTGATCTACTTCTACTCTTCATCCCACAGCCCCTCCAAGCAGTGGGCCGGCATGCTTTAGCCTTTTCTGGGCCCTTCCTCTGGAATGCATTACCCTCTACTGTTCTGACCTGTACCTCTCTTTACTCCTTCAAGAATTCTGTTAACTCCCACCTAGCTTCCCCTCAAGTCTGCACCTGTAACTAATAGTTTCCCACCCCTACCTTCCAACTTACTTCTTCCCCCTCCACCGCCTCATCCTGCTCCCTTCTCTGCTCTCTTCCTCACTTGGCCTTGCAACCCCTTCCATGAGTTGTTCATGGGGTTACTCTAGTTGCATTGTGTCCTACTTTGTTAACTGTCTACTTCCTCACCCTAGTCCACTGCTCAGCTTGAATCACTCGCTGACAATTTTGCGCTGTTTGAACTACTTTCTGCATTTATGTAATTATGTATATTTGCATAATCTTGCCTAAGCAACCGGTATTTATCTGCATCACTTGTTTTGCAGCATCTGTACTCACTGTATTATTTGTATATCAGGTATATGTCTTGTATTGTTTATATATGCCTTTTTGTACATATATTATGCTCCACGATTGATTGTACAAGTGTCTTTGCACAGTTATCTTGCTTTATTCTCTGTACCTCACCTTGTACCCTTCCCTGGATCGCCCCTGAAAAAGGAACTTTTTGTTTTAGTGGACTTACCCAGTTACCAAAATTCAAATAAATAAATAAATTTTGTCCAATCAGGTCCTGCCACTGTTGCCACTTTGTTAGCATAACTTTTCTGGACCTGATGTTGAAACATGACACAGAGCCAAGGATACAGCAGGAATAGCTTGTTTATTACCAGAAAACACAAAATACAGCAAATACCTGCTGGGAGTCAGGAACAGAACCCCAGATATCATAATATCACTCCAATGTGGATTCAAATTCAGCAAAATAAAGCTTTGTTATCATTCTTATACTGTTAGATAAGAAATGTATGTTACTAGGTAATGGTCTGCCAAATAAAGTAAAATCACAAAACACAGAAATCTCATTGGTAGAAGGTCAGCACAGAGGACGGTTAGCTCATCATTCTCTCTGCACGTACTCTCAGATAAGAGTAAAATGAGCTAAAACTAGTTTTGGGTAACAAAACAGAAATGCTTAGTATTGCAAAATAATAGCAGCTGCGTAACAAGGAAAAGAACTGTGCCATACAGCCTGCATAAGCAATGCTAATACTGTTTGGGCAAGAGGTTACTAGCACATAGCCCTGTTGGGATCTGGTCTTTACCCCCAGTCCATGCTACAATCATATGTGCATGTCTTATCATTATATCACATAGCACTACACTATATCCTACTCCACTAAGTATATCACGAATAAATGTAAGTGTACCATATGCTGCACTAGGTATAGGGTTGCAGGGATGAGTGGTCTACATACTCATTGTGGGGCATTGTGGGAGATGATGATGCGTACTTGCACAAGCCAGCAGAAGTTATACTCTCATTCAGTTCTGTTACATGTCTTGTGAAGTCCCTCTATTCTCTATCAGCATTTTTTTCTAACTCAGATACACTTTAAGCTACAGAAAACAGCTGGGCACTTATTATGCCTTGAAGAGATTCATGGCCAGCATAAGATAAGAACACAGGGACAGCAGAGGATAGCAACACCACTACGCATGGGTGGGTAGTAAAATACCCTACCCTAAACACTAACCATGGGTACCTCCAAACTGTATGCCGACCGAATAGTGAAACTTTTAAGGCAAAATCCCTCTCAGCGACAATCTCAACAGGTTTCAAGATTGTCACTGTGAGGGACCCAAGGGTGAAATTTTGCCCTTTCACCATCTTTTGCCCTCCCCTTCAAAACAACTCTGACTCGGAGTTAGTAATCTATAGAAGGGGTGGTATGGGAGGCGCAACCCCCTGATAGAACACACACAATGTCTGACAAGTGAAATTTCACCTGTCAATATTGGGAATCTCACACTGCTGAACTTCAACAACACTGTTGTCGATTCAGCATAAAACCCCTCCAAACTACCCTGAATTACCCTAAAAATACCCTAATGTAAAATGGCTAGTTGGTTAGGGTCAGATAGTTACTACCCTAATCATTCTACTACCCTTTTATCCTACCCTGACTATAACAAAATGTGAAAGACTTTTTTTTTTACTTGTGCTGCTTGTACACCACTTTATCCACCTGCACTAACCTCCCAGACTACTCCTTCGGACCACTGATCAACCCCTCAGTACACCAACTCAGAGTCTGCCCCTAGAGTGCTCTTGTTCTCCCATCTACTACCTTGATTCCCAGCAATCCCCCCTGGGTGGGGTGAGGATGGGCTTTCCTCAACCTTACTGGAGGAGAACTGGCACAGTGAGGTCTGCCCGTAAGTCGATGGATCCTGGGAGGCACTGATCGGTCTTCATCTAGGACCAAGAGGGCTTTTTTCCAGATTTCCTGTTTCTCCTCCACCCAACCCCCAGAAGCGCCGGTGCAAGAACTAACATCCAGAGAGTGACGTGCTGATGCACGTCTACCTCCCAAGTGCCTAACAGCGTCTCCCCTCACCGACTGTGCTGTACGGAGCCGCCAGAGCCCTTTGAGATCCCGTGCTTCCACCAGCTCTCTCGGGATGTCAGGTACCCCATGGTACCCCTGGTATCCCTCCCCGAGGAAGGAGAGCATCCACTGGGACACTCAATCCTCCCTCTCCCCGCCGACCCCGCCGACCCCCACCCACCCAAGTCCTGCTCCCAACCTGGGTCACCCTGTGCTACAGGTGTGGCGTCTAGCCGCCTCAACCCTCAGCACCACCGGGCCAGCCTAAAGACTTAATTTTTGACTGCCCTAAACAGAGAAAACTACTCAAAAGGATCTATCTTGAGTCAGGTAAGATAGGCACAGCTCCTTTGAGCAAGCCTGCTACTGTTTGCAAAATACAGTCTTTAGTATTATGGCTGTTTAAGGCATTCTTCTATAGGGCCACTGTGATATGCCCTGTCTTTTCTTTATTAATGTGACATTGCCAGCCAGATTGTCTGCAGTAATTAGTGAAACAGGGAGTCGTTTAATGGTTAAATAAGTGATTTGTCTATTGGACCATTGGGTGAGGAAAGGTAATTACAAGAGGTGCAGCTGCTCGGAGTGAGCCTGCTGCTGTTTCCAAAAGTTAAACCCTGAGAAGAGTTCAGCTGGCTATCCCAATATTTTTTTGTTTGTTTGTTCTATCTTTTTCCTGCCTCTCCCTGCCTCTCCGGCCAGCCACTCCTTCAGGCCATGCAGTGTTAACTCCCTTTGCCACTGGGCTATCCCTGTTGCCATCCATACCATCCTCACTTTGGTCAGCATCTTTGGTAGAGCTGGGGTAACCCTTCTAGGGTTCCCTCTTCCCCATGGGGGCACAGAGGAGGGGAGATAGTTCCTGCTACCTTGACCGAGGAGTAGGGACTAGGAGGATCAGAGGAGGCTGTGAATGGCTACATGGCTCAGGAGAATGAGGCAGTCATCTTCTGGCAGCCAGGCAGGCAATTTCCGCTTGTCTGCTACCACCCACCTCCCACATTCATGTGGTCACAGTGGCGTCCTGGGGGCTGGGACATTCGGTAACATGTAGTGGTCCATGCCACCTAGAATGCCTCTGTTAGCTACCTCCAGGAGCCACTAGTAAAGCAGTCCAGCACTGCTCCACCCCTTGGGAGGGAAGCATCCATAGGGTGTTCTGACCCCTTCCCTGCCAGTCTTTGCTCCTGATGTTCAGGGTCAGGGAACAAACCCAGGTTGCCAGCATGCCAAGTGATCCCCCATCGCTCAGCATCATGGAACCAACCTCCAAATTTTTTAATGTCAGCACAAACAGCGGCCTTAAGACAAATGCCATGTACAGCCATAAAGGCTATCTGGGGACAGGGTCACACAGCGGATCTTCTTCTGGCTTCACCATGGTTCTCTGAACATACAGGGACTGGAAAAACATAGCAGCTCAGTGTGATTCTATTACCGAATCACAGTCACAGTCGTCTCAGCTCTCAGTGCCAACTGAGCAAATCAAGCTTTATTTTATTTTGTAGGTACTGTAGCTGATAGCTGCTGCCTGCTGGTGTTCTTTTTTTTATTCACATTTCTAGTTTTTTAACCCCACTGATTTATTCAGCTAGAAAATTTAATTACTAAGGTGGCCCAGTGCCGTGGAAGCCTGAGGCACCAGTAGCATGCCTTACCTCCTGCCACACCGGTGACCCATGTTTGCTCAAAAGGCTGAGTTGCTGGGGGTTGGCTGGGGAGGGAGAGGATCGAATGCACAATGGCTGCTCTCCTCTCCTGCAGGGTGGGAAGACCGGCATGCTCCACCAAATGACTACAACCTGGTAGAGGCCATGTGGTAGTGGGGGTCAAGGAGGGCAGTGGAACAGGGGGCTGCAGGACTCTGTGACATGTGCGTGCCTCCACATATGCATGCTTGTGAGTGCACCCCAGAGTGGGGGAACATGGGGATAGAACACAGAAAAACAGGTTGTTGTGGGCTAAATGAAGATGCATATGCATGCTTGTGAGTGTGCCCCAGAGTAGGGGAACATGGGGGATAGAAAACAGAAAAAACGGTTGTTGTGGGCTAAATGAAACCCTGCCTGCCTGCCTAAGCCCTGCACTGCTAGCTGATTGCCCTGCCCATCTGGATGTTTGTCATCAGGTGAGGGGAGGACATCCTTCCCCTTCCTGGCCCTGCCATGGGGGGAAAATCCATTGTGGATCTAGGGCAAGGTGGTCCGGTGAGACAGATGCAAGGCAAAGGGTGGCGGGGACAGAGCAGAGAAAGCCCGCCCACACCAGCCCCGAGGTGGGAGCAGAACTTGGATTAAAAAAAAAAGAAAATTAAATTGCCCCCATCTGAGTATTTTTTTTCCAAAATGGAAAAGTAAGCCTGACAGTTCAGTGGCTGCCTGAGAGCATACTCCCTCCTTACTCTCTCACTCCCGATTCCTAGTTCTCACCCTCCTACTTTCACTTTGTTTCTTGCAAACAAATTATTTTTATTTCAATGTAATTGTAAAAGTTATTTTTTATTTTGATTAGCTTAGCCACGCTGAGAGGCAAGCTGACTTCAGTCTCCCAGCCTACATTGTCCAGTATGGTGGGAAAGGGTCCCCCGAGTGCTAACAGACAGAACAAACTCACTCTGTTCACCATGACACCTCACTTCAACTGCATCTCTCCCACACCCCAGCAGCTCCTATGCATGGCAGAAGTGGATGCCCATTGGAGTGTGTAGACCACATCCTGCCCTGCAAAGATGGTCACATGATGAATGATGTTGGCACTTGATTTGGACCACCTGAGAGATAGTTGAATAGGGTAGCTCAGGTATCAGTCCATTTTAATCAGGTAGGGTACATCAGGTTATATTCCACCTTAGCTGGTTTAGTAATGTGATCGGGTAGAGTAATTTTAAATTACCCAACCCAACTACCAGGCCCATTTACCCAATCCATTTACAATTTTACTTCCAGACTGAATGCAAAAAGACACTCTAAATACACACAATGTATATGCTTGTTGTTGATGTGTTGTTACATGTTGAAAATGTAATAAAATCTAAGTTTAAAAATAGGCATGTCATCAGGATGCCTGATTGGGTGCTCCCCCCTGCCTGGTGGTGTGGCGCTTGCTGTTACCCACTGCCGCTGCGCTCCACAGGGAATCCAGCAGTGAAGTCATTAGGATCCCCCTGACTGGGTGCTCCCCCTGCCTGGCGGTGCAACGCTTACTGTTACCCACCACACTCCACTGGGAATCCAAAACTGAAGTCATCAGGATCCCCCTGACCGGGTGCTCCCCCCCTGCCTGGTGGTGCAACACTTGCTGTTATCCACCGCCACCACACTCCACTGGGAATCCAGCATTGAAGTCATCAGGATTCCCCTGACTGGGTGCTCCCCACTGCCTGGCAGTGCAGCACTTGCTGTTACCTGCCACCGCTGTCGCACTCCACTGGGAATCCAGCATTGAAGTCATCAGAATCCCCCTGACCAGGTGCTCCCCCCTGCCTGACGGTGCAACCCTTGCTGTTACCTGTCACTGCTGCACTCCACCAGGAATCCAGTACTGAAGATACGATCTCCTGAGAGAAAGTTTTGAACTTTGGCGCTATCACTCTGTCTGCAGTCCTATTGGATCCCTTAATTAATTTCTGTCCTGCTGATTAGGGAACACGGATACCACAGCTTCCCGCTCAAGCTCTGCCCAAAAGTCAATGCTGCCTCAGCTAACCAGCTGGTGCCTCTCAAATTTTAATTGATGATTTGGGGTTCTTTTCCTCTCCTTTTCTCACAAGTTAACTCTGCCTGCCATAGGTTTACTACACACAGACTTTGCTTCCTAATTTGACTTGCAGTTCAATGCCTGCATAAACGAGACTGTTTTACAGCCTTCTCTTTATTAACGTCTAAACCTGCTAGCTAGGAACTGTGAAGGAAAGTCATTGCTTATCTATGTCTGTTTAAATGAAATTGTTTTACAGACTTCTCCTAATTAAGGTTTAAACCTGCTAGCCAGCAACAGCAGTCATTATTTAACTAAATTGTGTTGTACTTTAAAGTCTGCTACTGAAGTGCTATTTTGCAAGAACTAATTGTTTCCCCCTAAATTTCAGCAGAGTTAAGCTGAACTTAAACTTTATTTCTCTATTCCTTTCCCCATCCCCACCACTCTGTGAACTTTACTCCTTTTCTGCCACCCACCCAGAGCTCAGTATTTTTAGCTGAGTTCAGCTGAACTTAAACTTTATTTCTCTACTCCTTTCCCCATCCCCACCACTCTGTGAACTATGCTCCTTCTCTGACCCCCCCTCGTGCAGCTCAGCATTTCCAGACCTCCTGACCTTTTGCAAACCCCTCTTCCTTCTAACTTGGTGAGTTGATGCCCTGCCAATACAAATCCTCTCATCCTCTCTTCTCTTTGCTTTTTGCGTTCTCACCCCCTGTTTAAGGTTATTTGCTCCTCTACTAAATTGCCCTCTACTACGTGGCTGTCTTTTGACCTTGTCTACCCCGCCCATCCCTTTCAGACAGTCTAACTGAATTTGTGTCTCTTTCTTCTCCACAGTCATCAGGATACCCCTGACCGGGTGCCCCCCCCACCCCACCTGGTGGTGCAGCGCTTGTTGTTACCCACCGCTGCACTCCACCAGGAATCCAGCATTGAAGGTACGGTCTCCTGAGAGAAAGTTTTGAACTTTGGCACTATCGCTCTGTTGACACTCCTATTGGATCCCTTAATTAACTGCTGTTCTGCTGATTGGGGGAACACAGATACCACAGCTTCCAGCTCAAGCTCTGCCCAAAAGTCAGTGCTGCCTAGGCTAACCAGCTGGTGCCTTCCAAATTTTAATTGATGATTTGGGGTTCTTTTCCTCTCCTTTTCTCACAAGTAATCCCACCCTCCCCCTACCCGCCTGCCCTATTTGGACACTTATATAAATAGCTGAATGCTGTCACGTGGCAGTTCCCCTTAGTGATTAACTAAGTACAGAGTTCCCCATCTGCCAGCTATATTAATTGCCCACTAGAAGGCTCACAAATTCTTACTATTGACCTCTGCTCTTTCACTGTCTCTCATAGTGCCAAAGCCACTGCTCTTCTACTTACACTACTGTTAATCCTTCCCTACCAGACAATTATTTCCTATTTTCCTCCAAGTACACCCTCTTTTACTTGCTCTCTCCTACCCTTAATCCTCTCACCAATTCTCTTAATATGCCCAGTCCCCTATCCTCTACTCTGCTTCTCCTGATTCTCACTATCATCATTTCTACTCCAGTATTTCACCCTCCTAAGCCTAAATATCAAGCTATGCCCTTCACCCCTCCCATCTCATCCCATACCTATATTCTAGCTATAATCCCAACACCCCACTGCCTTGAACTCTGGTCTTACTTTCCCCACCAATCAACGGCCTCTATCCTTCCAATATCAAGCCACTATGCTTTCCTTCCGCCTTCTAATCTCCTTCACACCTAGCCCTCCCTCCCTCCCCAGCATCCCTAAATCATCTCCCCACCACAAATGTCCTAAACTCCACTTCCTCATTATTGCCCTACTCCTACTCTCATTGGGTAACATTCACCCCAACCCTGGCCCAATTGCCCTGATTTCATCCTCTCCCACCTCCACTACTCACGTCTCAACCTACAGTACCCACCCTGCCCTCCCGAATGGACTTAAAATCATACATCTGACTATCTGCAGTCTAATATCTAAGATTGACCTCCTACAAACAATGGTTATTTCATTCTCACCTGATATTCTCGTCATAACTAAAATGTGGCTTACTGCCAAGATCCCTGAGCACTCAATTTCCATCCCCAGCTACTCTATCTCTAGGCAGGATAGGACCGGCAGGGGAGATGGTGTAGCCATCTACACCTTGTCTACACTAAAATACTCCACCATTTTTGCTGTCTTCCTTCCCGGTACTTGTGAAGCCATTGCTATCAGAACTGTCCTCCCTTTCACCATCTCTATATTTTTTGCAGGTATCTACTACTGACCGGGCACCCAAACCTCAGTCGCATCTGAACTGATTTCATCCGTAACTTCCCTCTTTCACACAGGCTAGCCATTCTTACTGGGTGACTTCTATTTAAACTGGTTGTTCCCCTCCACATCTAAGACTTGCAATGACGTTACAGCCCTAAATCTTGCACAACTCATCCATGAAGCCACTCGCCTAAATCATAAAACACAAAACCACTATCTGTTGGACTGGGGACTCACCTCCCACCCCCACAGAGTTATTAAATCCAGTATCCTCCCTGATATCCTCAGTGACCATCACCCCGTCTTCCTGGTAAGGAAGATCCACAGATCCAAATCCCCACATAAAATCTTGCAACTTTGTTCCTACAATTCCTTAGACCTCAATCCCCTCCTACAAGAACGTGACCACTCCGACTGGACCCCTCTCTCCTCTGCCCCCTGCATTGACCCTACTCTTGCCCAATTCAAAGAAACATTTCTAATAACATGGAATACACATGCCCCTTTCAAACGTACTAGAGTCTACAGCAACCACCTTCCCTGGATCACTACAGAACTGCTGGCCTGCCTCAGGGTGAGTGACAAAGCTTGAAAGAAACATAAGACCTCCCAGCTCCCCTCAGATTACACAGTGTACCATAAGCTAAGAAATTCATGCACTAAAGCAACTAGACTAGCCAAATTGGAGTACTTTTGATCAGCATTCCTCACAAATATCAATACCCCATCCAAATTCTGGAAAGTAGTCCAAACACTCTCTTCCCCTCCCTGTCATCCATCCACCCCTCCCCCCCATATTAAATATAAACAACTCCCTTGTCTCAGACCCTTCCCTAGTGGCTAGAGAATTTAACTCCTATTACACCGCCTGTGCCTCAGCCCTCCTGAAGACTCTCCTCTCCCCTCTTCCTTCCCTCCGCCCACTCCCCCCTCCTTAGACACTCATACCCCTACCCCTCCCCTTCTCCTTCACAACAGTCTCCCCCAATGAAACACTAGTCACCCTGCTCTCACTCAACACTTCTAAAGGCTCCTCTCCAGACGATATTGATCCAAAGCTCTTATACCTTCCAGCCCCAGCCATAGCCCTTCCTCTCTCACTAATCCTCAACTTCTCTTTTTCATCCTCAACTGTCCAATCATCAGGGAAACATGCAGTGGTCCTTTCTTTCCCCAAGAGTGGTGACCCTACTTCTCCTGGTAATTTCCACCCTATCTCACTCCTCCCGACACTGACAAAACTCCAAGAACACTTGGTCCTCTCCCAGCTTACCTCCTTTCTAACTGACTACTCCTTTTTCACCCCATTCCAATCTGTCTTTAGGAAAAACCACTCCATTACCACCTCCCTACTCATGCTCACTGAATCCATCCTTACAGGGATGGACAATGGCCTCATCACCTCAGCCATCTTCGTTGACTTAGCCAAGGCCTTCAACACTGTTTCTCATGCCCTCCTCCTTGTCTCCCTCATGACAGCTGCTGTCCACACCCTCAACAACTTGGTTTCAGTCCTATCTCACAGGCAGAACCCAATCTGTCATGGTCCAAGATCCCATTTCTCCTCTCCTCCCTATCACCACCAGAGTTCCTCAGGGCTCTGTGCTTGGCCCCATTCTTTTCTCCATTTTCCTAAATGACCTTCCTTCAGTCTGCTTCATCTCTTCCTCCATCCACATGTACGCTGATGACATTCTCTTATACACCTGCGGCAAATCCCCAGCTGATGTCAAAACCACTCTACAGCATGATTTCCAACAGGTTCAGCTCTGGTTTGCCTCCCATCAGCTCTTCCTCAATGCCAAAAAGACAGTCTCTATGAGCTTTGGCTCCCTGGCCTGCCTTCCTTCCACACCCCGGATGGGACAATCTTAGAGGACACCACCACCTTTAGATACTTTGAGGTTAGACCAACACCTCACCTTCTCTGGACATATTGATGACATCCTGAAAAAACTGCGCCCCAAGCTTGGTGCCTTATACAGGAACTGTAGTAGCATCCCTCCTGCAGCCAAGCGTGAACTTGTCCAGAAGAGGATCCTCCCCATTTTTGACTACTGTTACGTAACTTATGGTGCTGCTCCCAAGTCCACCCTAGCCAGATTGGACACCCTCTTTAACTTCTTCTGTTGCTTCACCTCTCCGCCCCCTCCTGGTCCCATCATTGTGAGTTCTATCATGCCCTGTCATTTCCTCCACTAAATAACAGGCACCTCTCACATTGCGCCAAACTCACCTCAAAATTCTGGTTGAGAGAACTCCCTTCCTACCTCACCTTCTCTCTCTTAACCCCACTCATACCTCCCCTATCCCTCAGATCTTCAGATACTCAAACTCTGGTGGTCCCCCATTGCTCCACACAAATTGGACAGTCGGCCTTCTCCTATAGTTTCCCTAAAGCCTGGAACTCCCCCCCCCCAACAAATACACCACTCCTCTTCTGCCGCCTCCCTCAGATCTGCCCTACACAACTACTTCTCTCTCCTAGCTGCTTCTGCTATAATTCACCTTAACCTTCCCCCGAATAATTCTGCTCCTATTTTATTTCACCCTCACCTCCCCTGTCTCTCAAACCTTGTCTCCTCCACCTCTTTCCTATTTCTCCCTACCAACCCTTCTTTCTTCCTCCCCATTGCTTCTTCCTTTTTCCTACATACCCTCCTTTACCATTGCCTGGATCATCCCCTGGCAGGGTTCTCAGCATCCTGGAGGGGCCAGATCTATGGCATGCCTCTCTCTTCCTTCTACCTTCCTTCCCACTCCCTCCTCCACTCTATCACTCCTCATCAATCACTGTCAGCCCCAAACTCCCAATAGCACTTGTAGTTTAATTGCACTATTGTTGTAACATAACAATTTGCACTGACTGCACTCTGCTTACTAGCTTGTCTTAATTCAACTATTTATCTCCAGTCAGTCATTGTTTACCTTCACTGGCTATGTGCTTCCTAGCTGCTTGCGTCAACTGTTGTATTGTGTGCTCTGTAACTATCTGTGTAGTCAATCCCCTTGTTTTGTACTTAAACAAAAAACTGTTAACTTCCATTCAGTCATTGTTCACTTTATAGTCCTCATGCATCATTTTTGTATGTACTCATTTGTTTATTTGGAGTTTTTTTGTACCAATTCACTGTACTCAATCCCCATGTTCCCTTACCTCCAGGTCACACCAGGAGATGAGCAACTTGTTGTTCAGTGTGCTTTCCAGGTGAAACATTTCAATAAATAAATAAATAACATACATAAAGTATTCCTCATCCCTGCTACAGCTGGTAAACTGTTTATAGTTTTCAATCAGAAAAGGCAGACAAAATAAATGTTGCAATGGTTGGTGTTTACTATTTGCAGGGAGCTCAATGTTCCAACTTGGACAATTGAGCTCCCTGCAAACACTCACATTCGTAAGTTTGAGAACACCCTGTTCTTTGTGATTTACAATGAGCTCCCTGCAAACAGAACACATCAGGCATTGCAGTATTTAGGTTTTTATGACTAAAAACTGTTAATTCATTACCAGCTGAGGGAGAGATGAGGAACACTAGTAATTACCCATTACCCCTTACCCATCTCAAACTACCTGACCTGAGCATTACAATGGTATGTTGAGTAGGGTAGTACATTACTCGAACTACCTCACCTGGCCAAAAATAGGCAATACCTGCACTACCTGACCCAACAACGCATTGGGTAGCCCATGCCTAAACAGCACTGACTAATATGGTATAACTACCACAGGCTTTAGCACTAAAATGTCATAAAATTCCAGGATGCCTTACATGAGTCATGTTATGACCTTTGCAACAGAATCAAGCAGGTTTTCACACCATACTTAAGTACCTTCATTGACATTTAAATTCTGAAAATATTTGGAGGGTGCAATAGAGGCAATCATTGTTCATGCCTGCAAACTACACAGGTAAACAGAATAAAAGTCTGAGGGGACCTTTCCTTTACAATAACTCTGCTTTTATGGTTATTTCTCACTACTACCAAGTCCCACTAAAAGTATGTGCAGCTAAGAGACAAATTACTCATTTTTTAAAGTGAAAATGTTATTTTTTTTAAACATAAGCATGTACCTAAAATGCATTACATCTGTACAGCTAGAGAAAAGGTGAACAGATAACACGAATTATACATACATTAAGTAACGCTCAGAGATACCATCAAATCCCACAAAACATGCATTAATATCATAACAATGAGCCAGATGTAACATGCAATGCAAGGGGTCATTTAAGCATATAATCAAGTATTGGCTAAACTGTTTGAAACACGGGTGACATTAGAAATACAGTCATCTACTTGTGGAAATAGAAAAGTATCCATGCAGAAAGCACATGCATTTATGACCAGAGGGATATAGTACACAATTACAAAAATGCGTGGCCCTATAGGGATATATCTGACATCCCTGGAGAAGGATGTGAGTTCAGTACATGATGGAGGTCAATAACATGGGTAGTAAGATAATGGCGAAACAACCAGAACACTAATGAAAAGAAAGATTATTAATAGGTATTCATGCCAATAACATCAATCAATCTTATTGTTTCTTAGAAATAGTAAAATGCAAAATTATAGTATAGAATTGGTGGCACAATTTAACAGCCAAAACCTTAATAATAGGGATATTGTAAATTGCAAGCAATTTATATATGAAGTCTTGACTACAAACATTTACAAACTATGACTCAATTTTTATAGCTGAAACAATAAGTCTCTACCTTTTTGTTGCCTCATTCACCATTTTGCCTGTCTATTCTTCTCTGCTTGGATGGCAGAGCCTTCTTTGGTCCTCAGTTGCTCGTCCTCCCTACCTGGAATGCCCTGTTGATTGGCCTCCTCTCAGCCACCTAAGCATCCATTCTTGCAGTGCCTATGCAGTTACTGAGCCATGCCATGCTGGAGTCCAGACCTGTGAGTCAGTGCCTGGTTCCAACCCTCAAGTCAGATGACCTGGGAGGTGGGAAGAGGCTAAAGAGCTAGTAACAAAAGAAAACAGAGTCATTACCATTGGTGGACAGCGAAATGTCATTCTCTAGACTCCCCATCACAGTTTGCACCACAGCAAGTGTTCTGTCCCCCCTCCCATATGGACAGAGGTTTGTGTATGCACCAGCATGCCAATCCACACCACTTTCATTTTACCACTCACTGGCACTCCCAAGCTGCACCTGAAGCCCCTCATCTGGCATTCTTGCAAGGGGAGTCACAGCCTAACTGTCTTAGAGGCACAGGGAGTCTGATGGGTTTCTTACCAAACTCATTCCAGTTCTTCCTTGTTGCCAAGACTTGGATCACAAACCTGAATTACCAGTGCTGCAAGCATCCCCCATTATGACTGCAAGATGGCTAGCCTCATCCCTTTTCTTGTAAACACATATTATTGAAATCAATTCAATAAAACTGCACAAATAGAGATCCCAATGCAATGGAAGCAAGCGTTTAAAGTATCTGCTTAAATAATATAGATGCCTGTGATTTATTTTGTTTAACACCTGGTGACCAGGATAGGCAAACTGAGAAGGGCTCATTTCGAGATGTGACCTGGGGAAGGGGATACAGCAGGAAGTCAAACTGCATTAACAAAGTCACAGCAACAGGTACATGTGCATGAACAATAAAATCATAATAGAAGTAACGAATTCCAAAGAAAGAAAGGGGAAAAAACAGTGTAAAAATTGTGCAGGTACGTTGGTTATGGGTTAGGGTTAAACTCAGGCCAAACCACTCTTCAATATTATAAATAGTATTTTGTTTTAATGTTAGAATGTGATAGAATGTCACACTTTTTTATATTCGCTAATAATTAAGATTCTAGTACCTCACCATATCTTTTCTGGTCAAGAATTATAAATAAATACATAAAATGAATATATTAATAAAATAAATAAATTATGTAAATGTATCCCACAGCAGAATTTTCAAAGACATCCATTTTATTGAAAAGTATTTTTTTTTTATTTAATCTATGATGTGGTAATCTGCATATGATATCACCATTACTATACAAATTAACTTAAGCCAGTGAATACACTAAACTGTAGCCACACAAGCTTTGACATTCCTGACTCATGCATGGGTTTGTACTTTTTCTTCAAAGAGCAGAGGTACAGTTATACTGAACTTGTTCTTTTCAACCTCAATTATAGCCTATGGCTATTTGAGTCTGAGTCAACAAATATTAAAAAAACAAAGCCAACACAATATGAATAATAGTGAAACCAAACTAGTTTCTTGTCTAAACATGTATTGTAACTATGGTGTCCCAAAGTTTGTTTGATTATGTGTATAGTATGAACAACTTTTTGGTGAGGACTTTAAGGATATACCATATAAGCTGTTTTGCCCATTGTGACTGTCTCTATAACATTTGAGATGAACCTCTTTCTTATCTTGAGCTAAGCTGACCTTAAAGGCATACAGAATTCTTGCATTTACTAAATTGCCTAAGAAATAAGAACACAATATTTCTCCCTTTTGATTAAAGGAGCATGCTTCTCTTAGATAGGGACATTTCTGTCGAAAAAGCACATCATAAATTGATAGAGGTTGGTGTTGCTGTGTATCCTTTTCCCTAAAGGAAGTGTACTTTTTCCCAAAGATACAGAATGGCCTGGAATAAATATGCTTCTCTTCTACTTTAACCTATTAAGACCTCTGGGAAAATTTTCAAACACATATTTACCTGAAACCTGGAAAGCTATGACAGAGAGAGAGAGAGAGAGAGAGAGAGAGAGAGAGAGAGAGAGAGAGAGAGAGAGAGAGATGGGACCGCACTCTGTACCTCTCTTTTGTTCTAATGCGTAAACTGTGAAAACATAATCACAATAGTAGCTGGATGGACAGACTGCCTTGTTAATGTTTCATTTGATATGGGTTTCTATGAAGTCACAAATGTAGGTCATATGTGTTATTCAATGTTATGTTTTAAAGGAAATGTTTAAAACAGTTTCTCTCACCTATCTTCTTACCCATCCCTCATGTATTCCTCCTGTATTCCCCATGAGCCCATAATAATAATATTATTGCTAATGTCTTTTCATTCGCTATGCCAAATGCCATTTGGAGCTTGCAACACTGAAGGCTTCAATTTAAGCACTGTAGACAGACCTCCAGAGCCCTAAGTGACTGAAGACCTCAGACAATCTAATTGCTATTGGCATTTGTGTCTGAGCATTAATCATGTGCAGCATTTAACTTGCAGGCCAAAGCATTCTGTTACTTGTGCTGTTTCTTAAGAGTCACCAACAAATACAGTTCAACAGCACAGGAATCAATTTTAATATATTTTTGTGAAAGCAGAACGGTTGCTCCACTAGCAAGGTCGTGTATTCATGTGTTTTCTCTTTTTTCATGTTGATCATCTGCAGAGGAACTGAGGCCTGCATAATGGCTGAAACATACTGGAGCCACTTAATCACAGGGTTTTCTTCAAAATTTGACCTTTTTATTTGGCAATCAATCAAGAGCTTCTTAGTACTGGTGCTTAATTATTAGTTCCTCTTCTGAGGCTTGGCAAGCCACTGCTGCAGGAAGGCTTTGGAAGATTTTCATACCTAGTAATGGTGCCAAGTCAGAGGAAAAAAGCCCAAATTCCTATTTAAGTTATTAGTGAGCACTTCACAGTTGGACATTTTGCCCTTCCTGTAATTTTGATATCCCAACAATACCCAATTTTTACGTGATTTGGGAGCTTTGCTTTGGGATACTAATAAGGAAACTGCTATTATTGTATGGTGCCCTGATAACAGTTGATTTTAGGTGCAGTAAGGAATACATAAACTGTGGCTGAGTTTCATACTGAGGGTTTGACTAGTATCTCACGGGTTATTATACGCATGCAGACTTTTACATTTTAAGGACAGATCTACAAATTGAGATGAAAAATGTGAGGTAATGGATGCATGGCTTTGGTTTTCACATGTCTTGGTTCCTCTTTTGTTTTGCTACAAAATTCAGCATCTCAAAAGAAATATGGTTTTGTCCCCAGAATAAGTTTTGGAGAACCTGCTTCATTAGCAATGATCTGGATTGCTTTCCAACTCGGAAGCTGCAACTATGAATCAACCCAACTCAGGAGTTGTTGATACATACATATTACAATAAGGTTTTTGGAGACTCTGTTTTCATTTGACATTTCGTTGGTGTTGCACTTCATAATTTATTCATGATTCAATCTACAGAATCAGAGATACAAGTAAATAAAAACGTAGCGCTAGTAGTTTTATTTAATCAGGCACCCATCCTCGGAGGCCCATGGCACCTAACACTACAATATATAATACAGTGACACACAGCCTAATAAATAAATAATATATCATTGAGTTACAAACTATAATATTAATAATTTGTTAAAGTAGCTAGTTGTTACTTTTATTTTTGAATTTGATTTGATTCTTATGCCAAAGAAGATTAAGGCAGTATGACTTATTCATCACATAGAGGAATGATCTATATCCAGTTTTATTCATTAATTAAAGACTTCAATTTCAACCACTTAATTAATGCCACTGTGCTTTATGACTGTAATACAGTACCACTTCATCATGGTGAGTGGTTGTTTCACATTTTTCAAATGCTTACAATCTAAGTCTTGTTATTCCTTTGCTTTTATCTTTTTTCTATTATAGTAACTATCTATATCATTACTCCTGCATGCTCCATCAGCTGCCCTGCTATGTAAATAGTGTAAGTACACATTTATATAGAATGAGAATTCAGGCCATGACTGGCACCACAAACTTTATTTCCCCTTCTCCAGCCAGACCTCTTTTATGCCGGCCTCCTCAGTCCCATCACCCAGCTTCTTATGGGCTTACCTTCCAGCTCCATCCTCCACGGTCATTCTTTTCCCCCATAGGGTGGAGTGGCAAGCCACATTATTGCTGGTTGGTTTTATGTCATAACAGTGACCGCCAAAGGGCGATGGCCATTACGGTGAAGTCAGAGCACTGAAAATCAATTTTGGTGCACTGACTCCCCAGCGCACAACAAAACAGCGCTGGGGACTTGTATGTTTTTATGTTTATGTGGGGGGCTGCACCCACTGCACCCCCCCCACAGGGGGGCTTCAACCCCCACCCCTCCACTAAAGGATTCTCAACTCCAGGGGGGTGCATGTTGGGGGGGAAACGTAAAACAAAAATAAAATTTGGGCTGGGCACAGCAAAAATGAACTTGCACCTGGACGTGAACCCAGCACCCTAGCCACCAAGGCCATGAGCTGATCTGCCACACCATGGGGCTGGCTCAGCAGCCAACCACAGCACCACCCCTCAAATCCTCTCCCACCCCTCACCATGCGTGCTCACTCCCACACACCCCACGCACATACCTGTAGTGACTTCCTGTCACTACGGTAACCCATCCCCCCATCCGGTCACTGTCCCTAACCAGTAGCCCCTGTGATGGGTGCCACAATTGAGTCACCCTTTAGTGGGTCACTCAACTGAGTCGCCCACATCACGAGCTACCCTGTTAGACCAGGCAAGATTGGAGGCAGGCCACATCACTGGTGCAGGGCTGGTGGGAGGCCAGATAGTCATCCTGCTTGTGCTGGGGAATTTCCACATGTTCTTGTCTCAACCCTCAGGAATTAGGCAACGTGGGCATGCAAGCACATGCATGCAAGCATGTATAGCATGGCACCAGTCTGCATTCCCCATCCCACAAGCTGCTTCAACTGCACTGACACTTGTGGTCACCCAGGGGGCAGTATAGTAGTGGAGCCAGCTGCCTCCTCTCCCCCATAGGAAGAGAACATCTTCTGGGAGGCTTGACCCTTCTCTCCCCGGCCCCTGATGATCAGGGCTTGCTTCTGAACCCTGATCCTCAGTGTTGTGAGCAGTAGCTCTACTACTTTGTGATGGGCAGGCCACAGCACCACAAACCTTATCATAAAATCAAAGTTATCTACTACCATCATGATTAGCAGCAGAAGTTAACAATCTGGTTAATGATATTTGTAATGTCATGTCTTGTCAAAATAGTTCTGGTTCATGCACAGCAAATAACAAAACCTCTGCAATTGCTTCAGCCTCCTGGGCAATATAGTAAATTCAGAATTATTGCATCCTCTTGATTATATTATTGTACTTACAAAACGTACTTTTTAGAGCATGCAAATAAATACAAAACAATATGGGAAACAGGTTTAACCATGTAATAATATGAAAACTGCTTGGGAAGGCAATTACTTTTCATAAATTTAATTCTCCAATTTGGCAATTTCATTTTATCAGGTAATTAACAATAATCAATAGGAATGCATTCCTTAATCAAGTCATTGAGTTATGTAAATCTCTCCTTGGAAGTGCTAAAATAAATATGTTATAACCAACTGAAAAATGAACTGGCTACCAGTGAAGGAGCAGCAATTATGAAGTAATCTGGTCAGACCTAGAGTTGTTAGGAAAAACAGTGTACTTCAGAGAATGCCCCAGCTAAATAAAGGCCTATCATAGCCCCCCAGATTTGATTGTCTTGATTGCACCATCAGATAATTACATAATTGTTTTGCCACACTATGTAGCGTATCCACTCAATTACCAATTATCTAAAAAAAATTCTCATACAATGATCTGTTTTGTCATGTTCACGCTCAAAATATGAGTTACAGAATTCAGAATCATTGATGTTACAGAAAAAGAAGGACCAAAGTCCAATGAGTAAGACATTGTTGTTTTAGTAAATATTGTACATTAAGCACTGTGTGCGTAATGCACTACAATTTTATTTTTGTATATTATGTTTCAAACAGGATATGTAATAAAACACTTCACAAGTCTAACAAAAAATTAAATGATCTAACAGTGAAAAGCCAAAAAATAAAAAGCGAACAAATGAGACAGCATATTTAGGCTAGGAGCTGAAAGCAAGGCAGAGGAGATGAGCTCTAAGATTTTATTTCAAAAGATAAATGATTTGTGAGGTGGGAAATATATCTCAACTATCCCAAAATTTCAGGGATGTCCCTGATTTTGCCTTAAAAATTTTGTTGCCACTGCCCTAAATTGCCATTTCACTCACTGACAAGCTGGGTTTTGTAGCATAATATAATGATTTATATTAAATTTGCAGGGTAGTTCTTCTTCAGAAAATTATTTCAGACTAATCAATACAATATATTAAGTATATTGAGTTGATATCACCTTTTAAGTTGTGTCACTGAATTTGGTAATTGGTCCCAGTTTTATTTAAGCTTCGTCTCTTATTTGCAGGGCAAGCAGTTAAGATATATGAGGTGGAGACAAAAAGAAAAGATGTTTGAGGTAAATAGTGGTGGCAGTGAAACATATTTGCCTCAATGAAGGAAAGATCGCAGGAAGAAAAAGAGAAGAGTTCTGCACAGGAGGATGCATAAATGGAACAAGGAGGAGTGTAGAAGGCGATAAAGAAATCAGCTAGGACACAACCATGGACTATTTTAAACACACATAAGGCAGAAAATGATTGACGTTTAGTAACAATGGCATGGATTGGTTTAGTCTCTATACCACATCAAGGTGGCAGACACATGAAGTATCTAGATCAGGGGTTCTCAAATGGTGAGGTCAGCCTCCCTGGGGAGGCCCCAACCTGTTCCAGGGGAGGCTCAAGCAAGTCTGAAAAAGTACTGTATTTAAATTTTGAGTTTTATGTATTTTCTGTGAAGAGATGATGCAAACTGAAAGAGGATAATAGTAGGTGAATTTTATGTATTTATTTACTAATAGGTGACAAGGGAAGGTGAATGAGCCAAGGCTCATTTCAGGTGTACCCGAGGAAGGGTAGGGAGTAAATACATTTCAAAAGGTAACTGAAAAACAATCAAGAAATATACAAGGAACAATAGTGTAAACAAATATGAACAATAAACTAATAATGAGTGGTGGTAATTGATCAATTTGTAGATGGGTGGCAGAACAGCTCAAATATAAGGGCTGAGCATAGAAATGCTAAGAGCGACAGCAGGAAGGAGCAAAGTAATCCCTGAGAAGTTGCTGAGGAGCAGGGAAGGAGAGGGAGAGGCCAAGTATGTAGGAAGGTTATTTCATACAGAGAGCAAACAGAGAAAGTAGTCTGACCCATGAAGGAACTGCAACAAGGGGTAACAGTTGTTCAAGAATGAAAATAGCGGAGCAAGAAGGCTGTCCTGTTTGGAGGTGGGGTTACAAAAAGCTGAATGATAGTATTTGTTTATTTTATTTATTTGTTATTCAGATAACACCTTTGAGCACATGAGCTCTTTTTCAAAGGTTCCATGTCAGTACATGACAAAGAACTGAATGTGAGCCAAGTACTCAAAGGGGTTTCATTTTATTCATGGTGTACTGCGCAAAGTAAAGTGTGTTATTTTTCTTTGGGGGAGGCCCAAGATTATTTCAGTTTTTGGAGGAGGCTCAAAATCTTTTCCATGGATTTGGGGAGGCTCACTGTGACAAAGTCTGAGAACTATTGATCTAGATGACCCAATTCATCTTGACAAAAATCTCTCTACTATCATTCATTCATTCACATCACACAACTCAATTACATTTTAAACACAAGTAAAGGAATTCTATAGTTGATGTAGAAAGCTATGGAGAGCATGCGGAGGTCACAGAGAGTTGGAGTGTTGTGATCATACTTGAATATATGTGTGAGGACCAGGGCTGTGCAAAATTTACATTCCACCCACAAAATGTTGGTGAAATAACTAATATTGCTTCTATGATGATTTGTGGGAATTGACAGAAAATGCCAAGAAATACCATCTATAAATAAACTACTGGACTTTTAAAATAAAATGTTACACTACCTGTGGATTTTTTTTTATTTATCCATGTAAACTGCAGAATTGTTTTCTTTGGATGTGAATGGCTTGATAATAATTTTCCACCCACAGGCTTAGAACATGTTCTATGTAATCCATGGTGTTTTTGTAAAGTGTGCCTTTTTCCCCATAGATGGGTTGGAATCCTATGGTAAAGGTGTTTTTCCTCTATAAAAAGTCAATCTTCTGTGCAAAACTGAGGATTCTGTAGAAGGCAGTATTTTGTGAAATTCCATGAAAATTAGAGTAGTTCACGATACAAATTTATTTTTTCTTAATTAAGTATACTTTATTGAGTTTATAACAACCATAACCACAACAAAAACAAGTAAGAAAGAAAGGTCTGTCACAAAAGAGTACAATACTATGTGCATGTGTACATTGATAAAAGTACAGTCCAAACAACATTACAATACAATACCCTAAGGAAGGCAAAATATAACTAGAAACAATGAAGGTGTCTACCCCCCCAATCCCAACCCCACCCTCTCCTACAGCTCAGCCCTGCTGGTGATATGTAAAAAAGATGAAAAAGAAAGATCTGACTAAAAATAAAGTCCCCAAGGGAAAAGGCTCAACAGAGCTGGTATAGACACCAACAACAACAAAAAAAAAAAAACAATCACCGTGACACGATACAAATTTCATCTAGCCTTAGTGAAGAGGTGAACAGAATAAAGTGTAGTCCACAGTAAACTTTACTTTCAGTGAGTTCATAACTCTTATTTAATGAGTTATTCATTTTTTTAATGATACATTTTTTAGGGCTGGATTTGCATACAAATGTTTTGTATAACACTTCAGATATTAAGTTTTAACAAAAGAATAATATTCAAATTGAGTGACAATACATTGTCAATTACTAAGCTGTAAAATCTTTGGACTGCATGCATTAAAACTCATTGTTAGTTAGTTTAGACACCTGGACGTCCACTAAACATTAATGAAGTTGCTTTAAAGTTTAATGCTGACTAGACTGTAGTTCTTCATTGGGATTCAACAAGGGTGCTACTAAATTCTTGAAACTGAACTGAATTCTTGGGGCCTGAATCAAAGCTGAATTGAGTTTGCTAATGGCTGACTGCATCCTATAGAAAGAGTACTAGGACAAGAGGACATGACATGAGATTACAGTGGGGTTGTTTAAGGTGAAATGTGAGAAAGTTCTTTTTCATTGACAGGGTGGTGAATGCATGGAACAACCTGCCCCAGGAGGTGGTGGGATTGTGCACAATGGCGGAATTCAGACATTCATGGGATAGACACAAGGGAACCATAGAGATGGGATGGAGTAGCTAAGGCTGATGACTAGGTAGAGTCAGCAGGCACTGATATAGGTAGGATAAATGGGCAGACTGGATGGGCCTGGTGGTCCTTATCTGCTGTCAACTTCTATGTTATGTTTCTATTCACCCTTACTGAAACAATGAACCTTAAGTTACGTCCATCATCAACACTATTCAATGCTACTATGTTTCATTTATTCATGTATATGTTTATTAGGAATATTTAGATGGGGTAACGTCTTGGATATACAAGCAACCAGTTATAATGGATGCCCTGTGAAAATAGGTTCTCACATAAACATATAATTCATGGTAACAACTCATTAATTTCCATCTTATGAAAATAGCTACATCTGCCTATGATGCTGTGCCTTCTCTCATCTTATACACATATCAAACCCGTGGCTCCTGGGTGTAAGTGGTGCTGCATGGGAATAATGAGGCAGTTCAAAAGCGTAAAACTAAGCACTCACAAACTCCAAAGGATTTCAAGTAGACCATAAACTATTTCAGTCCATTATATTCATGTCTGATAGTCAGCTCCCAATTTTTCAAGTAGACCATAAAATATTTAAATCCATTTTAACTATATCAGATAAAAAAGTCAGCTCCCAATGACAGAGCATCAGACCTCTCCCATACAGTCAACAGTTTTGCATCTCTCATGCTTTTTCTGTCATCTGGAGATGACTCGGTTTGGTTCTCTCATCTTATCACCCCTTGCATACTTTAGCCATTTCTAGTACTCCATTTATCTACCACATTGCCATCAGTACTTTCACTTGCTCTTCTGTCACTCCACGTCTCAAGCTGCTACCTTTTGACCATGCTAACCTCTCTGCATATGGTCCACATTCTAATTATCCATTTCTCATCAGTGTCCTCATGAAGATGGCATTTACTCTCAACTATGACCAGTTTTCTCACTATAACGTTCTTGATAACTTCTAGTTTGGTTTTTTGCCCTGGCCAAGGCATAGTTCATGTCTGAATTGTTTTTTTATTATTTCTTGCCCCTTCATTAACCTGTTCTCTGGCCCTTTCTCAGGTCTGCCACCTCTGCACCAACCCCATCATCCCGCTGTTTCCTAAGGCTTACTTACCTCAATGGTAGTTACCCAGGGTATCCCTTTCCCACAGTGGAGGTAGGTGGGGTGGCCAAAGTCCCTGCTGTAAACTTTGGTTCTGCTTGGCACTGGGAGGCTGCCTAGGTCAGAGACTGTGGAGTCTGCATCCAGGGTGATGGACTTCATGTTGCATTGCTGGGTTTTCCCTGTGTTCCTCCTCCTGCCAGGACACCAGCTGACAGCAGAGTGGTACAAGGTGTCAGCTTCCATTCCAGCCAATCGGCATCCCCTCCTGTGCTTGTTCTGGTTTCTGCCTGCCTGCACTGCCATCATGTTTCTTAGGTGGCAATCACTTAGCAGAATGAACCTTCCTGCCTTCCCTGAGGAGGAGGAGACCATCCTGTGGGATGCTCAGTCCTCCTCACCCCAGCTGACCCCTGATGTCACAGGCTTGTTCCCAAACCCAGGTTACCAGCATGGCAGCAAATAAGGCACAAGGGGTCTCAGCTCTCTGCACCACTGGGCCAGCTCATGTCTGTGTTTCTAATGTTCTTCTCTTCTCATCTCATCTCATCTCGTCTCATCTCATCTCACCTCACCTCACCTCAAGGCACAGTGTCTTTCTCTCTTTATCTGTCTGCATCTCAGAGAGAAATCTGACACTGCTGATCATTTATACTATGCTGGTGTATCAGGTCATGGTTCTACTCCTATCTTTAAAACCCCTCCTATACTTTGCCTGGTATTAAGTGTATATCATCTCTATGCCTTCTATATAGCATGCTTGGTCCTCTCTTCTTCATCAGTCTTCTCCCTTTTGGCAAACTCATTTATTTCATTAACCTCAGATATTGTTTCTAGATGAGTTACTTCCCAGTCCACATCTTTTCTTGACACCCTTTCTCTCTTGAAATCATCCTTCCTTAACCACATTTATGCCTGCCTCTAAGTTTTCTATATAGAATCATAGAAATGTGTCAGCATAAAAGGACCCTTTGTCCCATCGAGTCTGCTCCCCCCCACTTACCCCCCAAACCCAAAGATCTCCCCCTCTAACCCCTGGTCAATCCCTTGTGTCTGTCCCAAGACCTCTTGCATCTCTCAGCCATTTCAACCCCCACCACTTCTTCTGGCAGACTGTTCCAGGGATCCACCATCCTCTCAGTGAAGTAATGCCCACTCACATTTCCCCTAAACCTTCCTCCCTCCACTCTTAGACTATGTCCTCTAGTTCAAGCACCTACTTTTTCTGTGAACAAGCTTTGCCCTAACATAGAAACATAAAATTTGATGGCAGATAAGGACCGCTTGGCCCACCTAGTCTGCTCATTTTTCTACCTGATGGATAAGCTGCAGATTCTAGTTAATCAACAGCTTACTTCCTCCTACCTACCCCCCACTAGAATTGGCTTATGTCTGTCCAATGCATTCTTGAATTCTCCCACTGTTCCTGACTCCACAACCTCCTCAGGAAGGCTGTTCCATGCACCCACAACCCTCTCTGTGAAAAAATACTTTCTAACATTACCTCTGAGCTGTCCCCCCTCTATCTTCAAATTGTGTCCCCTTATTCTTGCACATCTCTTCTTCTGAAAGATACTACCCTCTTGTACTTTGTTAAATCCCTTGAGATACTTGAAAGTTTCTATCATGTCCCCCCTCGCCCTCCTTTCCTCAAGGGTATACATATTAAGCTGCTTTAGTCTCTCCTCGTATGTCTTCTGGTGCAGACCCTGCACCATTTTGGTTGCCCTTCTCTGAACAGCCTCCACTCTGTTTATATCTTTGCAGAGATGGGGTATCCAGAATTGCATGCAGTACTCCAGATGGGGTCTCACTAACTGTCTGTACAGAGGGATAACAACTTCCTGTTTTCTACTGTTGATGCCTCTCCCTGTGCATCCCAGTGTCCACCCAGCCCTCCTTACTGCCTTCTCACATTGCTTGCCCACCTTTAGGTCATCTGATTTAATTACTCCTAGGTCTATTTTGATTTTTGCTGTTGTTATTAACTCACCCCCCATTATGTACTGTTCCCTTGGGTTTTTGTTTCCCAGATGCATTGCCTTGCACTTCTTTGCACTGAATCTGAGCTGCCACATATTTGACCATTCCTCCAACCTTGCCAAGTCCCTTTTCATTCTTTCCATGGCTGGATTAACCTGTATGCAGATTACGCCATGGCGTAGGGCCCTGTGGTTCAGCAGGGGCCCCTCACTGTTTAATTGAACTTAATTTATTTCTTTTCCCTACCCAGCAGACCACAGCTGCCGACCTCGGACCGGCCATACTTGCTGTACTGTTGAGTGGCTGTGGGATCATCACATTCACAGCCTTGTCAAAAAGGAAAAGCCCCCCCGAGTCAGGTCCCCCCCTGCTCCGAGCGAGTCTCTCAGTCTTTTCAGCTCTACCTCTCGGAGGGGGGGGGCAGAGTGAGCTGCATAGCACAGCACAGAGCAGTCCACGATCAGTACACGCTGACCCCACCACCACAGCCAACAATGTCTCAGAGGTCCTCCTGGAGGTGTGGCTACTGGGGAGCGGGAATCTGCGTGCATGTGAGTGGTGTCAGGGTGTGTGGCTGGGCAATGGGGAGTCGAGGTCGGAGAAGGATGAGTGGATAATGATCGGTCGGAGATCATCTCGCTCTCGATCGAAGAAGAAGACTACAGACTACTAGTAGAGAGAGCTGGCTGGGCTGGAGTCATCTGTTTTGCCACCGTCCAACACTTTTTTTCATCGGATGTCAATGACGACTCTGACTTCGAGAGTTGGAAAGATGTCGTGCGCTCATCGAGTGCTGGTTACTGTAGTCAGTCAGTCAATGCTGTTGCTAGGCCTCTGGTCCTGTAAGGAGTCCTGGGCCAAGTCTGATGGCCGACCAGTCTGTCAGGGCAGGCCACATCCCCAGGTATGTTGTTACTTACTGCATGCTAAGAGCCAACACTCTCATGTTGGCTTTCTTCTTTTGTCTTGACTTCAATGATTTTTGGATTTAGTGGATGATTTGGTTGGATTGGAAATGGCAGGAAGGGAACACTTAACAGCAGTTAATGGAATTGAAGCAAAAATAACTAAAACACACAGGAAACTAATTGCATTTCCATGGGGTGAGGATTGCTTACTCTACTAGCCTGGGCTCAGGGGGCTGCAAGATTCTATAGCCATGGGGTGCCTACCAACTATATTCACTGCTTGAATTTGAATTATTTGATGAATCATTTATCAGAAATCTGGGAGCAAAACCACATTGCTCTGAAAGGATTCTATTTAGCTTCACCACTGGGTTAATTGTTAAATTGATGAACTGCTGGCATTTACAAGGTTTCTGTGTGCCTGGTGCCACAGGAGTGGGATGCTGGCATTTAGGGCCCCCCCGCCCGGGTCCCAAAATATGACTTGGAGTAGGGCCCCCGCATCCATTAATCTGGCCCTGATTCTTTCCACCCCACCTTGTGTATCAACCCTGTTGCAGATCTTTGTGTCATCTGCAAAGAGACATACCTTTCCTTCCAGGTGCTCTCCAATGTCACTTATAAAGACATTAAAGAGGACTGGTCCCAGTACTGATTCCTGCGGTACCCTGCTAGTTACCTTCCTTTCTTCACTGTGGACTCCGTTCACTATTACCCTTTGCATCCTGTTGTCCAGCCAGTTTTTTATCCAGGCTACCACCTTGGGACCCACTCCAAGGCTGGTTAACTTGTATATTAATCTTTTGTGTGAGACTGTGTCAAATGCCTTGCTAAAATCTAGGTAGGCCATATCCACAGCCCCTCCCTGGTCTACTACTTTGGTCACCCAGTCAAAGAAATCTATTAGGTTCATCTGACATGACCTTCTTGCTGTGAAACCATGCTGCTTTGGGTCATGTGCCCCACTGGCCTCTAGGTACTCAACAATTCTTTCCTTCAGAAGTGATTCGATCATTTTCCTTACTACTGAAGTCAAACTAACTTGTCTGTAGTTTCCTGCCTCTGCTCTGCTCCCACTTTTATGAAGTGGAATCACATTTGCCCTCCTCCAGTCCTCAGGTACCACCCCATCCTCCCATGATTTGTTAAAGAGACTAGTCAGTGGTGTTACTAGTTCTACCCTTAGTTCTTTTAGAATTCTTGGGTGAATCCCATCAGGCCCCATTGCTTTGTCCACCCTCAGTTTCAAGTTATTTCAAAACCCTTTCTTCTGTGAATGGACCGCTATCGACTCCCCATTCAGTGTTTCGCCCTTGTTTGGTTTAGGTACCTCCCCCTCCTCTTCCGCTGTGACTACTGAGCAGAAACATTCATTCAGTATCCCTGCTTTTTCACTGTCACCCTCTGCCTACATTCCCTCCCCTTTATTAAGTCTCTGTATCCCTCCCTTGGTTTTTCTTCACTCCCTAATGTACCCATAAAAGCTTTTATCCCCCTTCTTAACAGAGTTTGCTATCTTTTCCTGTTTGTGCCTTTGCTATTCTGACTGCCTTCCCTGCCTCCTTCTGCTTTAACTGATAAAGTTCTCTGTCCTGCTCCTTCTGTGTTTCCTTATATTTCCTGAATGCTATCCTTTTCTCCTTAACCAGCCCTGCCACCTCTTTTGAGAACCATAGTGTTTTTTTCCTTCGTTTTGTTTTGTTGATTTGCTTCACACAAAGGCTTGTTGCCTCTACGATGGCTGTTTTGATTATTCCCCATTGTTCCTCCACCCCTCCTTCTTGCCCATTTGCTAGTGCTTTTCTGAGGCACTCTCTCATTTTCCCAAAGTCAGCCTTCCTAAAGTCCAATACTGTTGTTTTTGTAAGACTTGACTCTATGGCTGTGTTTATTGTGAACCACACTGTTTGGTGGTCACTTGTTCCCAGATGGCTACCACTTCTAAACCTGAGATCCTTTCTCCTTCCCCATTTGAGAGTATCAAGTCTAAGATTGCTCCCTCCCAAGTGAGTTCCAATACTAGCTGTCTGAGGCATGCCCCCTGTAGGGCATCAAGAATGACCCTGCTCTTGGATGTGCCTGCAGCAAAGGTACTCCAGTTAACATCTGGCATATTCAGGTCCCCCATCAACAAATATCTCCCCTTTTTCTGCCATTTTAAGGATGCCTTCTATCATTTTCTTGTCCATTTCCTCCCCCTCAGATGGGGGTTTGTACACAACCCCCATGCAGATTGTGGTGCCATTTCCTGTCTCCAGGGTGACCCATAGTGACTCATCAACTTCCTGTTTACTCTTTAGTTCTGTTGCTTTAATCCCTTCCCTTATATAGAGAGCTACTCCTCCTCCTCCTCTTTTACTCACCCTATCCCTCCTGTAGACTGTGTATCCTGGTATGTTGACATCCCAGTCATGGTTCTCTGTGTACCATGTTTCAGTGACTTCCACAATATCCAGGCTTCCCTCTTCCATCAAGGCCACTAGTTGAGGGAGCTTGTTACACAGACTGTGGGCATTGGTACTCATCACCTTCCATTTATTTTTTATAGCCTTTAACCCTTTTAGCCCCATCTCTGTCCTTACCACCTTTTTCTGCATTTATCCCCTGTCCTGCTCCCTACTGACTTCTCTACCTTGTTGTTTACCTCTCTAACTACTGTGTTTTGTAGGGGGAGGCTGGGATTTCCCTGTTCCTTTTCAGTGCCTCCCCCCTTGGCTAGTTTAAATGCTTGCCAATGAAGCATTTAAACCTGTCACCTAGGATCCTGGTTCCCCCCCAGACAGAGGCAGACCATTGCACCAGTATAAGCCTACATCCCTCCAGGTGGCTCCCCAGTCCCCAATGAAACCAAAACCCTGTGCTCCACACCAATTTTTCAGCCATTCATTGAATCCCATGGTGTGGAATACCCTAGCATCATCCTTGCCATAGACAGGCAGCACCTCTGAGAAGGTTACTGTACATGCTACTGGTCTAAGGCCCTTCCCCAACTCCACAAATTCCTCTTGCACCACTCTGATCCCATTCACAGCCAGGTCATTTGTTTCTAGGTGGTCAATGACATCCAGCTTCCTCCCTCGTGCAGCTGCTTCCGCGATCCTGAGGATTTGCTTCCTGTCCCTCTGAGCCATGGTGCCAGACAGGCACCTTACCTCCCTATTCCCTTCATCCCCCACTTCTACCCCCTAATGATCGAGTCCTCCACCAGGAGTTATTTCCTTCCCCTGTGGGGTCTTGTGTCACCCTCCTGTGGGTCTCCTTTGTGGAGGTCCCCAGCATCCTCCTTGGTCTCCACTGCAGCTGCCTCCATAGAGGAACCACTCTTTGCCAGAACAGTATATGAATTGTGGAGAGGTACAACTGGAGGGATGCACCTCTGTTCCACTACCCTCTCCCTCCCTGAGCCCACCTTGGTCCAACCGCTCCTCTTTCTTGGCAACCTCTGAGGTAATGGTGGTGGCCCTGGTGGTCCCTGGGTGTGGGAAGAGGTTTCATGAATCTTAGCCAGGCCAGCCTGGAGACGGGCAACCTCCTCCCTCATACCAGAGAGGTGCCTGCAAACAGGGCAGCATTGCAGCCTCCAGAATGTCTCCTGGAACACTGCTACCCCACAGCCATTGCACTGCACCACTCTCATCTTGACTTATTTTGTGTCCCATCTCCTGTTGCTTTGTATGCTTACTGTCTCCTTCCTCTATGTATTTTTACACTTACTTTCCTACTGCCTATGTGCCCTTAAAACTCTCACCCTTCCTGTTCTGGGACAGGAACTTCCTGTAGTCTTCATTAGTCAGCCTTTTTCCATGATTGGATTCAAACCTCCAGCAGCCGGGGGGGGGGGGAGACTTATTTTTGAGGCTCCTTCAAGGTTGAAGAAACTAGTGTGTCTCAGTGATCCTTCCTTCCTACTGCCAAACAGGAAGTTCCTGTTGTCAGTCAAATCCAGTGGCTATAAAAGTAGAACTGGCTTTGGGTGGGTGGGTGAGGTGGGAAGGAGGGCAATTAGTAAAAAATATATAGTTTTAGACTGCTGTATCTTGCTCTGAAATCAAAGTTGTCTTCTGTCCAAAACAGCAGGAAGCTGTAATTGGAGACAGCTGCTTTTGTACTACTAAGCTGCTAAGCCACACCCCCAATTAGATTCACCCTCTGCTTTAACTCAGCAAATTAAGCTGACACAGCCCCCTTCCTCAGAGAAACACACAGTGCCTTTCTTTTTTTTTTACTCAAATGAGACCCCCTTCTTCTAATAAAGTATCTGTTTGCTTAATCCAAACAGGTACTACAGTAACTCCTGCTGAAATAGAAGTGATTTTATCAGTAACAAATCTGTAGTTCTAGACTGCTGTATCTTGCTCTGAAACCAAAGTTGTCTTTACTAATCCTCTTCATGTACTTAAACATTTCTATCATGTCCCCTTCTCCCTTCTGGTTTCCAGTGGGTACAGATGCAATTCCCTTAACCTCTCCTTGTAGGGCTTCCCATTCAACCCATACACCATTTTAGTGGCCCTTCTCTGCACCCTTTCAATCCCATCTATGTCCTTTCATAGGTGAGGTCTCCAGAATTGGACCCCTTACTCCAGATGTGGACTCACCATGGATTTCCTAAGTGGCATCAGTGCTTCCCTATGTTTTTTATTTATTTATAAGGTCTAGGATTACAATACCTTTGAGCCAAGGCTCTTTTACAAAGGTTCCACATCAGAGACTAACATTTCAAAAACAAAAAGAAAAGCAATGGTGACGGAAGTCTTCACAAAATGGTTACAACATAATAGCAATACATAACATCAACCAATCAGAAAAGTTAATGAGATTATAACAGAAGATAAGAAGGGGGTGGTTGTGAGAACATAGGCAGCCAGAGGCATTTGTCATGGTAGAAGGTAGCTAGTAGGTAATTAGAGGTGCATGTAATTGGGGAAAGAAAGGAGGGAGTGATAGGAGTCATATCCCGGTGGCAGATACAGTGGAGATGGCAGGGAAATTAGCTGTAGCAATCACAGGAGCTAGAGGCAATGAGATGATTCTGGAGCCTAGCTTTGAACGCACCAAGTGTGTTAGCTGAGGAGATGGTAGGGTTTAGGTCATTAAGCCAAAGTGGTGCTCTGTAGGCAAAGGATCATTGTGCCTGTGAGATGTGACAGTAGGGGATTTTAAGGAGCTGCTGATTTGATCTCCTAGAGCTCCAACAGTTTGTGCTTATCTGCAAGAGAGTAGACACACCTGGTGGTGCCTTCCCCAGGCAGATTTGCTTTGCCATGGTACAAGTGAGATACTTTATGCGGTTTGACAGGTGAAGCCATCCAGACCGTGCATATAAGTCACAGGTGTGGGTGAGCCAGTGAGCACCTGTAAGAAGCTGACAGGCCTTGTTTAAGGTTGTTTGAATCCGTCTGAGGGCTGTCATCATGGCAGAGCTGTAAATGATGAGACCATAGTCCATGATCGATACTACAGAACTCTGTCCGGCAATCTTCAGTGCATCTGGAGTAACAGTTTGTCTATGTTTGAATAGAAAACCGAGTCGAGTGTTTGCAGTTTTTGCAACATGGTCAGTGTGTGCCCCATGGGAGAGGCTAGGGTTTAGCAGAATCCCGAGGTAGTTGAAAGATTGCACCTGCTCCAAGGTGTTTCTCTGTGCAGTGGAGATGGTCAAGTGGTGTTGCTTGTGCGGATTATGACAGCTGCAGAATAGCATGGTTTTTGTTTCTTTGTGATTTAGTACCAGTTTGTGACTGTGGAACCAAGACTCAGTGGTGCTGAAATCAAGCTGGAGGTTATCCTGTAGAGCCCTGGGATCTTTATGAGAGGAGAATACCACTGCATCATCAGCATACAGGATGATGTTTTGGGGGCAGGATTTCAGTAGGGAGTTTAGGAAAAGACTAAACAGAAGTGGCCCCAGTGTGGAACCTTGGGGTATGCCTGACTGGACCGGCAAAGTATCAGAGAGAGTGTTTGCAATTTTTACTCTTTGCATCCCATTTTTGAGGTAGCTTCTAAATTATAGACCAGAGTCAGGTGACAGTCCGATATTTAGTAGCTGGTCAATAAGCAGCCTATGGGATGTATAGGGAGAGGCATCATCAGCAGAAAACAGGAAGTTGTTATCCCTCTGTACAGACAGTTGGTGAGACCCCATCTGGAGTACTGTGTCCAGTTCTGGAGACCCCATCTCTGCAAAGACATAGACAGGATAGAGGTAGTCCAGAGGAGGGCAACTAAAATGGTGCAGGGTCTGCAAGAGAAGCTGTATGAGGAGAGATTAAAGGAGCTTAATATGTATACCCTTGAGGAAAGAAGGGAGAGGGGGGACATGATAGAAACTTTTAAGTACCTCAGTGGAATCAACAAAGTCCAAGAGGGTAGCCATCTTTCAGAAAAAGAGACTTGCAAGAACAAGGGGAAACAATTTAAAGATAGAAGGAGGGTGGTTCAGGGGCAATGTGAGGAAGTATTATTTCACAGAGAGGGTAGTGGATGCATGGAACAGCCTTCCTAAGGAGGTTGTGGGGTCTAAAACTGTGGGAGAATTCAAGAATGCATGGGACAGACATAAGGCAATTCTTGTGGGGGGGTAGGAAGAAATAGGCTGTTGGTTAACTAGGATCTGCTGCCTATCCTGTAGGTAGGGAAATGGGCAGACTAGATGGGCCTAGCGGTCCTTATCTGCCGTCAAAGTCTATGTTTCTATGTTTCTATGGTGGACTGTGTCGAATGCTTTGGAGAGATCGATAAAGACCGCACCTATTAGTTTGCCATGGTCCAGAGAAGTGTGAACAGTCCCGGTGAGCTCTAGGAGAGCAGTGGTGGTACTGTGGCCTTTCCAGAAACCATGTTGCTTGTCACATAGTATGTTGTATTTGTTCAGATGGTTGGTAAGTTGGTCCACCACAATACGCTCAAGTGCCTTAGACAGCAGAGGCAATATTGATATTGGGCAGTAGTTTGAGTGGATGGTCTGGTCACCGCCTTTGTGGATTGGGGTCACTATTGCAGTTTTCCATTTGTCAGGGAAGTTCCCACTGCCGAGAGAGAGGTTCAGTATTTTTGTAAAGGGATGAAGAACCTGGTCCAGGGTAAGTGACAGGAGCTTAAGATCCAAAGTGTCACCACTAATTCGGGATTTAGAGATGGCAGTGGCAATATGGCAGCATGCATCCTTTAGACAGACCTCCCTAAAGTAAAAAAGGGGGTTATCCGGTTTGGGCTGAGGGGGGCCAGTGGTGGGAGCTTTATCTTTGAAGTAGTCAGACGGATTCAGAGGGGAGGACAGCACTGAGGTCTGTAAAAGCCAGGTTAAAGGAGTTAGCTATGACAGCATGGTGATGGGTGAGTGATCTATCAACAGATAACATAGCTGGGGAGTTTTTTGATTTCTTCCCCATTATTTCCTTAATATTTCCCCAGAAAGCTTGACCATTCCCCCAGGAGTTAGTGAGAGCATATTTATAGTAAGAATTTTTCATGAGTCTGATGGCTTTAATGCAAGCATTTCTGGCTTGCTTGTATTTTAGAATATCCAGCTGGTTTCTGCTTTCCTTGGCTACTGCCCACAACTGATCCCGCTGTTCTAGCTGATTTAGCAGTTTCCCAGTGATCCAAGGATTACAGAGCATTTTTGTTTTCCTTTTTTTGATTGGTACAAAGAGGTCACATGCCTTATTGAAAGTGGCGATGAAAGAATCAAGGGCCTGGTTAACATTCGACGTCGTGTATATGGGTGACCAGTCTTGCCGAAGCAGGTAGTGTTTGAAGTGGGTGAGTTTGTCATGGGGAAGGACTCTGCTGGAGCTGATTTTTGGAGGTGGCTTAAGGAATTTATTTGACCATACACAGGTAACTGGCAAGTGGTCACTAAGGGAGTCTGGGAGAACTGTGGTGTGGGAGATCCTGGTGGGATGGTTGGTGAGTACCAAGTCAAGGAGGGTGCAGGTACCCATTTTGTAGTTGGTTCTGGTAGTGGATGAAACCATCTGTGTAAAGTTGGCTGCAGCAAAGGAGTCTTTAGGGGCACTTGACTCTGATCCTAGCCAGTTTAAGTTGAAGTCTCCTAACAGGATTAATTCAGAGTCAGTGGGCTGAGAGTCAATAAAATTTAGAACTTCATTGAGGCCAGGTTTTTGATCCTTTGGTGGAATGTATACTGATGCAATACTTAGGGCTTTCTGGTTTGCGCCAAGTATAATTTTTATTGGTAGGATTTGTGCTGGGGTGGTCCGTAAGGGAGCCCCTAGAGGGTGCCACGTGAGAGTGTCTCTAATAAGAAAGGCACATCCTCCACCTTTTTTAGAGATCCTGTCTTGCCTGAGAATATTGTAGCCCGGGAAGGTTAGTGCCTGGTCTGGTATTTTTGGTGTCAGCCAGGTTTCTACCAGTGCCAAGATATCAGGGTTGTGTTGGTATATGAAGGCTTGCAAGGCATCGATCTTTGGTAGTAAACTGCAGATATTTAGGGTGGCCAGGATGAGAGACCCTGAGGTTTTCAGGGGAAGGTGCTTGTTATACCTCTCCCTATGCATGCCAGCATTCCATTTGCTTTGCCCACCACCTTGCTACATTACATGTCTCCACCTTCAGGTTATCTGAAATTATAATCCCCAGATTCTGCTCCTGCCCAGTTGCCTTTATTTCATCCCCTCCCAGTGTGTACTTTGCTTGTGGGTTATTCTGCCCCATGTACATTACTGTGAATTTTTCCACATTGAATTTCAGCTGCCATGTTTCTGACTACTGCTCCAGCAACCTTAGATCTTTCCTCATAGCTTCCACTCCCTCTGGGGCATCCCCCCTATTGCACATCTCTGTATCATCTGCAAATAGGCAGACCTTCCCCTGCAGCACCTCTGCTATGTCGCTGATATAGATGTTAAACAGGATGGGGATGGGCCCCAGCACTGACCTCTGGGGACCCCGCTCATCACTCCTTCTTCCCTGGAAAGTACCCCATTTACAACAACTTTCTGGCTTCTGCTCCTCAGCCAGTTCTCCACCCACTTTGTTATTTTCTGCCCCACCCCCAAACTTTCCAGCTTATTTCCTAGCCTTCTGGGATGAACAGTGTGGTAGGCCTTCCCAAAGTCCAGATAGGCCATGTCTACTGACCCTCCTTGATCAACCACCCTCTTTACCCAACTGAAGAACTCAATCAGGTTCATCTGACATGACCTCCCTTGTGTGAAGCCATGCTGATGGACGTCCTGCAGCCACTTTCCACCAAATAGCTGACCACCCTTTCCTTTAGTATCACCTCCATCACCTTACCAACCACTAAGGTGAGACTGACAGGGTGATAATTGCCCGCATCCTCTCTGATGCCACTCTTGTGAAGTGGCACCACATCTACCCTCTTCCAATCCTTTAGCACCCACCCTATATCCAGGGACAAGTTAAACAGCCTTGCCAGAGGTGCTGCCAGCTCCTCCTTTAGTTCCTTAGTGATGCAGGGTGTCTGGACCCATGGCCTTGTCCACCCTCAACCTACCCAATTCCTCTCTGACCCTGTCCTCACTGATTGGGCTTGTATCCACCCTTATGTCTTCCCTTCCCCTCTTCCTTAACACCAGTCACCTTCCTTCACCTTCTACCATGAAGGCCAAGCAAAAGTTCCTATTTAGTACCTCTGCCTTCTCGAAGTCCCCTTCCAACTGTACACCCCCCTTCACCCTTACTATCCCCTACCTTTCTTTCCTCTTCTCTCCTATATAGAGAAACAAAGTTTTATCTCCCCTTTTGGCCTGCTTTGCAATTCTCTCCTCTATTTCTGCTTTCACCTTCCTCATCTTCTGCCCTGCCACCCTCAGCTTCTCCTTGTATTTTTCCCTGTCTTCTTTCCCCTATATCCTCTTATAATCGCTGAACTCCCTTCTTCTTTCCCAATTGTCCCCCTCACTTCCCTGGGGAACCAAAGTGGCCTCTTTCTTCTTCTGTTCTTCCTCACCTTCTGTATGCAGGTTTCTGTGGCTTTTAGTAACCCCCCTTAACTGAATTCCATAATTCTTACACATCCCCTATGTTCTACTTCCCCTCCATTTCTTTCCTGAATATCACTCTCATTTTCACAAAATCCATCCACCTGAAGTCCAGGATCTTTGTCATGGTCCAACTCATTTCATTCCCCATCCCAACCTTGAATCTTACCATATTATGGTCGCTTGCACCTAGGTTGACCCCCACTCCAACTCCTTCCACACTATCCCCATTGGTGAGGACCACATCAAGTATGCTGCCACCCCTAGTGGGCTCCTTAACCAGCTGCCACAGGAAAGCTCTCTGGAGGGACTCAAGGATCTCTCTGCTCCTGGCTGACCTAGCTGATGGGATATCCCAGTCAACATCTGGGAGGTTAAGGTCACCCACCAGCACAATCCCCCCCCCAAGTGCCATCTATTGAATCACCTGCAACAGCTGCCTATCCACTTCCTTCCCCTGCATTGGAGATCTGTAAGCCACCCCCAGCCTTATTGCTGCCCCAGACCATTTTTCTAGCATGACCAACAAGATTTCCACCTTCCCTTGCTCGTCCTGCCCTTCAGTAGCCTTAATGTCTTCCCTGCTTCTGGCATCTGTGGAAAGTCCTTTCCACCGTATAACCTCCTCCTCTCTGCCACCCCTCCCTTCCATACCTGCTCCCTTTCCTGACCCCTTCTGCGAGGGAGTGTTGACTAGACCATTCTCTCCTCCTGTCAAACTCTCCCCCTTCCTAGCCTTGTACTCCCACCTGACAGTTTAACCCCCCTTAAGACTTTATCAATATATCCTCATAGACCCCTCAGCACTCTTGCCCCATTCACTTAGATGTAGCCTATCCTTCCAATATGAGTCCTCATCCTCCCATGTGTCCCCCCACTCTCCTATATAGGTGAACTCCTAGGTTTGAAGGCTCAGGATTCAATTTTTGGATAAGAAGAGCTCACTGAATTCTACTTCCATCCCTTTGATCTCTATTCCCATCTCTGACCTCACCTTGGTCTCTTCTGCCTGTTATCTCCTTGATCCTGAACCCTTAAATTCTTCTCAAATCTACAGTGTTTGTAAAACAGCCTACTGTTGTCACTACATTCTATCTCCCATGTCTATCACTGTTACATCTTTTCCTCTACTGAGATATTCATCCATGGTTGGGTTGGGCTGTTTGAGTCAATTTATAAAAGGTGCCCTGCCAGTGCTTGGAGCACCTGTACAAAAATTAAGCAGTAATGCCCAACAGGGTGTGTGTCGTGCTGGGATAACATCACGCCTCAGGTGGTTGGGCATGAGGCTCCAGGCAGAGTGCATCCAACAACTGAAGCGTGACATTATCCCAAATGACACACACCCTGGAGGACATTATTGCTATTACACAATCGCTTGTTGTTATATATAAAATAAAAAAATAATTTTAAAGAATGTTTTTTAGTGTGGAAAAACATTTTTGTTTCTTAAGAGGAGATGGAAAAAAAGGGGTCATCTATCTCATCATATAGCTCATCTACAGGTTCACAGTGAGGCTGAGACTAGACCCATGATGTTGTGCTGGGATAACATCATGGGTCCAGCTCAAGACTGACCAATCAGAGATCAGGAAATTTTCTTGCCATTGTATAATCCTCATTAAATAACACAAGCCATAAATAAAATAAACATAAAACTCCATTCATAAATACATACACAGTAAGTTAAACATTACATTAACTATTACAGTATATATTGGAGAACTGATCAAGAGGCTAATAAAATTCTAGCTACAGTAGGTAACTCTTTAATTTATTTTTAAATGACCGTAGAGAATTGGCAGTGAAAATCCCCTCAAGGAAAAATCCTACAGAGGTTCATGTGCAGCTGCCAAATAAAGCTTGGTTACCTGTGGACATTAACATGATGGTGGCACCGTAATCTATCCACAGCCCTGGACCATGTATTGAGTGTCCTCTTACCTTAATTGTTTTGTGTTGCTTCTTTTTAGCCTACTGAAATGTCCATATTCAAGACTTTAGAATTTTGTTGAATCTTTATAATTTAAAATGATATCTTAAAGTCTATTCAGAACAGGACCCTTCTGAAAATGTCTTCCAGATGTACAATGAAAGGGGCTGCCGCATTTCCCATTGCTCCACAGAAGTTACACTGAAAATTCTGGACTTGTTTAAATGAAAACTGTTGATTAAGTGGTACAACCTGTCCTTGCTGGAGAAGGAGGTTTGAGTATTTGAAAATACATTTTCTGTCTCACTGCTGCAGAGGGTCTGTTTGTAAAAGATTACTTAATTAGCAGACATTTTTCTTCTTCCTGAGGTACTGATTCTAAACAAAATGCTATCACTAAACTCTTTTTCCTGTCCCTGCTAGACCAGGGTCTGTTTAAAAACAAATTATAAGTAGAGGGCCCTTTTTGTAAAGGTAACTGAAGACAGGTGTCAAAATATATATAAAATGCGGATATGCTTGGAAAGAGAGTGGATCCAAGACAGCAGATGACTCAACAAGATTAGGAGTGGCAGCACAATTGAGTATACAATTCTATGTGACTAAGTCCAACATAATGATCTTTATTTTTAGCCAATACACCAACCCCAAAAAATATTATATACCGACGGAAGGGGAAGGGTCTTATATTTCCTTGAAAGTGAAATGTATCTGGGAGTAATGGTAGTACTTTATAATAATTAGTACAAGCAACAAGTGCACTTCTCCTAACAGGCTTAAAGTTGGGTAACCTGTTAAAAGGAACTTTGTAAGCAGGTGTTGGGAACTGTGCATCCCTTAATAAGAACATTTATACAACCACGTCTGGAGTACAATGTTCAGCTCTAGTCTCCTTACTTAGAAATGAGGCACGTGAAGTGGAAAGGGTACAGGGAAGACCCAAAAATATGACTGGCAGTAGGATTTAAGAATAAGAGCAATGGGGATAGGTTAGATGAGTTAAAAGTGTACTCATTGAAGCCAAGAAAGCTAAGGGACTACAATGCACTGTGAGCATCTAGTAGTGTCGGAACAGTGTTGTTTGCTATGCTTACATCACTGGCTGTCCCACCTACCTGTCAGTCATCAATGAACTGGAGACAAAGCATTTATTGATTCTGAGGAAGCAGGAAGCAGGAAAGAGACTTGGGGTAATCATTTCAGATGACCTAAAAGTGGTTAGGTAGTGTGACAAGGCAGTCAAAAGGTCTACTTGGATTCTGGAGTGCACAAGAAGGGGTATTGCCAGCAAGAAAAGACAGGTAGTGCTGCCCCTACATGGATTGCTGGTAAGACCACAGCTTGAGTACTGTGTGCAGTTCTGGAGACCACATAGACAGAGTGGAGGCAGTCCAGAAGAGGGCTACCAAAATGGTGAAGAGTCTGCATCAAAAGCCCTATGAGGAGAGGCTTAAGGAGCTAAATATGTACCCTGGAGGAGAGAGGAGGGATTTTTTTTATTTTAGTCTTTGGTAACCGGGTAAGACCCACTAGGCACAAGTGCCTGTTTTCAGGGGCAACCTGGGAGCACTGGGCATTTAAGTGAGTTGCTCAGAGTCACAGAGTATGCAAGTGGAGGTTATGAGAATCAAACTCAGGTCTGGTCTGCTGGATGTACCAAGCTTATTCACACCTCATTCCTCTAACCTTTAGGCTATACTTACAGCCCATATGATAAAGACCGTTAAATACATTACAGTGGTAAATAAGGCACAGGAGGAGGGAGGTATTTTTCAGAGGAAAAGTTGCTCTAGGACAAGGGGTCATGCTATGAAATTGGAGGTAGGTAAATTGAGGAGGGATGTGAGGAAGTACCTCTTTACAGAAAGTGTGTTGGGTGCCTGGAACAGTCTTCCAGTGGAGGTAGAGGAGGCAAAGACAGTAGTGGGGTTCAAAAATGCCTGGGACAGGCACAAGGGAATCATAGGGGTAAGGAAGGGAGGGGAAGAGAAGCCGCTGTAGATCATGATGGGTCTGCAGCAATAAAATATGTTTCTATGTTTTTATGGTAGTTATTTAATGCTTTTGTCCTTGAAAATCCTGTTGAGCTGTGAGCATCTGGAATCCAGGTATGTACTAAGGATCGAGTATGTGGAAAACAGATGAAAAAAATGCACAGTAAGTTACAGTAAGTCAATGCACAAAACTATAGTTTAGTACAATTAAGTACAATAATATAATAACATGACAATAGAATAAACAATTAGAAAGTAACCGTAAAACTGGAGGTGGCTGAAAAATAGCCACCAAACTAAGGTATGCTGTACATGGTCCAATGCCAGGGTACTATGATGTGGAAAAGCTGATGGTTTGTTTGGTAAGATCTCCATCCTCCCTGTTAAGGAACAGCTGCATAAGAGCAGACTGCAGCAGAGGCAGGGTGTTACAGAGGGAAGGGACTCAGTCTCCAAGAAGATGTGGTTGAACGGCAGCTTGGGGATGTCTAGGAGTAAGGAGCATGACAGAGGGGTAGGCAGAAGGAGTTGTAAGCTTGAGAAGGGAGGATATAGAGTCAGGGAATGTTGGTTCAGTACTTTAAACTTTGAAGGGTACCATGCATGAACCACCACTCGTCCAAGAAAGGATGATCCAGTATGGAGTATAGGTTTCAGTGGGATGTGTGGGAGTAGGAGGCAGTTTAGAGTGAAATGACAAAAAGCAAGGAAGAGGGCATCCTGTCTGGTTAGGAGGACTTTAGAGCTGTGTCATAGACAATTTCTCTGTAGGCTAAAACAGGAAGAATCATCTTCTGGATTACCTCTTTTCTGGCAGTGGTAGTAACACAGAATTTGCTGTCAAAGAGGAGGGGTCACCAACCTGGAGGAGGAGTTTGGTGGAAATGTTATTGATGTGTGTAAATAAATGAGCTGTCAGTTCAGCCTCAAGAGGACTGGACAACTGACCGTGCCTGGATTACATTTCACTCCAGCCTAAGACAGTTACTAGCCAGGATCGTGTCCCCCTTTTATGGATTGGGGTCATATGAGGGGGTGAAAAAGAGAATTTGGCAAGCTTGGGGGCTTCAGGGTTATGGGTCCTTATATTGTGCCAGTAGGTTGACACTCTGAGGGTCGTATGAGTTTTTGTACACTATGGGCAGAGGGAACAGAAAGCGCATTGGGCTCGGGGGCCCTTCCAGCAGCTGGGTGGGAGTAAGAAGGGATGTGTTAATACCTTTGAGGGGCTCTTCATTAATAGCCCAATACAAAAATGATAACAACATATGGGTACCAAATACCAATAGAGCTGTGCAGATTTTTAAATTCTGCTTTTGCCGAAATGCCATGAAATTTTGGAAATTTAGCCTAATTCCACTTAATTTGGTCAGAATTGAAATTCTGAAGTTCTGAAAGTGAAATGTTAATGATGGAATCATATTTCACAGTTTATGTAAACTGTGGATTCATTTTCTGCCAGCTGTGGAATAGGATTATGTGATCTGTGAAATACAACGCCATGGTTTACAGAGAAATGCTTTTCAGAATTCCGCTGAATTGAAACAGAAATACAACAGAGCATTTCACAGGCATAGTTGCCATTCTGCTTGAATTCTGTCAGTGGAATTCCACATCCCACACAGCTCTAGTATCAATATGGAGTGCTGAGTGTGGCAATATGTGGACATTGGGCACTCATTGTCTAGATTTGTTCCCATCCCTGGTCATTGTGACATCACTGGCAACAAATCTGGCAAAACATGAGTGACTTATCATGGTCAGTTGTTGATCGGGCCAATATTTTGGAAACAGAACAATGGTCCATTTTCTAACCTCCCTTCTTGGTCCTTTTTTTGCTGTATTATGCCAGGAGAATATGTATTGATCTGAGAAGACCACATATCGATAAACATCTTATTTAATATGACAGCTGCCCTATCTGGGAGTTTCAATGGATCATTATCTACCATGAAAACATTAGGTAATTCTGAAATCTTGTTTCCTTGTAATTTTTTAACCTTATTCCAAACATCCCTAGGTTTTTTAGACTGTTCAGTTCCCAAACCTGTTAAATAAAAATTGGATTTCGCTTTCCTTATTTGTGTAATATACAAATTATGTGCAGCTCGGTATTTTTCCCAAAGCACTCTCTCATTTCATTTTTTTGCAAACCACCATGCTGCATCCCTTTTTTTACAATAAGTTCTTAACTTCGCAGTGCACCAAGAGGAATTATTCTTTTTTACTTTCCTACTTTGAATAGGTGCAAAAATGTCACATACAGACATAAATTCACAGCAAAAATATGACCAAGCACTATCTATATCTGATGCAGTACTAAGGGAAATACAACTAGATTTGTCAGCCTACAGGTAAAGTACTGCTCTTCACATTAAACCCAATAATGTCAGGTACAATACTTAGCAAAAGGTAAATGAAAGCATGTTTCAGATAAAACTGAAGGTGTTTATATATTTAAAACCTCTTAGTACTTCCTGGGGTTGTACAAGTTCTTTAAAGACTCACGTAAGCGAAAGAGCTTAGTAGAAGTAATCCCAACATTTAATCATTTAAAATAAAACATTGAATAGCAAGTATCTTTTAACAAGTATTGTTATTGTGAGATATCAAGATAGATAGATAGATGATAAACTGTCATCATTTAGTTCTTTAAACAGACAGCAAAGGCAAGCATTAAACAATGTAGGCAGTACTCAACTAATGTCTATCATTTTAGTTTTTCTTTTAGGTACATATCAGGTCATGGCACATACAGATGTCAAATCCTTGGAGAGAGACAGAGAGAAAGAAAGAGAGAGGGGGTGATGGGGTGAGAGGGCTTTCAGTGTGCAGTAATTTAAACCATTTAATGAGCAGAATGTGAGAAACAAAGGCTGATATTGTTAGCTGGGATGCTTAAATAGATGCCCCTTTGGGAGAGCATTGTCAATTCTATCAGATAATCTGATCAGTGAGCAGCATTCCTATAATTCCCTTGAGGTTACTAGTCTGTATCATTCCAGTCAACAGTCTGGTAGATGGCTCTTTTATATGTTCTATGAGGCAGGCATCAGGTTTTGTAGCCAAACATGTCATGTGTGCATAGAGAATATTAACATGCAGTGTCAGTGGCTCAGTAGGTAGCACACTCTCCTCTGAGGCAGGGAGATCAGAGGGCTGTGGGTTCAATTCCCACATCTGGCACTTGGGTTAATATCCCAGTACTGACACTGTAGTGTAGCATGAGAGGGGTGCTGCACTTCTGAGGTGCTGTCTTTCGGATGAGATGTTAAACTGAGGTCCCATCTGCCTGGATTGATGGTAGTTCAGGTGGATGTTAAAGATCCCATGGCACTTATCGAAAAAGAGTAGGGGAATTTCCCCGGTGTCCTGGCCAAATTTCCCTCATTCACTAAAAATACCACCAACAGGTTAATCTGGTTCTAGGTCAGTTGGCATTGATCTGTATTCCCCTCCCCCGGGTCGTGCCTGAAAATAGGCAGGATTTGTCTAGTGCACTTACCCAGTGAACAAAAACTAAATAAAAAACATGCATTTCTTTTGGTGCTGCCCCTCAAATATCAGTCTAAACTGATGGTTGGTTTAGGGACCCCATGCTAAATTCAGTCACGCACAGATTTTTTCTGAGCTTTTTGTTTACTATGATGGACAGTTTAAGATGCATCTGACTTACTTTCAGAGTGGTTGAACTTCTCAGTTTTACAGTTAGGAGAACAAGCTAATGGTCACATTGTAAGTAAGTACTTCTTGAGAAATTTAAACCTGAATCTTCTTTTTTGTAAGCCTGTGCCCTAAACATTAAACTGCCATGCCTCCTAAAATGAAAGATATTTTCCAGCATCCCAAAGTCCAGTTTCCACCTGCGGCCCGGGAAAGCCAATCAGGTTTTCTTTTAAAACGTACATTTTTGCTTATTGCTTTTCTTAACTTATGTATATTTGTAAATAAGTAGGCTCACAGTTATGAGACAGGATTGCTTCTGTGCAGATATAGCAATAAGAGATGGTAAAGCTCTTTGGTTAAAGAACCCCGTTACATAGTGACATAGTAGTTAAAGAAGACTGAAAGGGATTCTGTGTTCATCATGTCTCCCACCTCCACTTCATAAGCCAGGATGAATAAGTGCACTGTGTAAACATGTAATAATTTAAAGGGGTTCACTCCACTGCTAATCTTCCTACAATCTATGGACCCTATGCATGAAGGGTCTCTGTACACACCAGAAACGGCACGACTGCATACCATGTACCAGCTGCAGCTGGAAATGCAGGGCTAGGGTTCACTATCCCTTTCTGTCCTGATGCACATATACATAGTCTTGCACAAGGGGAGGGAGGGAGGTGGGGGTACTGGATCTGGACCAGACTGTGGGCTTTCAATTGGAAACCCAGTCTAGTCCACAGTGGATCCCTTGGTGCACAGGAGCAGATGCTCATGGAACACAGCAGTTCAGGGATGGACTGCTGTGTCCCCCTGTGCAACACAGATTTTTTTTTTTCAGTTGAGGGCAACAATGACCCACAGCCTGCATCCCCTCCTCTGCCCTCTGTGGCATGAAAGAAGGCTGGGGTCAGTGGCTGCAGAGTGACCTCATGTCCTCCAGATGTCTGCTGGGGGTGTGCACCAGTTAAAGCAGCCCTCTGGCTGCGTTACAACCCCTTGACATGAGCCTGGTGGAGTGCAGTCAGCATTATGCATGTGCGTTCCATTGCCCCATAACTGGCACGTCCACTACCCACCACCTGCCTCATACAGCCATGCACACACTTGCATGGGTACAGACATGATCAGACCCTAGTAGGGAGACATAAAGGGGTGAACTCTCTGCTTATCTGTATGTGTCCTTTGGATACCCAGGATGAGCATATCATGGTCCTATGTGCCACGTATCACAGCACAAAAGGCCGTGGAATGTTAATGCATAAAGCCATTAAATGTTATTGCATATCATGAAATGGCTAACTTATTTTATTTATTTAAAATTGTTGTCCAGGAAAGGTACACTGAAAGAAAATCATTCCCAACTGCAAGTGGGACGACAGAACTATGGGAGTGTACAGAAAATATGAAAATACAGATAGTGCAAACAGTTTGGCGGTCTTATATAAAATGAACAAATTAGTATTTTAAAACGTGAAAAAATTGTTAAAATACAATGCAACAGATATAAAACTGCTGCAATATCTGAAAGACAAGGAGCATATTTTGCATACTATAATCTGTTAAATCAAAAGGCAAGATTATCTACGGGGATAGAGCATGACAGCAACACATTTAGTATCACAATAGCAGACAATTTGTAGTGTTATCGCAGGTCAATGTCACCCTGGGTGGGTTGGCTAATTAGGTAGTCGAAAAGCTTCCACCACCACAGGAGTGACGTTATTACACGATAACACACACCTTGGAGTGCCTTATTGCAATTATGCAATGGCTCGATGTTACAGAAAACAAAAATAAAATAAAAATGTTTTTAGCAGATTTTTAGTGAGACAGTGTATCTTTGTTTCTGGAAAAACAACAAAGTAGCTCATAACAATCATCCAAAAAATCAATACAGTGATGTTATTGTGTAATAACAGCACTGTCTCAGGCACACATTGACCAATCAGAGTCCAGGAAATTTTCTTGCCATTGTATAATGTATGTTAGAACGCTGTTATGTGTTGAAATTCATCTTTTACTTTACTTGTTGTACCATTGCTGTATCGTCACTAGGTTGTTAACACATCGATGGTACAACAATTAGGATCGCTATGGGCATGCGCGCAACTTGAACCGACGGCATTCTTGAAACAGCCGTGGCGGTGACAGCATGACCCGGAGCAGATCGTTGGTGACTGAAATAACTACAGTAAGGACCTGCTTCATTGTTTTTGAGGTTTACATGGTCACCATGGCAACCTCTCGATGGTTAACAAACTGGTTACTGATCGATGACCATACATTATCCTCTATCTTATACAACAGAATGGAACTGCTCTTATATAGCAGCTCTCAATTTCATTTACATAAATAATTCTATAACAGAATAGTGAATACAATAATGTATTTATTTAGTTTTTGTTGACCAGGTAAGTGCACTAGACAAATACTGCCGATTTTCAGGCACAACCCGGGGGAGGGGGATACAGATGAATGCCAACTGACCTTGAATTAGATTAAGCTGTTGGTGGTAATTTTTAGTGAATGAGGGAAATTTAGCCAGGACACGGGAGAAAATCCCCATCTCTTTTCGATAAGTGCCATGGGATCTTTAACATCCACTTGAACTACCACCAATCCAGGCAGATGGGACCTTGGTTTAACGTCTCATCCGAAAGATGGCACCCTCAGAAGTGCAGCACCCCTCTCATGCTGCACTACAGTGTCAATACAGGGATATTAACCCAAGTGCCAGATGGGGGAACTGAACCCACAGCCCTCTGATCTCCTGGCCTCAGAGGCAAGTGTGCTACCTACTGAGCCACTGACACTACTATGCCTGTGTTCAGACAGTCAAAAAAGTATTGATGCACTCAGGTTTTTTACACACAGAATCGTTGGAGATAGCATTAAAAAAATAGTTTTATTGAGAGAGGGAAAGGTGTTGGAATTTTGTACTTTTTCTAAAAACTGTTGTGATGCAGAATGTATATGAATGTCTTGTTCAGTTGTTTCTTTCTATGACTATTAAAATGCTGTATTACTGGAAATGCTGTAGATCATTGTTCTGTCCCTAATTGTCTTGTGTTGAGAACTAAACAATCCTGAGAATGGCACATTAAAGGTTGACTGTGAGAAGTCAATATGAAAAGCCAATCAATCTGGGCTGCCGGGGGTAGGCAAAAGATTCCCTGCTGTGCCTCGAGCTAAAGGAGCCATCTTCTGATCGTTATGTGAACAGGACAGTCTATAAGAACTCTAGTCTACACAGACCCTGTTATTTAATGTGAATTTAACAGCCTAATTGGTTGTTCTTCAGCTGAGAGGCCTCTCCCGAATCGGTTGTGACTAGCTGAGGGTAAATAGGCAGGTGGTCCAATGTTACATATAAACAGTTGGTCATCATGGGTTATATCATGTCCCAGGTCCTGCAGAATTCTGGGTAAATACAGAAACCATTATTCCAGAGAGAACAGAAAGCTTAAGCCAGTCAGGTCAAAAAATCCAAATCCTGTATGCTTGAAGTGTTAACTTGCTTTGTGTTTCTGTCGGGCAGTATAACTTTGTAGTAAGAATTTTAGCTTTAGCTTACATAGACATTTTCTGTTCTCTGTAATCATTTAGGACCCCTTTCACAAAGTAATATACTGCCTTCCAAAAAAGCAGATAGCTTGCTTGGGTGCTGGGTACCCCTTCCACATGTGCAGAACATCCCACAGCATGCATTACGTGTGCAAGTGCCCACTCCACAACCTATATGCTGGGCCAACTGTGGAATACCATGTATGGCTAGGACAGGGTAGGATATGGTGCAGGGAATGTTAATGGACCACTCCAGCCATTGGCTCCTCAGAGCTGACAGAGGGGACACAGGCTGCATGGCTCCATAGCCTGCCGCAACACCTACAGTATGTACCCCCCTCTGTCTGGTTGAACGATGTTCCTGGAGACCTGATTTGCCTGGCATGGGGACATAATGTCTAATCCAGAAACTGCAAGCAAAACTGTATGTGCACAAATAAGGTCGGAAAAAACAGTGACCTATACCAAATGCGCACATGCCATAGAAGTTAATGGGGAAAATGTACATTTTTTGTTTTTGCCCCTGACCCCTAGTGACATGGGGCTTCACCCACCACATCCGCAGACTTATTGTAATCAACTCTGGGGCAGAACCCAGAATGGAGAGAAACTTGGGAAGAGGGAAATGGCTGTAAAAAAATAAATAAATAACAGTGCTAATACCAGGAGATGGGGAGCCGAAACCTAGTCCCCAGTGCTCCTACACGTCAGGTGCTGGGGCCTTAGCCACTCCACCATGGAAGTGGCTCGACCAGACACCACACCTGCAGCTAGTTCAACACTTCCCCATCTGACCATACAATGACAGGGTTATCAGTAATTCCTGAACTCTGTAAAATCCCTGTTACTGTCCCTGGTTTAGCACTTTCCACAATGTGATTCTTGCCGCACTGTTTTAGCAGCACCATATTGACCCAGTACTGATTTGCCTCCCTTCAACTTGTTCTCAGCCTTCTGAACAGACAGAGCGGGCTCTAGAGTATTCCACCACAGGTCACTATATGTCATAAACATGATTAATGTCCCCTACAGGGATATGGTAGTTTTCCCATATCCCATGATCACACACTGCATATGGAATGTGAGATCCACTGAAGAGCCAACATTATACCCAGTGTCCACACAGCTCCTCCATCCATGCTACCCCCTGCCCCCATGTGCACCCCCACATGCATGGAGTGCAGCAGGCAGTGGTTCTAGTTGCTGTTCAGTGCAAACTGGCATCTAAACATGAAGACATGCTTATCCCAGACCACTTTGTGTATCACGCCCTGTCCAAAATATCTGTATTGTAAGTATTTTAGTGCATCCTGTATTTTTCCATGTATTGTTTGTATAGCTTGTAAATTCTATAAATATTACATATTTTATATTTAACACATCCTTGACCATGCTGTGTTTCAAAAGGTATAGGATGTATATTTTACTGGCAAACTCCGGGGTTTGATCTCTGAGAGAACATACCAAGTTCAAGTGAGACTGTTTCTACTGCAGAGCATGTTCTAGACTGCCTGAAATTGAACTGGGGTTTCTATTTTTGGAGGCCTCATACCGTGTAAGCAAGAACCTTAAGTGAGATGAGAAGGGAAAAGCCCAGTAATAATTTTGCAGCAGGCTGGGGGCAGCATCTGTGAAGTGTAGTAAGCCAATTGTCAGCTGACAATTGCCATGGTGTCTTTAACTTCAAGCTGGTCAGTCATCAACTTCCACAAGAAATATGATTAGAAATGTTGAGAGGGTGGTGGTGGTGAGACTATCGACACCCCAAGCAGTCATCAGTGGGGTCCCGCAGGGTTCGGTTCTGGGGCCAATGCTATTTAACATCTTCATAGCTGATACAGCTGAAGGGGTTAAGAGCAAGATGAGCCTGTTTGCTGAAGCCACCAAAACAGGTGTGTTGCTGGATAGCGTGGAAGGGGGGCGGGTACTTCAGGAAGATTTGGAAAGACTTGAGCACTGGACAAACACAAGGCTGCTGGGTTTCTATGCTAGGAAGTGCAAGGTTATGCACTTTGGAGCCAGAAACCCAGAGTACAGTTACCATTTGGGTGGGGAGCAGTTATCCGTGTCTATGGAGGAACAGGATCTGGGGAGGGTGGTTGCAGGGAATATGAATCACTCAGCACAGTGTAGAAAAGTGGCTGCCAAGCCAGCCCAGTGGTGCTGAGGGTTGAGGTGCTGGACACCACACCTCGCACCATGCAGGTGACCCGGGTTCAGGAATGAGCCCGGGTCATCGGGTGTTGGCAGCGGAGGACTAGGATCGAGCATACACAGACTGCTCTCCTAGTCCTGGGGTGGGCTAGGGACATTCACCACACTGTAGTGACCTTTGGGAACGCCTGGAGATACTACCAGCATTGGTGTAAGTGTGGGGGAGCATGGCAGACATCAGTACATTGTGCCTGGATGTCATTGCACATCCACGCTGCAATGGGGAACTAAGTAGGAGGAAAATGGGATGGGTGTGACTGTGCAGCCTGATGGCCATGCTCTGCATTGCCTGGAGGACTCCAGTCAGGGAGGGTTCTGGGGCTGTCCTGGCTGGGAGAGGCATGGGGGGACCCTCCAGCAGGATGGCAAGACAGCAATCCCAGATCCTCCTGGGTGTGGTTAGAGCCACTCAGCTCTCTGGGCAGGCAGAGATGGTGGTTGAATACCCCACACCGGGCATGCCACAGCAAGGCGATAAATTCAGTGGAGGTAAAAAGAAAGGAAAAGCGGGTGCCAAGGCCATTAAAATGCTAAGGTGCATTGCTAGGGGGATCACCTCTAGGAGGCAGGAAGTAATCTTTCTGCTGTACAAATCTTTAGTGAGGCCTTACTTGGAGTACTGTGTACAATTCTGGAGCCCCTATTTAAAGAAGGACATCAAGCTTTTGGAGGGGCTCCAGAGACGGGTGACCAAGATGATCATGGGGACGGGAGAGAAACCCTATGAGGACAGGTTAAGGGAGCTCAACATGTACTCCCTGGAGGATAGAAGGGATACAGGTGATATGACTGAGACCTTTAAGTACCTGAAGGGCATAAATAGAGTTAGTACTGAGGGTATGTTTAGGTTGAAGAGGGAGAGGATCATGAGAGGGCATAGTCTGAAACTAGAGGGGGGTAGGCTCAGGAGGGAGATGAGGAGACACTACTCTATGGAGAGGGTGGTGGTGGCTTGGAATGCACTGCCAGAGGAGGAAATCTCTCTGAAATCAGTAGGGAGTTTTAAAAGAGGGTGTATAGGGTACAAGGTAGTACACAAGTTGGGGGAGGGGGTTGACCAGAGTGTTGGGTAACAATGGAGGGTGGAGGAGCAAGGGGGGGCAGAAGCAGTTGACTGAAGTGTGAGCTGCACAACCAAGCAGACGCAATACACCATGAGACCTGTATCTGCTGGCATTTTTGTATGTTCATAGAAATAGAAGGAAGGGAATTATTGTTTATGTATTTTTACAAAAAATGGCACCTCCAACACAGCTTCCTCCTACTATTAGAGAACACAGTCCACATTAACTATGCAAGGCAACAGAAGATGTGCACAAACAATTGTTCAGATATATTTTGAAGCCAGAGCATAAACTGGCAAAACTACTGTGCTAGAGTATTTTTTTTTTATTTATTTAAGAATCAGTTTACAACCTTTGAGCCAGAGGCTCGTTTCCAAAGGTACTTCGTCACATAAAGACATACATTGTGTTTTTGGTTACATAGCAAAGATTTGCAAAACAATCGGCATTCATCAGAGGCGCCACATCACATTGTGGTCAGACAAATACAATTGGGTACAGGGTACATGTAATTGATAACAGGTGTTACACAAGTTGGTATCAAGTGAGCAATCTGGTAGGTAAACACTGAAACAGCGGGCACTGGCCAGGTTAAACATAGGCATGGTGTACAGGGAAGTGGTGGAGGGGATGGTTTGGTGGAGAGCTGCCCGGGGGGCATTGTCAAGAGAAGCAGAGGTGGAGGCTATGTTCAGAGACAGGAGCAGTTATGAGTGCTGAAGATGTGGTTCCGAAGTGTGGTTTTGAACTTGGAGATGGTAGAGTAGAGAGTAGAGACAAAGGCTACCCACCAAGGAAGGTGGGACACAACATTCTGCAAGACCAGAACACACATGATCCCTTTCATTCATAGGGTAAACTCGCACCCATGACTATAAGCTGCAGCTGATGCCTGTTTGAAATACAATAAACTTCTGTGTCATGGATCCTTCCCTGTTGAACATACGCCATTCTGGCACTACCCGCATATTCAGTGCGATGATAAAGTCCTGAGAAATAAATACTGAGATGTTAAACATCTAATTTTATTAAGAGACATTATAGACCCAAATACTGATGTCTTTTATAAAGTTCCATAACTATCTTCAATTAAGGACTCTAATTGCTCAATTTCTTTAGATAAAGAATGGAACAAACTAGTAAGTATAGCTAACGGAGAAGTAACTGCAAGTAAACTATGTAAGATTAGTAATGTTCCCTCCTCTGGCTTGGCAGAAAAGACTACAGCAACCTGGGAAAAAGATTTATGAAAACCTATCAAAGGAAACATGGGACAAAATGTAAAATGCACATGAATCAAAGTAAGATGTCCGGAGGTGGTTGACCCAGTATAACATCTCATAATAATTATTATTATACACCAGTAAAAGTGCACAGAATTGGACTTTTAAATAATGATCTGTGCTGTAGATTAAATAAGCTGCAGGCTAATCTCCTACTCATGAGAATGTCCATTACTCAAAAAAATTTGGAGAACTATCTGGAAGATATATATTCAGATCTTACAATAAGATATCACATTTGATCCAGGAATATTTATACTCAGAGATAACCACCTGTCTTTTCAATTTGAATAAAAATAAACAAACCTGGCTACTGTGAACTAGATCTGGCATTAAACACATACTTATAGCCAGATGGAAAGACCCTAGACCTCATGAGTCATACTGTCAGTAATTCAATCAGATTAGAGTATTTGGAATTACATGGGTCCCTTTTTATCTGGTTAAATTTACCTTAAACTACTGCAGTCCTTAATACCCTTCCTGACAACCTGTGTGTAACCCCTTGTTACCCAGGTTTACTAGAATCCCAGTAAGACCTAGTGGTAGGCAGGGAAGGCAGCTTGTGAAACTCCAGTTAAATGGGTTTCACACTGTCTCACTCTGTTCTCAGTCTCAGCTGAGACTGAGAGATGACATCACCAATAGAACTGTCACAGCTGCATAAGCCACATTGGAATCTGCAACAGAGGGAGTGAGATAGAACATTGGGAGTTTTCAAAGTTAGTCTCCTGCTTGTCTTCAAGCAGGAAGGGAGTTCCTGTTTACCTTCTGTGGGAGAAGGAGTGATAGTCCAGTTTCAAGTGGTGGAGACCGCTGTCCAGGTCTCAGTGCCCTCCCTCCCTCCGGGGGGGGGGAGAAAGTAAAGTATCCCCATGTAGATTGCAGGGGCAATCCCCTAATTTCTGCTGAAGAAAGAAAGCTGCCTTTTACAGTTTCGGTTTGTGCTTGAAAAGTGGAAAAAGTTGTACTTCGCCTGTGGAGCACCTGCAACAAAAGGGTGAGTGTTTGCTCTAATATGAGAGGGCAAAAAATGTGTTTCTTCAGCCTGGGAAATGTGAAGAAATCTGGGATTTGAACTACTATTTGGGAGGCCTATAGTACTAGGACAAACAAATGGAGTAGTGTCAAAAGATAAAGTGCTGTGTGGATTCAAGTAATGTTGTAGAGGGGGGTGCGACAGTTCATCCACTGTTTAATCTACATTTTGAAGTTTCAGTTTGTCCACAGAAATGACCGGGTATGGGCTGTGGGAGCTGGAGGTGGGAACACCCCCCATCTTTAGTAACCAGGTCCACCTCTACAGATTTCTGCTGTGATTGCTACTTACCTCATGCGCTTGGCCAGTGATGAGGGAAGTACCCAGACGTGGGTCGCAAATGGGAAAATCTCTCTAGGAGTCGCAGACTCTAAGTGGTATGGGGAGCCACAACATGGGTAAAGAATTCTCTTTGTGAGATGGGAGTCAGAAGAAGTAAGAAGGAAATCTCTCTAGGGGTCACAGACTCCAAGTGGTGTGGGGAGCCACAACAAGTAAAGTGGGTTCATTCTTCCAATGAACCGCCAGTCAAGTGGCTGGCAGGGGAGCCGGGCCAGTCGGGCTGTGTATCCAAAGCACATGCAAGTCCAGGCTGTGTGCCTGGTGGGTCCAGAGTCTGAAAACAGTAGAATTGGTCCATTCTTCAAGTCCATTCTTCTTGTAGTCTCTAATCTGCATTATCAGTAAACGTAGCCCCATGGGGGTCCATCTATGCTTTGTTGTGTTCAGCTAGTTATGAATAAAAACCACACTGAAAAATCCAAATCCTGGTTCTGGACATTACAGTTATTGCTTGCTGTGTTCGGATTTACTTGGGTGCCCCTGTGCAGAGTAGCCAAACCTAGGTCCCCTTGTGCCAGGTAACCTCATCCTCCCCGAACCCAGGTCCCCACCAGGTATTGGTGCCAGCGCCAACAGCATGCCACCTGTCATTTTGGTAAAAAGGCAGGGTTGGGGGTTACATGTGTAAACAAAGCTGTTATCAACCCTTAACTATTTTTCATATATTATAGTGACACCACTGTAGTTAGGGTTGAGTAGGCTGTTCAATGTTAAATGCCTAACTTTGCACTTTAATAAATTCACCCCCATTCAATGGATTTGCACACAATTTTGCACACAAAGTCTTAGGGACAAGGTCTCTTGACATGCCAAGTTTTGTTCCAGTTGTATGTGCAGGTTCCAAGATCCAGATAGTGGAAAAAGTGAAAAGATTGGGGGAGTGGGGTGCTGTTTTTTGTCACCAGTTAGTGATCAGACAGTTTGGAATTTTGGTTTCAAATTTTCAGGGTAGGAAGGACTTGGCCCAGAGTAGCACCTTTTGTTGGTTTGATGAAAAAATCTTGATCCATTCCAAAGCTATATGGATTTAACATTTCAGTTCTGAGCAAGTTCAGTACACTCTTTGGATAACTGTCTCATATGAAAAAAATTATTTGAACATATGAAAAGTATTCTGTTTTGTGTAGAGGGGGTAATCCTGTTTCATGAGGAAAAAATTATTTTTTGTGTGCGGCTGCCATCTTGTCCATTTTTTTCAAAAAAAATGTTGTTTGAAAACCCATAAAAATGATATAATGGAAAGACACCAACACATGTATATTGTTAATTGGGGCCCCATTAGCTGGATTTGGCAGTTATGTTTTTGGAGAAATGAACTAGAAATGTGTTTTTAACACATTTTAAAAATCTTTTTTGTGAGATGATTTGTTTTGTGTGGACAAAGGAAACAGGAATAGGGTCACACAAAAAAGATTACCTTCATATAAAAAATAATTTGAACTTCCTTTTTTTCACATTCTTTTTTTGTATGAAGGATTTTTTTTCATGAGAACAACACAGTCTTACAAGCAAAAGATTCTTTCATACAAAAATACATTTTTTTCACATTCTTTTTTCATACGAAGAAATATTTTTTCTTGAGAATAACACAATCTCACAAAAAAAGATTCCTTCATACGAAAAAAGAATCTGGAGTTTGTTTTTTCTACATTTCAACTTTAACAAGCCATACCTCCATCAATATTTACAGTTAAGAGATAATCTATATAGCAAAATAAAGGTCTTAATGATTACTACAACACAAATACATAATACCCTACAAAATAATTCAGGGGCCATATTAAAAAAACATAAAAATTTAAAAATTACAATTCCCTTAGGATAACATTGCAACTTTAACAAGCTGTAAGTCTGTCAGTCTTTGGAGTTAAAAGACAATCTATATATGAAAAAAGAGTATGAGTACTGCAACAGTAACACATACTATAATACCCCCCTCCCCGAAACAAAATTAGAGGTAATATAAAAAAAACATAAAATTGTAAAAATTAAAATTCCTAAGGAAAACATGGCAACTTTAACAAGCCATAACTCCATCACTCTGTGGAGTTAAGGGAGAACCTATGTATCAAAAAAGGTCTAAATGAATACAATACTAACACATAATACCCCCCCCAAAAAAAATTAGGGGCCATATAAAAACCATAAAGATTAAAAATTGAAAATTCCCATAGGAAAACATTACAACTTTAGCAACCCATAATTTGTTCACACTATGCAGTTAATGGAGAATATCTGTATCAAATAAAGGTCTCAATGAGTACTACAACACTAATGCATAATACCCCCACCAAAAATAGGGGCCCTATAAAAACAATAAAAATTACAATATAAAAATCCCCATAGGATAACGTTGCAACTTTAACAAGCCATAAGTCCATCAATAATTGCAGTTAAGGGACATTGTATATCTCAGAAAAAAATGTGTCAATGAGTAGTATGACACTAACACATAATCTTCCATTAAATATTCATGGATATGCACTGCATGCCCAAATTACCTCCAATTTTCACATGATGCCAAATCCACAGTGAAAGTGCAATCATCATCAAAAAATGCACCAACACTGTATATCGTCTTCCACAATCATCGCAAATTTCAGAGCAAATTGACAAACATTTACTGACTTATGGGTAACAAAGCAAAAACTACACTTTTGCCCGTATACACTGAACTGCTGGCAGTTAAGAGGGACACTTTATATATTTTTGTCCTTTGAAGTGAGCTCCACAAAAAGCAATTACAACCAAGCACATACATTGCTTTCTGAAGGCATGGAAGAACAGGGCCAAGAGGGCCAGATGTATGTGTTCATGTTGGTCCCAAAGGGACCTACATGAATGAGGATATGATTCTACTATCTCAAAAATTAAGGAAGTAATTTGCAAAAAAAATGCATTCATGTATCAGTTAGCATTCAGATTAAACTGATAAAAGTAGGAAAATGTGGTGACAGGGTTTCCAATCCTAACACCCCACCCCAACCCCTAAGCAGGAAAAGGAAAACAAAAAAAGGTGTTTACTGCCCTGCCTCTTGATGAATCAGGGCTAGTGTCTTCTTTGGAGTTCTCAACCTTAACCCTCACCGCATCCCATGACCAAATAAGGTGACATGTGATACGCTTTCTTTAGGTAGGGCCTACAGGTTTTTCATAACTTGTGGAGAGGCCCAGTTCTGTACATTTGAAGGCTATATCACAATGGGGTGAGCGTTAGGGGTGAGAATCCCAAGAAGCACGTCACTCCTGATTCACCTAGAGTCAGGGCAGTAAAAACAGAATTTTTTTTCCTTTTCTTGCTTGAGGGGTGGGGGTGGGGAGTTAGATTAGGAAACACTAATGCCACATTTCTCTACTTTTGTCAGTTTAGTCTGAACCCTAACTGATGCATTAACAGGTTTTTGCAAAGAATATATTATATATCATTTTCCTAATCTATTATGGTTGTATTCATGTGTATATTATTATTATTATTGCATGCACTTTTTTATATTGATAACTGTGAATGATATAATGTTGATTGTAGTGCGGTGTTTTGAAAACCAATAAAAACTTTATTGGAAAAAAAGAAGCAGGATTTGAAAATTCTGAAGGGCTCTAGCCTGCACCTTGAAGATATGTCCTATTTATGGGTTGGACTCCTGTTGTCCTATAATCCTTTGAGAAAGCATTTATGACAATGTCAAATGTGTCAGGAGGAGCCTAACCACCCTATTGCCTCATCAATCAACTATTAGGAACTGTGAGTGCTGTTGAAAATTTGTTTTCCTGCACTTCCATGCACAGACATAAAAATGTTGTTACACCTGAAAATTAAGCAGTGTGGTAGTCTATGACTGAACTGGACATGGGATATGAGTGCTGGCATCCTGTCCAAATATTGTGTACTGCATATATCAGTCAAACTTATGTATAGTATATTATTTCTGTTCCATAGGGTGCTTCATAGGGTGGCACATGTTACCAGGTTTATCTGACAGAGAATGACATGGATCAGCTGCTCCATCAATGGGTTTTCCCACTGTGAGCCATCAGAGCATGTGTCCAAAAGGCAATGGTGTCTATAAAGGAGCTCTTGGAGACTGCCCAGGCTCAGGGCCATGCCACATTTGGTAGAGGAATGGGACCAGTAAGAGTGATGCACTTCTGTTGTGACTTGCTGTGTTTCTTTTGTTTGTTTTATAGATATCATAGTACTAACATACAAATACAGAAACATAGAACATGATGACTTGATAGGCTGCAGTGCAGACACAATAGGCCACCAGGCTTTCTTTTTGCTGGCAGTTTCTATGTTTCTATATTTCTAGGCTAGGAAATAATGCACAGCTTTTCCCCCAAGACAGTACTGGTCTCTTTAAAATGACTACAAGAAGAAATCCATATGACACAGAGTTATCATATCTACCAGCAGACAAGCATGGATATTTTTCCTTACAATGCAAACTATCAAATGTCAAATATAAACCTATTGGGGAAATGGGAAAAAGCAGTAATTTCATAACTATTCTGCTGTAAAGGAAATCAAATGTCATATTGGAAATGGGCACGCACAGTATTACATCATCACTTACGTCAGCCATGTGTAAAGTTTTTTTCCGACTATGAAATTCAGTGGACCACTTAACTTCCTAGCTTTCTGCACAATATTTCTTTTTTATGTTTTAATGTGTTTATGTGGGTTTACTAGTTCAAGCCTATATAATGCATTACAAGAATATATTTAAATACATAGGGGTTCGGCAAGTCATAGGCAGTTAGTAACATAGTGCAGGGCAATACAAAACTCTCTTTTTATTGTGCTGTTTACTGGGTTCCTGTGCATTAACACTGAAAATATATGCAAAAGTATATCTATTACTATATATCTTCTGGTGTACCAAAATTCACTGTGCTTGAACTAAGTGCAATTTAACATTGTTTATGAAAATGAAAACTTGCCAAAAGTAACCCCTTCAACCTAATAATCTCCTTTATTTTTGTATTAATTAAAGTTCGATGTTGCTTATGATTTTTATACATGCATTCACTTGGTACTCTTAAAGGCATGATCATTCCCCTTTTAGAGTCTTATCCTCAGAGGAGGAGGGAAGAGGATATAAAACAGTTGGAAGGATGAGCTATATTTTTCTTAGTAATTAATTAATGAGTTCTGGCCCAGGACTATTTTGGTACTTTGATAGTAAAAAGACTGCAGTATGTGTAAATTCGATTGATCACCTTTACAGCTGTCATTACATCACAGGACATTTTTCTTCAGGGGGGAAAGTGATAGCACCACAGTATCAGTCTTAACCTTTTCAGTCGAAAGGCAATCAAATGATCTGTTTTTCATTCATCTGTTGAAGTGGAGAGTATAATGACCTGAAAACACTGTGAAAACACTTTTTATGTTTCAATGAGCACCACATCACCACCGCCACCACTAACTTGAAGAAAGGATTGCACTATGATGTTTTTATTAGCTGTACTATATAATGTGCAGACATTATGGGGAGGGGGGGGGCAGGCAGCTGTGATCCACTTCTCATTCTGATTATTTTCAGAAAGGTTCTGATTTGCATTCATTAATTTTAAAGCTGCTTTAGCCTTTGAGAATATACCAGTGTGGGGCAAGGGAGAGAGAAGAATGAGGCAAGAAATACCAGAGGCTTTAAACAACTGGTTGAAGGGGAAGTGTCAGGTAGAAGGATATTGACTTTCAGGTAACAGGGTGCCTTCTGGAACAAATGGCTCTTTGAAGGAGGTGACCTTCATCTCATGGTGGGGTGAGGGAGGGAACTAATGCACTTGGGCAGAAGATGGATGTCTTCATAGCTAGGTGTTTAAACTAAAGGGAGGAAGCTGATGATAGGGACACCTTTGGCAGGAGGAGGAGGAGAAGAAGGGAAGATTAGCTAGGACTTCTCTGGAAATGGAGAGGGAGGCAAAGAGGACCTAGGGATGGCATAGACAGGAAACTGTTTGGATCAGGAAAGGAGGAGGATGAGGGGGTCATATTAAACCAACAGGGAGTACAGAACAGGGCCAACAGTAGGGAAAGAAAGTGAGGTGGGGACACAAAGCTGAGCAACTCATCCTAGGTGACCTTAATGTCAATTGGCTTGGTACCACTGCCTCCCATACCAGGGACTCCTTCGCTACCCTGGACATGTCCCAGTTAGTCACCCAGCCCACTAGATTCAACCAGACAAGTGGCTCCAGCACCATCCTAGATGTAATACTATCGAACCGCCCTCATAAAATCTGGGATAGCAACATCCTCCCCGACTCACTTAGTGATCACTTAACTGTCCTCTGTCTCTGGTCATCCTCCATACTGAAACCTGTGTCCCTGGCCACCTTGTGCCAGCACCTACATCCTGGGGGGGTCTCAGAAAGCTAAAATTGCATCTAGCACAGCTAGACTGTTTCCCCATCCATTATGCCCCTGATATTGACTCTGCCCTAGACCTCTTCACCAATGCCTTCAGCAAGGCCTGTTACTTTCTCGCCCCCCACACCAGAATCTATACTAAAAAACAAAATACCGCATGAATCTCCCCATCTCTTATCCAAAAACTTAAGCATAGAGATAATCTCTGGCACATCGCTATTGAATCAGGCAAGTTGGCTGATAGACAAGCTTACAATGTGATGTTTAATCAGTGCACCTGGGCCATTAGATGGGCCAAGGCAGAGCACTATCAGACCACCCTTGCATCCACCTGGGGTTCCACCTGGACTTTCTGGGACAGCATGAAAGAGCTTAATGGGAAGACCTACCCCCCCACCATCCCAGCTCTCCATCGATAGCACCATCACTACAGACCCAACTCGCATAGCTAATTGCCTCAATACTACCTTCTCTGACCTAAGCTCTGTCCTCCCAAACAACTTTTTTGACCCAATCCCTTCCTCTATCCCCCCCTGCCTTGTATCACCCTCCTTTCTACCTCCACACTATATCCCCCCACATAGCCAGGCTGCACCTGCTAAAAGCCCTTAGTAGCAACAACCCCAGCTGTGACCCTCTAGACTCCAGGATCCTCCGCCTGGTTTTGGATGTCATCCTAGTCCCCCTTACAGACCTACTAAACCAGTCTCTGTGCCTCAGTCAGTTTCTCAGTGCTTGAAAATCAGCCAAAATCACCCCTATACATAAGAGTGGAGATCGGTCTGCTCCTAACAACTACCGGCAGATCTCTATCCTCCCCCCACTCTCTAAAGCCCTAGAAAAAGTAGTGTCTATTCAACTCTCTGAGTACCTGGCCAAATATGACATAATGTGCTCAGAACAACATGGTTTCCACCTTGGACACTGTACCACTGCTGCTCTCCTGGAGTTCTCTCAATACCTGCACTCTGCTCTTGACTCTGGCAACCTTGCCGGCGCAGTGTTCATAGTCCTCTCCAAGGCTTTTGACACTGTTTGTCACCCCCTCCTGTTTGACTCCCTCCACCAACTCAGCTTTTCCACTGGCCCCCTTGCCTGGATCTCCAGCTACCTCTCTGCTAGATCCCAGCATGTGAAGATAAATGGCTCCCTGTCCAATACCCAACCCGTTTGTTCCGGGGTACCCCAGGGCTCCATTCTGGGCCCTGTACTTTTCAGCCTCTACCTCAACACTCTCCCCAGCTCCTGCACAGGAAAAATGCTCTTCTATGCCGATGATGAGGTTCTCTTTGTCTCCCACCCCAATCCCTCTTCTCTCCAGGTATCCCTCCAGCACACCTAAAATCAAGCTAAAAAGTGATTCCTTGACCACCAACTTGTCATTAACCTAAAGAAGACTAAGTCAATGCTCTTATCCCATCACCAAAACAAGGCCAAGAATGCCCCACTCTTCATTCTCCCCAGCACTCTGCACCTGCTGGAGCAAGTGACCTCTTACAAATATCTAGGCATCACTTTTGACTCGGCTCTCACCTTCCACAGCCACAACAATGCCCTATCCTCCACCATAAATTCTCAGATAGGCCTACTATACAGTCATAGAGATTGCCTCCCCCAAGTTGCCCTCCAGCTGGCCATCACCTCTTCCGTCCTGTCACTAGTGGACTATGGCTTGCCCATTTATGCTGCGGCAGACAATACCACCTTAACTAAAATCCAGCTCTCAATCAATAAGGCCTGTAGGCTTCTGACCAGAGATCCTAGCCACACTCACACTTGCCTGCTGTACTCCACCACCAACCTGCTCACCTTTGAGGAGTGTCTGCACTACCAGACCTGCCTACTCACCAAAAAAACTTTTTCTAGGGCTCTCCCTCCTGGGGGGGTCTCTGCTTCCCTACGGCGTGCATCCTTGTCTGTTGCCACCCATAAATCTGTCAAGGCCACCCTTCTGGTACCCAGAACCAAGACCTCACTAGCAACTTTGTTGTTCTGCATTTTATATCGCCTGTCTATGTAATTGCGAACTGTATGTGTATGTGCCTCAGGACCTCCTTGTGAATGAGCTTGCTCAATGGAGTTGTTCCTGCAATAAACTTGAACTTGAACCATCCCAGAGGTTCCTTCCATTACCAAGCCCCTGCTTGGTTCAACTCCCTCCCACCCTGCATCACAGACATTGCCAAAACTGGTCCCTTCAAAATCACCCTCCAGAACCATCTCTTTGATGCTCATTGCTGTAGATGCACCTAATTAATCCCACTGTGGGATCCTCCTGTCATGCCTCCCTGACTTGACAATGTCCTCCAGACAGCCTATCCTCTCCCTGCCCCTCCCTCCCACCCCAGTCCCCATCCCTACCTCCACCCTCTCCAGGTATTATCTAGGTATGTCCAGGACTGTACCCCCAATGTAACCCTTGGGTACCTTGTATGTGACTGTAACCTATTATAAGTAACATTATTATGTAACCTATGTGTACTCTATGTTTAATGTTCTGCACCTGTACTGTTCTCACTGTTGTAACCACACTATGTAACTCTGTCTACCCGCCCCCCGCGACAAGGTGCCTTTATAAATGAGTCCATGACTCAAAGGTTGTAAATCCAACTTTTCTAATAAACAAATAAATAAATTATGAGGCACAGGTAATGGTTGGGGGTGAGGAAGAGGACTGGAAGGCAGTCCGCCTGAATGCCAGGAGGCTGGGTAAAGAAACTGTGGAGCTCCAGTTGATGGTGGCATATGCTGAGTTATACCTGGTGGCCATTACAGACACTTGGGAAACTGGGAAAAGTGACTAAATTCTGGCTACCTTGAGTTATTATTCCCTGCGTAGGAGGGATAGGGGAAAGGAAAGAGGAGATGACATAGAGATGACAAATGGAGGTGGGAGTGGACTCAATCTGGGTGCAGCTGAAAGCTGCAGGAAAAAAGATTAGGATGGGACTGGTTTCAGACTGCCCTTGCAGAAAGAAGAGTGGAATAAAGAAATAGGGTGGAAATCAGAAAGGGTGGAAAAAGGAGATTTAAAGTTTGTGGGTGATCTGGGCCTACCAGACATTGACTGGGACACCCCGGAAGCTAACAGCACTAGAAGCAAGACAGTGCTGAACACTATGCAGGACTATTTACTGGTGCAGTTGGTCATGGAACCCACAAGACAGGATGCCATTCTTATCTTAGTATTTATCAACTCAGATGTGGTGGGGATGGTAGTGGTGTGGGAACCACTGGTCCTGAGTAATGACAGACCCTCTTCAGTGGCTGTGGTTCTGGACCTCAGAAGGACAGATTTTGCTCTGCATGCTCTCTAATTGGCACTAGGTCAGAACAGCAACTGTATGGACAGTGCTGTCAATAACAGTGCCATCCAAACAGTGCTGATCACAAAGCGGCAGGAAGAAATGCACGCAAACAAGCACAGCGCCACTGGTAGTGATCACAAGACTGGTTTCTGATCGCTCAAAGCAAAAACGTATTTTTGTGAGGCACACCCCACCCCCACCCAGCGTGCATTAAAATAACCAACCCAAGTCGGAGTTGGATTTGGAGTAAAAATAAAATTGCAGAGAACAGGATTAGAACCCTGGTCTCACCACAATTTTGGCCAAGCTTATTCATGGTTTAGTGCTCCACGCCACAGAAGTAGCTTAGCCAGCCTCCTGATTTGCCAGCCTCCTGATTTGCCATCCTCTTATGCCCTCCTGTAGCACCATGGACAGCGACCTGGGGAATGCTTACTACATAGCACTGTTATTCCCCCATCACTGTCCATGGAAGCACTGTGTAGACCTCGCTTTTCTGAGCAGCACTATTAATGTAGCACTGTTCTGACCAGGTAGGCTCTAATCACTCTGTAATGGTTATTTGATCTAAAGATTGCCAAAACCAGCAACCCCCAAGTAAAGGGAAAGTATGCATTGGGGATTCAGCTTTATTTCTGCCCACTGCATGTTAGCAATTTCTCTTGCATGATCCAGAGACAGTGCCATCCAACTGCATCTTGACAATTTGGGGCCAGTCAGCAGAGTAGGAATAGTGTAGTCAGCTAAAGAACTCCCTTTCACCTACTTTCTTCAGATTCTTCAGGCCAACCCCTCCATAACAGTGAGCTAGGCAATGCAGGGAACCATACCAATTCACAGATAGGGATCCGATGCCCAGTGGGGTTGGGGTTTTTGTTTTAGGGTCTTCAGAGATTCTCCTGAGATCAACAGCATAGAGGTGTTCCACATCTTTGGGTTCGTCCAGGTCCAGTCCTCAGATACTTTCCTGGAGCCCATGGTGATGGCCTAGAAGTTCTTCAAAGTTTTGTCCATTGCTACAGTTTTTCAGGCTTGTTTAGATTTCATCAGATTCCTTTCCAGGATCCATGGTGATGACCCGGAAACTCTTTATTTTGCCAAATTTCCTTGGAACTGCAAGTGTCCTGTTTCTTCCCTAGATACCATTAATGACCCAGAGGCTCTCCTGTGGAATACAAGTTTGTGTGGTTCTCATCCCTAGGTTTTGTCAATGCCCAGTGGTTCAAATCAGGTCCTTCATTCTTAATAATCAATTCTTCAAGCCAGCCAACAGAAAGAACATGTTGAGTTCCCTCCAGTCACATTCTACTTCAACAAATCATCTACAGGTTCCCAACAGATTAATAGAGATTCTTGTGTGGCATTTAAAAGCTATAGCATGCAGTGCAGTACAGTAATATAGTAATTTTAGCATGCTTACAGTTTTATGAGTGATTTTAGAAATGTAGTAATAATATTAGAAATGTTGTGGTTTGAAAATGAACATTTTGTTGTTCACACCCCTTTTTGCTTGTTCTAATTTCTGTGGTTCAGTTGCTCAATAAACTGCTCCCTTTTTGTGAATTGTGCCTCCTGCCTCTCCGTTTTGGTGAAAATTCCATCATGCATCCAAATAGTCAAAGAAACACCTTACTCACAAACCAGCCAAGACAGCTCACCTTAAGCAGAGTCCTGACAGGTTAGCGAATCACATTCAACACAGAAATGTTGGCACATATCACCTGGCATGGTTGGAGTCCCGGTTGATTGGTTGGTTCAAAGTTTTTGGTTCTTGGCTCACTTGCTTCATAAAAAGGAGATGGAATGAGATCTGGTCCATCCATTCCACCCAGTGGTTAAATAGAGAATGTTTAGGTGATAGAACTCTCACATTTATTTTGCTTACAGTTAGATCATTTTCAAAAATTAGAGGTAAACAATTTAAAAATAAAAAAGATTACAGGTAAAATTTCGTTTGCAAAAGTATCACAACTGGACTTAGAAAACAACCCTTTTGTAAATAGCTTCTAATTCCAACTGAAAAACTCTGCAAATCTTTTTTTATCTGTAACTTTTCTATTTTTAAACTGTTTTTCTCCAAACTTGTAAAAAGGACCTAATTATATATTACTCATTTATGGCATGAGACATGCATGTATTTAAATCCCTCCCATTTTAGTGCAACTAACTTTAATTGTTAAATGGGGGCTGATTCTTAAACGGGTTGGCTGGACACAAGTGACTTATGACAAAAGAGTTTGACGCAAGTGGTGACTTGTGTCACCACTTGCGTCAAACTGCCATTCTGGAAGGCTGCCTGCAACCACCCAGACAAACTGCTACAAAGCCCCCTTGTGCCAAGGTTCCATCCAGCAACACAGAGCACCAGGTCGCAGGGGGCTTGCACCATGGTGGGGCTGCCATATTCCCCTTTTTGGGATTCTGGAAGCCCCACCATGGATGCAGCAAGGGGCACCGCTTAGCCTAGCTAGGAGGTGGTCTAAGTGGCTTCGCCATGGGACTCAAGAGTACACCAGACACTGGGGTGTCATATGGGCAGGTGAGGGGCCATGGGGGTGTTGGGTCACAGCTGTTGGACACCATGGAAATCATACCCAATGTGTAAAGCCCAGGTCCGTGCCACTGTAGCCCTCCCATTCCCTGAATGGCATCCAGTGGCCATGGTGGTATTATTGCACACCCCACCACAATTTGTGATCTCCCCCAAGACTGCTATGAGTGTGGCCTGGTAGTAGAGTGCCCCACCATCTCTGATCTCCCAGTAAACTGAAGGACATGCCAGTTCTACCTCCCAGTGGTCTAGTTGCCCCCCACCCTCCCCACTCCAACAGGCAGTGGTGCAGCACTCCAATCCCCCCTCCAACCCTGACCTGCTGCTGCAACTGGTACCTTCCTCCACACATCAACACGGCCAGCTGCGGGATGCAATACGTGCATATTGTATAATGTTATACAGTACATGCATATAGAATTCTGGGGATGGCTGTGGTGGTGTTAGGAGAGAAGTGCCAGTCACATCAGCGGATTGGGTTGAGGGAGCAGGGTGCTGCACCACTGCCTGTCAGATTGGGGGCCACTTGGCCACCGGGTAATGATTGAGCAGTTCTGCGTGGGCATGTGGGAGCACAGGGGGGTTAATAACAGCTGGACTGAGGACTGGGGCTACTGCTGTGTGGGGGGAGCACCCAATCACACCACCTTGGTCATCGAGGACTGCAGGGGTTGGGACTAGCTTGCCACAGCATGCAGTCTTCATTGGGGGTATGTAGGTGTCCCGGCAGTACTGGGACAGTGCCCCATGGGGTCATCACACATCATCTGCCCAGTTTGTGGCCGGCTGACATGCTTCCTGCCCTTGGGCCACCTGGGCAAGCCCCTGTCACCTGGTCCCTGGCTGCATCAAGGACTTGCAACAATGCTGCCCATTGCGTCACTCCTTTGGCGCAGGGCGGCAATGTGTGGCTATTCCAGATAGTTTTCTGCAAGTGGTAAACTTTCTTAAATAGCACATTAGCATTTATCACAACTACATCGGGCACAGCCCCCGTTTGTGCCTCAAATTGCGCCCGATATAGGCGGCTTCCAAAGTCGTCCCCTTGGACTGAAAGAAAAACATTTTCACAGATGCACTTCACCAATTAATTCTAAATCCATTTGTAAAAGTAGATCTGTAAAAGCGTCAGTTTAAGGTTAGTGATAGTAAAATGGGAGGGGTTTTAAATTTTATATATTGGTTTTCAAACCTCAAGTGGCCCCCATTCTTCTAGATATATTTAATTACATTTTCAAAGAAGACCTATCTGACCTATCCCTTACTGCAGTCACTGTTGTGATCATCCCCAAACCTGGTCATGATCCCTTGCTTACCTTTAACTATAGGCTGATCTCCCTCATTAATGTGGACTTAAAATACTTGCCAAGGTGTTGGCCTGTAGATTGGGACAGGTATGGGACTCACTCATCAGTAGGAGCAGGTCAGCTTCATGAGGGGCAGGTTGTTGGCTGATCATTTCAGGAAGCTCTCCTATCTTATTTCAGCATCAAGGGACTCCACCACTGCTGCGGTCTTGGTGTCCCTGGATGCTGAAAAGGCCTTTGATAGAGTCTCATGAGATTATTCGTTTACCCTCTTACCTAAATACTGTAATCTCCAAGAATTTATACACTGGGTAAAAGTGCTTTGCTCCTTCCCATTTACCTGTATACTTTGTAATGGTGTCATCTCATCCTCATTCTCCCTTCACTAGGCACCAGGCAGGGATGTCCTCTTTCCCCTTATTTATTTAAACTCTTTTTGGAACCCTTAATCCGCAAACTTAACTTTTCCCCTCAGGTTCGTGGTATCTCAGTTGGCTACTCGGATTACAAATTATCTATATATGCTGGCGATATATTATTGCATAATTCTTCTCCTGCTACTTCCCTGCCTGCTGTCCTACAAATTATTTCTCAGTTTGGGTTATTTTCCAACTATAAATTAAACATTGCTAAAACTGAAGTCATGCCTCTTAACAGTAATACCTTCAAAGCAGATATTGAACACATAGGCCTTCCTTGGAGATGAGATAAACTGAAATACTGGGGGACTTATCTCAGTACTTCACCTGTCAAGATGAAGCAATTCAATCTCAACTCCATGGTATCCCGTATGAAAGTGGACTTGGGCCATTGGTCCTTATTACCTTTCTCATTGTGGGGCCAATCAGATGGCGTGGCAGGGGGGAGAGGCATAGTAGAATATGGATGGAGGCTACACCTGGGCTAATGGCAGACAGGGTGGGGCAGGCAGTTCTTAAGTGTACAAGGAGGGGCAGGAAGAAACCGCATGTAGTGGTGCATGTGGGCATTAAAGACCTGGTGGAGGAGACGGTGGAAGTTGTGAGGAGGAGGTTTGAGGAATTAGGAGGGCTATGTGAGGGAGTGGGGGAATCAGTGGCCTTTTCAGAGGTGATTCTGGTACCCTGCAGGAGTATGGGAAGGAAAGGGAGGATTGGGGAGTTCAACAAATGGCTGGGGGAATGGTGCCAGTCAAAGGGGTATGGGTAGGGCCCTTACTTTTCTGCGGCACAGTGGGACCAAGTTCTGCGGCAACACTACTATTTGCCGCAGAACTTCTGCGGCAGTGGTTTGTACTTTCATGGAAGTTCTGTCGCACTAACAAACTACCACATCACAGTGTCAGCTTGTCATCCTGACTTCACTTTCATGGCAGTGGTTATAGTAACTGGATGGTGGAAAGCACAGTAACACTAGTTCAAAAATAACAGAATTATAAAATAATTTTATGCCTAAAAAGGCAAAACAAATGTCTCTCCCTTAAGGTCCTAGCCTGTTGCATAAATGGCATATGCAGAGGGGAATCTTATGTGATAAATAAGGTATTTCTATATGCTTGCTATCTATCCTACTAATGAGGTTTCCACGGTTACCACTTATATATTTGTATGTGCTTTCTACACCACTCATGAGGTTTCCACGGTGTATCACTTATATATTTATATGCAATCTGTAACATACATACAAATATATGTGTGTGTCTGTGTGTGCCTATGTGTGTGTGGTGAGAGACAGAGATACTGTATATGTATGTGTGTGTGTGTGTAGTATATCCTTTCATATATATTTTTTTTATTATTTCCATGAACTTGCATCCTCATTTATACAAGTCCCATTGGAAATGGAATAGAGGAGTTATTGCAAAACTCATTTTCATGTCAACCTGCTTTCCCTGACACACTGCGTAACACCATCAGGCCATGACATGCATGTAAACCAATTGTGAGATACAGCCTCCAGCCCATCACAGTGTGTCCACCATGTGACAGAACACTGCGCCATCTTCCCAGGCTCCTAGCAGTGATGTGTTCCACTAATCCTTGTGCTGCCCAGCCAGCTCCCAGAGTTAATCTCTGAACCAGAGTTGCTGGCATGGAAACACAGCATGCTACCCTCTGGCCCAACAGCTGTCCCTGCACACAACATTTCTCAATAACTTTTAGGTGATTCTATCAACCAATGACAATATGTAATCAATAACCCTGGCAAAATGCTACAGTCAATTATTTATTTAGCAGGTCTGTTCTTTCAACAGGTCTACACATTATTATATTTCATTTTCTGGGCATAATTACTTTATTTTTCTTAAAATTTAGACAGTTGAATTAATTTTACCAGTTATTCATTTCAGATAGCATCTCTATACCTTAAAGGCACAAATAGGTTTGTACAAAGTGAGGTATGGACTTAACAGGTCTGTGCTATTGACAAGGTTTTGTTTAAGCTGGCCCTAGTGCAACAATGTAAGACTAAAAATTGTATTAGGCGGTAGTACAGGTTGAGCAAATATCACCATGCATGATGAGCTGTGCCACCGTCTCTGGCAGTGGGAGCTGTGGTAGATAAGTGACTGTTCATTTCTGTTACAGAATGTAGCAATTTCATTAGCTAATGTATGATGTTATAGCAATGATAGCATCACATTCTGAACATATAGGGGGTTTGGATATAAAAAGAGGGAAAGGGAACCAGATTCTATGTATAAACAGAAATATTAATAAAAATCACCAAGAAGAATGAATTTATGCACCGCAGAAGTTCATGTGAGATTGCAGTTCATGCAAAATTCTGCAGCCACAGAATTCTAGGGCCTTGGGTATGGGGTAGTGGGGAACTGGAGCAGTACCTGGGAAAATAAGGATCTATATCGGGATAGGCTGCACCTGGAGCGAGGAGGGAAAGGGGTATTAAAGCAGAGGTTTGAGTGGTACATAGCATCAAGGATAGATTTAAACTAGGTGGGGTGGGCGGGAGGACAGCTAGTAGGCAGGTATCCCAGAGGGAGGAGCTGAGCACGCCTACCCCCAAGCTATCAGAGAGGTATTTGAGGTGGGGACACAAAGAGGATTAGGAGGGGGAACCAGGGTGGGGAGACACAGGTTGGAGAGTGGTCTTGCTAAATGTGATATGTTTGGGTAACAAATCAGCCAAACTACAGTCTGTCTTAGCTGTAGGGAGGGTGGACATTGCAGCCATCATGAAGACATGGGCCACCCAGAACCAGGACTGGGATATGATGATCCTAGGGTACAGGATATTCAGAAAGGACAGGACTAGGGGGAAAGGGGGGCTTGTTGATCTACATGAGGGAGGAGATAAGGTGTATGAGAGAGGAGGGGGTGGACAGCAGGACAGAGGCCCTATGAATGCAGTTTCAAGACTCTAAAATTAAGACACTGAGGATGGGGGTAGAAGTGCACATGCCACCAGCTCAGGGGGATGACCTGGATCGGGAGTTGGCCAAGCAGATTAGAAGAGTCTGTAGGAAGAGGGACACCATAGTGGTGGGGGACTTCAACCTCCCTGGGATGGACTGTAACACCCCAACCTCTATGTGTGCAGAGGAGCAGAGATTATTAGCTGCATTTCAGGACTGCTTCCTGGTGCAATTGATCCACAAGCTGACTAGGAAGGGTAGGACTCTGGACCTAGTATTAACAAATGGGGAGACTGCAAGGGATCTGGGAGTGGAGGATCCTTTGGCTGGGAGTGACTATCATACAGTGTGGTTCACACTCAATATGGGAAGGGTAACAGGAGGAACAGATACCAGGGTGACTGGTATTAAGGGAGCGGACTTTAAAAGGATGGGGACATTTTGGTTGAGCATCTGGTGGAAATTCAGACATGCATGAGTGCCAGCCAAAATGGAATATCATTAAGAAAGGGCTGCCAGAGGCTACTGAGACCTGCACCAGGACACGGAGCAAGAAGGGGAGAGCAAAGAAGCCGAGCTGGCTGACTCGAGAGGTAATGGAAGGGGTGAGGGCCAAGAGAAAAACATTCCAGAGGCTTAGGAAATTGGAAGGGCAAGGGGACAAAGATGAGTACACGAAGAAGTCCAGGGAGGTTACCAGGCTAGTCAGAGCAGCCAAGGCTTCCAGAGAGCTGAGACTGGCACAGGGAATCATGGACTGGGAAAAGGACTTCTTCAGATACACTGGTGAGAGAAGAAGAAACAAAGACCAAATTGTGAGGATTAAGAAAGATGGGGTGGGTGGAGAGGGAGGACCAGGAAGAGGCACTGAATGAGTACTTCCGCTCTGTGTTCATGAAGGAAAGAGGGGGAAGATACCCCATGGGAAGGGTGGAGTGGGTGAGGGGGTCAACTGATATCAGAATTACAGAGGACAGGGTGCTGGAGGGACTAAGGGCACTGAGGGTGGACAAGGCACCGGGGCCAGATGGCATTCACCCTAGGGTACTTAGGAAGCTAGTGGAGATCCTGGTGGGACCACTGGCAGACCTGTTCAGTACATCACTGGACACAGGATGCATGCCACAGGACTGGAGGATGGCCCATGTGGTGGCCATTCATAAAAGTGGCCCAAAGGATGATCCAGGCAACTACAGACCAGTGAGTCTCACTTCAATTGTGGAGAAACTCATGGAGTCAATCCTAAAAGAGAGGCTGGTGACCTTTCTGAAAGACAATGGGCTCCAAGAATCAGCATGTTTTTATATTGGGCAGATCCTGCCAGATGAACCTAGTTGAGTACTATGACTGGGTTACCAGGGAACTGGACAGGGACCATGCAGTGGATGTCCTATATTTGGACTTTAGCAAGACCTTTGACTCGGTGCCACATGGAAGGCTAGGGGAGAAATCTTGAATACATTGGGGTGGGGACAAAATGGTCAGCTAGATCACCAACTGACTGAGGGGTAGGCAGCAAAGGGTGGTGGTGGGGAGGAACTCTTCACCAAGTGACGTTATGCGGTGTGCCCAGGGTTCAATTCTGGGATCAGTGCTGTTCATGATATTCATAGCTGATATCTCAAATGGGATCTGGAGTAGGATCAGTCTGTTAACAGATGATACTAAGATCAGTGCAGTGGTAGATGACATGGAGGGGTGGAGGGGTCTGCAGGAAGACCTGACCAAACTACAGGAATGGTCAGAGACATGGCAGTTGGGGTTCAGCACCAAGAAGTGCAAGGCACTACACTTTGGAGCAAGGAACCAGGGTAGGAAGTATCAGTTGGGAGGAGTACAGTTAGAAAGCACAGTGGAGGAAAAGAATCTAGGGGTACTAATAACGGGGAGTATGAACTACCAGCTCAGCACAGGAAAGTGGCTGCAAAGGCAAACAAGATGCTGGGTGCATAGCGAGGAATCTCCTCCAGGCACAGAGAAGTGATCCTACCCTGTACAGGTCACTGGTCAGGCTGCACCTGGAATACTGCATGCAGTACTGGCGCCCATTCTTGGAGAGAGACATCAGATTGTTGGAAAGAGTGCAGCATAGGACAATGAAGATGATACAGGGACTTGAGGGAAAATCCTACGAGGAGAGGCTGGAGAGCTGCAACTGTATTCCATGGAAGAGAGGAGGGATAGGGTGGATATGATCAAACCTTTAAGTACCTAAAGGGTTTTAACAGGATTAATACAGAAGGGATTCTTCAGATCAGAAGGGGGAGGGACACGAGAGGGCACTTACTGAGACTGAGGGGGGATTCAGGAGGGAAATCAGGAGACACTTTTTCATGGAAAGGGTGGTAATAAGAAGAACACTCTGCCCAAGGAGGTGGTATCATGTACAATGGTGGGAGGATTTAAGAGAGGGTGGGACAAAGTGATGGGGGGGCTGGTTATGAGGATGGCAGGGGAGGGTGGGGAAACTGCAAGTTGAGGGGCTAGCTGCACAATCGAGCAGACTCACTAGACCATGAGGCCTGTTTCTGCTGGCATTTTGTATGTTTGTATGTTATAAAAATGAGCATTTTTCCCCATTTAATTTATCCCCTTCAGATGTGTAATTCTGCCCTCCCCCAGATGTGGTTTACTCAAGTGCCTAGGATTCTCACTTTCTTCCTATAGTTGGGTAAAACAGCTCATCAGGCTTTGTCCAAGTTAATGCGTGCTAAGCAGAATGGTGGTTTACAAGCTCCCAATTCTTTCTTATACTACCTGGCCATACATCTTACCAGACTTTCCTCCTGGTTGGGATCATCAGAAGGGGATCTATCTATATCATATGTACCCTGCTGGGTGGACATAGAGCATTCCCTGTGCTCTACTAATGGTTTGGATATCAGGTCACTCAGTCACTCACCTTTCCAGAGAAAATCTTCCCCATTCTTTGTGAGACACACCCTTAGAGGCATCTCTCCATTCTCACTTGCAATTATGTTCATTGCTTAAGATTTGTCCATATAAAGACACTTCACAACCTTTATTTGGGAACCCTAATTTTTGGATAGCTGATCGGACACTTACTAAGGGTTTTGGCTGGGGATGGTGTGGACACAGTTGATGATCTTGTTTCTAATCAAAAATTGCTCTCCGCCCGACCGGTGGTGCAGAGAGTTGAGCTGGATGCCACAGCAGACCCACGCGGCTGACCGAACCGAGAGCGGACTCGGTCGCTGGGGTTGGCAGAGAAGGAGAGATTGAGCATCCGAGACTGCTCTCTCTCTCCTGGGGTGGCTAGGGAGTGCTTCACTCTGTAGTGGCCCCCAGTGGAGACCAGAGGCACTGGCAAGGAGCGCCGCAATGAGGCTCTCCAGAAAATGTGAAAGATGGCACGCCTCCAACCGGATGATGGCAGCCCCACCTCCCATGCCTCTCAGCCACGAAGCATCCAGGGCTGCAGTATCCACGCCCACCCAGAAGCAAGACAGTACTTAGGTACTCTTATACCCCTCCCACGCCTCTCTGGGGCAGAGGGCCCTCAGTGAAGGGATACACCGGTCAGCGGAGCGCTGGAGCAGCAGGATGGTGGGTTGGTGGCAGAGGCAACATCAGGACTGGCTGCCTGAAGTAGTGGATGAAAAGTGCCCGGTAGGCGGATAAAATAATATGTAAAAAAAAATTACTCTTCTTTAAGGATGCCTGTACCTTATACAACTGGCCTACCTCTTCCTGTTTTCAGTATTTCCAATTGTCTCACATGCTGTTCAAATTTTTGACTCTGTCCCATGGATTAGTCCCTGGGTAGTTCCGTTCTCGTTTTTATATGACTCCTACCGCATCTTCTCTCATATTTTTATCGATCTCTACAGGAATACTTGACTGCCAAAGAAGTGCCAAGGTTCTACTGGTGGGACCAAGCTCTTCCAGCTTCTAATTCCTCTAGAAACTGGTCAACCATCTGGAAGAACTTATATAAGTTTGTTAAATGGGATAGGTTCTGTCTTATGCAATTTCAGATTATCCATAACCTTTATTATACGCCAGTTAAATTACATAAGATGGGTTGTTTACCCATTGATTCTTGCTCCAGATGTAGTAAAGAGCCAGGCACTTTATTCCATATCTTGTGGTCCTCTGGGATAGTAACCCCATTTTAGCATTCCATTACATCTTGTTTAGACCCCTCTTGGGGCTGTCAGATGCCTTTCTCCTGAAATATGTATTTTGGGTGATTATAATGATACTGGACTGGATGGGCCTTGCAGTCCTTATCTGCCATCAACTTCTCTGTTTATATATTTCTATACCCTGACTGGCAACCAAAACCCCACATGGCCTCTTTGATTTCAGCATGTACAAAAAGTTATCGCCCGCATTGGCTGGATCAAAATTCTTTAGTTCCTGGAATGGTATAGGAGATCCTGTTTGCCTTGCAAGTGGAGTTCCTTACAGCCAGCATGTCTGACAGAATGTCTTTATATAAACATGTCTGGGAACCACTATACGTTATATTAACAGCATGAATGCATTTTTTTTATCTTCATGGTCTTATCGCGACAGATTTGTGTATATCATGTTGGGCTTATTGTCTTATGTTTTACTACTGTTTAATTTTTTTCTCCAGTAGTGAGGGGGTTGGCACTTCTGATGACTTGTGCATGTACGCATCATCAGCTTCTATGATGCCTTACATGAGTGGGATCATGATCTGTGCAATGGTGTCAAACAGGTTTTCACACCAGAGCAGAACAGAGTGAAGCAATTTCATTTAAGTTTAAATCAGGATGAAACCGGGGATTGTAAGAGAGAGAATCATTGTTCATGGCTACAAGCTACACAGGTATACAGAAAATAGGTTGTGGGGACCTTCCCTTTATATGTGGTCCAGTGAGAGATTCATGAAGTAGCTACATAGCGACCTTATGCAGTGCTCTATTCACAAAACAGTGCACCTGTCATGCAGATGTGAAATTACCAGTTGGGTGTTCAATGAGTGGTAATAACCCTGTCTTTCAAATCTGTGGATAAATATTAAAATATTTACAAGGTTATGACAGTTGGAAAGAAGGCTATGATAAAAATTTAGCCAGAAAAAGTTAAGTCTTTGAGCATGCACAGTGAGCATTTCATAGGACTTAGTTTCTTGTTTTTTTTTTGGGGTAATTTTTCCAAGACCCATAACTTTTTAGATTTCAACTTTTACTGAATTTGAGGGCTGGGGTTCTTAATGTATCACCATAAGCACCCAATCAAACTTTTTCCAAATTGTTTGCAAGTCTGGTTTCAGACATATCTTTCTTTCCCACAGAAAACCCTAAGTCCAAGTTCTGAGACTTCATTTTTTGATCAATTTGTTTATTTCTTACTTGCAAGTAGAGAAGCATATTGAACTGTGGCATGTGACACTGAAGTTTTGCAATGTGGGACACTGAGGAAATATAACAAAGAATCAAACTGCTGTGGCAAACAGCAGCTTGCACCAAAGCCCGGTGCACCAGGGACCCTGCACCTTCTGGTAAAAGAGGAGTCCCGGCTCATAAGTCCACACACTTGTAGCACACCCTCCCCTGCAGCAAATACCAGGTGCACAGGAAGGGTCTGATGCAGGTCTCTTGTGAGAAACACAAGGAGTCCCCCATCCCCGATCCCCACATACATTCAACATAACCCCTTCCCCTGGCAGACTAGTGGCCCCCTCCCCAAACCCCATGCTGCCCATATTAAGAAATATATATCCCACTCCATTGATGGTGGTACCGTGCCTCCCATCCCTAATTCTGCCTTACTATTAAATGGCACCCCTTCCCAATCCATGCTGCCATATTAATGAAGTAATAATATTCACCCTCCCAATTCTGGATGCCTGCCATATTATTCTACTGAATAGAGTGCCCTCTCCCTGGTCCTTAAAGTCACGATTGCTGGAATATTGCAAATGACCTTTCCTGGTGATCAAGTGGCCCCCAGCCTCACCCCAGCAGTGCAGGCAAAGTGCCCACCAACCAGTGTTTCCCCATCTCTCATAAACAGAGTCAGCACCAACACAGCCTTCTCTCACCTCCATGGCCAGTGCAGACTGAACTGTCAATGAGTGTTGTACTGTACAGAACTTAATGACAGTTCAGTCAGCACCAACCATGGAGGTGATAGGAGGGCTGTGTCGGTGCTGACTCTGTTATGGGATAGAAACATAGAAACATAGAATTTGATGGCAGATAAGGACCGCTTGGCCCACCCAGTCTGCCCATTTCCCTACCTAATGGATAAGCTGCAGATCCTAGTTAACCAGCAGCCTACTTCTTCCTACCCCCACCCCCCAGAACTGCATTATGACTATCTCATGCATGCTTGAATTCCACCACTGATTTTGACTCCACAACCTCCTCCGGAAGGCCGTTCCACGCATCCACAACCCTCTCTGTGAAAAATACTTCCTTAAATTACCTCTGAGCCGCCCCCCCTCTATCTTCAAATTGTGCCCTCTTGTTCTTGCACACCTCTTTTTTGAAAGATGCTACCCTCTTGGACTTTGTTGATTCCCTTGAGGTACTTGAAAGTTTCTATCATGTCCCCTCTCCCTCCTTTCCTCAAGGCTATACATATTAAGCTCCTTAAGTCTCTCTTCATATGTCTTCCGGTGCAGACCCTGCACCATTTTAGTGCCCTCCTCTGGACAGCTTCCATCCTGTCTATGTCTTTGCAGAATTGGGTCTCCAGAACTGCACACAGTACTCCAGATGGGGTCTCACCAGCTGTCTGTACAGAGGGATAATAACTTCCTTGTTTTCTACTGGTGATGCCTCTCCTATGCATCCCAGTATCCCCCAGCCTCCTTGCTGCCCTCTCACATTGCTTGCCCATCTTTAGGTCATCTGATATGACTACCCCCAGGTCCCTTTCCATTTTTGTTGTTGTTAGTATCTCACCCCCCATTGTGTACTCTTCCCCTGGGTTTTTGTTTCCCAGGTGCATTACCTTGCACTTCTTAGCATTGAATCTAAGCTGCCATACATTTGACCATTCCTCTAACCTTGCCAAGTCCCTTCTCATCCTTTCCACCCCACCCTGTGCATGAACTCTGTTGCAGATCTTAGTGTCATCTGCAAGAGACATACTTTTCCTTCCAGTCCTTCTGCAATGTAAGCATAAAAGACATTGAAGAGGACCGGTCTAATACTGAACCCTGCTGGTGCCCACTAGTAACCCTCCTTTCTTCTGAGTGGACTCCATTTACTATTACTCTCTGTGTCCTATTCTCCAGCCAATTCTTTCCAGGCTGTCATCTTGGGACCCACTCCATGGCTGGCTACTTGTATAGTAATCTTTTGTGTGGGACTGTGTCAAATGCCTTGCTAAAGTCTAGGTAGGCCATGTCCACAGCCCTCCCTGATCTACTACTTTGGTCACCCGGTCAAAGAAATCTATCAGATTCGTCTGGCATGACCTTCCGCTGTGAATCCATGCTGCCTAGGGCTCCCTCTGGCCTCTAGATACTGACAATTCTTTCCTTTAGAAGTGATTCCATCATTTCCCTATCACTGAGGTTAAACTAACAGGTCTATAGTTTCCTGCTTCTAATTGCTCCCACTTTTGTGAAGGGGAATCACATCTGCCCTCCTCCAGTCCTCGGGTACCACCCATCCTCCCATGATTTGTTAGAAAAGGGTAGTCAGTGGTGTCACTAGTTCTACCCTTAGTTCTTTTAGAATTCTGGGATGAATCCCATCAGGCCCCATTGCTTTGTCCACCTTCAGTTTTAAGAGTTCTTTCAGAACCCTTTCTTCTGTAAATGGGCCAGTATCAACTTTTGTATCCAGCGTGTTACTACTGTTTGTTTTATGTACCTCCCCTCTTCCTTTGTAAATACTGAGCAAAAATATTTGTTTAGTATCTCTGCCTTTCACAGTCTCCCTCTGCCCACCCTCCCTCCCCTTTATTAAGCCTCACTATCCCTCCCTTGGTCTTCCTTCACTCCTGATGTACCTATAAAAGGTTTTATCCCCCCTTCTTAACTGAGTTGGCTATCTTTTCCTCAGTTTGGGCCTTTGCTGTTCTGACTGCCTTCCCAGCCTCCTTTTGCTTTAACTGATACAGTTCTCTGTCCTGCTCCTTCTGCGATTCCTTGTACTTCCTGAATGCTTTCTTTTCTCTTGAACCTTCACTGCCACTTCCTTTGAGAACCATAGTGGTTTCTTACATCGTCTTGTTTTGTTTATTTGCTTCACACAAGGCTCGTTACCTCTGTGATGGCAGTTTTATTATTCCCATTGTTCTTCCACCCTCTTTCCTGCCCATTTGCTAGTGCATTCCTTAGGCACTCACCCATTTTAGCAAAGTCAGCCCTCCTAAAGTCCAGTACTTTTGTCTTTGTATGGCTTGACTCTATTGCTGTGTTTATTGTGAACCATACTGTTTGGTGGTCGCTAGTTCCCAGATGGCTACCCACTTCTCATCTGTGATCCTCTCTCCATCTCCATTTGAGAGGACCAGGTCTAATTGCTCCCTCTCGAGTGGGTTCCAGTACTAGTTGTCTAAGGCATGCCCCCTGTAGGGCATCTAGAATAACCCCACTCTTAGAAGTGGCTGCTGCAACTGCACTCCAGTTAACATCTGGCATATTCAGATCACCCATCAGCAATATCTCCCCTTTTTCTGCCATTCTAAGTATACTTTCTATCATTTCCCTGTCCATTTCCTCCCCCTGAGAAGGGGGTCTGTATACAACCCCTGTGCAGATTGTGGTGCCATTGCCTGTCTCCAAATTTACCCACAGTGCTTCTTCTCCTCCCTGTTTACCCTTTTGTTCAGTTGCTTTGATTCCTTCCTTTATGTAAAGAACTACTCCTCCTCCTCCTCTTACCTCCCTGTCCCTCCTGTAGACAGTGTATCCTGGCATGTTTACGTCCCAGTCATGGTTTTGTGTACCATGTTTCTGTGACTGCCACGATATCCAGATGTTCCTCCTCCATCAAGGCCACTAATTCAGGAAGCTTGTTACCCAGACTCACGGGCATTGGTACTCATTGCTCTCCATTTTTGATGGCTTTACCTTCTGTTGCAGCATCCCCACTGACCGTTCTACCTCGGTCTTTTCTCGTTTAGTACCCTGTTTTGTAGGGATGGGGAGATGGGTGGTTGGTACTATCTGCTGGGGTGGGGACTGGGGCCACTTGATCACCATGGACAGGGGTCATTTAGAATAGTCTGGCAATGGTGACATCTGGGACGGGGGCATTCTATTAGGTACAATGCTATGGCAGGCATCTGGAATCAGAGAGGGGATTTTATTACTTCATTACTATGGCAGCATGGATTGGGGAGGTGCCATCCTAATATTATAATAGTAATGAGGCATTGAGGATGGGCGGGCACTGTACCACCACAAGGGGCTGGATATTTATTAACGAGTTTGGGCGCATGGGGTTCAGGGAAGGGGCCACTAGACCACCATGGAGGGTGACTGTCCTCCTGCATTTTGTTATGTGCACTTATGGGGATTGCAGAAGGGGGCCACTAGTCTGCCAGGGAGGGCAGTTGTGTTAAGCAGGAGGCTCGGGGAGGGTAGACACAAGGCACAGTGATGCACATTGCAGAGCTATCCCAGATGGGCATATTCTAAGTTCCTTAAACCAGCCCTGGCTGGTCTAAAATTATAGAAAAGTCTCCACCAGGACAGTTTGAAAATCATATTATGGGGGATGTGGCAGCTTGCATCAGCGCATGCCCCCTTGCACCATGCTTCAGCCAGTTTAGTGGCGCAAAGTTTGTGCAAGCCCCCTTTGGTACAGGCAGCCTGCATTTGATGCTTTTGAGAATAGCTCAGGGGCAGTTTTTGACGCAAGGTGCCACTTGCACCATTTATGTTTGGCACAGGCACCTTGCATCAAATGTAAGGCTTTGAAAATTGGGCCCCTAGTGTACTGTCTGGAATTAATAGTAAGTTTTAGATGTAGTCAGCATTCATTTCTTATATCTGAAGTATCTGGGTTTTTTTTCTGTTTGCTTTTCTGTTTGCTAATTAGAAGATTTTTCACTTGGCAGTTCTGGGCTGTTGTGTGGAGCAGCACTCTGTCTGGAGACTGAAAAAAGTAAATTCTGTTCCTCCCACTACATCATGAACAGTGAGACCACACTGACTATGACATCACTAGTAACCAAGGAGAACCATGGGCCGATTCCAGGACGAATGTCGCAATTCGCTGGCATATGCTAGTTGAGACATTCGCCACTATGCCGGGGACCCTGCACCGCATTCCAAGAGTGGCAGGGTCCTGGCACTTATGACATGCGGGTTGTGTCATGCAGAGGCTAATGCCACAGGCATGGCATAATAGCCCTGCATGTCGCAAGTTGCAGCCCATGTGGACAGCCTCCCCTGGAGCCCCCCCTGCCCTGGAAGATCACAGCATGCACCGGGGCATAGGGGCACAGATGGCACAGGAGTCTGGGGCAATAATGGAGAATGGACCCCTGTGGTCCCTGTTGATATTCGGGGGTGGAGACATGGTTGTGATTGTGGGGGCAACAGGAGCACATCGCACCATTGTTGATGACACCATTGAATGCCCTTAGAGCAGCTCACAGCTGCCCTAAGTTTGCTCCACCAATGTGGCACCTAGAATTGCAGCAGTGGGTTACGGCAGCCGCCTTCTTGTAATAGGGCACAGTTGCTGCCATAACCCACCCTTGTGCCGTATCGTTGCAGGCTGCGGCATAGTGGGTGGCATAACCCATGGTTGGTGTAGCCCACAGCCAACATGGAGCAAGGCGCATCTTGGAATTGAGGCTGGTATATCGCATGGTGCAAGTAGTGGGTTACACCAAGGGGCTTGGCATATCTTGGCTTGCACTGGCGCATGCCAACTTGGAATCGGGTCCCCTTTCTTTATTGCCAGATTGTTCCCTTTCACATGAAGCAGCATGGACTGGCTCTTCTTGGTTACTAGTGATGGCACTGTTTCCTGCATTTTGATTGGCAACTTGTGAAACATAGAAACATAGACTTTGACGGCAGATAAGGACCGCTAGGCCCATCTAGTCTGCCCATTTCCCTACCTACAGGATAGGCCGCAGATCCTATTTAACCAACAGCCTATATCTTCCTGCCCCCCACAAGAATTGCCTTATGTCTGTCCCATGCATTCTTGAATTCTCCCACAGTTTTAGACTCCACAACTTCCTCAGGAAGGCTGTTCCATGCATCCACTACCCTCTCTGTGAAATAATACCTCACATTGCCCTGAACCGCCTCCCTTCTATCTTTAAATTGTGTCCCCTTGTTCTTGCAAGTCTCTTTTCTGAAAGATGCTACCCTCTTGGACTTTGTTGATTCCTTGAGGTACTTGAAAGTTTCTATCATGTCCCCCTCTCCTTCTTTCCTCAAGGGTATACATATTAAGCTCCTTTAGTCTCTCCTCATATGGCTTCTCTTGAGTAACTGCTCAGGCTACAAGGGTTGTTGTGCCTCATTGTGTTTGGTCTCATTTCTGATGCCATAATGGGATGAACAGAACTTACTTTTTGCCTCCAGACAGAATGCTGCTATACCCATCAGCCCAGAACTAAGTAAAATAAGTTAGAGCATTTGTTTTGGGGAAAGAGTTACTTTGCCAAACTCAGGAGAATAAGCAGTATTAAAATTTGTTTTTTGTTTACATGAATTAAAAAGTTTGAAACTCTCACATGAATGAGTCTAGCCACAGCTCAGTGCCAGTGCCATTTTGGTTTACAAAAACAAATTTAATAGAAATAAGGCATGTGGAGAAAGTGGAGTACTTTCTCCACATACTTTATTCATTATAAATTTATTTTTGCGAAGCGTATCTCTTACTTTTGGACATCTTTTCTTCCTGACTAAACTACTGCCATGGAGCCCAGCTTCATTTTTATGTTTCTTGGTGTTAAACAAAGAATCACAGACCTTGATGACAGGAAAAGGCCTTGTGACTAACAAACATTACAAGTATGTAGTGGCTGCTGCATGTACAGGGCTGTCCGTAAGGATCAAGTGCGGTATTATAGTTTTTTTCTGGGATATCTTGCAAGATACTGCAGGAACTCAATGTTACTCAACTGATGATCCAATGGTTATTTTTCCAATTTGTTATGCAACAAACTGTGGAATCTCATACTGAGTGCTTGATCCTGGTGCATGGCACTGTAAATTACATCCCATCCTTGTACTACTTGAAGCAGACTCATTGTTTTGTAAAGTGTTTGGAATACTGTGTGCATGAAAGATGCCCTATAAAGTAACACATAACGTGAATCTTCTTTGAAATGGCTGCAGATGTTTAATGGCAAAACACTTCTACTGGCTGTGAATGTAAATTTGAAATTTGGCAGCCAAAAAGGTACCAACAATTGTCCCAGCTGCATCTCCTATAATAGCAGAAAAGAACAGCTTGCCTATACACATTGTACATTGCTGTACAATCTGTGCCTTGCCTTCTTTCAAATCATTTTGAAATCTGGTCCCTCCGTTTATGAGAGTTCAGGTATGTTATATGAGAGTTCACATATGTTATAGGTAACATGCTGAACACCTCAAGACTCAGCTCTTCAAAAGTCTTCCATCTAAAGGATTTTGCAAAAATGTGTGCAGCCTGTGTCTAAGCTTAAAATGGGTTTCTTTTGCACAAAAGGGGGGAGTGGGCACATCAGAACTAGGAACAAGGTTCCACAGTCTTAAATACCTTAGAGGTATAATTAGAAGAAAGCGAGTCCAAAATTATTGGAGGGCTGTGAATGGGCTTTATTATAGGTAAAGTGAGACAGGTCTGGAGAAGCCAGAGTGCAAGGAGTCGATTTTCTATCTGTCAAGGGTCAGCCTCATGATATGCCTCTGATCAAAGACCACAGAGCTGGAGTGTAAATTTATAGCATCAGGGAAAAACAATGGACATCTTTATCTCCAATGAAATATCAGCCTTAGAAAGGAATGAACTGCCAAGAGGCTGTTTCCAAATTTTAAAATATTTTCTGGGTACATTTTCCACTGCTTTCCACTGAGATAGGTTTAGCTGAAGTACCATGCTTAGCAATTTAAGGCTATTACTGACACAAGGGAATGACAGATTAAGATACAGAAAGAGAGATAGGCAGACCTGGCAGGCAGTGCTGTGAAGGGCTTATCGTCACTAGCGTAAAATGAATGGTTACATCACTGCAGCCATATATGTATGTAATGAATACTGTATTATTGTAACAAGGAAAATGTGTTTTAGCAATGTATACAAAGATTATACTGTTTCCTTTCTGTTCACTGTTTGTTGTGGTCTGAATGCAACATTAGGCCCTTCTTATATCTGTTATTATTTTTCCAATGTGTTTATACAGAATGGCCCAACTGGGGTGCACCTTCTCATTTTCAACTTAATTGCTTTACTGACTTTCTGTACGGGAGGATGAAACCTAGTAGTGCTCAAGAAATAACAATAACGGCAACCTTTGAGCACAGAACTTTTCATCAAAGGGCACCAGCAATGTTTCCTATATTCTTACTGTATGTTCATCTTGTAGGAAATCACAAATCAGATAAATACAACTTTCTACAGCCAGCGTAGTAGCACTGTGGTAGCACTACAGCTCACTACAATGGTGACCTGACTTTGAGAATTAACTTGAGTTGTTGAGGGTTGACTTGGGGAGGATGGACTGAGCATTCTGAAGACTGCTGTCCTCCACTGGTGATAGGGGGATGTGCCCCCTGCAGCATGCCTAAAACAAGCAATGACTGGGTGTTAGCACAGTCAGGGAACCGAGCTAGGTGGAATGTTAATTTATGCCAGCATGGTCATGCATAGTCTATGCTAACATACATTGCTGCATATCAACCATCCCAAGGGAAGGAAAGAAATGGAAAAAAATTCCCTGACCATAGCCTGATAACCACAGTCTCCCTGTAGACCCAAAACCACTGATGAGACAATCTACCAGACGGAATCTGCTTCCAAAGGATCTGGACAGCCCTGAAGACCCCACGTCTAGGAGTAAGTCATGGGTAGGAACGGGGTAAGCCCCAAAGACTGTTGGTGTTAGGGTTGGGGGCCTATTATCTGGAATTTCAGAGCACATCTTAAGCAACTCATAGGGTTCACCCAGGAGTGCTTAGCCACTGTGCAACAGAGACAGAAGATGTGGCATGACTGTGAGTCCAGAGACCAGGAGAACTAAGTCAGGTCATGGGTAATAGTACTCATCCTCGCTGACAGAATAAATTACAGGCAGCTTGGGAGGGTAGAAAGAATCAACCAAGTGAAGTATGCTTCTGATGGGATACTTAAAATACCCAAATATAGTTTGGAAGTGGGAACAGCTAATTTCTTCTTTTTTTTGTTTTGTTAACATTTTTATTTCCTTTCAACAGTTCAAAACAGAACATTACAGAAGGGATGCATCCAAACATAAACCTGTACCTCCAGGTTTACAACATCTGCCTTATACATGAAGTCGTATAGGAAAGATCAAGCAAGAGAAAACAAGGCCTATCTGGTATGGCCCGGGGTAATCAGCTCTAAGAGATGATTCCTCACTTAAATATGGGCTTGCATCAGTACTAAGATATAGTGGGCATCGGGTTCTGTAACAAAAAAACATACACACACAAAGCATCTAAAATAAATAACAATAACATAGAGAATAATATACGGGGTGGTGTGTGTAACTAGATTTTACACACACCCAAGTTGTGGGATGCTACATAAACCCTGAGGGCGAAGCCTGAAGGGTTTATGAAATGCATCCCACAATGAGGGTGTGTGTAAAATCGAGTTTTATACAACCACCCCATATTTTATTTTATGTAATTGTTGGCGTGGGCTTTTGCCTCAGCTATTATACAAAATAAAATAAACAAGCAGATCGATAATTAGGAGGCCATGACCAGTCAGAATTTCAGATGTCCACGGTCTGTTGTTACAGTGCTCTCCACTTGTTTGCAGCAGAAAGAAGTGGAGTTGTAGTGAAAAAAGTTATGTATTTTTCTCTTTTTTGTATATTTAAAATTACTGCTATGAGGAGGTCGTGGAGCTGCGGTGTCCTTGCAGCATGAAAAGGTACGGAGACCCATTGACTCATGCCTGCCTGTTTGAAAAATTTCCATTTGGTTTTTCTTTTTTTTTTTTAAGGGTCAGTGAGTGGAGAAACAGACTGTCTTCTTTTCTTTTTTAATAAAAAAAAACTTACCACCGACTGCAAGTGGCAGTGAAGTCTGCAGCCCAGCAAATTACTCCAGGAGATGCTGAGGAGTGAAGGAAGACCACGACTGGTTCATGTGTGGTTTGAGGGAAACCCAGTATGTGTTTGCCATTATAACCAGCTGATTATAACAGAAAATTACAACCGAGTTTCCCTATGGGAAAAAGTGCACGCCAGTTATTATAAGGAGAGTTGCATACATTGTTGTCCACATTTCCAAAAACTACATTCTTACTTTCTCATGCGCTATAGGATGCAAGCTGGCTATGCTGGACCTAGCGGTCAGCATGTTGGTGGCGGATCAACCTATTCTAGTCCTGGGCTTTGAAAAGGTGATGAAGGGTTACTAAAGTGTGTAATATTTTGGGAGGGAGTTGGCCACCACCTGTGTCATGTGATCCAGGTTTGCTACCTGTGTCAGGGAGTTTAGCCCCTCCTGACGTGAGGGGACCTCCTGAGATCACCACCTGTAGAGGATGAGCCTCTTTACCTGCATGTCTGGGATGGCAATCCACTTCTGGTCTAGGGCATTTAGCTGGGGGTGGTAGATGTATAGATTCCCAACAGCATCACTTCTGCAGACTGTGGCACCTGTTTGTGGAGGACTGAATTTGCTTTTTGGTAGTTGGCATACAGCAGCCAGCAAGAGCATTTACCTTATCAACAACTGGGTGTACATGGCCATTCCCAACCATGTATCCCAAGTATTTCATTTCCTGTCACCCTAGGGCACATTTTACTGCACTGGCCATGAGGCCTGATTCCCTGAGTGACTGATGTATCGCAGCCACATCCCACAGGTAAATGTCCCAATCAGAGCTAAATATGACAACATCATCCAGGTATGCTCTTGCATATAACCCACAGGGATGGAGGATTCAATGCATCATTTTCAGAAATGTGTCTGGGGTACCATGCAACCAAAGGGAGCACAGTAAGTGATACACACCAAATGTGATGATAAGGACTGTTTTCATGGGATTTGTCAACACCCCTTTGTCAGGTCTAGGATGCTAATGGTACCTGACCTACCCAGTCAGTCCAGAACTTTATCCACCCTAGGCATAGGATATGCATAAAACTTGAGATTGCATTGACTTTCCAGAAGTCAGTACAAAGCAGTGGACCCATGTGGTTTGGAACTAATGCAACAGGGTTAGACCAGTCCCTCTGAGATTCCTCAATGACTCCCATTTCCAACATGGAGAGATCTCCTCCCTTACCATCTCTCTGACTTTTTCCAGGAGCCTATATGGCTGTTGGCAGATCTGGACACCTGAGTCTATGTCTATGTGGTGTTGGATCTCATGAACGGATCCTGTCTTGGGGAGAACACATTCCCATAACTTCCTACCAGTTGCTGCGTTTTGTTTTTCTGGGTCAGGCTGAGCTGTTTACCCATTGGGATGGGGTTTGCTTCTTTTAAAATTTTTGGGGCTCAAGTCAAGGATTCCATCTTCAATGTCTACATCCATCATCTGATTAAGTGCCTTTTTGGGTTCCTCTGGATCAACTTATAAAACGTCCCTGTCTTTCCAGGGTTTCAACAAATTAACATGCTAAGTATGTTTTTCCTTTTCTAGGTGGGGTTGTAATACCTCATAATCAATCAGCCCCGCTTTTCTCAGGACCTCATATGGTCTTTGCCATTTAGCCAGCAATTTACTTTCAGAGCTAGGGAGTAAAAGAAGTACTCTGTCACCAGGTTTGGAGTCCCATAGGCTGGTCCCATGGTTATAGTGTCCTGCCTGGGTTTGCTGTGCTTTAAACAAAGTTCCTGTGGCAAATCTGCTAATCATGTCCAGTCTTTCACTCATTTGCATTACATATTGCAGCACATTAGGGGGACAGCATGCCTGTTCTTCCCATATCTCTTTTATGAGATCCAGCTGTGGCAGAACTGCATTCTGCCAGTCCGATAACCCCGGTGGAGGGATGCTTTTCCTATCTTCTTCTTTTTCCTACTGAAGTCTGTTGTACAACAGGCTCTTCCTATACTATATGTTACCTTTTTGTGCTCTGGCATAGGTTGGCCACCTACGTCAGTCTTTTCACTCTCTTGCACTTCTTTGTTTAAACCCCAGTTGCCACTCTTCCAACCATTTTGCCAGTTTATCCAGATCTCTTCTCATTCTGCCCACCCCATCTGGATCATCTACTGTGTTGTAGATCTTGGTGTCATCTGCAAACAGACAAACCTTACCCTCCAGTCCATCTGCAATGTCACTGATGAAGATCTTGAAGAGGACTGGCCCCAGGACTGATCCCTGAGGTACCCCACTTGTGACTTGCATCTCTTCTGACTCTATGCTGTTTACCACCACTCTCTGTTTTCTGCCCAACAACCAGTTTGCCACCCAGTTGACCAACTTCTGACCCACCCCGAGCCTACCCAGCTTATTAATCAATCTTCTATGTGGAACAGTATCAAAAGCTTTGCTGAAGTCAAGGTAGGCAACATCAACTGCACCCCCTTGGTCCACCATTCTGGTTACCCCGTTAAAGAAATCTATGAGATTAGTCTGACAAGACCATCCTGTTGTAAACACATGCTGTCTTGGATCCTGTGCTCCTATGGATTCCTGGTGTTGCACAATCCTTTCCTTAAGGAGTGCCTCCATAATCTTGCCCACTACTGCGGTAAGACTGACTGGTCTGTAGTTCCTTGCCTCCTCCCTGCTATCACTCTTGTGGAGCGGGATCACATGAGCCCTTCTCCAGTCTTCTGTGACCTCTCCTGTGCTCAGAGACTCACTAAACAGTTCTGATAATGGCTCTGCTAGCTCCACCCTTAGCTCCTTTAGTACCCTGAGTTGTATGCCATCATGTCCCATTGCCATGTCCACATTGAGCTTAGCAGAGCTCTTGTAGGACCTTTTCTTTTAATGAAGAGACTTGTGCACACCTCTGTCCCCACTGTGTCCATGGTGCTGAGTTGTGGGCCCTTCCCTACCTTCTCCTCAAAAAATACTGAGCAGAAGTATTTATTTAGGATAGATGCTTTTCCTTGGTCCTCCTCCACACACTCCCCCCTTATCCCCTTTGATCTTAACAATGCACCCTCTGAACTTTCTCCTTTCACCACTGTATCTATAGAAAGTCTTGTCCCCTTAGTTTACTGTTCATGCTAGTGTTTTCTCAGTTTGGGTCTTTGCCTGCCTTACTGCCTTCCCTGCTTCCTTTAGGGAAGTTTGGTATGCCTCCCTGTCTTCGTTCTGCTGTGTTCCCTTATATTTCCTGAAGGCCAGCCTTTTGGCTCGACCTTTTCTGCTACTGTTTTTGAGAACCAAAGTGATTCCCTCCTTCTTTTGCTCTTGCTCTTGCTTTTCTCCCTAACACAATGGGATGTTGCTTCAAGTATTGCATCCTTAATGCTGTACCCCTGCACCTGTATTTCTTCTTGCTAGGGTTAGCATAACTCTGTTGAGCCATCTTATCAAAGTCAGCTCCTCTGAAGTCACATATTTTTGCCTTGGAATGGATGATTTAGTACTTTAGCACCAAATAAGAGTTTGAGCAGCTTACTTTGGCAGAGCATATACAGAACTAAAAAGACATTTAGCTTGATTCAGCTCTTTAGTTCACAGCAGCCCTGCTCATTCTCTCTCTCTAAACTCTCCTCCATGCTTTTTCTGGTTTTTCTCTTTAGTCCCCACAGGTGAGGCTCATTTGTGTTCTTCCCCCACAAGAATTTTCAAGCCTCTGTACAGCCACAGCATAGGGACATTAAAGGGTCAGGTCAGAAATCAGCAGGGCTGGTTCTCTGTTCTTCTGCTAGTATCTTAGTGTAAAGGGGGTCCCAGGTGAAGACTGTATAGACTGTTTCAAGAGACAAACACTAAACTTGATCTGACAAAGGATTCAAACTCTAAGAAGCTCAGTAGGAGAAAGTCATTTTTCTACTGTTGTTTTGCAAGCAGTAAGGTATGTAAGTAATGTTTTCTTTCACATTGAGGGGGTGCAGTTAGTGGGTCTTGGGGGCAGGATTTGAAATGCAAATGTTTTTGGAATGCTTTGAAATCCTTTGTATAATTATCTAGCATCTTTTTAATTTTTTTTTAAACTTTGTTTATTGTTTTACAATAAAAGCACATACAAGCAATGATTCACACAACAACCATTCAGTTCTGTAAAACCCATGAGGGTGCCACTCCTCTTAATAGCATGCAGTATAGCACAGTGGTTTATTGATCTGAGCTGCAAACCTGGAGACCTGGGTTTGAATCCCACAGCCCCCACTTGCATACTGCGTGACCCTGAGTAAGTCACTTAGCTTCCTTGTGCTCCCAGGTCACACCTGGAATCAAGCTTCAGCTTAGTGTGCCTCTTCTGGTTAAAAAAAAAAATATGCTCAAAATCAAAACCTAACCATTCTGCCTTTGTTGTACCAAAGGGCGGGTATTTAGTCACTGCCTCAACCCAAAACCGTATCTCATGCAGCATAAATCGCAGTACTAAAAAGTGTGACAAGTGCATGAATGCACAATACCAAATAGTGTGATGAGCACAATACAAAATGTCACACTGTACAATGTATACAGATTGGCAAAAGAACAAACACTGACAGGAATGATAATACAAATTGTATGGCTGTACCTTTGTCAAGGCAAACACAGAAGTCACAGATTCCATTATTTTCCCATATTAATGAACATTCCATGACTTTTGGCGTTTTCCATGACAAACCCATGATGTTTAGCATTTCCATGAAAACACCATAGTTGTTGGCATTTGTGTCTGGCGGACCTATTATTCTGTGCCTCTGCACTGCAATGCTGTTGTTCCTCAGTTGGGCCCAGACTAAGTATAATGTACACGGCATCAGCACCTCCATCGGCATGGGATTATTAGCGCCATAAATTTTCCCCACTTTCCCCCAATATAATAATGCCAGTCCCTTTATCAGCTATACAAAGAAAATACTACATTAACTTGGAGTCAGAGAGCAAGGGTCTTATAATACATAAACTTTACAGAAAAATGAATGGACAGTGAAGATTGTATTAGTCCACTCCTTTTCATCAGAGTACTGGGATGGGTACCTGAAGCTGTGTCGCAGAAGTCCTCCCTTTATTTTTTGCACCCTTTTTCCAGCTTCAGTCAGGTCATTAAAAAGATTTTATCTGGGAAGCTGGTCTGGAGGGAGTATAGGATATCCAACAATTTTATTTTAAATCTGCATGGACAGTGTTGTGGGTGTTATCTGAGTAAGTGAAAGAGATGGACTGTGTCTGAAGTAGAAGACATCGCAGATAAGAACAAGATTAGAAAGAAGTCACAGAACATTGAGAATGTGAGTGTGCAGCAGCTGTAAATGATGGAACAAGTAAAAATTTGAACTGTGGGACATTTCAGCCTAACCTGACTCTTGCAGAAAAAAGAATTACTGTCAACTCCCCAGTTAGACATTATTAGTGTTGTAGTTTTCTTTCTAGTTCTAGGATCTCCTATTCTGTGCTGACTTTAAACACAGCTGCAACTCTTAGCAAAGGAGTATTGCTCACCAGTTATTTAGTTCTTAGTCCATCTGAATCTCCACAATGCTGTTAGATTTATGTACTGTTTCTAAGACTAAATAAATACCCTGAAAACAATCAGAATTCTGAAGAATAAAAAAACAAACAAAGGATGGAATGTTCACGCCTTTTTTAATTTTCTGATCACTTCTGAACAACTTTAATAAACGTAGTTTGTTGGGGTGAAGAGAAAGTCTGGCACAACTGACTATGTATGCTCACTACCAAGGTTCCCTTTCCTTTACTCCTGTAGATGCTGCCTCCTTACCTACTGAACCCCTGGCCCAGGCTTGTGGTAAGATAGATGCTGCTACATGGCTTTGTATCTGGTGCCCCCGCCCTGTACCCCTAGTCCATTGACTCACCTTCAGTTACTTTACTGCCACTTTATTATCAGACAGATTCAGGCCGCATTTCTTGTCTTTAGTTTTCTTGTCAGTTCGAGTGAGTACCCGATTCCCGTGAGGACTGAGGTGACCATCGAGCTTTGTTGAACTTTTTGCCCTCCTGCTGTAACTGCCCAGTGTCTGTCTGCTCTACTAGTGCTCTCTGCCCCTGCCTGACCAGACTCAGCACGCACGATGGATTGTTTTTAAAATTTAGGACCAAACAGTGTGAGTCTCGCCACTAGCCACCCTCCCAATTGTCCAGAAATTAAGTTTACCTATTACTAGTTCTCTGAATTATGCATTGTATGCTCTGCACTCTGATTGGACAGACTCCAGTCCAAACAGTCTATTCTGTGAGGCACCGTGCACTGCCCACACTGTTGTGAGTTGGGGCAGTGCAGAGGGAAAGCACAACCGTGTAGCAAATCAACCTCTTTTTTTATGTTTCAGCCACAAAATGCCTAAAAGGCACAAATCTTTGTGTTTTCGCTGTGAGGGTCTGCAGTGGGAGTGCAGCTGTACCCATTCTCCCCGGATCTGTCACTGGCCAAAGATTCATCAGGACACTGGGACTTTTGTTTACTTGACATCGTATTTCCTTACTTTTGAGCCTTTGTGCTTCAATTCTAAATGATGCAATATTTTTGCTATTATTTTCCTTACTTTTTAAAAATGAAACATTAGTAACAGATACACAGGACTCTGTAACTTTCAGTGGCAAACATTACCTGGTCCTAGTACCACTCCCTGGCTCGTCCACATCAGCCCTATGTCAACTGGCCAAGCCATCCCAGTCCTACAGCAGCACACCCTTCTTCACCCCAACCCATGTATCAAGAATTTCCTGGCATCCAGTGCCAAAATATTTTAAAGTGAGGATGTAAGCAGATCCTAACCATTTTGTAGGGGACTTTTTTGTTTTACCAAAACAGTAAATTGCTTACATAGCTACCATACTTTTATGAACTTCTGTGGTCTCAGGTCTCAAATGCGCCCTTCAATTACATGTTCCCACCCGTTCTGTAAAAGTAAAAAAAAAATGCTTTCACAGATACTAGCAAATTCCCTGTAAAAGCATTTCTTTACACTGTTACTGAGATAAGTACATCTACAAAATTATCTTTCATTGTTCTAGCATGTTGCCTGCAAAACTGATTCTGTGTGCTTTCCTGGCATGTACGGTTATTACATTTTCAAAAAAGCAGACCTAGGCCATTTTGTATTTTAGTTTTTACCAAAACACTAAATTGTCCCCTTTTTCATCTCACACTCATGATCCTGTGGAGTTCCAAGTCTCAAATATGAGGTTTATTACTTATTCCCACCCTTCCTGCACATACGGAAAAAAAGTTTTGCAGATATTTTCCTAATAAATAACTTTTTCCAGATTGTGACTAACAAACATATCCATAAAAGTATTTTGATACTTGTGAAAGCATTTTTTACTTTAGGGTTTTATTGTATTTTCAGGTAAACAGATCATGGCCATTTATTTTAATGAAACACTGAATTACACCCCCCACACACACACCAGTCCCATTGTCATGTGCCTGTGGGGATTTCAAAAAATCTGATTTTAAATTACCCATTACCACTGATCCTGCAGATCTGAAAAAATGTTTTCATAGATTGTATCCCTCAAAAGTCTTTTTTCACACTGTATCTGAAACAAACACATATGCAAAAACATTTTGTTTACTTGAGACAGCATTTTCACTTTCAGGTTTTATCATGTTTTCTTTTTTACGTGTGCCTTCTGTTCTGGGCACCACTCTCTGGCATTTCTCAAGGCAGACTCCCACCACTCACTGGACTTACCCTCCACTTCTGGATCCTTCCCCAGGCCTCATCAGCTGAAGAATCCCCATCAGCTGAAGAATCCAACTTATTCATATTGGGGGGACCCTCCTCCTGTCACCAGGCTGGAAGTGCTATAGTTCTGCTAGTAATAGCTTGAGGTGACAGGGCCAGCCCTCTCTGGAGACAATGGATGTGGGATGGGCTGCCAGGGGAGTAGAGATGTTGTGAAATAAAATTTTGGCAATGAAATTGCTGCAAAATTGGCAATTTTGTCATGCAAAACATTTAGCAAAACTGCTATTCTGTTAAATTTTTTTGCTGAGTGCAAAGTTGCAAAATTTTGCCTGCCAAATCTGGGACTTATGCTGCGGAAATGCAATTTGCCCGAAATAGCAAAATTTTACCTGAATTTCGTGAGTTATGCAGGTGAAATTTAGCATTTTGCAGGTTAAATTTTACATTCCATGGGCAAAATTTAGCATTTCTCAGCTGTGAAATATTTCGCAAAATGCACGAATTTCACAAAATATTTAGCGTAATGGAATTTCTTACATTTGCACACCTCTACAGGGGAGCCTCATATTGGGTGCCCATTGCAAAATATTTTGCATTATCAGGGCCTCATCACCACACACATGCACACTACCACAGCAGTGCCCAGGCAGCCCCTCCTACGCTTCCAGGTCTGCATAGCAAGCCATTTCCATTTGTCACCTTGGGCTGTTGCAGGCAGAACTAAGGTGCTTTCTGTCTCAAGGGTCTTGCCAGGGGCACCTCCCCAAAGCCATCACTAGGAGCCACTATCAAAATGGTGTTCAGCCACCCACCCTGGAGAAGAGAAGTGTCCAGAATATTGTTTAAAACCCAACCTACCTGCCTGCATGCCTGACCTCTAGGCTAAGGGCATGAATCTGAGTCACCAATGAGTCAGAGTAATGCCTCATGGCTCAGCACCACAGGGTGGGTGTTATTACATTTTCAAGTAAACAGGTATTGGCCATTATTTATTTTGGTGGGGTATCCCATGATAATAGCGAACCAAACTGAATGGCATACAACTGAGTGCTTCAATCTGGTCACTTTCTAGATCAGCGATGGGGAAGGAATAGCGTAAGGAGGGAATAGTGAGGGAGGAGAGAAACAACGGTGAAGGAGGAATAGCAATGGAAGGGAGGAAGCAGTGGGATGGGCTAAATGGATCTGTGAAGCATCTCTCACTGAGCTACCTGCCTAGTGTAGCAGGTAGGAACATGGACTGCAGTGCTGGTGGTACTGTGTTCAGGACTGTGCCCAGGTATGGTTTCTTTTTTTCTTGTTTTTCAGATGTTCGTGTGTATTTTAAGTCCTCTGTCCCTCTTTTTTCCTCCAGTGTCCACCCCCCGAGGTGATTATTTTAGTATGGGGGTGCAGGCAGGGGCATAGCCCCCTGCATAAAACAAATATTTAAATGTTCACTGAGTTGGTGTTTGGCATTTGTTGAAGTGTGCTGAATTGGTTTTCAGCAGGTTGCACTCGCTGTTTTGCGAGTTGCTGTGTTATTTTTGCTATCGTGACATGGAACCTTTTGGTGGTACTGGTGGTGGTTGGTGGGGTTATTATATTTTGGGGAAACTGGAGAAACTAAACTGCTGAGAGAGGTGCCTGCCAAAGTCAGTCTGGCCCACCAAAATACCTGGACATTTCCAGGTGGGCCCCCTCTGTTGAGTACCTGGCCACCTTCTAAACTGAAAATCTTTGCATTTATCACCTTTTTCTAATGAAATTTGTATCGGGGCACTGTAAGTAAATGTAAGATGCAAACACAGAGGTAGTGTATCCAGTTTAAGTGGAATACTGATATGAGTGTATAACCCTTGGCTGTCTTCTATTGATTTTCCAGGTGGGCTCCTGTATTCACTTTCCAGGTGGGCCCCCTAAATCCCAGTCCGACCCTAATAAACAATACAAACTCCACACACTAGTTTTTGCCCATACCTTATGCCCTGTCTTTCTTGCACTTCTTTTTCACATAAATCCAGAGGTGGTATTAATCTAATGTAAACCAAGCTGCTGCTTGGGGTGCCAGCATAGAAGGGGCACACAAAAACAGAAAGTATGGACAAAGATTTAGCTTGAAATTCAAAAAGTGTTAATATAAAAAACAAAACTGCTTGTGCCAGCCTTGTATTCATAGAACTGGTACCTCTCTTTGGATATGGGATGTGGCAAAGAGGAGGAGAGGGGGCAGTGGGAGCAGTGAAGGGGGCAGCACAAGTATTTCTGCCTGAGGCACCATTAGGTCTGAAACCAGTCTGATCTAAGACAGATTTCATTTCTAAAGTCATAGCAAGACTGTGTGTGGGTAACCTTAAATTAATCAGCTGTCACCTGTCTGGCCCAACCACTATTTCTATGTTTGATGCATGCAGTGCAATGTGCATTATGGGCTGGGGGTCAGAGTGTATGTGGGATCAAATCTTTGATTTTGTTTCACCATTTAGTTTTGGGTATCTAATATTCATTAAATCTCAGCTTCAGTTAATATTCATTTCTGATGTAGTAGTAAAAGCATGTATTTTAAGCGGGATAAAACACTTAGGCCTGGGGGGACTAAGGCTGGGTGAAATTAGCAATTTCTGATTTCACAGAATTTTCAAAATATTTGATGGGAAAAAAAACAATTTTGGTAAAATTTCACAAAATGTTCACACAAATGTTACAAAATGTTGCTGATGCAAAATCAGAATTTTGCCATAATGTTGGTGGTAGAAGATACATTTTGCCCAGACTTAGGAGGACCTATTTACAAAGTTGTCCAGTCCATGATGATGCAACATTACAGATGTTACAATATAAGCAATTGTGAAATGGCAATATAAATACAATACATATAAGCATAGGTACTTAGACACCAATTAGAAATAAACATAAATGGGACAATGCCAGAACCCAACACATACCACATAATCCTCCATGAGTCCACAATTAATTACAGTACTATATTAAGAACTACAAACCATAGTACTGTACCTGTGATTAAACATTAGCAAACATACTGGCCCAGATATTCAAAAGGGTTGCGCCATGCGCAACAGGGTTGCGTGTGCGCAACTCCAAAAATGCGCCATTCTGTGATATTCAGAAGGGGCCAGTTGCGCCACCGAAAACATGCTGAGCAACAGCGCAATGGAAATGAAGGCATGCGCAACCGAAGGGGGCGGGTCCATGCATAAAGTGCGCAATGCGATATTCGAACACTTGCGCAATGCGCAAGAGTGGCTCAGCCGGAAGTTGCGCAGTAGCGGAATTGAGCCAAAATAAAAAGGCTCAAGGAAGCGGCACAAGAACCCTAGCAGGCCAGAAACTGGGGGAGAGAGACAGAGACAGAGAGAGAGAGACAGAAGCTGGAAGGGCAGACAGGGACAGTGGGTTCAGGAGGACAGAGAGGCCAGCGGGGGGTGCCTGGTGCAGTGGAAGCAGCAGTGGGGGCAGCGGGGGTAACACAGGAACAGCAGCCGGGGGCAGAAGCCAGGGAGATGGACAGTGCCAGCTTCCACATGGAAGCTGTAATGAGGGGGGTGAGACACCATGCTGCAGGGGGACGTGGCCACAGAGGGGCCCGTCGGCGGTATGCCCCCGACAGGCGGTATCGAGCCTGCCTCAGCTTCGAGCTGTACACAGACGTCAAGATCGTGGCCCGGTACCACCTGAACAGGGCAATACTGAGACGGCTCTGTGAGCTGTGCAGTGATGTGATGCAGGCATCCTCACGACGGAGTCACGCTCCTTCGGTGGAGACCAAGGTGACAGCCTGCATGTGCCTGCTTGCCACGGGCACCTTCCAGAGGCCGACAGGGGACACCACAGGCATTACACAGTTGGCCACGTCACGCATCTTCACCCAATTCCTCAGCGCACTGCTGCCTCATGCTGTGGAGTACATCCATTTCCCCAGCACACTGACAGAGCCACAGCAAACATGCAGGAGTTCCACAGGGTAGCATGTATGCCTGGCATGCTAGGGCCATAGACTGCACCCATGTGGCCATTCGCACGCCACCTGGCCCCGACGGCCAGGCATATCGGAACCGAGGGGTTTTCCAGTGTCAACTGCCAGGTGGTGTGTGATGCCACTGGGCGCATTATCAATGTCTGCCACACACCCTGGTGGAGCACATGATGCCTTCACATGGCACCAGTCTGCACTGTGCCATCGATTCGAGTGGGGACATCCCCACGGGTCATCTAGTGGGTGAGTACACATGTATGGAATGCAAACTCTGGGCAAGGGTGGGAATGACACAGGTGCCATGGTAGTGGCACACAAGGATATGGGCAATATGGACCTGACATGACACTGCTCTCCACTATCTCCACACAGGTGACTGTGGATACCCACTCCGTCCCTGGCTGCTCACACCGTGCAGTGCCCCAGACCCCAGTGCAGCTATGCTTCAATGAGGCACATGCCGCACACGTAACATCATAGAGCGGGTGTTTGGGATGCTCAAGGCACGCTTCCGATGCCTAGACACCTCCGGCGGTGCCCTACAGTACAGCCCCCAAAAGGCCTGTGGGATATTCCTGGCCTGTTGCATCATGCACAACATGGCCAAAGAACATGGGATAGCCGTACAGGTCGAAGAGGGGGACAGCGATGGGGACGCCAGTGGCGCGGTGATGTTGGTGATGAGCAGCCCCCCCTAGGACGGAGGGACCCCCGACTGACCCGGCAGGCCCAGCTGCACTGGGACACCATTGCAGAAGAGCACTATGCCCAACACAGGTAAGTCAAGGGGACATGTGCAGGCAACACTGTCCATGCGCAAACCACAGGCACACAGGGGAACACACCGTGCATGAAGGTCAGGGGAGTTGAAGGTTCCAGGCATACCAACACACCATCAGGGAGGGGTGAGCACTCATATGGACACACACACACACCAGGCAGTGTACATGGGCAGAAGCACAGCACTGCGGAAACGACATTGCCAACACTCAGCACCACCGACCACCCCACCACCTGTACTGTCTATGTACGTGTGTGTCAGGACCTGGGCACCCTTGCACCTTGGTGTACAGTGCAATGCAGGCATCATCATTGCACGCACCTGTGGACAGCAGTTGGGAGAGTGTGCAGGTGGTCCGTGTGTCAGCGTGGTGAGCAGAGCCAGCAGTGCACTGCCCACCATGACACACATTGCACACGGGCAGCACCAGACAGGGCCCGTACTGGGAGACAGCTCAGTCATGTAGCACTGTCCCACGGCCACCACGGATGCATGGGTGCCCCACCGGGCCCAGCAGCACTGGCAGGCTGAGCAGGGGCCACATGGGTGGCGCTGTTGCACCACCAGGGTCCCACTGCTGCAAGCGACCTTGCCCGCTAGGGGTCTGCATCATGCTGAACAAACATGCACCAGGGTGCTCGGGATGCCCACAGCGCAGAACCCGGGTCGACAGGCCTGGTGTGCACGGCGGCGCGGAGGGAGTGGAGGCGCACTGTGTGGGGTGTGCGGTACAGGGCACCTGACGGTGTGCCCAATCGTCAGCGACAAAGACCACTGCCTGGGTCAGCCTGTCAATGGCGGCGGTCACATCCGTCCCGATAAGGACCAGCTCGGCTCGGTCCGAGCACACTCCCTGCTGTGCCGCTCCACGGACACAGACAGTGCCTCCACGGACCTTGCAACCCTCCCTGCAGCTGTACAGATTCCTGCAGCGAGGCAGGTGTGCCATCCAATGGGTACTGTGCCCCAATGGCATGTGACCCCCAGGGTGTGAGCGGTCCTGGTGCACAGCACCCCTTGAGGGTGGGCGCTGTTCACCAGACCAGGCGGTGGATCAAAGGCGTGACATGTGCCACTGCTTGACACTGCACCCCAGACCTGGTGTTCGACTGCTGCTTCCGCCCTCCAACTGCTGCCCACACAGCCATAACCATCCATCGCACAGCTGCACACACATGACACAGCCAACCGTGTCGAGCTGGCACCTATGCACAGCCACCCAAGCACACACACACCCCTACAGAGAATAGGTGCATAGATGGTACACTCACCTGGCCTAGGCACCATGCCCCGCCTGTACGGTCCCGCAGTCTGGCCAACATGTCCGGCTCCTCGGCGGAGGTCCTGTACCAGTGCGGCACTGCTCAACAGACCGGCCCGTCCAGTGACCCCACCAGGTCAGTGGCCCGCTGCCACACATGGGTCCTAGGCATGGTGAGGGCCTCACCATAGAGTGCCTCACAGTGGGGCTCCACCAGGGCCACCAGGTTGGCCACCTCCAGTGGGCTCCAACTTACTGCCTCCTCCTAGCCATCTCAGCCAGTTTACAGCAGGCAATATGGCTCCGCTGCACTGGAACCCCACGTGGAGATGTTGTGCAATAGACCACCACAGGCTCCAATTGCGCTGTTCGAACAGCGCCGTCACTTCACATAGCACTGTCACCAAACAGCGCAATAGGGACATACACATGGCATGCGAAATGCACCAGGGGGCAAAGGGCATACATAAGGTCACGGCAATGACGCAAGGCTACCATCTGCCTCCCTGGATGTGCAGTTCCCTTGCTCTGGGGGGGGCTGTGCTTGCGCTATGACAGCCTGGAATGCTCAGCTGAGCTTCCTGCTTGCTCCATAAGCGCAACATTTTGGCTCAGCTTCTCCTTCCTGGTTGGCGATGGCGCCAGTATGTGTGATATTCAGGCGTTGGTTGCTTGCGCAATTTGCTCTGCTCCATGTTTGAATATAGCACCTGTTGACATTTGCCGCAACTGGTTTGTGCTTGCTCTCTGCTGTTGCGCTAGTTTTGAGCGCGGTTTGAATATCTGGGCCACTATGTAATACACAATTACAGACATATCAATTTTTTTGATATTGCATGATCTAAACAGCACTATATCAACTGTCTGATTTATTTTAAAAAAAGCCCCCACTATTTCATCTGAGAGTTCTAACAATTGCATTTTTGAGTCATAGAAAAGCTTATAATACATTTAAAATTCTGAAGCTTCTCAATTTTTCTCAATTGTGACTGGAGTTTATTCCATGTAAGCAGAATTTTATAATTTAATGTCATCTGAGCATAATTATTTTTAATTTTGGGTATCCTAACCCCATCTTGCCTTTGCCCCTTTGTTCTTGTATTGTTCCTCTGTGTACCTCCTTACTGGACCTCAAAAGAAACTCCCTTTATCAAGCCCTTTACCAATTAAAATATTGAGACTGTATATTGTTTCTCCCATCTTAACACTAGCAAATTACACTCCAGTTCCCCATACAATTGGCAATGGTGCTTTTCTAACAGGCATTTTAATATGAATCTAATACCACATTGTCATAATCTTATGCTGTTAAGGGGAGCTGGTTTACAACTGAGCTTCTTACTTCCATAGTTAGCATTTTAGTACTTTTGCAGAGAGCTCCCAACCTATGGTTCCTTTTTTTGTTGTATATGAAATATTGGTATCAAACTTTAAATGCTTATCAATAAGGACTCCTAGGTATTTACATTCATGAATATTTGCCAGTTGAACCCCATCATTCATCACAGAAACATAGAAACATAGAAGATGATGGCAGATAAGGACTGCATGGCCCATCCAGTCTACCCATTTCTTTTTCTACCTTATAAATGTGCCATCGGCCTTTGCTCTGTCAATGGCCTATCTATTCATACTCATCTGTATTGCTCCCTTATGCCTATCTCATGCCTGTTTGAAGCCCTGCACTGTATTCATATCCACCACTTCCTGAGGTAGGCCATTCCATGCATCCACCACCCTTTCTGTGAACAAGAACTTCCTCACATTACCCCTTAATTGGCTTCCCTGTAATCTCATGCTGTGTTCTCTTATCCTGCTATTTTTCTTAAACTGAAACATGTTAGACTCTTTCACCTTGTTAATGCCCTTAAGGTGTTTGAATGTTTCGAACATATCACATCTCTTCCTCCTTTGCTCTAGGGTGTACATATTGAGCTCCATTAATCTGTCCTCATACATTTTCTGATGCAGTCCCTGCACCATTTTGGTTGCCCTTCTCTGGACTGCCTCAATTTGGTTAATGTCCTTGTGAAGGTGTGGCCTCCAGTACTGCATGCAGTACTCCAGATGGGGCCTAACCAGTGTCTTGTAAAGAGGGATAATTACCTCCCTCTTATGGCTTGTGACACCCCTACTAATACACCCCAACATCCCCCAGCCTTACTTACTGCTTTAGTGGTCTGTGTGGATGATTTCAGGTCATCTGTGATGATGATGCCCAAGTTTCTTTCTTCCCTTTTGACTGCCAGCAACTCCTCCCAGCCTATAGGTGGCTTCAGGGTTTCTCTTCCCTATGTGCATGATCTTGCACTTCATAGCGTCAAACCCCAGCTGCCACTCTTACGACTATTTTGCCAGTTTATCCAGATCTCTTCTCATTCTGTCCACCCCACCTGGATCATCTACTCTGTTGCAGATCTTGGTGTCATCTGCAAACAGACAAACCTTACCCTCCAGTCCATCTGTAATGTCACTGATGAAGATACTGAAGAGGACTGGCCCCAGGACTGATCCCTGAGGTACCTCACTTGTGACTTGCATCTCTTCTGACTGTATACCATTTACCACCACTCTCTGTTTCTGCCCGTCAACCAGTTTGCCACCAGTTGACCAACTTCTGACCCATCCTGAGCCTACCCAGCTTATTAATCAATCTTCTGTGAAACAGTATTGAAAGTTTTGCTGAAGTCAAGGTAGGCGACATCAACTGCTCCCCTTGGTCCACCATCTGGTTACCCAGTCAAAGAAATCTATGAGATTAGTTTGACAGGACCTTCCTGTTGTAAACCCATGCTGTCTTGGATCCTGTGCTCCTGTGGATTCCAGGTGTTGCATTCCTTTCTTTAAGGGTGCCTCCATAATCCTGCCCACTACTGAGGTAAGACTGACTGGTCTGTAGTTCCCTGCCTCCTCCTTGCTACCACTCTTGTGGAGCAGGATCACATGAGCCCTTCTCCAGTCTTCTGGGACCTCTCCTGTGCTCAGAGGCTCACTAAGCAGTTCTGATAATGGCTGTGCTAGTTCCAGCCTTAGCTCCTTTAGTACTCTGGGATGTATGCCATCAGGTCCCATTGCCTTCTCCACCCTGAGCTTATCAAGCTCTTCTAGGACCCTTACTTTTGTGAAGGACTGTGTGCACCTCTCCTCCCTGTGTCCATGGTGCTGAGCTGTGGCCCTGCCTTACCTTCTCTTCAGTAAATACTGAGCAGAGGTATCTATTTAGGATAGATGCTTTTATGTGGTCCTCGTCCTCACACTCCCCCTTATCTCCTTTGATCTTATCAATACCCCCTCTGGACTTTCTTCTTTCACTAATGTATCTCTAGAAAGTCTTTTCACCTTCTTTTACTGTTTGTGCTAGTGTTTCCTCAGTTTGGGCCTTTGCCTGCCTTACTGCCTTCCCTGCTTCCCTTAGGGAAGTTAGGTATGCCTCCCTATCTTCATTCCGCTGCGTTCCCTTATATTTCCTGAAGGACAGCCTTTTGGCTCTGACCTTTTCTGCTATGGGTTTTGAGAACCAAAGTGGTTTCCTTTTTCTTTTGCACTTCCATTTCTCTCTGACACAATGGGATATTGCTTCAAGTATTGCATCCATAATGCTTGCCCACTTTGCCTGTACCCCCTCACCTGTATTTCTTTTTGCCAGGGCAAGCTTAACTCTGTTGGCCATCTTATCAAAGTCAGCTCCTCTGAAGTCCCATATTTTTGCTTTGGTATGGGATGATTTAGTTCTAGTGGCCAAACTGAACCATACCATGTGATGGTCACTGGCCCCCAGGTGACCTTCTACCTGGAGATCTGTTATCCTTTCCCAGTTAGTCAGTACTAGATCTAGGATGGCCCTGTCTCTTTTGGGTTGTTGTACCAGTTGTTTGAGGCCCTCGCCCTGCAGGGAATCCACTATGTGTTTAGTTCTGGCAGATGTTCCTGCTGTTATTGACCAGTCTGTATCTGGCATGTTGAAGTCTCCCATTATCAGAACCTCCCCTTTAGCTGTCATGTTTTGTATATCTTCTAGCAGTAATGTGTCTATGTCCTCGCCCTGGTCTGGAGGCCTGTAGACAACCCCATTTCATATGGATGTCCCATTTCCTGTTTCCAGGGTGACCCACAGTTCTTCTGGCTCCTTATGTGTATTCTAAATTTCTGTAGCTTTGATATTTTTATTGACATAAAGGGCCACTCCACCCCCCCCCCACTTTTGCACCTCGGTCTCTTCTGCACAGTACATAGCCAGGTACTGAAGTCTCCCAAGTGTGGTTACTGGTAAACCATGTCTCACTAATGGCTACTATGTCCAGTTTAGCCTCTGTCATTATTGCCTGCAGGTCTGGGATCTTGTTTCCCTGACAGAGAGCATTTGTGTACATGATTTTACATTGGCCAGATTTCGGTGTGTTAATTGTTGGGTGAGGTCTGGCGTTTCCCCTGTACGTCGTATGGGGAGCAGTACCTTTTTCCTTACCTGGTGATGCAAATGAACTACAATCATGCTGAACTCCTGTTTGAGCACTAGCTGAGGGGAAGGGGTGTTCTTTCCATTCGACTATCAGGTGCTGCACTCCTCCCCATTTGCTAGTTTAAATATTCTGCAAGGCGTCAAACTACTGCCCCAATGCACTGACTCCTCCTTAGTCAGATGCAGTCCATTGAATTAAAGAATTTTTGCTCCCAAAACTGTTGCCTGTTACCTACAAATTTGTGTCCTTTTTCCTGGCACCAGCCCTTGAGCCACATGTTTAGCTCCCCATCTCCCCTTCTCTGACCTTTGGTCCATCTGCCCCCCTCTCCCAGACTGGCAGGATCTCAGAGAAGGAGATGCCTGATGAAATGGATGATAGTTTGTCACCCAGCCTGGTCAGGTGTTCCTTGGTCTCCACAACTGACCGGCTGGTGAGATCGTTAGTCCCTATGTGTACCAGGATGTCAACATTTTCTCCTGCTTCCTGTACAGTCTTAGCAATGTGGTCAGTGTCTCTCCACTCAGATGTACATGGGAGACATCTGACCATTACGCCTGGCTGGAGATAGGTATCAACTCCCCGAATCATGGAGTTTCCTATGATCAGAAGTTTTCTGGATTTCCTTTTTGCTATTTTTGTTTTGGTTCCTGTTTTCGGTGAGTTTTGTTGTGCTAGCTCCTGTGCTGCAGTATCCTACTCTGCAGTGTCCTCTGTCCCTTTGTTTGATTTCGGAGATAGAGGCAGATACCTGCTTGTAGTTTTTATGTGGTTTGTGGAGGAGATACGTTGGAGAGCACTGAGTGATGGGGCACCGGTTTTGCCCTTCCTAACCACCTGCCAACGTCCTGGACCAACTACCCTCTGTGGTCGAGGTGCTTCTGTTGGATGTTGGGGAAATGGTGGGCAGTTCTTATAATATATTTACTCCTGAGTATATGATTTGAGATGCACAATCTCTGCCCTTGCTGTCTGGAGCTGAGCCCTTAGCTCTTTAATGGCCCAGCATGTAGGACAGTGTCCTAAATCCTGTATAAAAGCATCCCGCAGTACCTGCAGTTAATAATATCCATTCCAGATAAATTGCTGGGTTTATAACCTGGTCAGATTAATTAGAAGGAAGAAAATAAAAGCAAAAGTTTGATTTTGTGTTTTGTTTGTTTTTGTATAACTTGTTATAACAAGTTAAATTACTTGTGCCCCTGTAAACAAGGTCACTGTGTGGATACCCCTCTGATCCGTCCCTTCCTGCATTGCTACAGGAAATGTCACAACTGTTCTACCCTATAAAAGGAGTGTAGTGTGGGGTGGCTGAGGATGGGGGTGGGTGGCTGGGCCCTTCCTCTGCCAATAAAGAAGAACCACGGATGAAAGAAATAAGGAGGTAAGAGCAGAAACAGTCAGCGAGCAGCAAATGCAGTAGCCCTGAAAGCTTATCCTAATGATAGATAAAACTATAAAACTTGTAAATCACCACCTGCAATAATTTCATGATATTTTGCATTGATGTTTTATAAATTTTATTCTGTTGTGAACTAAAAACCATAGGTTTAGTCATTTTTTTGGCTTATTATCAGACCCAGCTCCTCAAACCAGTGTTCCACATCACTACAAAATCAAATTGTAATTTCTTTTCCATAACTTGAGGGTTACTGCCTACTGATATCAATATGGTATCAGCCGCATACAGTCTAATATCCCTTGCTCCTTTCCATGTTCACCCGCTTACTCTCCGCCCTCGGTCCCCATGGTTTGATGGGACCTAGAGGGGGATGAAGCAGGTGGGGCGAAGGCTAGAGTGTGCCTGGCACAGATCTGGCTTAGATGCTGACAGGCTTAGACTGATGGAACACTATAGGTTCTATCAGTCATCAATCTCCCGTAAGAAGGCAGAATTCCTGTCCAGGGAGATTGCTTCTACACAGAACCCACCCGCTCAGCTGTTCTGAACGGTAGACAGACTGTGCAGTCCAGACTGTCTACAAGTTTGAAAAGCCTTGTCACAAGTTGGGTGCAATGAGTTTGCTTGCTTCTTTGCTGATAAGGTTGCCGACATCAGGTCGGAGATTCGCTTATTGCGCCCTATGGGGGTTACTGGTGGTCAGAACGAGGTTGCGACTCCTCTGTTTTGTTGGGTTGAGTTTGACTGACTGGCAATCGAGGATATCATGCGGCTTCTCCTGAGTATGCATCCAACTTGCTGTAGTTTAAACCCGGGCCCTACCCACCTTTTAATGGGGTGTGTAGATGTGATCGGCCCGGTTCTAGCGGAGTTAATCTGGTGTTCACTGGAGCTGGGGAAGTTCCCCAGCTCCCTGAAGGAGGCTGTGGTTACCTCCCTTCTCAAGAAGCCATCTCTTGGCCCAGATTCCTCTGCAAACTACAGGCCAGTCTCTAACCTCCCCTTTATAGGGAAGGTTATTTAGAAATTTGTTGCACAACAATTGGAGAACCATCTTATCATCTGTGCTATCTACGATCCTCTCCAGTCCAGTTTCTGTAAGAGATACAGTACTGAGATTGCTCTGGTTCAGATAATCAGTGATCTCCTGATGGCTAGAGACCAGAAGTGCTGCTCTATCTTGGTCATTCTGGATCTCTCTTCAGCCTTTGACACTGTGGACCATGGGGTACTTCTTGATTGCCTGTGGTTCATCTGTGGCCTGTCTGGTACAGTCCTCAGATGGTTTCATTCCTTCCTCACTGGCAGGTCATGGAGGGTAGTATTAGGGATTTCTTCCTCTGACTCCTTCTCCTTGCCATGTGGGGTCCCGCAGGGTTCAGTGTTGTCCCCCATGTTGTTTGTGGTGTATATGCTCCCATTAGGAGACATTGTAAGATGGTACAGGCTGAGTTTTTACTGTTATGCAGATGATACTCAGCTGTACCTGTCTTTGTGCCCGACCAGGATAGTGCGCTCTTAGTCTTTTCTTACTGTCTCACGAAATCCAAGACTGGATGAATTTCAGTCAGCTAAGACTAATCTCTGACAAGATGGAGGTGTTAGTTGTGGAACCAAGTTGCCAGATAGAGGGGTCAGCTGCTGGGTGGCCTTCCGGACTTTGGCGTGGGGGCTCTCAGCTCTTGGCATCTGAACGGGTGCAGAATCTGGGGGTGATACTTGATGATGGGATGACACTTCATTCACAGGTGTCAGCTGTGGTCAAGTCCTCTTTTTACCATCTGAGGAACACCGCCCGGATTAAGCACCTTGTTCTGACCAGCGATCTTCCAACTCCGGTCCATGCTTTTGTGTCCTCGCACCTTGACTACTGTAACTCCCTGTACCTAGGACTTCCAGTGGTTGATATCTGCTGCTTGCAGCTAGTGCACAATGGTGTGACCAAGTTACTGTCTGGGTCAACTCGATCCAGTTACAATTCACCTGTGCTGCACGCTCTGCACTGGCTGCCTGTTCAGTGACGGATCACCTTTAAAGTTGGCTTACTGACTTTTAGAGCCCTACATGGTTTGGGTCTGAGTTACCTACAAGCACTTCTATGTATTTATTTATTTATTTGTAGAAATTGAATTGCAAACCTTTGAGTCAGAGACTCATTTATAAAGGCTCCTCGTCAGGAAACAGATAGCATAAACAAATACTGACATAGTTACATAATGTACAGATCAAAATAAGGGACCCTTTACATGTAAGTGCATAAATACAAGGACTAAAATTCACATGGGTGTGAGATTCTATACAGGTCCTATACAATGAGGTAGCTAAAATCATTGAGTACACCAGAGACAGCAGTCCCTACTGCCCCCTCAGACAACTCCGCTCAGCCGGCGAGGGTTTGCTAGAGATTCACAGGGTGCACTTGAAGACCTCGAGAGGTTGGGCTTTTGTCTTCGCTACTCCTTCCCTGTGGAATTCTCTACCTTGTCGGGTACGAGAGTGCCAGACAGTGGACATCTTTAAAACTGCTCTAAAAACTTATATAGTTGCATGTGCTTTCCCTGATTTTTAAGTACTGGATATTTGTTGGAATATTGTAACTGCTTTCATTAGTCTTTATTTATTTGTGATTTGTCTGTTTTAGAGTCCAAGTGCATTGTACAGCACTTTGATACTTGCTGAATTACGCTCAACAAATAAAATGTATTATTATTATTAATATAAGTGTTATTAATGAATTCTGTCCAATAATTAATGCAAATTAAAACAAAACCAGACCTAATAAGTATAACACCTCTACCCAATGATCCTTCTGATGATGTATAGTCTTTAACAACAACTTTTTGTGTTTTCCCAGTTAAGTAGGAGCCAAAACATTTTACTATGTTATGGACAGCCCTTATACTATGTAATCTGTCTAACAAAATTTTATGATTTACAAGATCAAAGCCTTGAGAGGTCGATGGACACTGCACCAACAGATGCACCCCTATCTAGAGCTCCTGCAACTAGGTTTGTAAACACTGTGGTGTGGTGCTGCTTGAGCTCCTCTTTCTAAAACCTGGTTCACGGGCATAGCTACAAGGGTGCAGGGGTGTAGTCGCACCCGGGCCCATGAGGTTTGAAGGGGCCCAAATCATAATTTTGATGTCTATTCAAAACCAGGGGGGCCCTATAACATACTCTTGCACCCAGGCCCTCTGGGAATTTGCTATGCTACTGGCCTGATTGATATTCTGATAGGACAGCATTGGAATCTAAATATTCATATAATTGAGTACGTACAAATGTTTTGAATAATTTAGATAGAACTGACAATAAAGCCACTGACTTATATTTTGATGATTTCCTTCCTACCCCCTTTAAAAACAGGGATCACTTTGCACACTTCAGAAAGTGGAGAAGAAACCTTTTAAGCGTTTCTTGAACATATTTTCCCTCTAGGTGGTCTAAACCAGTTTTTTTTTTTTGGCAATTTACATTTTTAATACTTCTGGTTTATGATTGTAAAGTAGCATGTAGTTCTATTGTAAGACAGCACTGCTTTTAAGTTACCTACTGATTGTTTTAGTGTCTGGTACTACTGGTATGTTTATATCTGGCAACATGCAAAATACCAGTTTAAAATGTTTGCTGTCACTTCTGGGCTTTGTTCCTACCATCCTCACCATTACATTTTATATTTGATTTTGGGCTATTATAAGTACCAAAACATTTTATTAAGTACCAATACTCAACTGTTTTTTTTTATTTTTTTATCTTATTCTTGCAATGTTTTGCTTTCTTCTGTTTGTAACATCATCTTACATCTATTTCTAGCTTTTTAAAATCCTTCCCAGTCTTCTTCACTTATGATTTTTTTTAACTCCTCCAAAGCCTGCTCTTTAAATATATGGTTTTGATTAGTTTTGGTGAGACCTGGGACATATGTTTCTTTATTTTCTTCTTTTAGATGGCCATGCAGATCTCCAGGAACATAGAAGCAAATTCTTTTATGACTAATTCCAGATCTATGATCAATTAGAGTTTTCCCATTTGGCATTCTGAATGCTATTATTAAATTTGTTCTCATTAAACATTTTAAAGCATCTCTTCTATGAGCTATTCTCTTCTATTATAAATGCAGTTACCCAGGTTATGGTGCATGACCAGAACTGGGCAATGGTCACTTATGTTTAGCTGTGCTACTTCAACCATTTCATATTTTATGTTGGGTGATAAAAAAAAACTAAGTCCAATACGGACCTCATACTTTGACGTCTATCCTTCCTTGTAAGTGCTTTTATCATCTGTGTCATTCTTATTGGTCTCCCATATTCAGCTAATTTATCCCCTCCAGACCCCCTGCAATAAACACTGGAATCCCCCATTAATGTTACCTTCTTTTCATCGACTAATTGGTCATTTATCTGAGCTAATTATTCAAAACTTGTTAAATCTGCCTTAGGTAGGGAATAAATAATACCAACACATAATTTTAATTGCTTAATCAAAACTAAAAGACATTCTACACCTTCTACAAAACCTCTAAATAGTACTTAACTGGTTTTGCTATATATATATCACCTTCCTCACTTCAGTCTATCCCATCTATAATGTGCTAATTCTTTTGAACTCACCTCATTATCAGAGTGCCCCTTTTTCAGTCAAATTTCGGTTAACCATATCAAATCAATTTTCTTTTTTATGGGCCCACAGTTTTAATTGGTCCATTTTAATACTCAAAGTCCATACATGTTCATGCCTTATTTTAATATTATGAACATTGGAACATATGAAATTGCCAGCAGAAACAGGCCTCAAGGTCTATCAAGTCTGCTCAAGTATGCAGCTAGCACCTCATCTACTGCAGCTCCCCCACCTTCTTCCCAGCATCTCTTCCCCTCACCCTGTCCAAACCGCTCTTGAAACTGCCCACTGTCTTACAGGACACTATCTCATCTGGTAAGGTGCTCCATTTGTCCACCACTCTCTCAGTGAAAAAATGTCTCCTCATTTCTTTCCTGAATTTCATCCCCCAATCTCAGTCCATGCCCTCTCATGTTCCTCCCCATCTCATCTGGAAAATCCCTTCTGTGTTGGTCTTATTTATCCCCTTTACACACTTAAAAGTCTCAATCATATCTCCCCATCCCTCCTCTCCTCTAGTGAATACATATTCAACTCTCCCAGCCTGTCCTCATAGGGCTTGCTCTCTAATCCCTGGATCATCATTGTGGATCTTTGCTGCACCTCCTCCAACAATCTGATGTCCTTCTTCAGAAATGGGCATCAGTACTGCATGCAGTACTCCAGGTGGGGCCTGAGCAGTGACCTATACAGGGGTAGGATAACCTCCCTCCTTCTGAAGGAGATCCTTCTTGCAATACACCCCAGCATTTTGTTGACTTTTGCTGCCACCTTCCTGCACTGAGCAGAGTTATTCATGCTTCCCATAATGATCACTCCTAGGTCCTTCTCCTCTGTGGATCTCCTCAACTGTAACCCATTCAAGTGATAATCCCTCCCCTGGTTCCTGGCTCCAAAGTGCAGAGTCTTGTATTTCTTGGCACTGAACCCTGACTGCCATGTTCCTGCCCACTCCTGCAGCTTAGTCAGGTTCTCTAGCAACCCCTTTCACCCCTCCACATCATCAACCACAGCTCCCATCTTGGTATCATCTGCAAACAGACTGCTCTTATTCCGGATCCCATGTGAGATATCGGCAATAAAACCCTCAAACAGTACCAGTCCCAGTACTAATCCCTGTGGTACCCCGATCATCACTGCTGTCAGTGATGAGAGGTCACCCCCACCACCCTTTGCTGCCTTCCCTTTAGCCAGTTTGTGATCCATTCCACCATTTTTGGTCCTGCCCCCCCACATGTTCCAGTTTCCCCCCAACCTGCCATGTGGCACTGAATCAAAGGCCTTGCTGAAGTCTAAATACAGGACATCCACTGCATGGCCCTTGTCCAGTTCTTGCGTCACCCAGTTGTAGTACTCTACATGGTTTGTCTGGCAGGATCTGCCCACTATAAATCCATGTTGTTGACCATCCTGGAGACCATTTTCCTCCAAGAATCTCACTAGCCTCTCTCTTTTAGGATGGTCTCCATGAGCTTTCTCACAATCGATGTGAGGCTCACTGGCCTATAGTTTCCTGGTTCATGCTTTTGGCCACTTTTGTGGATGGGCACCACGTGGGCCATTCTCCAGTCCTGGGGTACACATCCCATGTCCAGGGAGGTATTGAACAGGTCAGCTAGTGGCCCCACCAGGACCTCTGCCAACTCTCTTAGTACTGTAGGGTGCATGCCATCAAGTCCAGGTGCTTTGTCCCCCCGTAATGCCCTCAACCCATCTAGTACCCTGCTTTCTGTAATACCTACATCTGTCATCTCCTCCCCCCACCCACCCCCCTTCACCTGGGGTATCTGTCCCCCTTCTCCTGTGTGAATACAGAGCAAAGTATTCATTCAGTGCCTCTGCCTGCTCTGCCCCTTTCTACACCTCCCTCTGTCCTTCTTAATCCTCACCAGCTGATCCTTGCACCTTCTTCTCTCTCTGATGTAGCAGAAGAAGTATTTTTCTCCACATTTGATTCCCTGCACCAGTCTCAGCTCCCTGGATGCCTTGGCCACCCTGAACAGTCTTGTAACCTCCCTGGACTTCTTCATGTATGTATCCTTATCTTCACCCCTCCCTGATTTCTGGTACTTTTGAAATGTTGCCCTCTTGACCCTCACCCCTTCCATAACCTCCTGTGTCAGTCAGCTGGGTTTCTTTGCCCTTCCCTTTTTGCTCTTCTTCCTAGCACAAGACTCTGTAGCCTCCATCAGCCCTTCCTTTATGATGTCCCATTTCTGGTCTGCATCCATGTGAGGCTGCATACCTGCTAGGTGCCTGCCAAAAATTCCCCCATCTTCTTAAAGTTCACCCCCCTAAACTCAATCACCCTTGTAACCGTGCCCTCTGTTTCACTCCCCATGTTGAGCATGAACCACATTGAATAGTGATCTCTCCCAGCCAGTGGTTCCTCCACTTCCAGATTCCTTACAGCTGCCCCGTTATCCAGTACAAGGTTCTGAGTCCTTTCTAACTGAGTCAGCCCCTGGACCAGCTGTGTCAGGTAGCTGTCTTGAAATGCTTCTAACAGGACACCCCTTCCTTGCACTCATGGTGGATGGGGTGCCCCACTCCACCCCTGGTAGGTTGAAGTACTCCACCACTACTGTGCTTCCTTTTCTGCAGACCCTCCTTATTTGTTCAGCTAATTCCCTTTCTGAGTCACTCTCCAGAGCTGGTGGCCTATACACCATCCCCATCCTCAGTGTCCTATTCTTTGCATCTTGGAACTGCATCCATAGTGCTTCTGTCCTCCCCTCCTCCCCTTCCTCCCTTACGCACTTTATTCCCTTCCTTACATAGATTTCCACTTCCCCATTCCCTTAGCCCTATCCTTTCTGAATAACCTGATCCCCAGGATCATCATATACATGATCCTGGTGCTGGGTGGCCCACATTTCTGTGATGATCACAATGTCCACCCCTTCATCTCAAGAGAGCCTGTAACTCCGCTGTTCTATTCCTTAGTCTTCTTGCCTTCAGTGAGACAACCCTCCAGCCTGTCCCCTCCTTTCCCGCCCCTACTCTTTCCCCCTTATCACTCCTGTGCACTTCACCACTTGCCTTTACATAAAGTGTGTGTCTCTCAAGGCACCCTATTGGGTCCGTTGTTGTACAATGTATATGTTAATTCTAAGAAGTTCTCCAATTCTGAAATAAAGTTCCATCTATATGCTGATGATATGATAATCTATCTGCCTGGACAAAGAGATGCTCAGATAGAGTAAATTACAAACAGCATTTGATGAGCTGCAAACTTCTTAGTCTCATCCAAACTAATTTTGAATTCAAAAATCTCAGACCAAGTATTTTCAAAGGAAAGTTTGTAGGGATCAGACTGATGAGAATTTGTGGATCAAAACCATGGATGGTCAAATTTTGGAATAGGTGGTTTGTTATAGATATTTGGTGGTTCACTTTGATTGTTTCCTAAAATGGGACAAACATATGAATATTTGATAAAGATAATTAATATAGGCATGGGGGCCTTATATAGGATTAGACACTGTGCAACATAAGAAATTAGAAACCATTTAATAAATACTACAATAATTCCTTTATTAGACTATAGAGATCTAGTATATATGGGGGCCAATTCAACATTATTGGGGGAAACTAGAAATCGTGTACAATAAAATGGCACGGTATATTACAATGGCACCAAGAACGATGCATAGGGAGGATTTATATCGCACTTTAGGATGGTATACATTAGGGGATAGAAGGTCTCCACATGTACTGTTATATATGGAAAAATGTTTTTCTGATAAAGTACCAGAATACATAAAAGATTGTTTGCAGAAAGACGGATACAATTGAGTCTTAGGTCAGTGAGAGGAATAGAATATTTGCCACCAAAATGTAACACAAAAATGGGTGGAGGTCACTTTTTTCATCGAGGACAGTCTCTTTGGAATTTGTTACCAGTGGAGATAAGGATTAGTGATGGTAGAAGAAGGGTGGGACAGATTAAGAATTGGTTCGGGTTAAGGAAGGTAAAAGGAATCATAAATGATAAAAGAAAAAGATATTGTAACAGTCCTGATAGTGTGAGATAGTGCAATATTATTCTGCATGATTTGTATGTATGTATAGTTGATGTATTGTTTGTATGTTTGCACATTTGTATCATGTTGAACTCTGTATCTATTTTTATCTTCTATGTGGAATCATAATTAATGTATGTGAAGTTTTAATGGATCTCACTGAAATTAGTTTCAACTCAGTTGAGTAACCAATTCATTATTTATAATGAATAACATTTTACTACTACTACTACTACTACCACCCATAACAGGGGTGAGCTCACTAGACTCCCCTTTCCGTACCTTTTTCCTATCAGTGATCCCTCACCACCACCCCTCTAGTTTAAAGCCACCTTTGTTGATATACACCCTCTAGTCCATGTTTTAGTACTCCTTCCCTCCCTGCTCAAATGTAACCTGTGCCTGCATATAGGTCACTATTGCCCCAGGTCCTGCCCTAGTCTGATGCTAATCCATACTCCCTGGTATGTCACCAGTCCCTCAGCTACTCATTGAACTCCTTTATCCTTTTTTTCCTCACTGTACTCACACATGGTACTGGAAGTACCTCAAAGAATGCCATCGGCCACCCTACCTCCTCACACTGCCTAGCCAAATCCTCAAACCTCCCCTTTACCACCTCTACCGTTTCCCCCACCAAGTCATTTGTATCCACATGCATCACTCTGTGAGGTTTCTTCCTCCCCTTCCGTCCTTCCGTGCTCACATGAGAAGTGTCTGCCCCTCCCTACCCATGGTCAACCCCAGAATAGCCTTGACCCAGATACGACTGTGCCTTCCCCCCTTCTACCCAGTTGACCCCTTTCAGTATAGAACCCCCCAGCACTAGTACCCTCTTCTTCTTGTCCTGCACCCCCCCTCCTCCTGTATTCTCCCTTTTTGTGCTCCCTGGGCCTGGATTCAGTTCCATGTCCCTACCCAATATAATGAAACTCAACCATAACAAATTTCTTAATTTGAAATTCCTAGCTTTTATCCCTCCCAATTTCAAAAACTCAATAAACATTCCTTCCCTGCTATAATGTTTCCATCAGACTGTAAATTTATTTCTCCTTTTTTATATTGATTCTCTATAGTATGGCTCTGAAACTCAATGCCATAGACTTAGAATTTTAGTCTTAGTTCCTAATTTACCTCTTTCTATTTCACAATCACTCTTGGTCCCATCCATATAACAGTCCATAATCCCCAGCAAGTTAGAAGATACATTAGGTTCATAGTAATGGTTAATGGTATCTGGAGAAAACTGTGTCAGAAGAATGGCACAGTTGAAAACCATGCTGACATTACAACGTGTATGGTTTTGGAGTTGGTTTATTTATATTAGCACTTTTTTTGTCCATGGCCATTTTTGATATCTGTGCCATGTGATTTTTGACTGCGTCATTCTTCCAATGAATTTAAACTAGGAGTCCAGTCTTGAGACAAGATGTAACATGTTTGACAGGCATCAATCAGTCAGTACAAATAAGTGATACCTTCTTTTTTTTTTAATTTAATATTCTTTAGTAAGCATTGAGCAACAAGAATACAGATATTCAACCAACAGTTTCCCCCATATTTGGAATGGTGACAAAAAGAACCTTAATGCAACATAGAAAACCATAGCGGTAGACAAAAAAGACCAGAACTGGACATGAACAGCAATTGACAGTGATAAGGCCTACATGGATGAAAATACCTATAGCCTATCCCCAACCCCCGAACCCCTCCACCTCACACAAACCTCCCCCCCATCAGAACACTTAAGGAGTTCACAGTAAGTTGGAAGATCATCCGGTAAGAAATATTTATAAAAAAGTGCAAGAGTACCAGGCAGATGGGAGCTAGGGTACTATTCCTCCCCCCAACAGGATAAGTGGGAAGAAACCACCACCCCACTTCTGTATTCAGGCTGATTTAAGGACTACGCATCAGGGGAAAAAGGGCAAGCAGTGGGCCCCACTTTCTTAAGAACTCGTCTTGGCGATTCTGCTGGTGGACAATGTGTTTCTCCATTTTGAGGACTCAGAGTACCTCTGAATGTCACTCCCTAAGGGAGGGCATGGTTTGGTCCAACCAGTGTCAAATGACAATAAGTCTGGCCCCCATCAAGGTCAAAGACATGAAAGCCTTGCGGCAGTCTAGCATATCTGTGGAGAAATGGCCCAATAGACAAATCTACAGCATGAAGTAGGAATTCAAGCACAGAAGTGGATCCAGGGCATCTTGGATTGCTAGCCAGAAAGGAGTCACCATTGCACAGACCCAGAGGATGTGCTTTAATGTCCCTTCTGAGTTACTGCATCTAATGCAGTCTGGGGATGTGGATGTACACATCCGAAATAGTCTAGATGGGGAGAAATAGAGATTATATAACATGCAGAATTGGAGAAAGCAAAGAAGGTCCTATTTGATGTATTTATATAAATACTGCCAGATTTGTCGCCATTCACTCTCACTCAGATCAAGACCTAATTCATGCTTCCAGTAGAAACAAATCCCATGGAGACTGTTCAGATAGTGGCATTGGAGAAGATCATAGAATTTAGATACAGGTTGAGATAGGACAGCGGTGTCAATGAGCGTTTGCACCAAGGGATTAGCAGTGTCATGCCATGGTGGAGGACCCAAGAAAGAGGAGATTGCACTGTTCACTTAACGATGTTTAAAGAGATGGTATGCTGGGATGCTAAATCTTTTCTTGACTTCATCTGCAGGACTGAGCCTTCAATCTGTAATCAGAGAGGAAATCTGTGCCCTATGGAAAGGTGGGCAAAAGCTCAAGGGAATAGGATGGTTCACTATTCGGAAGCGAATGTTACTGAATAGGGTCTGGGCCAGATCTTTATAAGGATCAAGACCAAGGTGGGTGTAGATCTGTTGGAGGGCTTTGAGGGTCCATAACCAGAGAGGAATGCAGTGATTTGGGAAGTTCAGAAGGTTTGGCATACATTAAGCTGCTAATATTGATGCCCTGTGAATGACAGAGGTGTTGCTACAAGGAAAGCCATAGGGGACTCGAGGGATCATCTGGGAGGCTGGTAGTGGAAGAATTCCACCAAAATATTTTGCAACAGTGGATAGCACAGTAGTAGAGGAAAATGTTAGGCACTCTCAATCCCCCAAGCTCATTCCAAAAAGTAAGATTGGCACATAGAAAGAGTTATTAAACCCATCTAGACCGGGGGCCTTCTTCTTTGGTAGTTGTTCTATCACTCACCGGACTTCTGTTAGGGAGATAGGAGCTTATAAGATTTCTCATTGTGCCTCTGAGAGAGTGGGAAGTGGAACTGCATCCAAATAAGATTCTGTAAGTTCTGAATCATGAGTATTTCCTGCATCCAGGTTGTAGTGAGTTCTATTAAAGTGTTGAAAGGCCTCAGCGATGTCTTGGGGGTGTGTGAGGATTGCCTCCCCCGGACTTGGTTGGATACTATGGATCATTTGATGGGCTTCCAACTGCTTAAATCTAAGAGCCAGGAGCTGTCCTGCCTTCTCCCCTGATTCTAAGTAGAGAAATTTAACCTAATTGGCAGTTGCATAGATAGCAGGTGGTATCACATAGCCCCAATAAGAACCCCACAAAGTTTTCAAAACAGAGAGCATATTTATATACAACATCAACCCTCAAGATAAAGCCCCCAGTACCAAGTGGACACATCAAGTAAGAAAACATCATCCTGAGGGCCAGAAGGGAAAAGATACTATTCTTTGCAAGTGATTCACTCCACCAGCTTGCCCTCCTGACAATTCCCAGGGACACAGTAGGGGTAGGGTCTCAGGCTCACATCCAGACATTGCTGGGGCAAGCTGCCAGGCTGAGCTTAGCCCCCCTCCTGTCACCATCAGAACCCCCAGGTAAGGAAGCCCACGGGAACATACCTGAGAGTTAGCATATCAGTAAAGGTTGGAACATATTGGCTGCTGGGGAGAGAGACCACCGATACCCCCCACCGTGATGTAGGCCTGTATATAGGATTGGGGCTGCCACAAAAAAATGGTGGCCCAGATGCACTCACCTCTGCCGCCAAAATGTCTCCTAACCCATGTCCAGAACTTGGATGGTGTAAGATACGTGAGGGCATAAACAGGCGGGGGGGCAGAAGAACCCATCCCCCCTCCCTGACACCTTAAATGTAAGGTAAACACAATGGAGACCCTGCCATGAGGGTCCCAGCATGCCCCCTCTCCCCCTTTTAACCACTGAAATCCACATATGTGCAAGAGAACCACCTTCTAATACCAACCCCTGGAGGACTCTGGTGGCTGGGAAGCTGAAACTGGAAAAAGCCTTTTGTGGGGGGTGCCTGGTGAAGAGCAGTCAACCCTTGGGATCTGATTCAGGGGACACCCAGAGTCTCAGTTAAAGGAGCATGGAGGAGGGGGGCCCTGCTACAGGCCCTTATCAGAAATCAGCCCCGGCCCCACTGAGAGACAGAACCAAGGACCTACCTGATCCCAGAGAGCGTTTGGGTAGTAAGCCAGCCAGGATGGGTGTATACTTGCAAGAACTTGTCCCAGGTCTCCACATGAACTTAAATTGTCATTCCGGTGCCCAGGTAGCAAACAAACAAGGCAGTCAGATATATAAACAGTTTAGTGCCAATATCCTGGCCCCCAGATGGAAATGCCAGTCTGGCTGGGAGTACATTTACCAGCTCTTGGTAAAAGAGCCTCCTGGAGCTTCTAGATGGCAGGTCCTATAAATCTGGAGTGCCATCTATTTTGCTAAATCCCCGGTAGGGTTACAGTCCCAATGCTCAATGGAGCAAACAGTCCCCGTATTAGCACACCAAATGTCTTTCCACATTACAACAATAACTAATTCCCTACAATACTGGAAGAAGGTTGAGGCCCTCTAACTATCCCTTGTGCCCTTCACTTGGGAGCCTGAAATAGGTCAGGGGAACATGTTGGGCAGTTCCTGTTTGGCCTGAGTTGCCGATTCAAAGTTTTCAGTGATCCTCTGAAAGTCACTTGTAATCTAGCTAGGTACAGCATGTTGAAATGGACCCCAGCAGCAATCAGTTTAGAGATATGTGTGCTGTATTCTGCCCATTTAAGGCAAATGGAGCAGGGCAGATCCTGAGTCATACGCAGCGTGTTGCCCTCCCAGAGTAGCTCCTTTGTGTCTCTCAGTTTTGCCACAACATGGAACTTATCCAAGAAGTTCAAGAATCTGAAGATTAGGGGGCAAGGTGAAGAGTTTGGTGGAGGGGTGGATCTCAAGACTCTGTGGGCCCATTCAATTATATAGGCTGGGCCATTTGGAGAGGGACTGGCCACCTTCTTGCAAAATTTTTGTATGAATACCACAGAGGTCTGCCCCTCTGATCCCTCTGGTAGCCCAATAAGCAACAAATCATTGTGTCAGCTGTGTCCATCCAAGTCCTTGATCTTCTCCAGTTTTGTTAATTTTCTGCAGAGTGATGCTGAATCCTGCTCCTGGCAAGTGTGCCAGTCCTCTGATCCTGGCCTCTGCATCATCCCACCTGTCATGAAAGGCCTTGGAGGTTTGCTGTAAGGCAATTAGTTGCCCAGTAATGCTCAGGAGGGCCTCTTTGAGAGAGGAGAGTTCCTGTAAAAATCTCTCCTCTGACAGGGGAGTTGGTGCGGGGTTAGGCTTGGTAGAGGCTGCCACTTGAAGCTTTGTTTTTTTAGCTGCATTAGTTTTTTTTGGCATGGGTGGTGGGGATTGCTTTGGGCCTGCAGTCCGCATCTCAACATCCATAGTGGCAAACTTCCAGGAAGATGAACCGGAGCCAGAGACTGGAGTGGCAAGTTGTCGGAGCAGCCATAAAGCATGAAACAGTCAGGCATAGATGGTATAAGGGTAATTTAAACTGTTAAAATTGAGCTGAGGAGCGGAGCTTAGGTAAACGTATCTCACCTGCTCAGATGCGTCATGTGACTCCCCATAGGTGATACCTTCTTTCCTCCTTCCTTTTCTATCACTTCAGGAGTAACATAGGGCTCAGTCCTGGGCCCCATCCTGGTTTCAATTTTTCCTTGATTGCCTCTCTTTAATTTGTGTCTTGGAATGTATACAAATATACACGACAATGCTTTACTCTTTGCCTCCAGAGCCTCCATCCCTGAGGTGCAAATGACTCTGCAGCATGATTTAGAAATTGTCCAATGCAATTCATGACTTTTAGCAGTAGGAAACAACTTGCCCAATTACATCAACCCTTGTCTGTATGACTCTATGTTTTTTCCTCATGAAAAATTCACCTCATTTCAAGAATGAAACCTCAGTTTCTCAACCCATATTGAAGCCATCCTTAAACAGCTCCTCCTTAAAGGGACACTGTCAACCTGTTTTCATCATATTATTTCTAGTTGAAACTCAACATTTTATGATTGTTTATCCTCTCTAAAATTCACTGCTGTTGCTGTTTGTTTTGTCTGTCTCCTTGTTTAGTAGAACTGAAATGCATGGCAGTGTATATTTATAAACAACCTTGTTTTGTTTACAGTCCTGGTTCTGTCCTTACTGCATACTTCCTGAGCATTAGAAACACACCCAAACAGTGCAGTCACTCATAAGAAAGAACCTCCTAAACTCCACTGCATCATGAAGGGCTAGACTGTTTTGTGGGTGTTCGAAGTCCAGGAAAGATGTATTTGGAGTTGCTCAAGGGATGTAAACAAACCTGTTTTGGTGTGATAACACCAGTATGTTGAGGCAGTCTGTCTTTCACTTTTTAAATAAAATAAGAGTCAGAATCAAACTACTAGCTACATCAGCAATCTTTACTGAATGTTGGCAGTCATAAAATATATTTTTTAAACCAGGGACACTTTGAGACCTACAGGGATTGACAGTGTCCCTTTAAGCTCTGCATCCTGTTCTACAACAAGGTCTTTTAAAATGGGCCATGGAAATCATGTAACCTCTTTGGTCAAAATAAACTAACTCCGAAACCATGCAAGGTGTAATGTTTATTTATTTATATATTTATTCATTCATTCTCATATTACTACTACCTTTGAGCATAGGACAGCTCATTTACAAAGGTTCCACGTCAAAGAGTGGGAAGGTAGAACAGACAGACAAAAGATGGCATAATGTACTTTTACAGATAACAATGAGAACATCATAGTACAAAATTGTTTATACATTCTCAGCTACAAACTATGAAACAAATTTAAGCGGTACAAAATGGTGTGGAGGGGAAATAGGGGTAGGAGTTAAGGAGGGTCAGAGAAGAAGTGAGGAGGGTAGTAGCCAGGAGGCTTTGTCAAGAGAAAGTGTGGTAGATGGAGAAAGGGTGAGAGTAGAGAGAGAGAGAGAGAGCAGAGGGAAGAGTGAGAAGACAAGGGTCAGAGGTAGGAGGAGAGAGAAAGGAGTCGTGAGGCAGAGAAAACATAGGAGAGAAAAGTGCAGTAGGGTCAGAAGAGTTCCCACAGTGAGAATATGACTCATAAGAGGACTCAAAAGATGGAAGGGTAATCAAAGAGAAAGGCAAGGCTGGCAGCCTAGATGGCTGAAGTAGGAATGGCTTGATTCATAGGTGGGCAAAACTGTTATTAATTTAGGCAGTCACAGGAGCTCTCTAGCAGCATGTGTTGGTGCAGAAGGCATTTAAACTTGGACATCCCAGTTAGGCTTGTTAAATCGGGGCCAAGGCCATTTAGCCAGTTGAGGGCTCTGTATAGGAAAGACCACTGGCACTGTGTAGTTTGGACCCTGGGTACGAGTAGAAGATCAGAATCCGAGGCTCGGGTATGGTGGACCTTGAGGGATCTGGGCAGAAGACAGGAGAGTCCAGTAGGTAGAGCTCCACTGAGTGCTTTCTTAGCTAGTATACATGAGTGATACTTAATACATCCTTGGAGACTGAGCCAGCCAGTTTGTGCGTAAAGATCACATGTGTGAGTGAGGCAGTCTGAGTCCATGATGAGCCTACACACTTTGTTAAGTGTTATGTTTAGCCTTTTTAGGGACATGGAGGAGGCTGCTCCATATATTACCAGGCCGTAGTCAGTTGTGGATAATACAGAACTGATGACCATAAGTTTAAGTGCCTCCAATGTCATATTCCTTCTATTTATTTATTTATTTATTTAGGAAATCGGAATCACAACCCTTGCCTCTATGCCTAAACAGCAGGCCTAACTTCACATTCGCAGACTTGGCAATGTTCTCAATGTGGGGTACATAGGAGAGAGAGCTGTCTAAGGTTACTCCAAGATATTTGAATCATTGAACTTGTTCAAGGAGGGCTCCAAGGTTGTTTTTTACTGATATAACATGAGACGTATGCTTATGTTGGGGGAAGAGAAAAGCGGAAGCTTAGTTTTTTTGTAATTCAGGAGAAGTTTCTGCATATGAAACCATTTTTTGACTTCAAGGAAACCAGTTTGGAGACTGACCTCGAGCGCAGCAGGATCAGTGTTGTTCATGTAGATGACGGCATCATCGGCATATAGGAGTGTTTTGAGTTGACAGGAACGAGGTAGGTTGTTTAGGAAGATATTAAACATGTGAGGACCAAGGATGGATCCTTGTGGGACACCAGAATGGACAGTTTGCATTTTGGAGAAGACACTAGATATTTTCATGCACTGCGAACTACCGGCAAGGTAGTTTCCAAACCATTTCAGCGTGTTTTGTGAGACACCAACTGTGGCTAGTTGAGTGAGGAGCAGGTTGTGATTCATGGTGTAGAAGGCTTTCGTAAAGTTGATAAATGCAGCGCCAACAAGCTTGTTATTGTCGAAGGACTGATGGGTGTAGCTGGTAAATTCTTTTTTTTTTATTGTTTATTTATAATATTTTTCAGATAAAAAACAATACTGAGGTACATCAAGTGATACATAAAATGTACACATAACTTAAATAAATCATCTTGTCTGAGCAATTCCCTAGGAGATAAATTATATAAATATAAATAAGGACAGAATTCAGTGGCAGCCAATATCATAAATAGTACATTAATACAGGTTGAAAGTCCAGTAAAATATCCATAGTTCCTGTAAAAGCAAAAGCTGGTCATTCGACTGCCAGATTGAATCCAAACATTGAGTAAACATTTCTTAATGTCCATCTGAGACATAGTAAAATAAACTTTCATGGGACAAAAGAAGGGTCTAGTGGTGAAATACAGAATACTCATTTTCTCCATCTCAGTTCAAATGAATCCATTCTATGATTTTCTATCTACTGACCTAGCAATCAACCTTTCCAAGGTATAAATCTCTCTGAGCATCCCATGCTAATCTTGGAGGGTGGGGGGATCTCTGCCCCATCACTCAGTAATTACTTTCTTTGCACCAGGATGTAAGTAATCAACAAAGAGCCTTTTTGAATATGGACACTTTCTGGTGGGATAGAGAAAAGTACCAACTCTGGTGTCAGGACAGCTTCCTCTCCAAACAGTTCTGCCAAGGCATGTCATACCATACACCAAAACCCTCTCAGGCCTGGGTAGGACCAAAAAACATGGGTGTGGCTAGCATACTGTCCCCCACATTTCCTCCAACAATCTCCAGCAATTGTAGCAGTAAATTTAGAAAGTTTTGCAGGGGGTTAAAAAAATCTGCTTCTGGTCTTCCATGCAAACTCCCTCCAGTAGGGTGCATTTAGAAGGCCAAAAGATTGCTTAGTGTATTTGTCCCAGTCATCTATTTGGACTGGCATGGGGAGCTCTCTATTCCAAGCCTCCACTATACCATTAGTGGATTCTCTTGACAATTCCTAAAGACTCTTATAAAGTAGCCCTATGAAATGTGGCCAGATTTGAACTGCTGTAGTGGTTATAGCAAGGTGCAGCAATAAATGAAGGGGTTTAGGCAAAAAACCTACAGTTACAGCCCTCTGCCCTATTGATTCCTTAAGTCGTATGTACAACAGGTGATCTTGTGGTGTGATCTCGAAGCTATCCTATAATTTCAAAAAAGGGATAACACCCACTGAATCTGTAATTGTATAAATTGAAGTGCGGCCCCTATTGGCCCATCTCTGCAAGGATTGTTTCTCTTGTGGTAAAAGAGGTTTAACCATCACAGAGAGAGAGTCCAGATGGGGTAGGGTACATTGCAAGTCTGGGGAATTTTTAAGATTATGCCAAAACTGGAGGTTAGACTGTGCTCTATATAAAGCGACAAATCTCTTTTATGAGGGGTTCTAATAGAGGATAGCAAAACTGGGATATCCTGGAAGTGATTAAGAGTTATTTCCAGAACATTCCAGGGAAGGTCATAGTTTGGGTTGCACCAGTTAAAGATTAGAGCTAACGCTGTAGCTTGAGCATATTTATGGAGATCAGGTAGATTTAATACTCCCTTCCCTTTGGGTAGTTGCACTACTGATCACTTTATTCTTGGTCTCTTACCCATTCAAACAAACCTAGCAAGGGATCCGTTCCAGGAAATTAAATACATCCGTGAAGAAAATTCTGGGATTGTTGAAAATAAATATAACAAATGGGGTAAGATGTTCATACGTATTAAATCCACTCTGGAATATAATGACAAATGAAGTTGGGACCACACATGGAGGTCCAGCTCTATTTGTTGGTTAAGCGGCTCATAGTTAAGTAACAAAAGATTAGAGGTCTGTTGTGGCAAGTGTATACCTAAATATTATATTTTAGTCTTATTGCATCTAAGAGGCAATTACACTTTTAAATTTGAGGGAGGATGAATGAAAGTAAGCCTTTCTGTTTTGGTTAGATTTGTCTGATATCCAGAAACTCTTGCAAATTGATCTAACACAGTCCAGAGATCTAGAAGGGAAGTTTCTGGGTTGGTTACAGTCAGGAGGACATCATCTGCATATAATGTAAGTTTCAAGTTTATTTCCCTATAAGGACGCCCAAGATCCAAATGGAGTTTCTAATAGTCATAGCTAGTGGTTCAATATATAAAGCAAAAAGGAGTGGGGAAAGGGGACAGCCCTGTCACGTGCCCCTTTCCAGGGACATGGATGTGGAGATACCACCATTAATTTTAATATTGGCCTTCGGTGAGGAGTAAATGTGCCCCAGCCAAGTTATAAAGTCCTTCTGGAAGTCAAAGGCCACCAAGACCTCCCACAGGTAGCTCCATGAGACCCTGTCGAAGGCCTTGTAGGCATATAGACTCACCAGAGCCACTGGTGTCTTTGATCTAGAGAGGTAATCCATAGTATCAAATGTTCTTTGGACATTGTCAGCAGTTTGCCTCATGCAGAGAAATCTAGCCTGGTCCACATAAATCAGACCCGTGAGGACTGTCTCCAGCCGACCTGACCAAATAACCATAAAACATTTATAATCACTGTTCAGGACCATTGTGGGCCTAAAGGAATCCAGTGATGATGGATCATTCCCTGATTTTAGGATAGATGAGATGGCAGCCTAGGACCATGAAGGGGGATCAGTCCCCTTTGTACTTCCACAAAGGCCTGTTGCATTGGTTGCTGTAATTTAACTTGGAAGGTTTTGTACCACTTAGCTCCAAACCCATCTGGGCCAGGGCATTTTAGAGTTTTGGATTTACTAATGGCTAATTGGGTTCCCTAGTGGAGATGGGGCTCAGCATGGAGGCTTCCTGTGCAGCAGTCAATTTTGGGAAGGTGAGTGAGTCCAGAAGCTGGAGTGTATCCTCTGATGGATGATTCTAGTCAGCATACAGTGCCTTATAAAATGGGCTTAAGAAATCCAAGTCTCTGATTGGCTACTACATCATTTGAGCTGTGTCCTTATCAGATGATATAGTAGCCAACCGGGACTACTGCCCATCAAGATACCCCATGACAAGAAGGAATCAGCGAGCTCTGCCAAGTGTAAACAGAAACACTTACTTGCAGAGCTCACTGAAGCAGCATCAATCCAGCACAACGGCTGGCACAGCTCACAGCAGGGAAACAGCAGCCTCTGTGAAAAAAATAAATCTCCTGTTATGCTGCTCTACTGCCCCAACCAAGCTCAAAGTATACTGATCCACAACAAAAATTAACAAAACAAACTGTTTGTACTCTAGCCTCTCCTCCCTGATGGTAAAAAAAATATGTGGCTTGAAATCTTCACTATCCCAATAGCCATCCGTGATCCACTGAGCATCCCGCGTGCTGATAAGAAACTGCTTTCACCGCTGAATCACACTCTCGGTTGTAATCTAGTAACTGTGCCTCCCATAGCTTTCAAACCCACTTCAATAGCACATTTTAAATAAATCCAGTCCTCATGCTCAGCCCATATTTATCTCCATTTCTCACTTTAAACGAACCTATAATCTATAAGTTGAAATTCGCGAACCATGAAATAACTATCTATGGTGACCACAAATGGACACGCCTGCTCCCGATCAGCTAGTCATCAGCTCTTAAAAAAAAAAGAAGCAAAAAGAGTCAATAAAGAAATAACACCCCCCCACCAAAAAAAGCATTCTTTCATTATCTTAGTGCCGCGGAGGGTCAACAAACATCACCGCAAGTTCTAAACATACCCAGTCCTGCTGTAAATAAAAAAACTAAGTAACTCCATATTAAACAAATGAAACAAACACTTCTTTGACTGTTTTCTGGTGAGTAGGTGGGTTGCAGACACATGAACACCAGCTTTTTATACTGACTTTTCCATTAACAAGCTACATTCCATTACAAAAACAGGGACTACTTTTTCTTATTTTCTACTAATGTAAAATCTTTCACTCTTTCTATGCACACTTTTTATAGTAATTTTTTTAAGATAACTTCTTTACACAGGAGCCCATTTTATAAGTGCCATAACACACTCTGAGGTGTGGTTTATCGCTTGATAAGAGTACGCCCAGTGGCATAAGGCATAAGGCACAAACGCCTCGTACCTTAGTACACCCCTGAGCATGCTCTTATCAGGTAATAAACCACACCTTGTTGTGTGTTATTGCTTGCTTATATAATGCCTGAAATGTTTTCATGATTTATGATCACTTATGTTGTAATATCCCTGTTTGAGGGTCTTTAATACCTGCTATGGTCGCTGACTGTAAGCTCTAGGTCATTTGGCCAAATTTCTGGTACCCTTGTACCACCCTCATAATAAAACTCTTAAGGTATAAGAAGGCCTTCTGTACCTTATAATCCAATATCCTTGGATTTCCAATTGTACTCTTTGAGTTCCCTAAGTACCCCTCTCCTTTGGCATGTCTCTCCTGAAGATCCCTAAGCAATACTTGTAATTGTGCATATCTAGATTCTCTCTGCTTATTCTTACGTGAGGAATATGATATATTTTCTCCATGCAGCACTGCTTTAAGTGTATCCCATATAATAGTAGCAGGCATATCAGAGTTTGCATTTTCATTTAGAATCTGAGTAATCTGATCCCCCATTTTAGTTTAAAATTCAATATCTTTTAGTAAAGCTAGATTCAGCCGCCACAAGGATGTTTTATGTTTTTTGCCTAAATCCACCTTCAATAGAAGTGGGGCATGATCTAAGCTGTCGTCTTCCAGAGAAATATCCTGTACTCTGTCTAAGTGCTCTGTAGAGATAACAAAATACTGTAATCGATTCTAGAGAAAGAGTGGTGCCTTGGAGAGAAATAGGTGTATCCTTCTGATGAGGGAAATAAATGATGCCAGATATCTGTAAGGCCTAGTCTTATGAGTTGTGCTTAAAGGAGTTTCTGAATGGGGAAAGTCCTATGTGCTCTTGGGGCTGAGGAGTCAAGCGGAAATGGTGATATTAAAATCTCCACCTACCAGCATGACACCTTTCTGTGTCTCTAAGAGTCTATTAATAAATGTCTAAGTAATAGAAGGTGGGCCCTGGTGGAAGGTATAAACTTGCCAGCATGACCTCCGATTCAAACATCGACCCTGTACTATGACAAAATGTCCATTCTGATCAGAACATTCCTTCTCTACCTTGACAGGTGTAAAGCAGGGGATCAGGATTGCTACCCCTCTTTGTTTCCCCATAGTACTGCAGGAAAAGTAAACTGGGAATCTGCCCCCCCCATCGCCAATTTTGCATGTTCAGCCTGGGAGAGATGAGTCTCTTGCAGATATATGCAGTCTACTTTTAGCCTGCTCAAGTATTGCTGGATCTGAGCTCTCTCTTTATGAGATGGTTTATACCATTTATATTTAGCAATACTATTTTTGCTAAATCTGTCTGCATTGTGAAAAATCAATAGTGGTAGCATTATGTCTAGCTGACTTCCCTCCCTCCCCCAATAACAGCCAGGATTTAAGGAACCAAAGCCAAGTATGGTGTTCCCAGCCTGTAACCATCCTACATTGTTCTAGGATAGCATCATTATCGTTATGCTGCCATGAAGATATGGCACACTTCAGAAATAGGGTATTATTATTACTCCCAGGATTAAACACATTATACCTCATACAAAACTGAACATTGCTATCCTGGCACTTGAACCTTTGAGTGCACAACATTTTAAAACATATATACAAAACAAATGTCGATTCATGATACATCCTCATAGCTTTAAACATATTAAATTTAGCTGTAACTGGATATATCAGCTCATAACTCATGATCTTGTAGACTTCCAAATGTAGGGATGGATAGTTTCACCCGCGGGAATCCAAACAATGTCTCTCCCAATAGGTGTTAACCTTCCCTTGTTGTGGAGGTAATCCCAGACCCAAAATGGCTGGGGCCTCCAGGGGTACAGCTTGCTGTTCCCAGACAAAAAGGGAGAAACAGAAAAAGGAAGTGAAAAAAAATCATGGAGAAGCCTCTCTGTGGCATCCAGCAACTCAAAACAACATTACTCCGCTCCCCCCATTGGGTCAGACTCTAGCAAATCTTAGTATGATAATGAATAATGGGGAAATCCAAAACCGTGCTTCATTTATATCTCACTATAATTAGGCAGAGTTTTTCAAATACTTTCATCCCTTGTATAGTCAGGGAAGGTAATCATTTAGTAATATCGCCCGCCATAGTCGGACAATAATAAGGCAGCAACATAATAGGAGCTAGGTGGGTGGAAGGGGAGGTTAGAAGCTCTTCTCCATCACAGACCAACAGTCTGCTTGGGGATGACCCAAAATAGAGGCTCCTCCTTAGGCCTAGAGCCAGACCTGCATGTCGTAAAGCCTCCTAAAACCCCACCAAAGGGGGAATACACCCCCATTACTAAACTCCCACCAACCTGAATATTGAACCACCAAATACATAGGAGAGTTCTTCAGGTCACTTTAATGCCAGAGTCCCTCTTGTAGGCTGCCAAAGCAGTCTTCACCGCTGCCAAATTCTGGATATTCTCTCTTGGTTTCATAGGTACTGTTTGCCATCTGGTTGGATGTTGATCTGAGTTCTGAGAGCTTGAACTTCAGTCAGTAAATTATAGACCCATTTTGGAAAGTACCTCTCTCACCTCTTGTGCAGTAGCAAACTCCTTTTTTCCAGTGGGTAGTTGTACAACCAGACAGGAAGGATACAGCATTGTAAATTTATAACCTGCCACTTTAAGGACAGGCAGCAGTGGAAGATACACTCTTCCAAGTCGCATCATTTTAGGAGTGTAATCGTGGTCAAAGTAGATGCATGTTTGACCATAAAATATTTTGGGCATTTCCAAGCTGTTAAAAGGACCTGTTCTTTGGTGCAATAGCTGTTAAACCTGAGAATCACTGATTGTGGAGGGACTTTAGTGGAGGTAGGCTTTGGGGCAAGTGCCCGATGTACTCTCTCAAGATGCAGGTCAAAATCAGAGGGTAGTTCCAAAGCAGTGTGAAGCAATGACTCTATAAACACTTTAATATTAGAGCCTTCCGAGTTCTCTGGCAGGCAGTATATACGGATATTTTTGCACCTTGCACAATTCTCTTGATATTCCTGTCTATCTAGTATTTGTTCTTGAGTTTCTTTAATTTGCTGGAGGGTTTGTTCTAAATCATCCACACAATTTTCTGTAGCAGTTCCCTGATGCTCTTGGTCATCCATGCACTGCTCAAGCTGTAACACATCCTGATGGAGCTCCCCATACATCTCCTTTATCTCTGCTCTAAAGGTCAGAATTTACTGATATATCAAGTCCAAATCTCCAAATTTGCAGGAGTTTTTACCAGGTCCATGCTTGGAGTCATGCAGTAGGGAGTCATGTAGTTCTAAGGCCTGAGAGGCCTCCATGTCTGAGCGGTCTGCTGAATCCTCCATCTCTCACCATATGCTAGTCAGGTTCCCCAAAAAAGTCCACCTATGCATTCTGATGTTCATTTAGCACTAATATTTACTTATTTTATACAAATAAAACTCATTAGGAATGATTTCTTAGCCCGAGGGAGACAGGAGCATGGCCACTAAGCAGCCATTACCCGCGAGGCAGAACAGGAAGTCTGAAGCTGGTAAATTCTAACAGAGCTGTGGTGGTGCTGTGCTTTTTTCCTGAAGCCGTGTTGCTGAGGACATTCTAGGTCATACTTTTCAAGGTATTCAACCATTTGGTTGGAAACTATATGTTCAAGGACTTTCGATAGTGGGGAGAATTGATATCAGTCTGTAGTTTGAGTGCTGTGTATGATCCTGGATTTATGCACGAGGTGACCAGCGCCAGATTTCCAGATTTCTGGGAATTGTGAATTGTGTTAACGTTAGTGTGGTTTTCAACCACGCCATTCTTCGACACAGTTTTCACTGGATATCAGTCAAAATACATCACATTACCATTGATTACTTTCGACAACTGTACACCTCATCAGAGGGGTTAGAAGAACGATTCACTAGCCAGAAATTATCTTTGTTTATTTGATCAAAAGGCTTTTATTGTATGCATGTTCTGTTGAAAACATTAAAGCAAACTGCATACACCACTGATGTTTCAAGGGGCAACCTCTTTATCAGGGCTGGCAATAACTCAGCAGTGATATTTGTCTTACTCATTACTTCTTTTTCCAAGTTTTATTTTTTCATACTTAAATCATCAGCTGGTGCCTTTTACTTCCATTTCCATTCTGCCATGAGATCATCCCCAAGATGATCCTCCTAGTGTTTGACTATGAAAGTATAGTATATAATGTATTATACAATGGCAAGAAAGAATCCTGGACTGTGATTGGTTAGTTTGGGGCTGGACCCATGGCGTTATCCCAGCACGACGCAACAGGTCTAGTCTCTGCCTCACTGTGAACCAATGCAGATGATTTTTTGGATGATGAGCTAGATGTTTTTTTGGACCTAATACAAACATTCTTTAAAATTATTTTTTTATTTTATATATAACAACGAGACATTGTATAATAGGAATAATGCATTCCAGGGTGTGTGTTGTTTGGGATAACACCACACCTGGGGCGTTGGATGGACTCGGCCTGCGGCCTCGTGCCCAACCCCCCCCAGGCGTGGCATTATCCCAGTACGACATACACCCTGTCATGCATTATTCCTTTAGTACCACATCCAAAAGAACCATGGACAGATTGGATCCTCTGGTCCCCTCCTGCCATGTTACCCTACACTGCTCCTCATGCGCCCACCTCTGTTCCTTCTACTTCAGCTTCTCCTTCCTGTCTCTAGAGTTCTGGTTCCTCTCACACTGCACCTTCTTCTTTTCCAAATACTGGTGCAGTACTCTCCCCTGCTTCCTTTCCCTCCCCACTTCTCCCTTCACTCTACTGACTCCCAAAGAATTTCAAGTCTTCATGCCAAAACCTCAGCTGGGCAAGCAGCCCTCTCCAATTATTTCCCATTTCCCTGAAATAATCTCCCCCTGCCCCTGCTCTTCTTCTTCCTCCTTTTCTTTAAACCTTTCTACCTTGAACTCAAATCACGCTGTCGCACACTTGTTCCTGTAAACATTTCTTTCCCTTACCTTCCATGTCTCCCCAGTTAGTAACCTCTGTTGTCACTCCATTTAATTTTCCAGCCTCAAATTTACTGCCTTCTTGTCCCTTGTGCCTCAAAAGTTTTCCTGTTATAATTACATATACATGTTTGTATTTGCTCCTTAAACAGCATCTGACATCTGTACATAGTCATGGCTTATTGAATACATTTATGGTATTTGTATAAGCATTTCTGCCTGAGTGATACTACCTTTGGTATTTTTGTATGACTGACTGTAAATATGGTTGTTTTTATTTTGGACACTTTCTGCACAGTGTTAAGCCATACCTCTAACTATTGGTGCCCTCCCAGTCCCCAAATGTGCACCAAGCCCAGCTAAAAAGTATAACTAAATAACTAAACAGCTGTATAGCTGGGATCCCCATGGCAAATAAAGGGGCATTTCTACAGAGTTTTGCTCCTGGCCATATCTAGTATGCATGTTCATTATTTATTCATTTAGTTACAAATTAGTATATCCATTTATTTATATATATGTTGAAGCTATTCATTTACAAGGATATCCTGTTCATGGCAAAAGGGGTACAGATACAAAATATTACAACATATAGACAATAATGAATACAACCATTTTAACAATTGTTAACTTATTATAGTTATTGCACCTTATTATACTATTACTGATCTACCCCACTTCTCCAGACTCATCTGGAAACCAACTGTTATCAGCTCAGTATGTCTTTTCTACTAACATTCTAAATAACTAAATAACTAAATAAGCGTTACACAGGAAGACCTTATTGATCCAGCTGTAGTGATAAACTAGTCCCAAACTTTGATTTGGTTGTCTGGCCTGAAATCTACTTCCATGGCCAATTTGTTTTAGGAACCAAACAACCACTGTTTGGGGTTAGCATACTGGACATTCTACTCTTTTCTTGTCCCATCACAATTGTGTCTTAGCTGGGCTATCCTGAATAAGTATACAAAATGTATAAAAACAATCTACCCTCTAACCATACTATGAACATTGAATGTGATTTGAAGAATTCACCTTACAAGGTTGTCCTGGCTAAGCAATTTACAAAAAAAAAACAAAATAGTGATTTCAGGTATAGAGATATGAAGGAGAGTTTGAATTTATATGGAAAAACAAAGCAGATGATAAAGCAGATTGCTATATATTATGTAAATAAGTGGAGAATAAATTGAGCTGAAAAGCCTTTTAAATTTAGAGTCCATATACAAGCTATTGTTTTGAAAGTCTCTGTCTTTGTCCTTCCAATTTGCTTGTACCATTTAGCTGGAATGTGTGAAGCTAATTCAGTCAGTATTTTCTACATTTGAAAGGTCCTTTGGGTTTATGGCAACCTGGATAGCAACAATGGATCCATCTAGATACTGACATTTGTATTTCCATTAAAGTGTGATGATACAGAGGTGTAAAGGGTATGGATGTCAGTTTGTTTATGGCTGTGGAATCTTGTTCAGAGATAACTGTTAATCTGACCTGCTTTTTTGCTTGCAATAATTCTAGCTATTTAAGAAAATTACCTTTGTACAAACACAATTACCTGTTTTTTGCAACAGTTTCTCCATTTGCAATTACCTTCAATTTCCCTCACTAAGCGAACTGTATTTTGTTGAGCATAGCACAGGATATGCAGTAATTCTGTAACAATTTATCACAGGCTCATTGATGTACAAATAGTGCTTCCCTTTCTGTAAGGTGTCATTATGCCATACAGTTCAAAAGACAAGTGCCATATTCTTCACACTGTTTTCAAAACCTTGTATCCATGCAGTTAAAATGTGAGGACCATGGCTAGCTAGGAACTGTATGTTTCTGTTAGTTTCACATATATATTATTTTGAAATGCATATAGTCAAGTTCTGGCAAAGTGAGCTACTGTTTATCACAATGGGTGAGATTTCCAAAGATATTGGTGCAGGCACAGTTATTTATTATTAATTTATTTAACATTGTTTTACCAGGTAAACCTACAGCGAGAGACAAAAATAATCTTGCTTACAGATGCAACTCAGGGGAAGGGGAGAGGAACCAGTAAAGCAGCAGATGAATTAAAAAAAAGTTAAAATATGTTTAGGTTACAATATTCACAGGTGTGATCAGTAATAAGAGGTCCAGGTAATTATAACACTATCACGCATAGTCGAGTACAGTCACAGTAGGACGTAATTAGATTTTTGAGGGAACAGTTTAGCTTAGGCAGTGCTGGTACGTGATCTGTTACTCAAGGCCAGGATGTTCCGGACCTTAGAGAGTCTATAGGCCTGTTTACATGGCCACATTTGCACTGCAGCGACCTGAGCACTTGGGATGCTGTGGTGCAAAATGTGGCAGTGGACACTTATTTATTTAGTTTTTGTTGACGGGTAAGTGCACTAGACAAATTCTGCCTATTTTCAGGCATGACCGGGGAGGGGATACAGATGAATGCCAACTGACCTTGAACCAGATTAAGCTGTTGGTGGTATTTTTAGTGAATGAGGAATTTGAACAGAACACTGGGAGATTCCCTACTCTTTTCAATAAATGTCATGGATTTTTAACATCCACCTGAACTACCACCAATCCAGGCAGATGGGACCTCGGTTTAACATCTCATCTGAAAGACAGCACCTCAGAAGTGCAGCACCCCTCTTATGCTGCACTACAGTGTCAGTATTGGGATATTAACCCAAGTGCCAGATGTGGGAACTGAACCCACAGACCTCTGATCTCCCGGCCTCAGAGGTGAGTGTGCTACTTACTGAGCCACTGACACTGACTTGCCCAATCATGGTAAGTCAGTCATTATACAATGGCTTAAAAAATATTGCTTTGTGATTGACTGGCTGGCACAATTTACAATGTGTAAATTGTAGTATCACCCAACAAAACAAAGTGCCAACCAACCTCCCCTGTACCCATATCACTTCGATGGCAAAACATGAAATGAAACGGTCGCCACATTGATCCACCCACTAACTGCAAAATTCAAAAATACAAATGAACTGCTCCTTCCCTTAACAGCAGTAAAGCCTGAGTCCTGAAACAAGTTGCAAATAAAAATAAATAAAAATCTCCAAGAACAGTTGATGCTCCTCTAGTTACCCCTTTTTTAAAAAAAAATGCTTTCAACTCTAAATGCTGCATGCTGACTCCATGCTGCTTCAGTCTCCCCCTCTCTCACTGCTTGCAACCTCTTTCACTTCACTGAACAGCAGCACAACAGAAATCTGCAGCCATTGTCACGTGGGACCATATTACATCCAGAAATCAGGGGAATGAGGCAGATGCAAAAGTAACAAAAAAAAAAAGATAACTTTGTTTCCCTGACCCAGAAACAAAAGAGGGTGGGGAACAAGTGTTAAACAGTGCAGCAGAAAAGCACAAAGCCACACAATGCACCAAAAAGAAGCACCAGGTCCGTACTTGTAATAGGGCAACAGAGCAAATTGACAAGGCTGTCTGGCTCCTACAACCAAAATGGAGCTGGGACACTCCGAACTGGTAACATGCACCACAGTGTTAATGATTTCCCAGTCCCAGAAAAACCATTGGTCCAGAATGGCAAAACAGTCCTGTACATGTGCAGGAAAAGAAAGCCCCAGCAACTCAGGACTATTTTTTCCTCATGAAGCAACAAATTCAATACAAATAACTAAAAAGATAACAAAAAACTCTTGTTTTCTCTTTTTTTAATCACAAAAAAGGGGGGGCATTGTATAACTGCAATATACCACTCGAGGTGTGTGGGTGATGCCAGGATTTAACCACTTCTGGTGTGGTTTATTCACTCAGCCTGAGGCCTCATAACCAAACCACACCAATTGTCTGGCATCACCCACAACCTCTCATGGTATATTGCTCAATTAGGCAACCCCTGATGCCTCAGCCGAGTTGGGAACACACAGCGATGTGAGCAATGTAAGCTGCCACGTGGACTGACAGCACCCCGCATATTTCTGCAATGTGCTTCTTTCCCACAGTTCCCTATTAGCCATGCCATGGAGAAATGTTGTAGCAAACCTCCTGCAAAAGATATCAGTATGGCTAGAACATATGAAATCAGCCCCCTCCAAAGTGTAAACCCTCTTGAACAGGTAAGTCTCAGATGGGAGACCTGGTGGTGGCTGGTTTGTGGCTTTACCTTTTATATCTTCCACTCTCAGCCATGCATAGTCAGGAGTATAAAGAGTATGAAAAGACTAACCTGTAAGTAGGTGATTTGGAATGTTCTTCCAAACCAGTTTTAAAGCAATGAGGGAGTAGTGATGTCAACAGTCCACAAGTCATCCAACATGTCAGTGCAACATTACCAAACAGCCACCTACCCCATACTCCTGTCCCCTCTCCAGTGCTTCATGCATCAGCAGTTAGATGGCCTGTGTAAACTCACAAAGGTAATTGCCTCCGGAGGTTGTGGCAGCCCTGGCACAGGATGCATTGCAATAAAAATGGATGCGTAAATAGGGCTTATGACTAAATGCAAGTGGACTGGAATTCAATTTGCACCTCCAAACAAGGAATCTGTTTCCTGAGTGGGAGTGAAGATGGTGAGTGGGCTTAGCAGCTGGGGTAAGCAGGGTAGTCAAGTAATTTGGGAGCAATTCCTGATTTTGAGCTACACCTATGTTAAAATAAATGTGCCTAAATGGGTGATCAAATGTGTTGACATAACTTATGACAGCTGATCTGCTTTACAGCAAAACCAAAATGACAGATGTGTCAGCATTTTGATGGGTGCATCATTTTCCGCGCGCAATTTGTAGCACTTGCAGCAAGATGTAAGACCATGTTTTAAGAGTATTTATTTATTTATTCAAAAGGTTTTATCAGGAAGCCACACTGAGCCAAAACTCATTTCCAGGTGCCAATGTGCAAGAAGAGGAGCACAGGGATACATTATGCAATGAAAATACTGATGCAATTTTGGGGGATCAGAGATTTAAAATGTGGCAGCATTATGGTATTGAACTGCTGGGGCATTTGTTAGAGAGTAGCATAATATTAACATTTGATGAACTGAAACAGAGAGATGGATTGCCCTGGCACATAAATTCATATTCTGGCTGGCAAGATGGGATAAGATTTAAAACTACACAACCCCTCTGGGGTTGCAGTGGCTCTAGACAGGGCAGGAGACACTAGGAGCCTAGGGCCCAATGTTCAAATGACTTAGATAGATGCAAGGGGCTTGCTTCAAAAGAGCTTGACGCAAGCGGTGATTTGCATCACAACTTGCATCAAGCATGATTTTCAAATGCAGCCTGCATCAATCCTGATGTGTCTGCACCAAAGCCCCCTTGCACCAAGGGTGCACCAAACAACCAAGTGCGACAGGTTGCAAGGGGGCTTGCACCATGGTGGGGCTGCAATATCCCCTTTTTCAGGATTATACAAGTCATGCTGTGGACGCAGCAAGGGGCACTACTTAGACCAGCTAGGAGGTGGTTTAAGTGGGATTGGGTCTTATTCTGGGCTGCCAGAGGCAGTAGCAGCACACTAGGGCATAATAAGTGGCAGCAGGGGTGTTGGGGAGACAGTTGGGCATGACTGGTACTGTTAATGTACCCATCGGGGTGTGTTTGCATTACAGTGGAACAGTCCCTCAGTATGAACGATACTATAAATACAGATCTCTGATGTCCCCCTTTACAGAGCCATATATCTGTCCCTGGTGGTCTAGTGAACTCCTATCCTATCTCCCACATTACATATTATAAGTCTGTCCCTGGTGGTGTAGTGAACGCCTCACCCTATCCCTGATTACCTCCATATATATGAATATAACTGTTCCTGGTGGTCTAGTGAACACCCCCAGCAGGTAGTGCCGCACCACCACACTCCCCTGTCCCATCCCCAAGCCAGTAACAAGCACAGCCCTCTTCTCTTTACCATCGCTGACTGACAACTGAGCTGTCAGTGAGCACAAACTGTATATAGTATGTGCTCATTGAATGACAGCTCACTCTGAGCTATCAATCAATGTCAATGAGCACATACTGTATACAGTACACATTCACCGACAGCTCAGTCGGTGGCCAGCCATGGTGGAGAGAGGAGGGATGTGCTGGTCACCAGCTCAGGGATGGGACAAGGGGAAGCTGAGTTGTGGGGCACTGTCTGCTAGGGTGTGGGGGTCTACTAGACCAGCAGGGACAGTTATATACATATATAGGAGGGTGATCAGGGAGAGGCAGGGGGTCCATTACACCACAAAGGATGGCTTTATAATACGTAATGGGGGAGATCAGGGATGGGGGGTCCACTAGACCACTAGGCCAGACGTATGGCTCTGTAATGGGGGACATCAGGGATTGGGAGGATTCTATCTGTATTTACAGTATCAGTCATACTGTAGGACCATACCAGTGTAATGCAAACACACCCCGACGGGTGCATCAACTGTACCAGTCATGCCCACTTGTCCCCCCGACACCCCCACTGACACCTCCCATGCCCCTTATTCCCCTGGCTCCCTCCTGTCAAGCAGTTTCTTTACCACCCCCCTCCACCATCTATGCCCCTTATGGGTTGCACCATGTGGAGGGGGGCTAGATCCCTGCTGCATATCCCGCAGGTGCACCAACTGTTTGGTGCAGCACTCGTCTTGTGGTAGACCTGGGAAGTTTGGTGCTGGGACCCTGCTTTTTATAAAATTGGGCACTGGGTCCCTGGTGCACTTGGAGTGTGCCACAGCCATTAGAGTGATGCAACTTTGATCGCTGTAAGGGCTCTTAGAAGATTGGAACCCTGGTGTCATTGTTATCCAACAGTGAGCATGATAGAAGAAAATGGGAAGAGGGCTGGGGTGTAGATATTCCTGCAGAAGACTGAGCAGATATTCAGTCAGAAAATTGATACAGACCCATCCAAAGCAAATTTAAATTATTACAATATATGGTATTGCAGAGACCCTAGTACACCCCTGCAAGGTTACAGAAGTTCCCCTGTATATATGATGGTAGGTGTATAACAGTAAATATGCATCAGCCTTATTTGCTTTGGAGATGTGGGAAACCTGGCCCCATACTGGGAAGGTATAGACCAGAAATTAAGGGACATCACAGGGGGCACTGTTAAAAATCTCTTCTAGGCAGGTGTTATTGGGAGACTGGTCGGAATATGAAGAAACTGATGAGACCAGAATTAAACTACTATCCACAGCAACTACAGTAGCTAAATTTGGCATACTCTGAGAATGGAAAAAAAATTAACCTCCATCTATAATCTCATGGCTCAGGACTCTGAGAGATGGTATGAGTTTGGAAAACAATTATTTACAACAGAAGGGACAGACCACACATTTATGAAAAAAGATGTGGGCTCTGATGGAAGAATACTTCCATGCACACTCACCAATGGGACAGTCTCGAGATGAAATGGATGCGGGCTGAGACTGTGCCTAGAAGTTTTAACTCTTGACAACATTCTGTAGGATTGATGATTTCATATTTTACACAATGGTTATTGTGCTCATTTTTTTTTTCTCTTTTGCTTTCTCTTTTCTTTTTTGTCATAAGACAGATAGTACCACTAGAATTGAAATGAAATAATGTCAACCAAATCTTAAAATGTATGCCTGAACTATGACATGTACATGTTTTATTTGTAGTGTCTTACTATTTACATTTTTTGATCATTGGCCAAACCATGGATATATAAAATGTATTTGGATACATAGAAACATAGACTTTGATGGCAGATAAGGACTGATTGGCCCACCTAGTCTGCCCATTTCACTACCTACAGGATAAGCTGCAGATCTTAGTTAACCAACAGCCTATTTCTTCCTACCCCCCACAAGAATTGCCTAATGTTTGTCCCATGCATTCTTGAATTCTCCCACAGTTTTAGACCCCACAACCTCCACAGGAAGGCTGTTCCATGTGTTCACCACCCTCTCTGTGAAAAAATACTTCCTCACATTGCCCCTGAGTCATCCCCCTCTATCTTCAAATTGTGTCCCCTTGTTCTTGCACATCTCTTTTTCTGAAAGATGCTACCATCTTGGACTTTGTTGATTCCACTAAGGTACTTAAACGTTTCTATCATGTCCCCCCTCTCCCTCCTTTCCTCAAGGGTATACATATTAAGCTACTTTAGTCTCTCCTTGTATGGCTTCTCTTGCAGACCCTGCACCATTTTAGTTGCCTCCTCTGGACTGCCTCTATCCTGTCTATGTCCTTGTGGAGATGAGGTCTCCAGAACTAGATGCAGTACTCCAGATGGGGTCTCACCAACTGTTTGAACAGAGGAATAACAAGTTCCTGTTTTCTGCCAGTGATGCCTCTCCCTATACATCCCAGTATCCCCCAGCCCTCCCTACTGCCTTCTCACATTGCTTGCCAACCTTAAGGTCATCTGATATGATTAACCTCAGGTCCCTTTCCATTTTTGTTGTTGTTACTACCTTCCCCCCCATTGTGTAATCTTCCCCTGGGTTTTTGTTTCCCAGGTGCATTATTTTACACTTCTTTGCATTGAATTCAAGCTGCCATACTTCTGACCATTCCTCCAACCTTGCCAAGTCCCTTCTCATCCTTTCCATGCCTCTTTGTGTTATCAACCCCATTGCAGGTCTTTGTGTTATCTGCAAAGAGGCATACTTTTCCTTCCAGTCCCTCTGCAATGTCACTTATAAAGACATTAAAAAGGACTGGACCCAGTACTGAACCCTGTGGTACCCCACTAGTAACCCCTCTTTCTTCAGAGGGGACTCCATTTACAATTACCTTCTGTGTCCTGTTGTCCAGCCAATGTTTTTCCCAGGCAACCACCCTGGGACCCACTCCCAGGCTGGTTAATTTGGTTATTAATCTTTTGTGTGGGACTGTGTCAAATGCCTTGCTAAAGTCTAGGTAGGCCATGTCCACAGCCCCTCCCAGGTCTACTACATTGGTCACCCAGTCAAAGAAATCAATTAAATTTGTCTGACATGACCTTTTCGCTGTGAACCCATGCTGCCTTGAGTCCTGTATTCCACTGGCCTCTAGGTACTCAACAATTCTTTCCTTCAGAAGTGATTCCATCACCTTTTGAATAAGTTGTGAAGTAAGCTGAATGTACTCTATAATTGATACACAGAAAAAAAGATGAAGTACTGTACCAATGTTCTCATGAAGTTTAATAAACAATTATCTGAAAAAATATACAGGTAAAAGTTACACATAAAATGAGCAAGTTATGACATATTCTTCACAAAAAAAACGACATTAGCACACCAGTTAGGGTTCAACTTAATGCAACAAAAATAGGGAAATGTGGCATTAGGGTCTAATTCCCCACCCCCAAAGCAGCAAAAGGACAACACAACATAAACAACCACAGGCAGCCATCATCAGGTCAGACAAACAACATACAAGTGTTTCCAAATGACACAAATGAAGTAGGACTGATGTGCTACCTTTGTGGATTTATATTCAGTGGAATCATCCTATTTTATGTAGGTTCTTTCAGGACCTCTGTGAACAGATGCAGACATGCAGGGCCCTCTGGGCCCTGCACCAAGGGAAGACTTTGTCCACCTATGGAAGCAGGGCCTGCACTTCCATACAGCAATGGATATCAAGAATTCATGTGGCTGTCTGGTGGGCTGCAGAAGCAGAGGGCACTCTGGGCTCTGTGCTTCCATGTAGCTGCAGATATAGATGCCTAGGACAAAGAATTTATCTCTTAGCCAATGCACAGGGTCCTCTGCCCAACCACTAGTGCAGAGCCCTATGCCAAGAGAAGAGTTGTCTTCACTATACAGTACCTGGGCCTATGAGGACAACCCTGCACCTTCTCTTCCTTGGCTGGATGGGTTGCATCACAGCACCTTCCACACACCCCATCCCACCCCATCCAGCTGGCTCCATGAGCTCACCTCCAAACTCAGCTCACCGTCATGGGATCACAAAGCACTACCCATGGGGGTAAAGACTGGTACAGTATGCAATGTTTCTTAATAATTATTATTTTTAATTTTGTTCCCAAATTTTCAAGATAGTCATTTTATGACTTCCCTTATAAACATGACATGTGGCATTTATAGTATATTGGCCACAACATTATTTTACACCACAAGTGTGAAAACACATCTCATCCAGGATTTGAAAAAAATTGCATCATCACATTTATGAGGGGATGTCAAAAATTGGCTACATTGAAAGTTTGTAGTAAAAATATTGAAAATTTGTGAAGTCTAGGTTCTAGGTTCTAGTGAAGTTCTAACTTAAGAATATCAAGTGAAGAAAGGGATTTGGGAGTGATTATAACAGATGAGCTTAAACTTAAGAGGAATTGTCAGGTAATGGCTAAAAGGACTAGGGGAGTGCTGGGGTGTATTGCAAGACACATTGACAGCAGATAGTGATAGTGCCCTTGTACACATCTTTAGTGAGGCCTCATTTGGAGTACTATCCACAATTTACTGTATCAAGCTCAAAAACAGAGCAACCCAGTGGTGCTGAGTGTTGAGGCACTGGACGTCACATCTCACGCCATGCTGGTGCCCCGAGTTCGGGAATGAGCTCAGATGCCGGGGGTCAGTAGGGGAGGAAGAAGATCGAGCATCTGATAGACTGCCCTTCTCTCCCTGGGGAAGGATCCAGGGTGCCTCCAGGGCAGTAGACCTCTGGTGGAGACCAGAGGTACTACTAGCATGGAACAGCTAAGAGGGAGGAGTGCGGTGGACGTCTATGAGTTGCTGTGCTGGCATCACTGCACAGCTGCGCTCCTGGGGGGAAACTTAGAAGAAATTCCCATCCTCTGGGATAGGTGAAAGCTCCTCTGTCCCCACCAGGCCACACTCCCAACACCGGGCACTCTCCACTCTCCTGCCACTCACCCAGCCCAGCACACTTGATTACAGATAGAGCACCCTGAGCAGATAGGGCAGCCCCACCTCAGGGGGTTCAGAGCTGGGGGATCCATCAGGCTGGTGTGAGGGGAGGTAGTGTGTCTCTGGTGGGAGGCAGAGCTTGGGGTGAGATGAGAGAAAGTCAGAGAGAGTTTTCCATAGGATGGAGCATAAAAATAATTGACAAAAAGGAAAAAGTTTGAAAACAGATATAGCACTTCTGAAGGAGATTCAGAGAAGGGCCATCAGGATGGTGAGGACAGTGAAGCATCTGAATTATATGGTGAGACTGGAATCACTGGGCATGTACTCTCTGGAGTATAGAAGAATAAGAGGGGTTATAAGTCTAGTTTATAGTGCTTTTGAGAATAATGACTAATGGGAATGTCTTGGACTGGATTTGAAAGAATGCAACCATAATATGAGAGTATACCTATTGCAGCTAAGAGGGGAGATATACCACACTAGCAAAAGAGCTGTATGGTTTAACCAGAGAGTGGTGGATAGATGAAATGGTCACCCATTGGAGGTGGTGGGAAGCAGAAATATGAAAGAGTGCAAGACTAGATTAGATGAGTACTGTCAAAAAAATAAAGTATTTGGTTATTCCCTTTGACTAAATAGTGAGCTGTAAAATGGGCATTTGTCTAATGTGGCTCAAAGAAACCTATGAAATCTATACGTTATGAGTGAACATTGAAATATTTAAATGTTCACTCATAACTTGGTCCTTTTGCCATATTTGTACATCAGATTTTCCACATAGCCTTCTTATGACTCCACCTCATGAACCTGGTAGGTAAAAAATAGCAAATCCCCTCAGAAATGTTATTCATACCAGAGGTGTGAAAACTCATTTTGGCCAGGATTTGAAAAGTGACAGCTGTCACCTTCACAAGGTGGTGTGGAAAAATGGCTATGTTAAAAATTTGAGGTCAAAATATTGAAAATTACCAAAATTATGAGCGAGCATAGAAAAATGTCATTGTACACTCATAGCTTTGTTATTGTTTTTTTTATATATATATATATATAAATGTTCAGTATAGGCTTCTTATGACCTCACCTCATGAACCCTGTATGTGAAAATTTTCAAATCTTGGCTGAAACATTATTTCACTCCACAAGTGCAAAACACATTTTGGCCAAGATTTGAAAAATGACTGTTGTCATGGTGTGAAAAAATGGCTATGTTAAAAATTTGGGGTTAAAACATTGAAAAATTACCACAGTTGAAGTTAATATTTTTATTAACAACACACAAATACACAATACATCCATGTACATTATCAAATAACATACTTTTAGATATAGTAATGCTAATTCAAGTTCATATATATAATTTAATCTAACTCAGATTATACGTGAGTAAAACCTTGGAGCAGCAACATTTGTGAAATTCAAGTAATTATATGTTGCTAGCCAGCAGTCTAGTACTTCAAAAGAGCTACATGACACAGTGGATGAGATTTAGAGAGGCTTTCAAATTGTCCCCATTTCCCAACACAACAATAAACTTTAACTAGTAACACAACCATGACCATTCAACTTTACCCTAAGCTGATGAACTGACAAGATGTGCTATGTAGTCATGGTTCCATGTCATATCAGCAAAAATATTTTGGTGACGCACACAACAGTGAGTGCAATTCGTCGAATACAAAATAGCCAACACAACAACCCTAATGACTACAAAACCAATGAACAACAGCTGCACAGTAAAAGTAATATTTAATGTGTGGGGCTACACCACCCACAAACAACCAAACAAAAATAATCAACTCTGGAGGGAGGACCGACACTGAGGAAAAGTGGAAATACATGGGAGGAGGGAAACAGTATGCAGGGCACCATCGTATCCAGGGAACAAGTAAAAAAAAATATTACAGGCAACACAACACAAAAAGGAATACACCTATAGCCAGTCCCAACCTGGGTCACCACAGCAGTCAGCAACCCTATCTGCCACGCCAGGCAATAGGCTTCACTGCTGTATTTGTCCAGCATAACACCATACATCTCTAGCTTCCTCATGCTTCACCCTCACTGTTTTGTTCCTTCTTAACTGTGATTCCCTGCAATCGCTAACCTTCCCCCCTCACAACTCCAGTAGTCGACCAAATTGAGTCGCTCATTTTGGTTTGCTAATATAATGTGCTAACCATAGTCATAGCCAAACACAGGGAATGCAGAAGTTATTCTCACTTATCTACTGTATATGTTGTATTTAAATGCAGCACATTCCACATGTGGTGACATTTGGATGAGTGGTTTCAAATTAGAGGGAAATAACTCAAGAAAAGTGTATTTTGGCAAAGTTTTCTAAATTTTAAATTCTGTGAAATTTCATCAAAGCAGAATTGTTATTTCACCAAATTCAGGCAGTGGAAGTTTACATTTAAGACAACCCTACTACAAGAGCAGTCAATTAGTCAGAGGCAGAGCACATAACCTTGAGCCTAGAGATCCTGGTTTGAGTACCACAGCTGCCCTCTTACTGAAGGCTGCTGAACCTTGAAAAAGTGTACAAAGTTTCTAAGGATTTGAGGGTTTTGTCCTCCCCATAGAGAAGTTGCTGAATGAAAAGAGAATGTGTCGTTTCCTGAAATGCACCCAGCAGAGGGAAAGGTGAGTAAGTCTATCGCCTCCTCCCACCAGAAGAATAGGAAAACGTTCAAGAAGGCATATCAACAAAAGGAAGTTTAGACTTTTTTTTCTCCACCTGCCCACCTCGTCTGATAACTCTTTCAGGCCCCTGTAAGCCCCCATTCCATCCTGGAGTCACCCTGCCTTCACCACCCCACATGGCAACCTGCCCAGGTATCCCCGACATATCTCTGTGTGGGATGAGTCCCTTACCTTCATGAAGAATGAGCCTTGTGGCCATGCAGCGTGACCCTGGGTGCTGCTGAGGCAGGGGATGCAGGTCGAGGTGTCCAGGAGGTGAGGGGATGGAGGGGCCATCACCCAATTGACCGAAGCACTGTTTCCATCTTTCTCCCCGGAGGAGTGGCGAACCCTTGATGTCACAGCGTAGGCTGACATCCACCACTCCCCTAGTGTCTGCCAGCTGGCCTTGCTGCTGCTCCTAGCCTCCGCCAGGAGCTGCCAGACATCAAGCCACATCCCCACCCTGCCCCCAGAGAAGGTGAGCCATCATCGGATGCTTCAGCCTTACTCCCCCAGCCAGCCCTCCAGCAAACCGAGTCTGTTCCTGAACCCGGGTCGCCGGCGTCGCAAGCAGAAATCCAACCGCTGCGCCGATGGGCCAGCTGGAAAATTAGACTTTAATAGAATTAATTCAGAATTGCAATTCTTCTCCCAAAATGCTTTTAAGAATTTGTGTTTTTATTTTGATGGAATTCTGAAAAGCATTTCTAAGTATATCACATATACTCTGCTGTTTGCAGAAAATTAATCTGCAGTTTACATGAATCGTGGAATATAATTCACAGTTAATACAATAATCTGCTTTTGGATTTTAGAATTCCGTGGAATCAGCTGGAGTCTGTGAATTTCCATGGTGTTCCCACACAAGCTGAATCTGAGAATTCTGCACAGCTCTGATTTAGACTCAAAGTGATTCTATCATTGGCCAAAGTCCTCTCTCTCTCTCTCTCTCTCTTATTCTCTGTAGCTTTCCTAACTGTCCTAAAACTGCTTGAAGGGGAACTGTTATCTACATGGTTTCTTAATGTCTGAAAGACCATAAACAGCTAATTTGAGTGAGCCATTGTGTTTTTCTGTGAGTTTTTGCAGTCCAGAGTTATCCATATGTAAATCAGCATGTAATTAAGGGCTGGGGGCAGCCATATGTTTTAGACTCCTGACAGGAAATGATGTCACCAAGGATCTTGGCCCTCCATTGTCTGTAAGTTAAATAGGAAATTGTCTATTTTATTATTTATTTATTTATTTATTTATTTATTTATTATTATTTAGCTTTTGTTAACCAAGTAAATACACTAGACAAGCAATTTACCTATTTTCAGGTACGACCCGGTACTACATTTATAATACTTGTTTTTTATGTGCATTGAGACTAGTGAGTTATTTATTTATTTATTAGCTTTTGTTTACCAGCTAAGTGCATTAGGCATGAAAGCTTGCCTATTTTCAGGTATGACCCAGGAGAGTACAAGATACAGAGATCACAAACAGGTGCAAGAAACATACAGTTCACACAGCAACATCAGGTATCCTCGAGGGAGAAATAGTACAAAGCCAGTAACAATCCACGCAGGGATGTATAACAAAATAAGAAAACTACTCACAGATGTACAGGAGTGCTTCGACATGACAGGTGAGAAACAATGATGAACACAGCAAAGAAATTAAGGGAAATTTACATGCCCCAAGTGCATAAAGGTGAGAGAACAGTGCATTCTTGAAGGAGGATCAAGAGAAGGAGACTTTTAGGTGGGGAGGTAGGAAATTCCAGAATTTGGAGGCAAAGTGTGAGAAGGCCTGCTCACCAATTTATTTTTATTTATTTATTGAAGATATTGGATAACACCTTTGAGTCAAAGACTCCTTTGCAAAGGTTCCACGTCATTGAAAACAGAGACAACAGGGACAATAGCAACAACTAGACACAATAGTTACAGAAATGGTTACAAAATGGTTACAGATAAGACAGTAAAGCAGCTGGTGATACAGAGTTACAGAGTGCTGCCAAACATAGGTACATAGTGCAGATGTAGCAGGTAACAAAACATACACTGCAGGGTGGTGGTGCTATCCATGCCCTGGTGGTTATTTGCAGGCCTAGGCTGGACTGAGGTGTCCATTGTCAAAATATAGACATGCCCAGGGGTGACTGGACCAGAGTTAAGTCCATAGTCGGGGGGGTGGGGGGAGTGGGTAAGGCTAAATCAAGGGCAGTCACAGACTGAGTCATGAGTGTTTAGGTCTCTTAGTTGGGACTTGAATTGATAAAGTTTGGGTTCTGTGAGGAGGGAGTTTGGGAGTGAGTTGAGCCAGCTAGGGGCCAGGTACCCAAAAGTTATTTGACCCGAATTGGTCTTGCAGTGAGGTACCCTGAAGTGGGTTGTTGCAGAGTGCTGAGTGAGGCAGGTGGACAATGGTGCCTGGAGTAGGGGGGGAGCGAGCAGGTGGGAGTAGCCCTGCTGTTACTTTTTTAGCAGAGGCAGGTCTGATATTTGAGCCTTATGTCAAAGTTTAGCCAGTTGGTTGAGGCATAAAGGGTGAAGGTATGTGTGAGTCTGGTGCAGCCAGTAGCAAGTCTACAGGCCTTATTAAGGGCCAGTCTAATTTTGTTTAGGTACATGTTGTCAGCTGCCTCACAGATGATGATTCCATAGTCTATGAGTAATAGTATTGATGCAGAGACATCTGGATGGAGAGCTTCTGGTGGGAGGCAGTGCTTGTACCGGTGAAGTAGACCAATACGCACATTGACAGTGGTGCTCAGTATTTGGATGTGGTCATGGTAGGTGAGCCCAGAGTCTAGGGTGATACCTAGGTATTTAAATGAGGTAACCTGCTCAAGGGGGTCATATAGGGAGTTCAATATGAGCAGGCGTTGCCCTATGTTCTTGGGGGTGTGCAAACACCATGGGTTTTGTTTTTTTGTAATATAAGACTAGCATATGTTGAATGAATCAGGATTCAGCTTCTGTGAAAGATTTTGGAAGCGCCGAGTGGAGGGCTGTGAGATCAGTGTGGGAGCTGTAGAGGATGGCATCGTCCGCATAGAGTAGTGGTTTTCCAGAGCAAGCCTTGGGCAGGGAGTTGAGGAACAGGGAGAAAATTAGGGGGCCAAGAATAGAGCCCTGTGGGACCCCTGACCTGACTTGGAGGGGGGAGGACAGGGTATGGGCAATCCTGACTGTCTGGGTTCTCTCAGACAGATAACTGGCAAACCAGCCAGTGGTCTCTGGGGACATGCCTATTTGTGTGAGGGAATCCAGGAGTAGTGTGTGGTGCACCATATCAAACACCTTGGAAAGGTCTATAAAAACAGCACCAGCAGTGTGGCCAGTGTCCAGAGATGTGTGGAGGGCATTTGTAAATTCCAAGAGGGCTGTGGTGGTACTGTGGTTATGGTGGAAGCCATGCTGTTCCGGACACAGGAGGCTACATTTGGAGAGGTAGTCCATTAGCTGGGTGGCCACAATCTTCTCCAAGGTTTTTGAGAGGGGAGGCATGATTGAGATGGGGCAGTAGTTCCCAGGCAGGGTGTGGTCACCGCTTTTAAGGATAGGTGTGATGAGGGCAGATTTCCATTTAGAGGAAACTGGCCCAGCGATAGGGAGTGGTTCAGAAGCATGGTGAGAGAGGGGAGAACTTCGTTGAAAGTGAGTCTAAGCAGTTTAAGGTCCAGTGTGTCACTGCAGAAATGTGATTTGCTGAGGGTCTTGAGTAGAAGAGGGGTAGCTTCACACTGAGATATTGCTTTAAAGTGGAATGGAGGGGTGGATAGGGTGGAATGGAGAGGTGCAGAGGGAGGAATGTGGTACTGGAGGAGTGAGGGAGAAGAAGTTGGAGGGGAGAACAAAAGTAAGGTTGGAGAAGGAGTCATTAAATGTATTTGCAATCAGGGCAGGGTCTGTGGTGACAGACCCATTGGCCCTGAGTTGGGAGGGAGGTACAGTGGAGGCTTTGCCACTGAGCTCTTTCAGGGAGTCTCAGAACTTGTGGCCTGAGCCCATGTGGCAGTGAGCAAGGTTTGGTAATACTCAACCTTTGCCTTATGAATACTCCAAGTACATTTATTGCGCGCTTCTTGGTAGCACTGCCTATCAGTGGGTTTACCAGTATCCAATGCAATGTGCCATAGATTGTCACACTCACGCATCTGGTCCAGCAGGGCTTGTGATATCCAAGGTGTGTCAACCCCTTTAACTCTTTGTTTGCTTAGGGGTGCATACTAGTTGCAGGCAGAGTTGAAAGTGTTGATGAAATGGTCGAGAGCAGAGTCAATGTTCAATGTGGTTTTGATGGGGGACCAGTCACTAGCTAAGAGGCGCTATCTGAGGGGCCAAAGTTTGCCAGGATTGAGGCGGTATTGGAGGATTGTTTTGGGGGCGCTTTTTAACACTATATGACCAGTGACAGAGCACTGAGGAGTGGTCACTCAGGGCACTGGGTAGTACTCTGACATGGGTTGCTTTGTGGGGTGCATTGGTGAGCACTAGATCAAGGAGGGTGGTAGTACCAGTCTTCTGGTTGATTCTGGTGGCAGTGGTCACAAAAGTTGGGACAGGTTTTGAGAGGCTGCAGCATCTCAATGGGAGCCGATACGTCAGCTAGCCAGTTTATGTTACAGTCCCCAAGGGCAATGATGGCAGCACTGTCAGGGGTGCCTGGAGATGGGTGAGGACAGAGTGGAAAGCAGTCTTCTGATTTTGGGGAGGGATGTATATGGTGGATAGGAACAGTGGGGCTCTGTTTAGGGCAAGGGTGATCTTCAGAGTGAGAGCCTGGGCCCCATGTTCGAGGGTTGGGGATGGGAGGGCGAGACACTGTAATGAGTCCTGGACATACAGTGCACATCCACCCCCTTTTTTTGAGGTTCTGTCAGCACAGTATAGCGTAAAACTGGGAAGTGAGACTGCGGAGTCTGGGGTGGGGTCGCTGAGCCAAGTTTCAACTACCGAGATGACATCATGGCAATTCTGGGCAACCCAGCCCTGAAATGAGTCAAATTTCTTAGAAGGCTGCATATATTAAGGGAGACAATGTTTAGATCCTTAGAGTAGTATCCTTGGGGTGGGTGGTGGGTCCTGGGTTGGGGTGGACATCTTCTGAGAGGAGGAGCAGGAGCAGGAAGATGCACAGGGATGCCAATTTTAGTCCCTTCTTCATTAACTTAGGCACCAGTTTGGAGGGGGAACAGCAGCATATGGAGATGGGGATGGGTAGGTCCCATAGTGAGGGAGAGGCAAGGCAGAGTAGTGTCCACTTCCATACCATGGCAGCACCAGTGGGGGAGATGTGGGGGGGGGAGCATGGTCCATTGGTAGAGTGAGTGGGGTGGTTCACTGGTAGAGGTGGGGAGAGGGGCTAAGGTGAGAAGCCAGGTGAGAGGTGGTTCTGGCTCACCTTGTTGGGAGACATTTGGAGCATCCCCTAGCAAAATAAGGGGGACTAGTGTTAGCAGTACAAGCCACATGGCAGTGCTGGTAGCAGAAAGCAGTGTCATAATGAGCACAAGGTAGTTGGAGAGGGGGAGTTGAAAGCTTTAAGAGCTTTAAAAAAACTGAAAGAAATTAGCCTGACCCATTGGTTTAGTGGTAGAGCTGATGACTTTGGTGTCCAGGATTTGAGACCTACAAGGAGACAGTAGCAAAATATGGGGAAAATGGGCTAAAGTGGGGTTATAGCACAAGGAAAGTGAGGAGGAGTGGAGATTAGGAGGGTAAACGGAGTGGTGTGAGGAATGCAAAACATGGGCTAGGAAGGGCACTGTAGTGACTCCTAGTGGTCAGAAAAATATTAACTGCAAATAGGGAGTGGAGATAAGGAGAGTGAACAGAGTGGTGCCAGGAAGGGCACTGCAGCAACTCCTAGTGGTCAGTAACTATAAGCTGCAAATGGGAAAGTGGACACTTAGAAAACAGAAGGTGTGGCCATGTGATGTGTCACATGACCAGTATGCAGCAATAAAGGTAGAGGTGAGGTTGGGGGGGTGGGACAGTCGGTGCACAGCACTGACGGGTAACGCCCCTTCAGAAAGTAAGCTGGAAGGAGAGAGGTTTTACCTCTTACAGTCCCTCTGTGAATCCTGGAGGGGCTCTTCAGGGGGAGTCCAGGATTCACAGGGTTGAGCATAGCCCCCAACGAGTCAGGGCACAGATTATCATCTTTACATTTCAAACTGTTAGTAAAAATAATCCATCTTTAGGGTTGCTTTAACCTCTAGGCTATACAGCTGATGATCAAAAACTACACATCTCAAGGCTGGCTCTGTGGTGCCAACAGGTATTGGAGCCCCATATCAGGATTTCTAAACCCTGACTGTGCTCATGTCAGTACAAATTTCTGGGGCTGACACAGCAACAACTTATGTCTTTTTTCCATTCCCTCTCTTACAGCCTTTTTTCTTACAATTTCGGGTGTGAACTCAGGTCTACAAGATGCAAATGTGGCTATGTACCTACTGGCCTGGCATCATGGGGCCAGCCTTGAAATGTGAAGTTTTTGATTATCAGCTGTCAGTACAGCCTAGAGGTTAAAGCAAAGAGCTGTGAACAAGCTTTGTTCATTCAGCAGAATGGGTTTTGATTCCATCATGCTGTACTTGTATATTGTGTGACTAGAGCAAGCCACTTAACCTCCCTGTGCTCTCAAAACACACCCAGGAACAAGCTGTAGCTGTGTGCCTTTCCTGAACAAAGACAGTAAAAACAATCTGAGCATGTGTTATGATTTTGAAAATAGTATGCTCTTTCTATTCAGATTTGACTTGAAAAGAAAAAAATAGGACACCATTACTTGTTAACTAATTGCAAAAACACATAAATGGACAACACAGTTAAAACATGCTTAACCTGAAATGCATTATTAAAATAGTATTTTACTTCTTTTGATGAAGTTAAAAGTATAACTCTTTCTTACTGAAATACTTTGGATGGAATGGGATTTTCTACCGTAAAGGAAAGAAATCAATCTGGTTGATCCTGATACCCATACCCTTCGAGCATGTGTTACACTCCACACCTATGCTTATGGACCTCAGCTTTCCAGAATGCCATTCCCACTGTAATTAAAAAAAAACACAAAAACAAAACAAAGGGAGAGACAGGGTGTGTGTGGGTGTGTGTGGGTGTGTGTGTGTGTATAATCTCTGACAGAAGTGCTGCACTAAATGAAATGTGCTGAAAGGGAAAAATATCACCATTAATTAAATTAAATAATATATGGGTGGGTGGGTGTAAAATGTTGGTTACGCACACACACATATGTTATTCTATATTTTAATAATGCAGTTCAGACTATGCTTTTTTTAAACAATGCTGTCCATCCATCTCTTTTTGCAATTAATAAAATTAATGGTGTACTATTTTTGTTTTTCTTTTCAAGTCAAACCTGGATAGAAAGAGCATAACATTTTCAGAATCATAACACATGCTCAGATTGTGTTTACTGGCTTTGTCCAGGAAAGGCACACAGCTGCAGCTTGTTTCTGGGTGTGTTTTGGGAGCACAGAGAGGTTAAGTGACTTACTCTGGTCACACAATATACAAGTAGAGCATGTTGGAATCAAACCCCATTCTGTTGGATGAATGAAGCTTGTTCACAGCTCTTTGCTTTAACCTCTAGGTTGTACTGCCAGCTGTTAATCAAAAACTACACATTTCATGGCTGTCCCCAGGATGCCAGGCCATTAGTACATAGCCACATTTGCATCTTGTAAACCTGAGTTCACACCCAAAATTGTAAGAGAAAAGGTTGTAAGAGAGGGAATGGAATAAGACAGACGTTACTGCTGTGGCAGCCCCAGAAATCTACACTGACATGAACACAGATAGGGTTTAGAAATCCTGATACAGTATGGGGCTCCAATACCTTTTGGCACCATGTAGCCAGCCTTGAGATGTATAGTTTTTAATGATCAGCTAGCAGTATAGGCAATCCTAAAGATGGATTATTTTTACTAACAGTTTGAAATGGGTACAGGGTCATTACCGCACACAACACTATGCTGCATGGCACAATCGCGCTGCCGATACAGCACAATTCTTGCCATGCAGCATATCTTTCTTTTCTGTGGGGGGCTCCGCTCCCTCACCCTCCAGTACGGGGGGCTGCACCCCCAAACCCCCCAATATAGATTCTCAGCTCCGGGGTTCAAGGTCGGGAAGCTCACAAAGTTTGGAAAAATAACATTTCTGGGACAGGGAATCAAACCTGCTCTGAGAAGCACTGCCTGGGTTCCCTGCTGCTGTGGCTCAGTCCATTGAGCCACAGCAGCTATTAGGCAGAACCCACTCCCAGCAGAGGTCTTATCCTCTGCCTGGGAAAGTGGGAATGGTGCAATACCACGTACAGCAGTATATGCGGTATTGCACCATTCGCTCACTAGTGCTGTGCTGTACTGGGATAGCCATAATGTCGTATGCTATTAAGCGTGCAACATTATGACCCAGTATGTTTGAAATGTAAGGGTAACCACTCAATAGTTTTAATGCACATACTAAACAATTATTATAAATGTAGAAGATGTTATAATAACACTTTAAAACACACTTAAAGGGGCACTGTCAGCTTTAGCCCTTGTTTTCTGGTAAAATCTCACCAGTGTGCCTTTCTGCAGATCTTTGCCAAACATGTTCTCAGAACTGCCTCTGAATATAACAAAATTAGTATTTCTTACCATTTTTTATTTTTTTGCATAGTTTTCTATTTGAGCATCTGATCCCAACTCAGCTGCCACCGGAAACATATTCACAGCAAAAGCATGCATCTGAAACAATCGCTGGCATGAACTGCAACTTTTTAGCATGCCCATTGTACAAATCAGCTTATCCTGCGCTCCTTGGCATATAAAACTGAGATTTCTGTCTTTTAAACTAAGGCATATTTTAAAGTTGAAGCTGAAATCCCACACATGCGTGATAGTGGGATGCTCCTGTACATGCGTGGGATCTTATGTTCCTACCACTATTGCCCATGCATGGGATTTCGGCTTCAGCTTTAAAATATATGTATTATTATAATCAGTACTCGGTTTTGTTTAAAAGACGTAAGTCTCAGTTTTATATACCAAGGTGCACAGGATAAGCTGATTTTGTACAATGGGCGTACTAAAAAGTTGCAGTTCATGCCAGCGCTTGTTTCAGATGCATGCTTTTGCTGTGAATATGTTTCCGGTGGCAGCTGAGTTGGGATCGGATGCTCAAATAGAAAACTATGCAAAAAAACAAAAATGGGGTAAGAAATATTAATTTTGTTATATTCAGAGGCAGTTCCAAGAACATGTTTGGCAAAGATCTGCATAAAGGCACACTGGTGAGATTTTGCCAGAAAACAAGGGCCAAAGCTGACTGTGCCCCTCTAATAAAACAGATGATTTCCTTATTTTACCTACAGTCAATAGAGGGCCAAGATCCTTGGCGACATCATTTCCTGTCAGGGGTCTAAAATATATGGCTGCCCCCAGCCTTTAATTACAGACTGGTTTACATATGAATAATGCTGGACTGCAAAGACTCACAGATAAACACAATGGCTCACTCAAATTACCTTTTTATGGTCTTTCAGACATTAAGAAACCCTGTTGATGACAGTTTCCCTTTAAGTTTTCCTTAACCACCATGTTTGTGCACAGCAGCTGCTGCAAGTGTTCAAGGCTTGTATGGAACTTTTACCTACAGTGGACCCAATTTTCAAATGGAGACACGGGACTTACATCAAGCCCAGCATCAACCACTTTTTTTGGTGCAGCTGCACCAAACTCCTTTGACGCAACTGCACCCAATTTTAGTACATCAGGTGCAGTTGTGACAGTTTCCTCAGTTTACGTCAGCTTGCTCCAAAGATCTGGCTCAAGACCCATAAAAAGAGTTCTCCAAATGGTGCAAGTTAGGACAGGGAAAGGCTGGTTTTATTTGTGGCATTTGGCACTTCGGGATTAAAAATCCTGATCACTGGCTGGGAGAATGCAGCAAACCCTGTGTGCCAGATGATCAGTGCACCAGGGGCTTGTGGTATTCTTGGATCTTTGAAATCAAGCCCAGTGTCTAAAAAAATGCATTTTACAAAACCAAAGGCATTTCTTCTCCCTTATGCAGTTGCATAGCCTTGAAAGAAGCAATGTTGGGCAGAGTAACTGGGGTATCCCTTCTCTTTTCAAGAAACACCACACAATTTTTAACTTCTACATGTACATGGACAAAAGTTAGTAATGGGCAGTAAACACTTGGTTTGCCATCTCATCTGAACAAGCGTACCTACATCTATGCAACACCCCTACCATGGCACTGCAACGTCAGCCTGGGGCATGATCCCATGCAACTGGTGTGAGACTAGAATGCTTGAGTTGACAACTGAGTCCACAGGCAGACATGCTACCTAATGAGCCTGACCTACAGTATATGCATGGAATTATATAGCAGTGCCTGTGTATGATTCTTAGACTGGAACTTACGTTTCTCATATATATATATATATATATATATATATATATATATATATATTTATCCTATTATTTAACCAGGAGTGGCACACTAAGCTGAAAGCTTGTTTACAGGTGTGACCTGGGAGCACAGGGAAGTTAAGTAACTTGCTCAGGGTCACACAGTGTGCAAGGGGGGCTGTGGGATTCAAACCCAGGTTTCCTGATTTGCAGCTCAGAGCATTAAACCACTGCACTATACTGCCTCCCAATGATATTAATAACATATTGATTGGTTTGAATTCTCTTTTGCATTTCAAATGCACCTCCCACACTTTTATTAGTGTCAATGGCTTAGCAGGGTGCAGGGTTGCACTCTCCTCTCTGAGACTGGATGATCGGAAGGCTGTGGGTTCCATGCCCATACACCAGGAACTTGGGTTAAAGCCCTGTACTGACACTGTAGTGCAGCATGAGGGGGGTGCTGCACTCCTGAGGTGTCACCTTTTGGATGAGACATTAAACTGAGGATCTGTCTGCCTGTTCTGGTGGTTGTTCAGGTGTATATTAAAGATCCCATGGCACTTCTCAAAAAGAGCAAAGGAAGTTTATTAAAATAATCCAAAACGCAAATACAGCACAGAAAGAAAACAATGCAACTCAGCATAATTCTCTGATCATGTACAAAAAAAAATACTATGAAAAGAGTAGGGCAATTTCCCTGGTGTCCTGGCCAACTTTCTCCCATTCATAAACATACCACCAACAGCCGAATCTGGTTCAATGTCAGTTGGTTTCCATCTGTATCCCCCCGGGATGAGGCTGAAACTAAGCAGACTTGTCTGGTCCTCCTTTCCTGATCAACCAAAACAAAATAAATAAATTAATGAGTTTTTTACTGGGCCAATTTCAGTCTTTGGACTGGACTAAATGTTTTGTTTACACAAATAACCCCCAACTGCTGAATATATAGATTGTCCCTTTTAATACTGAACGCAAGGAAAACATCTTGGGAGCATATTTCTCTTGTCATGTAAACAGAGGCTCTTGTATTTACATAAAACATGTAACTGAAATGCTAAATTGTGGAAACTGGCACTGATTATGCAGGCAAGTCCCATGTGTTGCTGTTTAACTGCAAATTGCATGCTCTTGTGAAAACATGGTTCATTTTCTAGTTTATTATTGTTGGTTTTCTAAAGATAAAACTGTATACTGTTATGTGGCACTAGGAAGGAAACAATGCCAAATAATACCAAATGAAACTTTTAACAGTAGTCATATTGCACTACACATTTCACTTATAGCCAATGCTTTAAATACATCCAAAGCAGTTTATGGGGTTAGTTTTAATCATTTTACAGACAGTGAATGAAGAAAGAAAGAAAGAAAGAAAGAAAGAAAGAAAGAAAGAAAGAAAGAAAGAAAGAAAGAAAGAAAGATAGTTAACAGTGTCCCTTTAAGTTGCCATCATATTTTTTCGAAACTATCAATGTATCAAACAGACTACACTACATACTAACAGTACCAATAAGACACCGAGGAAGAGGTTTTGTTCAGCACTGTCTCCTTTATTGATTTTTATGTTTGCTTGAATGCATGTGCAAGAAACATAGTGCCATCACCCGAGTTTTTGTAGGTGTGGCACCCATCTTCCAATGCAGTCAGTGTGTTTGCAGGCGTGGCCACAGTTCACCAATGAATGCTGCAGCTGTCTATGACAGCAGTTGAAAATGCAGTGCCGTATAGTTCAAAGGCAGAGCTATGCTTTATTGAGTAGCGAGTAGCTACTGCGTGCGCATGCGCTCCCCCCACACACACACGCACGCATATTGCATGCCAGTGCTCCCCCCCATGCACACACTGTATGGCCAACATGGGTGCCCAATCCCCCGTCAGCTCTGCTGCGCCCCTCAACAGAGTTCCAGGTGCCATGCTGGGAGTCCACCCTAGCATGGCAACAGACTGAGGGGCCAATGGGGTGCCCAATCCCCGCTGGGTTCCAATATAAGCCCCTGCAACAGACAACCACCCACCCTGTGCGCATCCACCTCCCACACCCCCACCTCACCTCATACTTGGCCTCCTGGAGCTTGGGTATGATGATCTTGGTGGGACTGGGAAATACGCCTGCACCTTCAAAGCCGACTGCCAACTGAGGAAATGCTGGTAAGCTGTATAATGTAATAAATAGGTTTTTTTCAACTTTGATGCATATCTCAGGCATTTTGGGAATTTTTTTCACCAAATTTTAAACATGGGATTTTTGGGACCCCACCTCATGAATTCTGTCACTGTCATTTTGATAATTGGCCCCGAAAGGTGATTTTGCGGTCACTGTGCAGAACCACCTTCTGGGACTGATTTAGGAAATGACAGTGTCACAGTTCATGAGGTAGGCCTCCAATAACCCTATGTTGAAAATTTGGTGAAAAATTTCCCAAAAATAACTGTTTTACCAGCATGTGTTGCGCTGTTCCTACGCACGTTCGTAAGTTTGCGAATTTTCAATATTTTCACTTCAGATTTTCAACATTGCCATTTTACCACACCTCCTTCTGAGCAGTACAGCTGTCATTTTTCACATTTTGCCCAACATGTGTTTCCACGCATGTAGCGCACTATGACGCAGTCGGTGTGCAAAATCAATGTTTGAGACAGATTAAGAATCCACAGTGACACTGTCCATGAGCAGAGGTGTTAAAATGGCTATGTTAAAAATTTGGTGAGAAAAGTCCATAAAATGACTGTGTTATGAGCGACCATTGCGCAGTTTCCATGCTCACTCGTAAGTTCATGGATTTCTAATATTTTCAGTCCAGATTTTCACCACTGGCATTTTTCCACATTTCCTTGTGAACAGTGCAGCTGTCATTTTTCACATCATGGCTGAAATGTGTTTTCACACTTCCAGCGCAGAAATGTGTGGTCACTGTGGGAAATCACTGTTCGGGACAGATTAAGAAAATCACAGTGACACTGTTCATGAGCGGAGGTTCCAAAATGCCTGTGTTGACAATCTGCTATAAAAAATCCCCAAACTAATTGCATTATGGGTGTGGATTGGTGACTTCACCAATTTTTTTAATATTTTCACTGCAGACTTTCAACATTGCCATTTTTTGCACCTCCCCATGAACAGTATAGCTGTCATTTTTCACATTCTGTTCAAAATGTATTTTCACACCAGTGGTGCCAAATGACATAGTCGCTGTGCAAAATCAGCTTTCTGCTAACAAACTGATATTACCACTGTTCATGAGTTGTGGGTCACAAAAAAACATGTTTAAAATTTGGAGTGAAAATACCAATGAACGTCTGGTACGTTAGAGTTTCCAACCATAATGCCCCACCCTGTAGAGGCTGACAGGTATGAGGGGTGTGACTTGGGATTGTCGCCTATAGCACTCCTGCCATTCCACCCCCACCCACACCCTGCAGCAAGTGACAGGCATCGAGGTGTGCCTTGGACTATTTGGCCCCAATGTTCACCCCATTCTCCTATACTGCACCCATCTCACCATATTTCTTATGGAATGGGGTGACCATAAGACCCAAAGACTCCAAGGCACACTGTGACACTTGTCAGTGTCTGCAGGGTAGGGTGTGGAGAAATGGCATGGCTGTTATGCCTGATGACCCAAAGGCATACGCCTGCCAGTCTCTGCAGGGTGGACGTGGGGTTGGCTTCAGTTCAATACTTCACTGCCATTCCTATTATGCATCTCTCTAACTCCTACACTACCAATGCCAATACCAGCAAGCAAACATTCGGCACTGACAAATGCTTGTTAACTTGTACATTCTCTCAGCAGTGCCTCATGCAGCTTTACACCCCAGGGGCTTATTAACAGACTGTTACTCTAACCCCTGGTCATGCCTTACTGCTTAATAGACATGCACAATATTCTACAAAACAAGTAGAAATACTGGCATTCAATGTATAGAAATGTTCTTTCAAGGAGGCAGTATACATGTTGTTAGATGTTAGAGATCTACTAGGGACATGAATGTTGCCAGGAATAACAGAGTCCAATTAGACTGGGTTAACTGAAGGAGGAGGGTGCCGCTGTATACCAGGAATAATACTTTGGGGCCTAGTAAGGAAATTGCACACCACTGGATGCCTGGGACTAATTAGATTAGGTTAGGGTAAGGGAGAGATTTCCACTGAAAACCAGGAAATTAACCTTTGGGGCTGAGTGAGGGGTGTGGCAAACCACTGGATGCCAAGGACCGATTAGACTGGGTTAAGGTGAGGTAGGAGAGTGCCACAGTATAAAAGAGAATAATGCCTTGGGATTGGCTGAAGGCATGGTATACAGCTGGATGCCAAGGACTAATTCAATTGGGTTAGGGTGAAGGAGGAGTGAGCCACTGGATGTTACTGCTGTGTGATGTTGCAAAATTCTGCTGTGATAGAATTCTGCCCAAGGTAGAATGACCCATTTCTGCTGCAAAAAAAATTGGAAATGTAGCATTTCACCAAATGCACAACTCTAAGAAAACAGTAAAATCCAGCAGTTTCACAGGTTTTCTAACAAAAATTCTTCAGTAATTTATAGGGCAACATTATGGTTCACATTAAATCCCATGGTTTACTTAATAAAATTCATGGTTCATGTAGCAGAATTCCATGGAATTTCTTGGGAAATTCTGCCAACTTTTTGGAAATGGAATTGCAGTTCTGCCAGAATTCTCCCTGTTGATTGTTACATTCTGCACAGATCTGCTGGATTCTAGGGTCCGTGTGGCTCAGGCATGGGTTAAGGAAGGCAATGCCATTTTACTGCAGGAACTCCTTGTCACAGTGTGTGGTATGGGCAGGAAGTGGCATTGAACCCCAGGTTCTGTTTGCTGTTAAATGTATTGACAATGCTAGCCAAAGACCAGCATTGTTATTATAGACTAGTTTGTGTCTGTTAGTAAATTAAGTAATAAGACATGGCAAGGTGTGCACTGTGGTGAGCTAATGGCACACATCGGATGTGTTGTGAGGCACAAGGCTTTGCTCAGTTTCTGTTCTATCTTTCCTACACTCAACCAATGGAATTATTACCATGGATGGAATACAAGAAATCAAATATCTGCTTCGTTCTAGTAGCAGCATGCTTATTACTCCCTCACTCACACAACAGAAGGCCTCAAATGGAATGGGGGCTTCTGTTGTATCTGTAACAGTTTAAACAGCATAGATTACCCTACTAAGCAGGTATGGATAGGAGGGGGATTTTTCGTGGTCAGCAAACAAACACCAGAAATGAAATGTGTAAGTACTGTGGTATTCCATGGTTAAATGTATGTATGCACGCAAGCGTAAGAAGAGGATTATGAGGGCAGAGAACATTTAACTATTTTTTTTTATTTGAGGCATTTTTATGTTCGCTTGCTGAGCTTGCGCGGCAGTCAACATATTGGGAGAGTGCAGCTTTGGGGGCGCGGCTGCTGTTGGGCGAATGCAGGGCATGCATCAGTAGGTGCGTCCCTCATTCCCCAATAAGCCAGCATGCTAGTGCTGACACCAACATTATGTAAAGTGGACATAACTTCTAAACAAAGTGCCGCTGCAATCAGAGACAAGCTCATCATGCAGCGGCACAGATGACACACCTCCCATACGTGCCGTCCCCTCCCCCCTGAGTACAGGGTGCCACGCTGGGAGCCCGCCCCAGTATGGCAACTGATACCATGGCTGATGGGAGTGCCCAATCCCCCATAGGCTCCACTGTCCCCCCCCCGAGTACAGGATGCCAAGCTGGGAGCCCACCCCAGCGTAGCAACTGATGCCATGGCAGATGGGGGTGCCCAATCCCCCGTCAGCTCCACTGTCCTCCCCCCTCTGAGTACAGGGTGCCATGCTGGGAGCCCACCCCAGCATGGCAACTGATGCCATGGCCTACAGGGGTGCCTAATCCCCAATCGGCTCCATGCCCCCCCAGCCATCCTTCTGCCATGCTGGGAGCCCACCCCAGTGTGGCAAACATCCCGCGTTGTCTTTTTTTAAACCTGTAAATTAAAACGGTCCCACGGCACTTCCCTGCCCTCCCACAACCCGCACTCACCCACTGCGCACCTGCCTCCCCACACCTCCACCCCATACTTACTCTCCAGAGTCCGGGCGTGATCATCTTGGTGGACTGGGAACATGTCTGCACTCTTCAAAGCCGACCGTGAACTGAGGAAATGCCGGTAAGCTGTATAATGGGCTAGAAATGTTTTTTTCAACTTTGTTGCATATCTCAGGCATTTTTGGGAATTTTTGCACCAAATTTTCATAATGGGGTTTTTGGGGCCCCTCCTCATGAATTCTGTCACTGTCATGGCATTTATTGGCCTTGAAAGGTGATTTTGCAGTCACTGCGTGAAATCACCTTCCGGGGCCCATTAACATTCATGAGGTGCCCTCTTAAAAAGTCTAAGTTCCAAATTTGGTGGAAAAATCCAACAAATGCCTGTTTTACGAGTGTGCGTTGCGCAGTTGCTATGCAGGCTCATAACTTCGAGCATTCACAATATTTTACTGCCGGATTTTCAGCATTGTCATTTTTGTACACCTCCTCATGAACAGTACAGCTGTCATTTTCCACATCCTGCCCGAAATGTGTTTCCGCACTTCCGGTGCACAATAGCGCAGTCGCTGTGGGAAATCAGTGTTTGGGCCCAATTATGAAAATGACAGAGACACAGTTCATGAGCAGAGGACCTAAAATGCCTATGTTGAAAATTTGGTGATGATACTCCATAAAATAACTGTGTTACGAGCATGCGTTGGCAGATTGCACGCACACTTGTACCGTCATGCATTTGTGATATTTTCAGTCTGGATTTTCACCCTTGCCATTTTTCCACACCTCTCGATGAACAGTACAGCCGTCATTTGACATATCGTGCCCAAAATGTGTTTTCACACTTCCGTCGCAGAATAGCGTGGTCGCTGTGCGAAATCACTTCTTGGGACACTTTGAGGAAATAACAGTGACACTGTACATGAGCAGAGGTGCTAAAATGCCTATGTTGAAAATTTGGTGCCAAACGCCCATAAAATGGCAGTGTTGCACGCGTGCATTGCATATTTCCCACACACCCTAGTAGCTTCTCAAATTTGGTATATTTACATGCCACATTTTCAACACTGGCATTTTTTTACACCTCCTTATGAACTGTGCCACTGTCATTTCTCACATCCTGCCCGACATGTTTTCCCACACTGCACTACCAAACACCCAAAGGGACACCCTAATGCTTGTCACTTTCTGCAGGGTGGGGGGGGGTTTGCATCAGTTCAATACTTCACTGCCATTCCTATGATGCATCTGTCTAACTCCTGCACTACCAATGCCAATGCCAGCAAGCCAACATTCGGCATTGACAAATGCTTGTTATTTTTAGGGCTTGGGTGAAGGTTTTAAGTGAGTAAAGGTAGCAGCCATGTTTGTGATGGCAATCAGGGATGTGTGGTAAGTATTGATTTTATTGTGAAGAGGCCCCAGGATCTTTATCCAATGCTGTTATGCTGAGATAACAGCACAGGTAAAGATGGCCCTCACCCAGTCAGGTTTCACAACCTTTCAAACTCATGTTGTAATTTCTTTTTAAAAAAACATAAGGAAGTTAATTAACAAAGAAACTGCAGATAGACATCAGTTATGGTTACAGCACCATACCCAAAAAGTAAAACAATACATTGTTCAAGTAAAAGAAAAATGTGAGCCTTCAGGGCTCAGGCAAAAGAAACAAACTGAGCCTTTGTTTACCATTCCATTGTCTTTCTTAGAGTTTGAAGGACTGCATAATGCAGCATTAGTCTTACCTTACCTTTGGCACTCTCCCGCCCATTTTAGCTAAGATTTATTTTTTGTCAATTAGAGTTTATTGATTTTTTAATGAACAATACAGAACCACAAATTACAGAAAAAAATTCCTTAACACTTTATAAAGAAAAACAAACACAGTAGCAACTGTTGATGATAAATATATATTTATAATATCCTTGCCCCATAAAGAAGGCATTCTTTTTTTCATATTTGCTGGCTCATTTAATCTTTGTTTAACCTTTAAGATACATATATTGTAATCAAACCTCTGTTTTCCAGATTCTTCATATCAGCTTTGATAGAAGAAAGAATATGAACATGAGACAGTACAAAAGTAGAAGAGATACAGAGAAAGGGTTGAAGAAGGAGTTGGAAGATTAGATAAGGGTTCCACTTCAGTGTTCATGGGTGTGATTTATTCTGAGGTAGAAATATTTATAGTGACCAAAATCTGTAAGAGATGCCTTTTTGGTACAAGAAGACTCAATCTAGATGCATGGCACAATGAGTATTATTATGGGTAGTATTTTTTTTTTAAATGTGTAAACTGTTTTCCATTTGTATAAAAAAAGTGTTCCCCTTCACCTATTAAAATGTGAGCCAAAGGTTCCATTCTAAGTATTTCCAAACACTCTTGCCTTCATTCAGTGAGGGTAGGAAGTCTATTATTGATCCAAACTTTTAAAATGTTACTTTTTCCTAAGGCTCCTATTAATGATATCTTGGGCTCAATTTTCAAAGGGTGACACAGGGTTTGTATCAAGTCCTGCATCAAATCATTTTTTTGGCCCAGCTGTGCTAAACTCCTTTGACACAACTGCTCCCGATTTTAGTACATCGAGTGCAGTTCTAACAGTTTTCTCAATTTACAGCAGCTTGCACCAAAGATTTGGTGTGGACCTGGTGAAAAGGGTCCCCAAATGGTGCAATTTAGACCAGGGAAAAGATGGTCTAACTTGCGGTATTTGGCACTCGGGATTGAAAATCCCGACTGCCAGCTGGGAGAATGCTGCAAGTCCCTTGCACCAAATAACTGCAATGACCAGATGGCCTTCAAGGGTAAGAAAATGAACAGCCATCCATCTGACTGCACCATCATTGGTTTTAATAGTCTAAGAGTGCACTTTGATTACCAAGATAGAAACACCTGCTGTAGATATGGTGACACAGCTATGTTCTTCCAGTTCTTCCCAGTCCCTACCGAGCTTAGTAGCTTCAGTAGGGCAACGTTTTGTCTCCTGCAGGAGGGATATTTGAGTTTGCATAGTTTTTAACTGGCAGAGAACACATTTCCTTTTCCAGGGGAGTTCAGTTCCCTTATACATTCCATGAGATGTAAGTTAAATGGACCATCTTAAAGGACAAAATAAAAAAGTGATTATTTTGGAGTTGTACCATAAAGGGACCCCTAATCAAGGTACCTGGAGAGACCAGCCTGGGTCCCCTGAGTTGATCCTATGTGACCCAATCACTAACTGCAAGTATATCCTGTAACATACAACCTTTAGAGGGTACTTATACTGAACAGAAAATCATATAAACTTGCCCTGAATGTGGTATAACACGAGCATGCATTATAGGTGGGAAATGTGCATTGGACTTCCAAAGAAGAAAACAGCAAGATCTATAGGGGTCTTATGAGTAGGAGTGCCTGAGTCCTCCAAGGCTCAGGCCCCAATGGGGGGGGTGACAACAGCAAGTAGAACAGTGAACAGAATCAAGATTTTAAACATATAGCAATCTCTTCTAGCTGCTAGAGCCTGGGAGAAAAAACATTATTCACAGTCTTGTGGCATAAGCATCGTAGACAGGTATACCATATCTATGAGACATGGCAGTTAGTGCATGCACCTCTAGAAGGAGGGATGGGATACCTCGGGGGGAGCGACTGTGGGGCAAGGGAGGAAGGGAAACTGATAGAGATGTAATACTAAACTGGAGAGATGGAGGGGAGGAGCACACAAATATACAGTCAGAGAGCTCCATTACTATGGGGTCTTGGAAGAGGCTAGGAGATGAGACTGTATGGAACCAAAAATGTAGTGGGACGGGTGATGTCTAGGCACATGTGCATACTATGGGGTTCTAGTATTGGTTTCACAGTGAGCCACACATGTATCATAAAGTAGAGGGCCTAAAGGCTGCTGGGTCCAATAGTGAGTGGGGAGTAGGCAGAACCTGTTAAAGAACACTGGCATTGGCACAGGCTGCCCACTCATTCCCACCAGTCAACCATGGTAGAAGACCTCTGGCAGAGAGGGAGATGGGAGCAGTTATGCATTAAAATAGTCATAAGAATACCCAGTTATCGATTCCAGCAGCAGCAAAAGTCTGATACTGCCTCACGACATCTACCAGGCTGGCCAATACCTTCTGTTCTAGCTGCTGCCTGTAGCTAAGTCAGACCTTTCATAGAGGAGTAGTTGCAGTGGCCCCGAGATAGTAAACACCATCAGCCACTAGTGGTTTGTCCTAGGGGCAATCAGAGGAAATGCTGAGGGGAGCTGGAGATGGGGGGATAAGGGGAAAGGTTGGGAAAGAGGCAGTTCTGGAGAAATCACTGCTCACACCAGCAAGGTGGTAATGCTTAGGTCTAATCCCAGGTGAGATCCAATAACATTGAAGCATGAGGGGGTAAGGGGAACACTTGGTCCTGAACCATATGGCCAAGGCAAAAGGATGTGCAACCACACCATTGATTATAAGAGCAGGTCCATCCCATCGACCCCCCAAGTTACTTCTAGCAATTGAGTATGAGTGTGCAGCAGGTAAAGGTAGATGAGGACAACAGCATGGCTTTCGCTTTCAGCATTTGCTAAAACACTGCAGACATGTGGTAGTGATATAAACCAGTCTTAAGTGGCCAACAGTGACCGCTTAGACAGTAAAACAGAACCATCAACCCTGTAATCGGAAAATCAAAGTTAGAATACTAGTACACCACAGAGACAACGAAAGATATTGTTAACAGTTTGTGCTACTCAGTCCTGATCAGACTTTCATGAGCTGACTTCTGTTTGAGTACTGCTGGCTAGTAAAACCAGCAAATTTCAGGCTCCTAACCTCTCTGCCCTCAGCAGAATAGTACATTGGTTACATTCTCTGGTGGGGGAGGGTAGAAGCAATGACACCTCATGGCGGGTGGTATATCATTGCAGCAGTGACTCCCAGATCGTGAAGATCACCATAGCAACAGGAATTGGGCAAAATCCGCCTGTCACTGTGGTGGTCTGTTTGGCAATTGGGACTGCCTCGCTGGGTGTTTGTCCCCAGTCCAACTCTGGCTCGGAGTTAGAATCCCAGAGACCAGGGGTGTGGGGGGGGCAGAGAACCCCACATGGGGGGTTAGGGGGTGTAGCCCCCCTATGGATGCAAGGAGGCATCCCCGACATTGCAATGCCGACATTCAGCACTGCGGCTGTCACTGTCGGGGATGTCTCCATGATGACTCTTGCTGTGGCATGGGTAAACCATGGCAGGCATACCGCATGACACAGCTACTCCTGATCTCCAGTCCACATGCAGCCTCTGGTGGCAAACTGTAACCATTTAAGTAGCAAGTAAGGCATCAACCATTTGAACATAAACAAAATTATAATGTTGATATAGCACAGAGATGTAGAGATAAAAAAGGGATACTATCAATGGTTAATAGTGTTCATTTCAGATCAGTCTCTTGTGGGCTAATGTCCAGTGATGGAACTGCTGGATAGTACTGTCAGTTCAGCTTCAGCTGAGTACAGAAGGGAAGGTGTCTGAAGTAACTCGACGGCTGTGTTCCTTGGGCTGGAGCTGGTAGAAGCAAGTGCACCACATGGGATGCAGGCTGCACATTTCACCTGCTGCTGTTGTTACTGTCCAGTCCCCCAATGCCTTGCCATCTGGATATTATAAAATTATTCATACCCCAGGAACAAAAGTTTATGTTATAATGTAAAGGATAAAGAGACTCAGATAATGGGAAAAGACTAAAGTTGCAGGATGAAACAGCAAATAAAACAGTCTAGTGCTTACATCCATGAATGCTCAATCTGTCAGCTGCAGCAAATGATGAGACTTGGGTGCAGCTGAGGTGGGTGACTGTAGCAGGTATGCCAGCTGGAGGGGCCAGAGGTGTGGAGGCTCAGTTGGCCCAGGATCGGGCATCTGGTGCAGCTGTTTAAGAAGGAGGATGGGTTGGTTGACCTGGATCAGACAGAGGAGCTGGTGATAGAGGCACAGATTTTGCAGATAGTCCTGGAGCCTCTGTTGACTTTAGTGGGTCAAATCTGTTCTGAGTGGGCAGGTGGATTTGCACTGTAGGACTGCTGGAGGAGCCCAAGGATGGCAATTCTCAACTATGGTTTCCTGAGCTATGTGTATGCCTTATGGTGTTCAATGGTATCTCTGCCTTGTATCTCTTGCAGCCCACACCCTATCATTGCTGAATCCACTGAGCATCATCCTCTTGGGTCTGCAAGAAGCCTTGTCTCTCCTCTGGATTGTCTGGGGCCATAGTATCCATAGTCATAGCCGAGGGTCTCTGAAGCGCAGAGTGTGTAGTGAGGAGAGAATTTGTAGTCTGGCCACTGCCATTGCATAAAGTTTTCATCTGCCTCCGGGGGCTCAAACTAGTAAACTGCCTCACTGAAGTTAATGTGCAGTTGAGCTGGGTAGTGAAGAGCAGTTTTGCTGCCAAGATAGGACACTATAAATTTCATCATTGGGTATGCTCTACGGCAACGTGACAGTTCAATAAAGAAGCTCTAGTAGAAAGATAATTGGTGTGGAGCTGAGTGGGCTCCTTTCTCTTGCCAGACGAAATATATATTTTTCAAAGGGTACTGGAAGATTTTCAATAAGATAGGTCTCAGGCAATTGCCAGATTTATGGTGGGGGACAAGCGAGCAATAAGCCCGCTTGTTCTCCAGAGGGGGACAGTGTGGTGCATTGAGAACAATCAGAATCAGATACTGCAAAAAAGGAATCATGTTACTACTATTGGCTCCCTCTGGCAAGCCCACAAGGCAAATGTTATTTCATCTTGCCTTGTTCTCCATATTGCCCACTTTTGAGAGCAGGTAGTTGATGGCTCTGCCCTGTTCTCAAAGCTGAGCACATGTAACATTTTCTTTTCCCTTCAACTGCTTGATTATGGCCTTCATTTTCTTCCACCTGCTGGCCCAGGGCTTATAGATCATTATTGGTCTGTGCACGACAACATTATGTCTGCCGTGTCTTGAAGAATCTGGTGGAGCAACACAGTGACATTATTTATGTCCATTGTAGCTGCCAGAGCAAAAGCCATGTCAGCTACTGATTTATTCTGCCATCTTGTTGGCAGCTAGTCATGCCCCTATGGATCAAATGCAGATGCAATGTTCAGAAACCAAAAGATACCTACAATACTATTAATGTTAATGGGAATAATGACTTAAGTAGTCTTACTACATTTTCCCATTGCTCTACCTTTTTTGTTGTTCCCCACAGGTCTTAGTGTGGTTGGCCTTTCTAAAATACATCCACTGAACTGTTGATAGTACCCCGCAAGCAGTACCCAAACTTAATGGACATTATTGTACCTAGTGCTTACATGTGATGTGTTGACACCTTTGAGTGTGAATGTAATTCATGGTTGCCATTAATTGTATTGCCTTTGGTTAGTGCATGTTAAAAGTGACTGAAAATAAATTAATGAAAGAGTCAGGATAAAATCTTTTTTTGCAAAATAAGGTTTAAATTACTGTTTCATATTCATTTCTAAAATGAGGGAAGACTTGAAAGGGTGCACTCAAGATGAGGCTTGAAAATATTCTCCGCATTGACGTGGTGTACAGGTTGTCATGCATTGCCATCTGGAAACCAGTATAGCCCAGGCACTGTTAACGGTTCTTGGATAGCTGTCACTGGTAAATAATTGCCTGATTACTGTGAACTGCACACCATGAGGTCAAAGAAACCTTGACTGTAGTCATTTGAATCACAGCTGACCTTGAAAGTGCAGTACATCTAAAACGGCAGCTTTGGGGATTTGAAATTAAAGGTCCCTAGTTAATTAAATTCATTAGGCATTATTTATGTTATAATAAAAGGTGCTGCACACAATACATGGAGATGAGAGATGATTTAGCAGGTACTAAACCAGGCCACCAAGATCTTGATAAGCAGCCAGTGAATCTGTCAGATTTTGCTTATCAGTAACATTGTATCCATTATTCATGCAAAATCCTGCCAAGAACAGTCCTTCTTTTTATTTTAATGATTAGTTATATTTTAACAGAACTTTGTGTATGATAAGAGTATATGAAGGTTTAGTCCTTTTCAGTTTTATTTAAAAAATATTTTGTTTCAGTTGTTCACAACGATGGAATGATTAATGAAAGAATGAGCATTCATGAAAGTGCTCAGATTGGCATAAAACGTTAGGTTTTATGGTTTCTTAGCCAAGAAATGCAAAGCAAAAAAAAAGCAGAAATCCTCAACATAGTTCTCAAGGCCTCTTGATATATTTTATTGTGTGGTTTATTGTAAACATGTGAAAATACGAATTCAGTGACTTACAATAAGTCAGCCCACTATAAATATGTATGTTTACTCATTAAAGTAAGATCACAGAGTTCTGCTCTTCCAGGGATGTCAAACAGGAATATATTGTATCATAAGTCCAGTTTCCATATGTGGAATTCATCTAGCATATTTTATAATTAAATGTTTTTGTTTAAAAGTGAACGTCACGATAGTATGGCTTAATTATTCTTTTTAAAATTCTGTTTTCATATGGTTTTGGCAAATCATGAAAGTGAACTTTAAAGAACATAAAAACATGTAACTGGATATTTAAATTATTGTAACTCTTTTAAAGTAATAATCCATGCACTATTTGTTACAAAAGAGGTGAGTCCAGTCAAAATACCCCCAAAGTGTTTGATTCATTGTAGCCTATTTCACTCTGTGGCATTTAGCTTTTCACTATAGTTTTGTTCCTTTTGAAACTGTATTACTTCATTAATGTTGGGTGTGTCGCTCACCCATTTCTTTCCATTGCATGCCCACATTACAACACACTATATACTGTATTTGCATATCTTGTTTGTCACCTATCTGAGCAGAAATGCCATTCTGTAGACTAATGAATTTTGGACTGAAGAAATATGGCAGGCTTTGTGCTAGCAAAAACACACAGAAAAAAATTCCCAATATGTCATTCTTTGTGGAGGCAGTGTGTTTTTGCAATGTGTTGAACAGGGAGTTTTGTTTGAATAGCAACACATCAAGACAACAGCAGAACCAACAACAGATCAAAAATAAGAGATGGCTAGATTTTTTTTTATTTATTTACTGGTAATCAGGTATGGTTGTCTGAGAAACATGTCCCTCTTTCAGCCAATATGCAGATAAAAGTGGAAACACAGATATACAATTACAAATACGAAATAGAGGCTTTACAGCACATGTTGCAAACTAGAGCTGGCAGAGACAGTATCACAGAAAACAATAGGTCAGTTTTCAAAGTACTGACACTTAGCTATTGAAACAATGAGGTTAATGGAGTACTGCAGTTAAAATTTGCAAAACATATTTTGTACAGAGAGTTTTATTTGTGTGTGAAGTCCAAGTGTGTCCTTCCCTTTGTTTGCTATTAGGAGTTTTTTCTAAATTTGCATACTAGTTTTATGGCCCATGGTGATCTCCAAGTTAGCACTGTTTATACTCTTCTTTTTCCTACAATGCTCCCATCTCATGTAACAGTGATGCATCCAGGATCACAGATTCAGTGAGGGAAAGCTGCTGCAGCAGCAGTCTGCTGTTAGGAGCCTGATGTTCTGGCTCAACTAAATAAATCTTATTGCCGACCCAGTGGCGTGAAGGGCTGAGGCACTACACCTTACCTCCTGCCATGTCAGCCACCCATGTTCAGTGATAAGCACGAGTTGATGGGGGTCAGCTGGGGGGAGGGCTGGGTGAAGGTTGAACAGCTGTTTGGTGGCTCTCCTCTCCCAGATTGAGGAGGTTGGCTCTCCTGGCCTTTGAATGTCACCATGTGGTGGCATGGTGGTGGTGTGGGTGATAGAGGGGAGCCAGGCACTAAGCCAGGGGTGGGCAGAGTGGAGTCACACAGGCCAAGGAGTACATGCCCACCTCCCCATGCACATCTGTCCTTGTCTGGGCTCCAAGGGTAATGGTGAGAAAACAAGGTGGAAAATTGGAGGTTGAGGCTTGATGAAGCTCCCCCATTAGCACTGACAGTGCACCCAAGATTGGAGGAGGTGTGAATCTTTTTTTCTTCTAGGTATAAGTCCAAGTCAAGCTAGCAGGAGTCAATGTTTTATTTTTAAAGCTTTTCATTTCATCAAACTACTTACAGCTATAAAAACCATAGAAATCACCCAGGTCATCAATGCTATAATTAGAGAAGACACTAGGGGCCATATATTCAAAAGTTAGCACAGGCTTTAAGCAGCATTTGTCCATGCTAACTGAGTTTTGCACCAAATTCATGGGTGGGGTTTATATTCAGAGATCCCTACAGCATGGGCAAAACCCTTTAGCACCAAAGAGTTAACACGCCGCGGTCAGGAAGTCTAAACCTCGCTCTCAGGTTCTTGGCAATAATGGGCATGCAAGGAATCACAAACACATTGCATAAGAGTAATAAAGCTTGTTTATTACTACCAAAAGGATAATCACAGTTGCCCTAAGCAGTTCTTACCAATACAAATTGGGAGCCAATGCTAAGCGTTCCCTATACCTCAAGGAATCTCTGGTTCTCCTGGGGTCTCAGAGGTAAAAGACATAATGTCTTACATTATATACCTACAATAATTACCATGGTTACTGTAAGATAGAAACATTTCTAGTTACAGAGATGAGCCCTATTGGCTAAATTAGAGGTGGCTCCTCAGTCCAAGATAACATTATACAATTTTGTAGTAGTTATCACTTTGTAGAAACAAAGAGGTACAGTCTATACACAGCCATGTAATAATACAAATCATCAGAAGATGGCAATGCTGACTCATATATCATAATCATTTCAAGGACATAGATGCCCTAGCATCTTGTAAGCAAGAAATACATTTATATATTAGAAAGTAAAGTGTATAACAATAATGTGCATATATATCCCGACATCTACTCTTATACGGTAGATGCCCTTAGCCCTATATGTTAGTATAACATATACGTGAATGCTAGCTGTCTGCAGTGTACCTCTGGGGGTACCAAATTAGTGCAGGGACCTTGTAACATTCTCTAGTTTCAGAAGGCAAATACAAGTAACAGTAAGGAAGTGGATAGGAAGCAGGGGTCATTTACAGACCCGACACGTGAGCCTTGTAAAGGAACTCCAGCTGCTCATGGTGTTGGTGTAATGTGCACCATAGGCAGCAAAGCATAATAATGAGAAAAAATATCAAAAATGTTTGTATAATAATAAAACCTTTAAAGGTAATCTCTAATCAAGTGTTAGTAAGTGCACTATTCATATCACCATCATTGATAAGTGCAAGGACAGATTCATTAGCTTTGGAAATATTACTGCTGATGTGGATGAGATGGGTGTCTTTTCTCTCTAAAAGTGATTTTAATGTCAAAGTGAGAGGATCAATTTGTACATTAAAATACAGTAAATACTCTGACAGAGTAAGCAGATGATCAGGGTTACCATCAATGATGTCAGCATCCATAATGGGGATGGGGGGGTAATAACTGTGTGCCCAATAACTGTCTTCTGATGGGGTATGAAGCAGAAATTAGAACTATCAATAGAACATGTCTTTAAACCATAGGCGTATGACTTAAAGTTAGTGACGACGCAATATTCACCTTCTGAATCATATTGCATTTTCACTGTAGGCAGTCTCCATTTTTGCAACTGTACTGGGCAAGATTAACTCTGTTTGGAAATCCATGTTGACAGGCAGTGAACCTCCTCCTGGTAAGACTGGTATAACTTGTAATTGTCTGGAGCAGATGTGGAGTCCTGGTATTCTGTGCCATTGGTGGTGAAGTCATCATCCATGGAAAAGGACCAATCGATACTGTCTGGGGATTAGCCACATACAGGTTTAATAACATCAAATACATCACACTGACACAAATAAATATACCCTTTCTTCACACAGCAGTCCATGTGCAGTGCAACCCATGCATTCAGAAGAGGATGGAAAACCAATAGAGGAGGCAACTCAAGGCGTTCTTTGTAAATGTCTGCATCAAAGTGTCCAATGGAATGTACAGATGCAAGTTTATCAAATATAGATGTAGTAGGATCAGAACGTGGTAAAGAGACAGCGAAAGAGACAAACATAGTATCCTTAATGGAACATTTCTTAGAAGTGAAACATGGACCCGTATTAGGGTGCCTGGTCACAAAACCCAAATTCCTAGCAGTAGAAATTGGAGTAGTTAAAGTCTGTAGCATACACATAGCAACATAGTTAGAGGATTTACGCTGAGGACAATATCATTTAGAGATACGTCTATCATGTATGATATCAGGGATTCTTCTGGATTCCAAATCATGGAAGAGATTAATGATGGTACTGATAATGTAAAAGCCATGGGCTGAGCATAATATCTCATGGGCAATGTATAGCTTATCTGCTTCTTTATTGTTCTGTGCAATGAGTGTGTTAATCTTATCTTTAGATTCTGAAAATGCCTTAGCGATGTCATTCATATTGTATACAGTGTATTGTTCTTCCTGACTAAGGCCAGCCACACCATTCAATAATGGGGGTATAATATCATTTACCAAACCAGTTTGGAATTTCTGTGATGTGATTTGATAGCAGTAATGTCGGCTTTATTCCAGATGGGCATAGTTGTACCAAAAACACCAGTGGCGGTGCCTGTGGCACCAGTGACATCAGATGTGTCACATGTATTACATTTATGACTTCGATCATCAGGATTAGGTTTTCTCCTAAAATTGCCTCTATGCTCAGTGGTGTGTACCCTGGCAATAGGGTCTTGGTTCCAAATCTGAAAAGCTGCTAACCTATCAAGTAACAAAGTACTATAAAACAATAATGTATAAGTAGTATGACACATACCAAATTCTTTCATATTCCAGTAAGTCAAATTAAACAAAACAGGTATATGCATTAATTGTAAGTTGTCAATAAGTGTACCAGGTAAAGCAGTGGCTGTGAGGCCACTATGAGGACCAGGGGTGTGTTATGGACATTCCAAAAGCTGTTTTTCAGGTGGGGGTAAAACAGATAAATACATGGCAGCTGAAGCCATGTTGTGTACAGCACACCATGGCAGAGTCTTTAGACAAGGAATTACAGTATGAGGGATAAATTAAGGCAGTAATATTGTTTAAATGAGAAAGTCTAAGAGAGATTTGGAGCAAAGGCAAAGAACCATTTGGGGATATTTTTGTGTTGGGCCAACCATGGAAAGTTCCCTTGTAGAGCTTTGCCACGGGGAGTATTTGTCCTTGTGATGTGGTTTGCCACTCAATTTGTAGGGTAGATTTATCAAGCGCAACAACCGAGGCAGTGAGACAGGCATCTGAACCTTCCTGGACAGTAATCAAATTGTCGGGAATATTGATGGAGACTCCCTCTGGGGTAGTTGCAGGTGGATCAAGGTGAGGAAGAAGGTGCTTTACCATGCCTTGGATAGGGGGATAACTCCTGAGATGAGGAGAAAATGGAACATGATAGCCATCTTGTCAGTATCTGAAAAGGAAAATCAAACATTAGTAAATTAGTACTATTTTGCCCAATGGGGTGAGGAAAAGTAATTATACTCCTTTATACAGTTTCAGCTGGTTTTCTTGTAACCATTTGTCAGTCAATTTGTTGTTTTGCATGAGTCTAACCTGATAGACTGCTAGACTGAGCTTGTTGACAACGGGGTAGGGGCCTTCCCACTTATTAGAGAAGGAATGTGTGAAATGTGCAAATCTGAGAACCATTACCTGATCTCCAACTTGCCAATCCAATTCCTGTGCTTGTTTGTCAAACTGAATTTTGGACTGTTGCTGGGCTTTGCCCATGTAGTTAACAGCATACAAATGAGTGTGTATGAGGTCTTGTCTGAATTTTTCCACATATTGGTCCACTGAGACACGATCTGCAGTGGTGGGTGTAGATCAAACAACAGGTGTTCAGGTAATCTCATATTTCTACCAGTCATCACCTCAAAGGGTGTCAACTAGGTGGTGGCTGAGGGTGTACCCCTAATTGCTATAAGGAGTAATGGCAGTAGGGAATCCCAATCCTTGGGATTGTCCTCAATGAATTTGGAAAGCATTTGCTTAATCCATCTGTTGGCTCTCTCTACTTGACCAGAGGATTGTGGGTGGTAAGGTATGTGGAACTTCTGATGAACTCCAAAGAGTTCAAATGCTTCTTTCATCAACTCACCTGTAAAACTGGTTCCTTTGTCTGAGTCTATCTTGAAAGGTAGGCCTCACCTGGAGAAAATCTGTTCTACCAGGATTTTGGCAGTGAGTTTAGCAGTGCATGTCTTAGTGGGAAAAGCTTCAACCCACTTAGAAAAGAGATAAGTAACCACAAGGGCATATTTGTTGTTTCTGCTGGTATTGGTTAGAGGATCAATAAAATCAATCTATATGGCATGCCAAGGGTGAGAATGTCTTTGTGGTAGCAGTTTGGCATTTTGTTTGGTAGGGATGGGGTTATTTTGCACACAAACAAGGCAGTTGTCTATGGACTGTTTGACATCCTTAGTGACATCAGGCCACCAGACAGTGGTCTTAAGCCTTTGGAGTGTGTTTTCCACTCCCTGGTGTCCACCAGTGGGGGTGTCATGCACTTGGTGCAGAAATTTGGGGGACCACCCACAACTTGGTGGGGGTGTCATCCGGTTGATACTAAATGAGTCTGTCATCAGGGGACAGGTGTAACTTACCTTCATGCCTTCAGTAGAGGTTGTGGGTAGGCAGATTCTTCTCAGTATGTTTGTCCAGGAATCTGAACACATCTTTGAGTTCAGAGTCAGCATGTTGAGCTTCTGACAAATCCAAGGGGGAGAATGGTTCAGGTTTCATCCTGACTACTGCAATGGGTATGTCCGCTCTGGCCTCTGGATGGTCCATCATCCAGGTGTCCCCCCTTGGGCACCTTCCTTTGCAAGGGTGTCAGCACTGTGATTGAAGGCATGATAGGGATCATTTATGGAGTAGACCTTAACTTTGTGTACATAGAGTTTGTGTGCAAATTTTGTGCCAGTGAATGAATGTATATTACCAGTTTCTTGTGTTTCACTGGACTGCAATCAGAGGAGATAAAGGAGTTCCTCTGCCAGAAAGGAAGGAATTCTGTAAGGGAACAACAAATCCAGTTAGACTCTATGAAAATGATGGTATCCTCAGTTCCATGCTGGATGAACTCGAGGGCACAGGCCACCGTTACCATCTCAGCATACTGTGATGATGCCACACTGCAACGCTTAAAAATTTTAACAGTGTTACCATAAGGGTAAATGACTAGTATGCCCATTCCTGCTATCTGTTCTCCCTGATAGTAGGAAGCTGAGCCATCTGTAAAGACACAACACAAGGAGGTGTTCTCAAGTAGTTGTGGTGTAGCAGGAAGGAAAGGACCTGGATCTGGTAGACCAGGTGGCTGCAGTGTACAGTCATGGGGTTCTCCTTGGAAAAGGAGACCATGCGCCAGCATGGATGGCATTTTGGTTGGATGGTCCTTAATGTCTCTATCCTAGAGAAGAAGGGATCAGTGTGTTAGTCTGGTATTGGAGACTGACCCATCCTTTACTCTGTCTGATAGCAAAAAGGTAGTAGGGGTTGGGTTTGTGTTGATGATCAGGGGAGAGAACCCAATGATATACAGAAAGTGATTGACAGCCCAGTAAGTGGCCAGAAGGTTCCTTTCACAAAGGCTGTACTTCTGTTCCACTGGGGTCAAGAGCTGTGATGCATATGCAATGGGTCTCAGGGTGCCATGGACCTTCTGGGCCAACACGGCAGACATAGCAATGTCAGAGGTGGCACATTCCAGTTGGAATGGAGTTTGACCAAAGTTGGGACTGAGGCCAAGGCCTGTTTCAGTGATGTCACAGCTTGGGTATGAATGGGGCCCCAGTTCCAGGAGATGTCCTTTTTCAGTAGTTCATACAGAGGAGCGGCCTTCTGGGCAAAATCACAAATAAAATCTCTAGAATAATTTACCATACCTAGAAACCTTCTAAGAGTGGCCACGCTGGTAGGCAGTGGCAAATATTGCAATCCTTGTATCTTCTTCCAGGCCTTGGTCTGTTATTTTCAGACCCAGAAAGAGTACCTCTTTCTGACATAGTTGTGCTTTTGCAGGGTTACATTTGAGGCCTGCCCTCTGAATGAGGGTCAGTAGTTCATCCAAGAGATCCAGGTGTTGTTCATGTGTGGCTGTGGCCAACAACAGGTCATCCACATACTGCAAGAGACACTGGGGTGTAGAGAAACCCTCAAGGGTGTCCATCATGTGTAAATGGAACAGGAAGGGGCTGTTGTGAAATCCTTGTGGTAAGCAGGTCCACGTCTACTGCCTGCCCTCAAAGGTGAAGGCAAACTTATACTGACTCTTAGAAGCCAATGGCAATGACTAGAAACCACTGGATATGTCCAGTTCACTAAACCATTGTTGGTCAGGGGTCAATAGTCATATCATGTCTGGTGCTGATGCCACAGTTGGGGCACAACTGGGGGTGACCTGAATTAGTCTCCTGTAGTCAACAGTAAGTCTCCAGGCAACTGTGTTTTTTTCACATGCCACACTTGGGACTTTGCAGTGGAAACACATGTCCTAATTACCCCTTGCTTGAAGAGTGATTTTATTGTTTCCCTAAGACAAGGCAAGGCCTCTGGTAGAAAAGAGCATTGCCATTGCCTCTCATGTGCTGGGCCTGTCACTTCAATGACAGTGCGCATCCTGCCACAATCATGCTTGTTAGTGGCAAATGCCTCTAGATGTCTTTGTAGAATGGGAAGGAGCTTTGGGAAAAGCTCATGGTTCTTGAACAAATCTATGACGTCATACTCCTTTTTTTCACAGATATTGTTGCAACCACATGTGAGTCTGGGATCATGTTGGTGTGATATTGTTCCTGAATTTGTATCAGTAACATGCTGGCTAGGTCTACCACACAGCCGTGTGGTGCCAGGAAGTTAATTCTGATTATACTAGGGGGATCATACAGTACCATCAGCTGAAAGGTATGATAGGCCTTCAGGTGTCCCAATGTCACAGGTAGTGACAGGGAACAGTATGCATGTAACCTAGCTCTGCCTACACCAGACATATTGGTCCTCCATCTGATGGACCAAGGGGATGTGTCTGGGTGGTCATCCTGTTATACAGACACAGCCATGCCTGTATCCAGTAGTGTTGTTAGTAGGTGGCCCCTGACCTCTGCCTCAGTGCAGGGCCTTCCATTTGTATCCAAGACCAGCTAGTTTACAATATGGACTAGGGCCTGTAATTGTCAATATGTGCCAGTGGAAACATGGGGAAGCTCTTGAAAGAGAGCTTGGGCCAGGTTCCTTTGAACCACTTCAACATGCTGCACTGATGCTATATAGAGAGCTGCTTCCAGGTTCAGGCCTGTAATGGCCTGAGAGCCTGGACTACCAGTGTCTCCTCTGCCTGTTGTTGCCTGCTCTCCCAGTTGTATTGCTGCAAGAGCCCGAATGGGAATGGCATCCATTACGGAGTAGACTTGCCCGAGAAGGTCTCAGAACTTCAAGTTCTCGTTGGCTATTTCCCTATACGAAGGGTCTGATTTTTATTATTTACCCTTATTATTCTTATGGTGTTTCTTGTTTTTGTGGTAGTTCCAGTTCTCAACCCAGGACCTGTTGTTGTTGTTGTTGCTGGGGGTGTTGGTTGTCTGCAGGGAGGGGCTGTTTTTCCTGGGCCTGCCTCTCCACCATGTAGTGTGTTGTGGCCTCCGGGATGGCTTCCATGGCAGTTACATTTTTGGAACTGGAGCTTGAATCATGGATGTAGAGTCGATAAACTCTCTCTGTTTTCTGAAGAATATCAGCAAATCTCTCCATGGTGGGATAGGTGGTTGGCTCTATCTTCTTTCTTACTGCAGGGATCATGTTCCTAAGGAACAGAGTCTTGTACTCAATGAGGTCTACATCTGCGGCTTCTCCTGCAAGATGCTTCCCTGCTCGGTAGGCCATCCAGAGCCTCTAGTGGAAAGTCATTGGACTTTCTTTCACATTCTGTTTTACACGGTATGTGAGCATCACTTCTACTACACCTGGACTGTGTGCAGAAATGAGTTCAGCTGCTACTTCATCATAGGTGGCATGGCTGTCCTGGTGGATGGCATCAGAGAGTTTCGCCCACAGTCCAGGATCAATGGTCTGGTGTAGGATCTAGACCGGATAGTCTGCAGTGAGACTAAGCATTTCCCATTTATCATGCACCTTTTCCAAGTGGCAACTGAGGTTGTCAGACAGGCTCATCCAACCAATGTTGTCAGCTATTTGCTGAACAGAATAGGCCATTTGTAGGGAATTGTTGGGACGATCAAGCAGAGGTAGGTTACCCCAGGCACTATCTAGAGCTGCCTGAGCCACGGTTTCTGCCACAGTGTGGACCATTCCATCCCGAGTCTTGGCCTCCTGCAGCATCTGTCTGATCTGCGTTTGGAGTGTCTGCTTTCTTCTGTCAGGTAGGGTTACATTGCCTAAGGCAGCATCAATCATTTTCTCTATCTCTTCCTCATCATTCACAGAAATAACGGTGATCAGTGGTGCCGTTCGGAATAGGCCTATGCCTGTTCTCCCCTATCATGGGGGGTCACCATGTTGGTGTCGCCCATGATGTGCATTATTCTGTTGATGATGTAGGGTATGGGTGTCATGTGACAGGGGTCCGCCATGTTGTGGATGGTGGGGAGGGGTATCTGGGCCATAGTAGGGGTGTGACTGGACATATGTTCCTCTAACTCAAATCTAAGACCCTTTACCCCAGGGTGTCCTTCTATTAGTCTTATAAGAGGCTCAAAAGCTAAAATAAAGAGATAAGGAGAAAGGGGGCATCCTTGTCTAATGCCACAGGATAGCTCAATTTGTTTAGACAATATACCTTTTGTTAGAATTTGTGTATTGGGTTATAAAGCATTGCAACCCACTTACTAAAATTTTCCCCTCAACCAGATTCAGTCAAAGCCTTTGACATATAGGCCCAGTTCACAGACGTTAATGCTTTTAGTATGTCAAGTGGTAGCACCACATAGGATTCCTTCCTTTTATTAGCTGACCATATTAAGTTAAGAAGCCTATGGGTGCTATCTGCACCCAATCTATTTTTAATGAATCCTACTTGTTCTATGCCAATTAGAGTTGTGATAATGTCTTGTATTCTTTTTGCCACTACTTTTGTTAAAATGTTATAGTCAGCATTCATTAATAAGATCAGCCTATAGCTGGAACACTCAAAACTATCTTTATTTTTGGTGGGGATTAGAGTTAGGTAGGCTTGTCTCATAGCGTGGGGTAATAAAATTTGTTCCCAAGCTTCAAGAAAGGCATAATGTAAGTGGGGGAGGATTGAGGCACTGATTTTTTTGTAATACTCGCTGGTGAAGCCATCAGGCCCAGGGGTTTTGCCAGACGGAAGTTCGTATGTAGCTAGTTGTACCTCCTCAAGAGATATGCTTCTTTCTAACTGCTCCCTAGTCAGTTGAGTAAGTGTGAGTAATTTGAGTCTCTCAAAGAAGCTGTCAAGTTTATCTTTATCAAGTAATTCCTGATTTGAATAAATATTTAAAAAAATCTATGAAACTCATTATTGATTTCTTCATTAGTTCTGACTGTCTTGCCTGAGCTATTTTTAATTCCTGTTATAATATTTTGCTGCTGCATTTTCTTTAATGTTAAAGCTAAGAGCTTACCTGCTTTGTCCCCAGCTTTCCAGTATATTTGCTTTGTCCTAAAAAGTGCATATTCTGCTTTTTGGTACAAAACTGTGCTAAATTCTCCCCACAAGACTGCAATTTTGTGTAGAGTATCTCCACTTGAAGTCATAGATTGTTCTGATGTTTTAGATAAATGTGCAAGCTCCCTCTCTTTATCCTCAAGTATTTGGTCTCTTTCTTTTTTCCTGTTTGCAGAGTAGCTTAATATTCTTCCCCTAACATAGGCTTTATATGCCTCACATAAACATGCACTGGAAACTACTCCATTGTCATTCATTTCAAAGTATTCCTTCGTTTGCTTAATCACCCATGTTAGAAAAGCCTTTTTCTTTAAGCAAGCCTGTGTTATACCTCCACCTATGTGATTTTTCCCCCTTCCACTTGGCATCAGATCTAAAATGACCATCACATGGTCTGATATAATAATACTTTCTAGCTTTGTGATTAGGGTGTTAGGCACTGGCATATAGTTGATCCTACAATAAAATGTATGCCTATTTGAGAAAAATGAGTAATCTTTATCTGTGGGATAAACCACCCTCCATGCATCAGCAAGACCTCACTCCACCAGTAATTTTTTAAAGGAATTCCTGGAGTTTGTATGTTCCTGTATTTTTTGGATTGAGGATCTGTCTAGAATAGGATATAGCACTCCATTAAAATCACCCCAAGAATGATTGAATATTCAGAAAAAGTGCTGAGAGTAACCGCCACAGAATACAAAAATTATTCACGACCTGTGTTAGGGCATAAATATTACAGAATACTACTTTTTGACCATCAAGCACAATTTAAAGTACTTGATATCTCCCTTCCAAATCAGACTAATGATCACGTTTACAAAAATTCACCCCCTTTCTTATTAAAATTGAAGTGCCACTTTTTTTGAAGAGAAACATGAACTTTCAGTTTGACCCACCCAAGATCTTTTAAGTTTCTCTGATTCTTCATATGTCATGTGGGTTTCCTGAACAAGTGCTATGTCTACCTTCTGTTTGTCAAGTCTGGACAATACTTTTTTCCTTTTACTAGGGGATCCCAGCCCATTCACATTCCAGGACACAATTATATATTGTGACATTTCTGGTATAAACACCAAACTTTAAATAGTTAACAATAAATCATTGCTTCATATAGGGTTTGCAATAGACAAAAAGTATAACAACTATATTTTCCTAAGGCCAGTACTAGCTCTTTTTTTACTTCAAAAACTAATTAATATCTGTTTAAATGAATATCTACAGCAAAAACTCTGTAACAATAGGTGTACAAACTTAACTTTAGTACAATTGTAATCTTGTTTATATGTATTAAGTAACTACAACTCTAAATAGAAAAGGAGAGGAGAGAAAAAAATGTCTAAAGAAATGAACTATTCTAATAACAGTATGATGTTAGCTACTGATGAGCCTGAAACCACTGAACTACTAGTCCAAGGTGGTGATGTAACCAATAGCTCTAACTCTGGCTCTTATCTGCTTATGGGTTGTTTAGTCCGTTAAAATAAGTAGCAATAATATATATTAACAGTTATGAAAAATAACAAGTAAGGTAACACTATAACATTGGGAATACATTTGAAATAAAGTGTTTTTAACACCAAACTAATATCACCAGTAAAAAAAAAGAAAGGAAAAAAATGCATCTCAAGTGATCCGTGTCAGCCAAAACTCTATATGTATGCTAATAAGAGGCCAAAGATAATATTAATTAGGATTATGTCACTTATAAAATAAAACTATCTACTAGTCCAGATTCCACAGAGGACTCTATGAAACCCATGTGTTAAAGACTACCTGCTCATGTGCATTCTGTAACAAGGTCATTTAGCTCAACTCAGTCTGATTATATTCTCTCCTTTTTCCTTATTGTTTGCTTCAAGTTAGTCTCAGAATTAATAATAATAATAAACATTATTTTAAAGCGACTTTCCAAGACCAAGGCGCTGTACAGTAATACAACATATAAAATCCAATAAAACACAGAAAATCCATACAACTGATAACCAAATAAATAAGTATTTAAAATATTCATTCTGGGTAGGTGCTGTGCCACAGATGGGCCTTCAAGGCCTTCTTAAAACTCTCCACAGTCATGCACTCATGTATCCAATGAGGTAGAGAATTCCACAGAATGGGGCCACATACATAAAAGCACAGGCCCCAGATATTTTAAGATGTACCCTGGGAATCTCTAACAACCCCTCATCAACAGAGTGGAGTGGTCACCTGGGGCAGTAAGGACACAGAAACTCTTGCAGACAGTCCGGGCTCTGTCCATGCAGGGCCTTAAAGGTCAGAAGCCTGACCTTGAAAGTGATTCACCACCAAATCGGCAGCCAGTGCAGCTCGCGCAGCACCGGCGTGATGTGACTCGAATAAGGAGTCCCCATCAACAACCACGCTGCAGCATTCTGCACTAGCTGCAAGCTGTGGATATCAAACCCCAGAAGCCCTAGGTACAGGGAATTGCAGTAGTCAAGGTGAGAGGTCACAAAGGCGTGAATCAATGTTGGACGGTCACCCGATGGAACAAGGTGCTTAATCCTGGTGATGTTCCTTAGATGGTAAAATGAGGACTTGACAACTGCCGACACCTGTGAATGCAGTGTCAGCCCATTGTAAAAAATCATCCCCGGGGGTCTGCACCTGTTCAGAGGAAGGAAACTGGATGCCCTGAGACAGAGTCCAGAGGGTTGTCCAGCCCCAGCCCCTCTGTCTGGTGACCTGGATCCACTACCAACACCTCGGTCTTTCCAGAGCTCAACTTCAACCAGCTGGATCTCATCTAGTCCTGGATTTCTGTGAGGCAGTTGTTAAAGATCAAGCACATACTATCCTGGTCGGGTGCAAAAGACAGGTAGAGCTGGGTATTAGCAGCACAGCAGTGAAACGTCAGCCCATACCATCTTACAATGTCTCAGAGGGGCAGCATTTACACCACAAACAACATGGGGGACAACACCAAGCCCTGAGGGACCCCACATGGCAGAGAGAATGGGTCAGAGGAAAAAATCCCTGACACCACCCAAAAGATCTGCCAGTGAGGAAAGATTTAAACCATCTGAGAACTGTACCAGACAGCCCACAGATGAACCACAGGCACCCAAGAAGCACCCTATGGTCCATGGTGTCAAAAGCTGGAGAGAGATCAAGAAGTACCAAGACAGAAGAGCGCTTTTGATGCCTCGCCATCAGGAGATCATTGAGCACCCGAACCAGAGCAGTCTCTGTGCTATGCCTCTTATGAAAACAGGACTGGAGAGGTTTGTAGATGTCATGGATGGTCAGGTGGTTCTCCAGTTGTAACACCCCAACTTTCTCAATTACCTTCCCTACAAAGGGGAGGTTTGAGATCGGTCTGTAGTTTGCAAAGCAGCCTGGGTCCAGAGCAGCTTTCTTCAGGAGAGGTGTCACCACTGCCTCCTTCAGGGAGCTAGGAAACTCAGCAGACTCTGAGGAGCACCAAACTATCTTTACAAGGACAGGGCCTATGATATCAGAACAACCCATTATCGGGGAGGTTGGACCCAGGTCCAAAGTACAGCACATTGGGTACATACCCTGGGCAATCCATATAACATCCACAATTTCCAGCCAGTCAAAGGAGCTCCAGGTGAACCAAGGAGAGGCGACTGAACACCAACCACTGTCTGCTCCCATAGAGTGAGCTGGATAAATCTCTGCCCTGATGCTGGCCACCTTATCTGCAAAGAAGCGAGCAAGCTCATCACACTCAGTTTGTGAAAAGGCTCTTCAAACCTGAAGACAGGTTTGGTTGCATAACCTGTCCACGCGGTTCGAAAGAGCTGAGCCAGTCAATTCTGAACAGCAGTAATCTCCCCGGACAGGAACTCTGCCTTCTTACGGGTGATTGCTGATTGATAAATTTGATAATGTTCCATCAATCTAATGTGGTCAGCTACCTGGGTGGATTTCCACCAGCAACGCTCTAACCTTTGTCCTACTCACTGCAGCTCCCTCAAGGTCCCATCAAACCATGGAGGCTGAGGGTGAAGAGAGAGACAGGATGAACATGGACTGGAGCAATAGAGTCCAGGGCCATAGTAACAGCCTTGTTATAGGCCTAAACCAGGCTGTTTGGACTCCAACCTGCCCCAGGAATGACTGATAGGTCTAATACCACCCTATAGGCTATCAGGGCTCACATCCCGCAAAGGGCTGTATCTGACCATCTCCACAGGGGCAGGCCTATACTGGGGGGGGCATGGAAACTGAACCTTACAGTGTGATGATCTGACCATCTGACTGGTTCCACCACCAAGTCAGAGGTTTCAATCCCCAGGAGGAAAACCAAGTCAAGAGAGTGACCAAGCTTAGGGGTTGCAGAGGCAACAACCTGTGTAAAGCCCAGTGATATCATCAACTGGAAGAAGTCCTGATCAAATTGTGAGAGTTCATCATTCACCCAGGTGTTAAAGTCACCCAGGACCATCAACCTGGATGACCTGAATGCCTTGTCGACCATGAAATCTGCTACTTCCTGGAGGAACTGTTTCTCACCCTCGGGCAGATGGTAGATGAGAATGATCTTACAGCCTACACCTGCAACCACAGTACACACAAATGAGCTGGCCTCCTCAACTGGCACACCTGCAAGGTCCAGTTCTGTCTTAAAACAAATAGCTCCCACGGTCCAATCTCGGGCAGTGTATTACCGAGTACCTGGCCAGAAGAGCAGCCTCCAATATGAGGCCAGCATTATTTGTCCAGCCAGGTCTCAGTGATGCATGCCAGATTTGCTGTCCCAACAAGATCTGCAATTACTGCAGTCTTATTCTTAATGGATCTGACATTGCATGACACCGCTCGAGTCAGAAGGGATTCCAGGGCCTCCTGAGCTATCGGCCCACCAGTAGTGGAGCCCTTGGGTATAGAGACCAGACATGGAGGACCACATTCCAGAATCCATTTCACCCCAGGGCATCTCCTGGGCCTCACTACCCTGATATGAGCACCCTGCTCACTTTCCCTCCAATGTTCAGAACCTCCAGCCCAGCCCTGCCCCCTGTGAGCAATTCCCAATGCTCTGCAATGTTGATATACTACAGGCTGTAAAAGGGGGGCATCAAAAGGGCAGAGGTCCCGAAGTTCAGAGTGTGAGTAGTGCACGACCGGGAGAGTAGTCTGTCAACACATCTAGGCCACCAATAGGTCACGTTACACACACAGAAACCCAGAACACTCAAAAACCACAAGTAATACAGCATGTAACAATAAAACAAAACAATTCAAACTCTCCCCACAACACAAGTAAACCAATATGATTCAATCCTCCACTCTCTCTCACAGAGTGGTGGACAGAATTCTAAAACAAAAACAAAAACCCCAAAATTCTAAAACTAAAAATTCTCCCCCTTACATAAATGACCAATATAATACAGTTCTCCACTTTCTCACAGAGTGGTGGACAAAATACAAAAAATTAATTAAAAAAGACAAAAACCCAGCATCCTATCACTTATCCAAGGTACTTCACTCCTCCACTTTCTCTCACAGAGTGGGGGAGGGGGTCAGCAAATACCATTTACCCCCCTCGCAGCGACATTTCACCAGTGAGGTCCCCCACAGCGACTATAGTGCCTAGCCGTGGTGGGAGACCCGCTGGAAACCAGCGCTGCCTGTCGGGGGTTCTGCACCCCCCAAATTAGCTCTGACTGGAGTTGAGAATCCTTAGGTGGGGTGTGCATGGGGTACAGTCCCCCATGTGGGGGGTTCAGGGGCGAAGCCCCCTGAAGAAAACAAAGAAATCAATAGCGAACCGGCAGCTGACTACAGAATGCGGTCGACCTGCCGGTGTCGCTGACAGGGTGTTCGACAGAATTTCTGTCGGACTCCTGTCGTGGATCCAGCAAATACAAGCCCCACACACTGTGTCTCACACAGTGGGGGTAAACAAATATACAAATTAAATAAAACAACCTCAAAACAACAATAACTATAACATATTCAAAAGAAATCTTAGAGAGAAATAAGATAAAATAACAAAAAAGGAAAATCACTTAAACTTCTTGGTCCATTAATAGGTCCTTAAATAGTCCAGCTCTTCCCAATTACATAACACTTTTATTAGCTCCTACCATCAGTTCTAAAAAGTACTCTTGAAACTTAGTAGACCACAAAAATAAAACAGAAAGGTCTGACCGGAATGTCGATGGGAAAATGGAAGCGGGTGTCAGTTCTCAACCGAGGAAAATCTTCCCGGAGTACAATCAGTTATCTTTGACCATAATAAATCCAAATCTTGACCCAAGAAGATCTTCAGAAGTTTCCAAACAGGAATTACTTCACCCTGGGCAGGCAACAATAGGGGCACTAATTGAGGGTGGTATTAAGAGGATGCCTCCAATACCCAAGCTAGTGAGCAGTCCACCCAGGATGAAGAAACCAACACTACAACACCCGGGTCTGGAATGGCCATCCAGCCGGACTCCCAGGCTATCTAGAAGAGCCACCACTGTTTTGCCTACCCTTCAGAAGGCCCAGAGCAGAGTCTTCTGTGTGGCCACCGCACCCCAGGGAACCACCCCACCAGAATGGGCCAGAGAAGGAGCTCCCCACACCAACCTACAGGGCCCAAGTGTGAAAAAGAGCCCCTATCTCCAGGCTTACCACACACGGGTCGACCAGTCCAAGGGCAGGGCAATAATAATCCAGGCAGTCCAGATGCCACAGCTCCTCGACTATGTTCCGGGTCAACTGACCCTGATCCAGAGGTTCCTCAGTACTCCTCCAAAACTCCTCCACAATCCAAATATCCACTCTCCAGTTTCACAAACAAGTTATCCATGGAGCACCACAGGCCGGGCAAAATAAAGCACCAGCATGAAAAGTGCTCCAGCACAGATAAACAAGTGCTACCATAGTTAGGCAAGTATGAATGCCTTTATCTGCAAAACCGATTCAAAGTCAAAGACTTTTTGCTTTACTTTACTAACTACCAAAAAACGTTGCCTAACCTAACTACCTCACTTGAAGTCCCTTACTGATCTAACCATGGGCATACACTACAACAAGTAAGTGAATAACAAATACTAAACAAACAATAAAATGAATAAAAGTGAATAAAATAAAACAAATAAAATAGCTCAGCTACAAATGCTGCATTCAGCTAGCCCAGTGTGGCCACCATCTTGAAAACCCTGAATTAATTTCCTTTAGGCACTCATGCAGTAAGACTCCTTCCTTTACCTTGTAGTGTGGCACCTAGGTCACTGTCAATTAGTTGATTGTTAGATTGCAATGTGACTAGCGGGACAGAAAGGTTTAACCATCACTATTTTGGTGACTTTCTTCCTAGAACCCAATAAGTTTGCACTTCATCACTTCCATAGGATCAACCCTTATCTGCTAAAGTGATATATGGGTTTGCAGAGGCCCCATTAATCCTACCCGATGAGCTCAATATTATACCTATGTAGTGTGAGAATCTGAGTTTGCAAATGAGTGCTAGAATTGCCTGCATAATTCCTCTGACCCATCCAATCCACTGTCAACCTACCACAATAAACATTGGTAGTATGCAATTAAAGGAGCCCATCACTAATTTCCAGCTCGAGAAAGGAGGAGCATATTTGCCTAGGCCATGCTGGAACGTTTGGAGAAAAAGCCTGCATATGAGGATTCAAACGTTCCAAAAATTACTTTACTGCATAAATTAGTTGTATCTTATACTTTTCTAACAAAAATCAAATTGGGTTTAGTAGACTATGTTGGCCTGGATAGAGAGAAAAAAAAAACACCAGCAGTTGCAATAGTCACATGTTCTGAGAATGATGGAAACAATGATCCTCCCTACAGATAATACAATATTTCTATCAGCCATTCATTTAACAGTCCCTTATTTAGCATATATTAGAAATGCTACTGTGCATCTTAGCTGTACCATTTTAAACATTATAATTAAACTGTGAGCAGCTACCGCCTGAAAGAGAGCAGGTGTATATTAGTTTAAAAACCATATGTATATTAGCATATTATGCCTTTAATTGCCAAACACTTGAAAGTTTAAGAATTAGTCAGTAATGAATAAATTGTGTTCCTTTTGTTAGCAATATGAACCATGCATATATTGATAAGTGAGACTCTTACCCTTTCTCAGGCATAGTTCATTAAATAGTATCCGCCACACTTGCAACACGATGTCTCTGCTCCAGTTGAACTAAAGTCATGTATGTGGTTGTGGGGTTATGGAGCATGGTTGAAGATGTCCTTGCAGAATGTGACAGTCTTTTCACAAAAGTTCCTTCTATATGCTTCGGAGAATGAGGTCTGGAACTTGTTGCAGTGGGGGCTCTAATTAAAGATTCCACTTCTTCTATCTCAAATGAATTATCAAAGGAAGTGTTGTTGGGGGCCATCTTCCTTCACTGCCTGCTCCTGCTGTTGCTTCTACTTCTCCTTTGGCTTGCATTTTGTTGCCACTGCCTGTCTTGCCTCTGAGCTGAAGTCACAGGTTTTGAGGCACTTTTGACTTTCCTATAGTTAACTGACTGGTGTATGCTGTTCTCCCATTTTTCTGTATTAACAGCAGTGGAATAAAGTTGTGGTGTGGAAACCTTAAAAGTTTCTTATGATGCAGTCAAGGGGGAAGGGTAGGCTTCCACTGATTCAATTGGGCATGTCTGAGCACCTGTAGTATGGTTAGAGGAGCGAGCTGGAACAGAAGGGGCATGCGCTGTTTTGTGATGTTTTGATTCAGAGTGACGGTTTGTGGATAGTGAAAAGTTTGATGCTATAGTATCTGACTCCTTAACCATTTGAACATAATGCCAGGCATCTTCCATTGAAGCACATGAGACCACCCTTCCTTGCTCCCTTATTTGAAACACTGTTGGATACTTTTTTTATTTTATGTTAGTTATTTTAACCAGGTGAGACACACTAAGCTGAAAGCTTTTTTACAGGTGTAACCTGTTACAGTTATATTGAATACCCATTCTCTGGCATTCTCGTTTGATTTCAAAAAAGCCTTTTCACTTATTAACTAATTCAGAGGAAAAATCCTGGAACAGCATAATTTTATACCCTTGGTATTGTAATGATTTTCTGTCCCTGGCGATTCTAAAAACCCCCTTTATGGAAAATCTTAAAACATAGGCAATTATAGGTTGAGGGCATTTATTCTGTGTAGTTTTGGGACCCAAGGTTCTGTGGGCTCACTCAATCTCCAGTGGACGGTCCCACTGAACATTTAGTAGCTCTGGAATAAACGACTGCAAGAATTATTGCCTTCCCAACCCTCTGGCACATCAATAATCCTGTTATTCCTACATCCTCTGTTTTCCAAATCATCGACTTTCCCCAATAGGTGTTCTATCTGTGTACTCTGCTTTTGTGTAACTGAATTTAAGTATGCAACTGTTTCTTCAAGTTCATGAATTTGATGGTATGTTGCTTTAATGTCACTTCTAATTGATTCTGTTTCTGTTTGAAGCTTAAGTTTTTCCTGATTTACATCAGCAATGTCTATTTTAAGACCAGCTAATAATTCTTTCATTTTTGTTATATTGCTCTTACTTGCATAGTTATTGATAGGTAGAGCTGTAGTCGTATGTGCGTTGCTATGGTTATTCGTCATTGGCCTGCGGTTTTCAGTTAGCCTCCCATTTGCCATATGCACCCTTACAGCCACTGAAACTAAGATCGAATATTTTAACCTGCTGCCAAGATGACAGCTCACGAAATTGATCTCTCGTTATTGCCTGACACTTAATGAGTAGGTATCTTCTACTTTCCCCAATGTATTGTCTCGTGAAACTGTTTAAATTAATTAAAAATAAATGGACTCATCCCATGCAATAGATGTCCATTTGTTTCAAGTGCCGGCACACGACCCAGCTGAGGATTTTTCATTACAAGTCCTGCAGTTTAGTGGAATTCTGTATTTGACTGCGTATGTACTTGTAGATTTGGAGTTTAAATCCAGAGAGACTGAAATACTACATATTTTTTTCTCCCTTGTGGACAGCTGGTTTGTTGTTTACTAGTATTTTGGTTAAATTTTGCATCAAACTATTTTTGGTACAGTGAAGCATTCACTGGGGGCTGAGGATTTTTCATTGCAAGTCCTGCAGTTTGCTGCAGGTTAGTGGATTTGTGTATTTGACCCAGACAGTGCCACAGGTAGTTGAAACTGGTTTGTTCTGAGTACAGACCACCAGGTTGTATAAGGCTAGGTCAGGGGATGCTTACATCATAGGTATTGGGCTCAACTGTTATATTTTTCTCTGATTGAAATTGTTTTTTTGAAGGGTATATTTTCTGTTAAATTGTACAGGTTGACTTGTTGAAAGGAAGGAAAGCACTTGCCAGGGTGGTGGGTCAGAGCTGTAGCTGATTGTTTCTGGAGGGAATGGGCTTGGTCCCACCCATCCTACCCCTCACCCCACCACCCCAAGGGTGTCATTTTCCAGTGGTTCTGTCATCACTTCCCCAAAAAGGCAAAGGACATACACCTGTCATACCCTTAAACATGCACACACACACACACACTTTCACTTACTAACAAAAAGGAAAAAAAACCTAACCAAATTTTAAACAGGAAGGAAGAGAGACATGTGGGGAGAGGTGCAACACACTGGCTGTGGAGCAGCTGTCTTCCAGGAGATGTTCTGGAAGCTGCAGTGCTGCCCCATTTGCAGGCACCTCTCTGCTCTGAGGGAGGAGGTTGCCAGTCTCCCAGCTGACCTGGCAAGGAGTAGGGAAACCTCCTCCCATACTCAGGAAACATCAGGGCTGCACCACTGCCTCAGAGGTTGCCAAGAAAGAGGAACAGTTGGACCACAGTGAGCTCAGGGAGGGTGAGGGTGGTGGAACAGAGGTGCATCTCTCCAAATGTACTTCTCCACAATTCATACACCATTCTGGTGGAGTGTGGTTCCTCTATGTAGGCACCAGAAGTGGAGACCAAGTAGGATGCTGTGAACCTCCACAAAGGAGACCCACAGGAGGGTGGCATGGGTCCCCATAGGAGAAGGAAACAGCTCCTGGTGGGGGACTCAATTGTTAGAGAGTAGAACTGGGGAAGTGAGGGGAGAGGGAAGTAAGGTGCCTGCCTGGTGTCATGGACTGGAGGGACAGGAAGCAAATCCTCAGGATCGTGGGAGCAGCTGCATGGGAGAGGGAGCTGGATATCATTCTACACCTAGAGGCAAATGACCTAGATGGTAATGGGATCAAAGCAGTGCAGGAGGAGCTTGTAGAGTTGGGGAAGGAACTTAGACAAGTAGCATGCACAGTAACCTTCTCATTGGGGCTGCCTGTCTATGGCATGGGTGAGGCTAGGGTACTCCATGTGACACTTGGACAGCTGGTTCTGATCACTTTATCATTTTTTGTAATATAAAAATGAGTTACGGACTGTCTCTCTTGAGAAATGCTGAAACAGCATGTGAGTATCACACACACACACACACACAGGTTTTAGATACAAGGTGTTACCTGGAAGGCCCGAAGCTAATTACAGACTTTAACTAAGTTAATTACAGTTGTAGTTGCTAAAAGGGAAAATCATAAACTTTGATAACACTTAGAGGAAGAAGAGCAGGTTGTGTCGTTTTAGTGTGAAGTCATAAAAGATGCTTTCATGTCCTGGAAGGGGGAAGCGTATCATAAGATCTAAGAGAGTCTTTTGAAGAACATGAGTATGCTGAGGTTGCAGAATTTAATACTTGGAAAAGACATCCTGTTTTTATATAGATATTTTTTTATATATTCTGACAGGAGGAGCTAGGTGACCTCATGCAAATAGGCGGGGAAAACCAGCTTTTAAACATTATTCTGTTTTGCTCCAGAGACACTTCTATCTAGACTCTGACAAAGAAACATCTTTGAGCACTTTAAGCAGGTATTTAGAGAGAGAGAGACAAATCTAAGTACTGTAGTAGGAATTGCACTGTTAAAACCTGTTTTGTTTAAGAGATTTGTATGTCTTGTGATATAATAGTTCTGTATTTTATGTTTTACATATTCTTTATCTATTTTAGTAAAACTCTATTTTTAGAGCTTACTTGGTCTGTCTTTGATTTATTTCCTTTACAAGTAGAGTATATATGGTTAAATCAGACACTGTACATAAGCTTGAATGGTGATACCAAACTGGAAAAAGGTAAACGTTTTAAATCTGAGGTCTTTTATTACGGTTTTTAAGGGTTAATTTCTATACACCTGGTTAGGTGCCCATAGGCAAAGATATCTGGCCCCCCCGAAGAAAGAATTATCTGAGCCTGTACATTGGGTACACTAACAAGAGGTTCACAGTTTGAATACCTCCAGAACTTGAGACCAAAGGTTGATTCAAACCCACAAAAACAGAGAAGAGGTTTACCTTGTTCTGTTAACTGTTCACAAGACTATGCTCAGAGGTTGGCACTTTGGGAGTAGAGGGCTGACCTGCTGAGTGGGTTTGTGACACTCCACACTATGATATTCAATGAAAGGTTGAAAAACTGGTGCAGTGCAGAGGGTTTTGGCTTCACCGGGGACTGGGGGGTCCACCTGAAGGGATACAGGCCTATACTGGCATGATGGTCTGCATCTGTCCAGGAGGGAAACCAAGATCCAAGGTGATAGGTTTAAATGCTTCACTGGCAAACTTTTAAACTAGCCAATGGGGGACGCACTGAAAAATAGCAGGGAATTCCCAGCCTCCCCCCACAAAACAGGGTAGTTAGTGAGGTAAGCACCAAGGTAGAGAGGTTGATAGGGAGCAGGATAGAGGTAACTGGAGAAAAAGGCAAAGGCAGTAAGGACAGACATGGGACTAAAAGGGATAAAGCCATCAAACAAATGGAGAGAGATGAGTACCAATGCCTGTAGTCTGCATAACAAGCTTCCTGAACTAGTGGCCTTGATGGAAAAGGGACACCAGGATATTGTGGCAATCACAGAAACATGGCACACAGAAAACCACAACTGGGATGTCAACATACCAGGGTACACAAGTTACAGGAGGGGCAGGGAGGGTGAAAGAGGAGGAGGAGGAGTAGCTCTCTACATAAGGGAAGGGATCAAAGCAACATAACTAAAGGGTAAACAGGGAGGAGAGGTGGCACTGTGGGTCACCTTGGAGACAGAAAATGGCACCACAATCCTCATGGGGATTATATACAGACCCCCATCTCAGGGGGAGGAAATGGACAAGGACATGGTAGAAAGCATTCTTAGAATGGCAATAAAAGTGGAGTTATTGTTGATGGGGGACCTGAATATGCCAGATGTTAACCGGAGCACTTTGCTGTAGCCATATCCAAGAGCAGGGTCATTCTCAATGCCCTACAGAGGGCATGCCTCAGACAGCTAGTGTTGGAACCCACTCGAGAGGGATCAATCTTAAGACCTGGTATTCTCAAATGGGGATGGAGAGAGGATCTTGGATTTAGAAGTGGGTAGCCATCTGGGAACAAGTGACCACCAAACAGTGCGGTTCATGATAAACACAGCCGTAGAGTCAAGCCATACAAAAGTGAGGGTACTGGACTTTAGGAGGACTGACTTTGGCAAAATGGAAGAGTGCCTATGGAATGCACAAGCAAATGGTCATTGGGCAGGAAGGAGGGGTGGAGGAACAATGGGGAAAATCAAAACTGCCATCATAGAGGCAACAAGCCTTTGTGTGAAGCAAATAAACAAAACAAAATGAAGGAAAAAAACACTATGGTTCTCAAAAGAGGTGGCGGGGAAGGTTAGGGAGAAAAGATAGCATTCAGGAAGTATAAGGAATCATAGAAGGAGCAGGACAGAGAACTGTAACAGTTGAAGCAGAAGGGAATGGGGAAAGTGGTCAGAATAAGAAAGGCCCAAACCAAGGAAAAGATAGCCCACTCAGTTAAGAAGGGGATAAAACCTTTTATAGGTACAAGTGAAGAAAGATCAAGGAAGGGATAGTGAGGCTTAATAAAGGGGAAGGGGGTGGGCAGAGGGGACAGTGAAAAGGCAGCGATACTGAACGAATACTTTTGCTTAGTATTCACAAAAGAAGAGGCGGGGGGGTACCTAAACCAAACAATAGATGCACGCTGGATAGGGGGTTGATACCAGTCCATTCACAGAAAAAAGGGTCATGAAAGAACTCCTGAAACTCAAAGTGGACAAAGCAATGGGGTCTGATGGGATTCACTCCAGAATTCTAAAAGAACTAAAGGGAGAACTAGTGACACTACTAACTATCCTTTTTAACAAATCATGGGAGGATGGTGTAAGTACCTGAAGACTGGAAGAGGGTGAATGTGATTCCCCTTCACAAAAGTGAGAGCAAGGCAGAGGCAGGAAACTACAGACCTGTTAGTTTGACCTCAGTGGAAGGGAAAATGATGGACTCACTTCTGAAAGAAAGAACTGTTGAGTACCTAGAGGCCAACGGGGCACAGGACCCAAGGCAGCATGGATTGACAGTGGGAAGGTCATGTCAGATGAATCTAATAGATTTTTTTGACTGGGTGACCAAAGTAGTACAGCAGGGAGGGGCTGTGTATATGGCCTACCTAGACTGTAACAAGGCATTTGACACAGTCCCACACAAAAGATTAATAAGCAAGTTAGCCAGTCTGGGAGTGGGTCCCAGGGTGGTAGCCTTGTTAAAAAACTGACTGGACAACAGGACACAGAGGGTAATAGTAAAAGGAGTCCACTCTGAAGAAAGGAGGGTTACTAGTGGGGTACTGCAGGGTTCACTACTAGGACCGGTTGAAGGAATGATAAAACGTATGGCAGCTTAGAATAAATGCAAAGAAGTGCAAAGTAATGCACCTGAGAAACAAAAAGCCAGGGGAAGAGTACACAATGGGGGGTCCAAAAACTAACAAAAATGGAAAGGGACCTGGAGATAGTCTTATCAGACAACCTAAAGGTAGGCAATCAATGTGAGAAGGCAGTAAGGAGGGCTGGGGGGATACTGGGATGCATAAGGAGAGGCATCACCAGTAGAAAACAGGAAGTTGTTATCCCTCTGTGGAGACAGTTGGTGAGACCCTATCTAGAGTACTGCATGCAGTTCTGGAGATCCCATCTTCACAAGGACATAGACAGGATGGAGGCAGTGCAGAGGAGGGCAACTAAAATGGTGCTGGGTCTGCACCAGAGGCCATACGAAGAGAGACTAAAGGAGCTTAATTTGTATATCCTTGAGGAAAGGAGGGAGAGGGGGGACATGATAGAAACTTTCAAGTACCTCAAGGGAATCAACAAAGTCAAAGATGGTAGCATTTTTCAGAAAAAGAGATGTGAAAGAACAAGGGGGCACAATTTAAAGCTAGAGGGGGGATAGCTCAGGGGCAACATGAGGAAGTATTTTTTCACAGACAGGATGGTGGATGCATGGAATGGCCTTCCTGAGGAGATAGTGGGGTCAAAACCAGTGGGGGAATTCAAGAATGCGTGGGACAGACATAAGGCAATTATAGTAGGGGGATAGGAGGAAGTAGCCTGTTTAACTAGGATCTGCAGCTTATGTAATAGGTAGGGAAACAGGCAGACTGGGTGGGTGGGTCAAGCAGTTCTTATTTGCCGTCAAAGTCTATGTTTCTATGTTTCTAATGTCACAATCACCATATGTTACCACTTATGGATGCAGTGTAACTGGGGCATACTGTACAATGTCATGGCTGAACCAACTGATTGAATCACATTACCTGAGTCTGGTATATTTATATCCCCAATGCTGGATCTCAAATCAACTTCAAATCTAAACAACTCTCACTGCACAAAATGTAAGTCAGAGGCCAGCATCAATCTAGCAGCATTAAAATAGGTATAAGACCATATTTTCCCATCCATGACCACAGCATAACAGAGACAGATTCCCCAATGTCTAAACAGTCAAAAGTTCAGTTGCTGGAGTATTTTCCAATGGCATTGCATCTCTGGCCAACTCAGTGCACACATGGACCATATCCTAGTCCCCACCCTCTGATCCACTGGCCCTGTAATGCCTACAGAGTCCTGGTGGCTAGTGGTATGCCCCAAACACCTGACCCTGTAAGGCTTCAGTAGTCCCTAGCATTCAATGGTCCCCTCCAACTGCCAGTCACCATCGAGATCAGCGAATGACGGAGGTCCAGCAGCCCCCATGCACCACCCACACCCAGCACACCACCTAGCCCCCCCACTTATGTGCAAGCAGTGCCACGCAAAGAGCCCAGGACAATGATGAGCACACCCCTTCTCTTATCTACTCAGCCAGCTGCCATATGGGATGACAGGGAGTGGACATTAAGAGGCTGGTAGATTGAAGGGCAGGGGGGTCAAGGTCCGTGTTTGCCCTGAGTTGCCCAGAGATATAACACCATTGAAAAGGTTCTAGCAACTGAACTCTGACTGTTTAGACATTTGGGGCATTTGTTTCTATTATGCTATGGTTGTGGATGAGACAAGATGGTCTTATATCTATTTTTATGCCGCCCGATCAAGACTGGCCTCAGACTCACACTTCATACAGAGTTGATCAGATTTGCAGTTGATTCAAGATCCAGCATCAGGGACACAGATATACCATTCTTGGGTAATGAAATTCAATCAGTTGTTTCAGCCATGATATTGTATGGTGTGCCCCAGTTACACTGTGTTCATAAGTGGTTACAGATGGCAATTGTGATACCGGACTTGTGTGGGTGATCGGAGGGTGAGGGGTGCTACTAGACACCATGGATAAAAACAGCTTTTCAGGGATGGGTGTTCGAGGGTGAGGGGGCCACTGAACACCAGGGAACACAACAGCTTTGCAGGTGACGGGTGATCAGAGGGTGGGGGGTGCCACTAGATACCAGGGAATACATTTACATTGTAGGCCGAGTGTTTGGGGTATGTGAGGGGCCACTCATCACCATGCCTGGCATGGTGGGTGGCCACAGGATGGTACAAACCTGCTGTCTCTTCCCATGCAAATGAGCCCATAATGGACATGCATATGGCCCCTTAGCACCTTGCATGCCCAATGGGCTCATTTGCATTTTGCAGCTGAATATCGTGCCATAGCTCCCAGCATTATCTGGTCTGGGGGCACACTTCCCTATGGGCTGCATTAGAACTGCATCAGCATGGCCCTATATTCAGTCGTATAGCACCAGTGCGCTATCCGACAATATGGCAGTCTCCTGGTTGGGTGCAAGTGCAAGCACAGCACAAACATTTGTGTTCTACCTTTGCAAATATTTGAATATCTGGCCCCAGCTGTTTATTTGCAGATAGAGATATTGCAAAGTTTTAATTCAATGTCATAGTTCTGGCAAAGTTACCGCCCTGCCTCTGCAAAGCAATCAAACTCCACTGGTGACTTCGCTGGTAACGTCACCATTAAGACAGTTAGGTGAAGTCCGCTCAAAACAAGGCTACTGGTGGTAAACAAATGCTTGAGGTCACATGGAAACAACTCCCACAGGTCACATGCTACTGCTCTATGTAGTGACTTATCCTTAGTTTCACTTTATAGTCTGAGCTAATGAGTGGAAGGGGACATAGCCAAAAAGAACGATTTTTTTCAGCTTTCTATTGCTTGTTCTTCATCTTATTTTTACTGCACAGTTTGTCTTTGTGTAGTCGTTCTTTAGCTGTTATTTTCTTTATATTGACCACTTTAATTTGTGCTTTTTTATCTCTTTTACCATGTTTTTTTTACTCTGTGATTTATGGGGGGTTTAAAATGAGTGAGAGTGGTCAGGAGGAGAGGAGGTGCAGGCAGCAGATGGGAGACATTGTGCTGTTCTCATCAACAAAATTGGTGAAAGGGATGGAGGTAGTGCCACCCCTACCGGGTCTTCTATACTGGGCAAGAAAAAGAAGCATTGTGCTCAGGTGTAGTAGGGGAAGATGGAGGGGACTGGAAGAGGGATCTGCACTCAGACTCAGGTGTTGGGGGGGAGCACCTGAAAGACCAGCCTCAGATCCTCCTCCCTCATTTACCTTTGTGGAAGTACAATAGCTCTGCAGGATGGTGGGGGGGGGCTCTTCCGGCAAGTTGCTGGGATGAAGGAGCTGTTGGCTGTGGTGCTACGAAATCAGCAAACTATTCCGGAGGGTTTGCCAAAAATATAAAGTGGCAGTGCACCTTCTGTCCCCAGGCAATAGCCACCCAACCAAGATATTTTCTTTTATCTTTTTCTTTTAGCCTCTGTTAAACCCTAAATTGAAAAAAAATGAAAACATAATAGAAAAAAATGTTCATCCATCTTTAATTCTATCTGTATTTCTTGATTTCTGATACTGCTTTGTTGTATCTATTGAAATTCTTCTGTTCTCATCCATTTAAAAGAAAAACTCTGATTTCAGCTCACTTATATTTCTTGCGCAACTGCACAGTCCTTACACTGTCACTAAAATTGTTCTCAACTACTGCTGCTACACTCCCCTATTAATGTGTATGCTGCTGCTACATGGTTCTGCGTTGTGTCTCTCACACACCCCTGCCACAGGCTGCCCTTCTTGTAATTCACTGCACAACAGTAGTGTAAATGTTCCAGAAAAACAAAGTAGGCTGAATTTTGGTACTCCCAGAATTCTGTGCATGCTGCTGCTATATGATGCTGTCCTGTGTGTCTCAATCCCCCGCCCCTCCCCGGCTACAGGCTGTCCTTCCTAACCCTATGATTCGTCTGTGTAATCCTGCAAAATGTGGTGGAGAAGATGGTTGGTGATGGCTTGCTTGCTGAAGGAGGAGACAGCAGGACTGGAGGACACCTGTAAAGAGAACAAAAAATAAATTATTTAGACTCTACTCAACTTGCCACTGTGGTGGTAATGGTACCAGTCGCCTCTGAATAAAAATGAAAAAATATTTAGTCTCCATTTGGCCACTTGAGTGGTCGCAGGGTACATCCATTGTCCACTCCCATTCTTACTGAACCAGTCACCTGTGAATAAAAATTTAAAATGATTTAGCCTCCCTTTGTCCACTATGGCACACAGTGTACCTGTGAAAAAAGAGAGCAAAAAATAAAAAGAAAATAAGAAAATCATAATGATATTTACTGTTGGTGTAGGAAGACATAGCTCTTATCTGTTTCTTGAGGGCTGTCTCACTTTGTAACTGCCTTTACTAGTCATCCCTGTTAATGGTGAAACCTGCAGGGAGACAAAAGGAAAGAAAGAAAGAAATACATTTTAATGTCTTTCTGAGTAAGGCGGAAGGTCTTTTGTCATTTGCGATGCTGAGAACTGGAGTCAACCACCACCAGTGAGGGAGAGATATGGACTGTGAACACCAGTGAATGTGACTTACCATCACAGCAAACAAAGATAGGCCGTGGTGGAGCTGAAGTCTTGCTGCCTTAATGATCTGGCTGACTTGAGGGTCGGTGTGAGGGCTGGCTAGTGGGCTAGCTGGTAGGAGACCTGGCTAATGGCATTTTTATGATGCGTCAGTGTGGAGGCCCATGCTGTTTGTGGCTGTGTAGGACTCAAGCAGGCCTCAGGAGGAGGAGGAGGAGGAGGAGGAGGTGGTGCTGTGTCTTGCTGGCTGGAGCAGGCATGCTTTGTCTAGCTAGTAATGGCATTGTTATCCTTCATCAGTGTGGCGGAGGTGGTGGCCCATGCTGTTTGTCATGGTGTAGGACCCAAGCAGGCCAGAGGAGGAGAAGGAGGCAGTGCCATGTCTTGCTGGCTAGAGCAGGCATTGTCTCTAGATATTACATTAAGGTCATGGAGGCAGGTAACCAATTAGGCAAAAGGAAACAATGGCACAACAATTTGGGGTGGGGAACAGTACAATGACTGAAAAGAAACACAACTGTGAATCATAATGTAAAGAATTATACTGATGAGGGGAAAGAGGGAAACAACACATCTTTTTTATGCTTCAACCTCATTGAGGAAGTAGCCCTCACAATCTTTCAGACTGGAGTTGTCAGCAGATGGGAATTCTCTCTCCATTACTGCTTCATCCACCTCGATAGTACAAGACAATTTGCTAATGCCAACAACACCTTGCTCTTCATCTTCACCGCCACCTTCATGTGGTAGGAACATGGACATGATTGTCTGGTGCAGAATGTGCCCCTCATTCATTTTACTAAATGTTAGCAAGCCAACATTTTTTGATGACAGATTGATGTGCCTGTCCCATACAAAGGCCCCAGCCAAACAGAACTCATGCTCTACACTGACACTTGAGGGTGGGCAGCTGAGGTATTTCATTGCAACCAAGATCAGTGCTGGCCACTCAGTGACCTTGCTGCTCCAGTATAGCAAAGGCTCATCGGCAATGGTAAGGTGCCTTCTATCTGCCAGGTATGCATCTACCATGCGTTACACTGCCCGCAGTCCTACTGTCTGATCAGTCTTCTCCTCCTCCTTTTCTTCCATGTCTTCAACTCCAACTTCCTCCTGACATAAAACATCCCAAATGGGATTTGGCATTTTCTCTTTCACCTTGTATGTTTTCTCAGTCTGTTTCCCATGTGTGGTAGTTGTAGCAACACCTGGCCTCTGTGGAGTTTGATGTTGTGCCTTAGAAAAATGTGTCTTTAGCATCTATGCCCCATGTACCTTTCTTATTAGATTAGTCTACTTTTGGACCAACTCACACCCAACTTCAATTATTAATGCCAGCCCATGTTTATTGCATGGGTCTAGCATGGTGGCACTCCCAAAATCTTCAGACTGCAGAATGCTAGAAATATGTGTATTGCAGTCTAAGATGTGGAGCATATGTTCCATTAAGGCATAACTTCCACTATCACCACCTGCCTTCAGCACTTGCTGCACGTTTACCAGTGTTTGCCTCAGCACACGTAGTAGTGGAATGGCTTGTCTAATACAGGCAGTGTCCCCCACTCACTGCCTGTATTGCATGTTTGAATGGCCTGAGAATCAAGATCAGGCCATCCATGTGGCATCACGGCTCTGTTATCAGAGACATGGCTACTCCAGCACCATCACGGCTTGTATGTAGCAACAGATATTCAGATATGTCTTCAAACTGCTCATTCAACAGCTTGATCATGCACAATGGCAAGTTCCATCTGCTGACAACATCTAGCTGGTCACAGGTCTTTCCAGAATGGGCAATGTGGACACAGATGCAATGGGCCACAGTCAACATGGCCTTGATATCAGGATGGTTTAGAAACTGCAGCACAACGAGATTAAGACAGTGTGCCAGACACGGCACCCTAACAAACCCCCCATTACTGATGCATTTCATAACTTTCATAACATTCAAGCCATTATCTCTTACAATGAAACCTGCTTTCAGTGAATGGAAGTGAAGCCACCCATCAGTCTCAGCAAGGAGCACTTCCAGCATTTTCTCACCCATGAGTGATCCAGGTATACTCTTCAATGTCAGAGTGGCATGCTGGTGAATACCCAGAATGTTGCTACCACCACAACTGGGCTTAGTGCAATTTTTCCCATGCCTGGAGTAAAATACTACCCCAGATACCTGTTCCCAATGTGCTGTAATGCACAAATAGGAGCTGTCACAAAGCCGCACAGCAGGCTAGCCCTCTACTCCCAAAGTGCCAACCTCTGAGCGTAGAATTGTGAACAGTTTAACAGAACAAGGTAACCCCTCTTGTCTGTTTTTGTGGGTTCAAGTCTCCTTTGTCCCAAGTTCTGGAGGGATTCAAACTGATAACCTCTTGTTAGCGTACCCAATTGTCAGGCTTAGATAATTCTCTTTGGGGGGGTCAGATATCTTTGCCTATGAGCACCTAACCAGATATTTGCAAAATGAACCCTTAGAACTCTATGCAAGACTTAGAGAACTCTTTTCTGTTTCCCAGTTTGGCATCACGATAAGCACATGCATAGTGTCAACTATAACCATCTAAGCTTCACTTATATATAAAAAGAAGTTTCAAGGCACACCAGGCAGTTTCTGTTTTTAAAATATATATCTTTACTTTAAAATAGATAAAATAGGAAAACAGTAAAATACAGAACAAGATATCCCAACACATACAGCCTTAAAAACAAAACAGGTTTAAAAGTGCAAATTCCTACAATCCATACACTCATACTGGTCTTAGCTAAGGTATTCTTACTTCTTAATCTTTCAGTGCTTCGTTGTTTCTCTGTTCTCAGTCAGAAATGAAAATGAATGTCATGTAAGGTCTGTTCAGTATTTTTAAAAGCAGCCTTGAGATGGCCTTCTCTCTGAGGTCACCTACCTCCACCTTAGTGTATTAAAATTTATATTTTATAACACAGGATGTCCTACTAAGATAGTTAAAAAAATATTAGATGACATAATGAATCACCTCTCTTCCTGTAACTTGTCAAAACCAGTCTGTAATCTGCATCACCCAGACATCAAAAGTCTCTTTGATGTAATTTACTGGATACCTCCAAGCCAATGTATATTGGACGCTCTAATTTAGTCTGGGACCTGCTACACCCAGACATCAAAGGTCTCTTTGATTTATTTACTGGCTATCTTGGGAGACACCCCAAGACATGCATATTCTCCTTCCTCCATGACACCTAGTGCAAATCAAAGGAGTTCCCTGAGGACGTCATGAATGGATATTTTAGTTTCTGGCTGCAAAGCAAATTTAACAAAGTAATTTCATTTCAGCTATCTGCAGTTTAAGCTACCTCCTGTCCTTTGAACTTATCCCTGGGGGGGGGGTTGATGTGTAAATTTCAGCAAGACAGTATTTTTTTTTATGACAGACACTCCCTTACATATTTTATATTGCAGAAAAAATATCATATTGAAATCAGAACCAGCTGTCCACATGCCACAGGAGCTACCAGCTGTTTGGCTGCTGTTCCACATATCCATGCCCAGGTGTATGTATGGTGATGCTGAATGCTTCAGAGCATGATTTGCCATCTGAGACAATGTCCCATAGAGTTCAGAAATGGCACATTTAGAAAAGTATGTTCTTGATGGTATCTGCCATTTCGGACAGGCACAGGCTATCAACCTCTTAAATCCAACACATCAATTTCCAGCATTTTAGCAGTTGCTGCATTTAGCTTGCATGCAGTAGCATGATTGGGAGTGAATTTAGAGTGATGCTCAAACATGCTATGCAGCCTAGGCTGGACCTTTCTTGGGGCTGAGCTACCAAATATCTAGGCTCATTGCGGTATTTGTAGGGTGATATTTCACTCCTGGGGATTCATATGTACTGCTGCTTGACTGACACCAGTGATTTGGGGTGACTTCTACAATTTCGACAGTGGCATTACTGTGCTTTTCTGACTCAAGCATGCATGGGACAGTCATAAGGCTTTTCTGACTCTGGGTCATACTACTCAACCCACCACCACTGCTGTTATGCCCACTACTAGGCAGACCACAGAATCCTCCTCCTCCTCCTCTCTGTAGTCCTCCTCCTTCGCCCCTCCATCCACCTGCTCTAATGCCCTGTCACTTCTGTTTGCCTTCCCGAATGATGACGATGACAGACAGGGTCCCCTGCACTGGCTTCCTTCTGGTGTTGATGCCAGCACAACAGTTGCCTATTCTTCAGGTGTGTGTGTGTTGCCCACCGGTGCCTAGGTGACTGCCCTTTCCCCCTACTAACTCCTGCTTGACATAGCTGACAGACAGTAACCATCTCATCAGCTGGGTCAAGTATATAAAGATGCCAAACTAGTGATTTTGTAACCCTTGATTTACCATGGCAGCAGGAGTGGGACAGCTGAGGAGAAGGGGTGGAAATTTGTGTTTTTGGGATGATTTCATAACTTCAATAATATTGGGAGGGACATTGGTAGTTGGATAACTCCAAATAACATCCATTTCATCCTCTTGTGCTTTTTCTCTTCAGACTGTCATAGGAGATCCAGCAAATCATCAGCAACACAGCCGCTGCTGTCCTCCTCTTCCTCCACAGGTCTGTCCTCATCATCATCACTGTCTACAGGCTCTCTGAGCCTCTCATCATCAGGAGTCTGAGTGTGATACACATTTTCCAGACCTCCTTCCTCAGTCACTGAGTGAAGCTCCACACTATCAGGCTCAGAACCACCACCACCAGCCACGGGGACACAAATAACCTCCTCTTTGACCACTGTTCCTTGTTTACTGCTGCTTCCCATGTCACCTCCCACATTCCCCACCAGCATGACTGCCACAGATGTGGCACAGAAAAATGTGGCTACATTAATGTCACCACTGACAACTACTCCTTCACTACTACCAGCCCTGGAGCCCATAGAACACACTGTCACAGACATAGTTTTTGTAACTGTAGCTGTATTTTGCCCCACAGATTTTGAACACTTTGCTGCCTCCCTGGCATCTCTCCCTTGGAGTAGAGTGTCTCTTCTCAGTTATTCTTATATGCTAATTGTACTTGAATTGGGATAAAAATTTAAAAATGTAAATCAAGCCTGCAGTACAAATAAATATGAGCAGACGGTACTTCCCCCTAGGAAATCAAGGATCAGCAGTGTGATCTGAAAAAATAAAACACCACAGGGATTAACACAACACACACAACAGGGGTAAAAGGTTTAAACAAGTTATTAACTACCAGCAGCAGACAACACCACCCTGGAAAGTATCAAGGATCAGCAGTAAGATCTGAAAAATACTATGCTAATACTATGTAGCGAAACAAAAAAAATGATTTTTTTTAACACAACACAGGTATTAATAAACTAACATCACAGTGCAAATAAGTACCAGGAGCAGAGATCCCCCCCTCCCCCATGGAAACGGGAATCAGCAGTGTAATCTGAAAAACTACTACAACTACTAGTAAAAACAACCAAAAAAGTTATTTTTTTGTTCTATTTTTGGTTTTTAACAGAACAGGGATTACAATGACAGTGGTATCAGGGGTAATTTAATATTAGGTATAACAAATAGTGACAGAACACCAGCACTTTAAGAAAACTATAACTAAAAAATCATTAAAACTGCTACAGAAAGACACTGACAAAATGGTTTACTTAAACACTCAATACTCACTACAGATTAAAAATGATGAACAAGAAAGAGTGAGAAAACTAAAATGTAACACAAATCTCCTGCTTAGACAAAAATGTTCTGCTCTTTCTGGGCTGCCTTGCTAACCTGCTTTACATAGTGCACCTACCCTCCCCCACAGCACTGCTTCACAGACTGACAAAACAGAAACTACTACACTAAAGTAAATAATCACTGAAAAAATAAACTAAAAACACAAATCTAGCAGCACAATGCCTTCCAGTATAATTTGTGAGCAATTTTTAATCAAAAAGCTTGGTTTTGAGATGTATTTTATAAGTTGCTTTTTCTCAGACTACACACAGACTTCTCTTCTACTCTCTCTCTTCAAAACACTGCACTGAAGACAGCCTCTGCATGTCATACAGGCTGTTTCAGCAACATGTGACCTCCAGTCCCATAGTGCATTGCAAACTTCGCCTCCACACCAATCTTTGCTAGCAAAGTCGCAAATTTACATTCCTGTAAAACTTTGTCTCTGTGACAAACTCCGCCATGAAGCTGCAACTTTGCATTTCACAGAGTTATCACTTGTTCATGATTTTGGACTTTGCACAACAGATTAAGTACATGAAATAAGGCAAATTTGTGAATTAATCCATGGAGCAAAGTTTTCCAACTTCGCACATCACCATTTATAGAATAACCAACTAAATTATCCCTCAGGTGTTTGTGAAACTGTAAATGTAACTTTCATGAGTGCTCACTGGATAAGGAAAGTTACTTAAAATGATAGCTCTACTGCAGTAAAATTGACTCTAAACCAGTACTTGCTGAATCTATGATCCTGGATGCATCACTGTCACAAAGAACAGGAGGCATTGTTAGGAAAAAAGAGCAATAACAACTATAAACATGGAGATCCCAAGGGGCCCTAAAACTAGCAGACAAATTTAGAAAAAACTCCTAATAGCAAACAAAGGGAAGGACATACTAGGACTACATATAAAAATCAAAGTTCTCTGCACAACATATGTTTTTGAAAATTCCGACTATAGTACTCCTTTAAGTACTTGGAACATAAATCGTGCATAGTTTGTCTCATTTTAAATTAAATGACTTAACATATTCCATATCCAGGGGTCCTGGTACAAGAAGGCTCTTTTTCTGAATTTTGTTTTGGCTTTGATTACAGTAAGCACTGTGGTGTCAGCAGAACACAAATTGCAGTGGCCATTAGGTGAGTCCAAGATATTATATAACATTTTGGACTTTTTAAAGACTATATTAAACAGAAATTTATACCATATATATAGGTCCATCTTTTCTGAGGGCAGGGCAGGATGCCCATTTGGGTGTATAATGTACAGCAATGATTAAGTATGTGTGCATTTCACACTGATTGGCAAGTACTGCAGTATGCTGGCTTAATATATTTAACTCTTGTTTGGAAAGACCTCTAAAAACTATTGCCCAATATTCAGATTGTGGTAGTATGGAGTAGTCGTGGTGTGCAAAGTTGGAAAAATGTGTACATTTGTTGCAATTCACAATGTTAATCCACCTTGTGAAGTGTCAGTTTACAGTACAGGAATAACTTTGTGAACTGCCAATTTAATAAACTTACCGCTGAAGGAGGATCCACAGGTGAAGTTTACTATGTTCTATGGAATTGGAGGTCACGTGGTACTGAAATGAGTTCTATGTCATGCAGAGGCTGTCTTGAGTGCAGTCTTCTGAAAAGAGGTGGAAAGAAGTCTGTCCCTGCTTGACTGAGCAAAAAACCTTTTAAAATCACTCCATAAATTGAGTCTTTTGAAACAAAATTGCTCACAAAAAGATCTAAAGAGCCTTGTCCAGCTAGATTACTGTTGTTTGTTCCTGGTTTTGCTGATTTATTTGGTTTAAAGTAGTGGTTTTGTTTTGTCTAATGAAGCACTGCTGTGTAGGGAGGGGAGCTATTTCAGCTAGTAAGGTGGCCATAAAGGTCAGTGATTCTGAGCATTTTTTATTGTGTGCACTAGTCTGTGCAGCTAATCTCTCATTTCTTTTCTTCTGTCTTTCTTGTTAATTATTTCTTTTTGGGTCTGGTATGAAATCTCGAGTCATACATGCCCGACAAATGAAATACCAATTCCAAAATCCTGTCATGACCATAATCTCACTTCAGAAATTGCCAGCACCTAAATAGCCGACTATCAAAATCCCAACTCCCGGTCCACAAATTCTAAAAGCAGTTGCCTGCCTTGTCCAAAGTGCACCCCTCTCATGCATGTTTAAAATCTAAAATTTAAATGCACATTAAATGCAAGCAAGCATTGCCACCGATACAGTGAGTGCACCCGCAATGCTGCAGTTAATGCTGTGCGGCTATGAGATAGAGAGAATGTACACAGAATGGATACTTACTAATGAGGCACAGATCACAAATGCTATCAGTTGTTGCTTTTTCAAGTGGTTGGTATCACGCTGTTAGTAGTGAGCAGTTGTAGCTTGAAGATGGCATGTGGAAGGGGGAGTCCAGTCATGTCATGCTACAAGAGCTACGGATGCAAACACTGAATTTAATTGGTCCATTTGAGGTGTATCAGCACTTTCAAACCGCAGCTACTGTCTGAACGCTGCAGTTAATATTAAACAGTTTTCAAACTGCAGCCACAGTCTGAATGCCAGGTAAAAGACATCTACTGTCAGAAAGACTCCAAAAAATGACAACTTTAAAATATATCTTTATTGCATGTTTTTAAAAACAAAGTGATGTCCATGTCTGATAGGTTCATAGGCTTACAGGCCCATATTATGGGTGATGCTCCTAATATACTCTATTGGTGGCCTGTGTTCCTTGTCATTCACAATGTTGCAAATTTCTTCTTCTTTCTGGGCATAACGTTTCTTAAGTGGTGACCTGGGGAGGCCTCAATTAATTTTTTCTGTAGTGCTTTCTGTCACCACCTGCTCCTTTTTGAGTTCTCCAACAAAACAATGTAGTCCCAAATGGGCAGCACCTATCAAGGAGCTCAGGCGACGGTGCCAGGCCTCAACATTGTTCTGGGTAAGTGGGATGCCACATGCCATCTGTGCATTCAGAAACCAGAACTCTGGAGGAAAGAGTGCTTCTTATTGTTGTACTGTTGCACATCCTTCTCCTTATTCTGCCCAATACATAGGTCTCTTCAAACTAGTCAAGGACTAGAGCACTGTTTTTAAGTTGCCATCCATGAGCCAGTATTCAGCGACAGATAGCTTCTCTATGTTTTGTTTAGTGGTAAAAATAAGTATTTTTTCCTCACCGCAAAGGGAATTCTTCACCAAAAGTAAATTGCCATTTATATAGTTGAGGTCATCTGGAATGTTAAGCTCCACTAGTGTCCTAGGTTCCTGCAGCATATTTTCCCCCACCATGCTCTCTTAATAACCAGGTGTAGGGCATGTCTGCTAGGCATGTTATGCCTAACCTCCAATGGCACATTGGTGAACTCTGCCTGAATCAGTTGGGCTGATGTGTTATTGGTTGAAATGGTTGAAATTGCCCGCTGCTTCAGGGATGCCACTGGCATCTGGTGAATGATTATGTTCTATCTGGTTTCTTAACCCTTAGACTACCAACAAAATTAGAACGTATAGGAATTCTGGACTGATATATCAGTCTGTGGACCTGCAAGGGTTAAGTGATGCTCATCACCAATTTTCACAGTGCTTGCTCACCCATGACAGCCTGTTGCTTTTCTTTGCTGGCAGCACCAATAAAACAAGTCACTTCTTTTTCTTTCCTTAACATATAGGTCCCCTCCGATGCTTAGTTTTTCCTTGCCTTTTTGAGAGAGAACCATTTGGCATGGCTCCTGCATAGCCATTGCCATTATAGTTCAAGATAGTTTGTCAGCTGGTGAAATGAGAGCTTAATGCCAATGTTCTTATAAACTGCCACAATTGGGGGTGCAGTAGGTGCATTAGTATATGTAATAATTACAGGTAATTTGCATAATAAAGTAATTGCTAGCAATTATCATCATTGATTTAATTTGTATGTTTGTATGTTTCCTTGTGGATAGCTACTTGCCTGCCTTCTGAATGCCTTCCAAATGAAAATCAGCAGTCTGTATCAGGTCAGTGTACTTTGTAGATGCCAAAAGGAAAAGGGCTTTTTGGGGAACATTGATTCATTCGGGCTGCAGGCTGCAGTCAGTGCTTGTGGGGATCAATGCCCTGTAATCCTTTGTGTAGTCAGTGCTTGTGTGGACTTATTTGTTTGGACTTCAATTTATTTTAATTTGTGCACTGTTTGTACTCTTTGACTGGCACTTTAAAATGAAACCATGCATCTCAGAACTTCATGCAACAGTCAGTGCTTCTAGGGACTTGTAGGGACTTCTAAGGATCTATGGCATGTTTAACAATTATTTTAATAATTTTATTTACTAAGATAAAATACTTGTGGAGAGGCTGTATCATGGAGAGACGAGATGACAGAGAACTGTGTAAACTGACAAAAGAGTAGTGTCTCAGTTTCTATAGTTGTAGATATTTTATCTAATTCTTTTTTTTCCCTATATTCTGTTTTTCCTCCTCCTTCTTCGGGCAACTGCAGGCAGGTCCTGGTCCTTCCACCCTTCCTGCCACTTATGTCTGTCCACCACTCCCACCGGTACTGCTGAGCCCCAGTATCCACCACAGATTCCACCCTGTGGTGGGGCCATGAAGGTAAGGGCCATCCTCCCTCCACCCAGTACAACAAGTCCAGACTGGGGCTGTTCCAGCAATCCAGTGGTGCAGCAGGACAACCAGTTGGCTGGCAGGGATTCACTAAGCCTGCAGTCACCCTTTTTCCATTTTTATGGCCCACCCCATAGTCATTAATGTGCATGTATGGAGGCACATGCACGCCACATAGCCACGCTCTTGCCTCCCTGATGCTGAGCTGCCACAAGGCCTCCACCAGGGGGCAACCAAGGACTAGGATGACATACCCTCACTCCCCAGAAGTGGAGAGCTGTCATTGGATGCTTGATCTTCTCCCTCCCCTGCTGACCCCCAGCAACATGAGCTCACTCATGACCTAGGGTCACTGGTGTGGCATCCAGCACCTCAACACTCAACACCACTGGGCTGGCTATTTCATTCAGTTCTTAAAGGGGAAGTCCCCTCAGCCTTTTCCCTGTGTAATCTGTAAGCATGCACAATGATTGCCTCTATTACATTCTCCAGATTTTATCAGGATTTAAATGTAAATGAAGGTACTTAAGTCTTATGTGAAAACCTGTTTAACTCCATTGTAAAAGTCATGACCTGACTTATATAAGGCACCCTGGAATTTTATGACCTTTTGGTGCTAAAGCCTGCAGTAGTTACACTGTATTAGGCAGTGCTGTTACTGTCCCCTGCAGTCTGTATGTTCTTGTCTTATATTGGCCAAGGCATAATAAGTGCCCTGCTGTTTGCTATAGTTTAAAGTGTATCTGAGTTAGAAAAATAACTAATTTTAGAGAATACAGGGACTTTACAAGATGCACAGAACTAAATAAGTGTATAACTTCTGCTGGCTTGTGCATATACATATCATCAGCTTCCACAATGGCTCACATGAGTGGGGTCATGACTTTTAGAATAGAGATAAACAGGGTTTCACACCAGGGCAAAACAGACTAAACCATCCTTATTTGTATTTAAATTAGTATGAAATTAGGGTATGCAAGTTAGGGGACCATTGTTCATGCCTACAAACTACATGGGTATATAGAAAATAGGTTGAGAGGACATTCCCTTTAGTGATGGTATTGCTTACATTAACTTGTTAATTACCCCTGTTGTGGGTGCAATGGTGTTACTTATAGTAACTTGTTACTTACCCTGGCATAGGTGTGTTGCTGATCCCCAACATATTAAATTGATAAAAAAAATGAGGGGTGGTTTTCCTGTAGCTACTATTAGCTCAATAGACTGCTCTGTTCAGAATCAGATCACACTGCTACAGCAATCCCTCAGGGAGGTGTAGTCTGCTACTGCTATTTAGTTTTACTGTAGGGTTTCTTTAAAATTTTTCCTCACCGTTTTATAAATTTAAATACATAAAATGACTGGGAAATGATACTTGACTAAAGGGAGAGGTGCTGGGGAAGGGGCAAAGAAGAGTGAAAAAAGATGAACTGTCCTTAGATATGTCAGGCCTAGATCAGTCCCAGCATGGGTTTATAAAAGGACGATCATGTACAACAAACCTGGTGAGCTTTTATAATTTCGTAAGTGAAAATTTAGACAAAAGCAAATCATGTGATGCTATTCTTCTAGATTTAAAAAAAAAGCCTTTGATTGTGCTCCTCACTGGGCTTTAATTCAGAAGCTACAGTTGTGTAATATTAAGAACATATACATTCAGTGGATTTCAAATTGGTTGTCTGACAGGAGGCAAAGAGTGATAATTGATGGTCATACATCTAACTGGAAAAAGGTAGAGAGTGGGGTCCCACAGGGCTCCATTCTGGCTCCATTAATTTTCTAGATATTTGTATCAGATTTATCTAATAATATTCAAAGTAACATAACTAAATATGCAGATGATTGAAAAATCGCCAATATATGTATGAGCTCAGAAGACCAGATGATTATCCATGACGATCTGAGTAAGCTAGAGGACTGGTCCATAAAATGGAATTTATGTTTTAATCCATCCAAATGCAGTGTTCTGCACTTTGGAAAAAATAATAATAAAAACAATATTATATTTATGATAACATATTAATTAGCAAAGAAAGTGAAAGAAATTTGGGGATTATTGTTGACCTATCTTTAAACTTTGATATTCATATTATTAATACTATTAGTAAGGCAAATAAGATATGGTGGGTCATTCATCATAACATTACATCTAAAAACCCTGACATTTTGTTGCCTCTGTACAGAGCTTATGTGAGACCGCACCTTGACTTCATTTCACAACTATGGAGTCCATTTAAACAGAAGGACATAGTTAGAATTGAGACGGTACAGAGAAGAGTTACCAGATCCGTAGTCTCTAACAAGGCCCTTTCGTAAGAGGATAGACTATCTAAATTTAACCTGATGTCATTGGAGGATCGGAGAGTCAGAGATGATCTATTCATATGGGACATTATTCAAGATCCGTATCTATCAGCAGAGTGTAGCCTAGATTTCAAGCAAGTTCAGGTTAACAATAGAGGCCATCCATTACAACTTGCTAGAAATAAATGTAATACAAAGAAAAGGGCCTACTATTTCCCCCAGAGAGTGGTCAGGCCATGGAATAAGTTGCCCTTAAATATTATTGTTAGTAAAAATAAGAGCATCTTTAAAAATAGACTAGACAGTTACATGAGAGCAGGATTGACCCTTAATTACTATATGTAAGATATGAAGCTCTATGGGCCTTGCAGTCCTCTGCTTCTTTCTGTTCTTAGTATGGTTCTTAGTAAAATTCTGTGGGGCAACAGGGCGTTGCAGCTAAAAACACTACATCTACAGCAGCATCATGTATGGACTCCGGGGCGAGTAGTAGTAATGAAATGGTTGGTAGAAGTGATGGTGTCAGTGTGGCCAAATTTTTCTCTGCCACATCTGTGGCATCTATGCTGGTAGGGGCTGGGGAAGTCAGCAACAAAAGGAGCAGCACATGAGGTAGCAAAATGTCTGGCTCAGGCACAGTGGTCAAGGAGGTGGTTCTTGGTGTCCTCATGGCTCCTGGCGGTGGAGGCACTGAGCCTGATGTTGATGATAGTTTCCAGTTCCCAAATAAGAGTGTGGAACCTGATCATCAGTCAGAGCCTGAGAAGGTAGAACTGACTGTTGCACATTCAGAAAAGACTTCATTGAAAAATGTGTCCCATACTAAAGATAGAGAGAGAGAGAGAGAGAGAGAGAGACAGGAAAAAGTGAAAATGAGGAGGACTGAGCTCCGGTGGAGGAGGAGGAGTAGTATGTCAGTGAACTCAACGGTGGTGGCAATGATTTTTTGGGATCCCCTATGAAAACTGAAAAAGAGAAAGAGTGATGCTGCTAAACATGTGGAGCATTGCACACTGGTATCTCATACAACTACCAAAGTGCCCCCTAATGCTACAACAGTTGTTACTCTTACCAATGTTGAGCCAATTATACTGCATGAGTCACCCAGTGTCAAAGTGCATAAAGCATCCTAAAAAACATCCCTTTCCACCCCTCCCCTGTCCCACTCCCACCATGTAAAATCAAGAGTACAAAATCCATAATTTGGGATTTTTATATAGTGGACCCAGCAGGAGACAGTTGCTATCTGTCACCTGCGTCAAGTGGGAGTTAGTCAGAGAAAAAAGGGCAACAACCTAGGCAATGGTGACCCACGCACACACCCCTAAAGTCCAGGCACCTGCTGTGCTTGATTTAGCACCAAGTGGAAGCTATTGAAGGGGGTCCTCTCCTTATCACCTACATTTGCCAAGGCATTCAGAAGCAGCAGCAAAATAGTCCTGTTGGAGGGAGGGTTGACTGAGAATGACTACTACAAAGATGAGGAGTCTTTGGGACTGCCTAGTAGTGATCATAGCAGTGGTGGGTTAAGTACTAGCACCCAGAGGTACCAACCAACAGCAATCCCAGTGCACAAACCACCCCACATCACTTCTTTCATTCAAGCATAACCCGTGATTCTCCCGGAGTCCAATACTACTCCACCAGCCCCATGCTGCTTTTGCCAAGTCCAGCTATTTAGTAACCCAATACCCTGCAAAATCTAGCCTACACTGCACATCATGTTTCAGAATCATGCCAAATACCCACCCAATCATGCTATTGCATGACAACTGAATGCAGCACCAGCTAAAATGCTGGCAATCATCTACTGCCATTCTGTTTTGTGGTGAATGCGGGAATAAGAAGGTTGATGGTGCTTCCCTGTTCCAGATGGCAGATTTCCTTAAGAATTTACTTCTCTACTTGTGCCATTCCTGAACTTCATGGGATGGTGTCACACATGGTAATCCATGCCCCGCTTCATTCAGCATCACCATACATACAACATCTTGTAGATATGTGCTCCAGTGGCCAAACAGCTGGTAGCTCCTATCTGTGCATATTCTAAGGCCATTTGAACATGCAGCACAGGCAGTGAGTGAAGACACTGCCTGTATCAGTCAGACCATTTCACTTCTACAGGTGCTGAGGCAGATTCTGTTGAATACAAATCAGGTGCTGGAGGCAGGTGGTGACACAGGAAGCTGTGTCTTAATGGAAGTCATACTCCATGTCAAGGACTGCAATACCAATAGTTCCATCATTTCACAGTCTGCAGACTTTGGGATTTCCACCACGATTGACCCATGTCCTAAACAGCACCTGCCATCAATATTTGAAGGTGGGTGTGATCAGGTCCAACATTTAACCAATCTAATAAGAAAGGTACATGGATACAGATTTTAAAGTTACAGTTATGTAAGACACAACATGAAACTACGCAGAGACCAGGTGTTGCTACCACCTCGCATGGGTAAAATGGGTGAGTAACAAAAAAAATAACCACAGATCCATTTTGGGATGTTTTATACCATGTGGGAATTGAAGATGTGGAGGAAAAGGAAGAGGAGGAGGCTGATGAAGTAGCAGGATTGTCGGCAGCGCAACGCATGGTGCATGTGTATTGGCAGACAACAGTCACCTTACCATCATGGAAGAGCCCTTGCTGTACTGGAGTAGTAGTTCACTGACTGGACAGCACTGACCTCAGTAGCAAGCAAATACCTGAGCTGTTCACCCTCAAATGTCAGTGTGGCACAGGTATTCAGTTCAGCAGGAGCCATTGTGCAGGACAGGCATACAAATCTGTCCCTTAGAAATATTGGCATGCCAACATTTATTCAAGTGAATGTGGGGCACATTCCATTCAAAACAATCATGTTGACATTCCTGCAATATGCAGGTGATGGAGCTTAATATGTATAGCCTCGAGGAAAGGAGGAAGAGGGGGGACATGATAGAAGCTTTCAAGTATCTCAAGGGAATCAACAAAGTCCAAGAGGGTAGCATGTTTCAAAAAAAGAGGTGTGCAAGAATGAGGGGGCACAATTTGAAGATGGGAGGGTGGCTCAGAGGTAATTTAAGGAAGTATTTTTTCACAGAGAGGGCTGTGGATGCATTGAATGGCCTTCCGGAGGAGGTTGTGGAGTCAAAAACAGTGGTTGAATTCAAGCATGCATGGGACAGTCATAAGGCAATTCTAGGGGTTGGGGGTAGAAAGAAATAGGCTGCTGGTTAACTAGGATCTGCAGCTCATCCATTAGGTAGGCAAATGGGCAAACTGGGTGGGCCAAGCAGTCCTTATCTGCCATCAAATTCTATGTTTCTATGATGGTAGCAAAGATGAACCTGAAGAGCATGAGGTTATCAGCATTGGCAAATCCCCTCCTAGTAAGGTAGATGAAGCATGGATGGAGAAAGATTTCCCATGTACAGAAAACTCCACTCTGGAAGACTGTGAGGTCTGCTTCCTTGATGACGATGACTGAAGAATAAATGGAAATATGTTCTGTCGATCCTTTACTGTTCATCTGTTGAATCCTTTTCTTTATAATTCAGTTTTGTTTCCCAGTCATTTTATGTATCCCTTAGTTGTGCTGCAGTTCCCTACATCCATCTGATTATCTGCCCCCCCATGTGATGCCTACAGACACACTAGACAGTTAGTGAACACTGCATCATTCAGTGCCAAGTTTGTCAGCAGTAACACTGGCCACCATTGCCTCCACCACATGTATCAGGATTGAGAAACCTAGTCTCTTAAGCCAGTGTAAATGCCATTGCCAGCTATGCAGACCATGCATTCTCCAGCAATCAAGACACAGCCTCCTGCTCCTTTGGTCTGCTTGTTTTCTCTACAGCCACCAACAACATGGGATACTGCCACCTCTGCCACATGCATCCAAACTATGAAACCCAAACTCTTAAGCCAGCTCAAATATGATTGCCAGCCATACAGACCATGCATCCTGCAGCAATCAAGACACCACCTCCTGGCACGGTGGCGTGGAGGTTGAGGCACTGGATGCCACACCTCACACCATGCCAGTAGCAGGTTCTGGAATGAGCCCAGGCACTGGGGGTCGGGCCACAGGAGGAGAAGAATGAAGTGCCTAACGGCTGCTGTTCTTCTTGGGGGGGGGTTTATGCAAGCTCCCATCACTATATCGCCACCTAGGGAAGCCTGGTGGGTAGGTGCGATAGTGGATCAGCAGCATGGGCATTGGGCAGATGTCAACAGGGAGTGGAGCCTTCCAGCTTATTGGCCCCCATTGCACACTGACATCTAGGGAGAACAAGGGAAAAAACCCTCAGTCTCTCCCAGGGGACAACACCTCCCTGCTCATCTCGGGCTCGCAACGGCAGACCCTGCTGTACAGGATCCGCATCTCAGCATGTTGTCTTTGGGAAGGTGAGTATTGGGGAGTGCCTCCTCACCCCGCCTGGGGGGTTATCTGGGTGCCTTGGTTACTGTGTGGATCCATGGTACTGTAGGGGTAGACCACGGCGAGACCAGGGAGAGCAGTTCAGAGGATGTCTGAGAAAGGGGAGAGATGAGGTAGTCAGGAACATAAATACTAGGTTAAAAAAAAGACACCACCTCCTCCTCCTCCTCTTCTGGCCTGGCTGTGTCTTCTGCATCCACCAGTGACATGGGGCCACTGCTGCCTCCACCACATACAGCCAGAATGAGAAACCCAGACTCTTAAGCCAGTGTAAATGCCATTGCCAAGCAAACTTCCAGCCAGCTAGCCCATCAAGCCAAGCCTCTAGCCAGCCAGCCATCAAGGTTGCCAGACCAGAAGTCCAGCAAGGCCAACCTTTGTCTACTGTGATGGTAAGTTACTTTCACTGTTGTTCACATGCTTTATCCTCGCTGATGGCTGTGATTCAGTTCTCACACAGGAGGGGCTTCCACCCCATTTTAAAGACATTAAAATGTGTTTCTTTACTTTTGTCTCCCTCTCGCTGCAGGTTTTGCCATTCAAAGGAATTACTGGCTAGCCAGTCACAAAGCCATACAGCCTACAAGGCACAGACTTAAGTTACTTCCTCTTCTTTGCCTTTCCTCTCTGTGGTACCATTGTACCAGTACATGGAATGGTTCTCACTAATTTGCAAGTAAGTATCATGATTTTTTTTTTAAGTTTTCCTCTCACAGGTACACAGTGGCCAAGTGAGGTGAAATAATGTCTCTGTTTATTACTTTACAGGTGACAGGTATAGTAAGAATGGGAGTGGAGACCCACCGTGGCTAGTTGAGTAGAGTCTAAAAATGTTCTCTTATCTTCACAGGTCTTCTGTCCTACTGCCTTTTCATCCAGCAAGCAAGACTTCTTTTCCTCTGCCTCCTTTGCCTGGAGCCCCTTCATACCAATTCAAGGCATGGCCATCACCAATGTGACGGTAAGCATCTTTCCAAAAGTTATTTTTTCATTTTTTTTATTTTTTTGTTTCTTTCACAGATGCAGCACAATAGAGTGTGTACTGGTGTCAAAAAAATTCTATGTTGTATTCACAGGTCTCTTTCCATTTTGTCATGAATCCCTCCTCCTCCAGCAAGCAAGTCATTCATGTCTTCTCTGCCAGATCACTGATGTGATTTATATTGTATTATCATGCTGAGACCGCCTCCTCCTCCTCCTCCTCCAGCATCTTTACCACTGTGTGTGGTCTTATTAAAGTCAATCCGTCCTCCATATATGGTGTAAATTCCACTGATCAACCTGATGCTGTTGTACTGTGCTACATTGTCAAACAGTTGACAAATACCTGAAACTAAGAAAACAGGAGTAGCAAACAAAGAGTGACACAAACAACATTTAAGAATTTAAAAGCAAAAATTGAAATAAAATGTAATACTTTTCTTACCTGGTAGGAAACACTGCTAAAGTAAATAACCAGATCTGGGCCGGACCCATTCAGCAACAGAATGCCATCACGGTAGTGATAACTACCTGAAAAGAAAGAAACAGGAACAAAAGATGGTTAGAAAGACTATTTCCACCCCCATCCCTGTCCACACCAAAAGGTAAATAATAAAAAAAAATATTTGCCTTTGCTGGCAGGACACACAGCAATACTCAGAGATCATCATCCAGATGTGTACCCCAAACAGGCATTATAATTTCAAGAGAAAATATCCAAAATTTCTGGGCACTACAATTCAGGACAGGTGATGGGGTGACAGACTCACATAGTGCAGAAACAGCATATTAATTCAGGGTGCCCATCTCATTTAATTTCCTTGTTCAAAAATTTTCATACAGAATTTGTGAGACTCAGACTTTCTGGGCACTACAGTTCATCAGGACAGGTGCTGTGATGGGAGACTCACACAGCACAAAAGCATCATATTAATTAAGGGGAGCCAATCTCATTGTATTTCCTTGTGCCAAAACTTCCAGACAAGAGAATATATTAGACTGAGAATTTTGGGACACTAAAGTTCATCCCCTAAAGTGTATTACAAGAACGGTGATGGTGGGAGTGGCTCAGTGTGGCACCATGTAGCAGTGTGATACAGTCTGAAGTATTTTTTTCTGGTCATTGAGAAAAATTCTGGGAGTAGATTTTCTGTATATTGTGCTTTTTACACAATTTCTCCAAAAATGTATTACAAGAAATGTGGCAATGGAACTGACCCCCAGTGTGGCACCATGCAGCAGCCTGGTGTATTTTTTTCTGGTCACTGAGAAAAATTCTGGGTGGACAGAATTTATGCATATTTTGCTTTTTACACCATTCCCCCTAAAGTACATAAATTCGGGCAGTGGGACTAGCACACCACTCAGTAACATGTAGCAGCAGCAGCAGCAGCAGCTTGACATGTTTCTGATGATTGAGAAACATTCTGGGAGCACAGAATTTATGTATATTACACTTTTCACACCATTTCCCCTACAGTGCATTACAAGAACTGTGGTGGTGGGACTGACACACAGCACAGTACCATGTAGCAGTAGCGGCAGATTTATGCATTTTTTTGGGGTCAGCTAGAAAAATTCTAGGAGTACAGAATTTGTCTATATTGTGCTTTTTGCACCACAAGAACTGTGCTGGTGGGACTGACACATGGCTTGCACCACACTGCAGCATATAGCAGCCTGACACATTTTCTGGTCATTGAAAAAAAATGTTATACTTTTTGCAGAACATCCTATAACAAGCATTGCAAGAACTGTGGTGGTGGGACTGACACAAAGCACAGCACCATGTAGCAGCATGCAGCAGCCTAAGTTATTTTATCTGGTCATTGAGAAAATTCTGGGAGGACAGAATTTCTCTATATTGTGCTTTTCACACCATTTCCTCTAAGGTGCACTACTAGAACTGTGGTTGTGGGACTGACACACAGTGCAGTATCATGTAGCAGTAGCAGCATGACATTTTTTCTGCTTGTTGAGAAAAATTCAGGAAGCACCGAATTTAGGTATATTGTGCTTTTTATATTTCCCTTAAAGTGCAAAACAGGAACTGTGGCAGTTGGACTGATGCACAGCATGGCACCAGTGGTAGGATGCAGCATAGGAAAACAGAATTTGTCAGCAGATAAGGACCACTTAGCCCACTCAGTCTGTCCATTTTCCCTGCCTATACTGTCACCACAGACCCTATCTGATCAATGGCTAGCTCCACCAGCTTTCCTACTAAGATTCCTTTGTGCCTGTCCCATGCAAGCTTGAAGCCTACCACTGTTTTTGCTACCCACGGCCCACTTCCACTGGAAGACTGTTCCAGGTTCCAGGCATCTGACACTCTTTCAGTGAAGAAGTATTATCCTCACATTCCTCCTAAATGTTTACCTTTCAATCATGCCCCCCCCCTCAAGTCTTCAAGGGTATACATATGGTGATCCCTCAGTCTCTCTTCATGGAGCTTTTGATGCAGACACGCCAACATTTTTGTTGCCCTCCTCTGGATTGCATCTGCCCTGCCTATTTTCTTCCTGTGATGTGGTCTCCAGAACCAAACACAGTACTCCAAGCGGGGTCTCACCTACGATCTATACAGTGGCAACACTACATCCCTTCTTCTACAGGTGATACCCCTCCCGAAGCATCCCAGCATCCTGATGGTCCTGCCTACTGCCTTTTTGCATTGCCTCGCTACTTTGAAGTCATCCAATATGATTACCTCAAGGCCCCTTTCCTGTTTACTGACTGTCAATACCCGTCCCCTTATTTTATTGGTTTCTGTGTCCTACATACATGATTTTGTATGCTTTCACTTTGAATCCCAGCTGCCATACCCTTGACCTCTCCTCAAATTTTCTCAGGTCTCTACACATTCTCTCCACCCCACTGCAGTGCCTAACTTATTGCAGATTTTTGTGTCATCTGCAAAGAGGCATACCTTCCAGGTCTTCTGCAATGTTACTTAGAAAGACATTGGAAAGGACTGGCCCCAGTACTGAGCCCTGATGTACCCTGCTGGTCACTCTCCCCTCCCCAGAGTGAGTGACATGTACCACCACCCTCTGTTACCTATCCCTCAACCAATTCCATTCCCAGTTTATGACCTTGGGACCCACCTCCAAACTGCCCAGTTTCATTATGGGACTCTTGTGTGGTATGGAGTTGAAGGTCTTACTGAAGTCTAAGTGGGCCATGTCCACTGCCCCACCCTGATCAATTTCCTTTATCACCCAGTCGGAGAAATTGATCAAGTTCATCTGGCATGACCTCCCCCCATGAAACCATGCTGCCTTGGATCTTGTAACCTACTGGATTCAAGATAGTCTACTAGCCTTTCCTTTAAAAGTATCTCCATTACCTTCCCTGCCACTGATGTCAGACTGACCAGCCTATAGTTGCCAGCCTCCTCCCTGCTGTTGTTTTATGAAGTGGAACTACATCTCCTCTAGTCCTCTGAAACCACTAATTTTTCCAGTGAGTTGTTGAATAGGGCTGTCAGAGGTGCAGCAAGTACCTCCCTGAGCTCTTTCAGCACCCTTGGTGTATCCTGTCTGGTCCCATAGTTTTACCCACTTTTAGATTCACAATTCCTTTCAAGACCCTATCCTCTGTGAATGAACTTGTATCTACCTCGCTAACCCCACTCTTCCTGATATTTTTATGTAGTCCATCTCCCTCTCTTTCCACTTTGAAGACTAAAAAGAAGTATCTTTTCAGGATATCTGCTTTTTTCCTGATCCTCCACTGCACTGTCTCCCCCCACACTTCTTAGCCTCACAATCCTTTCCCTTGTCTTCCTCTTGTCACTTATGTACATAACAAAGTCTTGCCCCTCCCCCTCAGTTTCTCATTTGGCTATCCACTTCTTAGTTTACAGTTTATGCCTTTGTGCCCCTCACCACCTTTCATGCAGCTATCGGCTTTTCCTGGTGTATACATCCCTATCCTCATCTCTCTGTGTTTCCTTGTACCTCCTGAATGCTACTTTTTGCAGCCACTTCCCTTGAGAATCATAGTGGTCTCTTTTCTCTTGTTCTTGCTTATTTCTTTCACACGGAGGTTTGTTGTCTTCACTATGCTATTCCTTACTTTGTCCCACTGTCCCTACTCCATCCAGGTAATCCTCCCTTGCTAAGTCATCTCTGAGTCATTCACCCATTTTGTTTTCTAAATCTGCCCTTCTGAAGTCCAGAGACATCATCCTTGCATGGTTTGCCTCTGCTGCCATCCTTATGTTAAACTGTAGAGTGATCACTGGTCTCCAGGTTGCATCCCACCCTGATGTCTGCATTACTATTCATGTTTCTGAGCACCAGGCCCATCACAAGGGGCTTCTTGACTAGTTGCTAAGAAATGCCTCCTTTAGGGAGTGTAGGATGTCTCTGCTTTTAGCCAAGGCCATGGCTGGGAGGCTTCAGTCCATATCTGGTGGACTGAAGTGCCTCACCAGCAGTGCCTCCCTTTTCTACTATTGTTGTTGATAGCATCCATCATTACCTTATCCAGTCCCACCTTCTGTGCTGGAGGACTATGTATCATCCCAGTGAACATGGGGGCTCTGGTTTCTATCTTCAGGATGATCCACAGTACTTCCAGCCCCTTCTTTCCACCTGATTTCCTTGTGGTTCTGTCCCCTTGATACCCTTGCTTAAATACAGCACAACCCCTCCTCCATTCCTCCCCCCCATCCTTCCAGAACTGAGTGTAGCCTGGTATAGGCATGTCCCAATCATGGCTTCCTGTGCACCATGACTCTGTAATGGCCACACTATCCAGGTCTGCCTCCACCATCATGGCCCCTATGTCTGGAATTTTATTTCCAAGACTCCTTGCATTTGTACATATGGCCTTCCACACCTTGCTCCCACTCTGCCTACAATCCTCCCCTTGTGTTCTGTCTCATTTCCCCTCTCTTTTAGCAACTTTTGTTCCTGTTCCCCTTGTCTTCTACTCCTCTACTGTTCCTATTAACATGCTTCCTTGTTTTTATTTTCTCCTCGGGTCCTCCCTTCTTGTTGCTTCAGTCTGTGGGGAAAGGGGTTATACTTCCCTTTGTCTTTCCACCATCCCCTCAGCTAGTTTAAATGTTCATCAAAGTAACATTTAAACCATCCACTGAGGACTTCAGTTCTTCTCTGCAATTGATGCAGGCCATTACCTCTGAAAAGGCCCTCATCCCTCCAGGTTGGTACCCAGTCCCCCTTGTACCAAACCCCTCTTCTTAGTGCCATTCCTTCAACCAAGAGCTGAAGCTTCTAGTGCAGAGTACCCTATCACTCCGTTAGCTGCAGACAGACAGCACCTCAGAAAAAGCCACTGTGCATGCTACATGTCTTAGGCCCCTCTCCACTTCCCTGAGCTCTCCCAGCACAATCGTAGCCCCATCCTTGCTAGGTCATTAGTCCATAGGTAGACAAGAACATTAAGCTCCTCCTCTGCCCTTCTTTCCTAGTGGTCCTTAGGATCTGCTGTTCATTTCTATGTTTCTATGTTTCTATACCTCTAAGCCATGGTGCCTAGGAGGCACCTTACTTCCCTCTCAACCACCTTCCTGCTTCCAAATCTAACCTCCTAATAAGTGAGTCCCCAACCAGAAGCTGCTTCCTCCTGTACTGGGGTACTCTTCCTCCCACCTTGGAGCCTCTCCTCAGGAGGACCCCACATCCTCCCTTGCCTCTGCTTTGGGTGCCTCCACCCAGGAGTTCTGAACCACCAAAATATTGAAGGAATTAAGTAGTAGCACTGGATGAGGACTGTGCTCCTGACTTGCCATCTCTACCCTCCTAGAGCTCACCATGGTCCATCCAGTCCTCCATCTCCTAGGCAACCTCTGAACAATGGCAGTAGACTCAGTGGCCCCTGTGTGGGGTAAGAGGTCCTCTGGACCCTAGACAGCTTGGCCTGGAGACCTGCAACCTCCTCCCTAAACCTACAGAGGTACATGAAGATGAGGCAGTACCTCAGTCTCCAGAATGTCTCCCAGAAAACTGCAGCTCTACGTCAATTGCACTGCACCACTCCTGTAATTGATTTTATATGTTGTTACCTATTGCTATCAACTATACCTTGACCTATTGCCCCATTCCTGTGTTTGATTCTTTCTCAGCTACAGCTTCTATCAGGATTAACTTCATCAACCTATCCTTTTTTGCCTTGCTGTTTCCTTACTTTCTTGGCTATATCACAACCTGTATGCCTCTGCCTCTTTACTTTTTTTCTTTTAATTAACCCTCACTTCTGAACAGCAGTCTGACATAATTTTTCTGGTTACTGAGAACAATTCTGGGAGCACAGCATTTATGTGTATTCTGCTTTTTGCACTGTTTCCCCTAAAGTTCATTGCAACAACTGTGGCAGTGGGACTGACACACTGAATGTCTACATGTAGCAGCATGCAGCAGCCTGACTTATTTTTTTAGTTATTGAGAAAAAATGTTGTCGGAGGGAGGCAGAATGTGTGTGTTCTGCTTTTTGCACCATTTCTGCTAAAGTGCCTTACCAGAACTGTGGCAGTGAGACTGACATACAACACAGTACCATGTAGCAGTAGCAGCAGCTTGACGTATTGTTTCTGGTCATTGAGAAAAAATCTGGGAGGATAAAGTTTATGTATATTGTCCATTTCCCCAAAGTGCATTGCAAGAACAGTGGCAGGGGGACTGGCACACAGTGCAGAACCATGTAGCAGTAGCAACATCTTGATGTATTTTTGAGGTCACTGAGAAACGTTCTTGGAGGGCTGAATTTATGTATATTGTGCTTTTCACACCATTTCCTCTAATGTGCATTGCATGAAATGTAGCAGGGGACTGACACACAGTGCTGTACCATATGCCAGTAGCAGCAGTCTGATGTACTTTATTCCAGTTGTAGAGAAAAAATTGTGGGAGCATAGAATTTCTATATATTATCCTTTTCACACTATATCCACTGAAGTGCATTACAAGAACTGTGGCAGTGGGACTGACACACAGAGTGGTACCAAGTAGTAGCATGACTTTTTTTATGTTACAAAAAATTTTTGTACCACAAATTTTATGTACCATGTATTGTGCTTTTGACACCATCTCCCCTAAAATGTATTACAAGAACTAAGACGGTGGGACTGATGCACAGCACAGTACCATGTAGCAGTAGCAGCAGTAGTACATGACCACAGGTTAATAATTTTTTGTTCAGAAGAAAATTTCAAGAAGTGATTCATTTATGTATTGTGCTTGTGCTCTTGTGTCAGCTGAAGTGCTTCACAATACAGACTGTCTGAGAGGGAGAATGTAACAGTGCAGGAGTAACTACCACCATTTAATAATTTCTTGTTTGTGAGAAAAGTTTGGGAAGTGAGAACAGTGGAAAAAGTTGCTGTTTGGAGGAAGGAATTCAGTCCGGCAGGACGACTGGGTGACTGATACAATGCATCATCACCTGTTGGATTAAAGTAAAATATTGGGGCACCAGATCACTTTTAAAATGGTGCTTTTCAAATGCACTATACTGTAGATATAAATGTCAGTGATTTACAACAACAACAGTAGTGAGAGAGCCAGCCTCTATCTAAATGAATGAACGACACAGTAGCCTGCACGCTTATAGTAAGAGCTGATTACTATTTTTAATTTTTTTTTATTTTAGATTTTATTAACCAGGTAGTTTCAGTTCAGTTTACACTTTAAAATTTATTGATTGACAATAAGTCATTTCAAACAGTACAAACATCATAGATCACTGTAAACAATACAAATATTCAATATCAATAAAATGTACATATAAGTCCATTTAGCTGGCTGGTGGCGCTGAGGGTTGAGGTGCTGGATGCAACACCTCCTATGGGGAGGGGTAGAGCAGGATCATGCACCTAATGGCAGCTCTCCTCTCCTGGCGTGGTTGTCACCCCCCCTGTAGTACTGCTGCCACCGGGTGGAGGTTCAATGGCAGCATAGGTGGGAGAGGGTGGCAAGTGGGGAGGGTGTCTCAGAATGCAGCGCACTCATGCCTCCACATGCGCGTGTGCTTGTCCGGGACTAGGGGCAGGTGAAAAACAGGAAAAACACATAAAATACATAATGAAAAAAAACTTAAGGTCACTTTTTGGAGGCATACATTTATAGAGAGAAAGAGTTGTCTGAGAGGACTAGGCCTTTAATAATCCTGCCAGCTGGCAGGAGTAAAAAGGACTCATCAGTGTTCGGGTCATCAGAGTGCTGTAGCCTGTAATCTCTAAAGTTCTAGGGAGAGAAAAATATATAAATTTAGAACAAAGAAGCCAATGAAGGCAAAAAAGGAATCGTCCTCTCATATTCCACGAATACATAATATATCTAAAAAAATTTCAACAGTCATACTAAAGGTTACCATAGAATAATATAATTAGGGTTTATAAATTCAAACATAACAAGAAATGTGTGAGATGGTACACAATTGGCAGATCATGAGAATTGTACAAGGCACATGTTATTTTGTACGGTGGGAGACAAAAGTTGGCAAAGATTGGTCCCAACCAATAGCTTTGTTTACTGTTGTACAATGGACAAATCAGAGTGATGTGTTTTAAATTGTCATCAACTTCAGCAACACATTTACATACTGCTGTAGTTGCTCTGGGACATTATTGCCAATGGTGTATATTTATTTATTTATTTAAACGTTTAACCAGGGAAGTCATACTGAGCTGATAAAAGCTCCTTTCCAGTTGTGTCCTGGGGGAAGGGGAGAAGAAGAATATCTAAACAATAAAGCTACTAAAAAAGTAATCCAAAACAATAAATATTACTATGAGAAACATAAACCTTAATATTAGAGGCAAATTATTACATAAATGCATGTAAAATATACATTTTAATATGCAAAGATGGGAAAAAAGAAATAGAGGAATATCATAAACAGGGCAAATAGTGAAGGGAGTACAAAAGGAAATGGTCATAGACAGTTGCATGTAGGATAACAAAAGTCATAAAGAAGAGACTTTATGGAGGAAGCAGAAGAGGCAGGTCCAATTGACAGAGGAACAGAGGACCAAAGCTTAGGAAAGCAGTAAGAAAGAGTAGATTGACCAGTAGTAAATTTTCTAGGGGTAGAGTGAGAATGGGAAACAATGTTGCACAGAGGGTAGGAGGAGGAAGGAGGAGATGATAGAAGGGATTTGAGATAAAAGGGAATGATGCCAAAACAGAATTTGGATAAAAATGAGACACAGTGAGAAAGGCACCTAGCATCAAGAGTGAGAAGAGAAAGGGCTGAGTAAAGAAAACAGTGATAAGTATGAGGGTCACAATTTAAAGCAAAACAACAAAAAGAATGAATAGGGAGTCCAGTGTGGCAATGGATTTGGGGGCTCCACTGTAGATTAAATCACTATAGTCAAAGATAGGGAGTATGATTTCATAAATGATTTCTCAACAGGCAGGGAGTGGAATACTCATTTCATTCCTGTACAATGCTCCAAGCTTAGGGTGAAGCTTATGGTGAATTGCATCAATATGCACTGAGAAATCAAGATGATGGTCAAGGTATACCCCAAGGTACTTAAAGGACGGAACATCCTCAATCTTAGCACCATCAAAGGTACCTAATAAAGGGAGAGAAGTATGTCTGGGGAACCTCTGGCAAGTGCCGAAAGTCAAGGAGAAAGTTTTTTTGGTACTGAGGGACAAATAATTCTACCTTTCCAGGTATCAAGGAGATCTTCACCTTGTGAGAACCTATTGAATATATTTACAAAAATAGGGGTCCTCCAATCAGGAAATGTATTATAAATATCAGCTAGCATTTGGTCAGAACCTGGGGTTTTGTTCACTTTGATTGAAAGAAAAGCTTGCATTATTTTCTCAGGAAAGAAAATAATTGGTCTTGGAAATGTATAGGGCTGTATTAGACCATTCAACTTGGCAGAGACTGAATGTCTTTGATCTTCTGCTGGAGAAACATATAAGGCCTTGGAATGAGCAACCCAGATCTGGGGCATAATATAAGCCTCAATCTTTGTGGTATATTGGTTGTAACCAAAACTGACTAATATCCAGAATAATTTAATTTCTTGATCCAGCACTACCTTTTTTAGTTTATTCCACATCTTGATTTGATAATTCTGCTTTTTATCTCAAGGAGCTTCCTATAATCTTTCCTTCATTTATTAAGGAGTCAAAGATTTTCTCTAGTCCTGTGTTTGTTGGTGTACCTAACAAATTTATTTACTTCTGCTTTAGAAGCCTTACACTTTACGTTAAACAATGGGCCCAATTTTCAAAAAACCCTTAGAGTGAAGCAGTTTGCATCACTCTAAGGATTACATCAAATCCCGGTTGCACCAGGAACCTTGCACAAGAGTTTGTAATCTGAAGAGTCCCTGCAGCAAACCCCTGGGTTTGCTTCAGACTGTAGGATGCACCAAAGAGTTAGTCGCTTCTGTGGGATTTGCTGCAGAGATGAGGCTGCCCCCACCACTACCCAGCACAACACTAGTGAGGCTGGGATGGTGGTGGGGGTGAAGAAATAGGTGCCAGGAGGGGCCCTGGGGCATAGGAGCAAGTGAGGAGGCAGTGGGGATGAAGAGGCACAGATGGGAAGGAGATTCAGCCATGTGGCACCCAGTGGTGTGCCATTGTAATGTGTCAAAAGGAAATGTATTATACATTGGTGTCCCTACTGTGAGGTAACTGTCCCAATAGTCTAGTGCCCCCATAGTCACACAGCGCACATAGTCCCATAGTTTCCCCCCACACTGATTCCTGATTGTCCCTGTGTAAGCTGACAAAAGTGCCCCATGTTCTAGTGCCCCATGGTCTTTGTGTGCCCCTACTGGCCCCTGAACTACCCCATCCCACTGGTAGAATGACTTAGACCACCACCTGGCTGGTCTAAGTGGTGCCCCTTGCTGTGTCCATAGCAAGGCTTTGAAAATCCCCAAAAAGAGGATATTGCAGCTCCACAATGATGCAAGCCCCCTTGCGACCTGGTGCACCTGTTGTATGGCATAACCTGTGGTGCAAGGGGGTGTTGGCACAGCTGCATCTGGAGCTGATGCATACTACCTTAGAAAATCGCATTTGATGCAAGTTGTGATGTGAGTCAACTCTTGCATCAAACTCTTTGGACACAAGTCTTTTGCATCCCTCTAAACCCTTTGAAAATCAGGCCCAAGGTCTGCTCAATAGAGCTAGCTGTTTTGTTTACCCTAAATAAAGGTTTTAAAAAGTTGTTAATTTCCAGCCATACACTAAGAGCATTGGTATTGCCATTGTCTATATTGTAAACTATTTCTAGTCTTGGAGTATATATAGGATCCGAACTCAGAATGGTAAAAAACAAGTCTGCCACATCACTCTGCCATCTTAGTCTCCAAAGTATCTAATACCTCTATTGCAGTCTCAGCTGGAAGTGCAGAATCAATTTTTCTGATAAGCTTTGAAAAGCAGAAAGTAATACAAATCATTAAGTGTTCAGATTCGGACCAGTCCAGTACTTTAAAATCTAGTAAGTTTTCCAGTGTGCCTTAATTGACCCAAACCAAATCAATGGCTGAAGCCCCCACGGGGCCAATAAAGGTGAACTCTCCCTCCAGGTCTCCCAGGGTCCAACCATTCATAAGAAAAAGATCCAAACTGGTCAACATTTCGTTAAGTATTTTCCCTTGCTAATTAAATTTGGAATCCTTGAACTTCCTTCCTAAATTTAATCTAGGATTTATTAAATTAAGTCTTAAATCAAGCTCATCCTGAAATTCACTGGATCCAGCTAGTTTAGGGATTCTAGTGTTAAAATCACCAATAATTATAATAGAATAATTCTTGAATTTGGGCATCAATTCCTCCAATATTTCTGTCAGTTGTTGACATATGGAAGAATTACAGTATAGATTGCACTAGTTTTAGGAGGAATATATACATTAAATAAAATAATTGTATTACTGTTATTCTCTAATTTGAGGATGAGAGCAAAATACTGATTATAGGTGACTTCTGAAATCAAGAAATCCAAGGAAGTTCTAAGCAAGATAACCAAACCAGCTTGATACCTTCCTAACCTACAGTATTTGTTTTTATTGCAGGAATAATATACAGTGAAAAAACAGGAATCATGGGGGATACGTGGTGCCACCACATTTCTTGAAGAAACAAAATATCATAGGAAGTCAAGAAGTTATAAACTTCATGATCTGCCAGTTTAGAAGATAATCCCTCAATATTCCAAGAAAGAATGTTCAAGCTGTTAAGATCATTAATCAATGCCTGTTGAATTGCAATTTGGCAGGATTCTTGTCAGCTGGCAGAAGATTCCTGCAACAAGGAAAATCTGTTATGGGCAGGAATTTCAAAATCTTTGTGGTGAGGAGACACAAGGTTATTTTTACTGATGTAGCTAGGATCCAACTTGTGTCCCACTGTATGACTCAAGTTACATTCCCTCCCTAGACTATTCATATCTATCAAAAAAATACCAAGACTGTCAAGTATTGGACTGGCTGCCAAAACTGAGGCTGCAAATTGGGAATCCCTAAATGTGACATATATCTGTGGACCATCAGAGATGCCATTATATAGCATTATCGAATCTATTCATCCCTTCCCAGATAAATATTAGGAGTATGGGCCAAGAATATTGCTATGTCCCTCTTTATTTCATGAATTGTTTCTCTAGGGAAAACCTTTCAACCAAAAAGAGAAAGACTTCTGCTCTCTAGAACTTCTGTTGATCTGCAATATATTTGTTAGTTGTTGCTCTTACCCTATTCACCCTAGTCCTGTCAGCCTACCTCTCCCTACTGTGGTCATTAGGAAACTGCACTTTAGAAAATGGCAATAAATCCAGTTTGGGATGATTTGTCCATGATGGGAATTGCAGACATCGAGGAAAAGGAGGAAACTGATGAGTCTTCAGGATTGCATGCAGTGCAATGCATGGTGGATACATATCTGGAAGACTCCAGGCACCTTACCATATTGGAAGAGCCTCTGCTGTACTGAAGTAGCAAGGTCACTGATTGGCCAGCACTAACCTCCATAGCAGTGAAATATCTCAGCAGTCCACCCTTGAGTGCCACCGTGGAGAGGGTATTCATTTTGGAGGGGGCCATTGTACAGGATAGGCCCAGGTAAGAACCCAAGGGCATGGAATGTCTATTTTCAAGGAGGAGCAGGGAGAGAAGCAAAATACAGGAGACAGAATACAAATTGTATCAATAATACAGCAAGAAAAAAATAAAACACAGAGAAAAACAACAGCAAAAACATTTACATACACTATTAGCTACCAGATAGTTCTTACTAGTATGTTTCAGTGTTGCAATGTTATTTGCATCCATAAGGTTAGGTGCCAACTATTCCACTATTTGGCAATGGTGTATGAAAATACTCTTTGACTCTGCTGAGTTTTTAAAGATAGTGTAACCAACAAGTATTGATCAAAACTGTGTATCATGCCATTATGTTCAAATGACAAAGAGATTTACAAGTGATGCAAGACCTTAACCTCTAAGATTTTTCCAGGTAATAGAAACACCCAAGTATTTAGCTCACTGGTCCAAGGGTAACCACTGGAGGTCTTCATACAATGAACAGTGTTGCATTATCCTGCAGTGCTAGTCTCCAAGACACAGCAACACACCCTCTTCAAAAGTATGGAAACACTCTGCAGACAAGATGTGGAGGCAGAAATGTAAATGGGGGGTGGGCGTAATCAATCAAAGAAATTATTAATCCAGTGGCAGCTGTTTTTTGGGGGTTTTTTTGACTCAGGGAGCAGACAACTTTTTATTCTATATAGTAAACCCACCTGCTGTGGCTCGGGTCATGCCTGAAAATGGTCCCCTGGATCAGTGCACTTACCCAGTTACCAAAGACTTGCATAAATAAATAAACCCAATCGAGAGAAAGTTTAATTTACTAAATAGTCAACATGGTTGGCATAAGTAAGTGAAGAATCCAGAGTAAAAGTCAGATATTTAAATTCACTGATGGACTCAGTGAATTGGCCAGTTCTGATCTCTGTTGTCAGTGGGGCAGCCTTGTTTACCCTATGAAAACCATACCTTTGGTATTTTTTAACATTAAGTCTCAGTTGGGTATATGAAAGCTATTTCTGAACACAGTTAAAGGCCATCTGAATATTATTTTGAATAATAGACTAATCATGGCCCATAGAGAACAGATCTATGTCATCTGCATACAAGACCATTTTAATATTACTGAGACCTGACACCAAATTATTAAGGTAAAGACTGAACAAAAGGGGCCCCAGGGTGGAACGCTGTGGTATCCCAATGTCCATCCTTACAGATGCAGAGGTTGTATTACCAATTTTAATGCATCAGCCTCATCTGATTAATAATCCTGAAACCATTCTGTCTTCATAACAGAAAAGCTGTGTGCCATGAGCTTGGACAGCAGGCGAGTGTAGTGCACCAATGAATCCAGTGCCCCATGCAGGTATTCTGTTAAAGTTAACAAAGCTGGGTCCCAAAGTGAACCCTAAAATCATGCTGTTCAGCAGTTAACAAATTGTGAGGTTCTATATCATCAGAAACCTGGTCATAAACAGCACATTCTAAAGCCTTTGGTAAATAAGGCAGGAGAGATAGGATGGTAATTGAAGACTTCAGTTTTGGACCCTGACTTAAATATGGGAACAATAGCTGCCTGCTTCCAAGCCCACCACACCTGCCTAGAATGCAGGGTTAAGTTGAACAACATACTAACTCAGATAACCAGTTCCTGAACAGCAAGATGAAATAAGAACATATCAGTTCAATCTAGTCCAATAGAAGGAGACACCTTCATGGATTTCAGATAGTTCAGAGTCTCCCGCCGGGAAAGACCTTTAAGATAAAAGGAAGGATTTATAGTAAATCTAAAATCCAACTCAGATTTAAATTCAGCAGTTGCATCAGATCCTAGAGCCATTAGATTAGTAGCCAATGCTGATCTCACAATATTAATAAATAGTTGTTAAGCTGGCCCAGTGGCACTGAGGGTTGAGGCACTAGACGTCGCACCTCATGCCATGCCAGTGACCTGGGGTCAGGAACAACCTTGGGTTTCCAGAGGTTGGCAGGGAGGAGAGGATCGAGCATCCGATGGATTGTTCTCCTCACCCAGGGAGGGGAGGGTTGTTGTCCCGCTCCTTGGCTGCCCCCTAATGGAGGCCAGAGGGCAGTGCTGGAAGTTGGGAGACACAGAAGTGTAGAGACGTGACGTGCATGTGCCTCCACGCATGCACATTCATGCCGTGAGGGGAAGGGGGTGTGCGGGGAGAAAAACAGAAAATGACAAGGAAAAAAGCAATAGGGAAAAGAAAAAAAAAGAAGCAGTTGTTACATCTGGATAAAATATCATTACTATGAGTGTTTATGTCACTTGGTCATTCATTCAGATGGCTGTGGTCAGGAAGGGCATATGTGCCAGCCACCCAGCATGGTGCAGTTTTGATAACTGTAGAGTGGGTTTTTTTTTGTTTAGCCCGCTGGGGTCAGTACAATTTAATATTATAACCCATGATAATATGGTGAGTGAGTGGAAGGATGGGGCAGAGAAGATGCTAGGAGGAGAGCACCTCAAAGTTTGGGAATCAGAAACAGAAGGCAGCCTGATCAGCAGCGGAATTCCTGGAAAGGGCAGCAACAGAAATAGAGCCAGAGTAGTGAAGAAACAGAATTTGGCAGCAGATAAGGACGGTTTTGCCCACACAGTCTGCCCATTTTTCCCTGCCTACAGTATCACCATAGAGAAGGGGGTAGAAAGTGGTAGGAGGAGGTGAAGAGGGATGCAAGGTAGGAGGAGAGGTAGACAAGTTATATATGCTGGGATAATGTCACTCCTCAAGTGCACTGTGAAGCACAATCACAGCTGAGTACGTTCAACTCTCCAAATACTGTATGTACCCCAGAGTGCCTTATACAGATCATAAAATGAATCCTGCAGAAATAAAACAAAGACTTCTATGTAATTGTTTTTTTGAGATCAGTTTAAGACAGGTGAGATAACATCATGGTGAAAACTGCCTCCAGACGAATCATGTTTCAGGATCTTTTTTTATACATTTTATACTGTGAATTAATACACTGTCTCTCCTCTTTTTTGACCTGCCTGTCTTTTTTTCTATATATATTAAAACCAGAGACTGCCGTCTGGCTATAATGTGTTACAAGAGAGCCATTTTGATTGCCAGAATGTCAACATATTTTTAGAGCTAATTTTCTTACAATCCTGGGACAACAAAAATCTTGCGATTCCATTGATCCATGATTGATCCCATGACTTAATTCACATTAAAACTATAAACAGTATTGCCCAATCCATCCCTTCAAGCAAATTAGTAGAGGCTTGTCTCTCTAATGTGGCTTAAGCATGGTTCCACTTCTTCCTTTTTGACCACTCCCAATCTGTCCACATTGCTGAGGCAACCAGCTCTACCCTGTCAACATTATCAGCATAGTGGACCTCAAGGGTCAGTCCTTGACCCATTCCATTATCATGTATGCTAATGACCTACTAAACCTATCTGCTGACATTCACATCAAAATGCATGTGTTATGGCAGTGTGCTGTAAAGCAGGGGCCTGTCTGCTCCAGAGATGGAGCCCATGATCCAGCAGGAACTTAACAACATCATCTGCTGGTTCTTGCTAATCAACACTCCTTCAGCAATAACTAATCAGTATCTATGACCTTTGGGTCCAGACTAAAGCTTGCCAATTTTCCCTCCCTCCACATCTTTTCTATCCTTGCTGACGCTACGTGGTAAGAATTCTAAAAGGTTTCAAGTATCTGGGTGTCTGGCTGGACCAACAACTGAATATTTCTGGCCACATCAATGTCATTCACTCCAACACCTCTCTAAGCCAGATGCTGTCCACAGTAACACACACAGTATCCCCTTACAGTTAGGTGGTAATGTATCTCTAAAATGATACTACCAGTTGTTGACAGTGTAGATGCATTCTACAGCATAAAATTCAAGTCCTTCCTGGCAAGATTGGACTCAGTCTTTAATGCCTCCTGTTGTATTGCTCTCTCCAGCCCTGCATTCATCCACTACATCTGTCTGTACTCTCTTTTGGCCTTGCCCTCCCTAGAGGACAGGTGTCTCCTACATAGGTCATATTTTTATCTTCAGAAGTTAGACTGTCAATCTGACTGACTGCCTTGCTTCTCTCCTTACTCCTTCCCCTCCCTTCTCCTCCTCCCTGAAGCACGCATTACGCAACCTTCATCATGTAAGGAACACCTTAAGTAAGGAAGCTTTCTTCTATCACCTCTTTCAACTGTGAAACAACTTCCCATATTCTGCAATCCTCCACCTCATACAACACATTTTTGCTCCTAATTCATGTTCTAGTAAGCCTTCAGTGCCTCTACACCTAAGTCAATCTGACCCTTAAAATCCTGCATGTAAACCTACTTTTCCTGCTCAGTCACTTGGTACTTGAAATGTGCAGTATTTCTGCCTGTTGCACTTCATTTTTATTATACTGTATGATACTGTTGTCCCCAGATGACAGTTGCAAAACTGCCATGTAGGACCTGTCCACATTGCTGCTCTTGTAACATTACCAGAATTCGTTAATGTTGTAAGAGTGCCAAACATGGACTGAGTCCACACTAAGCACATTTTTAAGCCATGTTTCAAAACCATGTCTAAACTCTGTAGAAATGAGAGTTTTACTTCCATTCTGAAAATGGTTTAGAATGCATCACAGTTAACTGGCCTGTATGGATGGCAGTTCATACTGTGCTACAAACTTCCTTTTCCTGCAAGTGTCCACAATGCCATGCAACAGTATCCCAGATGCAATCCTGTTTCCATAGAACTAAACCAAGTAATAAAGACTAAAAGGAAAAATAGCAGAAGATTGACCAAATATATGAGCTGATTTTTTTTTTTTTTACAATTGATTTACCCAGGATAGCCAGCTGAGATACAACATCTTGTTTCCAGTGGAGTCCTGCTTCTACCGATTTTTGCAGCTGAGTGGACTGGAGCACTGAGAAGTTATTACTTGCCCAAGGTTACACAGTGTTTACTGTAGCTCTAGTGAGGTTAAAACCCATAATCTCTTGGAACTCCAGCTGGTTCTTTGTAGTGAATGTAAGTGCTCAAAAACCAAGCCAGCGAGATATCACTGATGTCTAAGGCTCAGCATTCTGTGATGGAGTCCTAGCACAGAAGACACGCGGTATGCTACATGGATTCCAGCACACGCAAACAAGAGGATGTCTGGGTGGGTAGCTACCATGTTTAAGCACAGGTTTCACATAGTGTGGATGCATGCCATGCTAAATGCTGTACTGTTTATAAAAAAAACATAAGTGTGGAGAGGGCCTTATTTTTCCTTGTACCCCATCCCTCAGGACACATCAGGAAATGGGATATTTCAGCTCAACATGATCATCCTAGAAGCAAGATGAAAATAATTAATCAATCAATAACTAAAATACTAGACCAATACAAGGTATTAGATTGTCTAAAGAATATAGTTTACTCAGGCCCAGTATGGCTACGAATGTTCTTTCTTTAAAACCTGGAAAAAAGTGTCGATAAAAGGGATTGCATTTTATAGGTGCCTACACCCCTTATGTCTCAAAAGTGTGGCATGCTTAAGGTTATAGCACTTTCAGAGTTAACATGAAAGTGCTACAATTACAGCACCTTGGTGCCACGAGTAGTACTAGAATGTTATATTTGTAGTGCCCTTCACAAGGAATGGGGTGCTTAACAAACCAGCAAGGCCATTTAAACCAGAGAAGGAAGGGGAAAAGTAGAAACAGGAGGAGGGTACATATAATACAACTAACATATGTCAGATAAATGGAAACTATTGTACAGACTTTTTTCATTTCAAACTTGCAGGGTTAGTGTATGTGAATCTCTGATTGAAATTGTGTCTGCAGGATATATTTTCTGTTAAACTGTTGTGCAGATTGCCTTGCTGAAAGGAAGGAAAGTGCTCACCAGGATGGCGGGTCACAGCTGTAGCTAATTGTTTCTGGAGGGCATGAGCTTGGTCCCACCCTGCCCCTCACCTCACTCACCCCAGTGCATATTTTCTTTTATACCAGGGGTTCTGACATCACTTCCCCAAAGGGACAAAGGTCTTACACCTGTCATATCCTTAACAGCCCAGCACACCACATATTGGGTAAATGAATGCACACGCTAGCACACACTAGCATAAAAGAAAATTTTAAAAAATATATATAAACAGGATGGGAGAGAGACATTTGGTGAGTAGTGCAATGCACTGGCTGTGGGATGGCAGTCTTCCAGGAGATATTCTGGAGGCTGTGATGCTGCCCTATTTGCAGGCACCTCTCTGGTCTGATGGAGGAGGTTCCCTGTCTCCAGGCTGACCTGGCAAGGATGCAGGAAAACCTCCTCCCCCACCCAGTGACCACCAGGGCAACCACTGCTGCCTCAGAGGTTGCCAAGAAAGAGGAGCAGTTGGACCACAGTGGGCTCAGAGAGGGTGATGGTGGTGGAACAGTGGTGCATCCCTCCAGTTGTGCCTCTGCACAATTCATATACCACTCTGGTGGATAGTGGTTCCTCTATGGAGGCACCCATGATAGAGACCAAGGTGGATGCTGGGAAACTCCACAAAGGAGACCCACAGGAGGGTGGCATGGGACCCCAAAGGGAAAGGAAACAACTCCTGGTAGGTACTCAAATGTTCAGGGGTAGAACTGGGGGGGGGAGGGGAGTGGGAGGTAAGGTGCCTGCCTGGCACCATGGCTTGGAGGGACAGGAAGCGAATCCTCAGGATCATGGGAGCAGTTGCACGGGAAACAGAACTGGATGCCATTGTCCACCTAGGGACAAATGATCTGGCTGGGAATGGGATCAGAGCAGTGCAGGAGGAGTTTGAGGAGTTGGGGAGGGGCTTTAGACAAGTAGCACACATGGTAACCTTCTCACAAGTGCTGCCTGTCTATGGAATGGGTGAGGCTAGGGTACACCAGACCATGAGATTCAAGGAATGGCTGAAAAACCTGTGCAAAGCTCAGGGTTTTGGTTTCACTGGGGACTAGGGGTCCACCTGGAGGGATACAGGCCTATACTGGCATGATGGTCTACATCTGGCGAGGATGGGATCTAGGATCCTAGGTGATAGGTTTAAATGCTTCATTTGCAAGTTTTTAAACTAGCCAAGGGGGGAGGCATTGAAAAAAACAGGGAAATCCCAGCTCCCCAACAAAACAGGGTAGTTAGTGAGGTAAACCCCAAGGTAGAGTAGTCAATAGGGAGCAGGACTGGGGTAAATGGAGAATAAGGCAAAGGCATTAAGGACAGGGATAGGGCTAAAAGGAGTACGGCCATCAAAAAATGGAGGGAGATGAGTACCAATGCCCATAGTCTGGGTAACAAGCTCCCTGAACTAGTGGCCTTGATGGAAGAGGGATACCTCTGGCAGTCACAGAACCATGACTGGGATGTCAACATACCAGGGTACACAATCTGCAGGAGTGACAGGGAGGGTAAAAGAGGAGGAGTAGCTCTCTACATAAGGGAAAGTATCAAAGCAATGGATCTAAAGGGTAAACAGGGAGGAGAGGAGGCACTGTGGGTCACCCTGGAGACAGAAAATGGCACCACAATCCACACGGCAGTTGTTTACAGACCCCCATCTCAGTGGGAGGCAACAGACAAGGAAATGATAGAAGACATCCTTAGAATGGCAGAAAAAGGGGAGATATTGTTGATGGGGGACCTGAATATGCCAGATGTTAACTGGGGCACCTTTGCTGCAGCCACATCCAAGAGCAGAGTCATTCTCAATGCTGTACAGGGGGCATGCCTCAGACAGCTAGTGTTGGAGCCCACTCAGGAGGGAGCAATCTTAAACCTGGTACTCTCAAATAGGGACAGAAAGAGGATTTAGAAGTGGGTAACCATCTGGGAACAGGTGACCACCAAACAGTGTGGTTCACAATAAACACAGCTGTAGAGTCAAGCCATAGAAAAGCGAGGGTATTGGACTTTAGGTGGGCTGACTTTGGCAAAATGGAAGAGTGCCTCAGAAAAGCACTAAAAAATGGGCAAGAATGAGGGGTGGAGGAACAAAGGTGAAAAATCAAAACTGCCATGACAGAGGCAACAAGCCTTTATGTGAAGCAAATAAAACAAAATGAAGGAAAAAAAAAATATGGTTCTCAAAAGAGATGGTGGGGAAGGTTAAGGAGAAAAAGACAGCATTCAGGAAGTATAAGGAAACACAAAAAGAACAGAACAGAGAACTGTACCAGTTAAAGCCGAAGGAAGCAGGGAAGGCAGTCAGAATAATAAAGGCTCAAACTGAGGAAAGGATAGCTAACTCAGTTAAGAAGGGGGATAAAACCTTAGATCACATTAGGGAGTGAAGAAAAACCAAAGGAGGGATAGTGAGGCTTAATAAAGGGGAGAGGGGTGGGTAGAGAGTGAAAGTGAAAAAGCAGGGATACTGAATGAATAGTTCTGCTCAGTATTTACAAAAGAAAAGGAGGGGGATGTACCTAAACCAAACAATAGAAGCACTCTGGATAGGGGATCGATACTAGTCCATTCACAAAAGAAAGGGTTCTGAAAGAACTCCTAAAACTGAAGGTGGACAAAGCAATGGGGTCTGATGGGATTCAACCCAGAATTCTGAAAGAACTAAGGGGAGAACCAGTGACACCACTGACTAGCCTTTTTAACAAACCATGGGAGGATGGTGTGGTGCCTGAGGACTGGTAGATGGCAGATGTGATTCCCCTTCACAAAATGGGAGCTATGTAAAGGCAGAAAACTCCAGACCTGTTAGTTTGATCTCAATGGTAGGGAAAATGATGGAATCACTTCTGAAAGAAAGAATTGTTGAGTACCTAGAGGCCAGCGGGGCACAGGACCCAAGGCAGCATGGATTCTCAGTGGGAAGGTCATGTCAGATAAATGTAATAGATTTCTTTGACTGGGTGAGCAAAGTAGTAGACCAGAGAGGGGCTGTGGACATGGCCTACCAAGACTTTAGCAAGGTATTTGACACAGTCCTACACAAAGGATTAATAAACAAGTTAGCCAGTTGGGGAGTGGGTCCCCAAAAGTAGCCTGTATAAAAAATTGGCTGGACAACAAGATGCAGAAGGTAATAGCAAAAGGATTCCACTCCGAAGAAAGGAGGATTACTAGTGGGGTACCGCAGGGTTCAGTACTGGGACCGGTCCTCTTTAATGCCTTTATAGGTGACATTGCAGAGCAACTGGATGGAAAAGTATGCCTCTTTGCAAATGACACTATGATCTGCAACAGGGTTGATACACAAGGGGGGGTTGAAAGGATGAGAAGCGACTTGGCAAAGTTGGAGGAATGGTTAAAAGTATGGCAGCTTAGATTCAATGCAAAGGGTATCATCATATCATGACAAGAGCCCAACAATCATTAGCCTGATAGCCGGAAGCCCAAGATGAAGATCCCAACCGTGAAAATTCTGACAGTGGGTTTTGCCCACAGCTGGGTTAGCAATCATATTTAAAGGGGGTGCAGGGGGGAAAAGCTCCCAGCATGGGGGGGTGCCTGAAACATGAAAAAACTCTGCCACGAGCAAAATCCCACCATCTGGATTTTTGCAGTCAGGATCTTCATCTTGGGCTTCCAGGTGTCGGGCTAATGAGTGTCAGGATCAAATAGTATATCCATGTAAAGAAGTGCAAAATAATGCACCTGGGAAGCAAAAACCCAGAGGAGGAGGAGTACAAAATGGGGGAGAGGTACTAACAATAGCAAAAGTGGAAACGGACCTGGGGTAGTCATATCAGATGACCTAAAGGTAGGCAAGCAATGTGAGAAGGCAGTAAGGAGAGCTGGGGGGGATACCGGGATGCATAGGGAGAGGCATCACCAGCAGAAAATAGGAAGTTGTAATCTCTCTGTACAGACAGTTGGTGAGACCCCATCTGGGGTACTGCATGCAGTTCTGGAGACCCCATCTCACCAAGGACATGGAGAGGATGGAGGCAGTCCAGAGGAGGGCAATTAAAATGGTGCAGGGTCTGCACCAGAAGCCATAAAAAGAGAGACTAAAGCAGCTAGATATGTATACCCTCGAGGAAAGGATGAAGGGGGGTACATGAAAGAAACTTTGAAGTACCCTAAGGAATCAACAAAAGTCCAAGAGGGTAGCATCTTTCAGAAAAAGAGATCTGCAAGAGCAAGGGGGCACAATTTGAAGATAGAGGGGGGATGGCTAAGGGGCAACGTGTGGAAGTATTTTTTTATGGAGAGAGTGGTGGATGCATGGAACTGCCTTCCTGAGGAGAACGTGGGGTCAACAACAGTGGGGTAATACAAGACTGTATGGGACAAACATAAGGCAATTCTAGTAGGGAGGGGAGGAGGAAGTAGACCGTTGGTTAACTAGGATCTGCAGCTTATCCAATAGGTAGGGAAATGGGAAAACTAGATGGGCCAAGTGGTCCTTATCTGCCATCAAAGTCTATGCTTCTATATTTCTGTGTAAACTGTAATTACCTATATTATCAAAATAAAGATCCTTTATAACTAACCTATCTAAAATCATTGGAGGCTTGCACCCATAGGTAAGTGGTCCCAGCTCATTCAGGGCTTTTTAAATTAACAGAACCTTTTAGTCCACTTTTTACCTAGCTCGCAGCCAGCCCTGGGTGTGCAGTGATGGTGTAACATACTATGACCTCCGTGCTCATGTCAGAAGCATTACAGGTGCATTATGAACTAGCTTCAGGTGACCAGCTTCGCCACAAGGTAAGCCCTTATAGAGAGCATTGCAGTAGACCATCTTAGAGGAGATAACGGCTTGCACAAGCATTCTCAGATCAGCAGGACCAAGGAAGGGCCACAGTCTGGTGATATTCTGCAGACTGTAAAAGCAGCACCTGACCACTGCTAACATCTGAGACTCAAGTGATAGGTGGTCATCAAGGACTACCCAAGCTACACATTTCCCTCGCTGTGCCACACTGAAACCCATCAAGGGTGGGCAGTCTGAGACCACATTAAATCCTGATGCCTGCATTTTCAAGCCTACCAATAACACCCCCTCTTCCTTGGTTGAACACCAGTCAACTGGAAGTCATCCAGAATCTGATCACCTTCAGTTCAAACATCATTTTAAAAAAGCACAGGCAAGTTCTGATCGGGCACAATGGACACATATAGCTGGTATCATATGGGTAGTAGTGAAATCCCATGCTGCATCACCTTATAATCTCTCCCAGCATAAGAATATGGTGGAGCCCACCAGGATGCTATTCAGTGCTGCAGTATTCTGCAGCAGAGTTACAGGAAGAAATAAGGCAGTTTCAATGGAAATATTTATTTAATTATTTGAAAATTGGTGACTGGGAAATACACACTGAGCCAAGGCTCATTTCCAGGTGTGACCAGGAAAAAGGAAAAGTGGAGGCAAATACATAGGACACAGTATACAGTTAAATACAATTACATAGCACTGACACAGTTCAGTTACAGTAAAGTGGAATAGAGTACATTATTTATTTATCTAATCACAGATTACAAGTACCTTTGAGCTAGACACAGCTCATTTACAAAGGTTCCACATCGGGGAAGGGGGTAACAAACAGACAGAAGGGAGCTAAGTAAGTAATAAACAGGCAGGTATTGGCAATACATCATACATCATAGTAAACAGCAATAAGTTGAGAGTAGTAACTAAATGGGATTCAAGCAAATATTGGCAATACAGCATACATCATGGCAAATAGCAGCTGGTAGAAAGGGACTATCAACTGAATATTAGGCAAACACAGGAGTACTTTAAATATCAAGGTCAGCAAAGTAATTACAGGTGAGAGAAAGACAGAGAGAGAGAGAGAGAGAGAGAGAAAGTTATTTTGGTGCCTTAGGGGATAAGTGTAGAGGTGCAGTATAAAGGTCCAAGGGCAGAAAGGTAGCAGCCAGAGGCTATGTCAGTGCAGGGCTAAGACCAGATTGTTTTGAGTGGGATTTGGGGAGAATGTGAGGTAAGGTCAGGGGGACAGGAATGCAGGCAGGTACCTTTAAGATTAGGGGGTACAGTCACAGTGGCTTTCAGTTGTAAGATGCTGCCAAAGCAAAAGCTTGTAAGGCCCCAGTTTCAGAAGGTTAGTTAACTCTTGGCGTAGTCCATTGTACAAAAAGGTCCATTGACACTGAGTAGTCCAACACTGGGGAACTAGGAGGTGTTCAGCTGTGGAAGAGCGGGTGTATTGGGTCTTAGAAGATTTGCTCAGAAGGCTAACAACCCCCATAGGAAGGAGTCCAAGGAGTGCTTTTTTAGTAAATGAGCACATTTGGTATTGAATCCTGCCAGTGAGCTGGAGCCACCCAGATTGTGAGCAGAGCTCACATGTGTGGGTAAGACAAGGGGCACCCATGTAGAGTATGCAAACCTTGTTCAAGGTGACTGTTAACCTTCTGAGTGACGTGATGGAGGCAGATCTGTATATGACCAAGCCATAATCAATGACTGATAGGACTGAGCTATGGATTGCAAGTTTGATAGCTTCTGGAATCAGACACTGTCTGTGCCTATAGAGGAACCCTATCCTAACATTGACCATTCTGGCAACATTCTCGATGTGGAGTATGTAGGTGAGATGACTGTCAAAGATTACACCTAGGTACTTGAAGTTCTGGATTTGTTCGAGGGGGGCTCCTAGGCTATTTCTGATAAGAGGATGAGACTTGCTCTTATTGCAGGAGGATGAGAGCAACAACACTTTTGTTTTCTTATAGTTTAGCACTAGTTTGTGCACACTAAACCATTGCTCAATTTCTTTAAAGCCAAGTTGTAGCTCACATTCAAGTAGACTAGGGTCTGTGTGGCTTGTAAAGATGACCACATCATCAGCATAAAGGAGGGATCATTGGTGACATGCTGATGGCAAGTTGTTCAGAAAGATACTGAAAAGGAGTGGACCCAGTATGGAACCTTGTGGTACTCCAGACCTGATGAACTGCTGATTAGAAGTGACATTAGATATTTTCACCCATTGGGACCTGTCACCAAGATAGCTTCTGAACCAATTCAGTGTTTCGCTAGAGAGACCAATCTTAGTTACTTGACCAAGGAGGAGTAGGTGGTTGACTGTGTCAAATGCCTTAGTGAAGTTGATAAAGGTTGCTCCTACAAGCTTACCTTGGTCAAAAGATTGGTGAATGAAACTGGTGAATTCAAGGAGTGCAGTGGATGTGCTGTGCCCTTTTCGAAAACTATGCTGTTGCGGACACTGGATGGAGTATTTTTTGAGATAGTCAACCAACTGATTGGCAACAATACATTCCAGCACTTTTGATATGGGAGGGAGGATTGATATAGGCCTGTAGTTGTTTAGCAAGGCCCGATCACCTGACTTATGTACTGGGGTCACAAGGCCGGTTTTCCATACCTGCGGGAATTGTGACAGGGTTAGAGAGAGGTTAAGGATCTTCATAATGGGTAGTAGCACTTCTTCTAAGGTAAGCACAGTAAGCTTAAGGTCCAGAGAGTCACCACTGTACCTAGACTTTCCCAAAACTTTTTAATCAGAAATTTTCAAACCTGGGTAGCAGAGACCTTTTTAAAGTCGAAAGAGAGGGGTTGTCCAGATGTCCTGCCTGTGTTATGACAAGCTGTGTTTGCTGAGGCATCATCAAAGAAGTCACTTGGAAGGACACTGCTCAAGTTAGTGAATGCATCATTAAATGCATTAGCGATTTTATGTGGCTCCAGAGTTGGCGTTCCATCCAGGTTTAGCATTGAGGGTGACCCTTTACGGTCTTTGCCAATGATATTGTTGATGTCTGACCAGAAATTCCTGCTATCCCCCCACGTGTTGGTAAGCAGCTCTCTGTGATGTTTATTTTTTGCCTGTCGGATAGCCCGCATGCATGCATTCCTTGCAGCTTTATAAGTTTGCTGGTCCTGTTGCTCACAGGAGGCTTTAGCACAGTGCCATAAGTGGTCGCTATGTTTTATACCAGCAATGATTTCAGGAGTGATCCAAGGATGCAGTATGCCATGGATCTTCATCTTTTTATAAGGTGCATGGATATCACCAGCAGCATTGAAGACCTCAATGAAATGTTCAAGAGCTACCTGTACATTGATATCATCAGTGGAGTCCAGTAGAGATCAGTCCTGGTAGTGAAGCAGTAGTTTTAAGAGATCAAGGTGCCCATTTTTTAGCACTGTATTGTAGATAATCTGGGGAGGGGGTGTATGAAATTTGTTGATCCAGCTGCAGGGATGGGGGAGTGGTCACTAAGGGAGTCAGGATGAATGTTTATGTTAGTTATATGGTCCGGGTTATTGGAGGTTATCCAGTCCAGAGTGGTGCTTGCTCCAGTCTTGTAGTTTATTCTGGTTGGAGAGCCGACAAGCTGAGTGAGGTGAAGGGAAGATAAGGCATCCTTTATAGGACCAATGTTTGGGGACAGCCAGTTTGTAGAGAAGTCTCCCAAGAGAATTGTCTCATTGACATGATTTTGAGCTTGAAGATAGTCCAGAACACTGTTTAAGCCTGAGGTGGGGTCTTTAGGGGGTATGTAGACTGGGCAAACCATACGGGTTTTACAATGTGCCCCCAGGAGCACTTTAATGGCTAGTATCCATGAGGGGCATCCTAGGTCAACCACTGGCAATGCCAACCCCTTTAGTGAGTTTTTTAGGTAGACAGCACATCCACCATGACATTTGGATGACCTATTAAGCCTAAAAATAGTATTCCCAGGTAGGACTACCACTGAATCCGGCATTTTGGGGGAGAACCACATTTCAACAATTGACAGGATATCAGGATCATGCAGAGCGACCCACACTTTGAAGGTGTCAGTTTTACACAGGAGACTACAAATGATTGTAGCCAGTGTTATTGTACCCTGTTTATGGAGAGTGCCATTTGGGGTCTGGCTGATAGGCCCTGGGTTAGGGTGAAAGTTGCCAGCAAGTAGAAGCAACAGGAGGGCAGTTCTGAGGAGGTATTCTTTTAACAGCTTCAGTGTGAGTTTAACAATCCTTTTGGTGCTGTGGCTCCTTTTTCTAACCCCTTTGTTGGTTACTGTGAGGAGGAGTATGGGGTCTTAGAGTGCAGTAATACAAGGATACACTATAAACATCATCCAATCACGTTTCTGGGGATGAATCATAAGAGGGGACCACGGGCCTTTACAAATGGCAAAAAAAAATTACAGAGGTACAGCCTTGGTAATAGCAGCTGGGGTTGGGGTAGGTGGGTGGGAGAAAATAATAGAGACAGAACTGCACAGTACTTGAGTGGGTATCAGGGAAGCCACACTCCTAGTCTGGCAGCTGAAACAGCAGGGACTGAGGAGTCAGCCAATTACCTTGTTGGAGAGTCAATGGTGTCCAATCACCATTTGGCTCAGTGAGCGCTGGCCAATCAGATGGCAGCTGGATGAGCTAGGGAGTCGCCAAGGTGATGTACCTTGCAGATCCAATATGGAAGCAGTGCTAGGTGGCTTGATGTGAGGGCGGCCATCAGCTGGAGGTGCCGCAGCCATGGGCACTTCACAGCCCTGGTCAGAGAACAAGTTCCTTTCAGATCCAATATGGCAGCAGTGCTAGGTGGCTTGATGTGAGGGCAGCCATTGGCCAGAGGCACCGTGGCCATGGACACTTCAGAACCCTCATCAGAGGGTAGGATCCTTGCAGATCTGATACAGCAGCAGTGCTAGATGGCTTGACGTGAGGGCAGATGTCAGCCAGAGGCACCACAGCCAAGGGTGCTTCAGAGCCCTGGTCAGAGGACAGGATCCTTGTGGATCAATATGTTAGCAGTGCTAGGCAGTTTGATGTGAGGACAGCTGTCCCATTATTTATATTATTAAAAGAGGAGTAGGTACTGTACAATAAAAGCAAGCAACTAGAAAATCAGGCAATTTATTCACACCTACTCGGGGCAGGAGGCAAGTATAAGGGGCCAGTCAGGTAGGGGAAAACAGGAGCAAGGAGAAGGAAGGAGTTTCAGCTGGTACCTGAAGTAAACAGGGGAGGCAGTGAAATGGAGGGAGGAGTGGAATAAGTTCAAGAGTGAACGGAAACAATAAGAAGAGACTGATTATTCAGCAGGGAAGATGAGGAATGGTGAAAGTATGAGGATCCCTGGAGTGAATGGAGCAGTACAAAGAAGAAATGGAGAAGAGGAGCGAAGTGAGGTAAGAGGAAAATAACCCAATTCAGTAATTGGATATAGATGAGACACAGGTGTTTTGGCAATGTGAAAGGAGAGGAAGAATGGATAAGGAGGAGTAGAGGGTGCAATAGTGGGTACAAAAGGTGGAGTTGGTAGCAAAATGACAGAAGACATTGTAGAGGGTGTCCAGTCTGGTGACAGAGTTGGAGGTAGTGGTGCCATAGACCATGTCTTCATAGATAAAGACTGGGAACACCATTTTGGTGAGAAGCTCACAGTATACCTGCAGAGACAGACAGTATTTATTATGATACAAGTCACCAAGCTTAGGGTGGAGCTTGGTACCAATGGCATCAATGTGGGCATAGAAGTCAAGTTTGATGTCTAGCTACACACCAAGATATTTGAATAAATGAACCACTTCAAGAGGGGTGCCATTCAAGGTGGAAAAAATAGGCAGAGTTGGGAGTCTGGCCAATTTTTGGCTGGTACCAAAGGCCATGGACAGTTTTTTTGTGCTGATCTGGAGTTGGTTAGATTGAAATCAGTGCAGGAGACTGTGGAAGTCTTGCTGGAGCAGACCTTCCACGACTATAGTGGAGGACCAGAGGTATAAATGATTGTGTTATCTGCATACACATGAATATGAGAGCTAGCACAAACTCTGGGTGGTCATTAAGGAAGATGGAGAACAGCATGGGCCCCAGGATGGAACCCTGAGGGACCCTAACCTGGATGGGAAGTGGAGGTGACAGGGTACTACTAGCATGTACTGACTGGAAGCATTCAGAAAGGTTAGAGCAGAACCAGTCTGCAGCAGGAGCTGAGAGGCCAGCAGAACTCAACTTATCCAGGAGGAGAGGATGGGACACCGAATCAAAGGCATTAGCCAGATCAATGAAAATGGCAACTATGATGTGCCCCTGATCCATCCCTGAGAGGATAGAATCAGTTACATGCAGCAGAGAGGAGACAATGGAGCAAGGCCTCTGGAAGCTAGACTGGAACAGGAAGAGGAAATCAGTGAAAGACAGAAACTCAGAGAGTCTAGTGCAGACAAACTTCTCTTGCAATTTAGTTAAGGAAGGGAGGGGTGGATATTGGCCCTTAATAAATAATAAATCCAATTTGACATGCAGTAATCTGAGCTACTGCATTACATCCTGTCAGACCCCACTGTATACACTGCAAATCACATGGGAGATAGGACAGATGACTGAAACACACCACAGACCACGGCAAACAAGCTCAACTGGCAAGGCCGACTAAGACCCACTGCACCTATCAGAAACGAATAATTGAAACCAGTGCCAAACTGTCCAGGTAGTCCACAAGCTTTTGGTATCAATAGTGTAAAACACAGATGACAGGTCAAGTAGTATCAGAATAGACACCTGTTGTATTTCCATGGCTTGGAAAAAATCAATGCAGACCTTGACCAGAGTGGTCTCACTGCTATGATGCTGACGGATACTGTGACACTTGGATCACTGGTTCTGATTGCTCTATGATTTTGTAACATAAAAATGTGTTATTGAGTGTCTCTCATGAGACATCCTGTACTCCTGGGATGAACCCCCACCGCAGGTTTCAGTTCAAAGGACAGAATACGTTAAACAGCAGATCTCTATATGTGATTAACTTCCAAGAACTCACATTTTATAGCCTTGTTTAGGATCTATGTTGCTTGAAGCCAGGAACTAAAATATCCATTTTATGACGTCCTCAGGAAGGGCATTTAATTTCAACTGGTGCTGAAAAACTATGTTGCAGCTAGATGAGAAAACTGCAGAGCTGTAAAAATTATGTGATGTCTTTGATAAGCAGAAAAACACAGTAGATCAAAGGAAAGACTCAAGATCAAAGGGTCATATGGAGAAATGAGTTTTTTCTGATGTCACCTTATTTAATATACCTCCTGAGTGATGGGACATCCTGTGTGTATTAATTTTTATATTTAACAGGGAGGAGCTAGGTGACATCATGGAAGGGGCAGGTTTAGAGACAGTTTAACTGTATTCTGTATTTCCACTTAGAGACATTCCTGTTTGGACTCTCTTGAAACAACAGCTAACTATAGCACTGTAAGAAGGTATACATTAGATAGACAAGTCTAAGTGTATTGTGGTAGGAGTTTATGTTTTAATTTTACCTTGTTCTTTTAATTGATTGTATGTTTTGTGATATATTATTTTGTGGTTACATTTTACATATTTTATTCATTTTAAGTAAAATCTCCTATTTTAAAGAGACTGCCTGCATCTTCCAAGTCCTTCCTTTTTGCCTGTGATGTATGGATGGTTAAGATTTTGACAACACTGCTCATAAGCTTAATGGTATACCAAACTGGGAAAAGGTAAGAATTTATCTAAGGTCTTTCATAGAGTTTTTAAGGGTTCATTTTGTATACCTGGTTAGGTGCCCATAGGCGAAAGATATCTGGCATTCCCTGAAGAGCAGAATTATCTGAGCCTGTACAGTTGGGTACATTAGCAAGAGGTTCACAGTTTGAATCCCTCCAGAACTTGGGACCAAAGGTGATTTGGACCCACAAAACAGACAGTAGGGTTACCCTGTTCTGTTAGCCTGTTCACAATACTGCACTCAGAGGTTGGCACTGTGGGAGCAGAGGGCCTGACCTGCTGAGTGGAGTTGTGACAGATACCAGAGTGTAATGACTCAGATATGACATATGCCTTCATGTGTTCCACATACTGCTCTGTCACTATCTTCTCCACAACTTTTACCAGGATCAGCGGGTTGGAGAATGACCTATAGAGTGGATCCAGCCATGATGCAATGTAGTAACTTACAGTAAATGGCATCCCAAAATACTGCTGAAAAAAGGGACTTCATTGTCATTGAACTGCATTGTTTCCTGCAGCATACTGCAACATTTTGTGAAATACTGTAGCACTACTGCATTGCATCCTGGCTGGTGCCACTAGTTTAAATGGTTGTCTGTATCATTGCATGACAACCTCACCACTGTCCCCTTCAAGGTGACAAGCAGAAGGCCCTCACCTAATAAAACATTGACAATCCTTGATGACACTGGGATCTAAGCACCAACCTCAGCCTTGTGGAGTTCAGTCAGAGCCAGATCCATCTTGGAGAGGGGTTCAGAACAAATATATGCATGGAACAGGTGTACAATTTGCAATAAAATAGGCTACTAACTAGTAGGCATAACTATGTTGCAGTTTATCAAACACCAGACATGATTACACTGTTCCCCCTTATAACACCTGAATCAATAGGTGTTATAGAAGAATACAGTGTTACCCATGTACATTTTATCATGATGTGCATGCTTTTTCATAGTTTTTTTATAGTTTTATTTTACAACTGATTTTATCAAGACTGCCCAGCTGAGATGTAACATCTAATTTCCAATGGGGTCCTGCTTCAAGCCCTTGCTGCATCATGCTACATTAACCGGAGCACTGTGAGGTTAAGTGAAGTGAGTGTTTACTCTAGAGGGATTTGAAGTTGTGCTCACCTGGTTTCCAAGCTGGTGCACCAACCAGTAGATCACACTGTCTCCATTGCTTATTATAGTAAGGAGAGTGCTAGATATTTCCTTTCCACATGTTACTGCACAATACCCACCAAAATTCAATTCAAATTTCAGGAACTATTGCTTCACAGAACAGGAGGCAGTTACTTGGAATACAGTTTCAGAGCACGTGGTATCAGCAGATCCTAATAATGACCTTCGACCTCAGACTTGACAGACAGTTTGAAGAAAAAAGGTAACAGGGTATTCCCACTGAATTGATGGGAGGGAGGAACTTTATGGACCAATGGACTTGTTTCTTTCCTGATGATGTATGTAAAATATATGTAAGTGATTTTTTTAAATAACAACAAAAAAATTGTAAAACAGGGACTTTAAGAATAGATGGAATTTCAAGTAACTTTCTAAAAGTACTAAACTCAAAGGCATTTAATGAAGTTGGTAAACTGCAGATAAAAAGAGCCTGAGATGTATTGTCAAAAGAGTGTCCTGTTTCGAGAGCTTCAGTTTTTATGTTTTCAGAATTTAGGCTGCTCAAAATATGCTGAATTTATTGCACTAGCTGCTTGCACTCCCCTGCACATTAGGCAGGTCACTAGTGCCGTCAATTCAAAGGCAAATTGAGCTTTACAGAAAACATTGCAGCTTTTTTTCGGAAGAAACCTCACTGCTCCAATTAGATGTTTTGCAAGAGGAGAAAATGTTGGTCACAGAAGTCTTTTTTAACAATTATCCATCAAGGAAAAAGAAATCTAAATGAACATGTTCGGTGTTGTGGCACATTCTGGTTATTACAAGCATCAAGATACCTTTGAATGGGAAATTAGATAATAAGATATTAAATGGAACACTAAAGTTCTCAGAGATAGCAGAAATTATATGATAGGCATCTCCTCTCAGCCAATCAGCATTCAGAACTACCGTCAGTTATTCTCTCACAAATTTCACATAAAGACACCCAGAGTCGATTATTCAAACAAACCCCTCCCACAGTCAGTAACTGGCCCTGCAACCACACCCACAGTCAGTTAATTACCCCAACCACAACCACAGTCAGTTATTCACCCCTAACCACACCCACAGTTGGTTAATCACCCCTAACCACACCCACAGTCAATCACCCCTAACCACACCCACAGTCGGTTATTCACTTCTTGACAATGAAAACAAAACAAAAAAAAGGCGCCGGAAAGACCATCCACTTCAGCCACTACACAACTAAATAGCAAGCTGTACACCCTCACAGAAAACAAAACTCAAGAGATAACCCCACAAAACATCTCAGGTAATCAATATTGGTAGGCACTCTTTGGCAGAGAGAGATGAGACCGAGTGATTAAATGCAGGCACTCATGAAAAAAACAAAGTGAATATAAACTAGAATTGTAACTTGACCTGTTCAGCAAATGTAGTGCAGCAGCCCCATGTGATGATGTTAGTTTGTATGATCGGTTGATTGCCATGTGGCTCCAGCGAGTAAAGAAAAACAAAATGCCAGCTCTGTCCATGTTACCAGACTACAAAGGGAGAAAACCAGATAAACCAGGTCGCTGAAGAAGACTCCTGAGTTCCAGACACTCCAGAAAAAAATGGGTAGGTGGCCTCAGCTTGCTGGTGGGGGTGCGACTGACAGTTCAAAGGATGTCCACTGTGCCCTGTGTTCTCAGTGAGCTGATGGTGGGCACAACAAACTAAGTGGAGGTTCCTGGCAGTTCAAAAATGTACAGAAGGGCAACTCTAACTTGTATAATAGTAATAACATCCAGTGAGTTGGAGTATACTCGCAATAACCAGCTTCTGTGAAGATTAAATGCCTCGGCTTTGTCTCAGCATTTAATCATCCACAGAAGCTGGTTATTGCTTCATATACTCCAACTAGCTGGATGTTATCACTTAAATAACCTTTGCTATCCAGAGCTAATGTCACCATTCAAATACGGTCAGTTACCATTGGAGATGCAGTTTCCAAATGTCTTTGGTTGGGGGCTTAAATGGATCTTAGAATTAAAAAAAACAATTTTCAGAATTAAGCAATGAACTATGTCTGAATGACATAAATAATCACATTTGCTTGCTTTAAGTATAATAATAAGAACACCAGCAAGTAAAGGGCATCTCAGGCAGTATGGGAGCCCTTCCTTATGCAGTACAAATCCACTGAAGCTAAAGGGGTGGAGGTAACAACTTAGGAGTTCCCTAATTCTGGGTTACTTGGGGGTTGTACTGTGTTGTATACCCTATCCTCTAGTTATAGTGTAATGATTCTTCATGTTTGTGTTTTCTCCCCCCACCTCTACCAAGGCTTATCTGTTTAGGTGGGGCAAGACAGTGGTATCCTGTTTGAGTGTTTTGTTACCTAGTTAAGGTTATAGTAATTATTGACATTTTTCACTATTCTGTTGATGTGAGGTTAACTATATCTGGTTCACCTCTCAGTTTATTCCATATTCTTAGATGTTTGGGGTGAAGGCACTTTAGTGACTGAATAATTGTCAAGTTACTCCTATGGGTTATAGTGGTGTGTGGAAGCTATTCAACAGGACTCTTTTTTTGGGCATCATTGACTTCTCTGTTACATGTTGTGTAATCTTTGTAATATGTTATGCTTTATTAGCCTTTGTAACATGTGGAAGAGAAAGGGTTGTGCAGGATTGGTCCAACAGCATCAGGTGACCACTGATTAATTCTCAAGTAATCCATGGTTGCCTGAGAATTAATCAATGGTAAAGTGCACCCATATTCTGTTCCCCATGTTAGTTTCCTGTCCCAAAACAGTCTTAGCCTGCAAATCACAGTCGACCAACAGATGGCTGCCAAACAAGACTAGATATGCTTAAGTGAAATTTCTTGTAGTTCCATCATAAGCTGCTTGAAAACATCTATATGACTATGTTTTTTGTTTATTTGTTTTACTTGGTCTATTGGCTCAGAAACACATACCCTTTCAGTAAATTACACAGTAATACATGCCACATATGATTTTCCACATTGCCTCCATGTCTTTTATTAAATATAAAAAACTACTTTAACAGTGGAACCTAAAAACAACAAAAGCACACATCTTAGACCAATGTCTATTAAACCAGAACATTTCAGCTTTCAAAGTCTCCTATGTTTTTAGTTATCAGGTGACAAAAAAAGGCTTAACATTTAAAAAAACTGAGACTTTTGCATTTCTTTGCACCTCTGTAACTTTGCCTACCCTGAACCGATCTATATGGAATTTACAGGATCAAGAGTTCCTGACACAGAGGCTGTGCTTTCTAAATTCAATGTAAATCAGTTGAAAGGGGCAAAGTTATTAAAGTGCAATGCTGGGTGTAAAAATCACAGATAAAAAAGATGTAAGCCTCGGTGTACTACCATCTGTAGGTCGGCAAGGGAATTGCAGCAACAACTTGAACCACTGATGGATGTGTGCACTGTTCACTAATAATGCCTGATTTCTGTGCCCTCTGAGGTGAGAATGAATTACCGGTGGATGTGTGCACTGGAGTAAGCAATAATACCTAACAGGGTGGGCATTATTGGGAAATACTGGACCACCCAGGGGTGTAATGAGGCCCAATGCCACAGGTGGAAGGCCTTATAGCCCCTGGAAGGTCCAGTATTTCCCAATAATGCCCACTCTGGAGGGTATTATTGAACTTAGAAAATGTGCACTGTAAAAGAAATAAATAAATTGGTTACTTTAATAACAGTTTTGTATGAGTTTTGAAATAAAATTTTTCCTCCGCCTGTACAAGCTATGGAGTTTAGGACTACTGGAGACTCTGTAGTTTTTAGTTAAAAAAATGGTTGCATGCAGTTACACCTCTGAACAGTCGTCATGTAGCTGGTTTTTAATTTTCATCTTATGTCTTCCCACATCCCACACACCCATGGCAGTTTTTTTTTTTTAACAACTGGCTGTTGTTATTACAATGATTGCAGGAGGAAGAAGAAGAGGGATAGAGTATGTGAGCAGGGTCTGTGGCAGAGGGTAGTTATTTTATGAGAAATAATGTTTTTAGTTATATTTGTCTTTTATAATAGTGGGGCAAGGAGCTGTTGTGGTATGAACTGATGTCGTCATTTGGGAGGGTGAGTGTGGTCAAAAGGAGATCGTTTTCAGACTGGCTGCTGGTGAGACCGGAAAGGTTGTCATGCTTAGGAAAAAAACAGCTGAGTGATTTGATTTTGTTCCAAACTGTCCAGTAAAATGGGAACACAGCCATGTCTTGTTTATAGCCATTCTGGTCAATAAATTTTTTGCTGGTTTGCTGAGACAGCAGCATCTCTGATACCACTGATGTGCAGAACAGCGGTATTTTCTCAGTTTGCTGTACAGCAGGTGGACGTCCATTGGCAGTATGGAAAACTAAGAAAGTAATGGTGCTGTCATGCTTTGTAGTGGTGATGGAGATATCGCTCTCTGTTACAACACACAGTGTGCCCATTTGAGAACCAGAATGCTTTTTAAGCTATTGTCTGATGTTTGTTTTCAATTTCATTTTTTTTTTTTTGTGGTTGTCTTGGATAGGAGGAGGAGAGTGGCTGAAACCGCTATTTTTACAGGTAGCTTTGCGAGTGGGCAGAAATGGTGGCTGGCTCTTCAGAATATTTGGGGTGTCCAAGGATTTGCTGAGTAATGAGGCACTCTGAGAAGGCTCTAGCTTTGATGCGGGCTTTATTGAAAAAATAAATGAATTTCTACTCAGTGTTTCAGCCAATGAGATTCATTTATTTTCCGAGGCCATTTTCTAACCACTAATAATGCCCGAGTTCTGTGCCCTCTGAGGTAAGAATGAATCACTGATGGATATGTGCACTGACCACTAATAATGCATGAGTTCTGTGTCCTCTGAAACTTTGCCTCCCCTGAACCAATCTATATGGAATTTACAGGATCAAGAGTGCCTGACACAAAGGGTATGCTTTCTAAACTTCATGTAAATCAGTTGAAAGGGGGCAAAGTTATTAATGTGCAATGATGGATGTAAAATCCACACATAAAAAAAGATGAAAGCCTCAGTGTACTACCATCTGTAGGTCGTCAAGGAAATTGCAGCAACAACTACTACAGCTCAACTCTCCTCTGCATTTAAATATGTGAGTTTCCCATAATGCACAGCAGCCAAATTCCCAAACATCAAACATAGCAGAGAAACGGAGATGATTTCACATTTTGCAAAACAAAGTCACTCAAAATGAGCACATATTCTGAAATGCTGATCATATCTGCATGTAATCAGTAACTGTTCCCCATTGTAGCCACAATATAAAAAAGTTAAAAATGTAGTTTCTCCAGTCAGGTGCAACCCCGCTTTTTCTTCCCCATGGTAGGAACCTTAATAATTTTGCACTTTAAAATTACTTTTATGCAAATATAACATGAAGAACAGAAACATATAAAAAGTGTGCCAAACCCTTTCTCTTCCCCATGTTAAAAGAGGATTAACCCACTCCCGAGCATGGGTCTCTCAGGGATTAATGTACGGCTGGGTGGTTGGAACCACAAGGCCGACACCCCCCAGCCATACATTAATCCCTGAGAGACCCACACTCAGGAGTGGGTTAATCCTTACATAATCCAAGGAACAGTTGGACGTTTTGTTTCAGCCGGGCTGTGAGATTTGCTTTGAACATTACTTGTCAAGTTGCACAACCTCAATAAAGTATAAATTAAAAAAAAAGTAAAAGGCCACTCAGTTTGTTTGTTTAATGTTTTCCCATCAATAATAGAGTTTTGAAGAGCTTGATATTTAAATACTTAAATTACAAAAGCACGGCAGGACACCCACACAGAGTGGAGCTGGCAAAGTGCAGAAAATTCCCTTTGTGGATTAATTGACATAAATATGAAATTCTGTAGTTTGCAAAGTTATCTGCTTATCAATGTGTGCATTTTGCATGGAGGAGGCCACAAAGTATGAATTTTAATTGTAATAATCACACAGAAATAAAATCAAGAAAAAAACAAACATAAAATGGGCATTTTTGCAATTATTTATTTTTTGCCTCTTTGCAGGCACTGTGTGTGTAAATTTTTAACATGTAAAACCCTGTCAAGTTGCAGTTTTGTGGTAGCCATTACTTTCCTTATAGAGGGCCCGGTACTGAATGTAATGGTGAATCTCCATCATTGGAATCATTTGCTGGATTCTTTATTTTAGTTTAGCTACAATCACAGTTTCATCCACACTTCAAAAATTAAAACTTAAAAAGTATGTTTGCTAATTGGTGCAAACATCCGAAGCCTTAAACAATGATAAATAGATTGGTAAACATGTAATATATTGATTGTGTTTTTTCTAATATTTTACTGCATCAGAATAGCCAAGCTGAGATGCAATATCTCATTTTCTGTGGGGTACTGCTTCAACCCCATTTTTTAAACTGGGTGGACTGAAACATTTAGATGTTACATGACTTGCTCAAGGTCACACTTCATGTATATGCAGTGATTTTGGTGAGAATAAAGACTGGATCCGCTGCTTACCAATCATGTGGTCTAGTTACTTCACTGTGCCTTAGTCTATCTATGCAACAAGTTAAGAACAAAGCTTACCAGTGCCACCCCCCTAACTGCCTCAATCATATATTTGGTGAAGTTACTAAAACCCTGCACAATTCTTTTTGCATATATTTTAAGTGATCTTCAAGCTTCACATGTTTAACATTACTTACACAGACATTTATAGGGTATCATAATGGCTAATATGTAAAAACTTTGCTTTTCCAAAGGACTGTATTCCCTCTGTCTATATCGGTTGCATCTGTGATGTCGCTGCTCATTAGTATTAAGCAGTTTTAAGACAATGAGACATATTCCCCTTTTGAAATTATATTGTGTAGATGCCAATGAAAATGTCATGCTGTGCACTTTGTATATTTTAGTTATTTTTCTTTAAACCTCCAGGTCAGTTTCATACAAAATTATGACACAACTGATTCATATTATCAACTTTATCCCAGGGGCATGTTTAACCATAAGAAAAGAAATCAACACATGAAAAAAGGCAGCCAGTTTGCTTCCAGGCCAGCACTCTACCAGGTGCACCTGTGACTTCTATTTCTTTAAAGTTTTTTTTATCTGCTTTTCTATTTTTGAGTTCTTCAGTTCTCATTACTCCATCTCTGTAAGTAACTCATTAACTTTTAGTTTTAGTCAGAGTCCAAAATCATGCTTCTGCCCAGTTTATTGTCCTACAAACTGTCTTCATTACATGGCAAGGATACCATTACCTGTGTGTGTGTATGACAATTGAGGTTTCTCAAGACCAAAGGTATCATCTGGAGCTTCTTGAACTGTACATAAACAGGGAATAATGCACTGGCTATCCTTCTCAATGATACTGTGTTTTCATTGAGGGGTTCTGATGACATCATAGAGACACCAAAAGTGTTGCTCGAGAGGTCCCTAATACCATCAGAACCCCAAGATGGAAGCACAGCAGAGTTGGGCATGGCTGCTTATATGTTATTTTGTATAGTATATGGTTTAAAACATAACATAACAAAATGTTTTTTTATCTTTCCAAGAAACCTTCAGTGTAAAAACTGCAACCCATCCTCACCCAGCTGTTGATAACCCGCCTGTGTGAGGGTGGGGTATTCTGATTTTTTTTTATATAATGTTGAAACAACAGACAATTTTGTGTTAAGGGGGTCTGGTGCATATGTATGTGTGTGTGTGTGTGTGTGTGTGTTGATAATGAAAGTAAAATAGCAGATGGCATGAGTTTCCAATCTAATTAAAAAAGTTGCTGTACCACAGAATGCTACAACAGCACTCTATGATCTTTGAACTGTGGTACAACAGCTTTTTAGTGAGGATGGAAATTCACGCAGAAGAAGGGGTAAACCTACACTATATATAGAATAGTCAGTGTTTGGTCAACCATATACAAGAAGGATATATTTTAAGAGGGTGAGATGACATCATAGACATCAGAAACAAAGCTTATGAGGTCTCAGATATCATCTCACACTCAAGATGGGAGCTCAACCTTGTTACGTATTGACAGCCATACACTATTTTTTACAGTGCATAGTTTTTTTAGGAAAAATGATGTTATTTTGCTAAAAAAATATATGGACTGTTGTAATAGTATAGTTTTTTAGTTAAATACTTTTTTTTTTTTTTTTACCTTACTCTGAGTCATTGGTAGTATCAGTGATGAGCATTTGTTTTTGGACAGAGGGAGTAGCTCAAGAATTTCACATTTACTTTTTGGTAAAAGACAGATTGTGACAATCTCCAAAGAGAAAATATGTTTTTTTGTGACTGAACAGTGGAGATTGTAAGCAGAAAATTAGGTCAAACATTAAATTCACAGACTTGTTGTTTCTCACTAATCCCCTTATTCTAACAGCTTTCTGGGGGTTATGGACAATTTGCAAGATATGCTCCTTTTCCTTACTTTTTTAATCTTTGTCCCTGATTTATGAGGAAGGAGGTTGAGAGGTATGCTAGTATTGGTATGAGGTTGCTTTTTTTTTTGTACTTGAAAGGCTGAATGAAATAGGACTTGAGAGGGTAGATCAAGAATTTCATGTTATGGTGTTCATTGTATTTCAGAACGAACTTTACATGTTTCTTTTTTCTGAGCTTTTATTAGGTGGGTTGGAGAACAGTACTGAGGCTGCCATGGTGTGAAAATAGCACTGTTTTTGTTTGAAGTGGCAATGTAATTAGTTGAGTAGGTGCAAGAATGTATTGTGAGACTGTGCAGTAGCATGAGGATCATTTTAGTTACAACATCTGGCTAGAAAGTCATTGTGCATAATTATGATGTCACATCCAAGTGCAACTTGTATACAGAAGCAAAGTTTTAACCTTTCGCTCCATACACAACTCCTTAATCATAGCAACACAGGATTATTGAACTTGCTGGTTGGCACACAGTAATATCAAACCATACATTATTAATGTACTCTCTACAGAAAGGAAAACACTTGGGAGAAAATAAATTTTATTTATTTTTTATTTAATTTAAAATGTTGATGACTGGAAAAGGGCACACTTAGCTGAGGCTTCTTTCCAGGTGTGACCTCAGGGAATGGGAATAAGATGCATACACAAATGAGAAATACGCATTTAAAATAAGATTCATGAAGTAACAAAGCAAGCAGTGAAAATTACAAAACTGAGATGGGATGGTATATGCTAAAACATTACGATGTGGTACACAGTTGAAAACCAGTATGGATTGACACAGTGGAAGCTGAAAACTCAAATACATACTTAGTTAGGGTCAGATGATGCCTTGGAAACTCCAAGATGAGAGGCACACAACCTCTACCAGCATTTGATATGGAACTCTTATTAACCTTATCAAATTCATTATGTTTGATGCTTATCTGAAAACAAAGAAACATTAGACACCCTGCATATCTTTCCCTAACTCAGGTGCTAAATGCACACTGTTTGTGATGGGGTACTGACAGGGTTCAACTCTAATTATTTTGAGGTGTAATAAAATCATAATTAAAAATCAGTTGGGCTTCTACCATGGAAACAAAAAACTGACACTGATGTATCTGAACCATGTAAGACCCCTTTCAAAACCTGTTGTAGCATGGAACATACATGTATAGTGTCCAGGTTCTGGGAATATTTATTTTTAATAGATTTTAACCATGAAAAGCACAGTAAACTAAGAATCATGTGAACTTGGGATACGTGGATCTGTTTTACTGACGAAGAGGATCATTGGTCAGAAAAATGGGGGCCACTCCCTACTGCTTCAGTTAGTGTTATTGCATCTTTAACTTCCACCTAGACAACTCTCCATGATGGGAAGAAGAGATGTCTGGTTTAATATCTCACCTAAAAGACAGAACCTCAACAGCAGTGCCATTCTTGAGTAGTACCCTGAATTCCTGATGTGGACATAGAAGCCAGGACCTACCAATCTGTTGGCCCAAAAAGAGGGCGTGCAACCTACTGAGCCACTGAGGACTCAGGACAAACAAAATGTGAAGAACAGGGTTCAGGAACAACTAGCATCAGCTCCGAAGCTATTCATAGAGATTTTAGACTTTCCCAATAGTAACTTCTCAACAGAAGCCACCATTCTTTATAACATGCATTACCAAATTAAGCAGTATTGTCATTCACTCTGTGTTGTAAGTCCCTTTTATTTATTTTGCATTAAACATTTGGCAAAATACAAGGCGAATCGCACAAAATTCTGATAGTATAGCCTAGAGATTACAGCAAAGAGCTGTGAAGGAACTTGCTAAATCCAGTAGAGGTGGATTTGATTTCCACAACCTCCACCTTCACACCATATTAGAGATGCAGTGAATTTAAATTCTGCTGGCGAAGTGAACACGAAGTGGTCACTTCGCATTGCCACTCCGCCAAAGTGCTTACTCCACCTTTTCATTACCACTTCGCGTTAAGGCATAATGGCAATGCGAAGTAAGGTGAAGTCATTGCTTTTAATGGACTTCGCATTCCTCATTATGATTCTAAGTGATCCACTTGGTGTTTCAGATTTGGCACCCCCCCCCACACATCACATGGCTTATAGTACTGTAAGTCACATGCTCTTTAGCTAGGCAGGAAGAAAGTGAATCATACAAGCAGACATTTTTACTGTCTCCTGTGCAGACGGAGAGAGAGAGGAGTGTGTTTTGTGACTGATGATACTTTGAGATCAGAACGAGGACGAGATTTAAATTTTGATTTAGACCCAACAGCTTTTTTAAAAGCTATGTTTTTTGTCTTTTCTGTCTGTACTCTTTTTTTTACTTAATTTGTTCTTTCTGTAAATTTTATTTTTCTTACATAGAGGGACATCAGTTGCAAATTACGTCCATGCTGGAACTGCTGCTGGATCACCATGGAATCCCACATTAGTTTTTTTTTTCCTCACACCATGTACCCCTCCAGCATCTTCCTTGCTGTGTTATAAAATGTATTCCTCCACCATCCCCGACCCTTGTATGTAATTATGCCCTTTTTTGGTTGTCTTCCATATGTATTCTGAGCAGTGGAAGTATACTGTGCTAAACTGCATGGGTGCAGTTTTCTTTCCAGTTTGTGTATGTACTGCAGACACTGTCCAACTCCCTGACTTAAAAACACTTATTAATGAGTACAATGGTGGGGTGGTGAAGCCTGGAGAGATGCTACAAAACAGTCTTACAATATATCCAAGTAACTAGTAAAAATATTAATGTTGTGATTCATGATGTAATCATAAATCGTGATTTGTAACTGCATTAGTGACCATGATGACAAAGAAACACAAATACCTATGGCTGTACTTCCCCGGGCCCCGATGAGTTACGGCACAAAAATCCCTGACTTAAAAACACTCATTAATGAGTACAGTGGTGGGGTGGTGAAGCATGGAGAGATACTACAAAACAGGCTTGCAATACATCCAAGTAACTAGTGAAATAAATTACTGTTGTGATTCATGACATGATTGTAAATCGTAATTTGTGACTGCATTCATTTGTGACTGTGATGATGAAGAACATGATTTGTATCACGAGTGACTCCTGATGATGGTCCTGACTTAAAAACACATATTAATGAGTACAATGTTCATGCTGAATTATGCACCACATTTGTCCAGTACTCTGAAGGGAAGCCAAAGAAACAACTGTGACTTAAGTCAAGAGATGGAGATTGGGCCCTAAACAGATGCACATGTACAGACAGATTAAGATTGTGCTGTGCACTGAAGAGATGCAGATGCAAAGGCACAACACCTAACCAGTGCTCACCATCAGAAATTCAAATCTGGAAAAGAATATCTTTGCTGGTTGGGGTGGGCCACAGGGGCAGTGTACTGCACTGCTGCAGTAAGAGTCACTAGTATGAGTACCAGTAAAGATTTATTTATTTTATTTATTAAAGTTTCGGAATTACAACCTTTGAGTCAGAGACTCCTTTGCAAAGGCTCCACGTCTGGACAAACATACAGATTTATACAAGAAAACATGGTACAAGGCATTGTGATATACAATGGTGTTTACATAATGACAACATACATTTACATAGATTGCAAGTATCTAAAGGGTTACTTAGCAGCCCTGTGTCTGTGGAACATACCACTTAAGGGTGAAAGGTTAGTCATTTCCGTAGTATGTGCCAACATATGTGGTAATATGTAGCTACTAGGGGTTGGATACCACAAAGAAGTACAAAAAAATTACGCAGCTGCAGTGGCTAGCAGGTTCACATTGCTGAAATTATGTGGCACAATAAAAGGTGTCTGATTTGATGACACGTGTCACACACATACTCACACACTACCTAATGTGTAGCAAATTGAAAACTTCAGTAATATAACCACATATTTTAAACAAACTAAAATTATGCACTGCTGCACCACAACAATCAGCAAAAAAATAGCAAGAATTATTGAAAATATTACTGTGTGTACATTAACACAGTTATACAAGAAAAATATCACCAAAACAGAAAGCATTGTCTTTTTCTCCAAGTTAATCTACCTACACCACAGATACACCCCTCCCCCAAAGCACACTTCCACTGTCTCTCAGTACACAGACTGAATGTTGTACATTAACATTCAAAATCCACACACAAACAATAAATGCTGGATGATATGAGCACAGGAGAGTTTCCTATAATCTATGAACTAAAGTTTCAGCAAAAAAAAAAAATGACTCAGAAAGGCTTTTTTAACAGTTTTTAGAAGGTTTGAATCACAGAGAGCTCTCAGAGCAGATTGTCTCCTACAGCTTCCTACACACACTACCCCAAACTGAGGCTGTGCAGAACAATCTAGAGCCCATGTGACCTGAAATCCCATGAATCACTGCAAAATTCGCATTTGGAACTTAAAAACAAGGTGAAGTAAGGGGTTAGCCTTATGAAATAGTGTAGTAGTAGTTTGGAAAGGGAGTAAGGCAAGTCATTGTTTTCAATGGACTTGCCTTATCCATTCACAACAGGAAGTATTCCGCTTTGCGTTCCACTTCGGGAGCGAATTGGGGCCACTTCGCCCATCTCTACACCTTATGACCCTAAATAAGTCAGGTCGCCTCTGTAAACGGGCCCTGTGGCCAGTGGTCCTTACTCAGTTGCCAAAGTATTAATCAAAAAAAAAAAACAACAACATTATTTTGGCAACAAATGCAGCCTGCACTTGCAATTTGTCTGGGCTAAATAAATAATAAGCAAACTGCAATGTTCTGTCAGAATGCGAGCTAGTATGCTATCGCAGAATGCACAAATCTTTTTACATTGAAAAAAAATGCACACGCTAACTGCCCGGGCTATCTGGATTCCATGTCAGCTCTGCATATCCTAACGTCTATGAAATACAGTATGTTGATGTGTAGCACCATTTACACTATTCAGGGACAACGGCCTCTTTTGGGGTGTTTATTTGCCTAGGATATTCTGAGCTGAAACTGTTTGTTTATAGTGAGTTATGATTGTACAAAGTGTTACAGCCCGAATGGCTGAGAGATCGCAGATTCAGCCCCCGCCCAGCCAAATACACACATATCTCCTTGACTGAGTGAGCAGCTACTGGCGTTCCAGTCCACCAAACTACTGGAGTGGGCTTATGCAGGACCCCGATGAAAACGAGGCATTATTACATGGCAGCTTCGCTATTTTAGGTAAAGAAATTGCGAAATAAACTGTATAAACTGTATGAAGTGTCCAGGGTAGAACTGTGAAGGATTATAACCAATCGACCTGGACCCCTGTTCTTGTCCTCCAACCAGCAGCGGGCATATTGCCGGCCCTTCTACAAAGTTTTTGGGGGAAAAAATCACATTTACCAAATTATAGAACACAATATGTGTGTGTGTGTTTTGTTTTTATTGAAAGCTGTCATTTTCATTTCCCCCTTTTTGGGTTATGATTCGTTCACCAATATGCATCTTTCAGACTGGCAGCTAGAGAGATGGATCAGAGGTTTAAGTCCCACCTCTGCCACCAATGTATGTCCACAAGAAAGCACCTTTAACTCTCTGCGCTTCTGCCCTCCCACAGCTGTAGGTTTACTTGCTTACAGTGCATTTCCCCAAGGACAGACCAATGCAGATTTAACATCTCCGTTTTAGCGCATTTTATCTCTTTCCACAGCAAGGTGAACTGGGGCACTTGAAAGTTTGTACTCTCACACAGTGTTTGGCTCTGGTGGGCTCTGAACCTCTGTTCAGATGGTCCCAATCTAGAGCTCAGGCAACTAAACAGCCTATTACTTGGACTATCTTTATGAACGGAAGAAACACTCATACTTAAAAGGATTCACTGTAGAGCATTTTGTTCAAGGAATGTATACACCCTCGTTGCTGAAAACGTCCCAGAACTGCCCGGAGATTTTCTCAATTTCTGTACAATTTAACAGTGTTCGCTGTCTATGGTTGTATCACCCCCCAAAAAACTGTAACGGAACTGTTGAGGAGGTGTTGTCTTATTCAATATGTCCATTATCAGAAACGCAAACTTTGTTTGAATATTGTTCAGAAATCAAGCATATTACAGTAATCATATTATCAATAACGCTGTTATAATAACTAGGTACTCAGTTCACCTGACCCCTGTTTAGTGTGTTTCGACCTTGCCTGACACCATACCTCTCAACCTCTTGCTTCCTGAATCAGGGACAAGGCTTAAAAAAATCAGGGACAAGGACCCAAAATCAGGGACACATCTTAAGAATTGATACTATTCATTTAGAATGCTGATAGAATAAGAGGATTTGTGTTAAGATGCATTTTCTGAAGAAGAACAAGTCTGAATCTTTAATGTTGGACATTATTTTGTGATTTTAATCCCCACTCTTCTATCACAAAAACACATATTTTACGAGGGACAAAGGAAAATTTTGAGGCAAAATCAGGGACATCCCTGAAAATCAGGGACAGTTGAGAGGTATGCCTGACACGTGGCTGCTTGAACAGTTAATGGCGTGAATAAACCTCGTATCTGCTAATGAAAGACAAACAATATTAAATCACAATACATCACGCACATTAAGCTATGAGTGACACATATCCTTGGGATCTGTGTATAGTGGGCCCTTAAATGCTGTAAAACATAATGTAAATATGTCTACAACAGAAAGACAGAACAAACATAATCATATTCCTAATAGTAATGCTGGATGTTTGTTCAAGCACATCGCAGATTGACAACTTGGGATGAACACACGAGCACAATGGGAGGGTGTATGTCCTGCAAAGCGAATCACATGGTTTGTAAAATGTCATGGGTGCACCTAGTCTATACCGACAGTAGGCCACCAACATTTTTAATAACCATGCAGCACAACTGAGTCTGCTTGGTTGGGGAAGGGGAGAACGGACGTGGGAGGAGCAGGCGTCAGGGCTTTCTAGGACTTCATGAAACAGACACAAGTTGCTCTTGTCTGGTTGCTCTGATCAGAGGGTAGAATGTGTGACCTCTGGTTCACATCCCTGCTGAGGAGGATCAAAAGCAACTTCTCTGACCCCGAGACCAAACTTTTGCAAACTGACTGACGCACCAGTGCTCGCACAAACAGAACAGTTCACAGCTACTGGAATCAGGATTACAAACAGGTGCCTTAAATCTGAGTGGGGAACTGTCACCTTCAGGATGATTGCTCTATTCGAGTCTTGTATTTCGATATTTAAAGGGCGACTAATCCCTAGTGGAAAACATTGAGAAGAATAACATTTAGCCCAAACGTATACTGTAATTGCTCTATTTTGAATATTAATTTTTCCCTGTGGTTTATTATTAGCGGTAGTAGCATGAAAACAGAGTTCTTCATTAGAGTTAATGTACTACTGCTGTAATGCACATTGGGAAAAAAAAGAATACAAGAACACAGTGCATACTGGGGGGATGGAAAACTCGGTGGAAGAACCAGCAAAATACAACAAAACAGTGAGGAAAGTAAACTGGATTCTGAGTTACTTAGGGAGGAGAATGGGCAGCAGAAGCAGGGAGGTGATTTTTCTCCTATACAGATCACTGGTGAGACCATACCTGGAGTCCTGTGCTAGATTCTGATGTCATGCCTGCATATGTTAGCAGTGGCTCAGTAGATAGCACACTCGCCTCTGAGGCCGGGAGATCAGAGGGTCGTGGGTTCAGTTCCCACATCTGGCACTTGGGTTAATATCCCAGTACTGACACTGTAATGCAGCATGAGAGGGGTGCTGCATTTCTGAGGTGCCGTCTTCCGGATGAGACATTAAACTGAGGTCCCATCTGCCTGGATTGGTGGTAGTTCAGGTGGATGTTAAAGATCCCATGGCATTTATTGAAAAGAGTAGGGGAATTTCCCCGGTGTCCTGGCCAAATTTCCCTCATTCACTAAAAATACCACCAACAGCTTAATCTGGTTCAAGGTCAGTTGCCATTCATCTGTATCCCCCTCCCCCTGGGTGGTGCCTAAAAACAGGCAGGATTTGTCTAGTGCACTACCTGGTCAACAAAAGCTAAATAAATATGGACTGTGTGTAGGGCAATTAAAATGAACCAGGGCATGTGAGAAAAGACTGTTGGGAGAGGCTGCAAAACTTGGATATGTATACCCTGGAGACCAGAAAGGAGAGGGTGGACATGATAGAAACTTACAAATACCTGTATTTGTTGTAAACAGGATGGCTTGTGAAGACTTACTTAAGTATGAATACAGGTACAGAGGGGATTTCTCTGAAACTGTCAGAAGCTAGATTCAGAAGGGATGTATGCAAGTATATTTTCACCAGAAGAGTGGTGGACAAGTGGAACAGACTTCCTGAAGATGTGGTAAAGACCAAAATAGCGTGTGGGGGTTCAAGGTAGAATGGAACAGAGACATGGCCATAGTAGAAGGGCAGATCGGAAAAGTATGGGAGAGGGATGGCCACAAAGTCCTAATTTGGGAAGTTAGGTGTGGGGAAGGGGGGTAATCTCTGCCATCATTTTCTATGTGTCTGTTCATTTCCCCACTTGAAGACATTATTCTCTCTGTGTGACATCACTATGTGCTGCCAAAAAAGGAACTTCCTGTGATGAATACCCCATCCCTTCTTTTTCACTGTCTCACTATCTCTTGCTGCCATACCTTCTCTTTTCTTTCCTTGCTAAGGTTGTATGCTGCAGGGAACTGTTCTAGTTTGTGTGGGTGTGCTGTGGTAGATTACATGTTGTTCTTCTCTCTTTTATTTAGGTTTGGTGAGCTGAAATTTACCAGAATTAAAATGTGTCTTTTTTCTGCTCAGTATGCCATGACTATTCTGATGATTCCAGATTCCTGATTTTAAGCAAGTATTCCTGATGACATGAACTCAGTTTAAGGCTGTAATTATTTTGCTTAGGCTGATCAAGTCAGAAAAGTGATGGTGAAGCAAACATTTATGCCTGAAATATACTCTAAATGTATCACTGGTAGAATTGGTGTCGTTGATCAACTTGTTTATTTTCTTACTTTAAAGGTAACCTTGGAGTGTAGTTCAGCAAAGCCAGTATATATTTCATACATTTATAGTACCCCAAAATAATCACTGCCAATCTCTTGGCTTTGGAAGACAGATGCCACTTAGTAGAAATAACAAGGAACATAGCAACTTTGGAGAAAACTGAACTGAGGTGATGTAAAACTTAAACCCCACAATTAAAGAAGTTCTCTTAAACTAGAACTTATCTTAAATAAGTGAACCCCCTCTATACAAACAGCTCAAAAATGGTCATAGAAGCTGGCTCCTTGCCTAATGACATTTCACACCACTGTCTAATTTTCTGTATATGAATTTTTAAGAAAGTCAAACCACTCCCATTATTGAAGGAATCTCATATGTTCTCTAAATTCAGTTAACAATTTCTCACTGACCTGGATCAAATGGACTGGACTCAGGTCTATAATTTTAGTAAGATTGTAGAAGCAGTCTCTCTTTTTAACTATCACTTCAACATCATATGTAATAAACATGCCTCTTTAACTAAGAAAAGAGTAAGAAATAAAGGTGCACTGAGGCATTCCCTTGACTTGTTTCCAAAAATGAAAGTTAGAGATAAATATTGGAGCACTTACTAGATGCTTAACAATTCAATCTATACCCACAATCCAGCCTAGTAAAAGATTGACACTCTATACCCAACCTTCTAGGGTCACCCATCCTGCCCTCCTCCCTATAGCATCCCAAAAAGTATACGGGTACTACTACCAGTTGCCATCTAATGAATGAAACCATGTGCTCATTATAATAATCAACTGATCAACAGATGTTGTTCAACTCATGTTGATTAACTTATTAGAAGGCAAACAGCTGAGGTGGAGAGCTGTGCTGGTTGTCAGCAATTGGACCTGTATACATTGGTGGGTGCCAGGCAGGAAGAGGGTAGGATGGGGCATAGAAACATAGAATTTGAGAGCAGATAAGGACCGCTTGGCCTACCTAGTCTGCCTATTTTCCTACCTAACAGATAAGCTGCAGATCCTAGTTAACCAACAGCTTACTTCCTCCTACCCCCCCCACTAGGACTGCCTTATGTCTGTCCCATGCATTCTTGAACTCCCTCACTGTTCTTGAATCCACGACCTTCTCAGGGAGGCTGTTCCATGCATCCACAACCCTCTCCATGAAAAAATACTTGCTCACATTACCTCTGAGCCGTCCCCCCTCTATCTTCAAATTGTGCCCCCTTGTTCTTACACATCTCTTTTTCTGAAAGATGCTACCCTCTTGGACTGTGTTGATTCCCTTGAGGTACTTGAAAGTTTCTATCATGTCCCCCTCTCTCTCTTCTTTCCTCAAGGGTATACATATTAAGCTCCTTTAGTCTTTCTTCGTATGTCTTCTGGTGCAGACCCTACACCATTTTGGTTGCCCTCCTCTGGATAGCCTCCATTCTGTCTATGTCTTTGCGGAGATGGGGTCTCCAGAACTGCACACAGTACTCCAGATGGGGTCTCACCAACTGCCTGTACAGAGGGATAACAACAAGCATCTAGAAGGTGATGAGATGAGATGTTAAATAATTTTCTGGGCCAGACAGGGGCAGCATGGTGGGTAGTGGAAACTCCTTAGAGGATGGAGGAAAGGAATTTGTACATTAATTAAATCTGGTTGGAACTTGTGAAGGTATACATGCAGTATGAGTGCCAAGTACGATGTTACTTAATCAAGACTGTAGGGCGGGATGGTTTGGGTGCTAGTAGGGGGGATGGTAGGACCGTGGGATTTGTTTTACATGGTTGTGGATGGGGTGAAGAGTGAGTGAATGATGCCTACAGGGTGGTTGTTTTGTTTGTTGGCGAAGTGCTGTTACATAAAGAGAAACTTTAACCAGGTGAAGAACTAGATAAAATAGTACTTTACCAGTGAAGTACCACTATAAAGGCTCTGCCTGGTAAAGTGGGCACTTCATTAGATGAAGAGCTATACACAGCGGCAGTTCACGAAAGGCAAAGCTGAGAAACTTTGCATAGTTTTTTTCCAAAAAGCAAAGTTACCTGACTTTACTTACCACTAACTAAACTGCTTACTGTGGAACGGCTATTTGTTGCCAAACAGAAGGTCTATGCATCATTTTATTTGATTACTAGTGACTTCTCAATATCTTTTAAGCTATCTGTTCTGCCTGATATATCTGGCAGTACAGAATGTAGTTTATCAGATTTATTCATTCCTACTTTTCTTTCTTATCCATGTGCTGCACTGACAAATGTCCTATATAACTTTCTTGTAATTAAAATGCAAGAAGTCTATCAATTATTTGTTACTCTAACTAAAACTAAGGGTACAGACTATGATGGCTTCTCTTATAACTAGTTACTGAAATTAGCTGCTCCAAGTATTGCCAAACTCATCACCTTCATAGTAGTAGTAATAATAGTGAAATGTTTATTTCTAATGTCAGAAACAGGATAACCCAATTTAGCAGCAGCTAATTTACAATGGGGTCCTACTGTACAAAAATATCAGTTCCATTCTTAAAAATGCTATAACATACATACATACAACTGAATTCATACATGAACAAAAATAATTTACAATATGTGCAAATCTCTCAAGTACAACAGCTTTTTGGAGAGAGTGCAACCCTTACAAGCTGAGATCTTAATACATTCCAAGATGTTTTGTTTGTACATGACCTCAGGTGCCCTTGCAATGAGTTCCCCAATTTTGGGCCCTCATATACATAGAAATGTTGGCCCCTCATTGTTCTCATAAATGGTGCCATAAATTTTATTTCCTCTGCAGATCTCAATCCCTCCTTAATGTTCCACTCCTCTAAGAACTCTATTAGATATCCTGGTGCTTTTTTAAAATAGCAATGATAAGTCAAACACTGCACATGCATATTTTGCCGTTCCATTAGGGATATCCAATTTAAGGCCTTATAAAGAGTGCAATTATGTATATTCCAGGGTGCATCCAAGACAAAGCATGCATATCTATTGTAAATAACATCAAGCCTTCCCAAGATGCCTCTAGCAGCACTATTATACACAAAATCACCATAATCAATATGAGGAATTATCATTGAATTTACAATTTTTAACCTGGCATCAAATGAAAGACAATCTCTATATTTATACAATACCCCCAACTTCTTGTTCAATTTTTGTATCAAATTGTCAAAATGGAAATCCCAATTACAATGGGGGTCCATCCAGACTCCCAAATATTTGTAACAATCCAGAAGAACCAGGCTACACCCATCCAATGTTTTTATATCTAAATCCAAATATACTTTTTTATTTGAAAATAGCATTACCTGTGACTTTAAAGGGTTTAAGACCAACCCATGTTCTGAAAAATATGTTTACAATATGTTAAATTGTTTTTGTAGTTTTTCCTGTATGTACACCACAGATTTTCCTTCAAAATATAATATTGTATCATCAGCATACAAATGGTGTCAGACATCATTCATCAGATGTCCGACACCATTTGTATACATATTAGTATATATATATTTGTATATATATTAAATAAAATGGGTCCTAACACTGACCCCTGTGGAACACCAGATTTGATATTTAAGTAACTGGATACAAAATTATTGCCCAGTTTAACCCTCTGTTGTCTCCCATCCAGGTAGCCATGGAACCAATCCAGGGCCCCCTGGCTGAGGCCAACAGATCTTAAGCTTTCAATCAACACCAAATGATCTAAGGTGTCGAAAACCTTTGACAAATCTATAAATATGGCCCCAACCAGGAGGCCCTTATCCATGGCCACCTGGATGTCCGACACAACCTTAACGAGTGCAGTAGTATTACTATGTTGTGCCCTAAAGTCTGATTGGTATTTATTGTACTTTTTGTTACTTTTGAGGTAGCCATTTAGTTGAGAAACCACAATTTTTTCAAATACTTTGGAAGTAACGAAAGCAATAATATTGGTCTATAATTCTGCATATCATTTTTCTGACCTCCCTTAAACACTGGTATCACTTCCACCTGTGGGTAGGTACCAGTATTTAATGAAAAATTAAAGAGGTCAGCCAATATTGGAGCTACCAATGGAGTAGCAATTTTAAGCAAAAAAGATGGAATCCCATCTGGGCCTTTGGCCTTATTTATACTCAATTTCAATAACTCCCTAAATACTTGATCAGGTGCAATATTTTGAAAACAGAACAATGGTCCATTTTCTACCCTCTCTTCTTGGTCCTTTTTTGCTGTATTATGCCAGGAGAAAATGTATTGATCTAAGAAGACCCCATATCAATAAACATCTTATTTAATATGACAGCTGCCTATCTGGGGGTTTCAATGGATCATTATCTACCATGAAAACATTAGGCAACTCTGAAATCTTGTTTCCTTGTAATTTTTTAACCATATTCCAAACATCCCTAGGTTTTTTAGGCTGTTCGGTTCCCAAACCTGTTAAATAAAAATTGGATTTCACTTTCTTTATTTGTGTATATACAAATTATGTGCAGCTCAGTATTTTTCCCAACATACTCTCTCATTTCTTTTCTTTGCTAACCTCCATGCTGCATCCCATTTTTTTACGATAAGTTCTTAACTTCGCAGTGTACAAAGAGGAATTATTCTTTTTTACTTTCCTACTTTGAATAGGCGTAAAAATGTCACATACAGACATAAATTCACAGCAAAAATATGACCAAGTGCTATCTATATCAGGAATCAGAGTCAATCTATTCCAATTTCTAGATTCTGATTCAACCATAAAGGATGTATAATCCAGATTCTGAAATTATAAGATTTAATTTGGGGAATATCCAGTTGCTTGTCTGTTCTCCTAACACAAAAGGTAATCTGATGGTCACTAAAGGTGTCTGGTAACACCCTGGCTACTGAGTATTTAATAGGGTCAGAAGTGAACATTAGGTCCAAAATAGTGGAAGAGTTGGGAGTTTCAGCATTCAGTCTTGTAGCTGTAGTAATTAATTGAGACAATCCCAATGTTGTCTTAAAATCCATTAATTTGCTGGTAGGTGGTACCCTAACCCAGTCTGTATTCATATCCCCCACAACCATGGGCACATGGCTCTCCCTATAGGGAGACAAGAAATCTTGGAGGATAAGAAACTGCTGATCACCCTTTGGGGGAAGTTAACAACCCACCAGAAATAATGGTCTGCAATACAGCATTTTTATTTCCAAACTACTTTTTCCTATGCCTGGTGTACTGACACAGTTCAGATGTTTAATTTCCAATGCTGTAATATCATAGACCAAAACACCCCTTCCCCTTTTCCCATGATTGTGCATCCATATTTGGTAACCAGATATCTGAATCTCTTCATCTGTACTTTTTTGTTTAACCAAGATTCCATTATTATTACAACATCTGGTTTGTGTTCCAAAATCCACTCTTGTATCATATCAAATTTTGGGACTATACTCCTAGCATTTAGCTGAACAAACAAGAGCTTACTACTGTTCCATTCTCTCTATATAAACTGCTACTTTCCCATATGAATGGGGCCCCAAATTATCCTTCTAATTACAGACACATTTCTGTTCTCCCAGTACTTTTCCAACTTTTTAACAAGCTTCTTTTCAAATAATTATCAGGCTATTCTGTTAAATGTAGTCTTTTCTCTTCAAAACAGTATGGCTTACAACCTAACTAGTGCACATTGATAGCTGTAAATGCCTAATCACAGATTTATATTTCATTATCTTTTAAACAACTCTGAATGTGATTGGAATTAAATGATGAAATTATGTTGCATCTTGTACTTATTTATTATTGTTTTGTTATTTCATGTACCGCACAACCACATAAATGGGTTTGCTAGCTCATGGGCTATCCACAATATAAATAAATAAACAAATAAATAAAAATAAAATGTAACTCTTTTGACTGTAGGATTCTTAGTGGTGCCATGATCTAGGCCTTTGACCTTGCAGATCACCCCACTTCCTTTGATGAAACTTTCTCAAATAGATGCGAAAGACCATACTCTCAAATGGTTTCAAAACTATTTATGTAATAGAATGCAGCAGGTAAAAACTGGATCAGTTATCATAAGCCATGGCACAATTCGGAAAGGTGTACCTCAATGCTCTGAGGATTGCTGCTGCATACTGTGTTTGTTGAAAGCATTTCATATGACTGAGTTGTTTCAAAAATCATTATGTATGCTGATAACAAAACTCAATGCAACATAAGATCCACCATATCAGATCTCAATTCAAGTTACAAAAACAAGTATGGCTCTCTTCAGTTATAGTTTTTATACTGTAGGCCAATCTTTAACCAAAGAAGACCAAAATATTGATTTTTGTACTGCAGAAAAGCTAGCAGAACTTTTGCTTGATTCAGTCATCAGCAGAATCTAATGCAAAAAGAATAGTTAGGCAACACCTTTATATATCTGGTTATTACTGGATTAGAATGTATCCCTTTCTCCCCTTATAGATATGGTTAGCAAAAATGTGCAGAAAAAGTTATATTATCTGTACTTTATAAAAGACTTGAACATGCATAGGGAGAGGCATCACCAGTAGAAACATGAAGTTGTTGGCCCTTTGTACAGACAGTTGGTAAGACCACATCTGGAGTACTGTGTACAGTTCTGGAGACCCCATCTCCACAAAGATATAGACAGGGTGGAGGCTGTCCAGAGAAGAGCAACCAAAATGGTGTAGGGTCTGCACCAGAAGACATATGAAGAAAGACTAAAGGAGCTTAAGATGTATAGCCTCAAGGAAGGGAGGGAGAGGGGGGACATGATAGAAACTTTCAAATACCTCAGGGGTATCAACAAAGTCCAAGAGGGTAGCATCTTTCAGAAAAATAGATGTGCAAGAACAAGGGAGCACAATTTGAAGATATAGGGGGGACAGCTCAGAGGTAATGTGAGGAAGTATTTCTTCACAGAGAGGGTTGTAGATGCATGGAACGGCCTTCCTGAGGAGGTCATAGAGTTAAAAACAGTGGAGGAATTCTGGAATGCATGGGACAGACAAAAGGCAAAGTGGAACTGGCTAAGAGTGGGAGGATGGAGGGATGGGAAGGAGGGCAATTAGTAAGAAATGTTCTAGCTCTTTAGTCAGCTGCTCCTTACTCTAAAATGAAGATTGCTATCTGCCAAAAGCTGGCAGCAGGGAACTGTAATTGGAGACACCTATAATTTACCTGTAATTTATATATATGATATGTATTTATTTATTGTATTTATTGTGTATATGTATATTTGTATCTTGTATTTTTGTATGTTTGTGTACTTTTTTCCCTATATTGTAACCAGGTCATGTATCTCGTAGAAGGTGTCCCTTGAAAATGAGTGTATTTGTATACTCAATGGGATTGTTTTACCTTGTTCATTATAATGAATAAAATCATTACTACTACTACTACTACTACTACACCTGGTTTTCTGCTGACTTAGCAAACTGAGAAGCTGATACAGTCCCCTTCCTCCAACACAGAAAACACACTGACTCTCTTTTTATACCCTAACTGAAACCCCACACTTCTAATAAAGTATCTGGTTGCTTAATCCCTACAGGCTTTGACTCCTGCTGAGTTAAAAGTGTTCTATTAGTAAGAAAAGTTCTAGCTTTTTTTATGTCAGCTGCTCCTTGCTCTGAAAGAAAAATTGCTATCTGCCAAAAGCTAGCATCAGGGAACTGTAATTGGAGACACCTGGTTTTCTGCTGCCTAAGCCACACCCCAATTAACTTCTCTTCTCTCAACTTAGCAAACTGAGAAGCTGATATAGTCCCCTTCCCCCAACGCAGAAAAACACAATGACTCTCCTTTTTGTTTACTCTAATTGAAGCCCCACACTTCTAATAAAGTATCTGGTTGCTTAATCCCAACAGTCTATGGCTCCTGCTGAGTTAGAAGTGTTCTATTAGTAAGAAAAGTTCTAGATCTTTAGTCAGCTGCTCCTTGCACTGAAAGCAAGATTGCTGTCTACCAAAAGCAGTACACTGCTTTAAGAAAAATGAAGACCAGCCTTGTTCATAATTTCAATAAGGTGCTTTACTTTATTCAAGTGTATCCAGTGCACAAATCCTTATAACATACGAGTGCTCCTTCACAGTTCTACCCACTCCACTCGGGACCAGAAACCAACATACACCTCATGCCACCTGATGCATTTCATGCCCCCTAGGCACTTTTTCAAAGGTTAATTTGGTGTACCTATACTACCCCTTTTATATCAAACAAGGCATTAAAGGTGTAGCCCCATTAATTAAAAACCCATGCAAAAACATGCAATGTGATGTTAAAAAAACAAACAACAAATCCTTCATTTAGAAAACAAGTCATACAAATATACAAACTTTAAAAACAGTTAAAATACATGTGTGTATTGCTACGATATTAAGTTGCATTTCATGCCTATTCATCTTATCACATCTTTTACAGTAATTCATTGTTTGTCATAAATTCAGATAAAATAACCTGGTGCACCATCATTTTATGACCACTGAGCACTGATGGGACAAAAGATTTGAACCCCATTGAAGGACATATGTAAGCAGGCTGAATATGCATGGCTCCCTTGTGCTGAGCCACTACATTGGTCTCCTCACTGACAGTGTTCCCAACTGTTGGTTTAGCTGTGGTTGGTCACATCTGTAAAGCACAAAGAAAGCACTCATTAAGAGAACAGTAACAATAAAATTAAAAATAATTTCATGTTGATTGCATACAATATTTTAAAAGTGAAAGGATATACCATACCACACAACAGACTTTTGAGGCTTAAGGCTAAATCACTGAAAGGTAGGTTAGAGCTGGGGGTGGGGTGGGGTGGGGTTGAGTTTGGTGTTTTCAGTACTTTTCCATTCCCTCATTTTTTAAGAAAAGAACCCAATTCTATTTTGTCATTCAGTCCTGGTATATCCATATTCCCACATGGAAAAAATCCAATATTGCTCTCTTTTTGATAATACATCATTATAATCACCACCCTGTGGGCTTTTAATGAGTTTTTCTAGCCCTACAAAAGATATCTTATGGGCACTCTTGTCCCTTACTTGAGATATGTGAACTGTTAATGCATAACTGGGGTCCTTATTCTCAATGGCCCTCATGTGTTCACCTATTTTTAGTTTGAACTGCCGCTTTGTTTTGCCTATGTAAAAATAACCACGCAAACACATGATCATGTATAGCGCCCCTCAGTTGCACACGTGATAAAGTCTCTAACTTTAACCTTCTTTCCAGTCTTGGGGATTTTAAAGGTTTTAGCATTTGCCATGTTTTGACAGTATTTACAGTTGCAGCATTTATGACATCCATCTTGCCTTGTTGGCAACCACATTCTTGGTCTTTCAGCATTAGGTTATACTGAGTGTATTAATATATCTTTCATATTCTTTCACCTTCTGTGAACCATTCTGGGCTTGGTATCTTTTAGTCCTCTCATACCTGGATCCAAACTGACCATGTGCCAATGTTTGCTTATAATGCCACTTATTTTATTGGACTGCACACTGTAGGTACTGACAAAATTAATCCTGGGGTCCTTTTTTTCTTTATCTCTAGCTCTATTTTTCAGTAGCTCACTATGTGTAGTTATGTCCACATAATTCCTGGCTTTTTCTATGATATTTCCAGCATATCCTCTCTCAAGTAACCTTTCCTCCAATTCTGTTGCTCTTTCCTTATATTTACCCTCATCACTACAATTTCTTTTTACCATAATAAAATGTCTTTTAGGGATTCTCACTTTAGTGTGAGAGGGGTGACTGCTACTAGCATGGAGTAAGGTATTCCTGTCCATTGGCTTATGGGACAGATCTGTAATGAACCCCCCACCCCAATTCCCATCCTTACACACAATGAGATAAAAAAACTGATTTACTTATAACTAAAAGATAAAGCAAATCTGAGGTTTTCATTCTTTCAGATATTTCACAGATGAAAATAATTCACATACTGTACTGGTCCAAACCATTATAATGTAATCAATAAAACATCTCCAAAGGTTTACCTTTTCAAAGAAAGGATTCACCTATGGGTCCCTGATGACCTCCTCCTCTGACTTGCCAAGATACAGATTGGTAAAGTTTGGGGCAAAACATGCCCCCATTGCTGTCCCCTTTTTTTATAAATAGGAAATTCTCTTGATAAAAAAAAATTGTGTTACAACTCAGGACATATTCTGACAATTGTGTCAATACATGGGTGGGAGGTTCCTGGTTATTTCTCCTATCCAGAAAATGTGACATTGCCTTCAAACCATCCATATGTGGGATATCTGAGTGCAAAGGCTCCATATCCAAAGTTACTAAGATGCTATTTTCCTCATTGGCTAAACCCTCTAACACTTGTTGGGTATCCTCTGTATATTTTATGTAAGATGGTACTTTGGTAGGCTAACTCACTAATGTGGTAATCCACAAACATAGCCAGGGGTTCTGTAAGGGAATTGTTTCTGAGATAATCAGGCAACCAGGAGGATTTATCAAACATTTGTGAACTTTAAGCAAACAGTAGAAACATGCCCTTACTGGGTTTTTGATTGTGAAATATTCCATAATCAGGGGTGAAAGCCAAGTATTCTGTTTTACAAATGTTAAGTGATCATCTTTCTCTTTTTTGAATGTTTTAGTGGGATCCTCCACACGTTTTTCATAAAATGTTGTATTATCCAATTGGCAATGAACTTCTGCATCATTCTTTGGGGTATCTAAAATTACTATAGACCCCCCCCTCCCACCACCACCTTATCTGGGGACTTAATTGTGATTGCTTCATTAGCCCCTAACTCATTCAAAGCTTTCTTTTTTTAGAATTACATAAATTATGAAAAAGGTGTTAGTAGTATTGTCATTCAATTGCTGTAAGTCCATTTCGCAGCTCTTAAGGAAAGTTTGCAGAACTGCCGTAAGTGGTGGGCAGAAAGTAGATTTTGGTTTAAAGATACCAACTCTGTCCTGCATAGTTATATTGCTATTCTGTGTCTCATTGGAAATCAAATTGTCAGTTACTCCATCTGCCCCTGTTTTTTTCAGGGACTTCTCTACTACTGGGTCTTTGTATTTTAAAATGCAAGTTTGTAAAATGAAGTAAAATAAATAAAATCAGCTAAATACCATTTTTCTTTTTTTTTATGCCTCGCTGGTTCCTGGTGCTAGTCCTGCCTTTCACTTTTCTGAAAGATCATTTGTCTAGTTTGGCGCAGGTTACTCAATGCTCTTCTGATGACCTTTAGCCTCATTGATAAAAAAAAAGTTGAAGTACATCAATGCTGTCGCAGCACAAAGTATACGAAGTAGGAAAATGTAAAATTAGAGTCAAAAGTCCCTTGAAACTTGATTAATTGGTGTTGTGTTGTTCCTTGGGGTTTGAACGATCATGCAATGCAGTGTTGGGATTACCATAATATCAGCACTGTCTTGTCAGACAAACTAAATGATACAGTAATGCTTGCGTAAATGGTGCCATTATTGGGGTTATGCCAACACTGCATTGCATAATCACTTAAACTCTGAAGAACAACACACCACTGATCTGCCAATGTTCCAGGGACTTTTGACCCTAATTGTTTTATTTCCCTACTGTGTACACTTCATGCTTTAGTTTAATGGCCAATTTCTGGTTCTGTATTTCAAATACTATATGAACTGTGTCTTGGCTATTGCCAATAAACAGAAAAATATTGATGCTTATATGAACTCATATTTCTTTGAATGTTGAAGGACTCTAGGGCCCAGTTGCCTAAGAACATGGAGGGCCTGCATGAGGCTAAAATATCTGTGGCTCCAAACGCAATGGCAGTGACCACTAATTATTAGTCATGGCTTTCCAACCACATTGTACCTGAGTGAAACATACTGCAGTTCTGCAAGGAAGATGCAGTTATGACTGGCCCACCAGGATACCTGGAAATTTCCAGGTGGGACCCCCTCAACTGGATACCTGGCCACTTTCTAAACTCTGAAATTCTTTTCATTTATCCTCTTTTTTTCTAAATTAGGGTATTTGGAGTATTGTTGGCAAATGTATGATGTAAACACTGAGTTATTGTATCACATTTAAGTGTTATACTGATATGAGTGTGTCACCCTGGACCTTCCCCTATTGATTATCCAGGTGGGCCCCTGTATTCACATGGGCCTCTATGTCCACTTTCCAGGTGGGCCTCCTTTACTCCTGTCTGACCTTGAGAAGAAGACTAGGGTCACCATGCTAATGACCCAACCATACACAAAGTATGACAACACTCACTAATAATTGAGAGACATTTGTGACCCCCCCACACTTGTAGTACTATTATAGACATCAGAAGAGGGGTTGCAAAGTTGTGAGTTGGTTAAAATACAATGCAATCAGAAGAGGGTTGGAAGCACAGATGTAGATATTTATGTAAGATTTTTATTTTTACACTGGTTTATATACATTAGGACATAATGGTCCTGTTTTCAAAAGTATTTCTGTTATAAAATGCTTTCTATAATAATACAAATGAGTAATCCATGTGCACTCACAAAACAATAACAGCACTACATAAAAGACAACTTCATATATAATAATACGCTAAAAACATTTACAAATATGCTTAATCTCTTTTTCTATTGCACTCTGGAACTCATGTAATGAGTCCTTAGTTCTGGTTTCAATAGATATCTGGTTCCATGATCCTGACACACTTACCTTCAGGGTCATTGCAACAAATACCATCCTCTATGGTTTGGCTGTCAGAGAGGATTCCAGGAAATTATTACATTAGATGACACTAGATTTTTCAGCTGTTCACTTGTGAATGTATATATCACTGTAAGCCATGGTCTCTGTTTTAACAGTTAAAGATTTAAGCAATAATGCACGACAGGGTGTGTGTTGTGCTGGGATAACGTCATGCCTGGGGTGATCAGGCATGAGGCTGCAGGCTGAGTGCAACTAATCACCCCAGAAGTGATGTTATCCCAGCACAACACACACCCTGGAGTGCATTATTGCTATTATACAATGGCTCATTGTTATGCAAATAAAAAAAAAATGTAAAACATTTTTTCAGTAAATGTTTACTGTGGCAATACAGCTTTGTTTCTGAAGGGGAAATGTGATAAATCAATGGCATCAATGTCAACGATATCAGTGCTATCAATGAGATCAATTACCCATGATGTTGTGCTGGGATAACATCATGGGTCCAGTCCCCGACTGACCAATCAGAGACCAGGATTTTTTCTTGCCATCGTATAATGCCAATTTATATCCTGGCATAAGTGGCAATGATGAGTAGTGTAACTGCACAAAAGAACAAATTGGGCTATTTTATGGTAAATCTCATCTTATTTAACCAGACTCGTGCTTCTTGCATTTCATTAACTCACATTTCCATAATCCAAAACCAGAACTTATATGTCTACAGCTATTTTATTTGGGTATTTATTGGTAGTAAGAAAGCTATCCTTCTTCGTGCTGCTATTTTTGTTTGCTTTCTTCACCACAGCGTGAATATGTGATGAACATTTCAATTTGAAACATAGACATCATTCCATAGATAGGGGGCTGCAGATTTCCACTGGATACCAGGGAGTGCTGGAAACTTGGAGCATGGGTGGAGGTCTGGACTAGCAGGGAGTGGGTGAATGGATCCTGAAAAATGAAAAATCAAATGACCTACAGCAAATCAGAAAGTCAGGGGATGCATGAGGGCGAGGACTTCTGATTGGTGCCCAGAACTCCTTAATTTGAAAAATAGCATGGAGCCATGGTAAGATGTGCTACAATTCTGCAAGAGTTGCACACTTGTATTTTAACAGGTACAAGCCCCCTTTATACCTGCAAACATCTGGCATACTCATTTATATAGCAACTTAGACCCCCCCTCCGCAATGTCAAATGCCTTTGTGTACTGCCCCAAAAGGGGGTAGAGAAACTGATCATCTGTTTGCCCCCAGTTTTCTGACACCACCCTTTGGAACTCTGTATTGGGCATCTATTGTTTAGTAGGGTAACATAGCTATAGTACTTTGCTTCAGTGCTGAATATGATGTCATATACGTTACTTAGATCCTCTGTACCACTTGCAGGTCAGTGGTCCAAGACCCAGCATTGTGAGACATCCGCACACCATACATTCCAATTGCTCTGTGTGTATGCATGCCATTTACATGCTGGACCTACCTGATGAAGATGGGGATTGGAGTGGGCAGCCTATTCTAGCATTTAGGAGTCCATTGCAATAGTGTAGGCATGTTGGGAAGGAGGGAGGGATGTGTGCACTATGCATGCATCTACTTGAGTGTCAGGAGAGATACATGCACTATTCATGCATCTGTCTAATGTACTTACCAGGTCAACACAAACTAAATAAATAAACCTGCATTAGTGTAGGGAGAGATGCTTGGACATGAACCTCCAAACTTCACATACAGCCATGCTCTTCCATTCTTACACCTCCACCATGCTATGAATGTCTTTGGGGTGCACCAGAGGTCTAAACATTACATTTGTCCTCATCTCCCCCCTTTCCTCACTGGTATTGGGATGTGGCATCCCCCAGTCAGCTTTGGAAGCTTTTTAGAATATCATGCTTGGTTCATATGCCATGTTGTATGCCACTCCCCTGTCTGTATGCAGTCACACAAAGGGCTACCAGTATCTATGAATACAGCATACTTTACTCACATAAAGCAAGGGGGCTGAGTATAGTGGGATACCAATGTGTGGCCAACACATGCAGGGTGAGTGAGAGAGAGACAGACAGAGAGAGAGAGAGAGATGACAGTTTTGAAGGAAAACCTATACTTATATGAACTCATGAATTTAGGAAAGCAAATACCATTTACCAACATATAGGTTACACATCATACAGGACACTCCTAGTCTGTTCAGCTCTTCCCTAAATACTCTCCTCACACTGTAACTAAGAGAAAAGGAAAATGTTAGATACTGTGGACTAGATATTTAAAAATGTGCCCGGCAATGGCACAAGTGGTTGCTCTGCAAAACTGAGTTGTGCCAGAGCACAAAAGTGATATGTTCAGAAGAGACGTGCCATGGCACATCTCATCTGAATATATCAAAAAATGTGGGTGGCACAAATACAATGTGCCGGTGCATCCCCTGACAGGTCTGAATACCTGGAATGGGAAATGCACCAGCGCATCAGAGATACACTGGGCACAAATTCTCAATATTCAGACCCAGATATGCAAGTGGGGCCATAATGCATGCAGGGTGATAATGGGGCCATTTGCATGTCATTATGTCCCTATTTGCATGAGTTGTGCAGGGCTGGCCGGTGACATGCACCTGGCCCCTGAAAATCATGCGGAGCTGTCCATGGTAATCCAGAAATGCCCCACTTCCCACTCTGTACCCCGATCCCATTATAGTACAACAAAAATATGATTCCTGGCAGTCAAGTGGTTCCCCCAAACCTGCCAGGTACCCCGATCATAATAAAAACTTATGCTCACCGTACCTTGGTTGTCTAATGGCCTCCCCTGCCCTGTCAAGTACCCCGATCATAATGACAAAATAAATTCCCCATTCCCTGGTAGTCTAGTGGTGCCCCCGCCCAGCTAGGTACCCCAATTAGCATGAAAAAATAAATTCCCCATTCCTTGGCAGTCTAGTGGTGGTGCTCCTGCCCCACCAGGTACCCCAATCGACATGAAAAAATAAATTCCCCATTCCCTGGTAGTCTAGTGGTCCCCCCCGACCCACCAGGTACCATGATCCCCTTGAACATCAAAGTGAAACCCTCCCTGGTAGTCTAGTGGCACTGCCCACCCACACAGGACCCCCAACCCACCACCCCAGGTCATCAGCAGGCAGCAAACCCACCCACACACCTCCGTGGCTACTCGTCGAATGACAGATTACAGTATGAGCTGCAAGCTCATTGGTCCACTTTATCGACCAATGGACTTGCAGTGCATATTGTAATAGGCATTCATGACTATTACAATACACACTGCAAGCTCATTGGTCAACAGTGTGTACCAATGAACTTGTTTTGTTGTTTTTGTTGACCCGGTAAGCCCACTGGGCCTAGAAGTCCCTTTTTCAGGGGCGACCGGGGGGGTACAGATGGTAAGCAATTGAATTTGAACCAGATTAAGCTGTTGGTGGTATTTTTAGTGAATGAGGGAAATTTGGCCAGGACACCAGGGAAACTCCCCTACTCTTTTCGATAAGTGCCATGGGATCTTAACATCCACCTGAACTACCACCAGTCCAGGCAGATGGGACCTCAGTTTAACGTCTCATCCAAAAGACAGCACCTCAGAAGTGTAGCACCCCTCTCATGCTGCACTACAGTGTCAGTACTGGGATATTAACCTAAGTGCCAGATGTGGGAACTGAACCCACAGCGCTCTGATCTCCCAGCTTCAGAGGCGAGCATGCTAACTACTGAGCCACTGACACTGACACTGAACTTGTAGCTCATACTGTAATCTGTCATTCAGTGGGCAGCCATGGAGATGTGCAGGTGGGTTTTCTGCCCACCGATCACCTGGGGGTGGGTTGGGGTGTCCTGTATGGGTGTGGCGGTGACACTAGAATACCAGGGAGGGTTTCGCTTTGATGTTCATGGGGATCGGGGTACCTGGGGGGTTGGGGGACCACTAGACCACTAGGGAAGGGGAATCCTTAAGTTGAAAATAGAGGGGTTCATTGGTGAAAGGTGGGGTTTAAACTTGTGAAGGGGAAGGGACGGGAGAAAAGGCTGTCGAGGGGTGTCCGATAAAGAAGGGACTCTGTCTCCCCCCCTTGGGAGCTGGAGGAATGCGGGAAAAGGCCGACTGGTAAGGTGCAGACCAGGGGAAGACAGAATCCCCATGGGAACATGAGCAGAGGAAATGGAAGTATAGGAAAAGGGTGGAAGGTAGTCTTGCTAAATGCCAGGAGCTTGGGAAATAAAATGCCTGAGCTCCAGGTGATGCTAACTGAGGGAGAGGTGGATGTGGCAGCGGTCACTGAGACCTGGGCCACCACAGGACATGACTGGGACCTGAACCTGGAGGGTTACGCTATGTTCAGGAAGGACAGGGGGGAGGGAAGGGGAGGAGGGGTAGCAATAATAGTCAAAAACTGCATTGGCATAGGGGGAGTAGAGGAGGCGGAGGGAACCGTGGAGGCAATTTGTGTCACCTTGATAACAAGTGGGGGCAAGACAGTAAAAATAGGAGTGGTGTATAGACCCCCTGTGCTGGCAGAAGAGCTGGAGGAGAGTCTGGTGGTAGATGATGGGAGACACTGCTGATTGGGCAGGGGAAGGGTGGTGGTGTTGGGGGACTTAAACATGCCAGGAACAGACTGGGAGACTATGACATCCTCAGTGGCCAGGGAACAGAGGTTGTTGGATGTCTTTCAGGACGCGTTCCTAACTCAGCAGGTGGGAACCGACCAGGGAGGCGTGGGTACTGGATATGGTCCTGGCAGACAGTGACCAGATTGGGGGCCTGGAGGTAAGGGACCTGTTGGTGGGGAGCGACCATGCCACGGTCTGGTTCTGCCTGGACCTAGGAGGGTTCGAAGGCTGCACAAAGACAGAGGTAACTGACTTCAGGGGGGTGGATTTTAAAGAAATAGGAAGGATCCTTAAGGAGCATTTGGATGTCATTGGGCCAGACATGGACGCTGACAGTAGGTGGAAATCATCAGGATAGGTGCAGAATGCTGCAGAACCTGTGCAAGGTAAGATGAAAATGCGGTGGGCCCGAAAACCCTGCTGGTGGACCAGGAGGTCAGGAGGTGGTGAGGGAAAGAGGCAACCTATAGGCAATTCAAGTGCTCAAGAAGTGAAAGGATTAGGGAGTACAAGCTGATGGCTAGAAGGGCCACTAGGGTGGTGAGGGTGGCTAAGGCAAGGAAGGAGCAGAACCTGGCCAGGTAAATTAGGACAGGGAACAAGGAGTTCTTTAGATACATTGGGGAAAAACGAAGGGTGAAGGGGCAGATTGGGAGGATTAAAACAGGGGAGAGATGGGCACAAGACCTGGGGGAGCAGGCTGAGGTACTAAATGAGTACTTCACCTCAGTTTTCACCAAGGAAAATGGGGGTGCTGCATCATACATGGGAGGAGACAGTGATACTGGGGGCCCTTACAATCATCAGGTCTGGGGAGAGAGGCATCACTGGCAGGAGGGAAGGCTAAGCAGGGGGACAAGGTAGCGGAGATGGAAATCACAGCAGAGAGAGTGAGGGAAGTCCTCAGGTCCCTTAAGATGGAGAAAGCACCAGGACCGGATAAATTACATCCCAGAGTGCTGAAGGAACTGGTGGATGTCCTGGCAAACTCCCTGGCGGAGCTTTTCACCATCTCTCTGAGGACAGGGTGGGTGCCCCAGGACCGGACGGTGGTGCATATAGTGCCTATCCACAAGGGGCAATCAAGGGAGGTGGCAGGGAACTACAGGCCCATCAGCCTGACATCAGTGGTGGGCAAGGTGATGGACAGCATTGTCAAGGAGAGGCTGGGCGGGACCTGTAAAAGTCAGGGTGCCTGAACGATAGACAGCATGGATTCATCCAGGGGAAATCATGTCAGACAAACCTTGTGGAGTTCTATGACTGGGTGACAAGTGCCTTGGGTGTGGGTAGACCAGTGGATGTCCTCTTTCTAGATTTCAGCAAGGCATTTGACTCTCTTCCTCACGGAGGCCTGTTGGATAAGCTGGGAGAAATGAGGGTGGGGAACCAGATGATCAGATGGATAGGCAGTTGGCTCCAGGACCAGACCCAGAGGGTCGTAGTTGGTGGGATAGTCTCATCCCCAAGGAGGGTCATTAGTGGGGTCCCACAGGGATCAGTCCTTGGGCCCCTCCTGTTCAACACCTATGTCTCTGACATAAGGACAGGTATCAGGAGTGAGATGAGTCTTTTTACGGATGACTCAAAACTGGGGGCAGTGGTGGATGGGGAGGAGGGGAGGGTGACCCTATGGGGAGACCTGGAGGCTCTGGAAAGATGGTCTAGAAAGTGGAAGCTGAAGTTCAATGCAGGGAAATGCAAGGTACTGCACCTGGGGGCCAGAAACCCGGGCCAAGTGTACACCCTGGGGGGGGAATGCTACAAGTCTTGATGGCTGAGAGGGACCTGGGGGTGGTGGTGGATGTCAAGATGAACAGCTCAGAGACTTGTAGGAGGGCAGCGGCCAAGGCCAACAGGATGCTGGGATGCATCACTAGGGGGATCACCTCCAGAAGGAGGGAAGTGATACTCCCTCTTTATAATTGCTTGGTGAGGCTGCACCTCGAGTACTGCATGCAGTTTTGGAAGCCACACTTAAAGAGGACATTGAACTCCTGGAGAGGGTCAGAGAAGGCAACCAAAATGATTTGGGACTTGGGGGACAGGACCTATGGGAGAGCTCGAAGAGCTAAATATGCACATTGGAAGAGAGCAGGACCGGGGGACATGATAGAGGTCTTCAGGTACATGAAGGGGTAAATAGGGGAGGAGCAATCAGGGTGCTTTGAAGGAAGGAGGGGCAACTAGAGGGCATGAGTGGAAGCTGGAGTGGGGATATTCAGGGGAGAAAGGAGGAGGTGCTACTTCACTGAGAGGGTGGTGGAGCCATGGAATGTGCTGCCCAGGGGGCTGGTGGAGGCAAAGACAGTGGAGGGGTTCAAGAGGGGGTGGGACAGGTACAGGGGAAGGATTCTGGAAGCAAAATCCAGTGCAGCGAGAATATCCAGAACTGGGAAGGGAGAAGCCAGAGAGGGTGAGGGGGGCAACAAGGTCAGCTCCAAGGGTTGGGGCTGACCAAACAAGCAGACATGAAAGACCATTAGGCCTGTTCTGCTTGCATTTTAGTATGTTAGTATGTTAGACTACCAGGGAATGGAGAATTTATTTTTTCATGTCAATTGGGATACCTGGTGGGGCAGGGGCACCACTAGACTACCAAGGAATGGGGAATTTAATTTTTCATGCTGATTGGGGTACCTGGCAGGGTGGGGGCACCACTAGACTACCAGGGAAATTTTTGATATTAGGTATCGGAGGATTGGGGTACGGGGTGGGGAGGGGGCCCACTAGACCACCAGGGCATGATATGGGTACTTGTGGATGGTGTTCTGGGGGGTTGCCACCCATGGCTGGCAGCTGCTGTGTTGTGCCATGCACCACAGTGGCCCACCTGTGGGCGGCTACCAGATGAGACATTTTTTACAGGCTCAGCTTTGTGCCCATGTATGCATCACATCTCTGGGATGTGCATCCCAGGCTGAATATCAGGATGTGCTGCATATGCATGGGCATGACCCTGGAGATGCGCCACATGCATTATCTTTGTGCCATGGTTCATCAGGAATTGCTCAGCTGGTGTGCCTTTGAATATAGTCCCAGGGTGCATTTCTGTTAGTGGAGCAAGTAACCCCTGTTGCACTAAGTGCAAACCCTTTGAATATCGAGGCCTATATTTACAAGGGTATCAACTGTACAATGTTGTAAACAAAATGAGCAGACCTGGTTAAAACTCAGTAAAATTATATTAACAAAACAAAAAAAAGGAATGCAAAAACATCACTAGTCTATCAAGTTACTTTCCCTGCTCCTGCTGGTTCAGTGAGAATATTCCGGTACTCTCTTTCTTCAAAGTACTTATCTACTTTAAAGAGCAGCTAACAAGATTGGGGCAAATTAGTCACACCAAGGTACTTGCTACCTGCCTCAAAATACTAAGCAATTTACATTTGTTTTCAAAGAGTACTAACTAGATAAAAACCTCTGTGGTGTCAGCTTGTATTCAATAAGCTTTGGAGTCTCAAACTGCAGCAGCACCCCAAAACAACATTTTAATGATGCTAAGTGAGTGGCAGGGCTACAGCATGTTGTATACAAAATTTATTAGAATGTGAAGGGAGGCATTTATAGTAACTTAGCAGGCCACTTCTCATTTTAGATGTAGTATTATAGTTAGGGTTCAAAAGTCACATCTATGCTAAACCCCAATATTTGCATTTTAATTCTGCTGCCATTTTTTTAGATGAAATTTTAAAAGCCATCCACTCCCTCCATTCGGGAAAAGATTCAGGTCCTGATGGGTTCACTGGGAAATTTTATAAAACCACCACTCAGAACCTTGTCTGTATAATTCACAGAGTTTTCATTAATGCTTTGGATTATGGTACTTAACCTCCCACCATGACAGAAGCCACCATTATGATGATACCCAAGAAAAATAAAGACCAGATGGTATGTGGAAATTACAGACCAATCTCTCTCATTAATGTAGATTGTAAAATCTTTGCTAAAATAATGGCTAACAGGTTAAATAGCATTATTCAGCAACTGATACACACAGATCAGGTAGGATTTGTAGCTGGGCATTGGAGTTCTGACCTGTTTCATAAATGTATTCACATTGTTCATGCTTCCAATGCAAATACACATCAACCAGCTCTGCTATCTTTAGATACTAATGAGGCCTTTGATTGGATTGAGCTGGAATATCTGATTACAATTTTAGACAAATACAACTTGGGAGATTACTTTTGCCAATGGATCCAGGTTTTGTAGGCTGAAGTGCATGCTAGGGTAAAAATTAATGGTTTTTCCTCCACTAGGTTTCCTATTTCTCATGGTACAAGACAAGGAAGCCCCCTCTCTTTGCTTTTATTTGTTTTGGCCTTAGAACCACTTCTTATCAGAATAAGAACATCCACTTCTATGTTTGGTATAGTTGCAGGGAAAACATAGAAAATATCTGCATACGCAGATAATGTATTTCAATTATGCACCCTGCTACTTCTGTTACCTCACTACTAAAATTGATACAAGAATTCTCAGCTTTCTCAGAGTTAAAATTAATGTTGATAAATCAGAGGTACTCCTATTAACAAGTAATAATGATAAGTCCATCTACCAACAGAATAATATCAAAATTGCTGTGGACAAAATCAAGTTTTTTAGGAATAGATCTAACCTTGAATATCTCTCAGATGGTTGCCCAAAACATTGACACTCTTTTAGAAAGTATTGACTTTGATTTGACAAGATGAAACAAAACATTTCTCTTATTCTGAGGCAAAATACAAGCCTTTAACATGATTGTACCAAAAGTGTGTTATCTCTTACAACACCTGCCAGTGCATATACCTCCCCATTATTTTAACAAAATTCAGGTGTCACTCAAAACATTTTTATGGGAAAATAAGCCCCTGCAGATCTCTTTAAGCTACAGTAGCCAAGAAATAGAGGCGGCTTTAGCTTACCCAACTTTAGATTAAGACATTTGGCATTTATTACAGCACAGTGTGTAAAGTCCCTGTGGTTAAATAATCAGGATCCCCAAGGAAGGGTGCATTTAGAGAGAAAGCACTTTTGAATGGGCATCACATCAGAGTGGTCTTATACTCTGACACCACAAGATTATATCATTCAAACCTAGTTTTGAGCCAAGTAAACAAATCTTGGCAGGAAGCTGCCTCAGCTTTACAGTGGGGTGCCTACACACCCCCCACTGCTTCCTTTGGAGTAATCATCTTCTAAATATTCATGGCAAATGTTTAAATTGGGCAATTTGGAAATCAAAAGGTATTAGTTTCCTAGATGATATTAATGATCTATCTTCAGCCTCCCTAATGTCCTTTACAGAAATATCCCACAAATTTCAGCTACATATGACAGAGTTCCATAACTACCTTCAACTTAGAGATATTCTTAGGGAAAAAATAAATCAGGATGTATTCTTCCCTCCAATGCATGTCTTAGACAAAGTCTCTATGCCAAACAATGGTCTCAAATATTTTTATTGGGTGCCTATCAGTACCATGACTGACCCTTTAGAATCCTTGCTAAATAAATGGCAGGATGAACTACAAGTTGTAATCTCTCTGGAAGAATGGAGTTAGTTATGGCCTATGACCCTGAAAGATTGTGGGGAAGCTAAAGGCAGGTTTATTCAGTACAAAATTGTGCACAGATGGTATTATATGCCATGTACGATTGAACAGTTGGGCACATCTGCAGAGGGAACATGTTGGAGATGTTTAACAGATGGTGGTATGCTTTCTCACATAGTATGGTCATGTTCTTCTATATACCCATATTGGAGAGACATAATTATAATATGTGAAGAAGTAATTAAGAAAAAGACTGTATGCTCTTCAAAATGTGCAGTCTTGGGTATTTGCTCAGAACTGACTCAGTGTTCTAAATTTCAAAGACTGTGGCTGCTTGCTGCTTTTATAACAGCACAAAATGTGATTTTGAGGCACTGGAGGAACACAGATGGCCCACAGTAGAGGAATGGCTTTAAGACCTTTATATCAGAACTAGTTATGAAAGGGTGACCTATGCCAATATCAACAGACTTGATAAATTCTGTGATATTTGGGAACCGATTTTAACAGTCACGGGCCTGATTCTACAAGGATGGCACAAGTCACCTCCCAAAGTGACTTGCACCAGCTAAAGGCTGGTGTAACTGTACTTTGGCGGATGTCCTCTGGGGGTTGTTTGTGAATAGCAAATCAGGGGACTTTGTTGCTGCCCTTCAGGAATAGGGTGCAACTGCTGCTGTAAATCCCCTAGCACCATGTTGCAGGGGGTTTCTGGTGTACCTGATGGCATATGTCCGCTCTGCTGCAAGCAGCCTGAGACATGTTGCAGGCTGCTTTGTAGAATACCGCATGTCACAATTGCTGGTGTGACTTGCTACTTGCACCATTTCTTTTGGTGCAAGTCAAGTTACGCCTGGTGAATCCTTTTGAGAATTGGGCCCCACATTTTGATACTTAACTGTCTAACTCTGGGTTGCTATTTCAAGTGAATGTGGGTTTATGTTTCTAGTTACATTTGAGAATATATTTATTAATATGTGTAGAAGAGTACCCTTTTTTCTCTCTCCCTTTTGTTATATCCCTTCCCCTTCCTCTCTCCCTAAATAATTCTTTCCAGGATAGTATTTAGTTATGGTATTCTACTTGATGTTACTTGTGCCATGTTCTTTCTCTGTATTATAGTGAATGTTTGATTTCCTTGATGTGAATATCTATATTCATTTTTGATGTATATCCTTAAAAAATTCAATAAAACATGGATTACAAAAAAAAAAGATCTGCTTCTGTTTGTGAACAGAATAACCAGAAATTTGGTATCTGCATTCTCTGTCCCCTTCTCTCAGTTTAATATTATATCCTATTGCTTATCCCTTAGTCTAGACTGTGGCCCTGCTCACTATCTGCATCCCTTTGATGTTCACCATTTCTATTTAGTACTAGGGTTTGATCCCTTTCCCTCCTCTCTCTCTCGCTCTGTCTCTCTCATTCTTTCACAGTGCTTATCTCATGTTTCTATTACATCTAGCTTCCATGGATCCTGGGTGTCTGCTGCTGGTTTTGGTTCTCTTGAAAATATTGTGCTGGTTCACCACTTATGGTGCATTATGTTACACCTGTTTGATATTTTCTGATAGTCTGTTTTTTTTGGTGCAGCAGTCAGCCCTCAGTCCACATACCACGTATTTGATATCCGGTGAGCTGCTGCTGTTTCACAGTTGAAAGTGGAATTTATTGGGAATGTCAGTTATTATATTCCTGAATTTATGATATTAAAACAGAATGCAAAATGCCCTTCCAACTTTTCACTTTGTTTATTTAATTTGCAATAACCTGTGTATGTATTTAAGGAAAGCATACAGTTTAAGCAGTTGGATTCTCATGTCAGCATTTGGTGTGTCTTTTTGAGTTAATAAACCATAGAAACTGTTTTTAGAATTATAGGTGTTACTATAGGGTTGTGCTGGTGTTGCTATATGAAACCACAGTGTCTTAACTTGATTTTAAAATGATTCTCTCCTCCCTTCCTCTATGATTCTCTTGCTGTCCCCTACCCCAATGGTGATGGCCTCAATATCTACAACTGAATAGAGCATGAAGGGTGAGTGAATCCCTGATGCAAGGACAATGAAGGTGCTATGAAGTTTTACTGACAGGAAATTGTTCTCTCGGGAATGAGATTTATCTGCCAGCAAATTGTCATGTCAGGAACAATTACCTTGTCAGAAAATTGTCCTTTAAGGACCCACCTGGCACGGAATAGCCAAACTATAACCGAAGAGCTGAGGTTCATCACTGTGCCAGCTTCAGGGTGTAGTGGAAACATCTGCAGCCTCATAAGCAAGAGGTTGTGGGTTTGAATCCACCCAATGTCCTCTCATTTTTCTTTGCTCAGAATTTCACGAGTGGTGATCCATGTCGGTATGGAGTTAGTAATAGTAAATCAATACAGGAAAAGGGACTTAGATGGCACAAACACTAAGTCCTCACAGCTGTCCTGAGAGGACACATCCCTGGCAGGAAGAATTTATGGTACCTTTACTAAGCTTGCAGTGACTGCCATTACTGCCAGTGCCAGTGATGTATCTATGTTAGCCAGCAAGGGGAGTGTGAAAGTTGTGTGACCTGTGACCTTCCTCATTAGGAGATAAACACCTGACCTGTGTGATTCTGCCATTCCTCATTTGGCTTTAGCAGGACATTTAAATGATGGCAGCCATATGTATTGTTCTGGTCAGTCCCTGCATGTGGGGAAGGAAGAGAGAAGGGTCACATGAGACCCTTATTGAACTGAACAGTTGCAGGCAGCTTAGTCAGCAGTTTAGTCTTCCTGTGCAGTATTGTAGCTAGGCCTGGAACTATACCTAAGGCATCAGTGAGTTGCTTGGGCATGACAGGTACTATTGTGAGGGTGAGATACACATCCATACCATTTATATGTGTATATGTGTGTGTTACACTGGAGCAGTCATAACTGTATATTAGGGTTGAGTGAGCACTTAAATGTTAAACCTTATTTTTGCACCTCAATAACTTTCCCTCATTTGGCCAATTTACTTGAAGTTTGGAAAGAACAGAGATGGTGCCAGGATCTCGGGCTTCTGAAGCATTTGTGGCAGTTGGTTCATTATGGGCAAAGTTATGGAGGGGCAAGAATCCCCAAAATTACATAAATTAAGACCTTTTTTGCTCTCCTATAGCTAAAAAACTTAGAGGATTTGAAACCTGAAACTTGCAGGTTTGAAAGAGTTTGGCCCAAGGTATGTGATATTGTGGTTTGTATCACCCAAGCTAAAGTAGTTTTTGAAATTTTTAAGAAAAAAACAGTTTTTTTTCTGCACATACACTGTTAGAAAAATCAGCGTTCTATGGATAACTACATTTTTATGACCACATTGCTTGATGTGGTTATTTTACAAAAATGTGTTCAGGTACCACATGGCTGGGCTGTTTACATGTGTGCATATGACATTAACCTGTGTTGGTTCAGCAGGGATGGGGCTACATGGATGTCAGTGTATAGTCCCGCCCCTGCTGAATGTGCTGTGCATGTGGGTTTGTTTGGTTTCCCTGATCACTGCCATTAGCCACATCAGCAGCTTAATTGATTTCACCTGGACACCAGGGTGGCAAATCCCTGGTGCCAGAAAAGTTTCATGATTCTGACACTGGAGTGCCCACCCCCAGTGCCTGTTTGTCACATCATCCCTTCATTTCATTTCCCTGCCCACCACCTCCTACCATGTCAACTGCTGACACCAGGGTACCCATTCCCCGGTGTCTGCATAATCCACCCCCTGGCCCAGCAGTCTGGAATACTGCTCCCAAGTATCAAACTAACAGTGGGGTACCCAGTTCCCAGTGTTGGAGGTATGTGAAATAAAGAAAACATTCCCATGATGTCGTTTTCATTTTGCTTTTTTTAAACCTCAAATAAAGAAAACAGTCCTTCTTTGTCTTGTACTACTGTCCTCACCATCACCCTACCTGACCTCACCCTACCCGACCTCCCATTCAGCACCCATCACCCCACACCCTCCCCTTACACTTATCTACTGGAGGTCCAACACCATAATCCTCTCCATAGGCATGTCTCCTCTCTTCAAAGGTGGACAGGTAACTGAGGAAACAAGGTAAGTGTGGATAATGTATTTCAAAGTGTTTGAACTTATATTCATAACTTGGTCATTTTTTTATATTTGTCTCCCACATTTTCAACATGGCCTTATTGAGACTCCACCTCATGAACAAGGTAGGTGACATTTTTTTTAAATATGGCCTGAAAGGTCATCTCACAATAACTCCACAAAATCACCTTTCGAGAAGGATTTGAACATTTCTACCTCATGGGTTTATGTGGTGGTGTCATAAGAATACTAGCTTGAAAATTTGTGGTCAGAATACTAAAAGACAACAAAGTTAGAAAGGTATGTTGAAATTTGTCAATGCTCACTTATAACATTGTAATTTTCAATATTATTTACCCCAATGTTTCAACATAGCCATTTTTTGCACCGCCTCATGCACCTGACAGCTGTCATTTTTCACATGCTGGCAAAAATGTGTTTTCACACCTGTGGCATGAAATTACCTTTTGACCAGATTTGAAAAATTTCTCTTTTGTGCTTCATGAGGTAGGGTCATAAGAAAACTATGTTGAAAATTTAGGGTCAAAATATTAAAAAACAACAAAGTTATGAAGTTACATTGACATTTTTCAGTGCTTGCTCATTACTTTGGTAATTTTCAATATTTTGACCCCAAAACTTCAACAGGGAGTGAGTGTGTGTATACTGTAGTAAGAGTTGTTTCTACAGTATGCATGCATTCACTTCTTGTCTGTCAGATACTGGGCTTCTGAGGTGGTGAGAAGAAGGCATGTGCCAGTTGTCATATGAGGGACAGATGGTGGCTCACCTATGAACAGGTGGATGAGGAAAGAACTGACAGGAGGTGTGGGTGATGGATGCTCAGTGAGTGATTCAGAGAGGGGAGACTTTGATGGCAATCTGTTGGGGGATTATACTAGACTGCAACAGATGGGCTTCAGTATATTTCCACAAGGCCGCATTGGGTGGGGGCATAAAACTGTCATGGAAAGGCCTTTGTACACTTCCAAAATACCAACAGGGATTGGATGAGGAAAGGGGGGGTTCACTAGACTCCAAGATAAAGGTTTTACTACAATTCCACTATAATGACAGTGTTCAGTTACAGGAAGGATTCCACTTGACTACCAGGCAAGGGCTTTAGTATAGTCCCACAATAATACCAGGGATTGGGTGAGGGAGGGATGTCCATTAGATTGTTAGGATTCTGATCTTTAATATCATGCAATGCTTACAATTCAGGGTGGGGGAACAACTAGACTGCCAAGGTTTGGGATCTGCAATATAGATTTGTACTAAGAGGGATTTGGTGGGTGGGTTTCTAAGCATTAATTTGAGTTGCTTCGGCTACCTTTTACCACTTACAAAAGCTTTTGAATATACCACTGCATCACATAATTTATACAAGAGGGCATCCTCATTTGTAAGGTCGCAGTAGTGTAGTCTGTGTATCAAAACAATCTACCGTGCATAGTGCCAGGTAACCCTTTGGATATGGTCCCCACTCTGCTTGGATGCACTCAATCTGGTTACCTTGGAAATATGTTTGTTAACACTGTACTAATCTTCATCATATGGGGGTCACTGTGTTTCTTGTTCTACTTCTGCCTCAAAAACACTAAAGTATCACCCTCAACATTTAAGTATTTGGTAAGTTATCTTACCTTAAAATTGCTAGTCATGTTGAACTTAAACACTAACTAAAAACCTTCACTCAGCAGGTAGATCTTGAAAATCATCATGCAGCAAGAATATTTTGAAAACCATTGCATAGATGTTCAAAATAGTTATACAGCAGGTAGATTTTCAAACAAAATTAGTGAGGGACTCCTGTGCAAATATTTTGTTTTTAAATTAAATATCTAAATACAGGGCAGCCAAGTGGCATATTAGTAGAGCTACCACCTGTGGCACTAGTGACCCAAGATTGGGAGTGGTCTCAGGTTGTGGGGATTAATCTGGAGGAGAGGACAGAACACTGAAAGGACTGCTGTCCTCTCCCAGGAGGGATGGTTTGTCAGCTCCATGGCAAGACTGACACCAGGTGAAGGGCTAGTGGTAGTATAGAATAGCATGGTAGAAAGGGAGGGAGCTGTGGGACTCTGAGGTACATGCATACCTCCACAAGCATGCACCAATGTGTGTGCAGCAGCTATGGAGAAGGGAGGAAAAAGTGAGGAAAATGGATGGTGGGGCAGGCATACATAATGCTTTGTGCATCTCTCACCCATGACAATGCCAGGACCACTGTTGGCAGCAACTGGATGAGAATGTCAAGGTGGGGATGGCCCTCCCCTTCTGACCCCACCACAAGGCATAATCCATGGGGAGACAGGGTTGGCAGGTGAGTACTGGGTGGTGATTGCCATGGGAGACAGTGGGGACCATCCCAGATGGAGCCAGCCTTACCTGACTGAAGAGAATAAACACCTTTATAGAAAAAAATGATATATAAATGCAACCTAGCATAGTTTTTAAATTTTGTATTTGTATCTGTATCTGTGATTTGTATTTAAGGGCTGCTAGCATTCGATGGCAGGTTGGTTCTCAATCTTACAATTTTTAATTGCTAAAAATAAAATATTACACAGCCTGGATTTGACCAAGTTTATTGTTATTGATCTACTTCATATCACAATAAGTAAAAGAAACATCAGCTAAGATAATCAGTTAAAAAAGACAATAATGATCATATTTACAGAGATAAAAATTCGCAGAGTCCCAGCCACAGCATTTATTCTGACATGACTTCAACTCTGACTAGAAGTTGTATCTTAAATTTCAAGGTGTATTTTATTAAAAATATTCATTTTGACCACCAGCTTGTATGTGAGGGTGGTTCTTATTCGAGGGCAGCTTCTATTTGATGAAATACAGTTTATAGTTATTTTGGTTTCAGTGAACTAAGTGTGTGTAAACAATAAATCATTAATACCTTCTTAATGAATTAACATTTTCTCACCGAACAAGAGAAAGTTGTTGCTTCATAACAACTAAAAAACCTGTAAGTTTCCAAACATAGCTCTTTGTAGATTTTGTTTCAAGTTATTGTTGCCATGAACTGAACATGTGTGAACAAATATCATTAATGACGACAAAACAAATGAATATTTTTTTACCAAATAACCAAAAGGTCCTATTTACATAGAAACATAGAAGAAACATAGATGTTAATGGCAGATAAGGACCTCAAGGCCCATCCAGTCAGTCCATTTTTTCTACCTTATGAATACCACTGCATTGCTGCATCAAATACCCTGTAAGTCTCATAACTTAACTACTTGTAGTTTTCTTTCTCTATCTGTGGGGCAAACATTTTGGTTCAAAAATGGGCAAAAATACATACATCCAACACTCTGTAAATCCAAAACAGATTAACAGGTTTCTGTAACACATTCCATGTTAGTAGACCCAAGGACTGAGATGATGCATGCCAAATTGTATAGTCCTACAGTCTAAGCTGTCTGAGTTCTAAGTGTTTGAAAATGTCTTAAAAAAACACAACCCTAATATATAGGCACCTTGCCTTTATAATGTGTTACTTTTATGCAAAGATCTGTTTGTCTTGGCTCCCAAGTGTGAAAAATATTTGGAAATCATCTTTGGATTTCCAAAATGTCATCCACCTTAAGGGTAGTATGTGCATCAAATCAGAAATGTCATCACACATCTGTAAGGAAGTTATCTTTGTTGAGTAAGAAGAATCAATAATTATCTTCAAAATTACTGACAAACATTAGGTAAAATTTTTGAAATAGTAAGAAAGACCTATGTAATTGTAAACATATAGCCTATGGCATAACTCAATCTGACATTATATTCTAACAGAAGGAACACTTGGTAAGGAAAAGACACAGAGTTATTGTTTACACATTAAAAAACTAATTTGTAACAGTGAGTGGCCATATCTAATATACAGTTTAATACAATACAATTACAATAAAATTGTATATAGCATGTGTTTATACAATGTTTAACAAAAAGGTTGTGTTTCTCCTTGGCAGAATACCACTAGTATATTAGAGAGTGTGTTATATATAAACATACTTTTTTCTTTGTAATTAAATTTTTATTAATATGTTAAAATGTGTTCAGAATAAAACTATTTGATCTTTGTAATGTGGAGTTCTGTGTGCAGTTCTGGAGTCTGCACACAATAATGGACAGGGATGGGGCTGAGGTGGTACAGAGGAAGGCAGCAAAGATGACTCGAGGCAGCAAGAAGTCACAAGTGGAGAGGGTTGAGGATCTCAGCATGTATACACTGGAGAAAAGGCGGGAGAGGGGTACCTAATTAAAATGTTTTAAGTTTCTTTATAGGATAAGTAATGTAGACACTGTGGGACTGTTCACAGAGAGTAGAATCATGGGCACAGAGGGCAACTCAAAGAAGCTAGTGGGAGGGAGATTCAGGAAGGAGGTCAAAAAGTATTTCTTGACAAAGAGGCTGGAGGATAAGTGGAACAGGCTGCCAGAGGGGTTTGCACAGACTAGTGGAGGGATTCAAGCAAGGGTTGGGCTGGCATTTGGAGCTGGTGAGGATAGCAGGAGCTAGACACATGGGGAGGGTGTGAGTGACCACTAAGGCATTTGCATCATACAATAGGAAGGGATGGGCAGACTAAATGGGACAGTGGGTCTTTTTCCACCATCAGTGTCTATGTTTTCTATGCTTTTATGTAATTAGTATAAGAAATATGAAATTGTTTTATTTTTAAACATTACCCTGCTCTGTTTAAAAAAATCTGTTAATATAGTGTAAGTGTATAAATACAATATTGATGTAGTATATTTCCAACATATAAATATACTGGAATGGTTTCTTTCTGTCATATAGTGGAAATGCATCATTATAGTATATTAATGCAGCAATGCTACATTTCCCTTATATCAATACATTGAAAGTATATGATATGATATAACCATGTCAACCTGATTCCATGCTTTTAGTTAAAGAAACAAATTAAGTTTCTAGCCATAACAGGTAAAAACATTATGCCTTTTAAATGACATTTTATTTAGAAAGGGCCGCATTTGGAACAAGGTCAACATGACAGCATCATATTAATACAGTTTCAAGTTATCACTATACTGAACGTACAATTTTACCTTACAGATGTAGTAATAATACATTTCCACTATACTGACTGAAATAAATTCTGAAGAAAGAACCTTGGTATTCTCTTGTATTTTTTCTCATTACACAAATAACACAGTCAGCATTTTGCATGTTATTTTTATTGTATTTTCACTGTCCTGTGATTCATTATTGCATTTTCACACCTGTACCATATATTTTCTAGCCGTACTTTTGCTGTATTTTGCATGCATGTGTTATAGTGACTCTTTTACCTTTTCTCCTGGATTGCATCTGAAAATGAGGTGTTACTAGTTCAGTATGCTTTTTCCTGGTAAGAACGTTTATATGAATATAAAAAAAAGTATTTCTGGAATGTTTGTATGAGCAATCTCATTGAATGCAGATAAAAAGATAATGTTAACCAGTGGCCCACTGCATACATTCAGTATATGCATGTGGCATCTGAAAATAAAGTCAATTTAAAATACATTTTTGAGTATTTTATGATGTCTTTGTGGTTTAAATTGTAAATCAGCCTTTTTTGTATACATTGGTTTTATATTTGCATCTTTGTACGATTGAGCAGAATTGTGTCGATTCCTACTGAATGGTGTCAATATTGTTGGTGTCATCTTTGATTGGTTTCTGTTTTCTGTTGGTGTTACCGCTGATGCAATTGTGCATGCATGCACATGTTTATTCTTGTGAACAATGACTCTGGAGTGAAGATTAGAGCATCATGTGCATTAAAGTGTGATATCAAAAAGGCCAAAGTTGGAATTGGGCAGTGGAGTCTGGTGGTTTGTGAGATAAGATTTATTTATTTATTTATTAAATTTTGATGACAGGGTAGGCCCACTGAGCCCAGAACATCCCTTTTTCAGGGGTGACCCAGAGATACATTAGATGGAGCAGTACATGCAGAGAAGAGATTAGAGTATATATAGGCAAGTTGTAAATTACAGTCATTCCTGGCATTGAATACAGAGCATATGGAGTACCAGGTGAAGGTTGTTATGAAACCAGACAGAGACCCTAGTACATTGGTTACCTAGTGTGATTAGAGGTAGTCTGAGACCAAGGTTATACAGGTACGGGGGTTGAGTGAAGAAGGAGGGGTGGGAATTTCAGGTGTTCTGACAGTGACAGAAGGCAATGAGCAGGTTGAATGTGAGGTTTTTGGAGTGATTTTATGCAGAGGGTTTTTTTTTTTCAGTCATCATGGTTACAGTTTTATAAAAATGTTTTGGGTTTTGATCAGAACTGGATTACATCTAAGGAATTCATCTGGCTTCATCCTAGATGGAAGATCTTCAAGGGTTTTGATATAGGAACTTGTGGATACTAGCCCTAATGTAGTTGGGTATTTTGTTCATTGTTTGTTTGATTTTTCTGGACACATTTCAATACTGTGGATTTACCCCAAGGGAGTTGAATCTTTTACATTTTTGGGTCAATTGATCAGATACTGTTTGTGGAACTTATGGAGTTTTAGTCTTAAAGTAGTTGGGCATTTTTGTTTATCCTTTTATTTGTTTGGTAACTGTTTGTATGTGTTGTATTGGATTCATGATGTTGCTTAAAACTGTAAAGTAACTGAAGCAGAAGGACAAATGATTATTGTTTACAAAGGAAAAAAGACTGGAATTGAAGCATGGAAGAATAAGAAATGTTTAGTAGTGTATTCAGAAACTGGAAGTAAAGAATATGAAACACCTGTCAACTTTAGTTTTAAGTCATTTCTTCTGCAGGAAGTAGCAACACAGCTTGTGTTTCCAATAGTGTCAATGTAGTACGGCTTCAGCTGAGCCAGGTTTTCTTCTAGCAGGTATAGAAGTGTGAAAATCTGTAATTAAAAAGTGGAAAACAATCTGAAGTATGTGCATTATAAGAAATTCTTATTTTTTTTGGTATTATATTTGTCTTTCAGATTTAGGCATGCAGGTATTTGTTGATGAAATAAAAAAACAGAACAATAGTATGCATTTTTTAAACTTTCGAGTTTAGTCACTTTTTCATTACAAGTTTTGCTTGGGAGATAAAAGCTGATGATATTGGAGATTTATTTTGTTTGTCTGTTCCTTCTGTACATTAGAGGTGGGCAGTCCTTGATTTTTTGAGGAAGAACCAAGCCAGAGCTGAGCCAAGGGTCAGGCTTGGCTCTCAGAGCCAAATCATGAGCTGAGCCAAAGGGTAAGGCAAGTACGAATATTTGCCTCAAATCGAACTCTGACAGAATTGCATGGATTGTGTGATAATTATGATAGGTCTCATACACACACACACACATATCCCCCCACCTCAAAATCAGCTTATACACCAGCAGTAAGTCAATGAAAAGCCAACAAAAGAATGATGCTCTGTGCTCACAATTATTAACGTCAGTGGTTTTTATTATTTACTAGGACATTAAACAAAACCTAATCTCACAGAGCAGCATGATGGCAACATTAATTCTTACATATTTAAAAAAACAAAATTAAATACTTTTTGATTAAAACTAGTACTTTTCTTATTCAGGCTGCTGTTGTGCTGAATACTGCTCTGCAGTGTTCACTCCTGGGCTGAGCAACCACTCATGGCTAGTTTTTATATGGATTACTGGCTGCATCAACTTAGCAAATAGTGCTGAAACAAAGTTCTTAAATGATTAGCAACAGGCAGATATGAGCTACAGATTACTAATAGTATGCCTTATAACAGATCTTCAATGAACAACATTTTGCCTGTTTATGCAAGAGAAATCAGAACAATTATGATTTACTTACTACAGCAGTAACATTTAAACTGAGCAGAAGGGCTACTTCTAAGTCACTGCATGTGGTGTTGGGTCAGTGTGGTGCATTTCACCCCTAAAGGTTCTCCAGGACATGTGGCCATGGCTATCTTGTCTCCCTAATTTTCACTGGAAGGAGGCCAGACACTTTCAGAAAACTAGATCAATTTAAGAGTGAGAACGTACATCTTAATTAGTAGCAAACACATCACCACATCCACATATCTAACGCTTAATGCACATTACAATTTTAAGCCCACATATCTATGTGAATAATATGTTTTTGCTGTGAAATTATTTCCCCTTAAAACATACAGAGCAGCATAATAATCCACACAACTAACATCGAAGTGGCAAAAACACTGCTATTATGTGTTATGTATAACACCAATTTTAATCCCAGAGTCAGTCCTCAGTACCAGAATCATAAATGGTCAGCTGGCCTGCAGAGTCTTCTTTGTTTATTAATTTTTTTAACCTGTCTCCTCCAGATCATTGAAGATGAAAGTTTTTCTGGCATACACCACCCAGAGTATTGCAGGCAGCTGGAGGGTATGTGAGAAACCCAGCTGTTTCAGGCCAGCTTGTACTGCATCAAAGGATTTTTGACTTTGCCAAGTTGAGTAACTCAGATCTGAGAAAATGAAGAACTGGCTAACCAGCTAGCGGCAGTTGTCCATTATATTTAGACATGAGTAAAACTTGGTCTCTTATATGTGATCCTGCTACCATAAGTACCATCTATGGAAGCTCCGTGTTGAATGGGTAACATCCTGGAGTAACATAACATTTGGAAAATGGGGCCTGCATGGCCAGCCTTTGAATCTTGGGCATACCAGAGGGGTTGGAAGGCACAGATGGAGATAATTTTTTGGTAGCACTACCTAATACTACACTAGGACTTTACTCCAGGAAAATCCCGCGCATGTGCAGGAGTGTTCCGCTTTTGTGCATGCGCGGGATTCTGGCACCGGCAGCTGATCAGCATCCGTGAGATTTTGGCTTCACATTTTACACTATATTTTGTGGCATTAGTACCCCTCATTTTTGTAATTCAAAGGCATGAAAAGCTTAATTAGAGGTTGATTTATCACACAGATGCCTTTCTAACATGGTCATGGTGAAAAGTGAACTTCGGGGCCGCGCTCCCAAACAGACACGCGTTCTCCCAAGTGATACGGTTCCGGTGGACGGCGACTTTCATGCGGACCCAACTGAAAGGTAATTAATGCAAAAAATAATAAACTAGGTAAAAGCTGTCATTTTGGGCTCTACAGAGGCATTCTGTGCTACCTGCTTGAAACGTATGTGCCTAGAGGCACAATGGTTAAAATTTCTTGAGAAAAGCGAGTCAAAACTGATAGTGTCCCTTTAAGACTTTGAAAAGTGGATCTCAAAGTTAGTGGTTCAAAGGGGCCTTCATCCTTTTTCCTTTACAGTTTATGAAATAACAGTATAAGTACTTGTTAAGTATATCAGAGGATAAAACTAGCAAAGGCGTATTGTCCTAAAAGTCATGTGTATAGATTGATACATCATAATAATATCAGTTATGTGTTTTCTAGAGGTGTTTGGTATTTCATTGTTTTAAACAAAGTTTTCTATAGCGTGGTCACAGACCGGAACAGATGTACTTGATGCAAGCATGTATCTGCTTCCAGTGAAATTGCTTGACTGTTGTTCAGGCAGCCGTGGCAGTACAGGAAAAGGTTTAAGAAGCAACTCTGTGTCTTGTTCCATTTGTGTCATTATTTTCTCATTTTACATCTCATAGCTTGAATATATGACCATTGTTGAAGGAGAGAGGAGTATTAGCAGTGATGTAGGCATATGAATGAGATGTGAGTAAGCATTTTGTTATTCATATTGGTTGGCTCAAACATGCATAATTAATATTGTTATCATTTTCAGTTATGCTTTACAGGTAACAGAATTTGGCTGGATGCAGTTCAGCAAACTGGGAAAGTGACCATTGAGTTCTATGTGAGATAAATGGGAAAAAGGGAGGATAAGTGATGTATCTTACTTTTTTTTATCTATTTCTCTTTTCACCTACTGATAACTGATTTATTTTAAGTGGTATAATTCACATACAATGCATAAATATACCATATTGATAAAGTTATACATTTAAACTACACTGACAGAAAGCTGTTTCTATAAATCATTTAAAAAGCATGCTTTTAACATCTTCAGATGGTTCATGTAGAAGAAAAACAAATAACAATTGTATGATTTGTGGTACGCAAATGTTTTTCCAAAGGTATAGTCATGTAAGAAACCTAATTTCCACTTTGGGTAAACACAGAATCTTCCCATGCTTTCAATTATAAGGTAGTTCATAATAATAGTAATAGAAATTCAAGTACAGCAGTATGGAAACAATGAGCAAAGGAGGCGGGACTTGCAATTCTGTAGTTTGTTCTCAGGCTAGATTGACACTTTATGGTCACAAGTTGAAGCAAAGGGAAAACTGATAGGTTTTCAGTCAGGAATTAAATATTGGTAGGGAATCTGTGAGGCAGTGAGGCATGAAGATTGTCACAGGAAGAAGGGGCAGCAGAGCTAAAGAACCTCCCCACACATTATAGAAGGGTGACACAAGGGATAGACACAGCCTAAGAGTTTAAGTGAATCATTAGGGGTGGATAGTAGGTGGCTGATGAGGTCAGAAAGATATCCCTTACAGAAATGTGGGTGTGCTGTGTACATGCTTAATTGTGCAATGTTTGCATGCAGTTTGCATACACAAAGTGAACCTAAGCAAACCTGGTCTAAAAAGCAAATCAGGTTCGCATGCTGCAAGCTTGACATGTGCGCAGCAAGTAAGCTGATGTGAACATCTAAAAATTACATCAGCTTCACGTGTTGCACACTTGACATGAGTGCAGCAGTTAATCTGTGTTGTGTGCTTTACATGAGTGCAGCAGTTAAGCTGATGTGAACATCATTTAAACATCACATCAGGTTCACATGCTGCACGCTTGCCATATGTGCAGCAGCTAAGCTGGTACAAATCTCATCTAAAAAACACATCAGTTTCTATTTCTTATATTACTGTTAGCAATTAGAGTCATTAAAATATATCTTTATTTGAATTCCCATAAAAATTAGGTAAACTTTTGCAAGTTATTTAATGGCTTTTGATTTTTGTCATTAAATCACCATTAATTTGTAAAATATTATTTGCTTACTGCATTAAATGCCTAGGATATAGTCAGTCAACATCCCCCCATTCCAGATGTATGAAGAGGGGCCTCCTCCTATCCTTTTTGTTTTGGACCATGCAAATCCCTTATGCACATTTAGTGCTACAAATGTTTTTCCATGACTGTTTCATCTCCCTTACTTTCCCTTTGTCATTTTGTATTGAGGATATACACTATGGCCATGCTCAACACTCTTTGTGCTGAGTAGGGTCTTGGAAGCATGCAGCATGCATCATACCTGACATTTTGTCACTGAAATGAGGGACATGGACACTGAAAATGAAGGACAATGAAGGACACTGACCCACACAATGATCAGGACACATCATGAAACATGGGGATACAGCACCTCAGGACACAGTGGAAACCAATTCATTAGCACCTGAGAATGAATTTCTACCATAAAGCAGGGTGCCATTTAGGTAGGGAAGAGGGGGGCAGTTGCTCCCCCCATATTTGTGCCTAGGTTGTTCTTATGGTGTGGCAATAATGGCATTAAATTTGGATTTAATCTTTTACACAATAAGTGCCCACCTGGCCTGTGTGTGTGCTCATGCTGCAGATACTCTCCCAGACTCGACTGTGTCTGTATTGTGTTGTCCACTCTCTCTCCACCTATTAGTGGTGGCACAATCACACATGGATGTGGATGAGCTCCAGCCAAGAATGAACACATGAGTCTTGCAAGTACGACACTGTCTTTCCCACCACAGAGTAGACAGACTGCACACTACAGCTTGGAGGAGTCAGCAAGCACCGAACTCTCAAAAGCAGTATTGTGGCAGCATACTTTTGTTGGTCTACTCTGAGTGAGTCTCTGTCTCCCCTGGTGGCTGATGGGGCACAGGGTGAGCTAGAGGGCTAACACAATACTAGGCTACCAACTTACTCTACTAGGCTCACCTTGCAAAAAAAAACAAACAGCACAGACCCCCACGGCAGCTAGCTAGGCTTAGCAGCAGTGGTGTCAGTGGTGTGGGTGGCCTTCATAGGCCTTGATCAGTGCAGTGTGGCAGCAGCCAGAGCAGCAACCAAGCAAGAAGTAAGCAACCCAGATTGGGTGAGTTCGGTTGGTGAGGTGACTTGGTTGCAAACCGCATTGGTGACCTGTGATAATTAATTCAAGCATCCAACTTCAGGCAGAAGGAGAGAGGGGGAGGGGGAGTGGACTGAAAACTATGCTGGTGGCACACTGTGCCAGGCTGCAGGTTCTAGCCATATGGCCAGCTAAGTAAAAGTAAATATTTTTTTTTAAACGGCGGGGGGATCGGGGATGGAGGATAGACTGAAATAGTGGTGTGTTTTTCACGTTTCTTCACCTTTGGGTGGCTTCATGACCTACAGGGGATGGGTACTGAATGGCATGGAGTCAGGGAGTAAAATCAGGACAAAGTTCTTTTGGGGGGGCAGAACTTCAACCAGGAAAACAATTGGTTAGTAACTGGGTGGGTTTAAGCCCAAATCTGATGCACTGCTCCAGGGTATATACAGATTAATCTTAAACATTTGAATTTTACCTGATTTGCATATCACTTTTCAGTCAAAACAAATAAGTTGTACTTTTTAGAGCTGTCAGACATTCTAGAGCTGTCATTTGCATTCACAGACAGTTGAGCAGTATGGTATGCACAGACTATTGGAGCCCCACTATAGTCAGGCTTATGGACCCCCCCAGTGAAGCTGACCTCCACATCCCCATGCTCAGGCACATTATGACAAAGGGCAAAGGAGACTGCAGGGGTGTGAACCATTGAAATGAAGGGGGGTATTTTTGTATTACTATTTTATACATTATTGATGGAGAGTTGGAGATAAATGAAGACCATCACTCAACAAACAAGGGCCCTGTTAGTAGAACAGTGGCCTTCATTATTCTCCAACTCACCATCATAATGTCTAAAATAGAAATCAAAAATAACTCCATTCATTTCAAGGGGGTACGCCCCAGCACTCTGACCCATGGACATCATCTCTTAAAGACTCCTGCCTCTGGCTCCCTAGTACTCAAGTAAGAGACTGTTTATGTATATCTATAGTTGGTGGGTTGTCTGTAGTATCATGGCCATACCCACTACAGTGTGTGTGCATGGGGGGACTGGCCATGTGGGTGTGTGTAAAGTCTGTTTTCATGGAAGCATTCAAAACTGTGGAGAGAAAATAGTAGGAGTACAGGCCAGACAGAAGTAATTAAGTGGTTTTGTGGATGAGTTTGTGTATTGGGTGTAGAAAAAAACACATGTATTTCCATTGGTATGTGTGCTACAGTTCAACTGTGAAACTGAGATGAGAAAGAAAAGAAAACTGAAAAGTATAACAGTGGCTACAAGCATGCCACATGCATGCAGATGTATTCAAATATGTACTGAAGTACAAGCAAGCCGTATGTGTGCAGACAGTATGGCTTAGTGGTTAAAGGCACTGAACTACAAACCAAGGACTTGGAGGCATAAAGACCTGGGTTTGAATCTCATCAGCTCCCACATGTGTATGGTGTGATCCTGAGCAAGACACTTAACTTTTACGTGTGCAGTTATCAGTGACAACCTGCTTTTTGCATGCAGCAAACATGCATGCAGTCTTTCCCAATTTAACATAAAAATCATGGTTTCCACATTTACTTGCTGCACTCATGCCATATGCATGCAGTTGGTTCCAATTTAACATTTAATTCTTACTTGCAGCACGCATGTCACTTGTGTAGTTCTATGTGTGCAGCATGAAAGCATTTCATACAATTATTTCTGTAAGGGATGGGATATGAGATCATAGCCAACTTTAAAAGCCAGAAGAGCAGTTTTGTACTATATACAAAACTGGATGAGAAGCTAGTGCAGGCTTCTAAGGATTGGGTTAATGTGATCCCTTGTACATGAATGGGTTAAGGGATGTGCAGCAGCACTTTGTTTGACAGACTGGAGTTTAGTGAACAGGGATTTGTGAATGCCATACAGGACAGTAAGTGAGTCAAAAGAGATGAAGGTGTAAATTATGTGTTCTGCTAAATGAGGGATGAGGCAATTGGGAATACAGATAATGCTGTGGAAGAGATAGTAGAAGGACTTACAGAGATGTGGAACAACAATATAGTTCTGGATCAAGAAGACTGCCATAGATCAAGATAAAGACTGCTTAATTAACTACTGAGGAAAAACATAATATCACAAAACAAATTATCATTTCAACACTGGAATATTTTAGTAAAACTTTGTACAAAATTCTTCACTCTGCCAGGTGCACATACATGACCATATTCAGCAACATTTGTCACTCTGTGTTGTAGGCCCTTTAAAAAATCATCACTGCCTACACTATAGTGATTATGGGACACTCTTGCTCAAATTAATTTAAAAAACAAGAACTTCAGTGCAAAAGCAGTGAACAAAGGATTACCCTGGAAGAGCAACTGGAAATAGAGAGGTTGCAAAATTCCAGTGAAATTGGCAATTTCACCATGTGAAATATTTCACAAAATTCATCCATTATGTGAAATATTTTGCTGGGTGCCCAAATTCAGAATTTCACCTGCGTAATGCGAAATTACACCTGCAGAAGGTGAAATTTTGCCTGTGAAAGGCAAAAGTTTGCCTCCTGCAGGTGAAATTTCACCTTCCACAGGTGAAATTCCACATTCCACAGGTGAAATTTCACTTTCTGCAGGTGAAACTTCACATTATGCAGGCAAAATTCTGAAGTTCGCTTCCATGAAACATTTTGTGAAATGGGCGAATTTCACAAAATATTTAGTGTAACGAAATTCACTAATTTCACACATCTCTAATTGGAAATAAAGCCAAGGTTCAATAAAATAACAAATTACATGTACACCAGTAATGCAAAGTATTATGAGAAGTATATGCAAATCATTATTAAAAAGAACTACGGCTGTCTCACAGTGCACCCTTCATGTCACTGACTTCTTGAACATAAACGTCTGAACAGTCTGCATTGCAATTTTGTAAGTCACTATGAGCCTTCACTGTTTGCATAATCCTTCCTTGTAGCACCTCATCATTTTATGTAACCTAAACATTCTATATGTTTATTTATTTATTTATTGAAATGTTTCACCAGGAAGGCACACTGAGCAACAAGTCACTCATCTCCCAGTACGACCTGGGGGAAGGGGTACAACTGGAATGAGACATTATACATTCAAGTTATAAGATCAACATTAACATACAGTTATAAGGCAAGTGTTACAAACAGTGTAACAACAGTGTTGCACATAACATGCAGAATGAGTGGACAATAATAAGTGCAGGGTTAATAAGTAAACAAGTGCTTGCATGAAGGAAAAGGGGAAAGGGAGGGAGGGAGGGTAAGGTGGAGGAGGGAAGAGTCATGCCCTTGAGACCCCTTCAAAATGTGAGGAACCCTGCAAGGGGACTGGGGGGACCAGAGAGAAGGGGATAAGGCAGTGTCCCAGAGAGACCCCTTTAAGATGGTGGGGGAAGGGAGTAGATGAGAGATACAAGCCCCTTGGGGGGGCAGGAGGGGGACCCATGGAGAGCACCCAGGGTCCTTTATGTTCTGTGAGAGATCAAGGGAGGCCAGTAAGGGGCACAATTAGGAGGAAGGGGAGAAGGGCTATAGATTTGGGGGGTGGGTGTGCACAGGGTAAAATGAAGGTGAGGGTAAGGGGGTAGGGTTTGTCCAGGGCTTAGAGGAGGGAATTAGGGAGGGACATGGCAGGAGCTTCTAGGTGCAAGGTAATTATTGAGGACAGAGCTGATGGAGTAGGCAGAGGATAAGTGCCAGATTTTTTTGGAGGGGGATTCTAAATTTTTGGGAGGCAGTGAGAGTAACTGGATTTGTCAATTTGGGTGGATCTGCGGGGGACAACCATGGTATGGGAGTCAGTTGATCTAAGGGTATGGGAGGTGGGGAGGGCATTATAAAGGAGGAGGTGAGGTAGGAAGGAAGGAAGTTCACCCAACCAGTGCTTGGAGGTGAATTTAGCACAGTGGGAGAGTCACCTATTTGTAGTAGAGGGGAAGGATAGGGCACAATAAAGATTGCAGTGATGGGTGTGAGTGGGGCATCCAGGGCAAAGCGGCAGAAGGAATTGAAGAGGGTGTCCAGTCTGGCCAGGGAGGACTTAGTGGCAGCACCATAGACCATGTCACAGTAGTCAAAAATGGGCAGTATCATCTTTTGAACAAATTCACACCTAGCCATAGGAGGGATGCAACTATGGTTCCTGAACAGGGCACCAAGCTTGGGGCACAGTTTTTTCTGGATGGTGTCAATATGTCCAGAGAAGTTTAGGTGTTGGTCCAGCCAAACACCTAAGTACCTGAAGGAGGATGTGTCCTCAAGTAAAGTCCCCTCAAGGGTGTGAAAAGTGGGTAGGGAGGGAAGCCTATAGAGTCTCTGCCTTGTGCCAAAGGTCATGGAGACAGTCTTTTTGGCATTGAGGAAAGGTTTATGGTTAGCAAACCAGAGTTGAACCTTGTTGAAGTCTTGCTGTAAACTGGTTGTAACCTCAACATGACAGGAGCCAGATGTATACAGGACTGTATCATTGGCATACATATGTATTATGGATCATGGGGAGCAAACAAAGGAAAGGTCATTTAAGAAGATGGAGGATAGGAGGGGCCCTAATACAGAGCCCTGGGGGACTCCACTGCTAATCAGGAGGGGAGGGGAAGTGGCATCCAAGATCTTAACTGATTGGGTTCGACCAATAATGTAGACCTTGAACCATTTTGTAGTGTAGGGAGATAGGCCAGCTGCTGGGAGTGAGTTGAGGAGAAGGAAGTGAGAGACGGTGTCAAAGGCCTTGGCCAGGTCAACAAAAATGGCAGAGGTAATTTGCTTATTGTCCATCCCAATAAGGATGGAGTCTGTGAGCTGCAGGAGAGAGGTGGAGTTTGAGTGTTTTTTCCTGAAACCAGTCTGGAAAGGGGTGAAAAAGGAGGTGTCAGATACAAAAGAGGTGAGCTGGGAGAGGACAATGTGTTCTTGAAGCTTGGCAAGGGTAGGGAGGAGAGAAATGGGGCGGTAGTTGCCAGGGGATTAGGGGTCACCCCTTTTGAGTAGAGCGAGGACCACAGCATGTTTCCATGAAAAGGGGACAGAGGCAGTAGAGAATGAGAGATTTAGGATTATTGAGAGGGGATGGGCAATGGCCGTAGTGGAGAGGGAGAGGAATTTTGTGTCAAGGCCATCAGGGGAGGCACATTTAGAGGGGTTGATGGTGAGGAGGGCACTTAGGGCATCATTTGGGGTTACAGTAGTGAAAGAAAAGGGAAGATAGGAGGATTGTGGAGGGGGCACACCGGTAGAGGGTGGGGAGGGGGATGGGTAGATGGGAAGGGGGATTTCAGTAGCTCAGTGGCGCAGGAGGTATAGTAGGAGTTAAATTCTGTAGCTAAATTTGGTGAGTCAGACACTAGTGAGCTATTTACTTTAAGTACCGGGGCGGTGGGTGAGATGAGGGGGTAAATAGGGTGTGCACCACCTTCCAGAACTTTGAAGGGGAATTTATATTGGTGATAAGGCAGATTTGAAATATTCAGGCTTGGCTAACCTTGTAGCCCTGGTGCAAGTGCTTCTGAGCATGTGAAAGTTCATGAGGTCATTAGGATGCTGGGTAGCTTTATGACACTTCCAGGCTTGATCTCTCTAGCCCTGAGACAGGCCAGAAGTTCAGGGGTTATCCAAGGTAAGTGGTTACCTCTGACTCTGGTTTGTTTGAGTGGGGCAAAGGTGTTCCAGTTTACAAGAAAGATTTCTTTGAAGTAAGCAATGGCCTTATCGACTGAGTAGAAGGAGGTAAGGGGGAACCAGTCAAAAGTGGCAAAGTTACTCAAGAGAGTTTCAAGGTCAAGAGACTTGAAAGAGCGCAGTTGTTTGGTTTTGTGTGGTGATTTAGTTCTGTGGACTTTCCTAACTATGAATATTGGGTTATGGTCACTGAGAGCATAAGGGAGGATGCCAGAGTTGATGACGTGGTGGGGGTGGGAGGTAAGGGCCCAGTCGAGTAGAGAGTGTTGTTGTGACTTGTGGTTTGGGTGAGTGGGTTCGGCTATCAGTTGGGAGAGGTTTAGGGCTCCAATTTCATTTTTACTTTTGGTAGTTTTAGACGACAACCAATTTTTATTGAAGTCGCCTAGGATGAATAATTCCCCAGAGTGAGCAAGGGAAGTGATGGAGGTTAGAAGGTCTAGTGCGACTGAAGAATGAACATTTGGGTGGCAGTATATGCCGGCTACGAAGATTGGGAGAGTGAAGGAGAGGGTCACATGGATAGCTAGGGCATCATGGGTCTCAGGATTGGAGGATGAGTAGATGATGGAATATTGGATGGAGGCTAGGACATAAATGGCCACACCACCACCCCTGCCAGCACGGTCTTGCCTTAGCAGTGAGTAGCCAGGAATGGATATATGTATATATATCTATCTATATATATATATATCTATCTATATCTATCTATATATATATATATATATACTGTCTTGTCATGGACTCCAGGCATGACTGAAAATGGACCAGTGGCCCATTCCACTTACCTGTTTAAACAAAATAAATAAAAACAAAATAAACAGATAAGAACTGCTGTTATATCATGAAGAACAGTGTACCATTGAAGTTAGTAGACTGGTATTCCTAATTGCAGAATCATTGGAGTAATGAAATTGAATCACACAGGTTGCTCATAATTAGTTGTTCTGCATAATGTCTATGACTTAGAAAAAAGATGCAATTGTCAGTCCTCAGGTTTGAGTTTGCTTAGTGTTGACAAAACCTGAATTAAAGATGCACGTCTTCATTCAGCCTGTCAGCACAGTGGCAGGGTTGCTGCTGATGATGCCAGTTGTCTGTGTCCTCACTACAAACTTGTGATGTTGAAGAGCAGGCAGGAGATGGGCTGAGCATTCCAGAGAATACTTGTCTTCCCTGGTGTCTGGGGATCCTCAGGTCTCACAACACTACTGACACCTGAATGAGCATGGGTGGTGAAGTGAAAGGAGGACATGAGGCTTACCTTGCGCCTGCACACTGTGGCCTCTGTATGTAAGGGGGACACAGTGCCAGTTTCAATGGGGAGAGAAACAAAGTGGATAAACCTCTTAGCAGAGTAGGATGATGGACTAGGGCACTCTTTGACATCTACTAGACTTATAAAGGGTGAGTAAAGTCTCAAGGATAGTTATCCAGAGAAGACCCATCCTTTGGTCAAGCCATGGAGTCATCTGGCTTCTCCCAAGCAGACCCATTATGGGGCTAAAACATTGGATCATGTGACTATAGACAGGGGTTGTTAGGGTTGGTTTATAGCGCTTGACAGTCCAGATATGGTAGCTGTAAAGACTGGAGGAGAAAAATTATAAATTAAAAAAAAAACTAATGCTTGTCAGCTTCCATGGCTAGCATAAGACATGCTCTTCCTTCATACTATTATCAGTGGGAGAAGTTTCACTCTGTTAATTTTTTTGAGACATATTTTCATTTGGGCATCAGTTTTTGTACTTGATGGCTATTTTTCAGAGGTTCTTTAATCATGAATGTTTTGCTATGCTTGTTATTTTTTTGTAGCCTTATTCCTTTGTATCAATGTATCTTGATTTTTTCCCTGTTTACTAGCCTATATATTTTATTAGTTTTAAGCTAGCCTCATACCTCTAATGAGTTATTTTTTGACCTGTTACCCTGGTTCGGAGTTGATGTTCTTCCTCCCGTCTTCCCTACAGCTTTATTTTTGTTTTTCATTTGCCTAGATGTGTTTATACTTCAATGTTAATTTTGTTTTTGACTTGTATTTGAGAAAACTGTTTCAATAAAGTATACTAAGTTAAAAAAATAAATACAAACAAAGTGAGGTAAAGAAAACTGTTGTTCAGGCAAAGATGGTTGACTATTTCTGTCATTGACAGGAGGATGTGAGAGACTCTTAACAAATGTTGAAATGGAGTGATATAATAACCCATAGACCAGGCATTACCAGACGTACTGTCAACAGTCACAGTAGGGATTCCAGTCAAGTTAGAAAAAGGTGCTAGAGGCCATGCTTCAGTGATTGTGTGTATAGGATCAAAGATTGGGAAATCATGGAAAATGCCTAAACAATGGTAGCTGCTCAGATTGTTAGTATTTTAGTATTTCTACCTGATTATTCTAACATCACTTACTAAAAATCATTCTCATAGGTTTCTACTTTCAGAAAAAGTTACAATGAAAAAGTGGAAGAAATATTCTTCAGATTCTTATTCTCATCCTTACTGCTGAAGAATGAACATGTATAGTAAATTGTTTGCATAGGGGTAGCTCTGTATATAAACTAAGTAATGCAATGTGTCTGGAATATGCAGTATATAACATTTAAGGTGCCTACCTGGTGCATTGGTTTGGAGGGATGGGCAGCAGATCCTAAGGATCTCTAGGGTGGCAAGGCAGGTGGGGGAGCTGGATGTAATTTTCCACCTGGGGACTAATGATTTCACTAGAGACATGGCTGGGATTGTGCAGGGAGATTTCAGGAAACTGGGGAGGGGCCTGGGGCAGGTAGCATGCATAATGGCTTTCGTTGAGGTGCTGTCTGTCTATGACTGGGGGGAGGATAGAAGCTTCAACTCATGGTTGAAGGAATGGTGTAGAGAAGAGGAGTTCAGCTACACTGGGGACCACGCTGGAAGCATATGGGCCTATACAGAGGTAATGTTCTTCACCTACGTGGTAGGGGAACCACAGACCTGGGGTGGATGGTTTGAATGTTACTTTGATGAACATTTAAACTAGCTGAGGGGAGTGGCAGAAGAAAAAAGGGAGGCATGAACTGCAACCCCCCCCCCACAGACTAAAACAGAAAGAAAGAAGGGCCCAGTGGTGAGGAGAATCCACCAGGGAGCATAATAAAGAAAACAGCACAGTGGTACTAGACAAGGGGGCTGAGATCACAAAAGGGAGGGGAAAAGAAGACAGGGCAAAAGGGAAAGAAAGAGGCTTGTGGGCAAAATGTGAACAAGGTGTGGAAGGCCACGTGTGCAAATGCAAAGAGTCTTGGAAATAAAATTCCAGACTTGGAGGCCATCATGGTGGAGATTGACCTGGATACTGTGGACATCACTGAGCTGTGGTGCACAGGAAACCATGACTGAGACATGACTATACCAGGCTATACTTAGTTCAGGAAGGATAGGGTGGTGAGGAAGGGAGGACGGTTGGTGTTACACATAAGCAAGGGTATCAAAGTGATGGAATCACAAGGAAACCAAGGGAGAAAGGAAGGTCCCCCGAAGACAGGAACTAGAGCCACTATTCACACTGGGGTGATCTTCAGACCTCCAACACATGTGGGAGAACTGGAAAGGCACTGGAGAAGGCATTTGCACAATTTCAAAAAAAAGGGAATGTGCTGCTGGTTGGGGACTTCAGAAAGCTGGATGTAGATTGGAGCCTCTCAGCTGCATCCTGAGCTAAAAGCAGGGACATCGCTTACTCCCTGTAGAGGGTGTTTCTCTGGCAACTAGTCAGACAGCCCACTTGTAATGGTGCAATGCTGGACCTCATGCTCACTAACAGGGACAGTATTGAAACGTCAAGGTAGGAGGCCACCTGGGGATCCATGATCATCGCACAGTGAGGTTCAGCATAAGGACAACAGCAGCAAACTACACAAGGACAAGGACCCTGGACTTCAGAAGGGCAGATTTAAAAAAAATGGGTGCTTGCTCCAGAGATGACCGGGGGCAGAATAGCCAGGTTGGGGTGGAGGAACAGTGGGCCAAATTAATAGATAGTATAGTGAAGGCAACAAACCTCTACACAAAAGTGAGCAAAAACAGAAGAAAAAAGGGACTGCTATGGTTTTCAAGGGGAGTGGCTGAAACGATTAAGGCTAAAAGGGTAGCATTCAGAAGGTAAAAAGAGATGCAGGGGAAGATGATAGGGTAGGGTACCAGGAAAGGCAGAGGGAAGCAGGGGAAAACAGTGAGGAGTGCAAAGGTGCACACAGGAAATGATAGCCAAGGGGGTAACTAAAGGGGACAAGACCTTTTTTAGGTACATAAGTGAGGCAGTATAGTGCAGTGGTCTAAGGCTCTGAGCTGCAAATCTGGTGACATCCAGCAGACCAGACCTGGGTTTGAATCCCACAGCTTCCACTTGCATACTGTGTGACCCTGAGCAAGTCACTTAACTTTCTTGTGCTCCCAGGTCACTCCTGTAAAAAAGCTTTCAGTTTAGTGTGCTATTCCTGGTTAAACAACTGAAAAAAAAAAGTGAGAAGAGGAAGACAAGAGGAGGGATTGTGAGATTAAAAATAGGAAGGGGTAACAGTGCAGAGAGGCCCAGAAAAAAGCAGACATCCTGAACAGATATTTCTGTTCAGCCTTGAAGGAGAAAGGGATGGACCACATAAAAGTAGCAGGAACACTAAGAGGAGTGAGGCAGACCTAAGTCCAATTACAGAGGAGAATACTGAAAGGACTTGCAAATCTGAAAGTGAACAAAGCTATAGGGCTGGATGGGGTACACCCAAGGGTGTTGAGAGAAGTCAGGGAGGGTACTGACTGCACCTCTGACAGCCCTGTTCTACAACTGTCTGGAAACAGCAGTGGTTCCAGAGGACTGATAAAGGGCAGATGTAGCCCTGCTTCAAAAAAGCCGTGGGAGGAAGCTGGCAACTATAGGACATTCAGTCTGACATCAGTGGTGGGGAAGCTAATGGAGTCACTTCTGAAGCAAAGATTTGTAGAGTATCTCAACTGCAGTGGATTACAAGACATGAGGCTGCATGAATTCATGCAGGGAGGTCATGCTAGATGAAGCTGATAGATTTCTTCAACTGGGTGACCAGGAAAATAAATCAGGGTGGGGTGCTAGACATGGCCTACTTAGACTTCAGCAAGGCCTTCAGTGCTGCACCACATAGAAGTCTCATTAGGAAACTAGGCAGTTTGAGGTGGGTCCTAAGGTGGTAGATTGGGTATGAAATAAGTTGATGGATAGGCAGCAGAGGGTCATGGTAAATGGAATTCACTCAGGGAAGGGAGAATGACCAGAGGGGTACCTCAGAGCTCAGTACTGCATCCAATCCCCTGTAATGTTTTTATAAGTGATATTACAGAAGAGCTGGAAGAGAAGGCATGTCTCTTTACAGAAGGCACCAAAAGTTGTAATGGGGTGGGCACCAAAGAGGGGTGAAGAGAATGTGCAGAGATCTGTGAAACTCAAGGAGTGGCCAAGAGTATGGCAGCTGAGGGTTCATTGTGAAAAGATGCAAAATACTGCACCTAGGGCACAGAAACCCAGAGGTAGAGTATAATATGGGGGAAGGGATATTGATGGTCACCAACTAGGAAAGAGTCCTGGGATTAATCATATCTGATGACCTCAAGGTGGTGAGGCAGCACAGCAAAGCAATGGGTAGAACTAGTGGGATGCTGGTGGTATCACCAGGAGCAGGAAGGAGGCAGTCTTGCCACTATATGGATCATTGCTGTGATTTCACCTGGAGTACTGTCTGTATCCAGTTCTGGAGACCGCATCTCAAGAAGGACATAGACAGGGTAGAGGCTATCCAACAGAGGGCAACTAAAATAGTGCAGGGACTGCATCAGCAGCCGTATGAGGAGAGACTAAGGAATCTCAATATGTACATCCTGGAAGAGGAGAGGGAGACCAGGTATGACAGAGACCTATAAATACCTCACAGAGTTAAAAAAAAGTTCTGGCAGAGGAGTATTTTTCAGAGACGGTGCATGAGGACAAGGGGACATGCAATGAAGCTGGAAGGAGGACAATTTAGGAGGGATGTCAGGAAGCACTTCTTCACTGAAAGAGCGGTGGGTGCCTGGAATGGTCTTCGATCAGAGGTAGTGGGGCAAAAATAGTGGTGGGCTTCAAACATGCATAGAATAGACACAAGTGAAACTTAGATGGGAAATGGGGGGAGAGGTAACTAGAGATCAGGTAGGGTCTTTGGTGAAAGTATAGGCTGGGAAAAATGGGCAGACTGGGTGGGCCATGCAGTCTTTATCTGCTGACGAATTCTGTGTTTCTATGCAGCTCTTACTAAAACATATAATAACATTTTTACAGTTTCAGTCCACTTCTATTATTTGCCATTTATTGGAATGCTTTATGGTACTCACAACTACAATATTCAGTGATGCTTTAATCAGCTTTCTGTAGAATAGTCATTACTTAACTGGCTTTTGGTGTGCATGTTCCATGTTCAAATTCTATAATAGTTAGGAATTTTATAAAAAAAATGTTTTTCACTGTATGATGAAGAAGTCTAATTCTAGCAATATACTGTTGTGGACTATAACAAGAGTTGGCTGAGCCAATAATGTAAAGGTTGTACACTAGTCTGGGTTTTAGAAACAGAGAAACAGAAACATAGAAGTTGACGGCAGATAAGGACCGCAAGGCCCATCCAATCTGCCCATTTCTTTTTCTACCTTTTAAATGTGCCATCGGCCTTTGCTCTGTGAATGGTCTATCTATTCATACTCATCTGTATTGCTCCCTTATGCCTATCCCATGCCTGTTTGAAGCCCTGCACTGTATTCATAGCCACCACTTCCTGAGGTAGGCCGTTCCATGCATCCACCACCCTTTCTGTGAAAAAGAACTTCCTCACATTACCTCTTAATCGGCCTCCCTCTAATCTCATGCTGTGTCCTCTTGTCCTGCTATTTTTCTTATATTGAAACATGTTAGACTCTTTCACCTTGTTAATGCCCTTAAGGTGTTTGAATGTTTTGATCATATCACCTCTCTCCTTTCTTTGCTCTAGGGTATACATATTGAGCTCCGTTAATGTGTCCTCATATGTTTTCTGATGCAGTCCCTGCACCATTTTGGTTGCCCTTCTCTGGACTGCCTCAATTTGGTTAGTGTTCTTGTGAAGGTGTGGCCTCCAGTACTGCACGGAGTACTCCAGATGGGGGCTAAATAGTGTCTTGTAAAGAGGGATTATTACCTCCCTCTTACGACTTGTGATACCCCTACTAATGCACCCTAACATCCCCCGAGCCTTACCTACTGCTTTAGTAGTCTGTTTGGATGATTTCAGATCATCGGTGATGATGATGCCCAAGTCTCTTTCTTCCTTTGTGACTGCCAGCAACTCCCCTCCCAGCCTATAGGTGGCTTCAGGGTTTCTCTTCCCTATGTGCATGATCTTGCACTTCTTTGCATTAAATCCCAATTGCCACTCTTCCGACCATTTTGCTAGCTTATCCAGATCTCTTCTCATTCTGCCCACCCCATCTGGATCATCTACTCTGTTGCAGATCTTGGTGTCATCTGCAAACAGACAAGCCTTACCCTCTAGTCCATCTGCAGTGTCACTGATGAATATATTGAAGAGGACTGGTCCCAGGACTGATCCCTGAGGTACCCCACTTGTGACTTGCTTTTACACACACACACACACACACACACACACTTGAATAATGCTGCTAAAAATGTTCACACCATTCACAATGCTGTGTTGCACGGCTACCATCCTTGAATCCACACTTGACGTGTCATGCTGTTACCAGTTATATCTTGTTTAACATGGCCAAGATTATTCTTTTCCATTTTTTCACAGCAGGAGGGAGAATTTGTATGCCTATTTCATTTACTTGTGAAGATGAGAACATGTTTGTAGCCATGTTATTCCTTGGAAAACTGGACTTGCTGCAGATTGTGATACCTTCTATTAAAATAGGCAAGAGATTGTACCTGCATAGTGGGGTCACACAGCTCCCTCTGTCAAGTGTTTTATTTCATTATCAGTTGTCTCATGCAGAGAAAATGGACACTGTTTTTTTTTTAGTTGGCAAAATGGAGAAGGCTTCTACATCCTAATTGTTTTCTATTTTCCTATGAAAATACCAAGTTTTTATATGCATGACCTTTCTATTAAACTTGGATATTTTTCTTCTTTTAGATTTTACACCATTGTATGGCTGGTGTTTTCTATCTTGGCTGTTTCAGTACACCATACATTTTTTCATTCTTTTACTCCTTTTTTTGCTGTCCGTGGATCCTCAAGTCCCCTAACCTTTTGTCTGGGGACAGTACACCTGCACCCTTACTTTTACCAAAGGTGGATTTAGCTGCTTCCTTCACAGCAAATGAAAATATTGCTCCATGATCTTCCAGTAGGGTGCAGTCCACATCTTCATTTCCCTGGGTCTATGCGTCACACCTCCACCTCAGTGGGTGATTCCAGGAATCGCATGTTAACTCTGATTAGTCTCCAAGGTGGCATCAAAAGGAAAAATGTAGAATGAGAGTCAAGACACAAATGTATTTACTGATTGATGATTGGTAACTGGGAAAGGCACACACTGAGCTGAGCCGCAGTTCCAGGTGTGACCCAGGGGAGGGGTACAGGAATAACAATTTAAACAGAATGAGCAAGGCAAACAAATACGCAGAGGATGGTACAGGCAAGAATATGCAGCAACAATTTGTACTGGCAATATGTACAGCAACTATGATACAAAAATACTGTATATGTGGAGGAACAAAATATGTAGGAAAAAAAAAACGGCAAGCATAACTACAGAAAATCGTACAGGCAAAAATAACCGGCAAAAAAAGTTACTATATATATATATATATAATGGTAGCACAGTAGTGCTACCATAGTTAGGGTTGAGTAGCCCTTTTAATGTTAAATGGTGAAACTTTGCACCTTAATAACTTTGCCACCATTCAACGGATTTGCCTGAAATTTGGCAGGCATGGGACATAACCATAGATCTCAGGTTCTGTCCACTTTCGTACCAGTCGGATATACAGCTACAGAGTTATAAAGTGACATCCATGTGAGCATTTACATTTTTTTGCGCATTCTTTGCTTGTGCCTACAGGTTGCAGTTTGCATGACCAGTCGTAAGACTTCAAGGAATATGTGGTTGGAGTCCTCAATTTGCCTTTTGAAGAGTTTGTGAAAAAATATTAAACAGTTCAAAAGTTATTCAAAAAACAAGTTCCCATTATAAGTCAATGGGAAAAGTTAACAAAAAGTTCAACAGTGTCACAAATGCAGTTTTTAGTGTCGCAAATGACCCCAGTAGTGTCATGAGTCAGCCATTTTTCTTTCAGTTAGTGATCTCAGAAATGCTTGGCATTTAAATTTGGGACCCTCTAGGGACACAATTCTTTTTGTGTTCACCTAGTCGGACCCTCAGGATGCTAGCCATGTCTTGATTTTGGCATTAAACACCCCAGAAATATGTTTTTCACATTTCTGGATAAAGTAGTGTCACAAAGCAGTGTCGTACTCACGACACTTTTGCAAAATTTGTGAAAGGTGTCACAAATTGCAACACTACTTTTCTAGACTATGGTCCAAATGACAGGAGTTCTTTGCCACCCTGCTGCAAAAGAACAGTTTGGTCTTTTGAGCTGAGATTTTGTGGGAAGGCAGCCAACATCTCACAGATGTGTCTTTTCATGGTTTGGTGAACAAATATTGCATGACTGTCAAGTTCCGGGTACTCTAAAGTTGGCATTTTTTCCCATCGACTAACATGGTGGCATACGCTGCGCCTTTCGGGGCTCGTATCTCAAAAACGGTACGAGATATGGAATTTTCATTGTGACAATGCCTGTGGCTACACATTCAGCAAAAATGTAGCCAGGAAAATCATGAATCATGTGCATCTTTTTTTTCTACGTCATACGGTTACTGAGATATAAGCAATTTAGTATTCCAACACCTCATTTTCAGCTCCAATGCCCATTATTATGCATACATTGTTTGTACACACTGTGTTTCTCTATGCAACTGTTGGGGAAAAACAGGACATGCACTTCTGCTAATGTTACAGTTACTGTTTCCACTTGCGTTTATGTTTCTGTTGCATTACCATTCCCCGTCCACACCACCAAGTGCGTTACCCTTTGCATTCTTGTTTGCGCTTGCCTTTGTATTACTGTTACCATTTGCATTTCCACTACTGTTTGTGTTTGCATTTCGGTTTGCATCACCGTGTGCATTGCCATTTGCATTTTCGGCAGCCATTTCATTTGCATTTGCATTTGTCTTTCGTTTTGCGTCTTTGTTGCTGTTACTGTAACCATTTGTGTTTACTATTGCATTACTGTGCCCATGCGCATTACGGTTTGCGTTTCCATATGTGCTTGCATTTCCTTTTGTGTTTCTGTTTCCTTTGGCATTATTGTTGCTGTCACCATTAACATTTGCATTTATGATTGCAGTAACGTGACCATGTGCATTATGGTTTGCGTTTACGTACGCATTTGCATTCGCATTTACATTTCTGTCTCCTTTTGCATTATTGTTCATGTTGACTTTACCATTTGCATTTACTATTGTAGCACTGTGCCCGTGTGCATTACGGTTCATGTTTACATGCACGCTTCTGTTTGCGTTTTCTTTTCTGTTCTGTTTGGCATTCTTGTTGCTGTAACACTCAACATTTGCGGTTACAATACTGGTGCCATCAATGTGCACATTACCAGTTGTGTTTTCATATGCGCTTGCATGTCCATTTGCATCACTGTTCGCTTCAGCATCACTTTATGCTTGCATTTCTATTAAGGTTTGCTTTACCATTTATGTTTGCTTTACCATGTGCACAACCATTGCTGCTTGCATTTGCATTGCAGTTCCTGTTACTATGTAACAGGACATCATGTAGTGGGAGCACGGGGCTTGCTCCCACCACCACATTCCATTCACTATTTATCATCCTCATTCTCAAAAAGAAGGGAAATTAGAGGCAAGAAACTACATTTAATGCATCAGTTAGGGTTGTTCCACAGAAAAGAAAATGAGGAAATTTGGTGTTAGGGTTGAAAGCCCCCTTGGGCCCCCCCGCAGCCCACCACCCCAACTGGCATCTGGGGTACGCTTTGGGGTCATCGGTCCTAACTCTCACCCAATTCTCCTATACCTCTGCTTCTTTACACATGTGATGGGGTGAGAGTTAGGGCCAACTACCCCAATGCGCACCCCGATGCTGGTTGGGGGGGGTGGTGGGAGGGTCCAAGAGGGGCTTTCAACTTTGTCAGAATGGCACTGCAGTCATGCAGAACTGAATTTTACCAGTGATTTGAAAATGTTCTGTGTTGGGTATATGTGGTGAGGTCATAAGAAGGCTATGTTGAAAATTTGGGGTGGAAATGTTTACAAATGGCAGAGTTCTGAGTATTTGTCATGATTCTCCTATGCATGCTCATAATAGTATCTCAGTGCCCAGTGATGGCAGTGATTTTAAAATTTTATCTAATGGGTACATGTGCTGGGGGGGAATAAAATGGCTATTCCATTAATTTCATCATGCATCTATGGAAGGATGGGTGTGCAGGGTCTGAAGGACCCTGCACTCCCACAGTAAAATAAGGAAAATCCCTGAGCATTGGAGGGCAGGGCCAGAAGGGACCAGCTCTCACACTGTGACATAAGGACAGTTATGGAGACTGTTAGTGCAGGACCCATAGGGCCCTGCATAAGGATAGAAATAACCAGTCTAAAAAAGTAAGGAAATTAATTGCAAAACACTTTTTTAATGCATCAGTTAGGGTGTTTACTACAGTGATAAAAGCAGGAAAATGAGATGTTAGGGTTTCCTACCCTAATGCCGCACCCCCACTCTGCTGACACTGACAGGCATCAGGGAGTGCCTTGGGGTCATGGACCCTAATGTTCACCCCATCCTTGTATACTGTACCCATCTGATCTTATTTACTTATGGAATGGGGTGAGCATTACGGTCCATGGTCCCCAAGGCACCCCCCGATGACTGTCAGTGTCTGCAGGATGGGGCGTTATGGTTGGAAGCCCTAAAACCTAATTTCCCTGCTTTTGTTGTTGTAGTAAACACCCTAACTGATGCATTAACAAAGTTTTTTGCTATATATATATATATATATATATATATATCAGCAAAATAGCATCAAGGCAGTGTTGGGAGTAGAACTATCATCCAAAACAAATAACAAGTTTAAATTTCAAAATTTAGGCTGTAACTGGCACCAGTGCAAATGGTAATCTCAGCCCATGACACAAATGACCATATTCACCATTTTAAAGTGATACTGTTAACAATTTGTAGTAGAATTTTGATATGAAAAATGTAGCTTCATGTACCCCTACAATGAACAGTTAGTAGAGTTGCACAGAATTTTCAAATCCTGCTTTCACTGGCATTTTGGAAATATTGCCTAATTCTGTGGAATTACATCAGATGCAGAATTTAAATTTCAAAAGCAGTATGTGAACTGCAGAATTGCATGTAACAGTTTATGTAAACTGTGGATTCATTTTCTACAAACCTCAGAATGATGGTCCATGGATTACATAATCCATAGAATATTATTCCACTGTTTACATGGAAACACTTTTCAGAATTCCACAAAATTGAAAAAAGAAATTCTGAAAAGCATTTTAAGCATAAAATTGCTATCCCACATGTATTTTTCCGCTGGTGAAATTCTGCATTCTGCCTGGCTCTAATGCTTAGTATGAAGTTACCAATAAGTAGGGCTGTACCTTTGTCAGGATAGTCATGGATTCCATAACTGTTTCCAGTCTTATGCAAAATCCATGGTTTTAGACATTTTTCATTACAACACCATGATTTTATTTTGCATTTTTCATGAAAACACTTTAGATTTTGGTGTTTGCCAAAGGTAGATCCATAATTTTGTGCTTTCCCACTGCAGTTCACTTGGTCTCCGGTTAACCACAGTGTGGAATTCTGGGACTTGCATGCAGTCCAGTCTCCCAGATGGCAGCTCAGTATGCTGCCTCCTACTTTTGGACTAAAACCAACAAAGGAGTTTTAAAACATTAAAATCTTGAATGATATGCTTTCGTAAACATTTCCCAAACTAGAGGTACACATGCAGCTCTGTCAATAAGTATCCTGTCCATACAACACAATTCTTTCATTTGTAGTAACTGGTTACCTTACCTATAGGGTGAAAATATCACAGCATGTCATCACAAAATTGGTACAAGTTGAATAAATGTATCTTATTTCTTACTCTGTAGCATACAAAGAGAATGTAAAGTTTGAAGGCTCATTTTTAAAGGTGTTAGTCTCATTGTGGGTGTTGTTACTAAGACCTGATGGGTTGATATGTCATCTAGTGTTAAATGCAATTAAGTGAGTTTGGATGATTCTGATAAGTTCCTTTCAGGTGGTAGACCATACCACAAAGCTACCATACAGAACTGCAGGCATTGAAAAAACAGTGCAGTCTTTTTTTTAAATGTAGTCCTGTCTCAGAGAATATAAACAATGAATTATCTTCCCACACATCTTCTAGGTCAGTATAGTTCTCTATTAACAAAGACTCCAAGCCTTGCACATCACCCCCAGGATTTACCTAACCTGAGGATCCTTTTTACTTTTTAGAATCCCTAAATCAATTGCTCACATTTCAGATGAAATACATTTGATAAAGCTTCTTCTCTTCAGAGACATCATGGGGTCACCATGCATTTTTACCTTCAGAAATAATGAAGCTGCTCTTTAGCAGAAATTTGGGATGTACTTTTATAATTTACTGTATCCCATGCATAGTTTTAGAGCTCAGCTCTGAGAAAAATGTTTTGCTCTAATCTACTTTTTAAAGCAGTTAATAATTTATGCATTTTCAAAAGGTCTTATGACTACATAAATTACTAAATGGAAAACAAAGTCTCATAAGTCTAAAGTGAAATCATACAAATGGATCAAAATACTTGGGATAATGTTTGCAATATGAAAGCATCTTGAGAAAATTGAATTCATCTAAAATTCATCCAGTCTTCAACTCTTAATATGATTTGATGGCCATAATGCATTGCATGCTTAGTAAAAGGATACTTTCCTTTCAAAGGTCTGTTGATGTTATGTAAGAGGGAGCAACAGTTGTTATGATTCGGAAACCTAGAATTAACCCAATTAATCAATGTTAAGATGGTTTGAATCATGTGGCATGCGTGGTCACCTCTGTGATATTCTATCCTTATCCCTCTAATGGCTGGAACATGATTGATGTCAACAGTATGCCAACTTTTCAAGGCAGCTAGGCCATTTGGATAGAGAAACAAATCAGATCAAAACTATGATCTGGAGATCAATTTCAGAGAAAACTTGAATGTTTTATACTTGGGGGGCTTCAACCTGACACAGATGTATCCAACAAATGGACATTTCAACCACATGGAAGAGCAGCATTGCTGGAAATGAGAACTTCATAAGGAATTATTTACATGACATGGTCAGAAAATCCCCAAGCAAGAAAAACCAAATACAAGATCACATCTGTGACATATCCTTAATAATTCAGCACTGTCACTTGCTTTTTTGTTATAATTATTGTAGAAGCATGCATTTTTCCATAACATAATGGATTGCAAGTGCAGAGATACGCCTCAGATATCAGTGGTTACAATCATTATTACTGCATGTGAAACATAGAAGCTGTTGGCAGAATTAGACCCCTTGGCCCATTTTTCTGCTATTCCCACCTAACTAATGTTGACTGAAAGAGCCTTAGTGACCCTTCACTCTCCCCATTCCCTCCCCCTGTCTGGTGTGGTCTCTATCCAGCCCTTGTCTGTTCCATCCATGTTTGAATCCCTCCACTGATTACTCTCAGTCCACCTCCTTCAACAGCTTTTTCCACCATCCTCCCAGTGAAAAAGTTCTTTCTAGTATCTCTCTTAAGATTCCCCCTTGCAGCTTCATGCAGTTGTTACTGGTATTTGTGTTCTGACTCAGTACGAACAATTTTAAGCAATCCAATTTATTTACCCCATGGAGTATTTGTATGTTACAGTCATACCCCTTTTCTCCCTTCCCATCTCAAGCATGTGCACATTTGTATCTGGCAACTTCTGTTCAAATATATCCTTTCCTGCTGTCCCTGGATCATGTTGGTTAGCCTCCTTTGCACAGTATCCACTCTGTCCCTACCTTTCTTTCAATTTGGACTCCATAACTGTACGCACCGCCCTCTACATTCTGTCACTTATACAGTTTCCCTCAACCTATTAATTTTGTCAATTTCTCTGAGGTGATGCATCTTCTTAACCAACCATCCTTGTGGGATGGAATTGAAGGCTTTACGGAAGTTAAGGCACATAATGCTACAGCCTGTCCCTTGTCCACTGCCTTTGTCACCAAATCAAAGAAATTCATCAGGTTTGTCTGACACAACCTCACCCCATGAACCCATGCTTTCTTTTCTCCTACTGTCTGTTTACCTCCAGGAATCTTCCAATCCTTTCCCTTAGAATGTTCTTTAGCAGTGTACCCATAATAGACATTAGGGAAATTGGTATCATAAGGAGGTGGGATGGTAGCCAACAGAGGATGGTCGGTGCTAATGGGAGGGCACTGTAATATAGGTCTGTGGAGGACCAGGAGGTGCCTAGAGGCAAAATGGGTCCAAGAGAGAGGTGAGAAGTGCTTGGTGCCCATACCCAAGGCTCACACCAGATTGAGTGGGCAGGTAGCTATTAGGCCAGCAGCCTCCTCTCGTTCCCTGAAGGCAATGCTGTGCAATGCCAGACTGATGAGGAACAAGAGAGCCATTATGGCAGATGTATCATCTTGTTCTTTGCAAGATCTGGCTTGCATCACAGAGACCTGGTTGGATGATGATGTCGGTCATGTTTTGGAGAAGGCTGTTCCTTCAAGGTTCTCAGTGGTAGACTGACCTCAGAGGGATCTGTTTTAGATCCAAAATGAACATCACCATACTCCCAGTGGGGAGAGCCTCATTGTTTGCATGTGTGGCTGTGTGTGTGGGGGGGGCAGGTGCAGGTTGCAGGATCTTTCTGGGATACCATCTGATGCATCCTGTTGTAAACTGCATAGGGTTTCCAGGCCCAGTGTTCACCAAACTAGTCCAGTGATCCCTCTCTGAGGGAGTCTTTCTGAGTGTGTTGAACAATGTGCTGGTTATGCCACACCTTAAGAAGCCATCATTGGACTCAGACTGTTTGTTGCTCTACAGTCCTATCTCTACCCTCCCCTTTTTGGAGAAGGTTATTGAGAATCTGGTGGTGCTATAGCTTGAAGAATGCCATATGTCCTTTGACATCTATGAACCTCTCCAGTCTAAGGTTATGTCAAGGCACAGCACTGAGAAAGCAGTGGTCAGGGTACACATTGACCTTCTTAGGGTGAGGGATAGAGGGGAGCAGTCAGTTCTCATTCTCCTCAATCTCTCATCAGTGTTTGACAATGTGGACCATGAGTTATTTGTTGGATTAATTTAGGGTGTACTGTGGACTTGCCAGCATAGTCATCAGCTGATTTGAGTCCTTCCTCAGGGGTAGGATGCAGACAGCAGTGCCGGGGAATTTCTCTTCTCGCCTAATGTCCCTGCTCTGTGGTGTGCCTCAGGGACTGATACGCTTGCTCATTCTGTTTGCAGCATATATGCTGCCCCTAGAAGTGATCATTAGACAATGCAATGTGGATTTTCATTGCTATGCTGATGACATGAAGTTGTACCTGTCTTTTGCAACCAGGATGCCAGACACGGTCATGGTGCCTAGCTGAGATCCAGGATTGGCTTCATCTAGTTGATTCATGCTTAACCCAGACAAGACAGAGATCTGGTGATTGAACCTGGTCATTGGTGGAGTGTGGAGGTCACTGAAGAGTCAGTGAGCTAATGCTTGGCTCCTCTAGTTTGGTGGCTTCTGCTAAGGTCAAGAATCTGAGGGTCATTCTCGATGAGAGGCTGACACTTGAGGCTCAGGTGTCAGCTGTGATCCAGAATGGCTTTTACTACCTCAGAAATATCACCCAAATCAAGGTCTTGATTCTGCCTGAAGACCTGCCCTCACTTATACACACCTTTGTCGGATCCAGACTTGACTGTTATAATGATCGTTACCTCAAGGTTAGTTGGAGTGTCCTATGATGCTTACAGCTGGTGCAAAATATAGCAGTCAGGTTATTGAGTGCATTTCTAGGTTTTGTCATATAACCTCAGTCTTCTGCAAACTGCACTGGCTACTAGTTAAGTGGCATATAATCTTCAAAGTCAGTTTGCTGACCTATAATGCCCTATATGATCTGGGTCCTGGTTACCTGAGGGATCTTCTGACTCCCTACCAGATCTTTCACCCTCTCTGCTCCTCCAAGGTGGGATCCTCGCTGATCCTAGGACTAGGATAAAATATTCCGGGGATTGGGTGTTCGCATTCGTAGCTCCCACCCTATGCAACAGGATTCTGCAAACTCTTTGGGAGGCCCCTTCAGTGGAGGGCCTTTAAAATGGGCCTGAAATCCTTCCTTTTTCAGGAAGCTTTTGGCCTGAGGGGAAGGTAGCACAGCCTAGAAGTTGCAGTAATGAGCTGTTAATGGGCTTGGTACATCAAGCAGATGATTTGATTCACACAACCTTCACTTGTATATGGTGTGACTCTAAGCAAGTCACCTAACATCCCCAGTGCTCTCGGGTCGCCCCTGAAAACAGGCAGTTGCACCTAGTGCACCTCACTCAGTTACCAAAAGAATAGAAATTAATAAAAAAAAAAAGTAAAAAGCTCTTGAGGTGGTGATGCCCAAGCATTTGACAGTATTTTATTTGATACACAGACTTGCATATATTTACAACCCGGAGTTTCCTGGAGTTCCTTTAATCTACCAGATTTGGTAGACACTATGAGGATTGTCCGTGAGATGTGCCCAACATGCTGTAGTTTGGATCCGGGCCCTACTTCCCTGATTATGGGTTGTAGAGAGTCTATCGGCCCGGTTCTTGCTCGGATTATCCGGTGCTCTTTAGCGACGGGAGTTTTCCCTAGCTCTCTGAAGGAAGGGGTGGTGACTCCCCTTCTGAAGAAAGCTTCTTTAGACCCGGATGACCTAGCAAACTACCACCTGATCTCTAACCTCCCTTTTGTGGGGAAGGTTATTGAGAAAGTTGTGTCGGCACAATTGATAACCATTTGACCATTCATAGTTTATACGAACTTCTCCAGTCTGGTTTTTGTAAGAGGCATAGCACCGAGACTGCTCTGGTTCGGGTGCTCAGTGATCTCCTGATGGCAAGAGATCAGAGACACTGCTCTTTTCTGGTTCTCCTTGATCTGTCATCAGCTTTTGATACTGTGGAGCATGGGGTTTTGCTCGAATGTCTGAGGTCCATTTGTGGACTATCGGGTGTGGTCCTCAGATGGTTTTCATCTTACCTCGAGGGGAGAACACAGAGAGTGGTCTCAGGATCACATTCACCCGGGCCCTTCTCTCTGCCTTGTGGGGTACCTCAGGGTTCGGTGCTTTCCACCATGTTATTCACAGTATACATGCTACTCCTCGGAGACATTGTAAGACTGTTTGAGCTGAGGTTTCACTGCTATGCTGATGATACCCAGCTCTACCTGTCTTTTGCACCTGACCAGGCTAGTGCTATCTTGGTGCTGAATCACTGCCTCGCTGATATCCAAGACTGGATGAATACCAGTGGCTTGAAGTTGAATCCGGGAAAGACTGAGGTTATGGTGGTGGACCCCGGTCGCAGGGTTGAGGGTTTAGAGGTGGGGTCCCCCTCTGGATTAATTCTGGGGGTAGACCCAATCCCTACCTCTGAACAGGTGCGTAACCTGGGTGTGGAGCTTGACACTGGTCTGACCCTTCGTTATCAGGTGTCTGCAGTTGTCAGGACTGCATTTTTTCATCTTAGAAACATTGCCAGGATTAGGCACCTGGTTCCACCTTGTGATTTGCCGGTTTTGGTCCACGCCTTTGTGACATCTCATCTTGATTACTGTAACTCCCTTTACCTAGGGCTTGCTGGGGTTGATATCCACCGCTTGCAGCTAGTGCAGAATGCATCAGCATGTTTGTTGACTGGGGCTTCAAGAAGGTCTCATATTACCCCAGTGCTGCACACTCTGCACTGGCTGCCAATACAGTGGCGGATCACCTTTAAAGTGGGTCTTTTGACCTACAAAGTCCTACACAGTCTCGGTCCTGACTGCTTGAAAGAGCTTCTGGTGCCCTACACCCCTCTGAGACAGCTCCACTCAGCTGACATGGGGTTGCTGGAGATTCTGAGGGTAAATTTGAAGTCCTCTGGAGCCCGTGCCTTCGGTTTCATGGCTCCTACCCTCTGGAATTCTCTGCCCCGTCAGCTCCGAGAGAGGACGACGGTGGAAAGTTTTAAAAGGGCCCTAAAGTCCTTTTTATGGGATAAGGCATTTCCTGTCATGCTGTAATTGGTTATTCTAATCTTGTAATTTTTGCTGTGTTGTTTTATTGTATGCATTGATTATGCTGGTGTTCTCATGTTTTATGTACAGCGCCTTGAAAATTTGAAAGGCGCTTAACTAAATAAATTTTAATATATTATTATTACAGAATATGGATGGGTTTTATTGATGTTATTTTAACTGTTATATGTGTTTTACTGTTATTTCTGTTATGGCACCCTGAGCTCCAGGGAATGGGTGTGTGATAAATAAAACCGTACTTACTGACAGGTCTGTAGTTCCCAGAATCATCCCTATTCTCACTCTTGTGCAGGGCAACTACAGTCACTGTCCTCTAGTCCCTAACTACTATCCCTGTCTCCAGTGAGCTATTGAATAGCTCAGCTAGTGGTTCAGCTAGGACCTGCACCATCTCCCTGAGAACTTAAGAATGCGGCCCATCGGGCCCATGGACATCCACATTTAGTGCACTTCATTCCTCCAAAACCTTTTAACTGGAATGGGATCCATGCTGACTGACCCTTGCCCTGATAGCAGTCAGGCATCAGCCCCTTGTCCTCCACTGTGAACCCAGTGATGAAGTATCTGTTCTGGATGTTGACTGCCTTGTTTGTACCCTTTGCAATTCTTAGTTACATGACAGCCTTAGCCAGCCTCACTATACCATTGGCCTCTTTCAGCCTATTGTAAACTTCACCCTGTCACTCCTATTTGCCTTAATCTTTATTTTTTAAATGTTCTTTTCTTGTCTCTTACAGCCTTCCCTTGTGAACCGTAATGGTTTTGTAGCCCCTTCTTCTTGCTAGTTACCATTACACAGAGATTTAGGACTTCTGTTATCAATAACAATTCCCATTTAGCTTCAACACCTTCTATTGTTCTTACCACCTCTAGTTCCCCCCTGCAACATCTCCATCAGAAAGCAGCCTTCCTAATAGCCAAGACTTTAGTATGGGACTGATATCTCTCTGCCTCATGTCTGATGCTGAACCAAACTAACTGATGGTCATTGGTCCCCAGTGGGTCCAACACCATCACATGCTCCCTATTGTCCATATTACTAAGTCTAGGATGGCTGCCCCATAGGATAATCTACACTCCATACTATGAATGCATCCTGAAAGACTTCTACCAGCTGTTGGCTTCTTGCACTTGCTGCTACTGGGATCCTCCAGTCCACGACCAGCATGTTGAAGTCTCCAAGTAGCGGTATCTCCCTTAACCTTGCTGTTATTAAGACCTCCTCCCCTAATTCCCCATCCACTTCCTCCTTTTAGATGGTGGTCTATATACAACCCATACGCTGATATTTCAGCCTCATACTGTTTCTACCTTAACCCATATTGTTTCTGTGTACTTCTCACTCTGGCCCATGTCCCTAACTGCTGAAGCTATTATACTGTCCCGTGTATATCTTGCCTGCTCTCCCCTATCTTTCTCTTTTGATCCCTCCTGAAGCAGAGCATAGCTTATAGCCATGCTGGACCTTGTACAGACAGGTAAACAAAGTAGGTGTTTTGGTACCTTTTACTGGACCAACAAGAACTTTTCAGCACACAAGCTTTTAGGCTACACAGATCCCTTCTTAAGGTGATAGTAGTGTCTACAAAAAAAGCATTGGCTTTATTCAATGAGTAGTGCTACCTACTCAAAGCAATTAACATATACACAAGAATGCTGTTCTAAGTATTTCTATTGTCATGCAGAGTGGCCAAGAACACAGGCAATGGTGGAACTGGTTGGGGGAAGGAGAGGACAGAGAGAGAGAGAGAGAGAGAGAAAAAATATGTGTGTGTGTGTGTTGTGTGTGTGTGTGTGTGTGTGTGTGTGTTACGCTGGCATGCTGCATAAACACATATACACATAGGCACACTAAGCTGAGGCTCATTTCCATGTGTGAACAAGGGGAAAGGGGGAGGGGATAAACACAATTACAAACAAAATACAGCCAATCAGGTGATGTGGTTACAGTGAGGAAGACATAAAGAGCATATGCTGAGTGCAGTACAGACAAAATAGGAAAACATTGCATATGGAGGACAAATGAATTAGCGTATAAATCACCTATGTAAACTGAGCAAACTCAAAGGCATAGTGCCAGGGTGAAGGGAGGCTGAGCTGGTCCTGAAAGCAGGAGTTAAACAAGTACATAAACTGCAACAAGGTTGCCAAAACTATGAGGTTAGGGTGGAGGGAGAGGTAGAGAGTGGTCAAAAGCCAGGCAAGGGTAAGGTAGGGTTCAAGAAGAGAGTTGCAGGAGCTTAAGAAAGAGGGGAAGAGTTTTAGCTGGCATCTAAAAGAGGGAAGGGAGGAGGTGAGGCAGATAGAGGAGGGTAGCTGGTTCTAGAGGGAGGGAAGGCAAGTATAAGAAAGCAGATGTCCTGGCTGAGGACTGTGGCTGAAGAGTGTGATTGGGGAAGTGAGAAAATGTGTGTGTTGGTCTCTTGAGCACAGGGAGCAGGAGGAGGAGGGGATGGGGGATAAAAAATCATGTACCAACATTTTAATCAAACAATGGTAATGTATAAGGCACAATAAAAATAGTAAATGTGAGAGATAATATATACAGAGTATGCATATGTATCTGAAACAAAAGAAAATGCAGTTGCCAGTTAAAAATTTCAGTGGGTCCTGAAGATGAGATCTATACTGAGTCCCTTTTTTTTAGTGTCCAGAAGATGAATAGATTTGAGCTCAGAAACTCATCTGTCTTGTGTAGTTTTTAAGTGTCCCTTAAGAAATAGGAAAGTAAGATCAGAGATAGAGTGACTGGATTGAGAGAAATGTTGCCCCACTGGTGGTTCAGTCTTTTGTCTCCTATTATGGTGTGGTTGTGTGAGTTCATTTGGGTTTGAAGGAGTTGCTTGGTTTCACCCAAATGTGAACAATTCTTGCACTGGATGTAAAAGGCAACTTTCTGGGATCTACATTTACAGTTCCCCTGGATGGGATTTTCAAAGAATGGCACTGGGTTTGCAACAAGCCCTGCGCTATGGCACTTGGGTTCTGGTGGTGCGTCAAACCCATTTGCCACAACTGAACCCAGTCTTACAATCTTGGGTGCAGTTGCAACAGTTTCCACTATTTACGGCAGCTTGTGCCAAATATCTGGCGCACGCTCCATAAAAAAGGCCCCTGGAATTGCTGCAAGCTAGACCACAAAACATTGGTCTAACATGCGGCAATCAGTGCACAGAATATAAGACCTCCAATCACCAGCCAGGAGAATGACACGAGCCCCGTGTGCCGTATGTTTGCTGCACCTGGGGCTTGTGGCATTCTCACCGCTTTGCAAATCCTGCCTGTGTCTTGAATTGTTTGTTATGTGGGGGTGCTGAAAAAATATGCAGTGGACATGTCCTTCCATGTTTTGCATTTGGTATTATTGCAGGATTTAGTGCCTACAAGTGTTCTATTAATCTGGTCGTGTGTAAGTTTTCTCCTGACAATCAGGCTGGATTGATGGTTGTTTGGAAGATAGTAAAGGTCGTTCTTAGAAAATACATTTTGTGGTGTCATCCTCACTGAATATTGACTCTGGATCTTAAATAATTGTTTGTAGGGGCTCCAGATCTGGGTGGTATGTTAACCAAGACTGTCCAGTTGGTGGTAGGTTCTTCATATTGTAGTAGTGTTGGTAATCTTTTCTGTACGTTGTAGTAATGTCAATCACCCATGTGCTTAACTTCTAGATGTTAACTGAAACTTCATTCTCAGCTTTTTGATCACATATACAGTGGAGCTGGCCATGATGCAACACAATAAATTACAGTAAATGACATGTCACAAAATACTGCAGTAGAAAAGGGCTTAATTGCCGTTGAATTACATTGTTCCCTGCAGCATTTTGTGATATGCTGCAGCACTACTGCACTGCATCCTGGCTGGCCCACTGTACATATAAAAGGAAAAAAGAAAGCAATCACACTTATACATATAGGCATGTCTTATGTACTGCACAGAATTTATAACAAAGAAATAGAGAAAATTACTCCAGACAGGAAGTACGACTCTTCTACTTCCCCGTCTCCCTCAGGTCAGAGATCTGTAAAGCCCATAGTTTGCTGATGTGTGAGAGCCTAAAGGATTCCAAAAATGGAGGTCAGCAGGGCATCTCTTATTAAACCACCACCAGCAGAACATAAGGACAAAAAGTAAGCCCTTTTTGTTACAGGAAAATTCCCTGAAAAAGCTAGACTTTTCAAAATAAATGTAAGGAAGAGGGAGGAAAACCCTTGTATTAATCTCTTTACATTGGCATTTTAAATGTTTGTTGTTGACAGGCAAAGTAAAGCTAAAAAGACAAAGAAACTGAACACAAAAGCATTGAGGCATGGTTTAGCCAAAATGGGCACTGGCAACAAAGCCTTATTTTGAAGAAATACAAAATCACACACACCCAAATAATGCAAAGCATCATGGGATGTATATGCAAATCACCATGATAATTTAGACTGGTTCCACTTTAATCAGTAGTGTATGGTGTCAAGTGGCTTCTCACACACTGCAAAGGCTGAGAACAGAACACACAGACAAGCGGTACCAGTCTAAATGTTCATGGTGATTTGCATATACATATCCTACGATGCTTTGCATTATTGGGGTGTGGGTGATTTTGTATTCCTTTGAAACTTGACTTTGTTGCCAAAGCCTTTTTTGGGTAACCCTTGACCTAGTGCTTTAGTGCTGAGGTTCTTTATCTTTCAGCTTGCTTTCTTCTTTGGGGAATGATATGCCCCAGGAGTGTAAGACCACTTATGGCATGGTTTGTTTTCTCCTGGTCTGAGATACAGATAAAGCACACTAAGGAGTCCGGAGAAGGATGTAACATGTGTCCATGTCTTCTGATCTCAGTCTTTTCATTTTGTGTGAGAGGCAATTTGGCACCAGGCACACCTGCGTAAAGTGGAACCTGTCTAAATTTTCATGGTGATTTGCATACACATCCCATGATGCTTTGATGTTTTGCATTATTGATATGTGTTATTTTGCATGTCTTTGGAACTTGACTTTGTTGCCATTTCCATATTTGTATCACCCTTACCTCAATGATTTTGTGCTGAGGTTCTTTGTCTTTTTAGCTTGCTTTTTTATTTTGGACCAACCATGACCCAAACCAGTAAGACTACATAAGAACTGGTTCATTTTCTCCTGGGCTGAGATATAGCTGAAGCACATTGATGAGTTCTGAGAAGGATGAAAAATGTGTCTGTGTTTTCTGTTCTCAGCCTTTTCAGTTTGTGTGAGAGGCCATTTGGCACCATGCATTCCTTCTTAAAGTGGAACCAGTCTAAATTGTCATGACACTTTGCATATATATCCCATGATACTTTGCATCACTGGGCAAAATAAAGGATTCTTTCCCCAAAAGAAAGGCTAAAGAAACAGCTCTTCGCCTTTAAGTTTTTATTTTGGTGGGAGGCTACAGAAAATACATGCTTTTTGTACTTATTGTTTTATTTCAGTATTAGTCTCTATAAATTAATGCTTTTCCAAACCTTTGTGGGGAATTTTCATAGGAGTGGGATGTGGATGCAAAGGCATGCTTGCCAGCATCTGCATCCATCTGCTTGCATCCAGGGAGCCTTGATGTTACTGTATGTTCAGAAGTTGTGTCCATTTAAGACAAAAAGTCACAATGTGTAGTAGAAAATGGGCACAATTGCGAGTTGTGTGCAGTTTGGATGGACTTGAATCTGTTTTTTTTAATGTACATTTTTGATGCTGTTAGGCCATCTCAAAGATGGTCTAACAGGTTTGGATGCATTTGCCTCTTGAAAATAGTGGCAGATGCATCTTGGATGAATCTTTTGAAAATCCTGCCCTTTTATTTTAAAGATCAGGTCCCTTATAACGAAGACCACACCTAGGGAGCTGTACCAAATGGCTTTCATTAAACAGGGTTTTAAATAATTGATTAGCAGTTTTTTTTAGGACAATACTAACTGTACAGGAAGTATTTATATAGGTTTTCTAGATGTGTTATGTTAGTTAAACACAATGAGGCAAGTGCTATGCATTTTCACAATATTTTAGAACTTTTATGAGCAAAATGCTAATCAATTTTTAGAGTTAAATAAAACCCTGTTAAACACCTGGAATAGACTGGCAGTGGATGTGGTGGTGGTGACTACAGTAGGGGTCTTCAAGCATGTGTAGAATAGATATAGATGAATATTAGTAAAAGGGCATGAAGGAGTGAGTGTTGTCAGGGAGCACTTAGGGTCTGCAGAGAGAGAGAGACTAGGCAGGGACAATCTGGGCAGACTGAGTGAGCCAAGCAGTCATTTTCTGCTCAGAAATTCTATATTTCTGTGTAAATATATTTTTCCCCACAGGGAGCATCGGATCCATGACTGGCACGTCGACACAAATTTTGTCAAACGACCAGACAGCGAAACTGGCAGGTCGACCGCTTTTCACGGTCGGCTGTCAGTTCCAAAGAAAACAAAGTGTTTTCTTTGGGGGGGCTTTTCCCCCGAACCCCCCACATGGGAGCTGTGCCTCCCACACCCTCCCCACTAAGGATTATCAACTCAGAGTCAGGGCTGATTTGGGGGGTGCAAGACACTCGACAGACTGTGCCGGGTTCCAGCGGACACTACAGCAACGTGGCACTGTAATCACTGTAGTGTCATTCGCTGCACTGGTGTTGCTGTTGGGGGGATATACAGGAAAGATCAAACCTAAACCCTTCCTTCTTAGCTTCAGTGGAAGAGGCAAAGTTTTTACTTTTCTTGTTTTGCCTCCAACTCCTGCAGTACTGAGCAAATTGTCCCCAACAATCTTAAGGGTGAAATATTACAGGCTCTCTATGCATGTAAGGCCACAGCAGGGTTTGAAGAACACATCATCTTTACACCACAGAACTGGATCAACTTTTTCTATTGTTACCAAATCCCATGGCTCACAGAATAATGGTAAATAAGTGAGCACCTGTTCTCTAGTCCAGCAAGTTAGGGGTAATCAAGATGTTTCATGTCAGCTGACCAATATGTACAACAACTTGCAAATAAAAAAAGAAGGAAGGAAGGAAGGAATAATTAAATAAATAAGTAATAGACACCAGTGTCGAACACAAATGTGGGCTAAGTAATGGACTTTGTTGATACAGTTTGCTAATTTCAGACACCAACAATACTGTCATCACCTCCATTCTATACAGATTATATAATGCCTACATGTGCAACTTTTTACAAGATTGTTTCCACAAGTAAATATGGAAAGCAGTGGATAAGGTGAGGGTAACTCCTTGATTAATACAGCAATTAGATACTTCTCTTATGCGAACTGAACTTTGCCAGATGTATTTATCTTCCATTTGCTATTAATCATTTCATACAGTCATGCTTAATAATACACCATGAAGTGAAGTAAGTTAAGATTTTACTTTTCTGACTCTACGGTGCAAACTATAAACCAAAAACACTCATTTTTAATGAGGATGAAATCTGTTTCTTTTGACTGTGGTGGGGGGGGGTCATCTTTATACTCATCATATATCTCATGGCTTTCAGACCATATGAAAGTACAACTTCTTATAGGTAGAAGCACGTGTGCCTGTTTATGGTGCTTTTTAGAAAACATATGGTGCATGGATAAGCATCTGGTTCTAATGTTGGACTTGAATCCAGTAGTTTTATTTCTACTTTAGTAAAATATGTGCTATAGTGTTACACTGTACTGTACACATGCACTTCCAGGTTTTCAATGACCTTTATGGTACTTTAACAAAACATTTGGTCAGATGAAGTCACATAAGCCTCCATAGTTTTAATATGAATGTAATTCTTATAACACAAAAATGTCTGTTACCGTTGCATTGCATAATTCATCATTACATTTGATATTACATTAGCTTTTGTGGTTAGTAAAACAACATCTGTGTACAAGTAAACCAAGACTGTGTTTTAAAATATTGGTCCAGAATACACTGATGGCTTCATATTCTGTTAGATCTATGCCCCAAGTCTTACATCCTGTTATCTCTCTGCCCATGACTAACTGAGATGTATTCCTTGCTTGGCAACCAGTGTCATGATTTTGTAATGCAAGTCTCAGCTTAGCTTAATGATATCATGATGTTTCAAAAGGGAACTATTGAAAATAAATGTAAAACCTACTCAAAACATTAATGTGGCTCTCCTTTATAGAATACCGCTTTATCAACTGATGCAACAGTAAATACTAAAGTGTTTTCTGGCTCCATTGAACATACTAACATAGTAATGTAGTGTTGGAAGGGACACTAGCACCCTATGATGCCCTTGGTAAGTAGAAAGTGTTCTAGGCTTACTCTGAATCCCTGTTTTGTCTTCCTGTCCTCTATATCTGCTGGAAGGCTGCAGCTCTGGTCCACCACCCTCTCCCTCTAAGAGAAAATGTTCCTCTTGAAGTATCACCTGAATTTACACCCTTTGAACTTCAGGGCTTGTCCTCACACCCTGATGAAGGCCATCAGATCAAACATCACCAAAAGTCCAATCTTGTCAGAAAACTTGACTATGCTGAAGTCTCCCTGGGCTTGTTGCTCTAAAGACCAATCCCTGGCTCCACCGCACAGCAGGTTGAACTCTCCTAGACATCCCCAGGGTTAGAACCAAGGCGGGTGATATGTCCTTCACTCCCACCGCTCCACCCTGTGGAACCAACTCCCCCCTTGGGTGCAGGAGGCTCCCTCTATCAAAACCTTCCACACAAGTCTTAAGGCCCACCTGGTGGAAGCTAGTTATTGCCAATGCACTGGCTCCTGATAGGACCCCAGTGAAAAAAGACTAACTATGTCCTACCCTCCTCCACTGTTAAACTTCAAAAAAAAAAAAAAAAAAAATATATATATATATATATATATATATATATATACTTATTATCACTGTTGAACAACCTACTTATTCCAATTGTACTGTGATGGTCCTATATTGCCATTATAACTGTGTTGTTGTTATAACTGTAACCTGAATTAACGCTGTCTCACTGTATTATTCTCTTGCACTATGTAATCCCGGGTGGCCCAGGAAAAAGGGACCTCCAGGGCTCAGTGGGCTTACCCGATCACCAAAATTTAATAAATAAATAAATAATAAATAAATTTAGGAGGCCATAACTGCACACAATATTCCAGCTAGGCCTTGTAAAGTTCCAGGACTACTGGCTCTTCTCTGCTGGCCATCCCAATTATGATGCATCCCAGCATTCTTCTGACCCTCTTGACAGTGGCAGAGCACTGCATGTCATGCCTTAGCCCCTTGTTTATTGTGACCCCCAGGTCCTTTTCCACCACAGCAGCAAGTGTAGCTCTATACCGTGTGTGCTGGTTCTGTTTCTATTTTCCTTCCCAGGTGTAGCACCTTGCATTTGTCTATACTGAATCTAAGACTCCAGGTGATGGACCAATCACTCAGCTTTTTCAAAGCATCGTGAGATGTGTCCTTATCCTTATGGGAGTCCACTACCTAGCCAACAAAATATCATCAGCAACCTTGAGCAGCATGCTAAAGACACCAGCATCCAGATCATTGGTGGAAATATTAAATGGCAATGGTCCCAACTCCACTTCTTGAAGGATGCCACTGTGTATTCCAGTCCACTGCAACCTTCTGGTTTCTACCCCAAACCAATTTGCAATCCCCATTGTACATACCTTATTTCTACTACAGTGATGTACTTTTCACTAATGCATGTCATGCACCACAGTTTCAAATACCTTGCTAATGTCCAGTTAGACTACATCTGTGGTCCTGCCCTTGTTCAGCTATCTGGTCACCCCTTTTGAAGACAGTGATCATCTTGGATTGTCATGGATTGCCCCTCATAAAGCCATGCTGAGAGGTTGCAAGAACCTTGGGTTTAGCAAGTAGTTAATTATGATGTCCTTGATAATGGCTTCCATTACCTTGCCCTTCTCTGATGTGAGACTAAGGGCCCTATAACTTCAGGTGTCTGATCAACTCCCTTCATCTAAATGGGACCACAATGATGACTTTCCAGTCATCTGACAACATATCTGGCCATATAGACACATTTCATGAGATATTATTTTAAGTCACTCTTTCAGTTATTCTATTAGTTCCACTATGATCCTGAGGTATATGGCATCTGTCACCTGAGACTTTCCTGTATCTTTTCTGGGTAGTCAAGAACAAAGCTGTGCATGCGCACCAAACAGGTACCAGTTGCAATATTTTATTGTAACAAACTTTGCATGAAACAGTGGGCCTAACACCCTTGTGTTTTGCCTCCTCACTGATGTCCTATGGTGAAGCATCAATGAGGAGGTGATACATATGACTGTTAACCCAGCTCTTTCATGCAAAGTTTGTTATAACAAAATATTGCAACAGGTACCTGTTTAGTGTGTGTGCGGCTTTGTTCCTGACTACTCTTCACTTTTTGTCCAGCTGGAGCACCTTTGTGGGCACTGGTGTACACTACATATTTGTTTGATCTTTGCAAGGTAGACAGCTACCAGGGCAGATGTAATGTCCACCTGACAAATGGTGACTACCTATGATGCCATGGCTGTTCCAATGGTCACTTTCTTCATACACTGGGGCCCTATGGCTAGTGTCAGATTGGCCCACCTAGACACCAGGTAATTTTCAGGTGTGCCAACTCAGTTAAACAACATCCACTGGACAGCCTCTCCTCCCCCAGACCTACCCCTTCCCTACTAGGTCCAAACAGGGATTTAACCCACTGTCTTCTCTGAGGACCTACTATATCCATGAGTGTAACTCACAATTCTGTAACATTATGTAACCTAAGTAACATACAAACTACTACATTATGTAACCTAAGTGTATCTATGTTAAATGTTCCTTTTACTGCACTTGTAATGTTATCCTCTGTTTTAATCTGCACTGTAATAACTGTCTTGGTGTCTCCCCCCCCCCACGATGAGGTGCCTTTGTAAATGAGTCTCTGACTCAAAGGTTGTAAACCAGATTTGTAATGAATAAATGAATAAGAATAAATAAACTCCTCCCCATCTTACAAACCATGCAAATCATACAATATAAAACCTGTGTTCTCATTAAATTTTGTTTTCTAATTACCGTAACTATCAAATGCTCAAAATTTACGACATGCTGATGTAATTGTGTCACTCTTTAGTCCCCTCCCAATTATTGTCTAAGTGGGCCCCAAATACCAACTCTCTAGATTGGCCCCTGTGCCTCTTTCTGACCATTCCTTTGATGAACACTGAAGCAAAGGGAGGGAGGGAGCTGGCTGAGGTCATGGTGGCACCACTGGCAGACTTCTTCAATACCTCCCTGCAGATGGGGTGCATGTCCTAGAACTGGAGGATGGCATATGTTGTACCCCTGCACAAGAGTGGTCCCAAGGACAAGCCTGGTAACTATAGACCAGTCAGTCTGACAACCATTGTGGGTAAGGTCATGGAAATTATCCTAAAGGAAAGGTTGTTGACCTTCTTGGAGGTGAATGGTCTTATGGACGACAAACAGCATGGGTTTGTCTCTGGGAGATCATATCAAACAAACCTGGTTCACTTTTTTGACTGGGTGACAAAAGAACTAGACACCTGTCAGGCCATAGATGTCCTGTATCTGGACTTCAGCAAGGCCGTGGCACAGTACCGCATGACAGATTAACTAGTAAATTGAGGAACCTGGGAGCAGAGGAGAAACTGGTTACGTTGGTTGGTAACTGGTTGAGGGACAGACATCAGAGGGTGGGGGGGACTCTTATCTCATAGGGAAGTCACCAGTGGGGTCCCACAGGAATCAGAGCTGGGGCCAGTGCTGTTTAACATCTTCAATGCTGATATAGCAGTTGGAGTTGAGAGCAGAATCAGTCTATTCACAGATGACACCAAGATAGGGGTAATTGTGGATGAGGTAGAGGGAGGAAAAGGCCCCCAGGAAGATTTGGGAAGGATTGAGCAGTGGTCAGTCACTTGGCAGCTGGGTGTCAATGCTAATAAGTGCAAGGTCATGCACTTTGGAGCAAGGAATCCTTGGTAAATTTACATCTGGGAGGGGTTCAGCTGTTCTTCTCTGAGGAGGAAAAGGATGTGGGGGGAATGGTCACAAAGAATATGGACCACGTGCCTCAATGTGCGAGAGCAGTGGCAAAAGCCAATAGAATGCTGGGGTGCATTGCTAGAGGAATCACCTCTAGGAGAGCGGAAGTCATTCTGCCACTGTACAGGTCACTGGTAAGGCTGCACTTGGAGTACTGTGTACAGTTCTGGAACCCATACTTACAGAAGGACATCAGGTTACTGGAGGGGGTACAGCAGATGGAGACTAAAATGATCAGAGGTATGGCGGGGAAGCCTTACGAGGATAGGTTGAGGGACCTCAACATGTACTCGTTGGAGGGGAGAAGGGAAAGGGGTGATATGATCAAAACCTTCAAGTACTTAAACAGCATCAATGGGGTTAGTACAGAGGGCATGTTTCGATTAAAGGGAGAAGGGATTACTAGGGGGAACAGGCTGAAGTTGGTGGGGGGGTTGAATCAGGAGGGAGGTGAGGAAGCATTACTTCACAGAGAGGGTGGTAGGGAGATGGAATGTGCTTCCTGAAGAAGTGGTATCTCTTAAAACAGTGGAGAGCTTTAAAAGGGGGTGGGATAGGATTAAGGGCAAGATACTAATCAGTGGGAAGATGAAGGGGAAGAGAGGTGCAAAGGGTGGGAGCAGAAGGAGTCTAACTTCTGTGCTGCACAATTGAGCAGACATGATAGACCATTTGGCCTGTATCTGCTGGCAGTTTTGTATGTTTGTAAGCATTTTTTCATGATCTCAGCTATTGCTCCTGGCTCTTTCATAGGTTTCTACCCCTTCCCCTCCTTTCAGGGGCCCATATCACTATACAGGAATTACACTTTTACTATAATATGCTGATAATTCATTTCAACTTTACTGACAAAAAGTGCTGTTTTAGTATATCGATATATCTTTTTTTACTATAGTGATGTACTAATATTACACTTCCACTATATTAACCAGACTGAACGCTTTCATTTAATTGATATTAGTTTCTTAGCATTTGTGGTTCCAATGTTATCCTTTTTCACATAAAGTAACTGTGGAGAACCTTTTTCAAGAAATTAACTGTGGAAAGGGCTCACCTTGTAACCATTACGGCCAGGAATTATTTTGTAAGTAAACTCTTGGAGTCAGGTTAACATGGAGAAATCATGGTGATACACTCTCTGTTTAATATCCTAGACATGTTCTTTTACTATATCAGTATACTAATAATGCATTTCCACTCAGTGACCAGAAAGATGTTGTTTCAGTATATCAATACAGTGCAAACATAATCATGGTATATAGTTTAGGGTTGTTGTGTATGGACCTCGATATATACTAAAAAGTTACACCACAGCTGTCATGTCAAAAAGTTGTACCACAGTGCTGATGTCACTACAATGGCAAAATAAGTTTTCAACATGAGAAACACATGTTGTCCCATTAATGGAGAAAGCACCAACAGACCAGCCTCCCTAAATCATGAGTTTTCAATGTTTTTAATACAGAAAAAACTACCCCATGCAGTGCTTCTCAGTAGACCCACCCAAGATCTGCCCAAAATATACTAAATAAATGTTTTTGATTTGTACTTGTAGAATATGAGAGTTCATGATTGATAAGCCCTAACGGTTTGCAAGTTAATCTTTGAATTGGCATTGCTGATGTATGCTGCCATGCTGATAATGTTTATTCTAAGACTAAATACAGACAAGCAATGTAGACACATTCAAAACTTAACAGCATAGTTTTAAGGAAAGCAACATTTGGTTGCATTATATTGCTAATTCCTTTGTTAATTTAATCATTTTTTAATTTCAGTATACAGCAGTGTTCGAACTGGATGAAAAGTACTTGGCATAGCCACTTTCAAAATGACAGTCTGCTCTCCAGTAAAACAAATGGCATGAGTAGAGCTTAGTGCTAAAAGCAGAATGGGGATGAATTTTTATTGGGGAGTGGGGTTGCTGATTTCTGTTGATGGCAAACTTCTTTTTTTTTTGCTCCAACAGGAATCTCCCTTTCAAGTACATGATCAGTGGTGTTGTTGGAAGCCAAAGAGAGATACTGAAAGCCAATGAAAAGTATCAGCAATTCTGGTCACAAGACTGGATTTTCAATGGGGATCCCACAGGCAGAATTAACAATTTTGGGCTTTATCTCTGGCATCCAAAATGCATCAAAATGTTAGAATGCTATTTTCTAATATTGTACTGTATTTATATTGTGTGTACCTGCTTTATGATAAAATAATGGTACATATATCATATACTGATGGATGCATCATTATAAGGTTCTTGAACTGCCACATGCCACATCATTTACACACATAAGAAAGCCCACCTATCAGTTCATCTAACATCCTTACAGACATCAGTAATGTGGCACAATTGTCTTACTAGTTCAACAACTAGACCTTTTTATTTATTTATTTGTCCTGCCAAAGATTTTGGGAGCTGCTATAGCGGCAAATCATAACTGTTACTGTCACAGCACTCAGCAGAGAAATCAAGAAAGCATGAAGAGGTAAATTGTGTTGTGCTTTCCTATATTTAGTATCACTTTAAAAGTATTTATGATGATATAGTGCAGTTTCTATTTGAAAGAAGTGTGCTTCCTCAGATTTATTGTTGGGCTGTTGCCGTCACAGCACTGCATGATGATGACATCTGCTATTCTTGCATCTTAAATAATAAAAAAAATAACCTTACTGTGTCAATTGCATCAACCTCATGCAGCTTTCAGAAAATCTCAGATATTGCCAGTTGGCCACTCAGAAAAGCAGTCCGCAACAACAAGGAAGATTGGAACTGATAAAAAGTAAAACAGCAACAGTGATATTGCGAGCTGAACGAGCAGCTGTCTCTGCCCCTCTTTCAGCATTGGATCACCAAAGGCACAGTACAAACTATAAAATTATTGCCTCTACTAAAATGTTGTCTATGAATAAATGCCCTTCAGATCACACAAACTACCACTCAGCACTCAAACTATCCAAAGCTTTCTGTACTAACTGCATTTTTTTAACAAATTTCAGTGATTTTGTTCAGAAAATGAAGAAAAAAGCACCTGTTCCTTCTCCTAAGACTGCAGAACCATGTACCAAGCATCAATTCAGGTAGTGATCTATCTGCTGCAGTGTACCATGTGGCCAACCTTACGCTAACTAAATCAGTCACGTGACTTGCTCTCCAGCAATCACTTTGTGAAGTATAATGGACTTTGTTAGAGAAATTATAAATCATGACAGTACACAAAGCCCCACCTCCTCAGTTTGGCAATGAAGACTACATGAAATTTTCATATATTTTTTAACCTTACTGTGAAGACTACACCAATAGTATTGAGAAGACCTTGCAATGTCTAGCATAATGTGACAGACATATAATATTAGGACTTTTATATTAAAATATTAAAAGGTTCATACTTACTCACTGGTATGGGCAATTTAAATGTTTCTTTTTAAGAATCTATTATGAATAATCAAATGTTTTTACTTTAAATTTAAAACATTAGTCCTCAAACGTTACAAGCTTCTGATTTTAGAAAAGTCTTTGTTCTTGTTGCTGTCTTACAGGATGTGTTCCACAGCAGAAAAAATTCAGCCTACTGTGATGTCATCATTACTGTTTCCATTGCAAATAAAATGCTGTGATATGGGAAAAGAACATAGTTTCTTGTAACATTTTTCCAATGTTCAGTAAAGCAGTCAGAGAGATGTATGTTTGTTCGTTAATGTACAGTTGGCCACGATTCATGCAGATGATGCTTTATGTAGTTCCTTTAGAGTTACACATTGAGGCAGGATTTTCAAAACTATTTTCAAAGCAGAAATGTCTCCTAACCTGTTAGAAAATCAATGATATGGCCTAACAGTGTCCAAAGGTTTCATCACAAACAGCCATGACTTCATCCAGTATCGTCACAATTGTGTCAGTTTTCTGACACAAATACAAACTTTTTGTTGTGAATTCTGAAAATTGCAATACGCTTGCCTGGACACAAGTGGATAGACACAGATGCAGGCACAACATGCATTTTCATCTGTGTCCAATCCTTTTGAAAAATCCCTCTCCCCGAATTATTCACAATAAACAGATATAGATTTCGGCCCACCATCCAATCTCTAGTTGGCTAGTTACTGTATATGTTTTCAGGAATAAGAATAATGTAATCAGTTTCAAGGGAACTGAACTCCAGTGTTTTATCTATGTGATGAATTGTGGATTAAGTAATCTGGAATATTTCCTTACATGTTTACAGGGTTTTTTTTAATTGTGGCAGCAGTAAAGCCAATTTAAAATATATTTTTGTTGTTGGAAATTCATAACCTTTCTATTGGTAGCAGGAGAACCAACGGCCTGAAGTGCATAGCTTGTTTGTGTTTTTTCTGCTGCACGTCAATTCCACCAATTACTCATACTTTTTTAATAGCATTAGTAGAGATTTTATAATGAAAACCACAGTTCTCAAAAGATTTGCACATCTCTAAAGCCTTTGTTTGAAGTGTGCCATCGTAGCTGCACATATGCCTCTGAGTCTTAGCTGTTGTCACTGTCAGATATAAATGTGAAATGCCTTAAAGTGTTAAGATATATTTTTACTATATGAAAGAAAATCTGTTTCTTTATAATGAATTGTAGTTGTATTGCTTGGACCAGAATATATGATTACAATATGCAGGAAACGTATGCTGCTATAAGAGATAATCCCAAGTGTATTCTACAGCAGTATGGAAATGCAAACTGAATGAACTTTTCACAGCCTTAATTAGTGTTCAGGATACCAAACATGCCATCAACATATCTTAAAAGAGTGCAAGATTTATTCCCTAATGATGTTTGATCATCTCTTTCTCCAATGCTGCAAGAGAAAAGCAAGTATCTGAGGGACCAATTTCAGCTCCCTTTGATAACAACCCATGTGTAAGTGAGGTACCGCTAGTCTTCATAAAGTGCCAGTAGGAGTTTATTTGATAATGTGTTTATTCACTGTGCCAGAAGGTAAATATGAGCATGGTAGAATGTTTGTGCAATGCATGGTCTAGCTGTTTATTCTATCTCCCAGTTGAGTCTACCACTATAGGCATTGACCACCCCCCCAAAAAAGTTATATCATTAGAGGCACAAGAAGGACATGACTAGGGGTGGGCAAAATAGACAGTTTCCACTTACAGTATGTGAAATTTCTATGAAATACTGTACAGTGAGTTTCATAAAAATTCATGGTGTTTAATGCAATTTCCCCAATATTGTTAGCTGTGTTATACAGCATACACTGGAAATAACTGTTGCCACTCCTTATGGCATTGATCATGTAAAACAAATGCAGCCACTGTAAATGGCATTGGCCATGTAAACACACAAGAGGTTTACCTTGATAAATGAACACTGCTCATTTATTGTGTAAAATACAGTGGTGGATAGACTTCTCAAAGTAGCAATAAAGTGCAGAGTGCAAGAATGGTGGCAGGACTACAAAGTGGCAAAAGTAAATCAAGCAGCTGCCAACACCATTATAGATGTTGCAGTGTGGCTAACAGGTGACTGGCAGACACCATTCATGCATGTGATGTGCACAAACTACAGCTGACATTTATTTATTTATTTATTTAAGCTTTTAACCAAGGAGGCATGCTGAGCAGACTACTGCTTGATTCCAGATGTGCCCTGGGGGAAGGGAGAAGTGGGAGAACATACACATAAACAGTAAGGTCCATTACAAATGTACTTCAATGAATAGGAGGGCTTACAAATATATACAGTATTGTCAATTGCATGATAAGCATAGAGTAAACATAAGTAAGGTAGAGTACAATCACTACAGGTAGGTACAATAGCCATGGCTCCAGAGGAATACATACAAGGTGCCAGATTCACGGTAGCAAGGTATTATGATAAGAGGAGGACAAGCCATATGCCAGGAGACATTTGTAAGGATTACATCATCAGGTAGGTAAATGGAGCAGTGACCTTTGGGAAAGGTGGGGACTCCCTGTCAGTGAGCTCCCAGGTGTGCAAGTGCAGGTAGGGTGGAAGTTTGTTTTGAGGAGAGAGTTGAGGTGCCTTCCAGTTGTGGTGTGCTGGAAGTCCAATTAGAGAGAGTTCCAAAGGCTGGGCATGCAGAATCTGAAAGCTAACTGGTCTGCGGAAGTTGACATGCATGGGATGGTCAGTAGACAAGAGTCTTTATTCAGCAGTGCACAGCCCTGGGGGGTGAGGGCTGAGAGGACCCTGGTGAGATACAAGGGGAGGGACTGTGACCAGAATTTGGCTATGAGACTCAAGCAATGGGACAGACACCGGCCCTGCAAGTAGGGGAAGGTCTAGATTCCAGTAAAGGACACAGTGATGTATACTAGGAGAGCAGTCAAGAGCAAAGTGACAGAAGGAGTGGAAGAGGGGGTCCAGTCAAGCCAGGGTGGACTTTGAAGTGGCACTGTAGACTGTCACATATTCACTCAGCAGGTCAGGCCCTCTACTCCCAAAGTGCCAACCTCTGAGCACAGTCTTGTGAACAGTGTAACAGACAAGGTAACCCTCTTGTCTGTTTTTGTCAGTTTGTATCAACCTTTGGTCTCAGTTCTGGAGGGATTCAAACTGTAACCTCTTACTAACATACCCAATACACAGGCTCAGATATATCTGTCTTCAGGGGGCCAGATATCTTTTCCTACGGGCACCTAACCAGGTATTCAGAGATGAACCCTTAAAACTTAATAAAGACCTCAGATTTAAAATGCTTCTGTTTCCAGTTTGGTACCACCATACAAGCTTATATCTGCTGAACCATAAATATTTCTTAGCAAAAGAAAGCAATTCAAAGACAGACCAGGTTTGCTCTAAAATTAGTGTTTTTAATAAAATATATAATAATACGTCAAACATACAATACAGAACTCTTGTATCACAAGACATACATATCTTTAAACAAAACGAGGTTTAAAACAGTGCAATTCCTACAACTATATTTAGATTTTGCCTAGCTTTCTAAATACCTCTATTCAGTGCTCAGATGTTTAGTTGGTCAGTGTCAGATACAAATGCACCTCTATAGTGAAAGAGAATAATCTTTTCAAGCAGTATTGGGCAACCCCTTTTTGGATGAAGTCATCCAGCCCCTCCTCTGGTCAAATATCTAACAAAAATATATATATTATACAACCACAGGATGTCATTTCAGAGTATCAATTCTGCAACCTTAGCATAACTCAAGTTTCAATGACACCTCTTTTGATCTAATGCTGTACCCTCTTCACACAGGCTTCATAGGGTCATTTACAACATTACACCTCTATGTCTTGTCTTGTTACAATTCTTAAGATTTTCAGTGCAGGAAGAGTTTAAACCCTGGGCTAAACATTTGTCACAAATCCTGAAATAAGTGCAGGTACAGGTTGTGTATTTGACCCAGACAGTAAACTGTTTTTTGTGTTTACCTTTGTGTGCCTTAAAAGGAAATTCCAGACTTTCTCAGGAAGTGATTACATCATAGATACTTATCAGCCAATAGCTTTGGTAACAGACCTGAGAACAACAGTATTATAAGCAAGTGTTTTATAGCAAACTCATCAGAACAGCTAATATTTTTCAAGTCAAACTACCTCTTGCTGGAAGCTGCAATACTGAACATAGGATTTGCAAGAAAATGAGTTGTGCTCACAACAGAGGGAGGTGAACCTTACAATTGTCTTTGGTTTGTAGCAGATATTCTGCAGGTGGAAGCTATTTCTAACTGAAAGGTGAAATAAGGAACTTAGAATTATCAGGAAAAAGTCTTGTTACAATTCTTAAGATTTTAAGTGCAGGAAGAGTTTAAAGCACAGCTGACTTATTTTGGGGCTGACTGCTTTCAGAGCACAAACCACCAGGCTGTTTTGGGGCTGGGGAGGTTTACCTGTGTCTGACTTGGATGTCTGGATTTTTCTCTGTTTGATTAGCAGGGGATTTTCCCTGTCAAATTGTTGTGTATGGTATCTTGCTGACAGGAAGGCACTCATCACAGCGGTGGGTCAGAGCTCTTAGCTGATTGTTTTGTGAGGGCACAGTTTAGGCCCAACCCCTTCCCACCTCACCCCACCCACCCTGGAAATAGTTCCTTTATACCTGGGGTTCTGACATCATTTCCTCAAGAGTGCAAGGTGCATATCAATGTCATATCCTCTCTAGCACACAGCACTGAAAAAATATAAGCATACACATTGTATAATATATATATTTTATATACAAACCAATCACACACACAAACACACACACAAAAAAAAGTACATAATCATGTGAGGAGTAGTGCAATGTAATGGCTGTGGGGCAGCAGTCTTCTGGGAGTCTTTCTGGAGGCTGAGATGCTGCCCTATTTGCAGACAACTCTCTGCCCTGAGGGAGGAATTTGCCCATCTTCAGGCCACACTGTACAGCAGTAAGGGAACCTTCCCCCAGGCCAGACTGGATGGTAGGAAGGGAACCTCCCCCATCCAGGGAGCACCAGAGCCACCACCACTACCTCAGAGGTTGCAATGAAAGCACAGCAGTTGGACCACAGTGGGCTCAGGGAGGGTGAGGATGGTGGAACAGAGGCACACCCAGTCAGTTGTTCCACTCCACAATCCATACACCATTCTGGGGGAGCACAGCTCCCCTATGGATGCACCCACAGAGGAGATTAAGGAGACTGAGGACACCTGTCACAAGGGAGGCCCACAGGAAGGAAGCAGAGAACACCACAAGGAAAGGAAACAGCTCCTGGTGGGGGACTCAATTATTAGGAGAATAGAACTGGGGGGAGCAGGGAAAACTGAAGTAAGGTGCCTGCCTGGTGCCATGGCTTGGAAGGACAGGAAGCGCATCCTCAGGATCATGAGAACAGCTGCACGGGAGTCTGAGCTGGATGTCATTGTCCACCTAGGGACAAATGACTTGGCTCAACATGAGATTAGAGCAGTGCAGAAGGACTTTGTAGAACTGGGGAGGGGTCTAAGACAAGTAGCACATGCAATATCCTTCTCAGAGGTGCTGCCTGTCAATGGCATGAGTGAGGCAAGGGTGCTGCACCATGCAGTTTAATGAATGGCTGAAAATGGTGTGGAGACAGGGGTTTGGCTTCATTGGGGACTGGGGTTCCACCTGGAGGGACACCAGCCTATACTGGCAGGATGGTCTGCATCTGTCCAGGAAGGGAACAAGTCTTTTGAGCAATCAGTTTAAATGCTTCATTGGCAAGCTTTTAAACTAGTCAAGGGGAGGCACTGATAAGCAGCAGGAAAATCCCAGCCTCTCCCTACAAAATAGGGTACTAAATGAGAAAAAGACCGAGGTAGAAAGGTCAGTGGGGGATGCTGCAATAGAAGGTAAAGCCATCAAAAAATGGAAAGCAATAAGTACCAATGCCCGTAGTCTGAGTAACAAGCTTCCTGAATTAGTGGCCTTGATGGAGGAGGAACATCTGGATATCGTGGCAGTCACAGAAACATGGTTCACACAAAACCATGACTGGGATGTAAACATATCAGGATACAATATCTACAGGAGGGACAGAGAGGGTAAAAGAGGAGGAGGAGTAGCTCTTTACATAAGGGAAGGAATCAAAGCAACAGAACAAAAGGGAAAACAGGGAGGAGAAGAAGCACTGTGGGTAAATTTGGAGACCAGCAATTGCACCACAATCCGCACAGGGGTTGTATACAGACCTCTTTCTCAGGGGGAGGAAATGGACAAGGAAATGATAGAAAGTATACTTAGTATGGCAGAAAAAGGGGAGATATTGCTGATGGGTGATCTGAATATGCCAGATGTTAGCTGGAGTGCAGTTGCAGCAGCCACTTCAAAGAGTGGGGTTATTCTAGATGCCCTACAGAGGGCATGCCTTAGACAACTAGTATTGGAGCCCACTTGAGAGGGAGCAATCTTAGACCTGGTTCTGTCAAATGGAGATGAAGAGAGGATCACAGATGTAGAAGTGGGTAGCCATCTGGGAACTAGCGACCATCGAACAGTATGGTTCACAATAAACACAGCAATAGAGTCAAGCCATACAAAGGCAAAGGTACTGGACTTTAGGAGGGCTGACTTTGTCAAAATGGGTGAGTGCCTAAGGAATGCACTAGCAAATGGGCAGAAAGGAGGGGTGGAAGAACAATGGGGAATAATAAAAACTGCCATCACAGAGGTAACAAGCCTTTGTGTGAAGCAAATAAACATAACTAAATGATGTAAGAAACCACTATGGTTCTCAAAGGAAATGGCAGTGAAGGTTCAAGAGAAGAAGAAAGCTTTCAGGAAGTACAAGGAATCACAGAAGAAGCAGGACAGAGAACTGTATCAGTTAAAGCAAAAGGAAGCTGCGAAGGCAGTCAGAACAGCAAAAGCCCAAACCGAGGAAAAGATAGCCAACTCAGTCAAGAAGGGGGATAAAACCTTTTATAGGTACATCAGGGAGCGAAGGAAGACCAAGGGAGGGATAGTGAGGCTTAATAAAGGGGAGGGTGGGCAGAGGGTGACTGTGAAAAGGCAGAGATACTAAACAAATATTTTTGCTCAGTATTTACAAAGGAAGAGGGGTAGGTACCTAAAACAAACAGTAGAAACACTCTGGATACAGAAGTTGATACCAGCCCATTTACAGAAGAAAGGGTTCTGAAAGAACTCTTAAAACTGAAGGTGGACAAAGCAATGGGGCCTGATTGGATTCATCCCAGAATTCTAAAAGAACTAAGGGTAGAATTAGTGACACCACTGACTACCCTGTTTAACAAATCATGGGAGGATGGGGTGGTACCCGAGGACTGGAGGAGGGCAGATGTGATTCCCCTTCACAAAAGTGGGAGCAAGGCAGGAGAGGAAACAACAGACCTGTTAGTTTAACCTCAGTGGTAGGGAAAATGATGGAATCACTTCTGAAGGAAAGAATTGTTGAGTATCTAGAGGCCAGAGGGCACAGGACCCAAGACAGCATAGATTCACACAGCAGGAAGGTCATGCCAGACAAATCTGATAGATTTCTTTGACTGGGTGACCAAAGTAGTAGATCAGGAGGGGCTGTGGACATGGCCTACCTAGACTTTAGCAAGGCATTTGACACAGTCCCACACAAAAGATTAATATACAAGTTAGCTAGCCTGGGAATGGGTCCCAAGATGACAGCCTGGGTAAAAATTGGCTGGAGAATAGGACACAGAGTAATAGTAAATGGAGTCCCTCTGAAAGAAGGGGGTTACTAGTGGGGTGCAGGGTTCAGTATTAGACCGGTCCTCTTGATGTCTTTATAGCGACATTGCAGAGGGACTGGAAGGAAAAGTATGTCTCTTGCAGATGACACAAAGATCTGCAACAGAGTTGATGCACAAGGTGGGGTGGAAAGGATGAGAAGGGACTTGGCAAGGTTAGAGGAATGGTCAAATGTATGGCAGCTTAGATTCAATGCTAAGAAGTAGTAATGCACCTGGGAAACAAAACCCAGGGAAGAGTACACAATGGGGTGAGATACTAACAACAACAAAATGGAAAGGGACCTGGGGTAGTCATATCAGATGACCTAAAGGTAGGCAAGCAATGTGAGAGGACAGCAAGGCGGACTGGGGGGATACTGGGATGCATAGGGAGAGGCATCACCAGTCAAAAACAGGAAGTTATTATCCCTCTGTACAGACAGCTGGTCAGACCCTATCTGGAGTACTGCATGCAGTTCTGGAGACCCAGTCTTCGCAAAGACATAGACAGGATGGAAGCTGTCCAGAGGAGGGCAACTAAAATGGTGCAGGGTCTGCACCAGAAGACATATGAAGAGAGACTTAAGGAGCTTAATATGTATAGCCTTGAGGAAAGGAGGGAGAGGGGGGACATGATAGAAACTTTCAAGTACCTCAAGGAAATCAACAAAGTCCAAGAGGGTAGCATCTTTCAAAAAAAGAGGTGTGCAAGAACAAGGGGGCACAATTTGAAGATGGGGGGCAGCTCAGGGGTAATTTAAGGAAGTGTTTTTTCACAGAGAGGGTTGTGGATGCATGGAACGGTCTTCCGGAGGAGGTTGTGGAGTCAAAAGCAGTGGTGGAATTCAAGCATGCATGGGACAGTCATAAGGCAATTCTAGGGGATGGGGTAGGAAGAAGTAGGCTGCTGGTTAACTAAGATCTGCAGCTTATCCAGTAGGCAGGGAAATGAGCAGACTGGGTGGGACAAGCGGTCCTTATCTGCCGCCAAATTCTATGTTTCTATGTTACTATGTAACATCCAGCTTCCCTTATTTTTACATCATAAACCTAGTTTATGATTTCTCTCTTAACAAAATTAACTTAACAACTCTGTAATTAGCTCAGAGAAACAGGATCCTTAATAAAAGTCTTCCAGTAACTGTCAGCAGTTCTCTTGGCCTGCATCTGTCAGCTTAAATCTGGGGGGGAGATGAGAGAGGTCATACATAGAGCATTTGAATTTTCATCAGAGACATTAATACATTTTATATTAAAAAAATATAATACAGCACTCAGAACTGGCTGTCTACATCACATAGACTGCATCCCCATAGTCGAAGATGGGGAGAATCATCCTCTGTACAATGGCCAGTCTGGCTGGCAAAGGGATGCATCCATGATTTCGATACAGTGCACCAAGCTTGGGGTGGAAGTTTTTGTGGATGGCATCGATGTGTGCAGAGAAGTTAAGGTGCTGGTCAAGCCAGACTCTGAGGTACCTGAAAGTGGAGCAACTTTCAATCACAGACCCATCAAGGGTGAGGAAAGGGGGTTGGGGGGTTGCCTTGCAGAATGCCTTCCTCTGACTGTTACATTGAGAAGTCCATCCACCACTGTACTTTGCTCTGCATTTGTGTTTACAGTGGTTGCATTTGTCCTACATGGTCAGTGCCACGATGAGTGGAAATGGTTGTTTACAATGCATCCTGCACTGTACTCTCATTTACTTGTGTGCAACGAGTTGGAAGCGCACTAGTGAAGTGATGAGCCCCTCATTTTGCTTACTTGTCTAGCTGTGTTATACCACAGCCATCCTTTAATCTAGAGACGTGGGGATTGAAATACTGATCCATACATTAAGGTTCTATTATCCACATGCTTTCATGACATTTAAATATGTTGTTTTGAAATTAGAGGTGCTCAAACTTTAGCACTTTATTTCTTTGTGAAATTTAGTGAGATCAGCAATAATGTCACCTTGGTATAAGTCAGCACTCATTTAAGGTAGGGCTATGAAAGTTGTCATGCTCACACATGATGTAAGCTTCTAAGTGCCTGACACATTTCCAGACATTTGGCTATGTGCTTTTGAAATTACAGGGACTTACATTCTGGTAGTTTATTTTTCTGTAAAATTCTAAGACATATTGACAGAATACTGTCTTTGGGTAGTTTTAACTAAGCTATCCTTTAAATCAGAGAGATGTAAATTGACATATTCATCCACACATTAATGTTCTAATTACCTACCAGATTTATAGAGATTCAGTTATGGGTGTTCAAATTTACCTGGGCTTGAAATCTGGCAGTGTATTTTTTGGAGGAAATGTCATGAAAACGTTAAAAATATTTTGCTGCTTATAACTCAGCCACTGTTTAGCTATATATATGCCTGTAAATTTGCATGTATGACTTTTGTGAAAGGGGCCTGGCAACCATTACAGTATATGTGACATAATTTGCTTAACTGGAATATAAACCCTGTTATTTACATTTTTGATATAAATGCAAATGTGTGCTTGTGTGAATACTGTTTAATAACCCGAGTGCATTGTTTTGTGTACACGTTTTGAAATCGGTATATTCCCTCCTTATTTAGTGCCCCTTTTTAATACAGACTTTTTTCCAACCTAACATTTTGTTTTAATAGTTAGTAGATCTGGAACCCAGTGACATCAGTTGAGCTAAATTTCTGCATGGAGAACTTCGTTATGGTCACCAGCTCAGCTGCTGTCAAAGGGTTCTGCTTAACTGCAGTCTTCAGCTGAACTAATGCCACTGTCTTCTGAAACTGCTAACTGATTGAAAAATTAGTACTGGGTTGGAAAAAAAGCCCGAATTAACAAGGGACCATTCATAAGGAAAAAAACGAGACTACTACAAAACAAATCTACAAAACAATACACCGGGATTCTTAAAAAGACTTCACACATGCCCAAATTAACAAAGATATAAGATAATCAGAACTGGTTTCTCAGCCCTCTTTGTAGCCCTCCTAATTCCCCACACCTCACATGTCCCCTTAGATCAAATGACAAGTCCCTGTTGACTGTCCCTAAAACCTCTACTAACATAGGGGACCATAAATTAGATTTTCAAAGCCCTTGTAACTCTCGCAGCTGAATGAAAAAACTGATGCAACTGGGTCTCCACTTGCAGAGCTGCAGTTTTTCCTGCAGCAATGGTATTTTCAAAAGTGGAGTTGGTTTGCGACTGGCTCCATGACTTATGGCAGCTTGCGGACTTTTTTTGGCACAGCTGCGGGAAAAATTATGCCTCGTGGGACCAAACATAACAACCTCTGTAGCTGCACCAGCTGAAAATACCAGCCTCCGCAGCTGCGGAGATTTTAGACTGCAACTGCAGTTGCAGTGTGGGACTTAGTCTCATGTTCTGTTAAAAATCCATCCCTCTTCTCGGTTGCCACTCTGAGGCTGTTGAATTCTTTTCAGTTCTCTATCCGAAGTTCCCCTTCACATCTGCAGTTCAAAAGATGCCTCAGGGACTACATAAAAATTCATTAGAACTGTACCTGCACTTGCTCTAAATCATGTTACTTTTTTTTGCTCACATGTTACTTGTATATTTATTTTCTAACACATTGTTCTTGAAATATTTTGCTTGTTGATTATCTGAAGCTGCCTCTGTATTGTTACTATTGATATTACATTTCATTTTGTCCTATGTACTTGTGGTGCGGTACCCGAAAAGAGGAACAAAGTTGTCTAGTGTACTCACCTTTCAATAAAAGCTAATAAATAAATACTAAATGTGAAAAAGAGGTGTATGATTCTTTTCAGTTGTCTTTATGACATAAGGGTACATCATTCTGCAGTAAACTTTTCTTGTGAAAATGTCTCCAAAATGTCAGTGCATATAACTCCTCTATCCTTCGTGGTATAGAATAGTTTTTGCCATGTTTACCAACTGCCGACAGGCCTGGAGTATTTTAAATCTGCACAGATGCAGTTGCGTATTTCCAATGTTATAAGAGGAATACCGCAGATTACTTGTTGACAAAATTTCAAGAACATTTTCAGAGTTTTCTTAACATTACATGGAAGCAGAATAGGTAATGTTGCCACAATTTCACTGGTGAAATTTAATTTTGCAATACACTGATCACCACTACATCTGATTTGGCTTCTCTCCCAATTCCCCCAATCAGCTGGGTAAAGCAGTACAGAGTTTTCAAATTCTGCTTCAAACAGAATTCTTTGAAACTTTGAAAGTTCCATTAAATTCTATGGAATTTTGTCAGAAGCAGAATTCCAAAATTCTGAAAGTGGTTTGCACCTTTTTATATAAACTATGAATTAGTATTTTGCAGTTTGCGTATTGTAAACCATTGATTAGTCTTCTGTTATTTACATAAACCCCAGATTAGGTTCCCACAAACTGCAGAAAACAGATCCATAGTTTATATGAAATGCAGAAAACAAATCCACTGCTTTAATTAAAAGACTTTGGGAATGCTAAATATTTTATTGAAAAATTGTGAAAAGCATTTTGGAAGTGTAGTTGTTATTCAACCTGAAAACTCTGCTTTCCCATCTGTACAGCTGGGCATCAAGCACTAATGAGCTGTTTGGAATCCTATTGCCCACCCATGGGTGACCACATCACCCACCTCTTCCCAAGTAAGATCAAGATGGAATCTGTAGCACTGTTTTCCTCCTCATATCCCACTTCTTCTCCACAGTGCCACCTTCTCCTAATCAGAGAGCCACCCACTCCCTTTCCTGCAAGACCTACCCATTCAGAGTAGCTTTAATCCCTTATTTTGGTATCTGGGTCATTTTCATCCCTTGACCAGTTCTCGGATGCTGACAGTCTTAGCCTTTCATGTTCATCTGGCCTTGAGCTTGACAATTTTGCAGGGTGTGATTCTCATAGAGACCCACATGCTTGTGAAAATTGTAATGCTGTGTGGAATTTTCAAATTCCAACAGAACAAAATTCAACAGAATTTTCAAAATTCCACTGAAATTCCATCAAATTTTGCCAGAAACAGAATAGTGAAATTCCGTGACAGAAAACAGTTGTGGAATGATTTGCCACAGAACAAAATGCTATTCAATTCCACAGGTCTCAATATTTTTCACAGAAATTCTTGCCAAATGGTTTTCTGCAGAAAAAGAGGCCTTTTCACTGAATAATATTCCGTGGATAACAGTAGGCAGAATTCTGCAGAAGAACCAGTGAAATTCTGACAGAAATTCTGCTGGCGGAATGGTCATTCCATGCTAATTCCACTGATGGAAGTCTGCATTCCACACAGCACTAGAAAATTGTTGTCTCTCTATGCTTTCTTGCTCTCCCTGAGTTTTTCTGTTCTGCTGCTACCCAGCTTTGATGTCTTTTCCTTGGTGTCCTCAAATGACTTCTGCCCATACCTCTCAACTGTACCACATTACGAGGAATGTTCCTCATTTTACTTCACAAAAGCTCCCTGTTCCACATTGTGAGGACTTGTTCCACATTCAGTATTAACATTTTTAAGCAAAAATCTGGACTTGGACACCCCCAACACAATCTAGCAAGCCTGGATTAATGCACAGGCCTAGGAAAATTAAAGCCCATGACTCAGCCCAGGCAGCAGGTACTGGAAATGCCAGGAGCCAAAGGAGGGAGAAGACGAGGCCCCTTTAAATAATGGGCCCCGAGTGATTGGCTGCTGCTGTGCTGTGCAGTCATCAACACTAACTGACTCAGTTTTTCAGCTGGGTCGCGGTCGAGTCAGTGGGTCAAGCCAGAGGTGTTAATGAGACAGACAGGGGTGGGTCTCACTAGAGAGCCAGCAGCCAGCATGGAAATTGCTGCCACAAGTTTTACTGGCACCATGTGATCGCCAATGAACCAAGGATTATTTTGCCAGCAGCACATCAGTCAGAGTCTGTACTGCACTGCTATGCAAATGTGAGAGCTCTCATTTGGCTGTTCCATCAGTCAGACTTGCTTGGGCTTGGGGGTCAGGGGCAGGACCGGTCCAGTCTGGCACTGGCAGTGGTGCACTATGGGGCAGGGTAGGCTGGCAGCAGTCAAGTGTGCAGCAAAGAAAAAGACTTCAATGTCAAAATCAAGAATAAGATAAGCCACAGCACTGACAGCAGCCAGCAGCATGCACACAGTGAGTGATATACACAGTTTCAATCAAACTTGTCTTGAGCTTGAGATGGTTCAGAGCCAGAGCACGGGAGGGTTATTATTGTGTGGGACTTGGACCTTACTCCTGATGCAGTGTCACAGTGAGGTGGCAGTGGGCTTCAGTAGCCATAGCCATGTTGATCCTGGCAAGTCTTGCAGCAGCAGGGAGGGTCAGGTTGCCGGTTCCATTTCTGATGGATATGGTAATATTTTTTTAATGTTTTTTACATAGACAGACTTAGTTAATACATAGGGCAGCAGCACAGCAGGCTGCAGTACAGAGGAGGCAGCCTGAGTCAGCTGACATACTCAACAGGGTCATGTCATGTCATGGTCACATGCAGGGTAGAGGGTGGGAAGCTTGAACCTTGCTTGAAGGCAAGCTGTCAGAAGGTGGTGGTACTGTTTGTGTGGTTTTCTGCTGTACTGTACAGCCAGCAGCCAATGGGCAGCAGCAGGCACCCAGGCAGCCCAGAGATCTGAGTGTGTGTGTGTGTCAAGTGTGTCTCTTGACTTTGATTATTCTGTTCAGTAAATGATCAGATTCTTCTACAGTGTGTGACAGTGACAATGAACTGAAAGACAACTGAGAACAGTTTGGTAGACTACTATTACTAAGTACTACTACTACTACTGGTCATTGTCAGGTTGGTGTTGTTAACGTGGGCAGTGAGGAACCAATAGAAGCTCAACAATAGTTCCATCATCCACCTCCTGACATTGCTATATCTCCACTGGCCATTGTTGTGGTAAATTAAATGCTATGGATTCCTCTAGCAACCATCATTATCTAAGTGGATGTGCTAACAGAAAGCTGAAAAAAGAAAGGGAGATGAAGGGAGTGGTTTGCTGGGGAAGATCCCAAAAATAAACCAATTCTTCAAGGAGCTGGAGAACTCTGAAAAACAATAATTATTTGATGATGACAGCATCAGCAATGAACCCAGCCCAGCCAATGATGCTTCTGAGTCTGACAATGTGCAGCCGCAAGGAGGTATTGTAGAAGTTAACATGCCTACTAGTAGTCCAGATGTACAAGATGTGGACAGGATGGTGGCACTGGCTACAAATGACCCTCAGGAAGAGGACCATTAACTGGGGTTGGGCTCGAGTGAAGGCAAGAAAAATATTATTGAAGCAGATCAATTTACCAGTGATCCTGGCTGCACTGCACTGTGGAGTAACACTGATGATAGTTTCAAGAGTTTTTGGATGGCTAAGGGTTCAGCTGCTTGTCAGAACAAAAACATACCAAATTTCTCTGCTTCTGCTTGGGTGATTGCTGGGAAGATTTGGATGCTATCCAGAGATCTGTTTTTATGTCAGCTGCACAACAGTGAAGTGGTTATGTGGGAATGGCTTATTTACTTGCCATCTGCTGGAAATGTTTACTGCTTTGCCTGCAAACTTTTATTAACAAGATTGCATGCTTATACTGAAGGGTTCAGCGACTGGAAACACCCCAAGCTCATTTCTAAACATGAAAAAAGCCTGAAACACTGAAACTGTATGCTAGCATGGATAGGGCATGTAAAGGCAATGAGTACAGTGGATGCAGATCTAGCTCAACAGTTTCAGTCAGAATGCCAAAACTGGAGCGATATTCTTAAACATGTTGTGGCAGTTATCAAGTTTTTAAGTGAGCGTGGACTTGCATTCCATGGTGAAGATGAGCAGTTAGGGTCACCACATAATGGAAACTCTTTGGGGATTTTGGAGCTGATCACTCAGTTTGATCTGTTTCTGGCTGATCATATGGCTAAGTTTGGACACAAGGGTAGAGGTAATACCTCCTATCTGTTAACAACTATTTGTGACAAATTAATTGATTTGATGGGGCAGAAAGTTAAAAATTCAATAACCAGAGAACTGCAACAAGCCAAGTATTTTTCAGCAATTTTTGATTCAACACCAGATCTGTCACATGTGGGTCAGTTGACTTTTGTATTCCAATATGTTAATTGAGATGGACACATTGTGGAATGATTCATTAAAGCTGAGCCACTGGAGAACCATACGGGTGCAAGTCTGGCCAATACTGTGCTTGCTATGGTAAATAACTTAGGTATGGACATCTCTAACTGCCACGGGCAATCAAATGATAATGCCAGCAATATGTTGGGATGATACAATGGACTACAGGCACACCTAATGTGAGTAGACCCACTTATGCACTGTTTCATGTGCTGCACATTCATTGAACTTAGTGGAAGTCAATAGTGTTAACAGCAGCTGCACCCATGTAATTAATTTCTTTGGGCTTCTGCAGTCACTATATGTTTTCTGCTCAGTATCGACATATCACTGGAAGCAAATTGTCAGCAGCTCTGATGAAAACCAGAGATTTTTTACACTCAAAAGTCTCTTTGACATGGATGGCGTAGCCTTGCTGATTCTATGAAGTCAGAACAATGAAAGAATTTGGCAAGCCCTACAAAACCTGTGAGAAGATATGAACCAGTCAGCTGAGACCCAAGAAGAGGCTCCCCTTCAGAGCAAAATGGAGCAGTTCAAAACAGCCTTCATGGCTCAATTTGGGGATACTGTGCTTCAGCGGTTTAAAATGACCAGCATGCAGCTACAGAAAATGGACATCGATCACAATACAGCAGTTCACTTATTCCATTTATTGGTATCATTTGTGTTTGCCCTGCAAGATCAATTTGAGAATTTGGAAAATGCTGCTAAGAAGACATGCAAAGCTGTTTCACAAAAATATCAAAGTGATCTCTGCCGTATTCGAAAGAAAAAACAATTTTGCAGGTGAATTCAGAGAGCCTGACACCTTATTTGAAGGAAGCCAAAAATTCTGCATTGAGACATTCTATGTTATAATTGACAAATTGTCAGCTTGTGTTCATCATCGACTGAATTCTTATAAGATGCTGTGTGACTACTTTGGAGTTCTGTTTCAACTAAGCCCATCGGACGTCATCGACATTCACAGGCTTGCTGCCGACTTGGATAATCGGACATTTCCTGATGAGCTCCTACAGTTTAAATTCTTTGTACGAGATGAGTCAGATAAGTCTCCAGCCAAATTGTTACAAGATTTTTTTTTTTCAGTTTTTGTTGACCAGGTAAGTGCACTAGACAAATCCTGCCTATTTTCAGGCATGACCCGGGGGAGGGGGATACAGATGAATGCCAACTGACCTTGAGCCAGATTAAGGTGTTGGTGGTATTTTTAGTGAATAAGGGAAAGTTGTCCAGGACACCGGGGAAATGCCCCTACTGTGAGGTCAGTAGGTGGAGCTGCTGGCCATCATTATGGTCACTCTGCAGAATTCGGTGGAGGGTGAGGACGAATGTGAGCCAGGGGAGTGAGCCTCCTCCTCTGGGCTTGAATTTGGAGAGGCTTTCCTTCCTTTAATACAAACGGGAAAATTAGTTTCTATTCAAGACGACTCTGCAGTTACGATGGATTGTTTGGTTAATAACATTGCTTCAGAATCACAGATAAGTTTTAAATCCTTACCACATGGATCCTCGGAGACCTTGTTATCTCCTGCTAATTTTCACGATGAAGCTGGTGATAGTTTCTCTTCAAGTGAACCTCCGCTGCATTGGACTGACAGGCCTGTCATAGTGGATGACACAGTTGCATCAAACAGCGGTACTGCACAGGTGTTTGGAAACCCTTCATGTCAGCAATCCTTACAGAACAAGGGTGTTACCGGAGAATGTTTGGCTGGCAGCAAAGTCGCTGGTTGTAGCGAGTGCCAAGAGCCGAGTCCCGGTTGAGAATTCACTGTTACTGAAACCACTACAAAAATCATACAAGGTCAGTCCTTTCATATTAATGCTTCATTTGTTCAAACTATTCCCAGTTCTAGTGCATTGCCTTACAACAAGCAAACAAAGCTTTTTACGATTGGTTCCAGTTACTCGATAATGGAAGAGCCAAAAATGCAAAGCAAAGTATGCAGTATCATTCAAGAGGAGCTAGTATACCAAACAGATGCCTCTAGCCAAGCTCACGCTACATCCTTTTCATTTTCAACCAGAAATAAAGTTTCTCCAGACATGACAAAAAATAAAAGAGCTGCCTTAACAGCAGCTAATCGAAATTTGCCTATTAAACAAATGCAGCAGGCTGAAGCTAAAAAAAAAACTATCTCAGAAGGTCTCTACTTCTCGACTGATTCAGCAAGCATTTTCTCTACCTACTAAAGATATAAATGACAATAAAGACTGGGCTCCTGAGAGATCGCTATTAGAATCAAGATGGAAATTAAATCCCTCAGGAACATGGATCCCTGACCCAGATTGGCCGTCAGTTTCTCCCCTGTCTTCATTCCTTTCGGAGTGGTCTCCTGCGCTCAAAAATTTCTCTGAGTCCCAGTCACTACAAACTGGAACTGATACTTTGACAGGATCCTTACCTTCTATATCTGAGAAAATAGAAACTGATACTGTAGTGGATGAGATAGTCCCTAAAGTTCCTTCTGTGGACCCCCCCTACTAGACCTCTTCTATCATCTTTTTTCACAATCCCGTAAAGACTCAGCCCCTCGAAGGAACGCAGTTCGCTTACGCTATAAAGGGGGACTGGCAGAACGGTCTGACCATGTATATGTGGGGAAATTCCTTCTAAAAGAATCTCTGCAGTTTTCACCTAAAGATGTGTTTACCTTCATTAATATCTCAGGGGAGGACAATTATGACATCAGCTTTAGATCCGTATTTTTGTTGGATTTATTTTGTCAACGATATAACCAGTTGAAATTTTCCCTATTATGGTCTCCCTTTGTTGTTACTCCCCTCACTCCATCATTAATCAAATATGTGACTGTAATGTTCAGAAATGAAGGGGTCCATGTTGACGACATTTCTTTTTGGCTTTCTCAGAAATACGAAGTTTTAAGTAGCCCAGAGGCAGTATTAGATTCTGAATTATTTTGGAATGGTAGTTGGAGGTATGAGGTGAAATTACAACAGACTAACAACGTAATTAAACATATTCCTAATTCCTTTTCTTTAGGGAAGGATAGGGGTGTGTGCTTCTACACTGGGCAGCCTCTGACTTGCTATAAATGTGGGAATAGGACACATCTTTCTAGCTCCTGTGACACTACCAGATGTGAGATATGTGGGGAACTTGGACACGGTAATTTTCAGTGTGCTAACCTAGTGAAATGCAACTTATGCAAGGTATCAGGACATGGGTACAGGGACTGTCCTTGGGCTGCTTCTAACAAAGCCTTGGTAGGTAGTCCTGAGTTATTAATACAAAAAGCTCAGGATGAAGCCCTTTCTAAAAATCAGAAAAAAGGTTCTCACATTACGCCTGCAAAGGTAGCAGGGGTTGAGGATGACAGAGAGGTCTTAGGTTCTGACCCTTCTATGAGTTCCAAAATAGGTTCTGGGACTCTGGACCCTTTTAACATCCAAGAATTTCCTCCAGATTGTTACCATGATCCAGTGAAATCCAAACCTCTTAGCTCTAATTCTGCTGAGAAAAGAGTCACCAGAAGTTCTAAACCCCTCCTCCCCCAAAACCTTCCTCCCCCCAACTTCATTAGGCATTCCTAATTTTGAAATGGAAAATTCTTATGCTATTTTGGACACTGTAACAGGGGATTCTGACATGGATACTGGTACTCCTGCTCAATCTCAATCTTTTGGGAATAAACCATCTTCTACAGATTATAAAGGGAAAAAAAAGAAAAAAAGGAAAAAAACCTAAATTTCTACGACTTCTTTTGATGTTGGATCTCTAAACTGTAGCAGTCTTTTGAATAATTGCAAGAGAACTGCTCTTTTTTATTCTCTTCATCAGTTGGGTCTTGATATTTGTTTTTCACAGGAAACATGGGTTTATACTTCAGACCAGTGCCGTTCATTAAGCTCTGAATGGATCTGGGGACCGTCCTATTGGTCCTTTGGTTTAGACAGAGCTGATGGCATTGGGATTCTTTTTGGCTTCTTTAATTTTACTCTCAAAAAATTAGTGGACCTTATACCAGGGAGACTACTTATAATTGACGGATTATGGGAACAGTCCGATTTTTGCTTTATAGTAGTTTATGGACCACAGACAAAAGCAGGAAGGGTGGCTATGTGTAAAGCTCTCTCTCCTTTTTTGGCTACCTCTAGTTATATTATTTGGGGGGGACTTTAACTGTGAAATTTCTGGGTTTAGTAGGGGTAAGGCAGGGAAGAAAAAGTATTGTGATACTGTAGCTTTAGAGAGAATCATTAATTTGGCAGGATTAAGGAATGGGAGGAGTTATCAGGACAAGGGGTTAAATTATACCTTTAAAAGAGGCCCTTTAACATCCACTATTGATTACCTTTTTTTCCAAAAAATCTTTCTCTACCTGTCCATAAAACTCTTATTACTGAATTTTCTGATCATTTATTCATCACTCTTTCCTTTAGTGATCCCCCCCCATAAACCTATAAATAAACCAAGATGGAAACTTAATAATTCTGTTTTGCAGGACCCAGGGGTTATAAAAGGTATATCCTCTATATTGTATGCCCGAGTATCTGTTTTGGTTCTATATGAAGACTTATGGGAATGGTGGGTAGATACAAAAGATGATATTAGGAAATTCTTCCAAAAATATGGGAAACAAAGAGTTAATGCTAAATTTTTATGGTACTTAACCCTAAGGAAGAAACTTCAGGGGTTGTTTTCTGAGGCTAATACTTCTAGAGGTGATCTTTCTGCCCAAATATCCCTTATTAAGTCTGCTATGAGAGATTGCCAGTACGATAGACATTATGTTCAGAACTCTCTTTTGGAACTTTAGAGAAAAAATTAGTTCTTTAGGATTAGAAGTTTTACAAAGTAAGGAAGGGAAATTTAAAACCTCCCAGGGAGACTTATTTTCTATTATTCAGGATTATGTAAAGGATCAGGAGGGGCCTGAGATCCCAAGTAGTGTAGTTCATCAGTTTTTTCAGGATTTTACTATAACTCCCCCATCTGGTCAGGATGTGTATAAATTAGCTGATTATATATCCCAGCAAGAGATTCTGAAAGTTTTGACCTCCTTAAAGGGTGGGGTTTCTCCAGGGGTTAGATGGGTTGTCCTATGAATTCTTTAAACAGTTTGGTGATATTTTGGCTCCTTGTCTTGAAAAGGTTTTTTCCTTTCTACACGGTGTCCATTGTTTACCTGTGCAGTTTTCGGCAGGATTATTGATATTTATTTTTAAGGGTGGGGATAGAACACATTTATGTAACTGGAGACCTATAACTATTTTGAATTCGGATTTCAAGATATTATCCCAAATATTGAATAATAGATTGAGATTGGTGTCTGCTAAGTTGTTATATCCTCTTCAGTTTTGCTGTATTCCAAATAGGAAAATTTTGTCTGCACTTATTATTATTAGAGAAATAACTGAATTCTCAAATAGGTCCCCCAATTGGCATTGTATCCTGTCTTTAGACCAAAATAAGGCTTTTGATAGGGTATCTCGCTCTTATTTATTTACAGTATTAGAAAAATATGGTTTACCCTACAGTTTTATTTATTGGATTAAGTTACTGTATAAAAAAGTTGTAGTATATCCTGTCATTAAGGGTCAGTATCCCTCCCCAGTTTCAGTTAACTTCGGGGTGCAGCAGGGCTGCCCCTTGAGCCCTTTATTATATGCATTTTCTCTTGACCTCTTACTTAAAACGTTAGACCAAATGGATGGATTGCCAGGCATTTCTGGGAATTTGTATACAGATATGGTGGTTGTTCAAGCCTATGCTGATGATATCTGTATTTTTTTGACTGCAGTGGTTCAAATTCCTATTGTTTTAAATTGTATTAATAAATATGAGAGGGTTTCTAACTCAAAAATTAATACAAAGAAATCTAGAGGCCTGCTTTTAGGGCCTATAGCCCAAGATCAGTTTATAGTGTCAGATATTGTTTTTTCCTCCTCACCGTGTAAAATTTTGGGAATAATTTTTGGAGCTCATAATCTCCCTGTGGAAAATTGGGAAATTGCCTTGAAAAAGGCAGAAGTAAAAGTTCAAAGGTGGAAGGGATGGAGATTATCCAAAATAAAAAGATTTTTGTTATTAAAAAATGTATTATTCCTGGGCTGCTATATATAGCCTTGGTATATCCCCCTCCGTTAGCCCTTGAAACACGCCTCTATGCATGTTTTTTTTTCAATGCTTTGGGGTAGTAGGCTTAACCCCATTAAACAATGCTATACCTATCTCCCTATCTCTAAAGGGGGGTTAGGCATGGTTGATCCTCTCAGTTTTTTTATGGCTTTTTTCTTGTGCAGAACTTTAATTTTGATCCCTCCTTTCCAGTATTGACTCAGCAGTTATGGGAAATGAATAATTTTAAATCCTTTTTTGATGTTTGGATGGCACCTCTTACTGCACGGATCCCTAAAAATACATATATCCTGGGTTTTTTTTAAACCCTTTGCTCAGAAGTTATTTAAATGGTCCTTTTCCTTCCAATGTATTAAAAATAACATGAAGGCCGGATTATAATTTTTTTCCTTGAAAAACTGTATCCAGGTAAACCTGCATTTGCTAATTGTCCCCCTTTTCACATGGAATTCACTCTTAAGCAACTGAATTACCATAGGATCCCTTCTCAGATGTGGGAGGTGTTGTGGCTTTCAGTTTATGGAAGACTAAATGTCAAGGGGATTGCTAAGCATAAGATGATAGGCGAAATATATTGCCCTTATTTGCAGTGTCAGGCAAAGGAGGAAACTATGGATCACTTTCTGTTTAAATGTTCCTATGCTTCAGGGTTATGGGTTTTTTTAAGTACCAAGCTACAGTTTTCATGGTTACATAAACTTGACTATCAGGCTTTGATTCTTGTTTTTTTTCCTCACCTTCTTGCCTCTTATGATTGGGGTACGTTAGTAGTGTTTTTTTGTTGTCTGAAATATTATCTATGGCAGGCCAGATGCCAGTGGGTGCTGCAGAAAAAAATTATGCCATATGAAACATTTTTTGTACTTATAATGGAGGCTATGAAATCTGTTTATACAAAAGATAAACATTTTGGGACTTCTAGAAAAATATTTAAATGGTGGAAAGGATTACAGGTTTTCATTAAATATAAATAAGAGAGATTTTGAGTGTTAGTTTTATTATTAATGGAATATATTGCACAGTTGATTTTCTTTTATTATGGTTGTATAAAAAATATGTTGATCTTATGGTTTTTCTTCTGATGTATTTTGATGTATTTTCAATAAAAACTCCCCTACTCTTTTCGATAAGTGCCATGGGATCTTTAACATCCACCTGAACTACCACCAATCCAGGCAGATGGGACCACGGTTTAACGTCTCATCCGAAACACGGATTTAAGGCACAATGGCCTTCAGTCAATGTTGCCTAGTGTGGACATTGCCTTTAGAATTTTCCTGACACTGCCAGTGGCAAATTGCAAAGGAGAACATATGTTTTCAATGATGGCAAGGATAAAAAATGAGCTGAGATCAACAATGCATCAGCGTCATCTGAATGCCTTGTCTCTCATGGCAGTTGAATCAGAGCTGGTACAAGAAATGGAGTTCAATGACCTCATTTGTGATTTTTCCTCCCTTAAAGCCCAGAAGAAACCAACCTTTTAAAATGTAAGATTTTCATTGTGTGTAATTTTTCCATATTTGGTGATTGTTGCCTATCTTGTCTAGATAGTTTTAATTGAATGCAAGGAACTTTTGAGTAATGTTAGTTTTACTTTCTGATCTTGATCTCTTTCAGATTGTCAGTTGGGTGGCAATATAAGCCCTGATGGTGACACCAGGTCTGTTGGCAGGTCAAGCTTTTAAAAGACTGGCATAACAGTGTCATGGCAGCGACATATGGCAATTTGTATGTGCACCAATGTTGAAAATATTCTTTGTTAAAATAGTTTGACAAAGGAGATTGGCTTCTGTTGTGTATGCGTTTCATTCATTACTTCATGCAACGATGTCATGCTCATGGTGTTGTTCATGCAGTTTAACTCAAAAGAACCAGATTACAGATTGACAAAGTTGATCTTTCACGGTCAGCGTTATTACCACCACCAACGGGTCGCACCTGAAAATAGGCACTTGGCTGTCTAGTGTGACTTACCAGGTCAACAAAAGCAAATAAATAAACAAATAAATTACTACTCCTGAGTCCCAGGCACAACTTACAAATATGTCACAGACTGTGACTGTCTGTGGCATATTTGTAAGCTGTGCCTGCGACTCAGTACCAGAAGTGCTTCTATTCAGTCCAGTAAGTTGATGCTATTGCCTTGCCTATTTTAGTCATTGCTTCACACCAAGCTTGATACTGAATTTTTCATCCCAGCTAGGCTTAGTGTGCTTTTTCTGGTTAAACAGTTTCCCCCTTTTCAGGTCTAAAAAGGCCTTCTGTGTGCATGCTCCCTAAGCTGTACTCCATCTCTAACTTGTCATCAAATATTGCATGATTACAGTACATTTACACTGAGTGTCACTGGATGGACCATAATCGATGGCATCGATTATGGTCCATCCATGGACACTCAGTGTAAATTAATTTATTTTGTTTTATTTAGTTTTTGTTGACTGGGTAAGTGCACTAGACAAATCCTGCCTATTTTCAGGCACGACCCGGGGGAGGGGGATACAGATGAATTCCAACTGACCTTAAACCAGATTAAGCTGTTGGTGGTATTTTTAGTGAATGAGGGAAATTTAGCCAGGACACCAGGGAAATTCCCCTACTCTTTTCGATAAGTGCCATGGGATCTTTAACATCCACCTGAACTACCACCAATCCAGGCAGATGGGACCTCGGTTTAACATCTCGTCTGAAAGACGGCACCTCAGAAGTGCAGCACCCCTCTCGTGCTGCACTACAGTGTCAGTCCGGGGATATTAACCCAAGTGCCAGATGTGGGAACTGAACCCACAGCCCTCTGATCTCCCGGCCTCAGAGGCAAGTGTGCTACCTATTGAGCCACTGACACTGACTGTAATCATGTAAATGTATTGTAATCATGTAATTTCAAACATTCTAACCTTCCTTTCCCCACTACAAGACAGGGAATTCAGATTGATTGGAAATCCCTCCCAATGCATTTTTAAGCATTAAAAAACATTCAGCTTTCAGGGCCTAGGTGGCCCCTGTACCCCCGGCCTATTAATGAAGTCACAGGGGCCCACTATTTTACATAGTCCAGGGGCCCCTATTACTTTTTAATCTAGCCACTGTGATTATACAGTGGGATAAGAGGACACTATTGTATCATGAGTGACTGCACTGTTTGAGGGGGTTCCTAGTGTTCAAGAAGAGTGCACTAAGAGTAGTTCAGCGATATGAAGCAAAACAAAGCTCGGCATAGTTATACATTAACATGAATTTTGGTTCTAGTAAGCAAGGAGGCAGATAAAACAACCAGCAACATCAATGGATTTTATAGCAAGTAAGCAATCATAAAAGGTGGGTTTTTACCTAAAAAGAATATGATGAAAAAAGGTTTACAGTGTCCCTTTAAAGTACATCTCAAGAAACTGTTTAATGCAATCATGAATATTTAATTTTCTTCAATGACAGCTCAGACATTTCAGACTGTCTTTTGACAAACCACACAATGGCCAATCTTTAGAGTTAAGGATTTTTGATGCTTTTAACTTTTAAAGTTTTGTTTGTGCCCAACTTGAACTCATGAAAAAAGGTTTGTGGGTTTTTTCTGCTATACTTTTAAGTGGTCAGTGCACACGTGAGATTTTGAAACTTTCAAACCTTAAATTTTAAGAATAATACCAACATTTACTCTGAAACTTAGAAAACACCCTACTCAGGTTCAAGCTCTAAAGAACCCATAAGTTTCATCATTTTAATCACTGTCATTTCTTCACTATTTATGGGCATAAAAAGTCTTAATTTAAGATTTTGTATGTATTTTCACAAATCAATAACTTTTGAACTGCTGAACCAATTTTCACTAAACTAGCCCAAACATTAGCCCCTAGGATTGAGACTATTCACACCAAATTGTGCAGTCCTAGGGGCTAAGATTGCAATATATAAGCTGTCAAAATTACCATTTTTGTCACAAACAATAACTCAACTAACATACATGCACTACTACGCCTATATATACAATCTTTATCAGCTGTGCAAGACAACAGTCAGAGAATATGTGTGTGTGTGTGTGTGTGTGTGTGTGTGTGTGTGTGTGTGTGTGTGTGTAGATCATACTAAGACTGTGAAACAAAAGTCCAGGCTCCTCAGTCAGACAACCATTCTGTTTTTGAAGTAATACATGTTATACAAATATTGTTGAACTGTGCGAGATAATAGTCAGTGTTTTTGTAACATTGCTTTCACATTTCCTATACTGCTGCTAAGTACTGTGACATCACCTGTTCTGCTCCACAGCTGAGGTGCCTGTGACTCTGAATTCTCTGAAATATAGTAATATATTATTAATAAATATTTACAATAATAATAACGAGTAATAGTTGACACTAAAGCAACACAGTGTTATAAGTCATTGCAGCTACCTTGTTCTCCTTTTCACTTTTCTTTATATATTTTCTATTCTTTGCTGATGTTTGTGTACAAAGCGTAGGGACTTAATGCAAGCTTATGACATGCATACTCAAGGAAAACAGCTGCCCTGTCCTCATCTGTAGATAGCAAATGATACAAATAGAGTAAAAAAAAAGGCTGACCATCCCACTTATGTGGCTGTTACTCCAGAATTGGGCAGTAATTGCACAAGTACAATGTTAGAGATTATACAGTTTATCCAGATCTATTGGCTTTGGTCTAGAGTAGACCCATGCTGATCCCGTCAGTGCATTGTGCATGTTGCTCTGAACATGTAAGGGCGTCACAGACCTGTTATTGCTCATTTTCACGTGGCTGAAATTGACATCTCACTCTAGGAATTTGTAGATGACTATAGTGGGCCCCATGATAGTAATTAGCATAGTAGAGTCTAGTTTATTATCAGAATTAGGTAATTATTAATTAAAACATATTATAAATATTTACAGTAATTAGTAATAAAAAATTATTGCTAATAAGTTAATAAACCATTTATGAAAGCACTGCAAGCTATTTTTCATTCAAATTGTTAAGACTTGCTGTCTACTCACTCTTATTCTCACTTTCAGTATTTCTTTCTTCCTGGGGAATAATTGCAATCCACAGCTCCTCTAAGGTTTGGAGTTCAATCACTTATATGGACCTTCTGGCTTAGGGTAGATACGAACTCAACCATTCAGTGCTTTAGTCCTAGGATTTATATCTAATTGGTCTGGCTGGTGGCACAATATGAAACCACAGAATACACTCTGTCACCACATATCAATCATTAATCATTCAATCATTGAGCAATTCAATATAATTATAAATAAGCTAGTAATAAGATATTAATAATACATATTTATTAGCCTTTTGTTGTATTCTTTGGTAACTGGGTAAGGCTGACTAGGCACAATGCCTATTTCGGGGGATAACCTAACTAATAATATTCAATCATTTTCACTTGCGTTGTTGCAACAGAATAATAGTAATACCACCTATGGTGGTACACCTGAATGCCAATAATACACTCTGTTACTATCTGCTAATGAATGCCTAGAGCTCTTAGAGCACCAGCATCCCAGGCGAACAACAACAACATTAGTAACACAATATGAATTCGCCCAGCTGCCCCTATAATCAAGGCCCCTGGAATTCTGCGGTTCTGTGGTTGCGGAATTTGCCGCAGAATTTGCATCATGCCACAGAATATATATATAGTGCCACAGAATTCATTGTTTTTGGGGAATTTTCATATAAATGTACTGTTTTTCCATAGTGTCAGACTTTCTTTCCCACCTCGTTTATCTTGAAGCCCCTCCTCTATGCTCAGCATATGATGTCATCAATGACATCACATCATATTTAGTCAATGACAGGACTGCATTCTGCCAGAGAAATGAATAAATCATGCCGCAGAAATCAGAAAATGCTGCCGCAGAAGTCAAGGAGCCCTGCCACAGAAATCAGAAAATTCTGCCGCAGAACACCAGGGACCCTGCCTATAATCATTGCAAAGCAGAGAGGAAGGGGCTTTTCAAAGTCTTGTAAGAGCAAAACTTGGCATATATTCTTCTTTTCAAGAGGGAAAGTCAGAAAGTTTTCCTTTCAGCTTTCTTGCACCAGTCCAAGATTTGCAAGTACTATGTGCCCAGCCATCCATCTGAATCAACACCCCTGCTCTGAAAACCAACAAAGTAAAACCAATTTCTCCCAGCAGAAATATTCCAGCTTGCATCACATTTTCATCATCACCAACATTCATGGAGTCTGCATAACTCACATTTTCATGATTCTGAAATGTATTAAGAAAAAATGCATATAACCTGCTGTCGTGGCCCACGCATCCCTCCTCAGATGCCCAAGCTAAGGATCGTGCCCTTGACCGGCTGCTTCTCCAGGCTCCAGCCAGCAAGCGGTGAGACTCAGGACCTGTCGCCACTGCACACACATCCCTCCTTGGACTCCCAAGCTAAGGTACACCGCTCACTGAGGCTTCTCTCCAATTGGAATCTGGCTCACTGAAACAGCATGCCATTGACTGATTTCCCTGAACAGTTGCTGCCATTGGCTCCTTGCTAGTTCAGCCAAACCCAAATTTTATTTATTTATTTATTTATCATTACATCAGAATTACAACCCTTTGAGTCAGAGACGCATTTCCAAAGGCTCCACATCAGGTTACAGAGTAAGACAGGTTGAATACAAACAGATATCACATATAACAATAAACAATTATCAGGGTTCCTATATACAAATAGTCAGCACACCTATACAGAGTGGTAGCTAAGACACTTTATAACAGTGTGCAAGATAAAAGCAAAATATGCTCAACAGCAGTCTTAGGTGTTAGACTGTGTCGAGTGAGGACTTTAAGGCACAGGCAGGGCGGGTGCAGCAAGTAGGCACTGTAAGCACTGGCAAAATCACTACAGTGGGCACTTACAGCATTGGGAGGAGAAAATGTGATTTCTGAGGGTATTCTTATAGGAGCTAATTCTTTGGTAAAGTGGTGACCTCGGCGGGGAGGGAGTTGTACAAAGAAGGGGCCCAGTACAGGAAGGACCTTTGGGCTAGAGAAGTCCTAACTCTTGGTACCAGAAAGGAGGGCTTGGAGGAGCTGTGAGTGGGCAAAGTGGGATTTGAGAGTTGGAGCAATGCAGCTACCCCCGGTGGGGGGGTAGACCTAGTTGTATTTTGTTGGCCATGAGGCAGGATTGATAGTGGAGCCTCTCATCAAAATTAAGCATGTTTGAGAGTGAGTAAAGCGTGCAAGTATGAGTGAACCGGTCAGCACCAGTTAGGAGCCTTCAAGCCTTGTTTATGGACAATTTGATTTTGCTGAGGGCAGTGTTGTCGGCAGCCACATAAAACAGTAGACCACAGTCAACTAAGAAAAGGACAGAGGAGGTTATGGCAATTCTAAGAGCCCCAGGTGGTAGGCAGCCTTTGTGGCAGTAGAGAAGGCCAATTAGTGAGTTGATAGCTGACAAGAGAGTGTAGATGTGGGTGTGGAAAGTGAGGGCTGGGTCAAAGGCGATGCCCAGGTATTTATAAGAATAGACTTGTTCAAGGGGGGTGGAGACTACTGGAGAGTACTTGCAGGGGGAAGTCTTTGTACTTGTTTTGGTTATGAGCAAAGAGCATAGCTTTAGTTTTCTTCAGGTTAATGACCAGTCTGCCGTCCACAAACCAGTGTTCAGTCTGATTGAAGGAGTATTGGAGGGCGTTCTGGAGAATGGAAGGGCTTGGATGGGTTGCAAACAGTACATCATCAGTGTAGAGGAGAACCTTACCGGTGCAGGAATTGGTGAGGGCATTAAGATACAGACTGAAAAGCAGCAGTCCCAGGTTAGATCCTTGCGGAACCCCTGAGCAGACAGGATGACTTCTAGAGAGAGTACTGTTAATTTTTACATGTTGTGACCGGGATGAAAGGTAGCTGGTGAATCAGAACAAGGGCGGGAGAGGCCTAATTGCAGAACAGTGTCTAACAGAAAGGAGTGGCTGACGGTATCAAAGGCCTTGGAAAGGAAGATGAAGACTGCACCAGCGAGGTAACCTTTATCAAGAATGGAATGTAGGAAGTTAGAGAATTCTAGAAGTGCCGTGGTGGTGCTGTGGCCTGGGCAGAAGCCATGCTGCTCCTTGCAGAGTAGGTTATGAGAAGAGAGAAAGTCCATAAGTTGGTCTTCCACTATCTTTTTCAGAGTTTTGGAGAGTGGGGGGAGGATGGATATTTGCCGGTAATTATCAGGTGCAGTACTGTCCTCACCTTTATGTATAGGTGTGACGACAGCAGTCTTCCAGGCAAGGGGAAACTGCCCAAGGCAGAAAGAGCGATTTTAGCAGCTTTATGAGTGGAAGGAGCACCACATCCAGGACTAGGTGAAGGAGCCTTAGGTCCAGTAGGTCATTACTATAACTGGACCCGCTTAGGGCTTTAGCCAAGTATCGTTTGGTTTCATGGGGTGTGAGGGTGCAAAGGTAGAAAGTTGGGTAAGAGAGGGTGGGCTGTGTTTCTACCCCTGACTTCCTAGTCTGAATTTTCTCCTCTTCTGCCTGATTGCATTTATTGGTACTATTGTTTTGGAGGAAGAAATGTTTTAATTGCTTTAATCTGTTTAAACTGTCTTTACCAACTGCAAGCATTAGCCTTTGTACTGTTAGACACTCTGAACTGTTGAATGTACAGAAGTGGGCCAGTGCAGCACTCAGGCCAAGTATAGGATTCCCTTTAACCTTTCCAAAAGCTCCTGCCTTTCTCCCGATTCTGTTTTTCTGGCTTGCTGTCCTGCTTGGCTGATCGCCCTCTACCCCCCCAAGAATCAGTTCCAGCTCCTCTCCTCAGAAGCTCATTTGCTTGCTGATTCTCCCTACTAAAGAAACTAATTCTCCTCACCCCCACCCAAACTCCATCAAACTCCTCTCCTTAATTCAAATACTTTGGCACCGGCACTGCTCTGAATACCTATTCCCTGTCTAACCCCCAACCCCTCCACTAAAAGTTATCTCTTCTCCAACCCTCCATTGTCTAAGAACCAGCCCACCGAGTTAGTGCTGCCTGATCAGCTAGCATCTGTAATTGCCCTAACCTTCCTCTTGTCTTCCCTCTCAGGATTGCGCCCTTCACCGGGTGCTTCTTCAGGTTCCAGTCAGTGAGCAGTGCTGCTGAGGACCTGTGGCTGCCACCCACACATCCCTCCTAGGATGCCCAAGCTAAGGTACACCACTCACCCAGGCCTCTCTCCAATTGGAATCCAGCTTACTGAAACAGGACGCCATTGGCTGATTTCCCTGAACGGTTGCTGCCATTGGCTCCCAGCTATTTCAGCTGAACCCAAATTTTGTACCTACTATGTGCTTCTGCTCCTGACCCTGTAGTCTGAATTTTCTCCTGCCTACCTTCCCCCACCCCCACACTCTTTTAAATATGCTTTCTGCACCTCTAGACCACCCTCCCAAGTGTAGCTGTCCATTTAGCTCTCATAAAAGGAAAGATCACCCCCTCTCTTAAGGGGACAGTTACCCTATATACACCGCCATTACCCTATACACTGCCATGTACACTCCCTGGCTTGCCCTGAGGGGCCCACTTTGTCACCTCTGCTTAATGGTTCTCCTGCTACTACCCACACTGGTTGGAATAATTCACAAAAAGTCCATTGAACCTCCCAGCACACACCCCAACCACACCTAGACAGGGAACTGTGGAGCACCTGGCTGCTGACCCTGGAAGCCCCAGGCTCGGCCCCCACACTGCTGATCTAAATCATTGTCCACCGATCACAACCAAACAAGTAACTGCCCTGATGTACACTTATTCACCCCCCCCCCAAAAAAAAGCCTACAAAACATAGTCCCAGCAGGTGCAGGCAGTCCTGAACCCTGAAAACCTGGCAGAAGTGCTACATTACCAGAATTATTATCATCTTACTACTAATATCTGGCAACATCCACCTAAACCCTAACCCTGCCAACCCTGGGAACACCACACCCCATGGACACCTAAAACTTGTGTCTATTAATATTGGGAGCCTATTATGTAAACTATCCCAACTCCAAGCCTGGGTCACAGTACACAAACTGGACATTATCTCGCTCACTGAAACATGGTTCACATTCAAAGTCCCGGACACCTCAGTCTCACTCGATGGCTATACCACCTTCCATTTAGGTAGACTGACCAAGCAAGGTGGTGGGTGCCTTGTCTACCTGAGCAATAAGATCAGAGGCCAAATCCTGCCAAAAAATACAAACTCCAGGAAATCCCAAATAGTCTCAATTAAACTCTCACTTGGCCAACAAAGTAAAGCACTGGTCATAACCACTGTCTACATACTCCTGGAAAACAAGGCCCCAGGCTTGACCAATTTTTCGAACTCTTTAGACAGATTAAGCAGGGCTGGGAACAGGTAATTCTAGGGGACTTTAACACAAACTGGCTAGCTTGGGATACAGTAGCTACCAGTGACAAAATCCACAGCCTCTACCTTACGCAGATGGTCACCCTTGCAACTAGGATAAATTACTGCACTGGTACCAGCACCCTTATTGACTGGCTCCTCACTACCTGTTTACAGCACATCAAAGACGTCTCTGTACTACCTGACACTTTAGGTGACCACTAACCAGTAGTCTGCTTGTGGACTAATAAGAGCCCAAAAGACGCCCCCCCCCAGCCTACCAAAAACTGCACACTGAAAAAGGGGCAGCTGGAACAATTCAGAAACTACCTGAAATGCACAGATTGGACCCCTCCTAGATATCTGTGAAGACATCAATAAGACACTTGACTACCTAATTACTATCTTTAACCATGTCTGTGACATCAAAATTGCCAAAGTAAAAGGTGCCATTAACTCTTGTCTCTCTAGCCCCCTCGTGATATCACTCAAATGAAACTTCGAGATAACCTCTGGCACATGACGAGAGCAACTGGTAGGCAGGCTGATATTGCTGCTTATAAAACTGCCAGAAATAAATGTACTAGGTTAGTGAGAAATGCAAAAGCCACTTATTACAAAGGCCAGTTGACAAAGAACTGGGGTAACAGGAGGGATTTGGGGAAAAATATAAAATCTCTGATGGCTACGGAATCCAGAACACCACCTGACCTCCTCATAACTCCTTCAGGCCCTCTTCAGCAACCCTTGGAACTAGCGAATGCCTTTAACGGTGCCTTCATGTACTTATAGGTCTGTTCTACCCCCGGGTATTTTGAACCTATGACTAGCACAGACTCCCACTATTCCAACTCTACCCTCACACTCAACACTGGACATCCTCCTTTCTACTTCAAACAGATCACTAGGACTCAAACCATCAAATATGTCAAACGGGTCCTAGGCAAAACTAGGATGGGTAGTGACATGCTGGACATGAAGCTACGCACTGTCAACCTGGAAGAACTTGCTCTTCCCCTTACTAAATTATTCAACCTAGCCCTCAGGACAGGAATATTCCCTGACAAGTAGAAGACCACCCTCATCACCCCGGTCTTCAAAAACAATGGCAGAACCAGCTTGGGTAATTACTGGCCTATCTCTATACCTCCCCCCTTCTCTAAAGCCTTAGAGAACGTGGTTTTGGACCAACTCATGGAATATCTCAACAAATATAATCTACCCACAGCAGAATGGGTTTCACCAAAATCACAGCACTATCACAGCATTCATCAACTTTACCTCTCACCTTTACAAAGCCCTAGACTCTGGTAAGACAGTGGGGTCTGTCTCTATAGACTTAACCAAAGCATTTGACACTGTAAATCAACAGATTCTTCTCAATAACTTTCTGACGCTAGGCCTGTCCATAGACACAATCTCATAGTTCAAAAGCTACCTATCACATAGGTCACAGTGTATAAGGATAGGAGGGGTAACCACAGACCCAATAAATGTAACTCTGGGTGTCCCTCAAGGTTCAATTTTAGGACCTCTACTTTTCAGTCTGTTTATCAACTCACTCCCTAATGCTTGCCCTGCGAAGATGCTGCTCTATGCGGATGATGCAGCAATCTCTGTGCCTGGTCACCACACATCAGAAATAACATCAACCCTGCAAAATAGCTTTGCTCAGCTTGAGTCTTGATTCTCTCAAAACCGTCTCCTCCTAAATTATAAAAAAACAAAAAATCATACACTTCTCAATGTCGCATTCCAAGAAGATTGTGGAGCCATTGACCATACAAAGCCAAAAGGGTGATGTTATTAAGCAGGTTTCTACCTTCAAATACCTCGGCATCCATATAGATGAATCACTCACCTTCATCCCCCACATCAACCAGGTAGTCAAATCAGCTAATATCAAGCTCATGATCCTGTATCAGCATAAGCAAGCCATGACCCCTGAGGCTCTTAACCTCATCATCCGGAGCTCTATATTTTCAGTCATAGACTACGGATTAGTCATTTACAGCACTACAACAGAAACTGCACTAAAAGAAGTTAAATTTCTTGTTAACAAAGCCTGCCATCGGGTCACAGGGGCTAATCACCTTACTCACACATGTATCCTCTACTCCTCCACAGGATGGCTCCCTCTACACCTCAGAACTAGGTACCAGGCATGCCTCATTGGCATAAAAGCCCTACAAGGACTTGCACCTAGCTCTACAGCAGCCCTATTCCAATGCAACCAAACCTCAAAAAACACCGGGAGCTCTGCTAAGGGAATGCTCCAGATTCCCTTCAAATGGACCTCCTTTGCACAACAGTCACTCATCTATCAAGGGCCCCAGTGGGTGAATGATCTCCCTGCTCCCCTCCTCAAGCACAAAACCATAGGCCCCTTCAAGAGAGATCTTCGTACTCTCATGGCCCCAGAAAAACACTGTGACTGCCATCCATAGCATACAGTGCCTCCTACACCTCCTGGGGATCACTGCACCCTTCCCCTCTGAATCTTAACCTACTCCCCCCCGAACCTCCCTTGCCCCCCCTTGGTTTTAAGCCTCTCAGGCTGCTACCCTCCCTTACTGCATCCCTGTCTACCTTCTTTGACAAAGCCCTCTCTAGCTGCTAGCCTATCACTAACCTGCACCTAGCAACAAGATTGTGTGCCTAAGCTTGTCACTGGTTATAAAAGCCTTTTTGTGTAAAGAATTTTGCATACATGCACTTATGCACTTTTTGTATCCAAGGACCTTTTCTGCATGTATTACACTGTTGTATTTGCATCTATCTGACATGAAACCTTTGTAAAAGAGCAATCTTGGCTCATAGGTATTAATCTGCATTCGAAATAAAAAATAAATAAATAAATAAATAATACATAATAAATATTAAATTACATCATTTACAAAACAATGTAAGAGATATAGAACAATGGTTTCAGGGGATGCAGTCACCACTGGGAACCACAGCCTCCCTCATGTTGATATAACATTATAAAATATGAATAAATATAAATACATTTCTTACAGTGTTAAGAAGAAGAAGAATCAGCATTTATATAGCGCTTTTCATACATCCAAAGCACTTTACAAGCAATGCTAGACTGGTAGTGAAGTGACTGAATGTGTGGTGGCAGCCATATTGCACATCATCACCCACACACAGCCTGGATAATTGCATGAACTAGTTTTATGGGAAGGGGAATGTTGGCCAGGACACCGGAAATGTTCCCTACTCTTTGCAAAGAGTGCCCTGGGTTCTTTTACTTCCACCTGGACACCAACAGGACAACATCAGGATGGGCAGAAGGGACCTCGGTTTAATGTCTCATCCGAAGGATGGCACACCCCAGCAGTACAGCACCCCCCAATACTGCACTCAGATGCCAGCGATTTTTAGGTGCAAGTCCAATCCCGTTGTGGGACGAGAACCCACGACCTTCTGGTCCAGAGGCGGATGTGCTACCAACTGAGCCACGCTGACTTAAATAAATTAAATAATGACTTTTAAAAAAAATATCAGTATGAAGCAGTTTTTGCAAACTAGAAGTCCTACTTATCTGGCAGGGTGCAGCAGGTGCCACTTGGATCTTTCATCTTGAGCAGTGCTGTGCTTCGACATGAAGTGCCTCCAGGGTCAGTCTTGGCTCCTGTGCTGTTCGTTGTGTACATGTTATTGTTGTGGGAGATCATTAAATGCTATGGTTTGGGTTTTCATTGCTATGCCAATGATACCCATGTATAGGTGTCTTGTGCTCCTGATGATGATATGACTGTTCTGGAACTGACTGAGTACCTTAGGGAAATTCAAGAGTTGATGGAGGCCAGCTGGCTCAGACTCCATCCACTGAAGACAGTGGTGTTACTGGTGGAGCCGGGTTGGTCTAGTTAGGCAATGACAAGTGTTGGCACTGCCCTTACCTCCTTGGATGGCGTACTGCTCAGAGCCATAGATATGGTGAGGAATCAGGGTCATTGTGTACTCCAAACAGACTTTAGAATATCAGATGTCAGCTGCAGTACACAGTGGCTATTACCATCTTTGGAACACATCCTGGATTAAGTCCTTTCTTGAATCAGCCAATCTGGTGAACCTGGTGCATGCCCTGATTATATCTAGACTGTATTACTGTAATGCGCTACACCATGGGTTATCCACAAAGTTGCTGTATGACTTGCAGCTGGTCCAGACTGTGGCAGCCCAGCTGGTGCTGAGAACTCTCAGTTCAAGCACATTACACCAGTTCTCTGTGTTCTGCACTGGTTGCTGGTATAGTGGCGCATTAACTTCAAGGTGTGCTTGTTAACTTACAAGGGAAAGGGAACATTGTTTTACCAGGAGTAGCACACAAAGTTGAAGCTTGTTTCCAGATGTGACCTGGGAGCACAAGGAAGTTAAGTGAGTTGCTCAGGATCATACAGTATGTACCTAGGCAGCTGTGGGATTCAAACCCAGGTCTCCAGATCTGCAGCTCAGAGCCTTAACCCACTGCACTATACTGCCTCCTCAGCAATATAGTACAAGGCCCTGCAAAATCTGGGTCTGGGCTACCTGAAAGACCTCCTGACTCCCTACACTCCTGGCTACCCTCTTCAGTCAGCAGAGGTGAACCTCTTACAAATACAAAGATATCATCTCAAATCCTCAAGAGATGGGTTGTTCAGTGTTGCTGCACTGATCCTATGAAACACCCTTCACCAGGAAGTGAGTGGTGCTCCTTCCCTGGCCTTGTTCAAATCCCTTTTAAAACCCAATGTATTTTTATTGAGTTACATTCCTGGCACTTTTGAGTAATTTCAAGAGCAATATCATTTCATCTGTGTATTTATTTTAAGGTATTTCATAAAATTCTGTTTTACTGTGAGGTGCCCAGAGCCCTTAGGAACAGGCACCGTATAAATAAAATTGCCTTGCCTTTTGTACATAATGTGATCTATCCAGCTATTCACCCTTTATGAAGTTGAGCTAACTGCCCCTCTGAAGCATCAGGCATAGTTTTGCAAAATACATTACACCTCAAATTTGGCTAAGTGGGGTCACTTTTGTGAGGTCTTCATGAAGTCTGTAACTATGCCACATCTTCATCAGTGAAAGAAAACATTATTTCTCTAGTTGATACACTCTATAATATTAGAAACATAGAAATGTCAGCAAATCAAAGTCTATTGGTCCATTTAGTCTGCCCAAGCCTGCCTAGTTATGAGATCTGTCAGTCCTTATTTCTTCCCCTCCCTCCCCAGATGCCCACTAAGCATTTTTTCCATGTACCACATCCTTTTGAATCTCCAACTGCCTCAGTGTAGATGCACTGTTCTGGAAGTTTTTCCCAGTCTGCCACTTCAGTTTCCCCAAAAAAGTGCTTCCTGACATCATTTTTGAACCCCCACAAATTTCATGGAGTTTCCACTGGTGCCTGAGTTACCACTCATGAACAACTCACTGCTGTCCCTTGTTTATCCCATGGAGTTACTTTACTTGAAAGTCTCAGTCATGTTTCCCCTCTTTGTCTTGTCCTCCAGGATGTACATACTGAGACACCACAAGTGCTTATCATAAGACCTCTCTTGTTGCCCCTGTATCATTTTGTTAGCAAGCCCTTCTCTGCACCACCTCATTCTATCCCTGTCCTTCCTCAAGTGTGGGCTACAAACCTACACACAGTGCTCTAGGTGCAGTTGAAGCAGGGACCTACAGGGGTAGTATTGGCTCCCTCTTCCTGTCAATGATCACCCACCTTATCCCACATTGCAGCACCCAATGTACCTTTTATATAGCCCTTTTACACTGTACAGATGCCTTTATGTTCTCAATGATTACTGACCCCAGGTCTTTTTCCTCCATTGTGTTCTCCACTGCTACCCCATCCATCCTATATTCCATTCTCGACTTCTTAGCCCCATGTGGATTACCTTGGATTTTTTTGTATTACTTTTCAACAGTCACACCGTCAACCACCTCTCCAGTCTTTCCAGATTCTTTTTTATGGCCCTTACCCCCACCTCAGTTTCCACTCTACCACAGATCTTAGTGTCATCTGCAAAGAGGCATATCTTACCCCGTCCCTCGCCCACATGTTACATTTAAATCTTAAGGAGAACAGGTTCTAAAACCAATTCCTGTGGCACCCTGCTTATGACTTCCCTTTCCCCTTGAAGACATTTGCTGGTGTTTTGCACCCCATGTCAAAAGTGTACTTTTTGACTAATACATGATGGTTACCAGGGCAACTTTCTAAAATAGGGCTTAAGGTGTCTGTCTGTCTGTCTGTCTGTCTGTCTGTCTAAACATTAAAAATCCATATAATATACCATGGGTTGCCATTCTTGTTTTTAAGATACATGTTAAGGCATAAAGCTTCTTGCTGGAAAAGTCATTAAGGAGTCTGATTACTTTTAATAGGTATAATTTCATTGTTTTAGAAGAAATGAAACAAGAACACCACAGTTGTCATTGTGTTTGCCTTATTGTTTCCACAAATGCAAAAATGAAGTGTAGATTGTCACAACCCCACTCAGCAGGTCAGGTCCTCTGCTCCTGCAGTGCCAACCTCCGAGTGCAGTATTATGAACAGGAACAGAACAGGGTAAACCTCCTGTCTGTTTTGTGGGTTCAAATCAAACTTTGGTGTCAAGTTCTGGAGGGATTCAAACTGTGAACCTCTTGCTAGCGTACCCAATGTACAGGCTCAGATAATTCTGCTCTTCAGGGAAATGCCAGACATCTTTTGCCTGCGGGCACCTAACCAGGTGTACAAAATGAACCCTTAAAAACTCTATTAAAGACCTCAGATAAACTCTTACCTTTTTCCCAGTTTGGTAAACCAGTAAGCTTTGCACAGTTTCAACTTTAACCATATATGCTTCACTTGTCAAATAAAGAATTTCAAAGGCACACCAAGTAGTCTCTTAAAATAAGAGGTTTTACTTAAAATAGATAAAAAATATACAAAATGTAAATACAGAACAATATATCACAAAACATACAATCTTTTAAAAGAATAAGGTTTAAAAGTGCAAATTGCTACCACAGTACACTTAGACTTGTCTCTTTAATGTATACCTTCTAACAGCACGTGAAATAGATGTTGTTTTCAAGAGAGTCCAAACAAGAATGTGTCACTCTAAAGGTCAGTCACAGCATAATGAAAACACTGTCTTGAACCTGCCTTCTCCATGATGTCACCCAGCTCCTCCTCTGTTTATTAAAACTTATACAATCAGGATGTCATATACTTCAGAAGGTAAATGAAATAGGTGACATCAGCAAAAACTCATTTCCCCACATGACTTCCCAATTAAGTCTGTGATTTTCCAGTGTCTTCTTTCATGCAGGAGCAGTTTCCTGCTTTCACAAAGATATCAAAGAACTTTTACAACTCAGCGGTTTTCTCACCTAGCTGTAACATAGTTTTTCCAGCTCCAGTTGAAATTAACTGCCCTTCCTGAGGACGTAAAAAAAATAATATTTTAGTTCTTAGCTTCAAACAACCCAGATCCTAAATAAAGCTATAAAATGCAAGTTTTTGCAAGTTAATCACCTTACAGAGATCTGCTGTTTAACATATCCTGTCTTTTGAACTGATACCTGGGGGGGGGTCATCCCACAGGCTGTCTCAGCATGTCTCACGAGAGACACTCGATAACACATTTTTATATTACAAAAAGCATAGATTAATCAGAATCAGCTGTCCAAGTGTCACAATCCTCCCCACCTAGACTGAATTTGGGGGCTATATCCCCTGCATTGGATGAGCTTCCCAAATCAGTTCACTCCTCATAGACATGAGACAACCCATCTGAGTTCTGATTTTTCACTCCAGCCCTATGCATAATTGTCATGTCAAACCCTTGCAAAGCAAGACTCCATCTTAGCAATCTACCATTGTTTTTTCCCATCTGTGTCAGCCAAACCAGAGGGCTATGGTCAGTTTGTACCACAAAATGCTGCCCATATAAGTATGGTTCTAACTTCTTTAGGGCCCACACTATGGCAAGACACTCCTTTTCCACAGTGGAGTGTGCCTGCTCTCTGGAAAGTAACTTTTTACTCAGATACACTACTGGGTGATCTTTCCCTTGGCTGGATGTCTGACTCAGTACTGCCCCAATACCCACGTCTGAGGCGTCAGTCTGAACTATAAAGGGTTTGCTATAGTCAGGACTTGTCAAAACAGGAGCACCACACAGTGCCTCCTTCAGTCTGGTAAATGCTTTCTCACAGGCTGGGTCCCAGGTAATTTTCTTTGGCATCCTTTTCTTTACCTGGTCAGATAGGGGAGCAGCTAGGGCACTGTAATTGGGTACAAAGTTTCTATAGTACACTGCTGTCCCAAGAAAACTCCTGACCTGCTTCTGCATTTCTGGTCTGGGCCATGCCTGGATCACCTCTATTTTCATTTAGTTAGGATGCAGATGTCCCTGGCCTACCACATGCCCAAGGTATGCCACTTCTCCCATGGTCACCTGGCACTTCTCTGCTTTGACAGTGAGCCCGGCCCTCTGTATCCTGCCCAGCACTTCCCTAAAGCAGGATAGGTGTTCCTCCCAGCTGGCACTAAAGATGGCAATGTCATCCAGGTATGCCATGGCGTACTCCTCGGCACCATTTAATATCTGGTTCACCAACCATTGGAAAGTGGCCAGGGGTGTTCTTCATTCTGAAAGCCATCACTTTAAATTCAAATAAGCCTATTGGAGTGATGAAGGCTGACCTCTCCCTAGCTCTGTCTGTCAACTCTACCTGCCAATACCCCTTGGTCAGGTCAATGGTTGTAAGGTAGGTCATCCCTACCAACTTGTCCATGAGTTCATCTGTCCGGGGCATCGGGTGGGCATCTGACTTCGTGACTGCATTCAGTCCATGATAGTCCACACAGGAATAAGTAGAGCCATCTGGCTTGGGCACAAGGACTATGGGTGAGGCCCAGGGGTGGTGGAATCTCTGGATTACCCCTAAATCCAGCATCTCCTCCACTTCCCTCCTAATGTTCTTTTGGACAGCCTCTGACACCTGATATGCTGTCCACTGTATGGGCGTCTGTGTCCCTGTTTCCACATCATGTGTCACTAAGGGGGTTAGTCCAGGCTTGGCGTTAAACAATGGGGCAAAGTCTGCTAAAACCTCCCTTACTTCCTGGATCTTGTCCGGGGTCAACTGGGGAGCAAATTTAACTGCCTTCACAGAGGACTCCCACTTACTTTCTTCCAGCAAGTCCAGAAGAGGGGTCTCCTTCATCCGTTCCCTCCCCAGGACTACACACTGCAAACACCATGTCAGCCCTGTTAGCATATGGCTTCATCATATTGACAAGGTACATCCTTTCTGTCTTTCTTCAATCAGGTACCTCTATAATATAGTTCACATCATTTACCTTCCTAACTACTTTGTACGGTCCTGCCCACTCAACCTGCAGCTTGTCTTTCCGGGCCGGAATAAGGACCATGACTTCCTGACCCATCATGTACAAGCGAGCTCTGGCTCTGCAGTCGTACCACACTTTTTGTTTCTGTTGGGCAGCTGCCAGGTTGCTCTAGGCTGTCCCCATAAGCTCCTTCAGCCTTTCCCTAAACTTAAGGACGTAATCCACTATGGGAGTTCCCTGGGTGGCATGCTTGCCTTCCCAGTTCTCCCGGATCAAGTCTAGGGGCACACGTACCCGGCGTCCATATAAGAGTTCGAAGTGGGAAAATCCTGTTGACTCTTGGGGCACCTCCCTGTATGCAAACATCAGGTGGGGAAGGTATTTCTCCTAGTCCTTCCCACGCTGTTCAGCAAATGCCCAGAGCTTAGACTTCAGGGTACCATTAAATCATTCCACAAGCACATTGGCTTGTGGGTGATATGGTGTTGTGCATCTCTGCACCACCACACACTTCTCTCATAAACATTTAATCAGGTCCAACATGAAGGAACCCCATCGATTGGTGATAACCTCCTGTGAAAACCCAGCTTGGGAGAAAATCCCAAGTAAGGCATCTGCCACTTTGTCTGTCCTCAGTGAGGATAGGGTGACTACCTCTGGGTACCGGGTGGCATAATCCACCACAGTCAGGATAAATCTCTTCCCTGAGGAGCTGGGGGTATTTAAAGGCCCCACAATATCCATTCCCACCCTCTGGAATGGCTCCTCCACTATGGGCAATGGAATCCGGGTGGCTTGGGTTTTCTTGCCCGCTTTCCCTATTTCTTGTCACTGGTGACAAGACCTACAATACTCCTTCACCTGCTGGGTAAAGTTAGGCCAATAGAAATTCTGGGACAACCGCTGCATAGTGCACATGATCCCAAGATGGCCAGACAAGGGAATATCATGTGCAATCTTGAGCAACTGCTCACGATACCCCTGGGGAATGACAAGCTGCCTGCCTAGCACCCCTCCCGCTGTCTGCACAGCCTGAGTATACATCAGTCCATCTTTCCAAAAAACCTTATGTCTGCCGTCACCTCCCTGTGCCCCGTCAGAGTCTGCTCAAGCCCTCATCTTCTCTAGACTAGGGTCACTTCTCTGAGCAGCTACAAACTCCTCACACATTCCCAAGGCATGGAACAGGTCCTCTTCAGTCACTAAACTAGGGTCCCTAGCACTAGCATCAGGCACTCAGAATCACTGTCAATCCTAACCCTCTGACCATGGGTCAGCTCTTCCTCTTTGGAGTAACCTTCTGTAGCTGTGTGGTTAACTACTACTGGAGAAATTTCTACCCCCTTTTCATTTGTCTCCATATCAGGAGACACAGCCTGGGGAACCAGCCTCCTAGTGGTTTCCACAATGGCTTCTGTGGGGTCCAGGGAACTACAATCTTTCCTTGCCACTTGGCTATGGGTAACTGCACACACCATCCCTTGTTGGAAATTGTTGCCACGGATGACTTCCACTGCTAGCGTTTGGCTACAGCCACCTGTTGCACAATTCCCCATTTCACCCCAGTCTAGGAGAACACTAACAAGTGGCAATGTTTTCTCCCCACCAGTAAAGTATTGTACAGTGATGCATTTATTGGGTATAAGCTGACCAGGCTGTACCAGATCCCTTTTTATCAATGTCAGGGATGCATCTGTGTCCCTTAACCCTTACGTCTGTACACCATTTACCATGACTGGGTGCATGTGTTCCCTCATGTTCACAGGCATGCTTCCAGAGACACACAAACAACCCACTTCTTTCTTAGCACCATGTTGCATATTGCTTGCCCTTGTGGGACACTGTCTGGCAATATGCCCAGTTTCTTTATATAACCAACATTCACTTCTTTTCTCAGAGAAATATTTTCTCTGAAACCTGGGGCTAACTGGTTTTGGTGAAGACAGTGAGGGTTTTAGCTGCCCTGAAGGCACACTTTTCCCTTTCTGCACTGCCATGCCCACCCCATTTGCTCTCAGAGCAGGTCTGCTCTTGGCATAGCGGTCCGAGAGTTCAGCAGCCTCTTGCACTGTTTTGGGATCTCGGTCCTCCAGCCAGGTTTTCAGCTCTGCTGGGCATACCCAGAAAAACTGTTCTAACAAAATCACATTTTCAATTTTATTAACAGAGTTTGCTTCAATTCCTTCCCACCAGCATTTTAAAAACTGACGTTGTTTCATGGCTAGCTCCTCGTAGCTCATGTCAGGGCTTCTCCTGAGCTTACAGAATTTAGTTCTGTATGATTCAGCAGTTAATTCTAATTTTTTTAACAGTGCAGCTTTAAGTTTGCTGTAATCATTACTGTCCTCATTGTCCAATTGACCCAATGCATCCCGAGCTTTCCCAGTAAGTAGCGGGGATAGCTGGAAGCTCCAGGACTCCCTAGGAATTTTAGCCTGAATACAAACTTTTTCAAAATAATTTAAAAAGGCATTCATATCATCTATAAATTCAGCTATCAATTTGGAATTCAATTTGTAACCCAGTCCTGTAGTCCCAGTTAAACCCAAGCCACTTACCTGATCTGGTGCTGGGGGTTGGAGTCGTAGCTTCTCCAGTTCATGTTGCCTCTGGCGCTCATGCTCCTCACAGTCTGCCTCCCGCTGTTCACGGTCTGCCTCTCACCATTCTTGCTCCCTCTTCTCCTTTGCAGCTCACTGTTCTCACTCTGCCACTCGGCATTCTCACTCTGCCTCCCTCTTTAACTCCAGCTCCATTCTGTGCAACTCATTCTGCAGCCTGAGTACTTCTGGCTCCAAAATGCTGGTGACTTTCCCCTGCTGCTGTGGCCCTTCACTGGCACTGGCTCTGTTGCCCTCCTCATTGGATCTGGACACTGCACTGGCTGCTAGCCCTTCCTCACTCAAGGTTCGGTCCTTTACAGTCACTGTCTGTGACTCGATGCTCTGGGTATCAGCTACCATCAGGACATCCATGAGGTTCTGTTTAAACATAGAAACATAGAAGTTGACGGCAGATAAGGATCGCAAGGCCCATCCAGTCTGCCCATTTCTTTTTCTACCTTATAAATGTGCCATCGGCCTTTGCTCTGTCAGTGACCTATCTATTCATAGTCATTTGTATTGCTCCCTTATGCCTATCCCATGCCTGTTTGAAGCCCTGCACTGTATTCATAGCCACCACTTCTTGTGGTAAGCCATTCCATGCATCTACCACCCTTTCTGTGAAAAAAATTTCCACATTCCCCTTAATTGGCCTCCCTCTAATCTCATGCTGTGTCCTCTTGTCCTGCTATTTTCTTACATTTAAACATGTTAGACTCTTTCACCTTGTTTATGCCCTTAAGGTGTTTAAATGTCTTGATCATATCACCTCTCTCCCTCCTTTGCTCAAGGGTATACATATTGAGCTCCGTTAATCTGTCCTCATATGTCTTCTGATGCAGTCCCTGCACCATTTTGTTGCCCTTCTCTGGACTGCCTCAATTTGGTTAATGTCCTTGTGAAGGTGTGGCCTCCAACACATGCAGTGCACTTCAGATGGGGCCTAACCAATGTCTTGTACAGAGGGATTATTACTTCCTCTACGACTTGTGATACCCCTACTAATACACCCTAACACCCCCTAGCCTTACCTACTGCTTTGAGGTCTGCTTGGATGATTTTAGGTCATCAGTGATGATGATGCCCAAGTCTCTTTCTTCCTTTGTGACTGCTAGCAACTCCTCCCAGCCTATAAGTGGCTTCAGGCTTTCTCTTCCTATGTGCATGATTTTGCACTTCTTTGCATTAAATCCCAGATGCCACTCTTCTGACCATTCTGCTAGTTTATCCAGATCTCTTCTCATTCTGCCCACCCCATCTGGATCATCTACTCTGTTGCAGATCTTGGTGTCATCTGCAAACAGACAAGCCTTACCCTCTAGTCCATCTGCGAGGTCACTAATGAAGATGTTGAATAGGACTGGCCCCAGGTGACTTTCACCTCATACGGGAATCCTCTGTCCCTGCACAACTGCTTTAAGTAGTCTAGAGTGTGCCTGCTGTTGTTGGAAGCCATCTTTTTCCCTAACTACTGCTACTCTGACTTGCACTTTAGAAAAAAAAATAAAACAGGTAGGAACTTGACTGTAAGCCAAGTGATATAGTTCTGTTTCCTTTTTAAAAATAAATCACTGCCTTTTTCTTTTTTTGCAAGTGAGCTGACAGAAGCAAGCTGACACACTGAACAACAAAAGCTTGCAATACCAAACTTATGCACACCGCTGCCAACCAATCTGTCACAACCCCACTCAGCAGGTCAGGCCCTCTGCTGCAACAGTGCCAACCTCTGAGTGCAGTATTGGGAACAGGAACAGAACAGGGTAACCCTCCTGTATGTTTTGTGGGTTCGAATCAACCTTTGGTCTCAAGTTCTGGAGGGATTCAAACTGTGAACCTCTTGCCAGCCTACCCAATGTACAGGCTTAGATAATTCTGCTCTTCGGAGAAATGCCAGCTATCTTTTGCCTATGGGCACCTAACCAGGTGTACAAAATGAACCCTTAAAAATGCTATTAAAGACCTCAGATAAACTCTTACCTTTTTCCCAGTTTGGTAAACCAGTAAGCTTTGCACGGTGTCAACTTTAACCATATATGCTTCACTTGTCAAATAAAGAATTTCAAAGGCACACCAAGTAGTCTCTTAAAATAAGAGGTTTTACTTAAAATAGATAAAAAAAATATGTAAAATGTAAATACAGAACAATATATCACAAAACATACAGGGCCAGATATTCAAAACTTTGCGCCGGGCAAAAAACGATTGCACAGGTTTAGCGTGGGATTAGCGTGGGTCTGCTATACTCAAAAGGCCAAATAGCATGGGCAAACTGCATTAGCGCCAGGCAAAACTATAATGTATGCAAGGGGCAAACTGACATGAATACAGGTGCAATGCTATATTCAGTGACTAGTGCCACGCTAAGTGGTTTTTCGCGACTTAGAACGACACTTAGCATGGTGCAAATTACCACCCAGGAAAAGCTTGTCTTAACCCTGGGCAATCAGCTTTACGTGATACTTTGGCTTAGCGCGGTGTTTGCGCGGGTTTAGCGTGGGTTTTGCATGACCCTAACAAATAAATATGACACATAGATAAAGCCAAACATAGAGGAAGAATGCTACTAACCGATGGCATCACAATGATGCCATCATCTGCCACTAGTCCCAGCCATGCCAGGCAGTAAGTGGTGACCCTGCCAACAGTGGACAGCATGGCAGTGTGGCCATGCAGCACACACCTGCGGACCACACATCTGTGGACACGAACAGATGCCAGCACACACACACACGCAGCACTGTGGGCATGGAAGATGTTGAGGGGAGTGTGTATGGGTGGTGAGGCTGTGCCACAGACCAGGTGTGGCCACAAGGCTGGGACACATCATGCAGTGCACATGGGCCAGTATTGGGAATACCCCAACACTAGTGTGCCTTTCGGATAATATATGCCCCCCCGGCCACATACCGCACAGCTGTACAACTGCCACAGCACACAAAGCCAGACATGTACATGTCACTGTGAGCATCCCATGCCACAGGTACAGCATCTGTGGGTCACACAACAGTGTAACAGTAATTTCCACTGTCAGTAAACACCTGCAGGTTGGGCCTGTCACTGTGTACAGTGCAGTCATCATCACCACTGCCCTACACACCATAGGCAGTGCTGTGTCCCTCACACTACTGGCCCCCTTGCTACTGTAGTGTCTGCTGTGCACTGTAGCATGCCCTACAGTGTGATAGTTCCATGCAGCACCACCACCACCTGTGCTTATGCTGTCTTGTCCCCCTGGGGTACAATATGCTATGCTATGCTGTACTGTTTACATGTAGCCTGCAGCTATCATCATGCACTGCCAGACTGAACTACAGGTGGAGCTGTGGTTGGACCTGGTCAGCCCCTGTACTTCCAGACTGACCTACAGGTGGCTCTGTGGGACTCTGCAGTAACACTGGGCAAACTGCATGCAAATCAGGGTATAATGAGATACTAATCCAGTTGTTTGCCCAGAGACTACCTAAGTAGGTTCATTTGCATGGCACTTTTGAATATGGCACATTTTAGCTCCAGGCAAATGTGTTTGACCGGGCTAACTGCTTAGCTCCGCGCTAATGCCGCGCTAATGTGTTAGCGTGGCGCTAATGGGTATGGGGAATAATATACAGTTTTGATCACTGTTCTTTCACATCTGCTGCTTTCTGCAGCTGTACTGAGTCCATGCATTTGCTGGCACACACATTGGCCATGTAGTTCGTCTGTACCTGCCCTCACGTTGCTGTGCACTGTGTTGTTGTTGTGGGTTGCACTTCCTGGTTGCTTTATTCAGTGCTGTCTTATTCCTGGGCTATTTTGGCCCTGCACTCCCAGACCAGTTTGCCCAGCTTCTTTAGACTGCAATATTCAGCAGGATTAGCACCGGGCTATTTCCATTTCAATATAGCTTGCTCTGTGCTCCGGGCTAAGTTTGCCCACTGGGCAGTGCTAATTTAGCCCCTGGGCAAAGTTTTGAATATCTGGCCCACAGTCATTTTAAAGAATAAGGTTTAAAAGTGCAAATTCCTACCACAGTACACTTAGACTTGTCTCTCTCTAATGTATACCTTCTAACAGTGCATGAAATAGATGTTGTTTTCAAGAGAGTCCAAACAAGAATGTGTCACTCTAAAGGTCAGTCACAGCATAATTAAAACACTGTCTTGAACCTGGCTTCTCCAAGATGTCACCCAGCTCCTCCTCTGTTTATTAAAAATTATACAATCAGGAAGTCATATACTTCAGAAGGTAAATTAAATAGATGACATCAGCAAAAATGAATTTCCCCACATAATTTCCCAATCAAGTTTGTGATTTTCCAGTGTCTTCTTTCATGCAGGAGCAGTTTCCTGCTTTCACAAAGATATCAAAGAGCTTTTACAACTCGACAGTTTTCTCATCTAGATGTAACATAGTTTTTCCAGCTCCAGTTGAAATTAATTGCCCTTCCTGAGGATGTCAAAAAATTAATATTTTAGTTCTTAGCTTCAAACAACCCAGATCCTAAATAAGGCTATAAAATACAAGTTTTTGCAAGTTAATCACCTTACAGAGATCTGCAGTTTAACATATCCTGTCTTTTGAACTGATATCATGGGGGGGGGCATTCCACAAGCTGTCTCAGCATGTCTCATGAGAGACACTCAATAACACATTTTTATATTACAAATAGCATAGATTAATCAGAACCAGCTGTTCAAGTGTCACATAGATTACCAGAATAAGGACACTCTCTAAAACTAGCATTCCACCATGTGTGGGGAGTTGTATTTTGTATGCGTACAAGTATGTAAATCCCATGTAATTTTCATAAAATCTTTTTGGATAGATGTAAAATATGATTGTGAATATAGCAAAAGAAAGAAATATATTGTATGGGTCACCACAATCCTTTTGGTAGTACCTTCTTTCAGAGTAGCCAATTGCGAGATGGTTGACTCATGGTTTCAAAGTTTACAGAGCAGCTGACACCTTTGGGAAAATGTTGACAAACATAATATTTGGACACAGTTCAACTTATATTTCATATACTGCATCTTCTATAGATTTCTCCTTTCAGTTATTTATTACTGAAGAAATTCCCACAAAACAAGATATTTATCCTTTAGGGTTCATCTGCCTCTATAATCGACTCCCTACTTGAAATCATAGTGCTCTGTTGTGACATCGCAGTCCGTTGCTATGGGGATTGTGACACTTGGCCAGCTAGTTATGATTGTTCTCTGATATTTGTAATATAAAAATGTAGTGTGTGATTTGTCTCCATAAGGCAGCTGTGCCACAGGTCAGGTTTTAGTGGAAATAACAATATTTATTAACCTGAAACCAGGAGGTAATTAAAAATACTATACAGCCTTAAGAGTCTCCTGTTTATCTGACTTAATTAGAGCTGACCCAACTGCCAGGATATAGGGATCATAAACTTTTATGACATTTTAGAGGAAAAAACATGGTTTATCAATATGGTGCTAAAAGTCATAAAATCCTTTGAAATGCCTGGGAGTAGGAACTGGTTGAGATCAAAGAGGGGATGTTAATTAAGGAGTCATATTGGGAAATTAGTTTTTGCTGAAGTCCCAGTATTTAAAATATCTCCTGACAGGAAGATCATGTATAATTTTTATATTTAACAAGGAGGAGCTAGATGACATCATGGAAGGGGTATGTGAGACAGACACAGTTTAACCTAGGATCTGTGTCTGATGTTAGGGACATTTCTTGTTGGAATCTTAAGAAACAAGAACCAACTTAAGCACTGTAGGAAGGTAATACATTAGATAGAAAAAGTCTAATTGTATTGTGGTAGGAGTTTATGTTTTGACTTTTCATTGTTTTCTTTTAAGTGATTGTATACTTTGTGATATAGTGTTCTGTGTTTACATTTTACATATTTTTATCCATTTTTAAGTAAACCTTTCATTTTAAAAAGACTGCCTGGATGTGTCTTCGAAGTTCTTTCTTTTGCATGTGATGTTATAGATGTTTAAGACTGACTAAAACTGTTCAAAGCTTGATGGTGTACTAAACTGGGAAAAGGCAAGAATATACCAAAGATCTTTTATAGAGTTTTAAGGGTTCATTTTGAATACCTTGTTAGATGCCCTTAGGCTAAAGATATCTGGCTTCCCCCGAAAAGAGCAGATTATCTGAGCCTGTACATTTGAGTACGCTAACATAAGGTTCACAGTTTGAATCCCCCAGAACTTGAGACCAGAGGTGATTCAGACCCACAAGCAGGCAGGAATGTTACCCTGTTCTGTTCCTTGTTCACAATACTGCACTTGGAGGTTGGCACTGTGGGAGCAGAGTGCCTGACCTGCTGAGTGGGTTTGTGACAGATTTGGTGGCAAAGGTGTGGATAAAATTGGTAACACAAGCTTTCATTTTTCAGTGTGTCAGCTTGATACTGTACATCTCACTTGCAAAGTAAGGCAGTGATTTATTTTTTAAAGAGGTAACAGAACTATATCATTTTGCTTACAGTCAAGTCCCTACCTGTTTTATTTTTTTCTAAAGTGCAATTTAGAGATCCATAGTTAGGGAAGAAGATGGCTTCCAACTACAGCGGGTACACTACAGACTACTTGAGGTAGTTGTGCCAGGACAGAGGAGTCCTGTATGAGGTGAGAGACCCCAAGCAGAACCTCATAGATGCCCTGATGGCAGCACATGCCCAGAGCATTGTCACAGACTGTGACTGTAAGGGACTGAACCTTGAACGTGGAGGGGCTAGCGGCCAGTGCAGTATCCAGATCCAGTGAGAATAACAACAAGACCAGTGCCAGCAAAGGGCCACAGCAGCAGGGGAAGCTTACCAGCATTCTGGAGCCAGAAGCAATCAGGCTGCAGACTGAGATGCTCAGAATGGAGCTGGAATTCCAGAGAGAGTAGAAGCGAGAACAGCGAGCCACAGAGGGGAAGAGGGAACAAGAACAGTGAGTCACAGAGGAGAAAAGGGAGTGTGAACAGTGAGAAGAAGACCCTGAGGAGCATGAGCACCAGAGGTGACATGAACTGGAGAAGCTATGACTCCATCCACCAGCACCAGAGCAGGTAAGTGACTTGGGTTTAACTGGAACTACAGGACAGCTTTACAAATTGAATTCCAAATTGATAGCTGAATTTAAAGAGAGGAAGGATATGGATGACTTTTTAAATTCCTTTGAAAAAGTTTGTATTCAGGCTAAAATTCCTAGAGGGTCCTGAAGCTTTCAGCTATCCACGCTACTTACCGGGAAAGTTCGGGATGCATTGGGTCAAATGGACAATGAGGACAGTAATGATTACAGCAAACTTAAAGCTGCACTTTTAAAAAAGTTTGATTAACTGCTGAAGCATACAGAGCTAAATTCTGAAAGCTCAGGAGAAGCCCTGATATGAGCTATGAGGAGCTAGCCATGAAATGTCAGTTTTTAAAATGTTGGGGGAAGGAATTGAAGCAAGCTCTGTAGATAAAATTGAAAATGCTATTTTCTTAGAGCAGTTTTTTTTGGGCTTGCCCAGCACTGCTGAAAACCTGGCTGGAAGACCGAGATCCCAAAACAGTGCAAGAGGCTGCTGAATTCTTGGATTGCTTTGCCAAGAGCAGACCTGCTCTGAAGGTGAATGGGATGGGTATGGCAGTACAGAAAGGGAAAGGCACGCCTTCAGGGCAGGTAAAACCTTCACTGCCTCCACCAAAATTAGTTAGCCCCAGATTTCAGACAAAAGATTTCTCTGAGAAAAGAAACGAATGTTTGGTCTGTAAAGAAACTGGGCATATTGCCAGACAGTGTCCCAAAAAGGCAAGCAATACATGACAGGGGGCTAGGAAAGAAGTGGGTTGTTTATGTGTCCCTGGAAGAATGCCTGTGAACATGAGGGAACACATGCACCCAGTCACTGTGAATGGAGTACAGACACAAGAGTTAAGGGACACATTGGCATCCCTGATATTGGTAAAAGGGGGTCTGGTAGAGCCTGGTCAGCTTATACCCAATAAATATGTCACTGTACAAGACTTTACTGGTGAGGAGAAATCATTGCCCCTCACTAATGTTCTCCTAGACTGTGGTGAAATGGGGAACTGTGCAACAGGTGGCTGTAGCCAAAACTTTAGCAGTGGATGTCACCCTTGGCAACAATCTCAACCAGAGAATGGTTTGTGCAGTTACCCATAGCCAAGTGGCAAGGGAAAATAGTAGTTCCCTGGACCTCACATAAGTCATGGTGGAAATCACTGGGAGGCTGATTCCCCAGCCTGTGTCTCCTGATATGGAGACTAATGAAAAGGGGGTAGAAATTTCCCCAGTAGCAGTTAATCATACAGCTACGGAGGTTATTCTGAAGAAGGAGGGGTGACCCATTGTCAGAGGGTTATGGATGACAGTGATCCTGAGTGCCCTGATGCTAGTGCTAGGGACCCTAGCTTAGAGACTGAAGGGGACCTGTCTCATGCCTTGGGAATGTGTGAGGAGTTTGCAACTGTTCAGAGAAGTGACCCTAGACTAGAGATGCTAACGGCTTGACCAGACTCTGATGGAGCACAGGGAGATGACAGTAAACATAAGGATTATTAGGAAAATGGACTGATGTATACTCAGGCTGTGCAGACAGAGGGAGGGGTGATAGGCAGTCAGCTGTTGAGCCCCAGGGGTATTATGAGCAGTTGTTCAAGATTGCACACGATATTCCCTTGTCTGGTCATCTCAGAATTCTGCACACTATGCAGCAGTTGGCCCAGAATTTCTACTGGCCCAACTTCATCCAGCAGGTGAAGGAGTATTGCAGGTCTTGTCATCCATGCCAAGAAACAGGGAAGGCAGGAAAGAAAACCCAAGCTGCCCTAATTCCATTGCCCATTGTGGAGGAGCCATTCTAGAGGGTGGGAATGGATATTGTGGGGCATTTAAATACCCCCAGCTCCTCTGGGAAGAGGTTCATCCTGACTGGTGAATTATGACACCCGGTACCCCGAGGCAGTCACCCTATCCTCACTGAGGACAGACAAAGTAGCAGATGCCTTACTTGGGATTTTCTTCCATGTTGGGTTTCCACAGGAGGTTGTCACTGATCGAAGTGGGTTCCTTCATGTCAGACCTGATGAAATGTTTGTGGGAGAAGTGTGAGGTGGTGCAGAGAGGCACAACACCTTATCACCCACAAGACAATGGGCTTGTGGAAAGATTTAACGATACCCTGAAGTCAATGTTTCAAGTGTTTGCTGAACAGCATGGGAGGGGACTGGGAGAAATACCTTCCCCACCTGTTGTTTGCATACAGGGAGGTGCCCCAAGAGTAGACAGGATTTTCCCCCCTTCCAGCTCTTATATGCACGCCGGGTACATGGGCCCCTAGACATGATCCAGGAGGACTGGGAAGGCAAGCATGCCACCCAGGGAACTCCCATAGTGGATTATGTCCTTAGGTTTAGGGAAAGGCTGAAGGAGCTTATGGGGACAGCCCAGAGCAACCTGGCAGCTTCCTAACAGAAACAAAAAGTATGGTACAACCACAGAGCCAGAGCTCACTTATACATGGTGGGTCAGGAAGTCATGGTCCTTAATCTGGTCCAGAAAGACAAGCTGCAGGCTGAGTGGGCAGGACTGTACAAAATAGTTAGGAAGGTAAATGACATGAACTATATCATAGAGTTACCTGACAGAAGACAGACAGAAATAATGTACCATGTTAACATGATGAAGCCATATGCTAATAAGGCTGACATGGTGTTTGCAGTATGTAGTCCTGGGGAGGGGACAGACAAAGGTGACCCCCTTCTGGACTTGCTGAAAGAAAGCAAGCGAGAGTCCTCTGTAGAGGCAGTTAAGTTGTCTCCCCAGCTGGCCCCAGACAAGATCCAAGAAGTAAGGGAGGTTTTAGCAGACTTTGCCCCCCTGTTTAGTGCCAAGCCTGGACTAACCCCCTTAGTGACACATGATATGGAGACAGGGACACAGACGCCCATACGACAGACAGCATACTGGGTGTCAGAAGCTGTCCAAAAGGACATTAGGAGGGAGGTGGAGGAAATGCAGGATTTAAGGGTAATCCAGAGATCCCACAGCCCCTGGGTCTCACCCATAGTCATTGTGCCCAAGCCAGATGGCTCTATTCATTTCTGTGTGGACTATCATGGACTGAATGCAGTCACGAAGTCAGATGCCCACACAATGCCCCAGACAGATGAACTCCTGGACAAGTTGGGATGGGTGACCTACCTTACAACTATTGACCTGACAAAGGGGTATTGGAAGGTAGAGTTAATGGACAGAGCTAGGGAGAGGTCAGCCTTCATCACTCCAATAGGCTTATTTGAATTTAAAGTAATGCCTTTTGGAATGAGGAAGGCCCCGGCCACTATCCAAAGGTTGGTGAACCAGGTGATAAATGGTGCTGAGGTGTACACCATAGTGTATCTGGATGACATTGCCATCTTTAGTCCCAGCTGGGAGGAACACCTGTCCCACCTTAGGGAAATTCTGAACAGGATACAGAGGGTTGGGCTCACTGTCAAAGCTGAGAAGTGCCAAGTGGCCATGGCTGAAGTGGCATAACTTGGGTATGTTGTAGGCTGGGGACAGCTCCATCCTAACCAAATAAAAATAGAGGTGATCAAGGCATGGCCCAGACCAGAAACACAGAAGCAGGCCAGGAGTTTTCTCAGGACACCAGGGTACTATAGGAAATGTGTGCCCAATTACAGTGCCCTGGCTGCTCCCCTATCTGAACTAATAAAGAAAAGGATGCCTAAGAAAATTTCCTGTGACCCAGCCTGTGAAAAAGCCTTTACCAGAATGAAGGAGGCACTGTGCAGTGCTCCTGTGCTGATAAGTCCTGACTATAGCAGACCCTTTATAGTTCAGACTGACACCTCAGACATAGGTATTGGAGCAGTACTGAGTCAGACATTCGACCAAGAGAAAGATCACCCTGTAATGTACCTGAGTAAAGAGTAACTTCCCAAGGAGCAGGCATACTCTACTGTGGAAAAAGAGTGTCATGCCATAGTGTTGGCCCTAAAGAAGTTAGAGCCATACTTGTAAGGGCAGCATTTTGAGGTACAAATGGACCACAACCCCCTGGTTTGGCTGACTCAAATGGGAAAACTAATGGTAGACTATTAAGATGGAGTTTTGCTTTGCAAGGGTACGACATGACAATCTTACATAGGGCTGGAGCGACCAATCAGAACACAGATGGCTTGTCATGTCTTTATGAGGAGTGAACTGATTTGGGAAGCTCATCCCATGCAGTGGATAGAGCCCCCTAATTCATTCTAGGTGGGGAGGATTGTGATGGTTGGCCAGCTGGTTATGATTGTTCTCTGATATTTGTAATATAAAAATGTAGTGTGTGATTTGTCTCCATAAGGCAGCTGTGTCATGAGTCAGGTTTTAGTGGAAATAACAGGATATATTACCTGAAACCAGGAGGTAATTAAAAAGACTAGAGAGCTTTAATTAAGGGTCTCCTGTTTATCTGACTTAATTGGAGATCACCCAGCTGCCAGTATATAGGGATCATAAACTTTTATGATGTTTTAGAGGAAGAAATGTTGTATATCACTATGGTGTTAAAAGTCATAAAATCCTTTGAAATGCCTAGGAATAGGAACTGTTTGAGATCAGAGGGAATGTTAATTAAGGAGTCATATTGGGAAATTAGTTTTTGCTGAAGTCACAGTATTTAAAATATCTCCTGACAGGAAGAGCATTGTTTGAATAATTTTTATATTTAACAAGAAGGAGCTAGATGACATCATGGAAGGGGTGTGTGAGACAGACACAGTTTAACCTAGGATCTGTGTCTGATGTTAAGGACATTTCTTGTTGGACTCTAAAGAAACAAGAACTAACTTAAGCACTGTGAGAAGGTAATACATTAGATAGAAAAAGTCTAATTGTATTGTGGTAGGAGTTTAGGTCTGCTCTTGGCATAGTGGTCCAGGAGTTCAGCAGCCTCTTGCACTGTTTTGGGATCTCAGTTCTCCAGCCAGGTTTTCAGCTGTGCTGGGCATGCCCAGAAAAACTGTTCTAACAAAATCACATTTTCAATTTTATCAACAGAGTTTGCTTCAATTCCTTCTCACCAGCATTTTAAAAACTGATGCTGTTTCATGGCTAGCTCCTCATAGCTCATGTCAGGGCATCTCCTGAGCTTATGGAATTTAGTACTGTATGATTCAGCAGTTAATTCAATTTTTTTAACAGCACAGCTTTAAGTTTGCTGTAATCATTACTGTCCTCATTGTCCATTTGACCCAATGCATCCCGAGCTTTCCCAGTAAGTAGCGGGATAGCTGGAAGCTCCAGGACTCCCTATGAATTTTAGCCTGAATTCAAACTTTTTCAAAAGAATTTAAAAAGGCATTCATATCCTCTTTAAATTCAGCTATCAATTTGGAATTCAATTTGTAACCCAGTCCTGTAGTCCCAGTTAAACCCAAGCCACTTACCTGCTTTGGGTGCTGGTGCTTGGAGTCGTAGCTTCTCCAGTTCATGTTGCCTCTGACGCTCACGCTCCTCACAGTCTGCCTCCCACTGTTCATGGTCTGCCTCTCACCATTTTTGCTCCCTCTTCTCCTTTGCAGCTCACTGTTCTCACTCCCTCTTCTCCTCAGCAGCTCACTGTTCTCGCTCTGCCACTCGGCGTTCTCGCTCTGCCTCCCTCTTTAACTCCAGCTCCATTCTGTGCAACTCGATCTGCACCCTGAGTACTTCTGGCTCCAGAATGCTGGTGACTTTCCCCTGCTGCTGTGGCCCTTCACTGGCACTGGCCCTGTTGCCCTCCTCATTGGATCTGGACACTGCAGTGGCCTCTAGCCCTTCCTCACTCAGGGTTCGGTCCCTTACAGTAACTGTCTGTGACTCGATGCTCCATCAGGGCATCCATGAGGTTCTGTTTGGTGACTTTCACCTCATACAGGACTCCTCTGTTCCTGCACAACTGCTTTAAGTAGTCTACAGTGTGCCTGCTGTTGTTGGAAGCCATCTTCTTCCCTAACTACGACTACTCTGACTTGCACTTTAGAAAAAAAAAATAAAACAGGTAGGAACTTGACTATAAGCCAAGTGATATAGTTCTGTTTCCTTTTTAAAAATAAATTACTGCCTTTTTCTTTTTTTGCAAGTGAGCTGACAGTAGCAAGCTGACACTCTGAACAATAAAAGCTTGCAATACCAAACTTATGCACACAGCTGCCAACCAATCTGTCACAACCCCACTCAGCAGGTCAGGCCCTCTGCTCCAACAGTGTCAACCTCTGAGTGCAGTATTGGGAACAGAACAGGGTAAACCTCCTGTCTGTTTTGTGGGTTCGAATCAACCTTTGGTCTCAAGTTCTGGAGGGATTCAAACTGTGAACCTCTTGCTAGCGTACCCAATGTACAGGCTCAGATAATTCTGCTCTTTGGGGAAATGCCAGATATCTTTTGTCTATGGGCACCTAACCAGGTGTACAAAATGAACCCTTAAAAACGCTATTAAAGACCTCAGATAAACTCTTACCTTTTTCCCAGTTTGGTAAACCAGTAAGCTTTGCACAGTGTCAACTTTTACCATATATGCTTCACTTGTCAAATAAAGAATTTCAAAGGTACACCAAGTAGTCTCTTAAAATAAGAGGGTTTTATTTAAAATAGATAAAAAAATGTAAAATATAAATACAGAACAATATATCACAAAACATACAATCTTTTAAAAGAATAAGGTTTAAAAGTGCAAATTCCTACCACAGTACACTTAGACTTGTCTCTCTAATGTATACCTTCTAACAGTACATGAAATAGATGTTGTTTTCAAGAGAGTCCAAACAAGAATGTGTCACTCTAAAGGTCAGTCACAGGAAAATTAAAACACTGTCTTGAATCTGCCTTCTCCATGATGTCACCCAGCTCCTCTTCTGTTTATTAAAAATTATACAATCAGGATGTCATATACTTCAGAAGGTAAATTAAATAGGTGACATCAGTAAAAACTCATTTCCCCACATGACTTCTCAATCAAGTTTGTGATTTTCCAGTGTCTTCTTTCATGCAGGAGCAGTTTCCTGCTTTCACAAAGATATCAAAGAGCTTTTACAACTCAGCAGTTTTCTCATCTAGCTGTAACATAGTTTTTCCAGCTCCTGTTGAAATTAACTGCCCTTCCTGAGGACGTCATAAAATGAATATTTTAGTTCTTAGCTTCAGACAACTCAGATCCTAAATAAGGCTATAAAATGCAAGTTTGTGCAAGTTAATCACCTTACAGAGATCTGCAGTTTAACATATCCTGTCTTTTGAACTGATGTCTTGGGGGGGTCATTCCACAGGCTGTCTCAGCATGTCTCATGAGAGACACTCAATAACACATTTTTATATTACAAACAGCATAGATTAATCAGAACCAGCTGTTCAAGTGTCACATAGATTACCAGAACAAGGACACTCTCTAGAACTAGCATTCCACCATGTGTGGGGAATTGTATTTTTGTATGCATACAAGTATGTAAATCCCATGTAATTTTCATAAAATCTTTTCAGATAGATGTAAAATATGATTGTGAATATAGCAAAAGAAAGAAATATACTGTATGGGTCACCACATTCCTTTTGGTAGTACCTTCTTTCAGAGTAGCCAATTGAGAGATGGTTGACTCATGGTTTCAAAGTTTACAGAGCAGCTGACACCATTGGGAAAATGTTGACAACATAATATTTGGAAACAGTTCAACTTATATTTCATATACTGCATCTTCTATAGATTTCTCCTTTCCATTATTTATTACTGAAGAAATTCCCACAAAACAAGACATTTATCCTTTAGGGTTCATCTGCCTCTATAATCGACTCCCTACTTGAAATCATAGTGCTCTGTTGTGACATCGCAGTCTGTTGCTATGGGGATTGTGACGCTTGGCCAGCTGGTTATGATTGTTCTCTGATATTTGTAATATAAAAATGTAGTGTGTAATTTGTCTCCATAAGGCAGCTGTGCCACAGGTCAGGTTTTAGTGGAAATAACAAGATATATTAACCTGAAATTAATTAAAATTAAAAAGACTAGAGAGCCTTAATTAAGGGTCTCCTGTTTATCTGACTTAATTGGAGCTCACCCAGCTGCCAGGATATAGGGATTGTAAACTTTTATGACGTTTTAAAGGAAAAAACTTTGTATATCACTATTAGTTTTAGCTGAAGTCACAGTATTTAAAATATCTCCTGACAGGAAGATCACTGTTTGAATAATTATTATATTTAACAGGAGGAGCTAGATGACATAATAGAAGGGGTGTATGAGAAAGATACAGTTTAACCTAGGATCTGTGTCTGATGTTAATGACATTTCTTGTTAAGAAACAAGAACTAACTTAAGCCCTGTAAGAAGGTAATACGTTAGATAGAAAAAGTCTAATTGTATTGTGGTAGGAGTTTATGTTTGTACTTTTCCTTGTTTTCTTTTAAGTGATTGTATACTTTGTGATATAGTGTTCTGTGTTTACATTTTACATATTTTTATCCATTTTTAAATAAACCTTTCATTTTAAAAAGACTGCCTGGGAGTGTCTTTGAAGTTCTTTCTTTTGCATGTGATGTATAGATGGTTAAGACTGACTAAAACTGTTCAAAGCTTGATGGTGTACTAAACTGGGAAAAGGCAAGAATATACCTAAGGTATTTTATAGAGTTTTAAGGGTTCATTTTGGATACCTGGTTAGGTGCCCTTAGGGGAAAGATATCTGGCATCCCCGCGAAGAGCAGATTATCTGAGCCTGTACATTTGAGTACGTTAGCATAAGGTTCACAGTTTGAATCCCCCAGAACTTGAGACCAAAGGTGATTCAGACCCACAAGCAGGCAGGAGGGTTACTCTGTTCTCTTCCTTGTTCACAATACTGCACTTGGAGGTTAGTATTGTGGGAGCAGAGGGCCACCCTGCTGAGTGGGTTTGTGACAGGGATAACTATGATGTCACAAGCTGCGTATTATAAAATCAGGTTGGAAAACATAATAAGACATAATGAACCCTCATGGAACAGCTCTCCTGTTTTCATGCATATGACTTCAGTAATAAATATATGGGAACAAGAACTAGAGTTGATGAGAAATATAAGCTTCTTTGTGTCCAGATATTATGTTGTTTAAACCTCTTCTCAAGGCAACAATGGCTCTTTAAGGTTTCAAAGTTTTATTCAGAATTATGTATAAAATAGTTTACTTTATCACACACAAACATAGAAATTTGTTTTAAAACAGATACACATGTGCAATATAAAATCCAGGATTATAATGCACAATATATTGAGATCCCTTGTGCAAGATATACAGCAACTAGATTTCCACATATGCCCAATGGGCAAAAGAAGCCACTGGAAAATGCATTAAGTAGCCAGAAACAAATTATTAACATTCTCTTGATCCTTATATCCCCCTATATTTCCTCAGATGGGTATTAGCCATCTGTCCCTTTCTTGTAGCAACATTTCACAGTCAAAAATCATATGCTGGAGTGTCAGTCTAATATTGATATCACATTTACAAAATGTGATGGCTTTGTGATAAATCCCACATGTTCACCCTTCATGGACTTCCTCTAGGAATTCCAATCTAAATCTACAAACGGCTGATCTATGGGATTCTCTCTCACAAAATTTCAAATGTTTTTCTTTCTTCCTTATTTTTTTGTATTTCCTGACAATTTTAGCATTGAGAATGTCTATTATTTTTTTCCAAACTCTCCCTGGTAAAACTCATCTGTCAGGGGCTGAATAACTTCTGTGACATAAACCTTGGGGTTTGACATTAGTAAAGTTATCCCAAATCTCGAGCAGGCCAGCTTTTTTCAGACACAAGTTCAGTTCTTGGAACCAGATAGCATTGTTCTTGTATTTGTATTCTAAGTAGCATTTGTCAGGGAGTCTGTCTTGCCATGATATTCATTTTTTTTCCCAGAATTTCAATGCTCTGATTTTTGCCTGCAGAGTAATTAATAGAGTATTTGTTTCACCCCACAAGATGGCTGTAGGGGTGCCACCTGGCAAATTAAGAATGTTCTTAGAAAAAGCAATTTGCACTGGTTCTAGTTCCCTCATCCATTTACTAAACACCTACAGTATACTAGCAAAAAAACAAAACACTGTTCAAGATGGACTTGCCAGTGTAGTGAGGTCAGCACCAGTAAACTGTAGTAGGCTCAGGACTCTTAGTCTCTTTCTTAGTGCAAACATTTATTAATGGCATGAAACACAAAATGAAAAAGAAACATACAGTGCAAAAATCTCATTTACATCCAACATGTAATTGCTGCAGTTAGGATGTTGTAACTGAATGCTTGCCACTCCATAGGTCTCTTAATGCTGTGCTGCTAGTTGTATCATACAGTATTAAGTCTTAGAAAGACCTTACGACTGATTGCTGCTGGAGCAAAATTCATAACCAATAGTCTGCTGTACCACAGAGCAGTTGTGTCACCAGCATAAAACAGCAAAAACAACAACAACAAAAAAAAGTGGCCCAGGACGCCCATCCAACATGCCTCTACATCCAGGTGGAATGCCCTTACATATTGACTCACGTGGTCATCCTAAGAGCATGTATGCCTTGTTACTAAACAGTATGAAATTTAGAACTTTGGCATCAAAAGCATGTTTCAGTGCTACATAGGAATGCCCTAAAATTACCTTGGTGAAACTGATCAGGCCTTTAGTTGCCTGTCGGCTGTTGTTTTAGGTTTTGCTAATATGGTTTGTCCATGACATTGAGGTATCCATGGTGTGTCCTAGATATTGGTATTCTTGCAACTCTTTAATACAAATACCTCCAAATTTCTGAGATGTAGGTAGGTGGCAATTTCCATTTTCCATTGCTGATTATATTAGAATTCCCTAGATTTGGTTTTAAGCTTAGCTAATCCAAGTGCTGAACAGTTTTTAACAGAGCACATTTCAGTCCAAGTGGGTTCAGTAAACATGATGCAGTATCATCCACATACACCAATAGATGTACATTTAAGTCTCCTATTTTTGGAGGGAAGGTGTCCACAGTCTTAAGTTCTTTTGTTAGAGTTCCTAGGTACACACTGAATAGTACTGGTGTTATAAAGGCAACCTTGTTTGACCTCCTTCTCAGAAGGGGTTGAAGTTGAAACTGTTCCTTCTATTGTTACCCAATCTTTAGCTGCATTGCTTGCATGAAATAATCTTAAAGGAAAACTGCACCCTCATATATTCTAAATGTTTTTAGTTGCCATGTCAACAGACAACTCTTTTCATGTAGCTGTTAAAGATGTATGCAACTGCTTCAGTTAGTTTTCAGACTTCATGCTAGGCCCTGTCACTCTCCTGGGAGGGTCCGTTTCATGGTTGCTGAAATCTCATTGTCCATGAGATCTGCATTAACATATGAGAACATGATGTCAGATCAACCATTTATATCATGTATCTCTATGCTAAAATAACAAATACCCTGCAAAAACTGTCTGGAAACTTATAAACCTAATGGAGTTTAAAGGGGGAAATACTACATTACAACTCGGGAACTCGGGTAGCTTGTAAAACTCACTGAAGGTATTTCACACCTTCTTGTAGCTTGGTTATTTTAAAACTATCTAAGCAGACAGGCATATTGGGAGTTTAAAGGCTGATTATGCATCACTTTCTCATATGCTAATGCAGCTCTCAGGGACAATGAGATTTCAACAGCCACGAAATGGAACCTTCCAGGAGAGTGACATCGCCTAGTTTGAAGTGTGAAAACTAACTGAAGCACTTGCATACATCTTTAAAAGCTACATGAAAAGAGTTATCTGTTGACATGGAAGCAAATGACATTTAGAAGATATGAGGGTGCAGTTTTCCTTTAAAATGTTTAGAAGATTTGTTTCTAACCTCCAACCCATAAATAATTCCCAGAGAAGTTATCTGTTGACATTGTCAAAAGCTGAACTTAAGTACAGTATCACTAAATAGAGTGTGCCTTTCCTCACAATCACAACAGTATATTTGTTGATTAAAAAAATTGAGAGTAAACAAATGATCCACTGTACTTAGCCCTTTCCTAAATCCTTCTTGTTCAATAGAATTTTTTCTTTATTTTCATCCACCGTGACTCAGTTCTCAAAGGTATCAGTCTACTGCATATTTTGAGGCCTGTACAATGAAGGGTAATGAGATGGTAATTTTCAAGTATTAGAGGTGACCCTCTTTTAAACAATGGAGTGATTAGTCCTCATTCCCAGTCAGATGGCAACTTTTGTGAATATGTAATCCATTTAAAAGAGATTAAGGTATCCATTAAGGTATGTGATCCTTTTTTTTTCTTACAAAGGAACAGTCTTAGGAATGATTTGTTTTCTAGATAATTTTGTTATGTTTTTGTTCTTTTTAAGACTTTACTAATAATATTAAAATGTAAACATAATGTACTAACAAGCATTGTTTTTGTTTTTGCTTGTATAAGAAGGGTTAAACATTTCTTCATAATGTATCGTTGTTTAAATATGTTATATTTCTGTTGAAAGGATTATTTGAAATTTTATATATTATTGTATTATTTTTAAAATTCAATAAAATGTTAGTGAGAAAAAAGGAATCCAATAAAAAAAAATTGTTAAAACAACAGCCCATCAGTCTGGATGGGCAAGAAACAGTTCAGTGGCAAGGCAGTCAAGGCCTGGGACTTTGTTCTTTATTTTGGAAGGAGATCATATTTCTAACTTCTCCCTCTGAAAATGACAAAATTGAGTTTTGGTGTCTTCTACATGGAGTTTGTGATTCCTTGGGGATACGCCTTTGTGTTAGTTTGTGTTTGTATGTATCTGCAAAACAAAATGCTGCCATCTTTCATTACTAATTATAGAGACTGTGGTGATTCTCGTTACCATTTTGGCGTCCAATGGAACTAGATTTCAAAAGGCATGAAAACGTTTGCTTTCCACTGATTCTTGTAAGCAGTACCAACATTGTTTTTTATGGGTTGCCATTTTTTCTTTAAGACATTCTTTATAATCTTGTTTTGTGTTCATAAATGCTGTGGCTTATTAAAGTGTAACACTTTGTCTGGTTTGTTAGAGGATAAAATTATTAGTTCCTCATTGGCCTTAACCTCTATCCTGTCTAGTATTTCTCTTAGTTTAGCCTCTGAATATGGAATCCATATATTAACTTTTTTATTAAATGTTATTTTAAAGTGACTCAGTGCAGAAGAAACTAAAAACCCTGATTAAAAAAATAAAACATGCCAGCATGCCACTCAAATGGTGCAAAAGTACACACCGATTGGCAAACACTTTAATATAAAAGAAACAAACTAACCCAAGACAATCAGACAGACATGTACACAGAGAGTGTCATCAAAGATGCCAATGGCTACAATTGCAATAGCTTATTTCCTCACTGTCATCCTATTGTGTTCCTTAGCTGTCATAATATTATAGAGTAAATCATTAATCTAGTAATAGTTTCATGCATACAAGAATGTATGTGTGCCAGTAAATAGCTTTGAAAATGTTTTTGTGTGCATCAGAAAAATTCAAATATGAAACACCAGGGAAAAATCTTTAAAATTCTTAGGCCAATTACAAAAGGTTTTATGAGTTTATATTGTATGGCAACTGCATTAATAATCCTTCTGGAACATTGGCCTCCTTACTGAGTAAAAAATTTCACTAATCAGTCAGAGAAAGTCACTGTGGTACCGTTTTCGTGATTTACAGTGATCACTGTTATTTGCACTCGCTGTATGTGCATGCACTATTTTTCAGTCGTGATTTTTGTATTCGCTAATTTTTTGTGCTGTTTTGACATGGACCCCCTTGGATCATGCCTGGAAACAAGCTCCAGCTGCTTCCATGTCATAACAGCAATCACCAAATAGCAATCGCTGCTACATCGAGTGTACATCGCCAAAAAAAACAAAATGGCGATGTACATGCAACGAACAACACCAGTGAAAACAAATCTTTTATGCGGGGACTGCCCCTCACTTCCATGGGGGCTTTGACCCACCCTTAAGAAAGATTCTCAACTCTGGGGGATGCATGTCGGAAGGGGGAGAAATTTGTAAAAATAATGTACTCCCATGTGCAAAACACAAAATACTGTGATCCTCCCCAGCCTCAAACCCTGCACCCTCCCCACTGTAGCCAGCCACCCTCACCACCACACCACATGGCCAGTTCATCAGCCTCTCACCACAATACCTCCCACATACCTCCCCTCCTGTTCTACTGTTTTTGCCTTGTTGTTCACCCTTCACTTCCCTTTCAGGGTAGCTCACATAACGAGCACTGAAACTGAGTCACTCATATCCAAGTCGCTCAATTCCATTCACCATTTTCACGGGTTACCACTTCTCCTACTTAATGTGCCTATCCCAGTCAACAGTTTTAAAATAAATAATAAGTTAGTTTACTGTTTAGTTTGCCAGCCTAGTCCATTTGAGGTGCAACATCTCCATGTAAGTGGGATTCTTCTTTTGCCCTTATTTCAGCTGGGTGCACTGAAGCACTGAGGTAAAGTGAGCATAATTTATAAGCAAGAGGTTCTGGTGAGATTTGAACATGGGCTAACTAATTCCAAAGCTTGTATTGTCAACCGTGTACTACACTGCCTCCACTATGTACACAACAATTATAAATATTAGCATGCATTTAACAGCCATCTGCTGCTGTCCGCAACCAGTTGCCAGTCTCATACTAAGGTGCCAGAAAAATATGCCTCTGTCTGCAGGGAACAAAGTCATTATGAGTTGGATGTGGCTTGAATGTTGCCACTCTTCATGGCTAGCTGGCATTTTATGGAGCTGATACAATACTCTTATCAGTTTCCTGATAATTTTGGGGGTGGGGAACTGAGGAATCATTTCAGCTATGTCTCCATGCACCTCTTGCACTGTTCAATCAACTTTATCTTTCTTGATAAGGTGGCATTTTCTGTAGGTTGTGTGTGTGGGGAGGGGATAGGCAGGAGCTGCCCCACCAGCCTCTTTCTCCTGCCTTTACTCATAAAGCTGACAAAAGCAAAAAAAAATCTAGGCCCCCCAAAAAAATTATTTCTCTAGCACTTGAACTACAAGCCTGTAGTAAAAGTGTGCAGGAATGAGCACATTTTTTAACAAGATTTGTGATCAGTTTCTTTGGCAAAACTGCAGCTGTTCCACAGAGCAGTAGCACACATTCTTCTCCATTGAAAGCTTCATGAGTTCTGGAAATCTGAAAGGCACCACGGGAATCACATGGTGTGCAGATACCGACTCAAAGGCATCCACATGGTGTCACTAATCTTCTGTGGAATACTTGCTGTGGAAAGACTGCTTTTGTGGATTCAATGGCACCTCCAAGGAAAACAGCAGAATAGAGTTATGTGAATCACAATACTGGGTTAGTGTAAATGGTGGAATCTGGACAAAGTTTTAAAAGACTATCAGCCAGCAAGGCATCTTCGTTAACCCCAAGTAGGTATATCAGGGCCATTATGAAGCAAATGGGTACATTTCCAAAGAAATTCACCAGGTCAAATCCAACACAATTGCATTCAATGCTCACAGAATCTATTGCCATTCCACCACTCTGCTTAAACCCACCTTTAAATCAATGGACAAACCACTGAATCACATTCCATGGATTCAACAATAAATCCACAGACTGCATTCAGAATTCACTGAAAAAAAATTTGAAATGCATTCCGTGGACTGAATTCCCATTATGCATGAATTCTACCAGTGGAATTTCTGCATTCCACGCATCACTACCTAATTCTTACTTCTACACTCACAAGTACTCAGCAGGGGTCTTTTGTCCAAGATGTTGGAGATTACTGCTACATTGCTTGCTCTAGGTATAGCCCTAGTACTGTGGTACTAGCCAAAGTTACTCTCAAATGTAGCTTCAAGAAATTCGGTGAACAGGATTTTTTTTTCTCTTTGGCTAGGCAGGACTGGCATCATACTGTACATACCTCTGCTCCTCCATCCATGAAGCCTGGGACTTTTTAAACACTCTCTCAGCAGTTGTTGATACACAACCCCCCTGAAAACAGTCTAGAGTATTTAATCAGTTCTGCTGCTGGTTTAATCCTGAAACTGGTAAAAACCTGTAATGCTGCTTGCAAACCCAAGCTGAAAGCTGACTAGTTTCATTTTGGTATATTCCACTTTTGATGTACCTCCTCTGTGAAATGCATGTCTATAAGTCACAGGTTACTTCAGCTAATGCTGACCCTCATATATTCTGGTGGGCCATTAAACAGATACAGAAAGAGGGTGGCAAGAAGAGATTGCTGGTGTCCTTGCAGTTTAACGATTTTGTAACATCAAACAGCAAATTATTGATGCTTTTAATTCATATTTCTCAAGACTGCAACCTCTAACATACCTGCTTCTGACATGGCCCTTCTTCAGTTTTTATCCCAAACATAACCAAATTTCTGTTCTTACTCTTCATCAGTGAACCCACCAATTCTGCCCTTAAATCCACTGTTCTGCTCTACGCTGATAATATTATACTTTACTTTTCCTTCAGATCTGTTACAACTGCTAACCCCTACCTTCAATCACACTTTCATGATAGATATAGTACCCTACTGGATTTAAGATGGTTACTTAATACTGAAAAAACACAGTGGGTGCTGTTCTCCAAAACTGAACAATGTGCCACTGGATCTCCCACTCTTCTGCTGTCAACAAATACTGATGTCTAGCTTGAGCATGTCCCATGCTATAAATACCTGTATATCTACTTTAACAACATCACGCTTACATTGTAGTACTGTGTTAACTCCATTGGCTCAAACCAAAACATGAAGCTGCACTTTTTTTTCCCAGGCACAAAGTCTGTTTCACCTCCAAATTCAAAAACAGCCCTCCTTCTACTTGACTATGGTGATGATATTCACACCTCCTCTAAAACTTCATCTGCTCAACTTCTACATCACAATGCTTTTTCCTTCATCACTGGGTCCTCCTTTTGTGTGCATCATCACACTGTTTACAAACTTGTAGACTGGTCATCCCTAGCAAACAGAAGACTCCATTACTAGTATGTTTAGCAAAGGTCACAGTAGGCAAAGATCCCTCCTTCCTATCTTGGCTCTTTACAGTTAAACCCACTCAGCAACATCTTCATTCTGCCAATTTACTGTTGCTTAGCGAACCTAAATTCCTCTCTAAAGCTGTTTTTTCCTCATTCAAGTTGTTAATAGCGTATTCCAGGTCCTCACTAAAAGGAACTCTGAAGCTCTGAATATTGGTTACTTTGTTCAAATTTAAGTCATTGATCCACAATACCTTGTTTAATCTTTGTGAATGTTTTAAAACTATACTTTGTCATGGCAAGACATGTTTTTATTAGTATCTTATTTATTTCTTCACCTATTATTGTGATTCTTATTACCTACTGCAGTTGTCCTCCGCTGTACTGGATGCAGCTGTTAGTTAGACATGTGCTCCACTTGCTTTTCAAAAAACTAAGGTGAAGTTGAAACCTGTTTCTTAGAGAATTCCCTTTACATTTGAAAACAACGTAAATGAAGCAGGATAGGTATATTTTAAAGGTTTGCACAATATGTGCATTTTGTATACCTAAGTGTTTCAATCCATATGAAGGAATCACCATCTGCTGGGGATTTTCCTTAGTCTTACTTCTGACAACTGCAAACCCCTGGTGTTCAAAAAACTAGTTTTTATTGTGTGATAGTGGTCTTACAATAACCTGTCCTTGTAGTTTTATTTTCTACTGAAGAAAATCTATGTGTTCCAATCCATTGTATGAGCCACTGAGGTACAATGTACAAGAAAAAAGTATAATTTATCAGTATGTTTTTATTATGGACAAAAAGTAATTATACTTTCTCTTTGAAACTCTCAGCATAGAAAGAAAGCGCTAGTGTAGCACAATAACTTGTACTGCACTTTGCTCATGTATTCCCTATAGACTCTTGTGGTTTTGAAAAAAATTCCAAGTCCCCACAAGCTGAAATGAATTTAGCATCGACTTTGTTTCCTGCCTTGAGTCTCCTACAAATCACATTTGCTGACTTTTTTGTATGGTTTTTCTTTTCAGCTTAGCTAGCCTGTGCATTGTCACTCAACGGCAGACCCTTTTCCAATCTAGGCGTCTTTGTGTTCTTTTAGTCATCTGTCTAATTGTATTCCCAAATGGGGTTTCTTTGATGGATTTACTTCCTTTTATAATTTCCAAGTTATGTATCCTGGTTTTGCCTTCCCAACACTTAATGTGGAAAAAGTGACCCCCTAATCCAGCACTAAATGTAATATATGTTTCACTACAAGCAAAACTCACAAAGGTGTCTGCTGTGATGTTATAGTATTGTGGTATGGCATTTTGCCTCAGGCTATTGCATTATTTTGTATTTGAACAAGTGCCTACTGTTTTGCTTGTATCCAATTTTACCATCTGCTAAAATAGGAAGTCCTTTTTTAAAGCATTCTTTGTTAATTTCTATAAATGAAGACAATAAATTATGTTAATGAATGCAGGATTTGCTCAAAAGATTTTGCCAACCTACCTTCTATAATGAAATAAAAACATGAAGCATAATATTATAAAAAAAACAACGTGAATATTTTTAAGTACTTCTGTTGGCACAGTCCATAGTTATGCTTTTAAAGGTTCAAATCGTTAGCCACTTTTGAAACTGAAATTTTATTGAGTTATTCATGTAGTTTATTTATTCAGATTTGTTGACCAGGAATATTCCGCCATGTTGGGAGGGTAAATACAAATGCAAACCAGCTGAAACTGAAACAGATTAAGCTGTTGATATGTTGTTTAGTGAATGGTGTAAATCTGGCCACAACATCAGGGAAATCCTCATGCGCATCTCAAGCAGTGCCATGGGAACTTTATTGTCCACCTGAACAACCACCAGAAAAGGCAAACAGGACCTCAGTTTAACATTTCATTGGAAGGACAGTACACCTCCTTTTTATTAAACCATTTGATTTTCAGGTCCTGATTGGCAAACTGGCCCACACAAAATGTTTTATTGGAAACCAATAGTCTTCTGAACATTAGCAGTGTTTGCCATAACAAGATAATTGTCTGCATTCAATAAAAAATGTGAAAATAGCAGGGCTCTCTGGCCTGACATATTAGCAAGCCTGCCCTACTCACTCATCTTGTGTCGTATTTTGTAAACATCATTATTTATATGAGTTTCAGAAAGTAAACATATTTTCACTTTATTAAACTGCCACCTCATTGTATTAAGAAAAACACAGTAAGTAACAATGTCTTTAGATTGTGACTTCTGTACCATTTTTATTGCACTGTCAGACATCGGGGGGGGGGGGGCATTTACGTTTCAGCTAAAATATTGACTGCAGTCCATATTGATATAGTATTTGTCTGTCTAAAATGTGAAATCAAATAATTATTGATCAAATGCATTTTAACCTATAGTTCAATGACAGTAGTTTGCTAAATACAGTACCACACTGCAAGCTTTGGTTTTATTATTGTTGTGCTGCAACTAAATACATTTATTTCAGAATATGAATGAACAGTCATGTGACTAAACTTAAAATGCCATGATGCCTCTTTGGGTTTTAAATTCAAATTAATGACGCAAGACACTTAAACTAAATGTGCTGATGACCAATAAGAGGCACTCATCTCTTAAATGAGTACTACAGTCAAAGGGTCAGATTATCAATGATCTTGAAAATCCCACAGTGGTGGGAAAAACTTGGTGCAAGTGGGTCGCCACTTGCAGAACCACAGTTTCTCCCCCAGCTGCGATATTCTCAAAAGTGGGGCCTGTTTATGATCAGCTCCATGATTTTCAACAGCTTCTGGATGGTGTTGGCATAGAAATCCCTGCAGCTGCAGAGAAATGTTACAGCCAGTGGGACCAGCTGTAACATCTTCCACAGCTGCTGTGGAAGACAATACCAATCTCTGCAGCTACAGCAATTTCAGTCTGCAACTGGAGTTGCAGTGTGGGACTTAGTCCTAAAACATTTTGAGAATCTGGCCCAAAATTTGCAAAAATGTTTGCTGCACAGAGGTTTTGATTTTTGTGTTTAGTCCTAGAGTGTCCTTCCCTTTATTTGCTATTAGGATTTTTTTCTAAATTAGCCTACAGGTTTTACGGTCCTGGGTATCTTCATGTTAGCACTATTTACACAGACAACACAGTGATCTTTCTGAGGAATTCACAGAAATATAGAAACATAGAATTTGATGGCAGATAAGGACCACTTGGCCCACCTAGTCTGTCCATGTTCCTACCTAATGGATAAGCTGCAGATCCTAGTTAACCAACAGCCTACTTCCTCCTTCCCCCCACTAGAATTGCCTTATGTCTGTCCTATGTATTCTTGAATTCCCCCACTGTTTTTGACCCCACTATTTCCTCAGGAAGGTCATTCCATGTATCCACAACCCTCTCCATGAAAAAATACTTCCTTGCATTACCTCTGAGCCACCCCCCATCTTCAAATTGTGCCCCCTTGTTCTTGCACATCTCTTTTTCTGAAAGATGCTACCCTCTTGGACTTTGTTGATTCCCTTGAGGTACTTGAAAGTTTCTATAATTTCCCTCTCTCCCTCCTTTCCTCATGGGTATACATATTAAGCTCCTTTAATCTCTCTTTGTATGTCTTCTGGTGCAGACCCTGCACCATTTTAGTTGCCCTCCTCTGGACAGCCTCCATCCTGTCCATGTCCTTGTGGAGATGGGGTCTCCAGAACTGCAGGCAGTACTCCAGATGGGGTCTCACCAACTGTCTGTACAGAGGGATAACAACTTCTTGCTTTCTACTGGTGATGTCTCTGCCTATGCATCACAGTATCCCACCAGCTCTCCTTACTGCCTTCCCACATTGCTTGCCCACCTTTAGGTCATCTGATATGAATACCCCCAGGTCCTTTTCCATTTTTGTTGTTGTTAGTATCTCACCCCCCATTGTGTGCTCTTCCCCTGGGTTTTTGTTTCCCAGGTGCATTACTTTGCATTTCTTTGTATTGAATCTAAGCTGACATACATTTGACTATTCCTCCAACCTTTCCAAGTCCCTTCTCATCCTTTCCACCCCACCTTCTGTATTCTGTATTCATGTGGGATTCATGCCAAGAGACTCTCACCAGGCACCTGCAGCACAACTTTGACATGTTACAGGACTGGTTTAATGACAGCCTATTGGTGCTCAACAACAAAAAAACAAAGACAATGCTCTTTGCTGGGCATCAGAAGAAAAGAACTACTGCACCCTTCATCATAAATGACAGCTCTCACTCCACTCTTTCACAAGTGTCCTCCTTCAGGTACCTGGGGATCACCATTGATGAGTCCCTTGCCTCTGATGAACATATTCATAGTATTACCACCACCACTAACAGGAAGTTAGAGGCCCTTTATAGGCTTCTGTCCTGTCTCACTCCAGTGGTCAGGTATTAGGCCATCAGAGGTGCAATCCTACCAATCCTAGACTATGGAATTGTGGTCTACGGTGCAACCTCTGACAGTAGCCAACACAGAGTCCACACCACCCAAAACAAAGCCTGCAGATCTGTCTTAGATGCTGATCACCTTACGCACACTTGTGATCTGTACATTAGAACAAAATGACTTCCTCTTAAGGACTGGATCCAACACCACTCCTGCATCCTGGGGATGAACGCCCTGCTTGGACTTGCACCACCTTCTTTACAGGCTTTATTCTGCCCTGCCCCTTCTAAACATATTACAAGAAGTATTACAAAACAGGCAAATGCAGTGTCATTCAGAAGAACTGCCCTAGGGAGTCATGGCTTTGCAGTCAGGACACCCACCTGGCTAAACAAGCTCCCTCAAGCCATCACAAGCCTCACCAGCATTAGTCACCTCAAATCCAAACTTCAGAATTCCATCACCCCACCTACACACTGCTACTGCTCTACTTAACCCCCAGGGCATTACTTGTGTACCCTACTGGACTATATCCATACATACTCCACTGAATCAGCCTCCCCACTCTCTTACCTATTGCCTGTTATACATTCAATGAGATGTTTCTACATTGGCATCCACTTGCCTATGACAAGGCGTCTTAGCTGCTATTTGTGAGTACCTAACTGAACTGTTAGCACCTTATTTATACTGTCGGTGTTTTTTTCCTTATGTACTCTGTTAAGACTGTACTTTACAATTTGCCTCTGTCTTTAATACTCAATTTCTTGTATTATATTAGTTTGTTAATGTGTTACTAATATGTTTATGACAATGCCTGTTAGCTGAATTTGCTATTCCCAGCTCATATCATTGTTCCCCTCCTTTGATTGATGAGTACCCTCTGTAAATGAGCTCTTAGCTCAAAGGTTTGTAATTCCAATAATTTAATAAATAAATAAATGTATTGCTCTTATTCCTACAATGCTTCCTGTCTGATGTGACAGTGATGCATCTAGGACCACAGATTCAGTGAGGGGAAGCTGCTACAGCAGCAATCTGCCATTAGAAACCTGATATTCTGTCCTCAACTAATGTATTTTGTCTTCTATGTATGTGTCTAGATCTAGCTAGCAGAAGTAAATGTTTCATTGTTAAAGCTCTTCATTTCATCAAACTACACACAGCCATAAAAAGTGAACAAATTACCCCAGGTCATCAGTGCTGTAATTAGTGAGGAATCTGGCTGTTTTCTTACAGAATAACCCACTCAATTATCCCTCAGGTGTCTGTGAAACTGTCAGTGTAGCCTTTAATAATACTTACTGGATAAGGAAAGGTACTTAAATGCACAGCTCTACCACTGTAACACTGGCTATAAACCAGTACTTGCTGAATCTCAGGTCCCATTTGCATCACTGCCACATGGGACAGGAGGCATTGTAGGAAAAAGAAGAGCAATAAAAATTTGAGCATAAAGATCCCAAAGGGCCATAAAAGTAGCAGGCAAGTTTAGAAAAAAAAACTCCCAATAGCAAATAAAGGGAAGGACACATTAGGACTGCACACACAATTCAAACACACTGCATACCATATGTGTTCACAAGTACTAAGGATAGTACTCATTCAAAGAGGAATTTGCTAAAATAAAGAAAAACTTTTATACAATTATGTGTTCAGCAATTGCATCATTTTACTGCACTGTGTTACACAGGTGTTTAAGACTTCAATCATTACATTATGTATATCAAATGTATTTATTTCACTGTTTGAAAGCATTGGGCTGTCTCCATCTGACCACACAGTTTCTAAGTTTGTGTCACCACCACTGCTTGTCACTGTGAGCACTAATTCAAGTTACAGTTTTTTGTTATTTTGATCTGTTAATCATAATCCACCATTTTCATTTCATTCTGTTTAATTTTTTAATATTGTGAGCATTTAATATTGTAACAAATGCATGTGTGCATGAAGTCAGAAAATGCTGATGATAATTTTCTATACAGACGTCATGAAAAAGTGGGTTTCTACAAAATCTGGGAAAGGCAGGTTAGTTGAAAAATCATTCTATGGTATAGCATAATAACAGATAGAGTATGTTTATGAAATTATATGCAGAAGTAGAGATCTGCTCTTTCAAGAGCTCTGACCTCCCAGGGTAATGATGGAGAAACATACATACAATAAATTATTCTCCTAAAGATATTTATGCCCCCAACACTTTCAGATAAACAGAGTTTTACAATATTTTTTTCTTCTAGCTTATATTTTATATATTTGGTTTTCTGTTTTTCATAACTATGAACATTACCGTAAACAAGCTATTTTCATAACTTGTAAATGTACCATAGCACTGCAAGCCAGTTATGTTTGTTGAGACTATATTAATGCCCCCCGTATTCCTCAGGTGTGGCTGAAAAATGGGGCAAATGGCCCAGCTCTCTGTCTTGTAAAACAAACAAATAAATCAACAAACAGGATCATTGTCCCATGAAATGTAGTTGGTCTGGCTGTGTGTCTGTCTCTGACATCATGTTATTGTTGTGACATCACAATCACTTCCTCATGAGCAGATTTCACACGCAACATACTGCAATAGCAGGTGTAGGAAAGCAGATAGAGCAGATAAAGTCTATGGGACAAGGATCCTGTATTCATGTTAATGTGTGTAATTTGTAAAGAAAAATGGGCTACATACAGAAACTGAAATATTAGCAAAAAGGTGTCTAAAAGTATGTTTTTCAAAGTTTCCCCTTGAGTGGACAGGGGCTCTTTAAGCATTACACTTTACAGAGGAAAAAAAGAGAGTGTTTTGTGTCCAGGCTGTCCTGATAACTAAATTTGTATTACAGGTATGAAAATACATTTGCTTGCATATACATGTTATTTTTGGAAACATGAGCAAAATAAATGAAGATGGTCACACTGAGCATGCTCAGATAGTTATTCTCACAACTGAGACCATTTATTTTTTGACTGTTCTATTGGACCATTGCTTGGACCGCAGTTTACAGCTTTTATTTTTGTTCCTTTTGTAACATTTTACCATTTCTATCACAAAACCACCTAAACACCTTTTATATACAGTAAGTTGAATGTGTCATGGCCTGACTAAAGATATAGGACAGGATTCACGAAGCATTTGAATCCTAAGTCCCACTTCGCAACTGCTGTTGTGGTCTGTAATCACCTGCAGCTGTGGTGGTTGCAATTCACAGCCACAGCAGTTGCAGAGGGTGCTATGGCAGCTCCCTCCAGCATTAGCACATTCCTGCAGCTGCAGCCATCTCCCTGGAAACACCTCCCGCAAGCAGCCGTACCCATGGAGCCGGTCATAATCCGGCTCCACCTTTGTGAATACCCACTGCCGTGGGTAACCTGCAGCTCTGCAAGTGGCAACTCACTTGTGCAGCGGTTTGCCCACAGCTGCGGGTCTTTCCGAAGCTTCATGAATCCAGCCCATAGTTCTTTTCATCTGAGTCTACAAGTCTATTACTGTGCCAACAGACCAATACACTCATGAAGACAGAAGTTATATCTTAAGTCAGGCCGTGTAATATCCTATGTATTAGCCCTTAGACTACCAACAGAATTAGAATGTACAGGAATTCTGGATTGATATATCAGTCTGTGGCACAGTAAGGGTTAAATATCTATGGTCAACCATACAAAACAAGACTGTGTTCCCATCAAGGGGTAGAAATAATAGTATATAGTCCATGCTGTCATCTCAACCCTGAAATAGAAAGTTGTGTTTGGCTGCCCTTACCTTATTTTATATATCCTATGGCTTTCTGTTTTAAAAATGTATGACAAAGGAGGTACAATTTAATTTGTTTTCTTAATACTCCAAAACTGATTGGTGAATAACTTGACTGCTTTTGTTGAATCACTTAAAAGGGCAGTATTTTTTAGTTGGAAAAAAAAGTTATCATATAGTTTTATTTAGCACTAATATATTTCTGGCATAATTAATAGATTGACAGTATTTTTTTTTTTGTTTGTTTGTTTTTTTTTGTTTATTTCAAATTTGGATTAATACCTTTGAGCCAGGGGCTCGTTTACAAAGGCTCCAAGTCAACAAGGAATACAAGACATTTACAGGTGATGAAACATTGCAGAACAGAAAGACATCAACTAACAAGTGGTATTAGTGTGCAATTACAACATTAAGCAGGGTACAAGAAGTAAGGAGAAACATGACCACACTTCCAGAGAAACATATTAATGCAGCACTAATTAAGTGCAGTGCAGTGTTTAACAATTATGTTACAGTTCAGAGGGGGTGCTCCCAGTCTGCAGAAATGCATGTTTTAGCAGCCAAGGTGAGGCTTTGTCAAGGGGAGGTAGTAGGTGCTGGGAGGTGGGAGGGGGAAGTGGGCAGTTGTGGAACAGGAGGGTGGGAGTGAGAGAGGGTAGCGTTTGACGGGTGTGAGAACCACCTTCATTTCTCTAAGATGTTTTTAAAACAGCTTTTAACTACTATTTTTAGGATAAATAAATCAATTCATTAAGGATAACTGCCAAAAGTCATTTTTAAAACCCCTTCACTTGAGGTTATTTTTTGACTTTACATACTGGATTTAATATGCAAAAGTATCAGGAGAGTGCTAGCACACATTTATGATGGTAAACAGCACAATACCACAACACAGTGTTTCATTTATTTATAGTGGATATGGCTAGAGAGCAGGGCCTTTTACAAACATTAAAGGAATGCAGTCAACCTTTAGCATCATATCATTTCTAGTTGTAAACCCACATTTTATGATTGCTTATCTTCTTTAAAATTCATTGATGTTATGTTTGATTTATCTGCTTCCTTCCTTGGACCTGAAATGCATGCTAATGGCCTTTTCATACTCAACCTCGTTTTGCTTCAGTTCTTGATCTACTCTTATTTCATACTTCCTAAAGATTAGAGACACACACACAAACAGTACAGTCACTCATGATGTAATAATCTCCTCTCTTTATAGTCACCTCTCTTCCCACTGTATCTTGAATGTCTAGACTGTGCTGGGATGTTCCCAAGTCCAGGAAATATGCAGTGGGAGTTATTTAAGCATAGTAATCAAACACCTTTTTGTATGGTAAAACCAGTATGGTGTGCAGCCTATTTTTCACTTTTAAAACGAAAAAAAGAAGCAGAATCAAACTACCACTTGCATCAGCAAATTCTACAGAATGTAATTAATGTGTAGTGCATTTTGTTTTTCTTTTTTAACAAAAGACAAATGGAGGACTAACCGGGTTGACAGTGCCCCTTTAACGTCTCATTTCTCAGTTCAGAACTGAAATACAATAAAAAAATGGATACATTTGTTTGTTTACCAGAAAACCCGATTACTACAAAAAAAAACTATATAATGAAATGGTTTCCCCTACCAAATACTGCTGCTTTAATAACTGTATAACAAGGTTCAAATAATTTGTTTAGCTTTAAAACATTCAAAAACGTACAACTGATTACTGGGGAAAAAGGGATTTGAGCATTTGGGCTCTTGTACAATCTGAGAAAAAAAAGATCACTGCTGCCACGGTTAGCGCTGCTGAAAGAAACAAACAAAAGGGTGGGTTCCGAGCTGTGCATGTGCAATTTCCTGCACCAGCTACATTTCACTGTGCCACAGTGGTTACATCCTGTTGCAACCATGTGTAAAAGTCGTCGCATCATAGGTAGGCCTGATGTCACAGCTATATGGTACGAGGAGTTTTTGACAGTACTAATTTTCATACACAGTAGAGTTTGGCCAAATGCTACAGTTTGGATTGCATCTAGTTCACACAATGAAACCTTAAAAAAAACAGGTTGTGGAGGTGGCTGGAGTTGGGATTCAAACTATTTTGTATAAGATATATTATTAAGGACCCATTTCATAATCGCAATAAGGCACTCCAGGGAGTGCATTATAGTGGGCTAACGGCCCTTTTCGGGTGGTGGAAGCCCTCGGCTTCGCCTCACCCGAGGAGGGCCATTATCCCACCATAATGCACCCCCTCCATGCTTTATTGCTTAATTACACATCGTGATTGTTCATCAACAGAACAATATTTACTATCGTATTTAAACCCCCTAATATTGCAGTATGCCCATTCTAACGTAGTTACTGGGAAGTTATGAAACAAAACACACGTGATAATTTCAGTCCATATACAACTGCAGGGCTTGATTACAAAGAAAGTTTATTTTCCAGACGTGTGTTGCATGTGCTCCTCCTACACTTTACAGACCAACAGTTATTTAATCAGCTGGGAGGGTGTGAAGCGTATGTCCACTTGATGGCTGTCTTTTCTTATCTTCCATTTAAGAGTCGTTGCGCTGACCTCTCTGTTAGCTATAATCCAAAGCAAAACTATTTAAGACATTCTTTGATGTTTTATATGATATAATTTAATCTAGTCCCAGACCATTCCCAAGAGCCTCCTGGCTGTCTTGGGATCGATGCCATGGAACCGAAGGTTACAGTGCTGAAATTATTTGCGCATTCACCGTTCACAATAGGAAACAAATCAGGCTGTAGCTGCAGCTCATAAATAGTTTGCAAGAAGTACTTCACCAAGTGGCCGTATGCATCTAAATAGAAATGTTCAAAATGTGTTTGGGATGCCGGGGTTATAAATCTGCAATGTAATATTTTTTGCGAATCAGGCTAGAGTGCAATTTAGTGACAGGCATACATACCACCATAGAGGTAATCGAAGATGTATTGACAACATAGCAAGGGTGCAAGCCCCAAACATAATGTGATACGATTAGTAACCTTATACACCTCCTTCCCCGCCCAACCTCCTGCCTTGGAACTCGGGGAAAAGTCTTAAAAATCAGGGACAAATCTTTTAAAAATGCTGATAACAGCTCTGAAACCCATTACAATACGTATTTCAGTTGAGAAGCGTTTGTGAAGAAGAATTATTCTGTAACACTAATATTTGGCATTATTTTATTTTTCAAATTCCTACTTTCAATTTACAGACTTCTCAAATGTAGGAGGAACCGATGACATTTTTGAGACAAAATCAAGGACATTTGAGAGCTGTTTTGGATCAGTCATTCCCCCAGTTTAAACCAAAATAATTGCAAATTAAATATCAGCTTCATTTTACTTTTATCTGAAAAAAAATCACAAAACAATTGGGACTATGTCAAAGTGAATGGTACAGACAGGAATATAATAACATGGTTAATGAAAACTGGCGATCTTTAGGTGCAATCGACAACTGGGGGATTGACGTTACTACATTAGACACGATTTTATTGGATAATTTGTACACGCAGACTGAAGACTCTTCAGCTACGGATTTGTATCAGCAAACAGAACTGTGAAGCCATTTCGCCTTTAAAAAAAAAATTAGGAGACTAGGAAGATGTAGTGCCTTTTTCAGAAAACACACACACACCCGCACCTTACCATCCATTTTAAACCGCCAGGAAACGTGTTTGGGTGCTCAGTCACATGTGTGCTTTCACACCATACTTTCGAGGAAGGAACGTCCCTTCCTGCTGCACTCTTAAATGGACATTTGGGCGCTATAGGCCAAACCTTGTTGTAATATTTATGATGTTAATGGGTTTCAGAGGCTTATATAAGTAGAATACAAAATATTAAGAAGTCTGGGATCTGGAAAACACAGGTAATAGAAGGATAGATGGCAATATGTTTACTTGTCACACGGTTTCAATTCAAACTCGTTTCTAATATTCCTTGCAACTTGGAAAATATAACAGATTAAACGTATTCGATGGTTTTCTTAGGAGCTGGTCCAGAAATAAAAATGTACCACTCTCCAAAGATATATAAATATGACTATTGTGAATGCTGTTCCCTATGCTGAGGTCCCATTGGGTGGATGTATGCCCTCACAATTAGACACAGCACAGCTATCTATGTATCCCTCTGTGTGTCTACCTATCTATGCAAATTATACTTTCAGTTAATACATATGTATCAAATGGATACTAAGAATCCTACATCCTGATAGGCAGAAACTTGTTTCTACCCATTGGACTATGACAGAAAAACCAATGGGTATGAAAAAGTCCCGGTACCCCTGTTGCAGGTTTACTAAAAATATCAATGTGCAGCTCCTTGATGTTGCAATCTCTAATCCTGGTTTCACTTTCCTTCACACTTCTACCTGATTTGGTCCACTAGGTCAGTTTACTTGAACACCTGAAGTCAATAATTTCCAGTTCAAGTCCACAGAGTAAAACAATAGAAAGTATTGTTTTTCCAATTCAAATGAAAAAAGTGGAACAAAACTGTGTGTGTGTGTGTGGGGGGGGGGGTATCTTCAAGGGTCAGTGCACACAAAAAGCACTACTCCCACCATAATGCCTCACACAGTGTAACTCAGGCTAACACCCTGTAAAGACAGCCCCTTTGTGGAGGGACTATTTCACACAAAACTACTGATTTTAAACATCTTTAACTTTTTATTTTTCTCGCTTCTTAACACAAACACCATTTTATACGCGTATAAAGACACTCAGTGTGTTCGGTTTGTTTAGTCTTTGTTGACCGGGAAAGGAGGACTAGACAATTCTGTTTATGTTCAGCCAAGTCTCGGGGAAGGGGGATACAGATGGATGCCAATTGACATTGAACCAGATTAAGCTGTTGGTGGTATTTTTAGTTGATGGGGGAAATCTGGCCAGAAATTCCACTGCTGTTTTCGGGAAGTGCCATGGAATCTTTAACATCCACCTGAACTACCACCAAACAAGCAGATGGGACCTCGGTTTAAAGTCTCATCCAAAAGACGGCAACTCGGGAGTGCAGCACCCCTCATGCTGCATCACAGTGTCAGTACTGGGATTTAACCCAAGTGCCTGGTGTAGGGACAGAACCCACAGCCTTCTGATCTTCTCGCCTAAGAGGCGAGTGCAACCTGCTGAGCCACTGACACTGCTGCCATAACCCACACTTACATGTGCTGAAGACACTCGGTCTGCGGCCTGTTGCTTTACTATGCTCCTCGGCAAGTCTGTGGCTAAGGCATCACAAGGAACACAACATCGTGTCTTACAGCTTTTATATGATGCTCCCCACTACCCTCCCCCCACACACACACAAACGCTTACTCACACATATGGTCAAACACAGAGTTTTCACTGACATCAATTTGGACTGTCGTGTTCAAAAAAGGCGGCACAATCTGGCCCCTGTTTGATAAATACATAGATAACCACAAAATAGCAGTCTTGTCACTGCCGCACATAATACACATATTAAAATGTAGAGGAAAGACATTTGTTTGTGTCAATGACGTTTGACGATTCAAATGGCTTGATCTCAACGTATTAGTGGCGGTTAGGCCACATTGTCGTCGCCCCCACCCACACACACACCTCTTTCAAGCCTAGGTTCACATATAACAGTAGATCGGTTATTATGACAGGTGCTTTATAAAGGATCACCCCCCCTTCTGTCTTAAGGAAACCCACAGAATTAGTGTATTTGTATGTATGAAACAGGATTCTTCTGAAAATAGGTTTCGGACCGAGTGTATAATTCCTGTATAACAATAACATTTTACTTCGTATTTATTGACGTTTCTGTTCTATGGAACAAGATGATCTGAAAATTCCCTGGTGTAGATGTCGATGTATTCAATTGTATGTATTTTTGTTTTACAATATATTTATCTAGGACAGCACAGCTGAGATGTAGGGTATATTTTCCACTGTGCTTCTGTTTCTATCCATTTCAGCAGCTGGGTGGACTGGAGCACTGAGAGGCTGCGTGACTTGCCCAAGGTCTCACTGTAAGTATTTGACTTTATCTGGGTTTGAACCTGCCAATATCCAGTTACCCAGGTGTTGTTTTAGCCACTAGAGAGACAGACCATGCTGCCTCTACAATATTACATATTTACAGAAAAAAATATATTCTAGATACTAGTTATTTGCTATTTCAGTGCAAACCACTGATAGCGAGTGCAGATTTTCTTGAAATGCAGTATCAGCTTGCAAGTCGAGATGAAAGACCTTGTAATCAGAAAAGGGAATCAGTGGTGTTGCAGATTAACGCATGCATCTTGGCTGAGTCCCTTAGATGCCCGAGTCATATGAAGCTTATTTGCATGCAAAAGTTTTAAAATATTCACCATATTTTTCCAAACGTTATCTGCGCGCAAAACGAGAATATAAATGCTTTCCAGAGGTGAGTGCTCCGCCAAAGCAGACCTTGTGCAAGGCATTTGCAGGTGGGCATTGTAAACAATAATACCGCCTGCAGTTTAATAGTATACTAAATAAAATATGCAGAACTTCCTATCAAGAAACCATGTATTTTGACCTTGTATGTAGCGTATTCACCATATGATGTGAAAACAGTTCATGGTTGATAGTAGTATGTTGCAGAGGTAAGCCAATTTTTAGAAACAAGATCCACAAGAATGTACGACCCTATTCTCGTAAAAAAAGTTGCTTTGACCGTTCTGAAACCGGCGCTTGCCTTGTTAAATATTGGTGAAATGGCCGCGTACTAAATCACTTTCCTTTTTCAGAAATATTTCGCATAGGATTCCAATTTGCATTTTAATAAGTGCATGTTGAATGTTGGCGTACAAGAACGTCTGCTACTCCATTTGTTTAACCCATATAATGAGAACTAGAAAAAAAAAGCAACCGATGGAAGTCTATTAAACTTCAAAAAAGGATACATTACCTCCGCAGCTATAGTAAATCACTGCCCTACTCGTTTGCCCAGGCTAGGAGAATGCTACAGTAAACATTTACTGTTCTGTGGTGAAATTCTAACTTTGCAAAATGGCACATGTCTGTTTACCACAACTCTTCGGTGCTTGCTTTCCAATAGGGATTGTATATGAGCTTGCTGTCTAACACACACACACACACACACACACTCGTACGCACGCACACTCTAAACAACTCTCTAAATTTCAGTGTTGCTATGTGGTTCAATGCAATTATCCAGCTTGCAACTGATTCTCCCAAATGCACTAAGCTGTACATACTGTTCATCGTCAATGATGTGGCCATCTCCACTTTCTCATACCGAATTTCATAAGGTTAATTTCTGAGTAACTTCTGTATTTACTTGAAATCTACAGCAGTAAAGCGGCACATTATGATGTAAGAGATGAAGCTCAATGGAATTTATCATTCAAGGCAGCACTGCCTCTTCATGTCGTTGTTTCCAGGTTGGTATACTGGGAATGGTCAAATCTATGAGGTGTTCTGAAGGGGAGGTTAAAATTATGATACAATATTTCCTACAAAATAAAACATGTGCCCCTGTTTCAAAAATAAATCATAGTGTGCGCGTGAGGATATATAAAACTGATATATTAAAGGCATGTTGATCAAATAGCACAGGTAAACAATCCCCTAAGCATACTTGTGCTTGAACGTAGCAATCGAATCAGAAGCCTACTGCTCAGAAAAGAACGCCTTCGCGCATGCTTCCTGCACTGCTTGGACCACTGATGGGTTAAAATCACTGTCCTACTGCAGTATAACGGGAGAATGTAGTATATAGGCTATTGGAATTCTCGCACAAAAAGTTTAATAACAAAACACACACACACTCTGAACGACTGGCGCCCAAAGGTTCATTTCCAGTTCCTTTTCCAGCCTGATATACCAAAAACACAAATGAAAGCGCCTAAAACGTGTACAACTAACTGAGGCATCTGAACTGCAATGCAGGCTGACTTTAACTTTTACACTTCACTAGTTAGTTTATCCTCTTTGTTCAACACAGCTGACTCAGGCTTTTTTCAAAGAACTTAAATAGGGCTTCGTCCTTGACTGGGGGCCGGTGACATAGTTTACACTAAATTCAAAAATCATAACAATAATAATAGCTAAATTATCCTTCGGAGTCCTAATTAAGCTAGTTGTATTGATCTTAAAATTTACTTCAAGTGTATAATACTGCACATATGAACCCTCCTATAAGGAGATACGGAAGGATTTAGGACATACATAAACTCGGGGGCTCAGTGCCTTTCTAAAAGACGTTGAAAAGATGTATTGCTAAGGTGTCAAAATCATTTGATTTTACACCCAGTACAAACGAGTTTATAGAGCCACATGCTACAGGTAAAGAGCTACTGTAGAAACGCAAGTGGCACAGGACTTATTTGAAAGAAAGAGGTGGCACCTGCAACCACATTTTTTAAACAAACTATTTAGGTAGAATAGCCCAGCTGGGATGCAACATCTTATTTTCTGAGGGGGCCTGGTTCTACCCATTTCCACAGGTGGGCAGATGGTGCCATGAGAGCTTAAGTGACTTGCAAAAGGCCACACAGGGGAGAATTTGACTCTAGTAAGGTTTGAATATGAAATTTTCTGTCTCCCAAGCCAGTGCTCTAACCCCAAGAGGACACTGCCTCATGATGTTGCCCTTTGGAGTCATTTCCATTTAGAAATGTTCAAATCTAAACCGCCTGACTGAGAGTTTGGAGAACACCCAGTTCCAAATAAAGATATTGTATCCTCTGCCTAACATATTGTTAACTGAGGATACCTGAACTAGGTTAGTAGGTAGTTGAAGTGGCATGCTCCATATGGTCTGAATATATATATAGCGATATATATATATATATATATATATATATATATATTTATTTATGCAACAGGTATGAACAATAAATGCATGCCAGAAATAATGTGTATTGCACAGTAGCTACTGTGTAAATAAAACCATTTAGTGCATAGTAGGTATGTCATCACTCATTTACCTACATAGTTGCTATGTCATCACTCATTTATATATACAGTTGCTATGTCATCAGCCAATTTAGAATGTTCAGCTTTAGTAGCAGTACTAATCATATTCAAATACAAATAACTTTAAAATGAAAAAAGATAGAATGGTACTGTGAGCATAAAACTTGTCCAGCACAAAAACATCTACAAAATGAGTGGTGTTTCATTTATAGACACCTTTTAGTTTTTGTACAATTAGAAAAAACAGTAGAAAGTTAAGGGTTTTTTTGCACTTTTTTGACAAATAAATACAAATAACTTTAAAACCAAAACAGATAGTATTGTACATTGAGCACAAAAATTGTTCAGCACAAAATTATCTACAAAATGAGAGGTGTTTCATATATAGGTGCCTTTTAGATTTTTTTATAATCAGCAAAAAATGGCAGACAATTCAGTTTTTATTTACTTTTTCTGATTAACAAATCCCCCCCCCAAATGTAAAAACAAAATAATTGTGCATCAAACTTTTTCATTATGTACTGTCCATAATGTAAAGTTGGAGCATCCATTGCAACTGCTTAGCAACTACTATGCTAAGCCAAGCTACTCTGGGAAAACTACAAAAAGTCCACGTATGTTGCCATGAAAAATTAAATAAACAATTTAAAACAAAACTCCTTACACAATCCTAAATAATCCCTATTGCATAAATGAAATAGGTAACAGGGACCTTGTGCAATACATGATCTATTTTCACTCGAGCTGTTTGACCTTGGGCACAGCACTGGTGGCTTGTGCCACTCCTAAGATTACCCAAGGTCAAACATCTCTTGTGAAAATAAATCATGTATTGCACAGGTCCCTGTTACGTATCCATATATATATATATACACACACACACACACACACACACACATATATATATATATAGGGATACATGATGGGCATAGTGTGATATGGCAAATATTGTCACTCCTGCAGAGTGAGCTCTGGATATCTCAGGAGTGCCGAAGGCACGAGTGAGATATCCAGAGCTCACGATGCAGGAGTGACAATATTTGCCATAGCACACGATCTGACCATCATGTATTTGATATATACAATAGGGCCAAGAGTTTTAGAAATTTTGTTATGCTCTCTTGTGTTCTGTTCCTGTTTATGTGTTTGCTCATCCTGTGTGTGAGCTTTTCTGAATGGGCTGGCAGTGTTATAAACTCTGGGAGACACATGAGTGTGTTTTGCAATGCTAAATGGCTTAGTTTTAGGTAGGAGTGAGAAACATACTTTTGTGAGGCTGTATTGTTTAGAAGTCTGGCTGCAGTGAAGCTGAGAGCATCACAGTAATTGTAATGAGCTGAGAGGCAGAGTGTCAGAACAGCTGATACTGTTTTCAGTGGTAATTAAGTCAGCTGCAGGCAGAGTGCAGAGTGTTCTGTGAAATTGAACTCTTTAGGATTCTGGCTGTAGTCAAGCTGATAGTACCACAGTAATTGTAATGGGTGAGAATCAGAGTTTGAGGAACAAGTGAGAGTGTGTTTCAATGGTAGTTGAGTTAGCTGCAGGCAGTAGTTTAGACTGTTCTGTGAAGCTGTGCTGTTTAGAATTCTGGCTGCAGTCACAGTAATGAGCTGGAAGTTGGTGGTGGTGGTGGTGGTGGTGGGGGGGGGGATAGGCGTGTTTTGTAATGCTCACTGAGTTAGCTGTAGGCAGCAGTGAGACCTCTGAAGCGGTTCTGCATTTATGTCTATGGTAACAGCACAGGTGTCTCTTGCATGCTGAGGGGAAAGCTACCTAGAGCGATGACCTTTTGTGACATGTGTGTGTAAATGGCTGATATCATCACAGTAGAGCAGAGGATAAAAATATCACACTGCAGTGGATGATACACTGTTTTATCTCACTCATTTACCACTCAACCCTATTGTATATATTTACATACGTTGTGCTCCTCTGTGTGGTGATAACCTGGAAGTAAGTATGGCCCACCACAGGGTGTAAAACACATACACACACACACCTGTCACTCTGAAAATTTGATGTTTTTCCTGAGATGTTAAAATGAACACTTTTGGTTATTTTTCATTAACAAAATGTCATCATGTATCCCCACACCTACTGACAGAAGAGAGCATAAACATGCATCACTAAGCAGTTGGGAAAACTTACAAAAGAGACTACAAAAAAAAAGAAAGAAAGGATTGCAATGAAATAATACATTCATTTCCACCAGTGAGTTGTAAGACCCAAAGTAACCAGTGGTGAAGCCACATAGAGGTTTGCATATGAGCAATCACAAGGCAGTTGTAGGATCCAGGTTTCCGTGGTAACCGGACACCTCGAGATCGAAGGTGGAGAGTTCCATTACCACAGAAACCTAGAGATTGTTCAACTGCCTTGTGTGTGCATGATTGCTCATACACAATCTTTTATGAGCCAAGGCATGCTCCTGTATCCCCAAACAGATGTCTAATAAAAGCCTTACTTAGGCAGCAGTTCCATTGGCGCTTACTTCCTCACCACCGGGGCTGCTCAATTGGGCATGGATGCCCACCTTCGATGTTGTTGTGCTGCACTAGTGACCTACTCAGTGCAGCACAACATCCTGACACACAGAGTTTCCATGGGGAACAGCATTCCACAATACACTATAGTTAGTTACTCAGGTCTTAGCACTTGGGCTCTAAACTCCAATCCTTCTCAATGAATGAGAATGTCATGTTGTATGTTTCAGTCACTTTTGGCAAATAGGAACTGCAAGCAAACTGTAGTTTTAAAATTCTTTGGTAACCAGGTAAGATGCACTAGGCCCAAGGCCTGCTTTTGGGGTGACCCAGGAGCTCTGGGGAGGTTAAGTGACTTGGTCAGGGTCACACACTATGCAAGTACAAGTTGTGGGAATCAAACCCAGGTCTGCTGGATATACCAAGCTCATGCACAGCTAGTTACTCTAACCTCTTGGCTATATTGCTTATGTTTGTGTTCAGTACTAATTTGATCCATATGGGGGGCTTGATAAAAGTCATTACCAGGAAACCAGCTGATTAAAGTGATTTCTAGTGTGTATGTGTGTGTGTGTTTCACAGACAAACATCTGATTGAATGGGCCAGCTGAAGAAACTTACTGTCTCTCCAATCCCTCAACTATTTACTGACCCAAAACGGCCCAGTCTACCTTAATGGACTGAGAAGTCTAAAGTGTGTGGAGACAGAGAATAAGTGGTCTTGGCTCCACTCTCGATAGAACTGGATTGATGAATCTTGTCAAGAAGTGGGGGGCAGCAGTCCCTTGCAAGACATGAATCTAACATCCCCTATACTCTACAGTTGGAATCCTGAGAAAAGAAGCCCTGTTGGATGAACAAGATTCCTTAGGCATCTGGATAGTATCTGTTAGCAAAGTGTTCAAGGGTGGAACTGGGAGATTGTGCTGCGGATTAGTTTTTAGGTGACGATTTTAAAAATAGATCGCCATTACGAAGCCACTCCCAGGTATAGCAACACACTTTCCCAAATACTGCCACTCATCGCCATTAGCACTCAACAAAGGACACGCAGGTAGCTGAACTTTAGCAAATATGACATCTGTAATACTGTTTTATTTACACTTCGAATAAGACGAGATGCAAGAGTGTTGTGGTTGTGGGTCAGTTTTGGTACTCTCCCGCCATCACACATTAACAAGTTAACTTGATGGCCCCCAGACTGCCTGGCACCAGTGTCCGTCTCTGTAGGCTATAGGTCTGTCAATTTACGCTGCAGGACAGGTGTAAATCTCTACTGACATGTCACAAGTGCACTTTTGCTGCACCTTCACCTGAGGCGATCCCTAGTTTATTGCACAGGTAGCTAGCTAATAAACCTGCAGTTGCTTTGAACTGACACTTAACACTTTTCCTTCATTGTTAACGTGTCAACTGTTTGTAAAACAAAGCAAACAGTGTCAGTAGGTTGCAAACAAACATCTGCCCTTTCCTGCCACCAGGGCTGCCATTTTTAACGCAAGTCCCACTAGGCCAACAACGCGGTAAGACCCCACTGAATTTTTTTATTTCAAAATCTGATTAGGTGGAGTAAAATAATACATATATGTGTCAGTGAACACAAGTCATTCAGTATTCTTTTCAAATAATGTAACATACCTTATGAGAGTCATTAAGGTGTGTGTGTGTGGGGGGGTTCTGCGCGAGCGCGCCCACACACACGCACACTTCATAAGCTGGTATGAAGTATGCTGTTTTAAAATATGCTATTGTTATTATTAAGACATTTAAAAATATTACCCATATATTTATTAAGCGGATTTGAGATCGTTTCATTTATGTTAAGAGTTCCATCATTTCACATTTATTTAGGGTTGAGCTCCCTTATTGTCTTGGTTTCAGGGAAATAATGTTTTGAGACAAAATGTAGGTTTTTGCCCTTCTGAAGATCACAGACCACGAAAAAATACAATGGATTGACTATGGAGTCGCTGAGCCTTTTCCTATGAACAGTGAGTTACCTAATTAATTATAATTTAGCTCATAATCTGTTTGCATCAGCCATTCAGCGCTGTACAAATCATGCTCCCCTGAGGATAAGCTAGTCAGGGAATAGGGTATGGCCTTGTTCAATACAGATTTAATAAACTCGTCAATGTAATAATCGATTTCTGTAGTGACATTTGTGATTGAATACAGAAGAATGCTTCTAAATGTAAGCTTATGTTTTTTTTATTTATGTCACCATATTGGTCCACATGCCTTTTCACACAGTCTGGTCTTACGGGGATACATGTGAACAAAAAATGTGGCATGTAGTTTTCACATTGCTACACAGAAGAAATTACATTTTTTTTTTTTTGTTAATTTTAGGTTTGTTACTCAAAATCAGGTTTGTTGCATGGATATCCGTTATCAAGGCAGGTTACTTCAGTGTTGCATTCCCTGTAAATGGTCTCCAAAGGCGTATCTACAGTTTAGCAAAAGTCGTAGGATAGACTCAAACCACTATTCTGCAAGAACGGGAGAGCCATCGAGCTTGCTCTCCGACGAGTTGCTCTCATTCTGATCTTATCGTTTGAGAACTGGTCCTTGGAGCAGAAAATCGAGTAGATATGGACACTTCGGGTAAAGTTTGTGAATTATACTGCTATATATAATTCCGCTTATATTTGATGTTTTCAGTATCTCTCAATCTCTCATTCCTTTTGCGTGCCTGTGTGTGTGTGTGTGTGTGTTGGGGGGAGGATTTCCAAGAAAGCAAGTTCTCTTCCAATGGCTTTTATGCCTCAGCTGACTGGCTACACCTGAAATCATAATCTTAGCCTTGTCACGTCATACCTTGTTGCTGTGGAAATAATTATATTATACAATGGGGTATGAAAATCCTGTAACCTTATTAGTCAAAACAGATCACATGACTGTGGTAAATCCTCCAGTATACCCACTGTAAAAGTTTTCTGTCACTACAAAAACAAAAAAACAAGTTGAACATTGTATAATAGCAATATACCATGACAGGCAGTGGGTATATGGGTGGATTTACCACTTCTGGTGTGGTTAAGTCATTCGGCTGCGCCTCGTGGCCGAACCACACCAGGCGTGGTAAATCCACCCATATACCCACTCCCTGTCATGGTATATTGCTTAAATGTACCATGCAGGGATGCTTACCATGCAATATGCAGACCTGCAGCAGATGATGAAGTTCAAGGAAAAATATGGTGTTCACAGAAAAATGTCCTTAGTAGTAAAGAACAATGAAAACAAAAAAGGAAATGCCGTGTGACCTAAATGATTTCCCTGAGGCATCAGCTGCTGTTTAAAGATCAATCTTCTTAAAGTGATTTTATCATTGTGTTAGCAGCCCTTGCACTTCGACTATTCTAGTTTTCACATTGCTACATCTTGTATGGGGCACTTTTTCTCATCCTGTTTCAAATGAAGTACAGTATTATAAACCTCAAGGAAAGCTGAGTGCATAATCTCGCATTCTGATTGGTTTCCTGGGGCGGGGCGGGGGGGGCTATTCCTAATGGACAGTATAACTAGAACACAGGGCAAAGTGCACCTTCTCAGCTCTACAACCTTTTTAAATGAAAATATGTGTTATACTCATGTTAAATTAAAAATTCTATTGGTTGATGTAAAATAACAATAATACCCTCCATATCTGATTCTTTACAAATACAATAAGCAACAGTCGGGCGATAGTGCACCGGGCTTTATATTGGGCAGTGACTCTCCAGACCAGTCTTCATTTTGCTAAACATGGACAGCTATATCTGTCTTACAGGTCTGTTACTCCAAAGCAGGTTAAATCACGACAGCCAATGAGTTTTTTTATTTAGTCTTTGGTAACCGGATAAACCCAACTAGGCACACGTCTCTGTTTTTAGGGGCGACCTGGGAGCATTGGGGGGGGGTAAGGTGACTTGCTCAGAGTTGCACAGTACACAACTGGAGGTTGTGGGAATCAATCCCAGGTCTGCTGGATGTACCAAGCTTATTCATAGCTGGTTACTCTAACCTCTAGGCTGTAATGCCGGGCGCCATAACTGGCCTTTGGTCGATGATAAGGATAATGACCAGAGAACATCTTATATCTCACTAGGGTAATTCAGTTCCAGGAAAAGATGGAGTTGGAGGATCTTTTTAGTACAATTTATTTTTATTTTCGAACTTCATACAATTGTTTAAGATGTTAACATCTTTCCTGTGGTGACCATGACAGCCAATCTAATTATGTTCGTTGAATTGTTGTCTGGGCATTTACTAGCTGATATAACATGTTGGCTTGTGCAGTTAGCACACATATAGTAGCTACTCATACCTCTCAACCTTTTGTCCCCCAAATGTGGAACATTGCCTTTCAAAATGTGGAACAAATGAGCAACATGTGGAACACTTAATCTAATCTTTACTTAGGAAGCTCAGAACACTGTTAAAATGTTTGCATTTTATGTTCAGAGAGTCTGTTATTAATTGAACAATATATTTTTTGCATCATTTACTGTAGATTTTTGCTTTAAAATGTTACTACTGAATGTGGGATAAGTCCTCACAATGTGGAACAGAGAGCTTTTGTGTAGTAAAATGAGGAACGTCCTTCATAATGTGGTACAGTTGAGAGCTATGTAGCTACTGATAACAAAAGTTTAGCATGCCTGTTTCCAAATAACCTCAAAAATGGTGTCTGTAACATAGGGTATATGTTAGGGAAACGAACTAACACAAGTAATTAGGGGTTTTGTTGCGTATATATATATATATATATATATATATATATATATATAGATAGTGGCAAGGTAGTGTCACTATAGTTAGGGTTGGCTAGCCATTTCTATGTTTAACCTCAAATTTTGCACTTTAATAACTTTGCAACTGCTTGTTCAGTTTGCCTGTAATTTGGCATGGAGGAAGCTTTTTGGTAGGTCTCTGAATCGGATGCAGGGTTGTGGAATTGTAGTGGGCTAAACACTGTGAAAAATCCCCAACATTCCATTTTCTTTAGACTTCCACTTTGTACTAAAGACTGCTTCTGAGTGGGTTCAAATTGGGTGGGCTACATGGGTCATGGGTTGCAGATGTGCCTTTTGAAGATTTCCTGTAAAAATCGTGTTCAGTTCAAAAGTTATACAGTTTTTAGTGCCCCATTATATCCTAAGGGAACATGTATATGTGCAGCTGGAAAATTGTTGCCATAGTATGTTTTAGTGTCCAGCTTGCCAAAAATAATGTTGTGCTTCCATCATCTTGTTTTCAGTTAGGGAGAGAAAAAACAATACAACTCAAAAACAGGGGTGTAGCCAGGGATTTCAGATCTGCACACCAAGTGGACTCACTGCTACCCCCCCCCCCCGTGTAGCCAGACAATATACAAATGTACACAAGGATCATGTTTGTTGCCTCATTTGGCACAATAAATACAACTTTGGTATCCAGTGACAGTGGTTGTTGCTATGCATGGGTAAATACAAATGCCATACATTGTTCCCTAAGACACCCACATACCAGCCCAGAGCCTGTAAAGTTGTATTGTCCTTGGGATAAAAAGAGAGCATTAGTGACTAGTCCTTCTAGTTTCGACTCCTATGAATAAAATTACAGAAAGGTTCAGTATTTTCTTTTAGTTTTCATGGAAAAAGGAAGCAGTTCAAAGCCTATTTGCTACCTCCCTTAAATAAAATTGCACGCCATGGAGTGCTTGGAGTAAGCCTGCCTACACCCATGCTCAAAAATACTGCACTTTTTGACACATCAACCATTGGGATTACCATTTTGGGGACTGAGGAACAGGAGTCTGGCATTAGTTTTTCACCAGCTGGTCTGGAAATGTGGTTTTCAGATTTTTCCCACCATATTGCCATTTTTTGATTGCAACACTATCTCAAAGTGCCACGGCAATATGCAGGACCATAAAAAGTACAACCACAACACTATTTTTTAGGTTCACGGTTGTATTCCGATTATAAAGATAGGAGTGTCCTGATTATATTTTAAATGAAGTGGTAATACTGCACAACCACATTTTCTGAAATGCTGTTTTCTTTGTCACCTGATTGTAGCAAGCTGGATTGTGATACTGGCCTGAAATTTTCAGGGTGGCAAGCCCTAGTGCCACTGATGTGCCTTTCAGTGGTTTGGTTCCAAAACATTCACCACATCCCTAGTTATAGCATTCTGAAGTTACCAATTTTCCCATAGGATGACATTGTAGGAGTCATTTTCTTTGTCACTTCATTGTGGCTACCTGCATTGTGGTACTGACCTGAAATTTTCAGGGTACAAAGCCCTACTCCTACAGGTGTGCATTTTGGTGGTTTGGTACCGAACCATTGAACATGGCCATACTTACAGCATTGTGAAGTTTGGGAATATCCCCATAGTATAACGTTGCGGTGCTGGTTTCTCTTTGTCACCTCTTTGCCACAACGTGAATTGCGGTATTACCCTGAACGTTTCAGGGTGAAAAGCCCTATTCTCACAGGCATGCCTTTTGGTGGTTTGCTGTGAAAACATTCAGCAGGGCCAAACCTACAGCATTCCAAAGTTCCAAATTTTCCCCATAAGATAACATTTCGGTGCCCATGACCCCTTTCGGGGTCCATATCTCGAAACGGTTCGAGATATGGACTTTTCATCAGAAGATTTCTTAGCCCCCTAGTAGAACTAGTTTACAAAGCCTTGAAACCCCTGTAATTAGAATTTTTTTTCTAGCATGTAGGGTTCCTGAGATATTTGCAAATTACTGTTCTAATTGGTGATTGTCATGTGCATGGGCCAGTATTATGCCCTCAGATTTAGCACTCACATTGCTTTTTGGTACACATATCTCAGAAATGATGTAGGATACAGGTTCAGTTGTTATGGTCATGAGAACTGCACACTGTCATGATTACAACACTTGCATTTTTTGCTACCTCCTATGGTTCCTGAGATATGGGCAAATTACTGTTGCAAAGTCTTCTTGCCTTATAGGGCTGCTGTATGGCTCCATGCTTATATATAAGTGGCAGCACAGGGCCCAGAGGGCCTGTGCTCCCATCCACACATACATTATGCACAAATAGGTGCCTCGGTGGGAGCGCAGGGCCACCAAGCCGCCCATTTCTATTACTACTTACATTACAGAAAGGAAATTATTTGCAAAACTTTGTTAATGCATCAGTTAGGGTTGTTTCCACACTGACAAAGTGTGGAAATTCAACGTGAGTTACCCACCTCACCCCACCCCCACCAACCGGGCATTGGGGTGGCCATTGGGTCATCATGCTAACTCTCACCCATTCTCCTATACTGCACCACCTTGGTTTCTTTACACATGGAATGGGGTGAGAGTTAGACAACATTTCCAATGCACACCTCAATCCCTCTTATTAGGGGTAGAGGTCAACAGGAAGTATTAACCCCTAACGATAATTTCCACACTTTTGTCAATGTCTTTCTTCATGCATTAACAAAGTTATATATCTGGTCTTGTTCAAATTTAATCTAATTAGGAACCTATAGCATTAGCCATTTGCTAGTTTAAGCCTAATGAGTAAAGGAAGCTCCAGAAATATTTAGAGCAAATTTAAACTTACAGTGTGGTCTTTTAATTCAGAACTGCTTGGTACTGGCACTGTTCCTGTAGTGATTAACATAAGTCAGGGGCGGCATCTAATTGTAAAGGTGAAATTTGCCTTTTGCACTCCACAGCTGCAGCTCATCGTTTAAACATAAAATCTAGCAAATCTAGCAATTTACTTGCCTGTGCCAATGCAGCTGCTGCCACATGTGTAAAATCTGAAAACTGTAATTTCTGGCACTCTTCGGCAAAAGCAGGAGCATAATAAGTGAAGCCCTTACAGAGAGCAGATTTTATTTACACTTTGCTGCAGGATGTAGGACTTGGGAAGCAGATCTTGGTCCCTCGTGCACTGCTCTCTGTATTATTGATTTTAAAACCAACTGATAGTGAAGGAATTGGTGTATAAATGTAATGAGCTGAAACTCTGTGGTGCATACTTATGTAATGCAGGGGCTGTAGTCATATAGTTACCAACTGATTTAATGGGTTGGTTACAGAGTGTTACAGTATTACAGCATTTCTTTGCCTGATAGAGTGTTACACCATCTCCCTGCCTTTCCAACTACCTATCCACTTCGAACTCCATCTCTAGCTGCACTCCTCCTCCTTCTTTCTGTATCGCTTAGGTCAGCTACCATCACCCCTCTGATCCATCGTCTGTGACTCTGTTTTTCACTGACTTACTTCTCCCCCCCCCCAGCTGCTACCTGATCTTTGTAACCTGTTACCTCCCACAAAGCTTGAGGTCCTCCCTCACCTCAGTATTTATCTCTCCACAGCTCTACTTATTTTCCACAGGGCATTCTGCCCTCAGAGCTGCGTGGGGTCCAAACTGCCATCTTGCAAGGTACAGAACATAGCTGCTGACTAAGGAAACACCCAGCTTTACAAAGGATTCAAAGTTGGTGCCATTTCTAACGGCTCTCTGGCTTCACTCTGTATTGTGTTCAGACTGGTCTTGTTCAAATTAAATCTGATTAGGAACCTACAGCATTAGCCATTTGCTAGTTCAAGTCTAATGAGTAAAGCAACCTCCAGAAATATTTAGTGTAAATTTAAACTTACAGTGCGGTCTTTTAATTCAGAACTGCTTGGTTCTAGCACTGTTCCTGTAGTGATTAACATAAGTCAGGGGTGGCATCTAATTGTAAAGGTGGAATTTGCCTTGTGCACCCCACAGCTGAAGCCCATCATTTAAACATAAAATCTAGCAAATCTAGCAATTTACTTGCCTGTGCTGATGAAGCTGCTGCTGCGTGTGTAAATCTGAAAACTTTAATTTCTGCCACTCTTCGGCAAAAGCGGGAGCATAACAAGTGAAGTCCTTACAGAGGGTGGATTTTATTTACACTTTGCTACAGGACATAGGACTTCCCCGCAGCCACTGTGCGGCTGCTCTCCACCTGCCCCCCAATACCCTCCCACCCTTAGCCAGCTTTATTTTTATAGGTCGCAAATTCCACATGATCTTGTGGCTTTTATTTTCTATCTGCCCAGTTTTCCACCTGCAGATTATCTTTTTCCACCACTAGATATCACCGCTAGTTTAACCTGCCCTACTCATTTGCTGTCTGTTGATACCCAGTCTCCTGTCTGACTCTACTCTTCTTGGCTAGTTTCCTTTCCTCTGTTGCTTGCTGCATCATGGGCACCGCCTACTTATACTGCCACATCCTCATCACTAATTCCCCCCAGCAGGGATATCTTTAACTGAACCCCTTAATTCCCTTGCCTATTTCCTGTGCTCCAATTGCTAATTTTTCTTACCAGTCCATGCTCTGACTCTCATTTAGATGTCTGGATTGGCCTTCTGCATTGTGCCATGTGTACTTGTTACCCTACTTACACTGGACTCCCTCTCTCTAGGTACATGGACTCCCACTTACATGTCTGAAGGACCCTTCAGTGACTTCACATACTCCAACTTACTGGTGAACTGTTACTCCTCACCATTTCTTCCAGTATACCTTAGCTACAAACTAGTAGGATCCCTCCTAAGGCTCATGAGATACAGGAAGCTTACCACCCACATGAACATGTCTTGCTCCTTTGCGCTTGCTATGTTGTGGGTCATCATGATGTCTCTTACACTAGCTGGGGACATTGAGTCCAACCCTGGAGCAGAGGTCAAACCCAGCCTAACCTATTCTTGCTCAGCTACTCTTCTGCCACATACTCTTGGCTTGACCTTTGCCGATCTCAGTATTAGAAGTTTTACTGCCATTCTTGCTGAGTTTGAAGCATGGGTCCAGTTCATTAACCCAGATATACTCATCCTGTTGGAAACCTAGCTAAGACAGCTGTCTCTGACCTAAGCTGCACTCCACCTGGTTATAATATGCACTGGTCTGACAGGTCTTCCTTCAAAAAAGGTGGTAGAGTGGCACTATGCTACAAATCTCATCTTAACGTCTCTCTGCTGCCTATGTCACCTCTAAATAATTGTGAGGTATTACACTCCCTCCTTATGCTTGGTGGTGCCAAGAAATGACACATCTTCGGCATATATATATACCACTTCGTAATAGCAAACTTGGCCTTGAGGAGTTGACAGAACTAATCCTTGCACTGTCAAAGAAAAATGAAGTGATCTGCCTGGGTGACTTCAACTTTGACTGGCTTGGTCCCAGCTCCTCTTTTCTGTCATCCACTATCAGCAAGGCCAACCTTTTTCAACTTATCTCGTCACAAACTAGGACATCGCTGAATGGTTCGAGATGGACGCTGATAGACTGGATCCTCACTAACCGGAAAGATCGTTACTCCTCAGCTGGGGTTTTACCCAGCTCTATCAGTGATCACTGCCCAATCAACAATGTAAGGAGTGCACCTACCTACTTGTATACTCTCAAAGTGCTATCCTTTGCTGACTTTTCCACACTGGACACATCAGTGTTCCTTTATGACCTAAAGAGGGTTGACTGGTCTCCTCTTTTAACTACTACTGATATCAACAAGGCCACAGGTTATTTCAACCCAACTCTACTAACCTTGCAAAACAAGCACATTCCATCCTTGATGCATAGGGTCAGAAGGAAAGTGACCAAGTGGCTGAAATGGCCTCTCCTACAACAGCTGAAGAGACAGGACAAACTTTGGTCCAAATGGAAATCCACATCTCTTCAAGCTGACTTTGAGGAGTATCAGGTCTTGCACAATACCTGAAAGAAGGAGGTTCGGGCTTCCAAGAGTGCCTACTATCATGAACTTCTTAACTACTCTGCCTCTAACCCTAAGACTTACTGGACTCAGATCAATGCAATCCTAGGGAATACCAAGCCTCAAATACTGAATTATATGCTAATTAATAATATCCTCTGCAACAACCCTTGTACTATTGCCAATGCCTTTAACACCCTCTTTACCATGGTTCCTCATATCCCACCTCCTGCATCTGGTGGCCACAAGCCTCCTCCACAAACTCCTTGGGATGTATCTCCTTCCCTGGAGTTTTTCCAAGTCACGAATCAGGAGGTTCTTAGGTTATTAAGAGCTATCCCCTCTCATGGCAGTGCTGGTCATGATGGTCTGGAACCCAGCATCCTCAAACTCATTGCCCCAATTCTAGCTACTCCCATCAATTGGCTCTTCAACTTATCCATCAGCACCTCCACAGTGCCTTCAGCATGGAAATCCGCTAGGACTATTCCCGTGTTCAAGAAAGGAGATCCCAAAATCCTATCCAACCATCGTCTGATTGCACTTCTGCCTACTGTTTGCAAGCTACTGGAGAAACTTATCCATTGTCAGATAACTGCACACTTACTAAATTCCACTCTTCAGTCCCCTGTTTCACATGGGTTCAGGACTGATCATAGCATCACTACTGCTCTCACCCTACTATCCAGTGATATTAAGTCCAACATGGGTAAAGGTCTACTTACTGGCTCAGTGTTCACTGACCTAACCAAGGCATTCAACATCGTTAATCACCCACTACTATTGGATAAGCTGCATTCTCTTGGTGCCACTGAATCAACCTTATCCTGGATCAGCAGTTACCTCAACAACCATTCCTAATCTGCCTCCTTCTGTAAAGTTCTTTTATTGCCAGTCCCAATCTCCTGCGGAGTCCTGCAAGGGTCTATTCTTGGGCCCTTGCTCTTCTCCATCTTTGTCAAAGATATTCATACATCTGTACCCCACTGTCACTCCATCATGTACACAGATGACCTGGTGCTTTACTCGGCCTCCTGGTCCATCTCTGAACTCAATGACATCTATCTACTGCTTTCCAACAACTTCAAGCCTGGTTCTCTTCTAACCTACTAATCCTCAACCTTTCCAAAATGCAGGCAATGCTCTTTGGGTCACCTAGAAAAGTCCAGGTTCAGTCTACCAAGCTTCAAGTGCTATGTTAAGATGGGTCAGCAGTCCTGTCTATGGATGCCTTCAAATACCTAGGAGTGATGCTGGATCCTTCACTTGACTTCTCCTCTCACATAAATGATGTTTGCAGATCCATTAACATGAGGATTGGAGCGGCCTACTGAGTGCATCACTCCCTAATGCCTGCAGCCAGGATCTTGGTGACTAGCGGTGTCTTGCTGCCTAGGTTACTGTATGCCCTCCCTCTCCTCTCCCAGGCCAATGAGAATATTCTCTGGAAGTGGGACACCACCTACAACAACATTTGTAGATTTGCCTTATCGGCCCCTCGCCTCACTCACCACTGCCTTCTCTACTTTGCCCTTCACTGGCTGTCTCCCAAATCACATTGCCTTTACTCTCTGGGGTGTTTCATTGACTCCATGACCAGAAACTCCCACCCAAATTCTCTTGCTAACATGTTTAAAACTGTAATTCCCTCCCATACTCTGAGGTCTGTAAATGCTCCACAGTTTTCAGTGCCACACTGATCTACAAAAATAAGTGAACAAGCATTCTTACATTTTGTCCCCAAATTCTGGAATTCCCTTCCCCCTAGTTTAAAGTATCCCTTATCTCACTCCATCTTCAAGTCTGCACTTTTCTCTCACCTTAATGCACTTGACACATGTGACTGTACTTGATCCACTTGTCCTAACTGTCTTGACGTTGGTTTTCTGAACTTCAATCATATGTGTTAAATTGTCTTAGTTGACCTCATTTTTCATCGCTGCATGCATGGTCCTGCCTGTATGTATCACTTGTCTATCTCTGCATGGATATCTGCTGTGAATTTGTTATGGCTGTATTCATTCACCTGTGTCTGTTTAATTGACTGCAAACTGTACTCTCCTGGGTCGTGTCTGAAAACAGGCAGGACTAATGCCTAATGCATTTATCCGGTTATCAAAAGCAAATAAATAAATAAATAATACCCCATGCAAGAGACAACTAAACATAAGTCACGTATTTCCATTTTAATTGCGATCAGTAGCAGATGCACAGTGGTCAACTGTGGGATGAGCATGAGACCAAAAAGTAATTCAGTAGTGGCAAAGTCACCCATGAAATACGATGAAGGCCATATCCTCAGGTTTTCTCACTCAGTCTCAAGGTGTAACTAGTTTTAAGGGTGGTAGAATTCCACAAACTACACTTTGCTGTAGTGTTCTCCTGGAAGTCCTGCACTAGGTGTATTTAAAGGGGACAGGAAATTTGTGTTAACTGGAAGCAGTTAGCAATGTTCCTATCAGAAATGAATAGGCTCACCTCCAACTGAGACATAATTAACTAAACCAGAATAAGTACAGATATGAAACACTGTTTTTGATTGTTTTCTTTTGATGGACGACATTCAGCACAGGTCTCCTCATTGAACAAGCAATTTAGAGTTTTTACTATGTCGCTGTTTGTGTACAGAATGCTGAGCATGAGCTTTTGTCCAATCAGAACCATGCTCAGAGTTCTGTGCACAAATCCTGACATAGTTAAAACTCCATGTCATTGATTCTATGAACAGAACAGAATACTGCCCATAAAAATGAAACAATGCAAAATACAGTTTTTCTCATCATCTTTTATGGTTACACATGTATTATATAAGCTTAAGGATATCATTTTTGTAAATAGGAACATTCTAAGCATATACCAATTAAAAAGCATTTCCTGACCTCTTTAAGTACCAAGCACATTGCCCTTTTGCAGTTTCTTGAGGGAAATTCTAACTCATATAAAGCCTCTTGGTACAAAACTTCACAAAATATCCAATTTTGCTTTTTTCCCCCCTGTAAAGCAGCACTTTGTGGAATTTCCTTGAGAAACTATTCCAAGTAAGGAGCAGCCACTTTGTGCCTGAAATAATTATTTTCAACTAGTTAATGTGGAACATTAATAAAAGCATTAACAGGTAGATATCTGAAATGTATTATTCATTTTTGGATCAGGTGGTGCCCTGAGGAAGTGAATGACATTGTCAGGAAAGGAATACAGTATGTATCTTCTTTTGTAATTAAAACACATTTTCTTTTTTTAAAAGAAACTTTTTGAATGAATCTATCACTTCATTTATGCTGCAGTTCTCTAGGTATTTGAAGCAGACTTCTCCAGGTGGGTGGTCTTTATTTTAGGGAGCAAGACCACACTAGACCCTATATCCTGTGAAATATTAATTTTATTTATTTAAACATTTTTGATGGGGTACATGCATATGACAGATGGGCACTTTTTTCAGGAAGGACCCAGGTACCAATAAGGTACAGAGAGCCAGTACAAGTACAATAGTTCACAATATTATTTCATACATTCAGTAATTCACAATATAATACTTTACATACACAAAGGGTAGCCATACAGCTGGTTTACATAATAATATACAAGTATTCACAATTCACAATGCCTTTGGCTAAATACTGTAAGTGGGTGCTGGATAAGAGCAACGTACTGTACCTCATGTATCTGTAATTCAGCAACCTTCGACTATGTGCCCCATAAAAGACTGGGGACTTAGGTGTTGGGGAGAAAGTTACTAGATGAGTGGAGCAACACAGCTTTCACAAAGGGCACAGTACTACCACTGCCCTTCTTGAGTTTACCACACTTGTCCACTCTGCACTGGACATGGGTTATATCACTGGTGCTGTCTTCATTGACCTCACTAAGGTGTTTGACACCATCAACCACTCCCTCTTACTAGCCACACTGTCCAACATTGGTTTCTCTCAGGATGTCCTTGGATGGTTCTCTGACTACCTCTCAAACCGGTTTCAGCAGGTCAAAATTGGCAACACCTTATCCAACAGGCTGCCTGTCCTCTCTCATGTCCCACAGGGGTCCATACTTGGGCCTGTACTTTTCAGCCTCTTCCTTAACTCCTTCCCCATGTCCTGCTCCAGCAACATGTTACTATACATGGATGATGCTGTCCACTTTTCCTCCAACTCTGACCCCATTCAACTCCACCTCTCTCTTCAGTCCTCCTTTAGTTGTGCTGAAAGCTGGTTCTCCTCACAGCACCTTATACTCAACTATAAGAAGACCAAAGTTATGCTATTCTCTCATCCTCTGAACACCCAGAAGGAGCACTGCCCCCAAGTACTAACTGCTAATCTGACCCCTTTGGAGCAAGTGGACTCCTTTAAATATCTGGGCATCACTCTGGACCCAGTACTTAATTTCCACCAACATATCAATCTCTTGTCTAAGGCCCTCAATGTGAGGCTGGAGTTATTGTATCGTTTCAAACACTGTCTTACCCCAGACACCCTCAGGCTTGCTGTCTCCTCCTTGGTCCTCTCCATGCTCAATTATGGTTTACTTATCTACAGCACGGCAAACACTTCTGCCCTAGTTAGACTCTGTCTCTCCCTGAATAAAGTGTGCTGCCTCATCCTGGAATGTGACCATCTCACCCATACATGCTTACTTTATAATGCTACAAACTGGCTTAATTGTGACAACAGAATCAGGTTGCACACTTGCTCATGGCTAAAAAGATTGCCCCTGGCCTCCCCCCCAGGCTTGCCCCTTTAGTCCACCCGATCCCGAAGGTGAAGCACACCTGTAGCTCTGGCAAACAACTCCTCTTGGTTCCCTCCTGCTGAGCCTCTCAATTCCAAAAGTCCTTCAGCTTCAGAGCTCCTTCTTGGATGAACAGCCTATCCACTTCTCTTGTAAATGAAAAAAATAATTGGTCCTTTCAAAACCCATCTTAGGGACCACCTCCTGTCCAGAAATACCTGTGACTGCCATTGAACCTTGCCCTCTCCCCTCCACCCTTATGCACTGACAAAGGCCTCTGGCCTGATTTCCACCCCTCCTTTTTGAGCCTAACTTGAGTCTGTCAGGGCACAGATTCATATCTGAGTTTAACCTGTATTGTGAAAGGAATGTGCTAATTAACTTTAGAACTAGTATGGGTTGGGGGAGAACCCAAAGGGTGGTACTAAATAGTACATACTCTGAGTTGCTGGTGGTAGTAGTGGTGGGCTTATGAGTGAGGTCACACAAGGGTCTGTTGAAGACCCAGTGCTCTTCGCTGTATTCATTTGCAACACTGGAAAGGGATCAGATGTGTTTATTTATGCATGCCACAAACTTGTATGTCAGGGTGGACGGTGAGCAGGATGTGAGGAAATTGAACAGATAATTGGGGATCTTGGGAAGATTGTTCATGACTTGGCAACTGAAATTCAGTTAAAAAATGTGCAAGGTTATGCACTTGGGGAGGGAGGGAGGTCAAGAACTAAATATTGGATGGTGGTATCAACTGGCACAGACAACAGAAGACAAGGATGAGGGGGTTATTCAGAACTTAGGGACAGCTTCAAAACCTCAGTCCAGAGTAACAAGGCACATGAGAAATCTAGCATGATGCTGGGGGTGCATAGGTAGGGCTTTCTGAAGCAGAAGAAAGGAGTTGATCCTGCCCATGTACAGATCACTGGTGAGGTCATACCTGGAACACTGTGCACAGTTCTGAAAACCTCACCTGAAAAAGAACAAGGACTGCCTAGAGGTTATCTATAGGAGGGTGAATAAAATGATACACAGCAAACAGGAGAAGCCTGTCTCTCCTCAATACGTATTCAATATGTATTCAGTCGAGACAGAGAAAGGGAGAGAGAGAGAGAGAGAGAGAGAGAGAGAGTGTGTGTGTGTGTGTGTGTGTGTGTGCATGGGAGAGAGGAGAGATATGATCTAAACCTTCAAGTACCTGAGTAGATAGTCATAAACTGTTTCAGTTTAATGAGGGGTCTATCAAAAGAAGCCACAACTATACCCTGGCAGGGTGGGAATGTAGGAAGGACATAAGGACAAAAACATCTTCATGGAGAGGGTGGTGTAAAAGTGGAATAATCTGTCCAAGAAGCTAGTCAATGTAAAGTTTGTGACCAGTTTCAAGAGGATTGGATAAAGACATGGGGTTCTTGAGAATTATGGGGGTTGGTAGAGCTAATCAGGAGGGAGGGAAGGTTAGTCCAAGCAGAACTATGGGTTGATAGATCTACTAGAAACCTAACCAGTGATAGACTAGTGAGAGCATAGGTAGAAAGGGAATAGACTGGGTGGATCATAAGTCTTTTTTACTATCTGTAAAGATCTGTGTATCAATGTCATATTATTTGTTCAGCAACTAGTAGTAGTAGTACTAGACTGATTTCAAGAAAAAGCAAATAGTAACTGTAACAATATTCATTTTTCCCCCAAAAGTAACTTGATACTTTAATATATCTTTTAAGTTACTACTAAGTTGAGGGCAGGGCTCCTGTCACAGATTCATTCAGGCACCCTTTGTCAGCACCAAATAGGAATATGTCAATATGATCAGTCCATCTTTGCATATACAACAGATATACAGCTGCTTTGCCAGATCTTACTGTTCCATCAGTATTTGGTATTTTTCTATTTTCACCTTTATGAGTGCTCTGCAAATTGTATATTGCATATTAATTTCATTTTGCCTATGTAATATTTTCTATTTTTGATGCAACATGTTACCCATTTGGCCCAGGTTCTGTTACAGTACCCCGCCACCTGGAATACACCTCAAAAAGTGCCTTAGCTCAGGATCAGCAAGCCTTTTCTAATCACCAGTTTCTTTTTTTTTTTTCAATTCAAAGTTTATTAAAGTTTTTAATACAGAGAAAGGTTCCATAACATGCATACATTCAGAATAAATTCTTCTAGTTTGATAATGATGGTACCTTCCCACCCTTCACTAACCCACCCCCTCCACCCTCCCTACCATGCGGCACAGAATAAGTTATTATCACATAGCTGATTGAAGCATCAATTTTCTTGTCACAAAGATTAAATAGTATAAAAGGGGTCCCAAATCCTGGCAAATCTCTTTGATTTACCATGCAAACTTGCTATTGTCTTTTCTGTTCTGAGATTCGATAGCAGTTCATTTAACCATTCCATATATGTGATATTGTCCTGATCTTTCCAATGTTTCAGCACCAATTTTTTACCTGACATCGATATTAATGCATATAATATTTACAATTAAGCACTGACACTCCAGAAAAATCACCTAAAAGGCAAATTTTTGCCGTAAATAGTTCTTTCAGGCCTAGTAAAGGGTCTGCGCTCTGTTGAATTAGGGACCACAAGGGGGCAATTTTATGGCATGACCAGAAAATATGGAATAAGGAGCCCTCTTCTAATGTACACCATGTGCAGAGAGGAGATGACAATAACCCACGTTTGGCTAGTTTTTGTGGAGCATAAAATAAATTGTGAAGGACATTAGACTGCATTAACTGTAACCTATCTTGAAGTATAAATTTATGACAACTTTGCCATAACTTTGCCCAGTTGATAGTCTGATCTGGGAAATAAGACAACCAGAAAGCTGTAGGGTGAAAACAATCTGGATATAACCAGTCATAAGTAAGTATATAGTTTGGAGACTGCATGTAGAAAGCCTACTACAGGACACAGATCACTGTAAGTGAGAGTCTTTTTTGGATGTGGTGGGGTCTTGCCTATGACTAGCAATAGAAGGGGTCATACCTGAAGCACTTTGAAGGCCATAGAATTTGAGATATTAAATTTAGCCATCAATTCTGCTGAGGACAGCCACATCTGATCTTCCTTTACTAAGTGAGAAATTGAACAGCCATCCAGATTAGGCAGCTAGTTAGGCAGAATCATCACTTTATCTATTTTAAAATTAGCGTTGTTGTAAATTGTTTGTGAAAGATCCAAAGTATGATCATAGCTAGGAAAAGAGCATAACTGGGAGTGTACCCTGATCGATGTAACTATTTAGATTTGATATTTGACAGAAGTAACCATAATTTTGTATGTAGAAGATTAGTTGGGGAGAGGCTGTACACTTTTATCTGTGCTGTCTCAATCTTAAGCCAGATTGGGATATAAAATGATGAGCTTTGTGAGTCTATGTGTGAGAGCCACCGAAGATATTTATTTGCATGGCTGGCCCAGTAATATAAACTAGGTGTGGGAGGTGAAGACCACCCCGGATTTTTGGAGCAACTAATTTATAATAAGCTATTCTCAGCAGTTTCCTAGACCAGATGAAATCTGTAATAAGACTGTGAATTTTCTGGAACCAGGAAAGAGGGGGACAAATATTTAACAAGTTAAGGGGACAAAAAAAGGGGAAAGACATTAATTTTAATCAGATTAATTTTACCCCCCAGGGACATTTGAAGCTGTGACCACTGGTTTAGATCCTGGGTAATGGTGTTTATGAAAGAATCCAAATTTAACTGTTGAAAACATTGAATTCTTGTAGTTAACTCAATTCCTAAGTATCTGAGGGAGTCTGATTTCCAGAAAAGCCCAAACCCCATTATACTAGTCTTAAAAACTCTAAAATTAAGGGGAAACAGTTCTGTTTTGTTTATATTCAGTTTGTAACTAGACATTCTACTGAACTGACCAATAATATCTAACAAGGGTGGAATAGAGGTTTCTGGGTTAATTAGTTGCAAAAGAAGGTCATCCACATATGTGGAAACCTTAACTTCATAACCCTGGATTGGTATACCCTGAATCCACTGACAGTCAACTATTCTACAGATCAGAGGTTCCAAATAGAGATTGAAAAGCAGGGGAGACAAGGGACAATGCTGTCTCATACCTGATCTGGTCATCAGTTTCTAAATAAATCAATTCAGGGCATAAAGTGATCTGGGGCTAGAGTCACAAAAAGTTGCAAAGCACAGCACCAAAGTTTGCATTGCACTTTGCAATTGCCCAGGTGTCAAAGGTTGCTATTCACAGTCAGATAAGGCACCTGCACTATTTAACTGTGAATTAGGCCTGGTACCACTACTGTTAACCCCACGAATGCTGCTCGACATGCAGCCAAATGTATGGCCCCACAATGAATAGTGCAGGTGCACTATTTGGAATTCCCAAAAGCAGTCATGTAAATGAGCCCGTTGGGCATGCATGTTGCTATGTGGCCATTTGCATGCCCCTTATGGGCCCATTTACATGGGCTGCACTGGAGTGTAGCTCACCCCACCCCCAGCACTTGCCCCATAAGCAACCCTCTGTCCCTGGTGCTAGTGGTGCCCTCCCACCAATCGCCAGCCTATTCAAAAGAAATAAGTCACCCTGGTGCCAGTATTCCAGACCCCCATGATTGCTGGCCCAATTCAAAGGAAATCATTCATCCTGGTGCCAGTGTTTTCCCCTTGTGATCACCAGCCCAAGTACAAAGAAATCATTCACCCTGGTACTAGTGCCCCCCCCACTGCCCATCACCGATTGCAGGACTGAGTGCATACACATAAATGCCCCTGGTGTCTAGTGGTCCCCTCCCCATCAATTGCTGTACCAATACCAAAAGTATGTATTCCATGGTGTCCAGTGGTCCCCCCACCTGATCCCTCACCACACATTACAAACACTATTCCCTGGAGTCCAGTGGTCCCTCCCCCCACCTGATCCCCGATCCCCTGTAAAATAAATAAGACCCATTTCCTGGCATTGCGTGGACCCTCCTCCCTATCCCCAGTCCCCTGTAAAATAAATGAAATCCATTCCCTGGCATGTAGCAGACCCCACATCTTGCTAAGTAGTGCCCCACCACCCCGCTCCCCACAATTCCGAACCTGAGCCAGTGAATGGCTAATCCCTCCTCTCTCCACCACAGCCAGCTGCCAACTGAGCTGTCAATGAGCATGTACTGTATACAGTATGTGCTCATTAAGTGTCGGCTTACTCAGTGAGTACATGCTGTATACAGTATGCACTTATTGACAGCTCAGTTGGTGGCCGGCCATGGTGGAGAGAGGAGGGCTGTACTGGTTGCTGGCTTGGGTTCAGGATGGGGGAGCAGGGTGGTAGGGCACAACCTGCCAGGGTGGGGGTGCAGGAGGCCCACTAGATGCTAGGGAATGGGCTTCATTTACTTTACAGGGGCTTGGGTGAGGGAGGGACCACTGGACAACAGGGAATACTAATGATTATATTGGGCATGGGTGCGGGCAGAGGCAGGACCACTGGACAGAAGGGAATAGTGTTTGTGTCATGGGGTGGGGGATTGGGTGAAGGAGACCACTGGACTCCAGGGAATACATAGTTTTGGTATCAGGTTGGCGATCAGTGGGGAGGGGACCACTAGATGCCAGGGACACTTATGTTTATGTACTCAGTCCGGTGATCACAGAGGGAAACCACTAGATGCCATGGATACTAATGTGTATGTACTCAGTCTGGCAAGCAGCCATTGCAGGGGGAACAACTAGATGCCAGAGAAATGTATTTTTTTTGTACTCAGGCTGGCTATCACAGAGAGGGGGGGACACTGGCACCAGGGTGAATTATTTCTTTGGAGTCAGGATGGCAGTTAGCAGGTGCAGTACCTCTGCCAACCGCTAGGGTTGCACAGGATAAGGCAAAGTTTCAATCAGCAGTACTGCGCAAGAGGCCCTTGCATGGAACAAATGCTTTGTGAATCAGACAGCACCGATATTCATGTCCCTTTCCCCTCATTTGCATTCCAGTCCCCTCCACACTTTCCACCAGTGCAAACCCAGTTTGAGCGTGTAAACCAGGCTTTTGTGAATACTGGGAGGCCTTCCTTTGCCCCACACCTCGACGGCGAAACTCGGAAAATGACCACTACAGCAACAGTTGCTTTAACGGTCCATTTCTGAGTTTCTCTTTCCCCCAGTGTCCTGCTCCTTCCCCAGACCAACTCCGACCTGGATTTGAGAATCCTAAAGTCCAGGGGGTGTGGGGGAAGAGCCCCCCACATGGGAGGTGTGGGGGGTGCAGTCCCCCACAGAAAACACTGGGGACTTGGGTTGCACAATACCTGCGACAGTACTGTGCTGTCGCTGTGCGGGTGGTCGACAGGTTTACTGTCGACCAAACTTGGTGCTTCCGTCAATACCAGCTAGGCGCAAAACCAGGTTTACTCACACAAAACCAGGTTTGCATCATGGCAACGTTTTTTGAATCCTGGCCATGGTATTCTAACTTTGCTCCCACAGAACTTGTTTTCATAAAAGGAACTCCCATTTAAATCTGCAGAAGACATGCAATGTAAAGTAATACAAAGTGAAAAAAAATGCTTTATTATTAGAGTTAATACTTTTCCAGAAAAAGTAATGGCACTGTAATGTATCACAAATGTTTTTAGAATAATTAATAACTGTGATATATTATGTTTTAAATGTAGCTTCCTCTAACACTGCTTCCACTGCAGTCTGTTATGTATTTCTCCAACAAGTGCGCACCAGGAACGAGGCAAAGTAACAGTCATGTAAAATCCAAGGAACCGTAACACTCTCACCCATTCTGTAGACTACCACCGAGGCTCTTTGTAGATTCCGGTCAAAATCTTTTAATATATGGATCTTCAATTTAATAGGTCTGTAAAGCATACAAAAAAATCCGGTAATACCCTCAAAGGTTAAGTGATAATAGTACTGTCAATCACTTTTAATAGTACTGTCAATCACTTTTAATAGTACTGTCAATCACTTTTAATACAATAGTTTTATGGTGATAATAGTATTGTTGCAAGCACTTAAAAAGATACCTTCTGCCCCCCACATCCTAAGTGTGCCTCCTCATTGGCCGCTTTCCCTGTGTGGGCGGGAAGAACAGTTTAAAAAACATGGTGGCCAGTCTCTCGCTTAGCGAGAGTAGTTATTCTCAAAAAATGTTCCCCATTTTATTTTATTTTTTTTAAATGGAGATATCTGGTTGATCCTGCATTCCCCATTCCCATAAAACAAGAAAGAGGTAGGACTGCCTGTGCTGCGAGTGGAGTGAGTGAGTGAATGAGGCGGCGGCTGGGCGGACCGGAGAAAATGAATCAGAGCGCTATACAGTGCGGCACTCGGCCAGGACTGACACAGTCCTGAAGCGACAAAAAACATAAACAATTTTATCCATAAATTAAAAAAAATAATGGATAAGTCACTGGGCATTGCCGGTGACCTACCAACTCGAGGTTCTGGACACAAGAACCTCTTGAGCTTCGCTCTCGAGGTTCCCAAGTGTCCAGAACCTCTCGATGGTATTACTCACCGCTAATGCCCACTGATCTATCCGTTATTCTCTTTTTATTACATAAATACGACAATTAAAATACCTGATGCATTTTAGAACTTAATCCTTTATCAGATCCTTTGATAAAAGATTAAGTTCTGAAACGCATCAGGCATTTTATTTGTTGTAGTCAAGTAATAAAAGTTTTTTTTACTTGAATCTACAAAGAGCCTCGGTGGTATTTTACAGAATGAGTGAAAGTGCTACAGTTCCTTGGATCTTACAAGCAGGCCAATGGAGGGGGGTCAGTCAGGAAACAGAGGGTGACAGGAGGAGGAGCCAAAATTGCAGTGGGGGCATGGGGAACAAGTGACCAGGTCCCGGGGGGTGGGGTAGGGAGAAGGAACCAGGGACCGAGGGAAGTATGGCAGATGGGGGCGTACAAAGCAAAAACAGGACAAAAGTGGGCAGGACTCTGGACAGGCCAGTATCGAGGGAGGAGAAATCAGTCAAGGGAGGAGGCAGGGTGGATAGTGATACAGTAGAGGACACTCGAGCAGAGGGTTCAGATAACACAGGACTAAAGGAGGAGGGGGAGGAAGAGAGAGAGAGAGTGGTAAAGGGAAATCTGGCTGGGGGTTCTGATGACACAGGTCTGGGGGGATCAGGAAGCAACAGAGAGGGTGACTTGTGACACCTAAGCTGTGCAGGGTGCGAGAGCCAGCTGGGTGTGTGGACAGAAGAAGGAACCTGGACAGGCACAAATGGCTTAGTAACTTGGGGGGAGGGGGAGAGGTGAAGGTGTTCCTGTTGGGAGATTCCATGATCAGGGACATCCAGTGGGAGGGGAAGGGGGAGGGAAAAATCAGCCCAGTCAAAGTTAAATGTATCCCGGGCCTGTCTGTGCACAAGCCAAATTCCTGCTATACTCAATGGCGAGGGAATGCAAGGACTCCCCAGACTTTCTGGTGCACCTGGGAACAAACGACTTAGACGACAATAGTGAACTAGAGATACAGGAAAGATTTCGGAGGCTGGCTAGGGTTTGCCACTCTATAGGATGCTCTATCCCCTTCACTGAAATACTGCCAGTGCCAAGGGTGAGTATGGAGAACAAGCAGAAACTTAAGAGTGGTGAACCAGTGGCTCATGGAGTGGTGCGAGGCCGGGGGATATGGGTTGGTGAGGGACTGGGGCACAACCTGGGAGGATAAGGGGTTATATGCCAGGGATAGGCTCCACCTCAACTTGGAGGGAAGGGAGATCCTTAAACTAAAACTGGTTGGATTCGTCTGCGAGAGATGGGGTTTAAACTTGTAAAGGGGGGGAGGGTTGGAAAAAAGTTCCGCTCCAGGGGAGCCACTTAAAGGGTTAGGCCAAGGACCCACAAAGGGGACAGAGGGCAGTGGTGTAAGGCCAAGGGGCACTATGCAAAGGAGTGAAGCAGGAGACTGCACAGGGCCATGGAGAATGGGGATGGTGGAGGGGACAGAGTGGAGGATGGTCCTGATCAATGCCAGGAGCATAGGGAATAAAATGCCTGAGCTCCAAGCAATGCTAGTTGAGGGGGCAGTGGATATGGCAACAATTACTGAGACATGGGCCACCCAGTGGCATGACTGACACCTGAACCTGGAGGGCTACACAATGTTCAGGAAAGACAGAGGAGTGGGGATGGGGGAGTGGCACTGATAGTCAAAAATGAGATTGGTGTTGGTGGAGTGGAGGAGGCTGGGGGGGAGGTGGGGGTGATTTCGGTAACCCTGCAAATGAAGCGGGATTGGAGAATAAAAATAGGGGTTGTGTACAGACCCCCTGCGATGGCGGAGGGCCTGGAGGACAATCTGGTGGAGAATATTAGGGGCCACTGTGGATTGGGAAAAGAAAGGGTGGTGGTCATGGGGGACCTAAACATCCCATGGGCAGACTGGGGTTCTATGACATCCCCAGTGGCCAGGGAGCAGAGGCTGATGGATGTCTTTCAAGACACATTCTTAGCCCAGCAGGTGGGAGAGCTGACTAGAGAAGGATGGATATTGGATGTGGTCCTAGCAGACAGTGACTAGATTAGGGGCCTGGAGGTGAGCAGCCCATTGGCAGGCAGTGACCACGCCACAGTCTGGTTTTTCCTGTACCTGGGGGGGAGAAAACCACACAAATACAGTGGTAATAGACTTCAGGGGAGCAGACTTCGAGGGTATGGGGAGGATTTTTCAGGGGTACTTGGATGAGTTAAGGCCAGATATGGACGCTGGGAGTAGGTGGGAGACCATTAAGAATGGAGTGCGGGAGGCTACCAGGACCTGTGCAAGGGTGAGGTGCAAGCACTGTAGGGCCAGAAAGCCATGTTGGTGGACCCAGGAGGTTCAGGAGGTGGTGAGGGAGAAAAAGGCTGCTTACAAGCACTTAAAGCAATCAAGGGGAGAAAAGGAGTGGGGAGAGTACGAGCTGATGTTCAGGAGGGTCACGAGGGTGGTAAGATAGGCCAAGGTGAGGATGGAGCAAAACCTGGCCAGGGATATCCTGAGGGGGGGGGAAGAGGTTCTTTAGATACATAAGGGAGAAAAGGAAAGTGAGGGCACAGATCAGCAGGATTAGGACTGGGAAGGGATGGGCTCAGGAAGCGGGGGAGCAAGCTGAGGCATTAAATGAGTACTTTGCCTCAGTCTTTACTGGGGTGGAGGGTCCATACTTCCCGACGGGAGTGATAGAGAGCCCACGAGAAAGGCAGGTCACTTGGAGTCTGGTGGACCAGCAGAGGCTAGGGTGGGTGACGGGCTGGAACTGGGGGGGACAAGCAGGACAAGCAGATGGGGGTGAGGGCCGGGAGGGCATAATCACAGTGGATAGGGTGAGGGTGGCCCTCTGGTCACTAATGACTGAGAAGGCACTGGGGCCAGACGAGCTTCATCTGAGGGTGCTGAGGGAGCTGGCAGATGTGCTGGCAGCTCCACTAGCTGCACTCTTCAACATCTCTCTGCAGACAGCATGGGTGCCTCATGAATGGAGGGTGGCCCATGTTGTGCCAATCCACAAAGGGGGTCTAGAGAGGAGATGGGTAACCACAGGCCTGTTAGCCTAATGTCCATGGTGGGCAAGGTGATGGAGGGTATTATCAAGGAGAGGCTTGGGGGGCAGCTGGAACAGATGTGGCACCTGGACGATGGGCAGTATGACTTTGTTCTGGGGAGATCATGCCAGACCAGCCTTGTGGAATTCTATGATTGGGTGATAAGTGCTCTGGACCGAAATAGGCCAGTGGACGTCTTCTATCTGGACTTCAGCAAGGCATTTGATTCGGTCCCCCACAATGGCCTGCTGGCAAAGCTGGGGGATGGGGTGGGAGGGCAGTTGCTCAGGTGGATAGAGAATTGGCTCTTGGGGCGAGTACAGACAGTAGTGGTTGGCAGGATAGTCTCTTCCCCCAGAAGGGTCATTAGTGGGGTTCCCCAGGGATTGGTCCTGGGGCCACTCCTGTTCAATGTCTATATCTTGAATATAGGGAGGGGTATTAGGAGTAAACTGAGTCTCTTTCCGGGTGACTCGAAGCTGGGAGCATTGATGGTTGGGGCGGAGGCGAGAGTGGCCCTTCAGGGGGACTTGAATGCCCTGGAGAGGTGGTCGATGAGGTGGGGACTGAAGTTTAATGCAGGGAAGTGCAGGGTGTTGCACCTGGCTGTCAGAAACCCGGGGCATGCATATACTCTGGAGGAAGACACACTGCAGGCCTCGTCGGGCAACAGGGACCTGGGTGAGGTGGTGGACATCAAAATGAATAACTCTGAGACTTGTCAAAGAGCAGCAGCTAAGGTGAACAGGATGCTGGGCTACATCGCCAGGGGGATTACCTCCTGGAACAGAGAGGTGATCCTGCCTCTGTATAATGCCTTGATCAGGCCGCACCTTGAGTACTGTTTGCAGTTCTGGAGACAGCACCTAAAGAGGGACATTGCACTGCTGGAGAGGGTCCAGATGAGGGCAACCAGAATAATCTGGGGCATGGGGAGTAGACCCTATGAGGAGAGACTGGAGGAGCTCAACCTGTACACACTGGAGGAGAGGAGAGATGGCGGGGACATGATAGAGGTCTTTAAGTATGTAAAGGGGATCAACAAGGGGGGGAACCGAGGAGGTGTTCAGGTTTAAGAAGGGGGAGACAACCAGGGAGCACTAGTGAAAGCTGGAGGGGAGGAGTTACAGCGGGGAGTGAAGGAGGCGTTACTTCACTGAAAGGGTGGTGGATCCATGGAACATGCTGCCCAGGAGCCTGGTAGAGGAGGGCACCATGGAGGGATTCAAGAGGGGGTGGGACAGGTATGGGGGAAACTGAAGCTGTGGAAGTCTCTCTCCAGGGAGGGGCTCTGGATGGTTTTTGGTGGAACCCATGGGGAGGGGAGTGGCAAATCGAGCACCCAGTAGAGGTGCTGGCTACCAAGCAGACATGACAGACCATGGGGCCTGTTCTTCTGGCTTTTAGTATGTTAGTATGTTATGTATGCCATATAAATCTCATTATTTTAACAGACATGGGTCTAAATATTCAAAGGTTAGCACTGGTGCTAAAGGGGATAGTGCTGGCACTAACCTGGGTTTGTGCCAGTGCTCTGAGAGGGGTCATATTCAGAGGCCCCCAGAACACTGCCCACACCCAGAAGTGCAATCATGCTAATCATTTCACTGCACCTACGCAGATGAGGGGTCCCTCATGCATTATGGCACAGGAGTAGATTCAAAGGTTTGTGGTGGTGCTAAGTAGCCACCAGAGCAGCACTGTTTATTGCCACTGAAAACCACATCTTATCCAAGAACTAAGGCTGTGCCCCCTACCCTCAAAAGTAGATTGGCTGCACTGCAGCTACCTGCTGCTGTGTCTAATGGTCCCCCACATCACCCATGGAGCCAGTAAGAAGGAGCCCTGGTAGCCTAGTGGTTTCCCACCACCTCCCATAACTCATGCATTTATTCATATTCCTATCCCTGGTAGTGTAGTGGCTCTCCACACTTCCGATCACCTATGCTGTTGTTTATATTCCTAACCCTGGTAGTCTAGTGGACCATCTACTCCTTATCACCTATGGTGCCATTTATTACCTTTCACTTGGTGTCTAGCAGACCCCCCATGCACCCAATCAATTGCCAAACCCCCACCTGCCCACCCACTTAGGACTCCACCTTACACACTCCTTACCCTGATTGCCCCTCACCAGTAAGAAGGGTGCAAAGCTGTGTCTGGCACAGCTCTCCACTCACCACCTCAGCCAGCCAGTGTCTGACAGTCAAAGAGCGCAATCACATAATCACACTGTTACTGTGAGATGGCATCTAGCAGTGGTGGTGAGTGGAGGGCTGTCCTGGCTACTGCTTTGTTCCCTTCTTACTGGTGAGGGGTGACTTGAGTGAGGGGGTGCAGGACCTGAGTTCTATGTGGATGGGCAGGTGGGGAGTTGACAACAGTTGGGGTTTGGAGAATCTACTAGACACCAAGGAGAAGGTAATAAATGACACCGTGAGTGATAGGGGGTAGGGGATCACTTGACCATCAGGGATAGGAATACAATGAACAGCATGGGTGATTTGGGGGTGGAGACCCCTAGACTATCTAGGACATGTTACCACTGGTGTGCTGCATTGGTTCTAGGGGTCCACAGTACCCATGCAAATGAGCCCATAGTGGGCATGCAAATGGCCTCTGAGCACCTTGCATACCCAGTGAGCTAATTTGCATGCTTACTCTGTATATGGCCCACCGGAGCCCTGGTACTATCCCATTTCAGCCAGGGCTATCTTCTGTGGGCCATATGCAGCCTTGGCCCATGTTGGCACAGATCATATTAACCAGCCAGAAGCTGTTCAGGAGGAGTTCAGGAGATTGGGAAGGGGTGTGGAGCAGGGAGCAAAATCCATTACTTTCTTGGAGGTGCTACCTGTCGATGACAAGGGAGAAGGCAGAAGTCTATGTACCAGGAACTTCACATGGTTAAAGAAACGGTGTAAAGATGAGGACTTCAGATTCATTGGGAACTGAAGCTCCACCTGGACGGATAAAGGCCTGTTCAGAGGTGACAGCCTGCATCCATCCAGGAATGGAACTGGGATGTTCGGTGAAAGGTTTAAATGCTACATTAGTAAGCATTTAAGCTGGCCGGGGGGGGGGGGCAGACTATTGCAGAAGAGCATGGACTGTTCACCTCCACATACTAAGAGGTTCAGCAGCAAGAATCCCAAGGGCAAGAAATCCCAAAAAGCCCCAAAACAAGGAGGAAATCTGGTAAGCAAGGGAAGAAGAGAGAGGAAAGTAAATAAGGGAAGTGATAGGAGAGGGTAAATGGGCTGAAAGAAGGGAGATGGCAGTAATAACTGGACAGCCATGTGTGCAAATGCTTGAAGTCTGGGCAACAAGGTTGCAGACCTAGAGGCCACCATAGCAGCAACAAACATATAAACATAGAAATTGTCAGCAAATATGGACCTCCAGGCCCATCCAGTCTGCCCGTAAGCCCTACACTTCTTTGTGGCTAGTGATCTTATCTGATCAATGGCTTTTCACCACTCCTTCCCACCTCTAAGGTTCTCTTATGGCTGTCCCAGATATGTTTAAATCCTTCCACTGTGCTCGCTCCCACCCCCTCCTGTGGCAGAATATTCCATGTGTCCACCACTCTCTCCATGAAGAAAAACATCCTCACATTGCTGTCTCACCTGGATATAGTCTCAGTTACAGAGACCTTGTACAATGAGAACAGGACTGGGATGCAGTCATACTAGGGTATAGTCTGTTCAGGCGGGACAGGGTAGGCAAAAAGGGATGGAGGGGTGGCTCTTTATGTAAGCAAAGGCATAATGACCACAGAAGTACAAAGGGAACAGGGAAAAGCAGAGGTGCTGTGGGTTACACTAGAAGCAAAGAAGGTGGCTGTTATTCAAACAGGGGTAAATCTACAAACCTCCAGTATGAGGGGAGGAAGTAAATAAAAAGATGGTTAACAAGGGGAGGTACTGCTGCTAGGTGACTTCAACATGACAGGTGTTGACTGGAGCATCCCAGCTGCAGCAACAGGTAGAAGTAGGGGAAGCCTAGAAGTTATGCAGGGGGCATTCCTCAGGCAATTAGTCAGTGAACCCACTCATGGGGGGCCATACTGAACCTGGTACTGTCAAATGGGAACAGTGTCACCGATGTCACAGTGGGAACCACCTGGGGACAAGCGATCATCACAGAGTGTGGTACAGGGTTAGAATGGGGCCCAAAACAAACCACACTCAAACAAGGGTCCTGGACTTCAGATGGGCTGATTTTGGTAAAATGTGAGACTGCCTCAGAGAAGCACTAGCAGAGTCCTCAAGGAGCAAGAGAAACTAAAGGTGAATAAGGCAATGGGGCCAGACAGGATGCACCCCAGGATGCTAAGGGAACTTAGGAAGGAGCTCACTGCACCTCTGACAGCACTGTTCAACCTATCACTGGCAATGGGGGAGGTACCCAGTGACTGGAGGAGGGCATATGTGGTCCTGCTTCACAAAAGTGGGAATAAGGAGGAGGCGGGGAACTACAGACCTGTAAGCCTGACATCGGTGGTGGGCAAACTTATGGAAACACTACTAAAGGAAAGGATTGTGGAAAACTTTTCAACCAATGGTTTGCAGGATCTAAGGCAGCATGGGTCCACAGAAGGGAGATCTTGCCAGACAAACCTGATTGATTTCTTTGACTGGATGACCAGGGAACTGGATCATGGAGGGGCAGTGTATGTGGCCTACCTAGATTTCAGTAAGGCCTTTGACACTGTTCCACACAAAAGACTGGTAAGCAAGCTGGGCAGCTTGGGAGTGGGTCCCAAGGCTGTAAAATGGGTACAGAATCGGCTGAGTAACAGAAGCCAGAGGTTGGTGGTAAATGGAGTACACTCAGAGGAAGGAAAGGTAACCAGCAGGGTGCAACAGAGGTCAGTTCTGGGACCAGTCCTCTTCAATGTCTTCATTAGAGACATCTCAGAGGGGCTGGAAGATAAGATTTGCCTGTTCACAGATGACCCAAAAATCTGTAACACAGTGCACATACCTGGTTGGGGGTGGGGGTAGACAGAATAAAGGAAGGACCTGAAAAAACTGGAAGAATGGTCTAGGGTATGGCAACTAGGCTTCAGTGCCAAAAAGTGCAAAATTATGCACATAGGACACAGGAACCCTAGGGCAACATACCAGTGGGGGGGTGGGAGTGTAACAACAACGAAACAGGAAAGGGACATAGGGGTCCTCATATCTGATGACCTGAAGGTGGCAAGGCAGTGTAGTAAGTCAATAGGTAAGGCTAGTAGAATGCTGGGGTAGACAGGAAGGGGTATCACAAGCAGAAAGATGGAGGTGGTGTAGCCCCTATACAGATTAATGGTGAGGCTCCACCAGTAGTATTGTGTCCAGTTCTGGAGGCCCCATCTCAAGAAAGACATAGATTAGGTAGAGGCAGTACAGAAGAGGGCAACCAGAATGGCACATGGCCTTCAACTGAACCCCCCGAGAAGAATGACTCAAGGAATTAAATATGTACTCTCTACAGAACAGAAGGGAAAGGGGGAACATGATAGAAAGATTCAAGTACCCGAAGGGTATCAATAAGGTACAGGAGGGTGGCATTCTACAAAGAAAGAGATACTCAAGCACAAGGGGGCATGATATGAAGCTGGAAAGTGGAAGGCTCGGAGGAAATGTGAGGAAATACTTCTTCACTGAAAGGGTGGTGGATGCCTGAAACAGACTACCAGCATATGTACCAAAACAGAGGTGGGTTTCAAGCATGCATGGGCTAGACACAAGGGGACCTTAGTAACAGGGCTGTTGGGGGGGAGGGGTAAGGCCACAGATCAAGTAGGGTTTGCAGTGACACATTAGGTAGGATTTTTTTAGGGCAGACTAGATGGGCCAAGGGATCCTTTTCTGCTGCAAACTTCTATGTTTCTGTGTTTAACTTAGTGCTGTGCCAGCATGGCCCAATATTTAGTCAGTTAGTGCACTTATTGGCATGTGCTAACTGGCCGAATATCACCCAGCGCTGGCTATGCGTTATCGCAAGCGCAGCACAACAGCTCCAAATATGGGGTCTACAACTTTTAAATGAGGTCATTACATGAAGATTTGAATTTTTCTTGATTAACCTGCTTTGAGTGCAGCACAGGGCTTTTTCAGATTTCATCAGCACTGTGGAACCTGCTCTCTCATTTGTAACTGTTCTATTATGATGAGCTATCATGGAAATTAATAGTTATTACAGATCCATGGAAATGCTTATACTATCCCTGCAGTAGACAGGCCCATAACCAAACTAATATGATTTGTTTAAATTTTTTTAATTTTAAACTCGACAGACCAGTTTAGATTGTTTTGTACCACCACGCATTTCTCCTAGAGTGCAGTGCTTTAATTCAAATTCGGCTGGTTCTTTAATTCGAGCAATTTATAGTGCTGATGTGTAGTTCCTAATCTTGCCTGCTTTGAAAGATGATGTTTTACCTGTCTCAGCTGTTGTGTTCTTAGCTTGCTTGACTGTAGATTTTGCCAATTTGAGTTGTTTTTAGTGTCCATCCTCCTAACTTCAGAGTCTTCCCCACACTCTCTCCCCTGAGCTGTGCATGTGCAGATCACTCTACGCCCCCCTCTCTAAGCTCCCGCCGTGCATCCATTGTTCGTTGCTCCCCTCCTAAGCTATTCCTTGTGTTCTTTCCACTGGCTCCTCCATTTACTCAGCAAACTCCCAAAGGAGTCCTCACAACCCAGGAGCAGCCTGCAAGCACAGTGTATAGCAAGGTATTGAAAATGGATCCCCTAATGATGGGACTCAATCACTAGGGGTGAAAATTACCTTAGGCAATAAAGGGAAATCAGTTAACATCTTCTCAGTTTATATTACACCCAAGAAAAATCACAAAGGCTTCCAAACATTCTTCAGTCTTATTACTAACCTCCCTAATGGTTCTGAGGTCATTGCACTGGGTGATTTCAGCTCCAACTGGCTGTCTCCTGACTCTAACCTCCTTAAAGATGCAGCAGCAGTCATTGACTTCATTCAGCTTGTCTCCTCTCCTACTCAAATAAATTATAGGACCGGCACAAGTACTCTTATTGACCTATTATTCTCTAACCACCCTAAGAGGATCACTGACACTATGGTGTTACCGGATGCCCTGAGCGATCACTCCCTAATCACCTGCCACTGGACCAATAAGGCCCCTAGGTGACCGTGCATAACATCCTCTCATCGGGTCCTCAGGAAAGGACATCTGGACTATCTCCAGGAATATCTCCACAATTCTGACTGGTCCCCAGTCCTCCTCACAGATAGTGTTGATGAGACACTAGGCCACTTCATCTCTCACTTCAACTGAGCCTGTGACATATTGGCCCCCTTCAAGAAGTGCAAGGTGAAAGGGGTATCTAACCCTTGGATCATCCCCTCTCTTCTGCACCTTATGGCCACTCGGGATCACCTGTGGAAGGTAGCACAAGCCACTGGCAAACCAAGTGACTGGCAATGCTACAGGACCACCAGGAACAAGTTCACCCAGGCCATCTGGCTGGCAAAGGCCTCATACTACCAGGGAATGTTTGCCAGCTCATGGGATACTAGTAAGACATTTTGAGACAATATTAAACACCTTAAGGGAAAACCCATTCAATCCCCTCTGACCCTACTAAACTATAATGGGCACACCGTTCAAGACCCAAGTGAAATTGCTAACATCTTCAACACCTCATTCACTGACCTGAGTGGAGTCCTCCCCCAAACCTTTTCGATGAGCCATCCATGGCTGACATTGCCCAGTACAGGCCTTCACCTCCTAACATCCCTCAATTTTATTTCAGGTCAGTATCCCCTTCTGTCACCAGGAAACACCTCACGAAAGTCCTCGCTAAGTCCAGGTACAGCTCTGATACCCTTGACCTCAAACTAATTCTCCTCTGGCCCCACTCACCTGGATCCTGAACTTGTCCCTATGCCTCGGTCAGTTTCCATCTGTCAAGAAAGCTGCAGTTGTGTCACCAATCCACAAGAGTGGTGACAGAACCAACCTCGCCAACTACTGTCCCATTTCAATTTTACCACCTCTTTTGAAAGTCTTTGAGCCCATTGTGGCCAAACAGCTAACAGCATATCTCTCCGCTCATGGCATCCAATGCCCACAGCAACACGGGTTTAGGAAGGATCATAGTACTGCCACTGCCCTGCTCACTGATATGGACTTTATCCATAAAGCCCTCTACTGTGGTCACCTCATTGAGTCTATCTATATAGACCTTACAAAGGTCTTTGACACGATCAATCACTCTCTACTACTCCTGATTCTACCTTCACTTGGACTCTCGAACAACATTACTACCTGGTTTAGTAGTTATCTAGAAGGCAGAACCCAGTGAGTAAAAACCTTTGACTCTCTCTCTCTACTAGCTGCCCCGTGCAATCCAGTGTTACACAGGGATCCAGTCTGAGCCCTTTCCTATTTAGCCTCTACCTCAATACCCTCCCCTTAGCCTGCCCTAGCAACATTCTCCTGTATGCAGATGATGCTGTGATTTACTCAAGCCAGCCTGACAATGCACCCCTTACCTGTGACCTGCAATGCAGCTTTACCACCACTGAAACATGGTTCACCATGCAGAGATTACTTATAAACTATAAAAAGACCAACCTGATGGTCTTTGATGGTCCACATAACAAGTTTAAAACTGCCCGACTAGCTATCACCAACAATACTGCACAACCCTTGAACAGGTAAACAGCTTTAAATACCTTGGCATCATACTGGACAGCACCCTCTCCTACCAGGAACACATCTTGAACATCTCCAAAACTGCTAATATCAGGTTAGGCCTCCTCTATAGACACCGATGCTGCATGACCCAAGAGGCATTATGCCTTGCTGTGACCAGCTCCATACTGTCCATCATCAACGATGGCATTGTATGTTATGGCGCTGCACCTGCCACTGCCCTTAGAAGGATTGGAATCACCCTTAGCAAAGCATGCAGGCTACTTACTGGTGCTGGCCATGACACACATACATGTGACCTCTACGTGAAATCCAACTGGCTCAACCTCCAAAACAGAATCTCCTATTACACCTGCATTGCTGCCAAGAAGATCAAGAAGATCTCCTTAGGGCTTGCCCCCACCTCTACCCAGCTGCTTCTTAACAAGGCCCCTGCAACCTCGTGCTGCATGAGAGGCACGCTCAATCAAGCATTTCAGGTTCCATTCTGCTGGACATCCCAAGGGCAAAGAGCTTTTCTGTTTAGAGGACCTAGTTGGTTTAACAATCTGCCAGCACCTACCCAATCCACTCCCTCAATTGGTTACTTCAAAAACTGCCTCTGACATCACCTAACCAACCTCAGCAGATGTGACTGTCACACAACCTTAGTGACTTGCTGCATCAATCCTACCAGCCTTCTGTTGACAATGCCTCTGGGCAGCTTTTCTCTGTGTGACTGCCGAGTCCATGGTCCCTCGCAACACTTTTTTTTTTTTCTCTCTCTTTTTTTCCTCTTTCTTTTTATGTATACCAATCTCTGACTTCTCTCTCACTTCAAGTACCTAATCTTCACTTTTAACTTGCAAAATTGATTGTATGTTGTAAAACTAACTGTATGTGGAAAAAAAAATTGATTGTATATCTAACAACCTGCTTGGCCGATCTCACCGTGCCTATGTAATGTGCTCACAAAGTACCTATGTCTATTTCTCCCTCCTCTGTATAATTCACGTACAGATGTGGAGCCTTTGTAAATGAGCCACTGGCTCAAAGGTGTTAATTCCAAGATTCAATAAATAAAATTAAATTTATTAACCAAGAAAAGCCCAGCTGATGTGCAACATATCATTTTCAGAGGTATTTTCCCTTGACCCTTTCCACAGTTGGGAGAACATGAGCACTGGCAGGCTACTGACTAGCTTAAGGTAACTCATTGAGTATTTGACTTTGGGAAGAGTCTAAATATGTGACCAGCTGGTTTCCAAGCCAGTGCTCTAACCACTAGAACACACTGTCCGCTACATAGATAAACATTTATAAAACTGGTTAGAACTATCCAGGAATCTGATTGACTTTGAAATGTGAACTGGTGTCCAGTTACTTATGCATAGCCAGACAGCTCACCTCATGTGGCTGATTTCCCCGTCACTTGGATTGATTTTTTTTTAACTCTTTTAATACTGTTTCATACAGGGGGTATACACAAAGTGTCATGAAATAATATGCTGATTCACAGAAGCTGGACTTGATATATGCTCCTTCATGAGTGGCAAATGCCACAAAAGAGAAATAGATCTAATCTGAAGAGTTTGAATTAATATTTTAAGCCAGCTCATGTCATGTTATAATTATAAAACTTCTATATTGTTAAATTATTAAAGTTAGCTCTTTATTCATGATTTATCAGTTTCTGCATGCGTTTAGCTTTGATTGAAGTGAAGTCACCATGTTTTTGTAAGTTGCCTGTTGATTGGTTGACCACAGAAACATAGAAACATAGACGTTGACAGCAGATAAGGATCACTTGGTCCACCTAGTCTGCCCATTTCCCTACCGATTGAATACGCTGCAGATCCTAGTTAACCAACAGCCTGCTTCTTCTAACCCCCCCAACCAGAATTGTCCTATGTCTGTCCCATACATTCTTGAATTCCCCCACTGTTTTTGACCCCATGGCCTCCTCAGGAAGGCCGGTCCATGCGTCCACCACCTGCTCTGTGAAAAAAATACTTCCTCACATTGCTCCTGAGTCGTCCCCCTCTATCTTCAAATTGTGTCCCCTTGTTCTTGCACATCTCTTTTTCTGAAAGATGCTACCCTCTTGTATGGGTGTAGGCAGGCATACTCCAAGCACTCCATGGTGTGCAATTTTATTTAAGGGGGGGTAGCAAATAGGCTCTAAACTGCTTCCTTTTTCCATGAAAACTAACAAAGAAAATACTGAACCTTTCTGTAATTTTATTCATAGGAGTCAAAACTAGAAGAACTGGTCACTAATACTTTCTTTTCATCCCAAGGACAATACAACTGTACAGGCTCTGGGCTGGTATGTGGGTGTCTTAGGGAACAATGCATGGCATTTGTATTTACCCATGCATGGCAACAACCAATGTCATGAGATACAAAAGTTGTATTTATTGTGCCAAATGAGGCAACAAACATGGTCCTCGTGTACATCTGGCTATACCCAGGGGGGGTACTCACCCTAACAAGGAGGGGTAGCAGTGAGTCCAATGGTGTGCAGTGCTAAAATCCCTGGCTAAACCCCTGCCCTCTTGGACTTTGTTGATTCCCTTGGGGTACTTGAAAGTTTCTATCATGTCCTCCCTCTCTCTCCTTTCCTCAAAGGTATACATATTAAGCTCCTTTAATCTCTCTTCATATAACTTCTGTTGCAGACCCTGCACCATTTTAGTTGCCCTCCTCTGAACTGTCTCTATCCTGTCTATGTCCTTGCAGAGATGGGGTCTCCAGAACTGCATACAGTACTCCAGATGGGGTCTCACCAATTGTCTGTACAGAGGGATGACAGCTTCCTGTTTTCTACTGGTGTTGTCTCTCCCTATATGTCACAGTATCCCCCAGGCATCCTTACTGCCTTCTCACATTGCTTGCGTATCTTTAGGTCATCTGATATGACTACCCCCAGGTCCCTTTCCATTTGTGTTGTTGTTAATACCTCGCCCCATCGTGTACTCTTCCCCTGGGTTTTTGTTTCCCAGGTGCATTACTTTGCACTTCTTTGCATTGAATCTAAGCTGCCATACTTTTGACCATTCCTCTAACCTTGCCAAGTCCCTTCTCATCCTTTCCACCCCTCCTTGTGTATCAACCCTGTTGCAGATATTTGTGTAGTCTGCAAAGAGGCATACTTTTCCTTCCTGTCCCTCTGCAATGTCACTTATAAAGACATTAAAAAGGACTGGGCCCAGTATTGAACCCTGCGGTACCCCACTAGTAACCCTCCTTTCTTTGGAGTGGACTTCATTTACCATTACCCTCTGTGTCCTGTTGTTTAGCCAATTTTTTTACCCAGGCTACCACCCTGGGACCCACTCCCAGGCTGGCTAATTTGTTTATTAATCTTTTGTGAAGGACTGTGCCAAATGCCTTGCTAAAGTCTAGGTAGATCATGTCCACAGCCCTTCCCTGGTCTACTACTTTGGTCATACAGTCAAAGAAATCTATTAGATTCATCTGACATGACCTTCCCACTGTGAATCCATGCTGCCTTGGGTCCTGTGCCCTGCTGGCCTTTAGGTACTCAACAATTCTTTCTTTCAAAAGTGATTCCATCATTTTCTCAATCACTGAGGTCAAGCTGACAGGTCTGTAGTTTCCTGCCTCTGCTTTGCTCCCACTTTTGTGAAGAGGAATCACATCTGCCTCCCTCCGGTCCTTATGTATCCCACCATCCTCCCATGATTTGTTAAAAAGGGTAGTCAGTGGTGACACTAGTTCTCCCCTTAGTTCTTTTAGAATTCTGGGGTGAATCCCATCAGGCCCATTGCTTTGTCCACCTTCAGTTTTAGGGGTTCTTTCAGAACCCTTTCTTCTATGAAAGGACTGGTATTGAACCCCCTATCCAGAGTGTTTCTACTGATTGGATTAGATACCTCTCCCTTCTCTTCTTTTGTGAATACTGAGCAAAAGTATGTGTTCAGTATCCCTGCTTTTTCACTATCCCTCTCTGCCCACCCATCGTCCCCTTTATTAAGCCTCACTATCCCCCTCTTTGTCTTTCTTCGCTCCCTAATGAACCTATAAAAGGTTTTATCCCCCTTCTTAACCAAGCTGGCTATCTTTTCCTCGGTTTGGGGCTTTGCCATTCTTTTATGATATGCCCACCTACTGAGAAAGTAATATGCAGGTGAAAAACCTACTATGAAAATAACATGTTATTTGCACTGTGAGTGGGTCAATAGAATAAAGGAGCACATTCATTCATTTTGGACTAAAATGCTTATTGGTGTTATATAATAAGTAGTAGCAGTAGTAAAAATCTTTATTTTTAGACAGGAAGATAGGTGGTATAAACTCATCATTAGGACAATGTCCTATTTACAAGATGGTCCTGTTAGTATTTAGTTTCAACAAAATAACAAACATACACTACAATTACAAACATTCAAGGTGCATGGTACAGTTCTATAAATACATATCTCACTTGACAATATATTCACAACACACCATATTATACAATGCTCAATGTCCAATCTACAAAAACAGTGAGACTTTGTGATTACCATTGGTCAGACCAATTTGTCTAACCATAGCACTCACTTCGAACACTTAATTCTAATTTTACATTGGTTAAAAAATATTTTGTGTCTTTATATATTTTATTTGTTATACATTTTATAGAATTCCATAGTTTAATTGTAATTAATGGGAACCTCATATTGCTGTACTTATTTTTGAACTTAGGAAGCATAAAGTTTCTCAAGTTTATACTTTGTAAGTTTTGCTGATGTGTTTTCTTTTCCAGTTTAACATAAAGATATCTTGGCTGGTTTAAGTTTAAAACTTTATAAATCTGTGTTGCCCATGCTATCTTTCTTTTGCTTTCTTGTGGGAGCCAACCAAGTTCCTCATAAAGTTCACAATGATGTTCACGATAATCCTTCCTCAATATAAATCTCGCCATACGATTATATAAAGTATCAGTTTTAGTTAACAAACTTTTATTTGCTAGGCTTTACGTGGTTCCCATGAATAAATTGTCTATCAAACATCCTGAAGTGATGTATTATATAATGAAAAATGTAATAAAATATAATTTAAAAAAACATTCTGAAGTGATACCTACTTTTATCAGGTATGGAGACAAGCAGCTTGTTAGACATTAGATTCAGAGGGGGGATTTGGACAGCATAGTACACTATCCTGGCGGGCACCCTTTGTTTAAATGGGAGATTATTAAAATAATTAAATCCTTTACATAATAGCTATTACAACACAAAGTTTGCAACTATTAGACTTACAAAAATGTATGGTTTTCTCAGTTTTTTTACTTTTCTTGCTGTTGGTCTATATATATATATATATATATATATATATATATATATATAATAACACAGCACTTATTGCATTAAAGAGCTGCTGATGCCTCAAATAATTCTTTTAAAAACATAACATTTAGGTACAGTTCAGCTTGCATTCCATATATATTATATAGATTTCTCATACCTGTTGTTTATTACTGAGGAAATTTGCATGAATACAATGATCTTTATCCCTTAGAGTTCATCTCCCTCTGTAACTTACTGCCTAGTTCAAGTCATAATCCTCTGTTGTGACATCACAATCTGTTGCCATGAGAGTAACTGTGATGTCACAAGGAGTGCATTATTACCTCAGATAGGGAGAGGGCAACAAGAACAGATGAAATCTTCAAGAGCAAAGATCTTGTTTTTTTTTTTTTGCTCCTTCCCAAGCCCTCAGCCAGCCACTCCTTCAGGCTGCTTAGGCCCCCACCCTGCCGTGATGTCCCTTTGCCATCAGTCACCCCATTATTGCCACAGTCCTGGTAACCTGACATATCCCATCATCAGGAGGGACCCTTCCAATGGGGGAACCAGGAGAGAAGAGTCACTTGAAGGCATTCCAATCATATCCCAGGTGTAGCAAGGGTCGGCATGGACACTTCCAGGCTTTGTGGTGAGCAGGAACCAGCCACCGTTATCTGGTCAGCTGAGTGGCTAATTTTCCCATTTTTCTCCCCCCAACCCTCCCCCACCTCCAACAAAAATGGTCTGGCCATGACAGCATCATGGAGGCAGGGGAATTCAGTGGCACATCGAGACCACATGCCACCAAGAATGCCAGCCACTAGTCACCAGCAAGAGCAATCAAGCAGTGGTCCAGGACTCACCCCCCCCCCCAGGAGGGAGGCATCCAATGGATGCTGTAAACTCCCTCCCTGCCAGACTCCATTCCTGATGTCTGGGCATGGGGCATGAGCCCGAGTCATCAGTGTGCCAAGTGAACACCCATCGCTCAGTGCCACAGATTCAGCAAACATCCTGTTTTCATACAAATTACCTTAGTAATAAATAATGGAGAGGAGAAATACTGAACTAATGTGAAATACATGTTGAACTTTGGCTGCATATTATATTTTGTTAATGTTCTCCTGAAGGCATCAGCTGCTCTTTACGTCTTTCAAAATGTATTTGACTTTCCCCAGATGACCTCACCATTTCACGTTTTGACATCACTGTCTTTTGTCATAGTAAGTACCTGATGACATAAACAAGGGTCTTGGGAGGTCAGCTAAGGACAGGCAAAGGCTTTTTGTACTGAACATTTGGATAGACTACCAAGATGTTTTATAAACCCTGTAAAAGAAAATTGAATGTTAAAAAAGTATCCTCTAGTAAATGTGAATAGCTGAAACACCATACTAATGAATGTAAATGCTGAAGTGTAGTGTTCTTGTTACATGTACAGATTTTTAGTGCTTCATTTCTGTTTTAAATATGGAAAATATACAATAAAAGTTGACGTTTAGAAATACACAGTACATAGCACGGTCCCCTAGTGAAGAACATCTTTTCTGGCTCTCACTACTTTATTTTATTGTATTCTGTTTGTGCTCTTATTAAACTGTTCTGCATTTGCACTGTCTTCTTCTTATGTGTACTGTATTTGTAAACTCATTTTCTTTATAATAAGAAATGGGTTTTGCCTCTTTTCTGCCACTCCTTACATTTTTGGATACAACAAGTAGTAGCCACAATGGCAACCTCTGCAAAGCACATTTTGGCATAGCTGTACATTCTATGGTAACCAGCTGCTTGACTTTATCAAGATTTACATTGAGTTAAGCAAACCAATTACAGCTTTCCTGCTAAATTCTAATGTTGATTTTCATAATGTTTCACTATTTGCTGAATCTAAGTAATGTTGTTGTGACCCGCCCTAATATATTATTGTTATGTGTACATAAAGCTTGGGGTGAGTAAATGCATTTCTACATTGCCAGATATTAATAAAACTTAGAAGAGTGGTAAGATCACTGTAAATAAGCTTTAGAATTAGTTAAGGACATGTGAAAATAATTAACAAACAAGTTTTATTACTGGAAATGTAATGTTTTGCATCTTGAAAAAAATAATAAAATTAACATTTTGCTAGGTGGTAGCAAATTTAATATTCTTTGAAGATCATAAATTGGTAGGTCTTTTTTATCCTGAGTTTGGCTGGATAGCCTGCAAACCCTAAAGCCTCCATCCTCTACAAAATTCCATGACTCCAGTCCCTCATGGCTCATCACATGACTCATTTTGTGTACACTGTTCAGGGCATCTATTGTTTTTCTTGACAGTCTAGCCCTTAACTTTACTTGTCTTTTGCTATTGTTGCACTCACTGGTGGTTGCAACTTCTTTCCCTTACTTGTGGTTCTTCTTAGCTCTGTAAAGGATCTATGGTGTAATGCTGGCATCTTACCAGTGTTTGTCACTGTGTGGATTCAGCTGCCCTGTGGTCTTCCACTCTACCCTCATCTGGCTTCCATTCTGCCACTTCTGTCCCCTCTTAATCTTCAGCTTTAGGGTCACTAACACAGGGCTCTCATGCCTGCTACTCAAGACCCAATTGAGGCTTGATCTTTGCTGCCAAGGCTACCTCCAATCCAAGGCAGCAACTACAAAGTCTGCTTGCTTCTGTCTGTGGGAACTCACTTTATGGAGTCTCTCTGCTGGCTGCAATCATATTGTGCAGCCTGTGGTACTAGTGCCATCTCCTGATGACACAGTACTCCACCCATGTCCTGGGCTGCAATTCATAGCCACAACTGCTGGCATGCATTAACTCCTTTACTGTGGCCCACTTTGGACTCATTTAGAAGTGCCAGCATTTGTGCATGCAAGCCATTACAGTAATGCCACACAGAAATTTTACATTTGTGTTGTGTAAGTTACTACTGGAAATAAAATCATCATTCTCACATCTGGAGACCAAGGTACCATCTATCGAAACACCCCTTCCACCTGAAAAACCTGCCATTCAGGTTCCTCAGCCTGCCACTATTTCTTCATCACCATCTTTGGACCTGGAATTGTCTCAGCAACTACAGACCAGTCTCTAACCTTCCATTTTTAGGGAAGGTTACAGAAAAAGTGGTGGCCATCCAGCTCGAGGAGTGACTTACCTCCTCCTCCTCCACTTATGAATCTTCCCAGTCTGGGTTTAGAGCCAGGCATAGTATGGAGACCACCTTGGTGAAAGTGCTTAATGATCTCCTGATGGTGAGAGACAGGGGAGCGCTTACCATCTTGGTCCTCCTGGATCTCTTGGTAGCATTTGACACTGTGGACCATGATGTGCTGCTTGACTGACTGTGGTACTGGTGTGGCCTGTCCTGAAATATCATCAAATGGTTCAGGTCATTCTTGACAGGCAGAGTGCAGAGGTTGATGATGAGTTAACCTCATCTTACTTGAAGCCTCTGACTAGTGGAGTTCTGCAGGGATCAATCTTGTCACCCTTGCTGTTCATGGTATATATGCTGCCGTTGGGAGACATTATCAGGTGGTATGGGCTGGGTTTTCATTGCTATGCTGATGATACCCAGCTATACTTGTCCTATGCACCTGGTAACTAGTTGGCAGCCTCCATATTTAACAACTGCCTGGAGGAGATCCAGACTTGGATTACTCACTCATAACTGGCTATGACTCAACCCCAACAAGACTGAGGTGCTGGTGGTGGATCCAGGTCATCATGGTGGGGAGGGGAATTTGGGAGATTCCTCTGGTCATGTACTTGGGAGGGATCCCACTGACCCCTCCACATGGGTGAAGGATCTAGGTGTGATCCTCGATGATGGCCTGAGATTGGATGCCCAAGTGTCAACTGTCATTAAAAGTGGATTTTACCATCTGAGGAACATTGCCCGGATCCAGGACCTGATACCATCTGAAGATCTGGCCACACTGGTACATGCTTTCATCATGTCCAGGCTGGATTACTGCAATGCCCTGTACCTAGGGTTATCTGGAAGAAACCTCTGCCAGCTGCAGAATGCAGTGGTGAGATTATTGATGGGCGTACAAAGGTGTCCCCCATGAACTGTACTGACTGCCAGTTAGGTGGAGGATTGTCTTCAAGGTTGGATTACTGACCTATAAGGCCCTACACAAAAGGGGACCAGTCTACCTGCAAGATCTTCTTGTGCCCCATCATCCATCCCCAGCTCTTTGTTCCACTGAGGGTTGCCTCATTAGGGTTCCCAGGGTTAGGCTGTGGCATTTGGGTGAAAGTGCATTTTCTTTTGTGGCACTTACCTTGTGGAACTCACTGCCTAACCATCTTTGGGAGGCACCCTCGGTGGAAACCTTCAAAAAGGGTTTAAAGACCTTGCTATTCAACCAGGCTTTTAATTTATAAATATATTTTAGTACATTATTTTAAAGCATAAGGATAGATAGTTTTTAAGTTTATTACTGCTAGCTCCATGTGAAGCTGTCTATGATTTGATTATTATTGTGTGTGTTATATAATGTGTTTTTAATTGTTAATGTGAAGCAGTCCGAGTCTCCAGAATGGGGCGCTATAAAAATAAAGTATCTATCTATCTATCTATCTATCTATCTATCTATCTATCTATCAGTCTTCATACACATCACTTTCTACAATTGCTAACCACTACAACACTTCTACTGCAGTCTGTACTGCCATCATCTTACCAGCTATCCATCCACATCTTATGGAGGCACCTACATAAGCTGCCCTTCCAGGTTGCATATGTTTCCTATGCTGCTTTGCATTATTGGGGTATGTGCAATTGTGTTTCCTTTAAAACTTGGCTATATGGCCAATATCCTCTGGGATAACCCATGCCTCTGGGCATTTGCTCTGGGGTTCTTTTGTAGTTCTTACAGGTATGCCTATTTTGCCATCCAACACTATTTAACCATCTGTCAGTCCCATCCACCTGATTCCACATAACCTCATGATGAATATTGTAGGTGACAAAGACATAAATATAGTTGCCCTCCTAGTATCCTCAACACAATAACATGAAAACAGTGTCATTTTACATGACAATGTATTGATTATTCTGAAGGCCAAATACCTATTGTTAATAAAGCAACTCACTGTCCATGAGTTCATCACAGCCTTCAGCATTTACTGGGACATCCTCTGCAGAGCATTTCCAGCAAGGAGAGAGGAACTAGACTCCTACTTGTACCTCATTGTTGACCTAGGAATCCACTAAAATGGTACCATTTTCTTTGATTATCATCAAGCATTTCAAATGAAAGTAATGGCTTATCTCCTTCACTTAAATGTCAAATCTAACAGGGCCTCATTAGATAGATAGATAGATAGATAGATAGATAGATAGATAGATAGATAGATAGATAGATAGATACTTTATTTATAGCGCACCCCTTTCCAAAGACTAGGGGTGAGGTACATTCAAAACAATGCAATTCTTAAAATCATATGCAATAAATAGATTAACTGGGAGTCAACAACTGATCTATCTGTCCCAATTTAAAGCATTACAGTACTATTTAATTAGATAATGAACTATTTTGCCATTATTTTGTTGGCCTAACAGTCTTATCATGTTCCATCTGTAGCTCTCTAACACACACCAAGCTTCCTTATTCACTCTCATGGTGCAGGACTTCTCTTTGGCTTTGTCTGTATCTACATTTTTAGCTCCTTCCTTCTAAAAGACCTAAGACGACTTCACTCTCAGAAACTACATGGATAGGAAAGGTTACCAAGACATCCTTACGTCAGCAAGGCTACATGCAATATAGAGGATAATGTGTGGTCATCGGTGAACAACAGTGCTGTGTTCCCTTTGAGTGGTTGTCATGACAACCTAGTAAACCTCAAGAGTGAAGCTCAAGAGGTTTACTGTAGTCATGACAACCACGAGAAGTAAATTCAGTGCTGTGTGTTCACTGATAGGCATACATTGTCTTTTATAGTGTATGGTCATCCGTGAATATGCTGGAGCACTTCTTGCACTATGGGGGCAGACAAAGCAGAGAAAGGAAAAAAATGACACTTGCTCCCACATTTTTGCCCATCATGGACTTGTTTTTTTAAGCCAGAATTGACAGTTGAATAAACTATAAAAAAATAAACAGATGTCCCGTCAAACATTTAAATCAACTTTTAACATTAAGAAGTCAGCAGTGGATGTTATTGGGTGACAACTAGCGGGAGGCATGGCAGGCTGTTTCAGGGTTTCTCAGCACCCACTGTTAGCTCCTCAGCATCGTGGGAAAAGGACCTGAGAGAAGGGGTACAAAAATGGTTACTTACTAAGAATCTGTTACAAGATGAATCAGGATGGGGAAGGTATTTTTAGGTCTGCCTCATTTTTTTAATTGTCCTGTGGTTTTGTTGGTCTTGTACAAATGCCTTACAACCGCTAGCACCCAGCTTGATAAACAATACGATCGCTAGTTTTTTTGTTAGACCAACTGTCTGAACTGGTCATGAAAAAAAAGAGTGATCACCGTGGATGCCAGAACAACTAGACCATAAGGGCATTCCAAGCTGTTGTACCATCAATGTAACATATCCAGGAGGGTACAACAACTATCTGAGGTCACATCAATGGTACAACAGCTCTGGGAAGTGATCGAATTCAGTACACAACAACACTCTACCATACACTATACAGTGTAAGGTAGAACGTAGTTATGCAATGAAATCAGTGTGTTGTAAAATGTTGTTCTGCTGCAGTAGTGATGTCCGTAGTGCAGTAGAATGACTTTTCATTCTGCTACACTGCAGACATCACAAAAATGGCAGGCTTGACCAGATAACAATCTCAGATGCGACAGGGTTGGTAGCACAATCAGGCGATCAATAACATTTTAGAACTGCAGGATCAACCAGATATTTAGCATTAAAATTAAATGCAGAATCAACCAGATATCTGAATTGTACTTACAAAGTGGGTCTCCTCATGGTTACTTCTCACTAAGCGAGGAATTTATGAACCATGATTTTTTTAGAAAATCCCACACATACCCAAATAACAACCAGTCGAAGGTTGTGCTCCCAAATGATGGACGTCTGCTCCCTAGTAACTTGACAATCCCACTCTAGCAACCACCCTAACTACCAGCATAGGAGGTGGAAACCACCAATTTTAGTTTTCATTTTAGGAGTAAAACATTGATTTATTTTATTAAAGAGTGGCTACCATACACTATATAGAATAGTGGCTGGGCAAAACTTTGCACAGCCAGTGTGTTGTGCCACCTCAGGGATCTGATTCCCTTGGACCTCTTGAGTTTCACCCTCAAGGTCACAAGGAATCAGAACCCCTCAGTGGCACAACACACTGGTTGTGCATAGTTGCCCATCCACTAGCCTATATATTGTTAATGATTCCAGCTACACCTATTCAATTTGTAGTTTCCACCATGTGTGTAGTAATTATGGAAGCACTCATGCAAAAACAGTTTGCCACCATCCACACCTTCAACAAGGAAACAAATGACTAAATCAACACCCTTCATCTCCTGTTCATGCTAATTGGTTAGAAGACATCTTTTCTCTGCATTCCCATAAAATCTTTTGCTTGAAACTCATCTAAGAGCTGCTATACGGATTTGATACAGGAATCCAAGTTTTCCTTATGGCTTAGTCACCAGACCCAAACGTTGTTCCACTCTACAATAACCAGACATCACAAAGAAAAAAAGGTTCCATGTAAGGCCCTTTTTTTCTTGTCCTTCTTTTCCCATATCAGCCCCATTCGCCAAGTACCTGAAAATGTACTCTTAGAAAATGACTCATCATTGATTTTTCCACCCCAACAAATCATCCATTCCAAGACGATTGCATAAGAAGACTATTCTTTCATCTCTACTCATATCAATCACACTGTCATGCTCATCAAACAACCTAATCCAGGGGACTGACTGTCTGAGGCAGATATAACAGATGCCTTCAGGGTTATGCCAATACATCCAAACCTCTGGCAACTTTATGGAGTTGAATGGAATTCACTTTATTTCACTGTTGTCTCAAATTCAACTCTAAATATAGTTCTAAAACATTTAGTATGGTTTCAGAAGCATTGTGTTGGGTGCTAAAAAACATGTGCAGGTGCCTCTTTGTTCTCAATGTCTTCGATGACTTCTCCTAATTAACTACCTAGTATCCCTTCTGGGCCTGGGAATTGGGATACTAAAGGATTTATTCTCACAATAGAAGTTCACCTACCCCCAACTAAAATGTATAGCCAGCCGCATCCTGAGAATGTTTAGGCATAATCCTGTATTCTGAGAAAATGGAAGCACAATTCCCCCAAGACAAATGTACTGAAACTGTTAAGTTAGTATCCTCCTTTCTGTTAAAATTGTCATGTGCCAAGCAGGAATTGCTATCACTTCTTGATTATCTCAACCTTTGCAATGTGACTTATCAGTAAGAGTGGCTTTCATAGCTTACCTTTTGCAACTAATTATACTTCAGTTAATACTTCGGATTTAGGACAACAGAAGGCCAAGGCCCATAAGTGTTGTCCCCACTACTCAGTGGTGATAACCTGAGTTATCATCCTTTATAAATGGGCTAGGTACCTCTGCCCGACTTGTGCCCGCCCGACATTCAACAGCCCGAAATTTCTTGCCCAAAAACTCTCTGCCCGTCAGATAAATTAAGCCAACAGTAACGTCTGCCCAACAAAATCATCAGACACAAACTACGAGCACAAACAACCTGAGAGACACCAACAAAGTAACGTGTATTGTTAATTTTGGAGTTGTTGTGAACCTAACCCCAAATAAAAGTTTTCTTACTAGCATGTACATCTTCCTGACTTGTGTCCGCCTGACATTCAACAGCCCAAAACATCTTGCCTGAAAACTCTCTCCCCATCAGATAAATTAAGCCGACAGTAATGTCTGCCCAACAAAATCATCACACACAAACCGCGAGCACAAACAACCCTGACAGACACCAACAAAGTAACATGTATTGTTAATTTTGGAGATGTTGTGAACCTAAACCCCAATAAAAGTTCTCCTATTTGCATGTAGTGCTACTTACCTATACTGCACAAGCCCTGTACAAAATCCAAATGCATGAGTGACAGTGAAGTTTTCAAACAATTTGGTATAGTAGTATGGATGTTTACTCACTGTCACTCACTTTTAATGTTTATGCATCTGTATTTATTTTTTTTTTGCTACGCTGTTACTTCTGGCATAAATTGTTGTTTCCCTTACCTATGTTGTTTCAAGTCACAGTACTTTGCTCTAATTGCAGACACTGAGCTAACTACGTTTGTGGATTTTAAGCTTTTTTTGCTACGCTGTTACTTTTTGCATGAATTGTTGTTTCACTCACTCACTGACACTCGTATTCAAGATTTTATTTTACAACTCGCTGTTACTTCTTGCATAAATTGTTGTTTCACTCACTCACTGACACTTGTATTCAAGATTTTATTTTACAGCTGATCTGTTCACTCACATGTCAGGCAAAGTGTATGCGGGATTCTGGTTGTCAGTCGCAATGTACAGTTGGGAAGTTGGTGTCGGGGAATCATATGTCGGGAATATCCATGTCGGGCAGCAGTATGGATCCCCTTAAAAACTGATCTATCAAGTCTTAAAATGTAAAATATTTGGTACATCTACAGCTGTTCGAGGTAGCTGATTCCATAGCCTTATAGCTCTAGGGACAAATGCGAATTTCCGTAAATCACTTTTTGATATCTTTTCTATCAACTGCCTCTTATGCCCCCCTTAGTTCATATATAATGTCCTTATACACCAGACCAAGCTCGTTCATCGTACATGGATCCTCTAATAGTTTGTACAGGAGTAGGATATTGACCCTTTTGCTTCTTAATTCCAAATTCCATAAACCTGGAGCCCCTAGTCTCTCCTCATAAGGTTTAGTTTTACAATGTGTTATAAGTTTTGTAAATCTCCTCTGACGTCTTTCTACAATGTGTACATCTTTCTTTAAATATGGGCTCCAATGCTGGGAGCAATAGTCTAAATGAGGTCTAATATAAGATTTATATAGGGGGACAAGTACTGATTCTGATCTGGTATGAAAGGATCTATGGACACAATAACTTAGGTGTCCTGCCTTGTTGGCTATAAGACTACATTGTAACCAGTTTTTTAAGGTCATTACTTATATATACACCAAGGTCTCGCTCACCACATATTTGTCTTAATTTAACACCTTCTATGTAATAATTTTGCTTGATGTTGCTTTTACCAAATGTAATAGAACACATTTGTCCAGATTAAAATTCATTTTATTCCTATTTACCCATTCAATAATACTATCTACATTTTGTAAGATTTTGTCCCTCTCAATCTCAGTGTCTACAATTCCACCTAATCTGGCGTCATCTTAAAATGTTATCAATGTATTCCCTTTTGTTATATTTACGTCACTAATGAAGACATTAAATAACAGTGGACCCAAAACAGACTCCTGGTGTACACCACTGGTGACTCCCACCTCTGATGACATGTGTCCATTAATTCTAACATGCTGTGTTCTATTGGTTAACCAGTTCTGTATCCATTTAACCAAAAGTTGTTTGATTCCTAGATGTACTAATTTTGATAACAGGATGTTATGAGACAAGGTATCAAGCACCTTCCTAAAGTCCAGCATTAATACATTAAGTGATTTTCCCTCTTCCAAATTATGTTCAACATAGTTATAGAAACTAATAAGGTTAGTGGTGCAGGATTGACACTTAGTGAAGCCATGCTGGGTAGGGTCGACTTGACCATTTCTTACTAAACTTGTATTACGCTCGTCCTTAATTAAACCCTCAGTGATTTTACCCACTATTGAGGTGAGGCTAATCAGGTGATAGTTTACTGGATTCTTTTTGCTGCCCTTTTTGAAGGTTGGTATAACCACTGTCTTACGCCACTCCAATGGTACCTACGCCTCTATAATAGATGTCCACCCAATATATGCTATAATGGGGGCAAGACTTTCTGCTAGCTCTTTTAGGAGTCTGGGATTCAATCTATCAGGGTGTGGTGATTTATCAACTTTTAGCGCCCTAAGTTTTTTAAGAATAAAATCAGTAGTAATGAAATAGCCAGGGTTTGGGTCTATTATTTCAGTCGATAGGTCACCTGTAGTTTGCTCAAATGGTTTAAAAACTGATGCAAAATAGTTGTTAAATTCACATGCCATGTCCTCAGGGCTGTTATACATCTGATTATTAATCTCTAATGGTCCAGTCGTCCTGTTGCTGCTCTTTAAATTATTAATATATGCATAGAAATCTTTAATGTTATGTTTGTTTGTAGACAGCCTACGCTCTAGGCTACATCTGGATTTCCTAATCTCCTTTTTAAGTTGTCTTAAAGTAGACTTATAATTAGTAATATTCTTTACTGTTGAGTTACTTTTTATTTTGGCAAATGCACTCTTTTTTTATTTATTAGTTTTCCAACCTTATTACTAAACCACAGTGGCTTCTTCCCACACCTGTTGTATACCTGTTTAGTAGGAACATAAGTGGATTCTAAATCTGCTGAAGTTTTAGTCAGTAGATTCCATGACTGCTCAACAGTTTAACCCTCTTAATGTCTTCCAGTCCAGATCAAGTAATTCTCTGCTCATCTCCTCATAATTAGCCTTAGCATAGGTTTTATATTCAATTATTCCTGGGGTGAATCTCGTAATTTTACTGATTTTGAACAGTATTACAAAGTGATCGCAATTGCCTAAAAAGGGGGGGGGTGCTGTGGTTATGTCAAAAATATGATTACCTATATTGGTTAACAAAACATCCAATATATTATTACCATGGGTAGGGAAGTTGATATATTGCTCCAGGTCTGCTGAGACCAATGCTGACCGAACTTTGTTTGCTAACTAGTCAGCAGATGAATCATTACTCCAACTATTATCTGGCATATTCAGGTCTCTTAAAGCTAGTACATCTTCCCCATCTGCCACATTGGCTAGAAAATCAATGAATGATTTGGTGTCCCCCTCTGCAGTATCAGGCAGTCTGTAAAAGATGACCGGTTTAAATAGTTTTTCTTTCATTCCGGTGATGTCGACCCAAACCGATTCTATGAGACCATGTAGTTTATTTTGTTCAGTGACAGTGCATACAATATCATTTTTGATATACAGGGCCACTCCTCCTCCCCTACATCTGTCCCTGTCTTTACTGAATATTGATTGCCTGTAATCTGCTTGCACCAACTGTTATCACTGTTCCACCAGGTCTCAGTGACTCATACGATGCCTATATTTTCCGTCTGAACTATATGTTGTAGTTCTGCCATTTTTACTTTGTTCAGGCTTCTTGCATTAAGTTACATAATATTTATTCCCTGAATTTTTGTTCTTTTGGGATGTGAGACAGAGGCATTAAATATGATGGTAGAATTATTCATCCCCCTCCTTATCAGTTTAAATTCAAGATCTCTCTTTTGAGTCGCATACCCAATACTCTGCTTCCCTTAAAGATTAGATGCAGTCCATCCCTACTACAGAAGTCATTTATGTTGTGAAATGTGTCCCAGTGTCTTAAGAATCTAATAATGTTATCTTTTGTCCAGGAGCGTAACCATGCATTAGTTAGGCAACGTTTATTTTGTATATATGCAGAAGCTCTGAGTACTGTCAATATTTCGGACACTACAATTTCACAGTCCTTGTTGGTTAATTTATCCACCAACTTTATATATTAATTTTTGTACTCAGGCAATGTTTTCTCGTTAATAGCATTAACACCTATATGGATCATAGCTAGTGGATTGTTCCCTGCTCCTTGAAAAATTTCGTCAGCCATATTAATTAGATCCCGAACACCTGCTTCTGAATTATACCCCTTGAAATGTTGAACCAGTCCATTACCATTCCCCAGTCAGCAAAATCAGATATACATGTGTGGCAGGTGTTCCTATCCTTTGGAATGGCATTTCGATGGTCTACTTTGACAAAGCTCCTAATCATTCTCCTCCGGTATTCACTGTTGCAACTCCCACCTTTGGATTTACAGCAATATTTAACTCCTCCTTGGTTACAGCCCCTTGTCCTGAAGAATTTCTGACTCTCCACTAGTCTACTTCCATATTAGCTCTCTTTTAGTTGTAGCTGCTTCCTTTTGAAGTCACCTTTGGTGTTCCAAACAGTCCCCTTCTCAGATAATGCAGTGACAGTGCAGATTATAAGATACCCAATGTCACCTATAATGGCCATCTTCAGATGATTAACATGACTTTCCCTGTAAAGCCATTTCCAATTTCAAACTATTTACATTCATGGGTATTTTAACACAGAAACTGGCACCTTTCACTTTTTAACATCCAAACATAATTATGGGTTCCAGCCCACTTCCAAGATTTAGTTATGATTTAAAATAGTGTGGCTGGGATTAAAAAAAAAAGGATGCAGCATTCATGTCCATATTTCAGCTGCATGCTGCATCCTGGCAAAAAGTGTTAGCAAGCTTGCAGCATATTTTCAAACATTCCAACACGTGCAACAGTGTGCATGTTTTTTGGCCAAAAATGATCCATGCCTGGGGCTAGTCAGTGTCCAAGTCAGAGGGGGAGAAGACCCACCTCTTGGACTGATGGGGACTCTCACATGTGAAGACCTCTGGGATGGCCTGCAGCAGAGGCAGACAATGAGTTGGACCTAGGCACCCCTCAGTATCCGGGCCCTCATCCTTGGAGGCCACCATGGGTCCCCAAGCCATGATGTTGGCCTAGGAGTCCAACAGTCCTAACATACTCAGAGGATGAGGATTTAGTTCCTGAAACACTAACTTCACAGTCAGACTAAAAGATAGATGAGGTGTTGGGTACCCTTAACTCATTGCCTCCACAGACTCACTCTGAGATTTCACCACTTGTCTCCTGAATCTCCTGTATACTTTTAACAGTGAATCCTGGGTCTTTCTAAGCATGTCACAAACAAATGTTAATAACTCAATAACTGTACATGCTAGACACAAAGTATGAGTGGCAGAGTTATTCAGCACAAAATTGCCTTTCCAGTGGTGGTATGCATGTAATAATAAGTAATTTCATTTTTTTCTATGCTGGTCGAAACCGGAAAAAAATATTTTTTTTTCACTAAAAAAAGGCAACATAAGCCATTTTTTATTGGAAAATATGTAAAATATCAACACCAAATTAAGCATACAGACATTAGATGGTGTTTTACTATTATGTTTGTTAAAAAAACATATCTTTTTACTATGAAACATAATTTTTCCCCATTTTAGTCAAGGTGCTTTGGTGAGATTTGAGGGATGAATCTCAACTACACACACCATATCATAAACAAATGCATATAACTCCAAAAGTATACACAATACACACAAAGTATCAGCATGAAAGATGATCAGCACAAAATTGTCTTTCCAATGATGCAATGCGATCAATTATAATCAATACAGTTTTTTTTATGCCTGCTGAAGTGTCAAAAAAGTGCATTTTATTCAAGCTGCTTAGGTGAGTCTTGATGGAAAAAATGTCAGCCATACACACCATACCATAAACAAATGCATATAACTCCTAAAGTATACATGACACACACAATGTATCAGTGGCACAGTTGTTCCACACAAAATTGCCTTTCCAACAGTTCTATGCAATCAGCTGTACTCAATTTGGTTTTTGTTTTATACTGGCTAAGATACCCAGAATGAGTGTTTTTTTCAAAGTGCTTAGATGGTTCTAGATTGACAAAATGTCATAAACAAATATGTATAACTCCTAAAGTGAACATGATAAACACAAAGTGTCAATGGCAAGGTTGTTCAGCACAACATTACCTTTCTAATGATACTATGCAGTCAATTCTAATCAATTCTGGCTGGCAAGTAATATTAAAATATGTGAGTGACTTCTCCAGACATTTCTAGGGCACACAGGAAGTCTGTAGGTGACTTCTGTAGGCATTCTGGAACACACTGTAGTTAGACTTGCTGATGCCTACAGACGTTTCTAGGAGGCAATGAGTTAAGGATGCTGCAGACATACTGGCTATACAAAGTAAGGGGAGATACTCTGAGGAGGGGCTAGTGAGGGAGGGTGGGATAATGCCAGGCCAGACAACTGAGGCTATGGACTTTACTCCTATTGCATATAAGCAACAATGTGCCAGTGTTGAGGAACTAGTGGGAGTTGATGAATAACTTTTTTCTACTGCACTGAACTGATGAGATGGAAAATAAACTGAGAAGAACTGTAAAGAGATAAAGAAGCTACAAGTTGAGAAGTACTTTGAGAACTGGTCAGGAGGGTTCCTCATTTATGTTAAAGGGACACCGTCAACTTGTTTTTCATCATATTATTACTAGTTGAAACCCCACATCTCATGATTGTTTACCCTGTCTAAAATTCACTGATGTTGCTGTTTGTTTGGTCTGTCTCCTTCTTTAGTAGAACTGAAATGCATGGCAATGTATATTTATAAACAACTTTGTTTTGTTTACAATTCTGGTTCTGTTCTTACTGTATACTTCATAAGTATTAGAAACACACCCAAACAGTGCAGTCACTCGTAAGAAAGAAGCCTCCTAAACTCCCACTGCATCATGAGGGGCTAGACTGTTTTGTGGGTATTCCCAAGTCCAGGAAAGATGTGTTTGTGGTTGCTCAAGGGATGTTAACAAACCTGTTTTGGTGTGATAACACCAGTATGCTGGGCAGTCTGTTTTCACTTTTTTAAAGAAAATAAATGTCAGAATCAAACTACCAGCTGCATCAGCAATCTTTACTGAATTTTGGCAGTCATAAAATATGTTTTTTAAACTAGGGACACTTTGAGACCTAAGGGGGTTGACAGTGTCCCTTTAATACTTTCTGTAAGATGATGTCAGAATTGTGCTGTTATTGGGCCATGGATGATGCTTATGGGATTTTCAATAGCATGTGCTTACATAAGTACATTTCTCAATGGGGCACTGCATGGCTGCAGTATGATCAGGTCTTTTGGCAATGCATGCAGTACAACCCCAAAATGTAATGGCATATGGTGGACATGTCACTTTGTGTGGATATCATGATGTCCAAGATGTCAGTCCTGCATGCAAACTATGTGCTTCTGGTCAGGTCACAGACAGAGGCAGGAACAGTGATTCAGGGAAGGCAAGCAGGTCTTCTGGCTTATGCTTTCAGTACAACAAAGGGTCCTGTAGTCAGTTTCACAGCAAATTTTACAATCAATGCTGGGCTTGTGGGAAGCAGCACCCTTTTACTCAATACCAAAGGCAGAGGCATGGCTCCAGAACAGGACAGTGTAAGGGTCATAGCAAAAATGGGGGGCCATGGAAAGGGCAAAAATGCCCATAAGGCTTGACAGTATGAAACAGACCCAGATTGGGAGGCTGTCAAGTTGCTGTTATAGAGAGGCATAGAAATCCATTCATAGGGCCTCAGTCAACATCAGAGATGTCTAATTTAAACAGCACATAAGAACACAAGAAGATGGTCTGTTGCAAGCTGGAGAAGGAGGCCACCTGGGCTGGAACATCAGGACTTTTGAGGCCTTGCCCTCATCAAGCCTCCAGGTTTCCTCATTATGCTTACTGCTGAAAAAAAACATCTGAGTGAATTCTGCTTGTCGCACTATTTGTCGCATCCCAGTGGGGATTTTGTAAATGGTTTTATTGATCCTGAGCTTGATCCATTATGCCTCCTTTGACTGGCCAGTAGTAAAAGTTGGGCAGTATGGCCAGGAGAATCTCATGGTGAAGGCGGACATCTAGTTTGCTTTCTGTCTACTCCCCTTTCACCTGGCAGATTTCAAATTTTCAGGTATCTGGTTTTGACAATTGGTATTAAGTGGAGAGATGCAGGCCTATGTGGTGTGCAATATCATGTGATTACTTTGTGAAGATCAGTACCTTTTAGCAGTGGGTGGTTGTGCAGTTGGTAGGAGTAGCAGGCATCATCTATTGCTTGGATGATTTCCTATTAGTCAGGACATGCAGAACGGAGAACTGCAAGCAGTTGCTAATGACCCTCCACCTGGTATGCCAGATGTTTGGGGCTGCCTTAGCCCATGAAAAGACAGAAGGCCCAGCTACAGTTCTGTCATTATTGGGAATCGAGACTGATTCCAGGGACATGATAGGATCCCTTCTGACAGCATTAAGGCACTGAGGCAATTGGTGAGTCATAGGTTGCAAACAATGAAGCTGACTATGACACAGGAGAAGTAGTTGCTGGAGCATCTTAATTTTGCCTGCCAAACTATCCCCATGGGACAGGCATTTGTTTGTGAGGAACCTGAGAGCCACAGCTGGGATTCACAAACCATATCACACAGTCTGTATGACCTCCCATACAAAGGAAGATCTCACTGTATGAGGAATATTCCTGGATAGCTTGAGTGGTGTTCCAGTGTGGGCTGAGGCAGAGGTCTCAGATGGTGACCTGGAGTTGTACACAGATGCATCTGGGTGGAAGTGTTTTGGGGCATATTGCCAAGACTCCTGGAGTGTGAGAACATGGCTAGGGGCCTTAGATGGGCCCAGATTGACTAAGAATATTGCATTCTTAAAATTCTTCCAATAATGATAGCCTTAATAGTATGGGGTAAGAATCTTAAGGGGAAAAATATATTATTTTGGTCTGACAATATGGGATGCTGCACACAATAAACAAGCAGAAATGCAAAGTGGGTACAATAGAGGACCTATTGTGCAACATTGTGCTTTGCTATTACTTTGATGTCCATTTTAAGGCAAGGCATGTAATGCGGTGAGCAACGGGCTGCTGATGCTTTGTCTTAGTTGCAGTGAACACCAGTTCTGGAAAATGGCTCCAGAGACAGATGAATCACTACACCAGGTTCCATCATTCCCATGACAGCAGGGAGACATGACAACTGGGTGATATGCCAATCAATAGCATCAGACATCATATAGTCATACAGTGGAGCCAGCCACAATGCAACGTAGTAACTTGCAGTAAGTGACATATCACAAAATGACAAAAGGGATTAAATGCCACTGAATTATTCTTTTCCCTGCAGTATACCAGAGCATTTTATAATATACAACTGCATTACTGTGTTGCATCCTGGCTGGCACCACTGCATAATTGATGGTGGACCAGTTTCTGAGAATCTAGAATCTTTATGGATTGGGCAAAGACTGGCCAATACCAGAAGATCAGCTGTGTTGGTGTGTGGTGGCACTGAAGGAGGAGTGTTGCTTGACTGCAGTTGTGAGCTGCTGTTTAGTTGAAATAGGTTTGTTCATCTGGGCCATAGAACTTGAGGAGTACACACAAGCCTTCAGAGTGAGGAAAATATTGGAAAGTTGGTGTAAGATGAAGTTCATTCAACTGGATAGGAGGCAGATGCTAAAGCCCAGTACACTGGAAGCCATGATGCCTGTGCTGCTGACAATATGCTTCAGCCCTCAGGAGGCACACCTCTTTAGAGGTGCCTTTGTTTTTGGGTATTTTGTGGGAACTGTGGGTCTTGGAGATCACAGCAGCAGCAATGTTTGATAGGAAAAGAAGGGGATTACAAAAGGACGATGTCATACCATATATGGCTAGTGCCATTATGCCTATTAGGACATTGAAAATGGACCAGACGGTGTTGAGCACTAGGTTAATGGGAAAGGAACGGGGGGTGGGATGGGGAATTAGGTAAAGTACTGACAGAATATGAAGAAGGGCCCTGATGGCAGATCTGAATATTTTAGTCATAGAGAAAGGTCCCAGCTAACTTAGTTCCAGTTACTCAGATGTTCAACAGGCCCCTCAGAGTTTTGGGTGAGGACCTGGGAGAGAAGGGGACACATTCACTCTGCATATGGGAGGAGTTAGTCACAGCATGTCAGAAATGGAAGTAAAGAAACTGGGGAGACTGAAATCACATACAGTGAAGTGGTGCATACATCCACACATACGTCAATCAATTTTTCTCTCTTATATTTAAAGCAGGTCAGCTGAGGCCTATTCAGTTAGTCTGGGTTTGCCATCACTCCACTGCACATTGGGCTATGGTCTGGGAATATATACTGGGGACCCAGCTTATCGTCAGCATTTCCCCAGGTCAAAGTTACAATGTTGGGACATGGGGTATGCTGTGGAATCAGTTGTGGCCCATGCTGGAGGACTACAGCTGCAAACAGCCAGCTCCAAAGTTCCTGATGATACATCTCAGAGTCAGAGGAAATGGAGGCAAAAAGTTAGATGTGCTTTTGCATCAGATTTAGGTGGACATCAGGTTGATCTTGCAGAGCTTCTTCTATACCAGAATATTTTAGTCTCATATTATCTAGCAAAAGGTGTGGTGCCATGCCAAGAACAAGACATCATCAAAAAGGACCTGGACAAATATTAACTGAGAAATGGGGAATTTTATTTTTGGCTTGCATAGGGGTGTGGTTAAACAGGACAACATCACCATAAATACCTTGAGACTGCACCACTCAAAGGGGACTCACAGTCTGATGTCGACCAAGACCTGTTCTGCCTGGATATATAGGTAGCATTAGAACCTTACATTATGTGATGTGATGTGATGTGGGGAGCCAGGTCTGGGTGGATTGAGCTGGTGGTGTTTGATAAGTCTCTCTAAGGCTTACTTTATGTGAGGTTAGGTCTGCCTGGCCCCAAGGTAAAAAAAGGGGAGATACGTGTACCCAGAATTGACTGTGATTTTCTTTAGGTGTGGTTGCAAAAGGTGGTAAATCTCACACCCATCATGGATGAGTCTGTGCATACCGTGGTCATGATATTACCAGAGGACCAGAGTCCACTACACTGAACCCTTAAGGTGGAATTCCACAGTTACAAACTGGTATTTCCAGTTTGGTGTATACAGGAAGACCTGCCCCATGCAGCATCCAGGACAGATGGTGCAAATGTGTTCTTCTATATGGTTTAGCCCATTGTTGAGTCTAGCCATTCAGGAAGGTACAGCCCTCACACTCCATCAGCACAAGTGGGAAGGACGGGTTCTTCATGACAGAGTCTCCTTGGCACATGCATACGTAGGTAATACTTGAGAACTGGTACATAAATACATAGCCATGGCCATTTAAATCCCAACAATTGTGTGGTTATTGTCTCAGGTGCATGCATGGATGGAGGTAAGGCTTGGACAGCCAATGTTTCCTAAACATGTGCTATAGATAAGTAATCCAGGATGGTATGTCACCACCAGTGGTATTCTATTAGAATTGTTCTGGTTTCTGGGTTTAAGCAAATCCTCTTCTGATATCAGTTTTAACCAGTCCACAGTTGTTGAATTTGTTTTTCAGGTATCCCCTCTGAACCAGGAAATTGCTCATTTTCCTGACCTTCAATTAAAAGTGCAGTCTTGAGATAGAACACACCCTGCATAGTCTGATTGCCCAATTGTGTGCTTGGAATTGCAGGACTTTGGTGAGATACATATGTTTGTCAGTTGGTTACTCTCTAATTTTCTATCAGTATCAAAACATCCACTCTGTGTGTAATCAGTGGCATTACCAAGGGATATTATCAGTCTACTGGGCATGTCCTTCATTCCAATCAATCAAAAATATCAATATAATTATTTGTTTCATTATTTACTTCATCATTTATTGAATTTGTTCCTGCAAAATGGGCATATTGAGTTGTAACCTTTACAGAGGCATCCTGTTGACAGAAGCCGAAAGGTCACTAGATAACACACTTACAGGAGACACACAGTACACACATTTATACTTTTCTTATACGTGCTTAAAACAAGATCAGTGACTCTTAAACTATTCTTTCAGATTTTACTTCAACATGTGGAATGAACTAACATTATAGAGTACAAGGAGAATGATTTCCAAGACTGAACAAAAGAATTAGAAAGAGCTGATTGCTGGTAACAGAAATAGGCTTTTGTTTTCCACACATGGCTAAATGTTTTGTTTACTTCTCTGTGAGTGAAGTCATATTTCACAGAAGTAAATTAAAATCACAGAAAAACAAGTATGTGTACCTACATTAAATGCACTACCATTTATACATTCACTTCGGATACAAAATGACCAAAATGTCCTCAACCAATCACTTCATGATCACACAGCCTTCTGTTATTTAAAAATACCCAACTGAAATGACTGAAAGCTGTATGTCTGTGTAACCCCTTCCAAAACCTGAAGCTGTATTGTAAACCACAGACATTTACTTAGGCATGCTCTTAAAGACAATATTAGAGGTAAACAAAACAAACACTGAATTTATAATATAAATAAAAAGTTCAAAATGGTATAAATATGGTTACTCCACTGTGTCTCTTATTCAACAGACAGACAGATATTACATAATGAGCTGCATTGTTTTAAGAGAAGGAAAGCAAGTTTGTTTTGTCATGCTTTTTATACACACTGGAGCCCAAAGCACTTAGTTAATGGGTGTTTACTCACCTGGTAAAGGTGATTGTGTTGGTTGGCATCCATGGCACTCCAGACATTACCTCATGGGTTTCAGCCCACCTGATAGGCTAGTGATGCACTGACCCAGATCAAATTTCCAACATATCCAGGTCCCAGAAACCCCTGCTCTCCAGTTCGAATCTTCCATAGCTGAAATAAGGTTAATTAGCATACAGAGAAAGACATACAATGTAACGTTAGCATAGATACCAGAAGCTTGAAACAGGATACAAAGAGTCGGACTACGACGTGACAGAAAGAGGCCCTGGGGCCGAACTTTATTCCCTATTTTAACAATCTGTCAGACCCGGAAGTTCGACAGGTCATTTGTTATGTCATCGTTCATGTTGTCTGACCCCCAAGAAAACCGGATACTAGGGTACCCTTTTGGCTTGGAGCCGGTCATTCTAGCTCTGAGGGGTTTGAGTGTTATGGATGCCAACCAACACAATCACCTTTACCAGGTGAGTAAACACCCATTGTGATTGGTTGGCATCCGCTAGCACTCAGTATCCTCATGGGTAGATAAGAGCAAGTTAGTCCTCCGGGAGGAAGAGCGACTAGAGTGACCCGGCTGAGGAAGCTGCAGTTAGGACCTGGGCGAAGGAGGGATGAATGGCCGGAGCTGCTCCAGCCTGTAGTGTCCTGGCAAGGTGTGTATGGAGGACCAAGTGGCCGCTCTGCAAATGTCCTCCATGGACACACTGGCTCTCTCCGCCCAGGAAGTGGCCACCGCTCTGGTGGAATGGGCCTTGATCCCCTGTGGTGGAATCAGTTGGTTGGCTGTGTAAGCATTCTGAATGACCATCTTAGCCATCCAGCGATGGTAGACTTGGAAGCGGCGTGCCCCTGCCTCTGGCCCTTAGCGATGATGAACAGCCTCTCTGTCTTGCGGATGGGGCATGTTCTGGTCAGGTATACTGCGAGGACGGATCCCACGTCGAGGTGGTGAGGGGTCCCGCCTTGACTCTGAGTAGGATCCTCTGGGAACGTGGGTAGCTCGATAGGCTGCTCCCTGTGGAAGTTGGTAGGGACTTTTGGTTGAAATGCTGGGACTGTCCTCAGGCTGACCCCCAGTGGTGTGAACACTGTGTAGGGTTCCGCACAGGACAGTCGCCAAGCTCCCCAACCCTCCTGGCCGAGCAGATGGCCACCAGGAAGCATGCCTGAGGCCGACCCAAAGAGATCCGTCTCTTGGAGGGGCTCGTGGGGTGCCGATTTGAGGATTCCAGAACCATAGGGAGATCCCATGGGTGATCACCGGCCTGGTTCTCAGACGCATGATCTCCACCAGCCTCAAGAAGCATGATGGAGTTGGGGTGCGCACCGGGGTACCCTCCACGAGGCCTATGGCCGCTCCTATGGCCGACAGTTGTACCCTGAGGGAGGAGTGTGCCAGGCCCTTGTCCACTCCCTGCTGGAGGAATAGTAGAATGTTGGCCAGGTTGGTCTGTTCAGGCACCATCCCCCATTCTCTACACCACCGCGTGAAGATGGCCCATTGCCTCTTGTATGTAGACGAGGTGGAGGCCCGCCTGAACCGGAGTAGGGTACTGATTACCAATTCATGGTACCCCATTGCTTTCAGTCTCCTCCTTTCAGGAGCCAGGCCGTGAGTTTCAGGGTCCGAGGTGCTGGGTGTAGTACTGGCCCCTGTGAAAGCATGTCCGGCTGGTAGGGTATCCTGAAGTTGTCCATGGTCATTTCTCATGCAGCAGCAAACCAGGCTCTGCATGGCCAATATGGGGCCACTAGGATGACCGTGAGGCCTGTTTCCCGGATCTTGGCCAGGACCTGGGGATCAGGGGAGAGGTGGGAGGCGTGGGTCCTCCTCCTCCAGGCCTGTGATAGGCGTCCGTCCCTTGGGAGAGACCGTCCTTGAAGCACTGAGTAGTACTTGCTGACCTGGGCATTCTCCCGAGATGCCATGAGATCCATGGACACGGGCCCCCATGCCGCCTGGATCTCCTGGAATAGCGCTGGGTGTAAGTGCCATTCCCCCGGGTGCACTTGTTGTCTGCTGAGCCAGTCCGCCCTGACATTCAGTTTCCCTGCGAGGTGGACTGCGCTCAGGTGGATGAGGTGAGTCTGGGCCCAGTTGAGGACCGCTGTTGTCTCCCTCATCATGGCTCTGCTCCTGGTCCCGCCCTGTTTTGTTATGTAGGCTACCGTCACGCGATTGTCGGAACGGATCAGGACCACCCGACCGGTTATTAGGTGCCTGAATGCCCTCAGCGCATGGAACACGGCCCTCATCTCCAGGATGTTGATGGAGAGTCTCGCCTCCGCTGGTGACCATCGGCCCTGTGCCGTTGACTCTCCTAGACAGGCTCCCCATCCCGAAAGGCTCGCGTCCGTCTCTATGGCGACTGGGTGGGGGTTCGAGGGAACTCCCCTGGATAGATTCCTTTCCAGCGTCCACCAAGTTAGGGAGGATCTTACTGCCTGGGGTAGAGGTACCATGCAGTGGAGGTTGTGCTCGCTCGGTGCTCCCCTGGACAGGACGTGGTTTTGGAGCGGGCATGTGCCACCTGGCCCAAGGCACGAGGTCTATGCAGGAGGCCATACAGCCCAGCAATTGGGCAATCTTTCCCATTGTGAGTGTGGGCTGGCCCTCATCTTGCCGCCAGCCCCTGAGGTTGTGGACTACGCTGGGGCGGTTTTGCCCATCCTTGGCCGAGTTGATGATCGCCCCAGATGTTCGATCTGTTGCAGTGGGGCTGAGATGGCTCTTTTCTAGATTTACCATCCAGCCGTGGTCGCGAGTGCCTGGATGGCGATCTCCGTGTCGTCCGAGCCTGGACCTCGGATTGGGCACAAATGAGCCAGTCGTCTGAGTGCGGGATGATGTCCAGTCCCTGTTCCTGAGTCTGGCCACTAGGGTTATCGAGACCTTGGTGAAGACTCTCGGGGCTGATGACAGTCGAGGAGGCTGTACTGGAAGTGATGGCCCAGTATGTGGAAACGGAGGAATTGCCTGTGCCTCCAGATGATGGGAATGTGTAGATAGGCGTCCTTTAAGTCGATAGACGTCAGAAAGTCACCTACCCGGATACAACGGAGAGTGGAACGTATGGTCTCCATCTTGAACCGGTGTGGGACTACGTGCTGGTTTAGAAACTTTAGGTCTAGGATTGGCCTGAGCTCCCCAGTCTTTTTGGGCACGAGAAAAAAGATGAAGTAGATTCCTTCTCCCTGCTCCAGAATCGGTACGGGTTGGATGGCCCGGCTCTGGATCAGCTCTGATAAGAGTTGTTGGACCTGGTGGGGCCATGCCTTCCTCCTGGTTATGGGGGATGAGAAGAACCTGTGAGGGATATGGGCATGGGTTAACTCTATTGAGTACCCCTTTGACACTACATCTCAAACCCATCTGTCCGACGTTGTGGTCATCCATCGGTGGGCGAAGAGGGCCAGTCTTTGCCCCACTGGTGCGTAGGGATCCTGGCCCTGTGCCGGAGGTGGGAAGCAGTCACTGCTGTTTCCCCCTGAATCCTCTACCTCTCCCTCCTGGTCTTTGGCCCCGTGCTCTGAACGCTGAGGGCTGAAAGTTCTGAGCATAAGGGCCACGGAAGCCGGTGGATGAGCTTCTTCCTCGAAAGGATTGAGACCGCTGGGTTGTGTCTCGGCGGGATTGAGTAAGGTTTGCCCCCTCGAAATCTCCGTCTAGAAGAGGCTAGGTAAGAAGGCCTGTACCTATTCTTGAGGAGGTTCCTACCCTCCTCTTTTGCTTTAAATAGTCTTGCAGCCCTCCCCAAACACATGCTTCCCTGCAAGGGGCAGGTTCTGCAACAACGATTTAGATTCATGGTCTGCTTCCCAAAGCTTCAGCCACAGAGCCCTACGGGCCCGGTTGGTGATAGCGGTGGATCTTGCTTGGAGATGCAGAGTGTCCACTGCCATATCGGCCAGATACCTGGCTGCATCCAGGGTGCACTCCAATAGCTCTGCCTCCCTGGACTTAGGGGTAGCCTGCTGCTGGAGTTCTTCAAGCCAACGGATCTGTGCCCGAGTAGTGTAAATGGCTGTGGTAGCTGCCTTAGCAGCGATGCCCCCAATCTCAAACGCCTTCTTTAACATGTCCTCAACCTTTTTATCTGCAGGGTCTTTGAGCTATCGTGCCGCAAGAGAACACGGTCTTCTTGCTGAGTGCTGCCACCTGAGGGTCGATGGTGGGACCCTGCACAAGCGTCGATTTTACCCCTTGCACCGGGTACATCCTGTCCAGGTTCTTGCGGTTTGGCATCCTGCCTGGGTCCGGGGATTGCCACTCTGTGTTGAACATGTCCTCAATAGCTGGACAGACAGGAAAAGTCTCTGTGGTGGCTGGCCTTAGCTGGATCATTGGGTCGAGTTTCGATTCAGGTCCGCCTTCTTCGGAGTCTTCGGTGTCGAACCCCATTGTGGCCTTGATCACCTTCATGAGCCCTGGGATGGTGTCGAAGGAACATAACTTCGAAGTAAGCGAAGGGGCTGACTGTAGCTCGGTATCCTCTGTGTCTGACTCCGCGTCCTCCTCGTCCCCGGCGTCATCTCTCTCTCTCTGTCCTCATGCGTGTTGTCGATAGGGATGATCGGGAGGGGGTCCTCGGGAATTGGGAGTTCCTCCGGCTGGCCCCCTGCCTTTTCGGGTTCCGAGTTGGATGGTCTTGTCCTACTTTGGGTAAGGGACTCCAGCTTCTCCATGATCTTGAGCGTAAAGTTCTGCTGGATCTCCATCATGGTGACCGTGGCCTGTTGATTCTGGATCAGAAGGGAGCCCGGATCCATCCACGTAGGGTTGCTGGGTCCAGGGTTACTGGGGGCCAGAGGCGGGGTCCGTTCTAAGGAGGAGTCATTGTCGTCTAGAAGGCAGGCCACACAGCAGGGGCCCAGGGTTTGGGGGAGGAGGATGGCACTGCACGCGGAGCATTTCTTTGCTTTCACCATCTGGAATAGAGAGAGGCATATTGAGGAGGCCATCCTGCTTTTTATCCCCCCCTTTTTTTTTTTATGTGCTAAGGGAGCCCTGCATCACTGAGGCTGCAGATGGTGTGCCTGAGGTTGGGGGGTGCTATGTGAGGACCTCTGCAATGTCGGGTGGTGGTCTGGTGCCAGGGCCCGCTATGGGAGGTGGCCGAGGCACTGAATGAGGACCAGACGAAGAAAAAACACCTGCCGGGGTCGCTGTGTGAGGGACCCGGGTGGTGGAATGGAACCCTGGCGTGAAAAAGGGTTGTAGGGGCCCCCTGACCCTTCTCTGCTAGCTTCTCCAGGTGCCAGGTTCCAGCTTTGTCTCACCCCTTTAACATCAGGTACACAATCTTCTAATTACCCAAAGGGAGAGAAACTGTACCTCAGAATAAAAGGTAACAGTTGGCTGCCTTTGAACTTCTGCTACTACTGTTAGCTTTAGGCAGTACCTAGCTCATTGAAGTCACTCCCAGAAAAAAATCCTTGTATTTGTAAGTACGGAAGGCAGCAGGTGGGGGTCTACCAACCATGCTCTCCCAGGGCGAGTTTCTACTGACCTTTTCACATAAAAACAAGACAGACCAATGAGCAACCCTTAACACACAACTTTCAGTCTGAATATTCCATTGTATCTTGTAAACAAAGCAATCTTTCCAGCAAGGCAAGGTATCAAAAGTTTCATAGCTGTGAGCCCTTTTTTTTTTTTAAACGCTACTCTCATATGAGAGTGCCAGCAGATTCACCAGATTTGTAGCTCACAGTCTTAATCCGCTGTGCTATACTGCCTCTCTGGCTATTTAGTCTGCTTTGAGTGTGCAGGTCCCCACTGGGTCTTTAGGGTGACCTGCCCTTCACACCCCACCCCCAAGGGCCGGACCCCTGCCTGGGGAGTTGAGGGCTTTCTTTTCTTTCCTCACTCCCCCTGGATTTCTATCCCTCTCTCTCTCTCTCCGAGGAGAAAACACGCCGCGATGTGAGGTGGCAATCCGGCGGTGGAGGCAGAGGCTGGGTCCTCCTCGCTTGGGCAAGGTAGACAGTGTAGGAGGCAACGTGCGGGTGGAGAGATGAGAGGCTTGGGTTCTCCCTCGCTTGGGGCGAGGGAGACAGCGTAGAGGCAACGTGCGGCTGGCGCGGAAGGCCTAGCAGAGGCGAGCGGACACGCCAGTTGCGGGCGAGGCCCCAAAGCGAGGCCTAGTGGTTCCCTGCCCCGCCTAGGCGAAGGAGACCATGGCGCAACGGCACTGAGTGGGAGGACATGGCTCCATGGCCTGGTGGAGGAGCGCCACCAGCGGGCGGCGGAAAAATGGAGAGAAGGGAGGGAGGGAGGTGAGCGTTAGCGGCGGTCAGGGGACGCGTGGTGGCCACGCTCGCTCTGCCTGCGGCCTAGGGGCGGAGCGCCCTGGAAGGCGGCCCAGGCGCAACAACACAGGAATTGGGGGAAAGAATATACAATTTAAAAAGGTCCCGCTGCGGGCGGGTTAGCTACGTCTCCCTTAACGCTGGGATAGGGGAGCCAGCAAGAGGGCACTTTACCCCAAGCCTTCCCACCACATGGAGCAGGACCAGAAAAACCAAGAAAAAAACAGAAAATAGCTGCCCTTGTTTGGAAATAATTATAACTATGGCAATATGGCAGCTGTAGGTTCTAAGCCAGAAGACATATCCTTTTTTTAAAAGGTTCTTACCTTGAAGAGCAGACAGGGGTTCCTGGTGTGCTACTGCCTTGTTCAGATGCACGATTCAAACTGGAGAGCAGGGGTTTCTGGGACCTGGATATGTTGGAAATTTGATCTGGGTCAGTGCATCACTAGCCTATCAGGTGGGCTGAAACCAATGAGGTAATGTCTGGAGTGCCATGGATGCCAACCAATCACAATGGCACTAGTGGCAACTGTTACATGCACACAAGGAAGCACTGAACTTCAGGAAGATTAAAGGTATTATCCTAGAATGTAAAAAATAAAGTGATTTTTCTTTTATGAAAATTTCAATAAAAAGTTTAACTACAAAAAATAAGAGGCTGCCCTGACACCTGTATATATCACAACTGGCAATATGGAAACAATTGTACAGACATTTATAAAATTTAATATAAATCCATTCCATTCATGATTACTAAGCAGTCGTGGCATTACACCTAATTTTCTCCTGATGCTTATTTGCTAATGTCACTCTTGACAAAGCCTCTGAAAAGAGGTAAAATGCTGGGCTGTGCTACAAAGGATGCAGTCCAGTGTATTGCATGCTATCTCAAAGTTAAGGAGATTTGTCTATTTAACTGTGAAGTGAGAGCCTACCTTTGCTCTGCTTGATACTTGTATACTGAGTAAGAGTACCATACTGCCTAGCAGAGGCCTGCCCTTATTTGTATAACATGAAAACACAATTGTACAAACATTACACATTTGAATTTTAAACCATTCCTTTCATCATTACTAAGCAGTCTTAGCCTTAGACTTCATCTTCTTTCTGCTGCTTTTTCCAGTCTTCTCTGACTGCTTATTCCCTAGCTGAGGTCACAGTAACTACATATGTGAAAATTAATTGTTGTGAAAATTATTATGATGTCAAAAACTGGAGGTTATGGCCTTGGCTAGAGAATAAGCAGATAAAATTAAAACAAAAAAGATGATGTTGAAGTTCCATAAAAATATTCTTGGTGATAAAAAACTAAAATCCTTTATCTATGATTTCACTACACAGTACTGTAGTTGCCACTGACACTGGGTCTTGAGTCTTGGACTTATGTATACTGCCTTGCACCCTACTCTGTCACTAATATAAACTCCTCTTCCCCGTTTTAAGCCAATAGCCTCACTGCTCATATTATTGCGTTATTGCTCACTGCTTATTATTCTTAGTGCTCTTCTTCTGCAATTTATTGTATTGCATAATTCCAGGTCAGAAGCATTGCCTGCAATTGCTAATTTTATTTATTGAATTTTGTTGACCCGGTAAACCCACTGAGACTGGAAGTCCCTTTTTCAGGGGCGACCGGTGTGTGGGGGGAATACAGATGGAAACCAACTGAAATTGAACCAGATTAAGTGTTGGTGGTATTTTTTAGTGAATGGGGGAAATTTGGCCATGACACCGGGAAAATACCCCTACTCTCCTGTAGGGGGAACCTCTGGCTGGCATGATGGCCACTTTAAGTAAAGCTCCAGAGGAGATGGATGTCTTCAAGGTGGGGGAGAAGGTCTCCTCTCCTACCTTTATTGTCTTAGAGGCTCACCGAGAAAAGGATACTGTGCTTGAACTAAAATAAGATGGTGAAGAATTTCCAGAAGTATTTGTTTCTACTGAGGATTTCAGCTATGATAAAGAACCTTCCGACACCATTACTCCAGCCCTTGCACTTACCCTGAGTGTAGTAGAATCTGCCCTGTTACAGCAGCTTCACCAAGAGAATGCTCATCACTTGTTCGAACAAGAGAAATTGAAAGCTCAGCTCACGTTGCTACAAGTCGGCGTTCCTTCTGTCAAAACTCCATACCAATGGTCCGGTGGCACTGAGGGTTGAGGTGCTGGATGCCGCACCTCGCTTGATGCTGGTGACCTGGGTTCAGGAATGAGCCCGGGTCATCAGGGGTCAGCGGGGAGGACTAGGATTGAGTGTCCGATGACAGCTCTCCTAGTCCTGGAGAAAGGGGTGGGTGCATGCCGTGCTCTGGTGGTCCCTGGGGATGCCCAGAAGAACTACAGTTGCATGGGTGCTTAGTGGGGGGGCACGGCAGACATTTGCACATAGTGTGTGGACATCATTGCACATCTGTGCTCCTATTGGGAGAAGAAGCAGCATGGTCCATGGCGGCTTGATAGCCATTCGCTTCACTGGCTGATGATGCCTGAAATAGGCGTGTACCAGTAGTGGATCCTCACCGGGCATGGGGGCTGAAGGGGGAGCCCCTCTCGATGGTTGTAGCTGTGTATGCCAGCTGGACATGTCAGCTTCGGGGTTGGAGGTGAAGGTAGGGGTGGTGGCTGGATGAATAGCAGGACTGTGGCTGCAAGGAGCAAAAATGGAGTAGTGATAAACAAAAAACTCCATACCAGCCTGTCATTAGCAGCTATGATGCAGCAGCATCTAAGGCCCAGGCGGGGCCGAGTGAGTCATCGGATAAAGTTTCTTCCATAATCTTCTTGTCAGTACCAAATGTAACTACAACTTCGGCTGGCAGTTTAATTGCGAAGGATAGCGGGTGCCTAGAGACGAGAGATACAGTGCAGGGGCATATAGCAAGTAATATAAGCAAAATAAATGAGAACATTCAGGCTACTCCTACTGTGTCTAAAAATAAGGGACACAGCAGAGGGTGCTATAACTTTATTTCCTCTGTTCCAACCCAAGAAACTCTATCCAAAACCATTGGGTTTGTTTTCAAACAAACTCCTTTAGTGTGCACTGAAGCTTTACAATCTGCCCCTAACAATGAGCAGGTGGTATACCAGAAATCTAACAATTCACAAGATAGAGGTCACTATTTTCTCCTTCAGTGGAAAAGGGGCAAATTCTAAGACTGGGCTGCAGGATGTTTCTCTTAACCTCCCTAGTAGTCACTTCTGTTCTTTGCACCTCTCTACTATCACCACCTCTGCCTGCCACCACCCTACCCCCTCCCCATATCTACCCCTCCCTCCCTCTCTCCCTAGCCCTGGTCTGCCACCTTCCTCTCTTACCCTCCTTCAACTCCCTTCCTCTCTCCCTTTTCTAATCTGCTCACCCCACCCACTGTTTCACTTGTTCCCTGATCCTTGCCTCCCACCCTCCTCTCCTTCAACCTCCCTCCCAGCTACCCCTCTACACTCACTCTCTCTGCTACCTGGCACAATTGGCAGCAACTCAGTTTTCCACTCTACCTTTCCCTTTGACAATGTCTTTCTGGCAGCTTTAATTCATGTAAATATTATTTGTTGTGACTCATCATTCTTAAAAGCATGCCTAATTGTGTTGTTCTAACTGTTATTTATATTACCTGTAGCTTTTAGACCATGTATACCCTGTACTGAATTTTGTATTCAAACTGCTTGCCTGCTAATCTCACACAAACTGTACTTCTATTCTTTGTATACTGACATGGAACCTTTTTAAAAGAGCTATTGGCTCAAAGGTATTTATCTGAAATTCCAATAAATAAATAAAACAAAATGATATCAAGGAAAAATGAACTGCTCTGATGCTGGCTAACAGGCACATACAGCTTGGAAATAATGCCACTGACCACCATAACATTAAACCCTCTTCCTCTCATGGTCCCACTATTGGGCAGACTACTACAGCTGCAATTCAAGAAGCTTTCTCTTTAAATACAGGGCTGGTCTCTCCCTGTGACCTCTGGTCACCACAAAAGGCACTTAGCGATGCTGGTTGGAAATGTACCCCCAGCGGAACATGGCTACCTGATCCCAACTGGGACCCTAAATTGAACTTTGCTCAAGATTCTCCAGAATGGTGCCTAACAGTACCTCCTAAAATTACTTTTCCACAACAAATTTCAGTTCCACATCAATCTGAAGTCACGTCAACTCCTAATGAATGGTTCTGTCCTTCTTTCCATGCCAAATAGAACAGTCGTACCTAAGGCTTTAGAGGACCAACCTTCAGGCTCAGATGAACACTCTCAGGAACAACCCCAGCCACAAAAGACATTATTATCTGAACTGTTTTTGAAAATAAAGAAGGAAGCATCTCCCAGAAGGAATGCTGTCAGGATTCGCTATAAGGGCAGCCTGGAAGAAAGACCCCATAGACACTATGTTGGAAAATGCTTACTTAAAGATTCACTACATTTTCCCCCAGGGAGGTTTTTGCCTTCATTAATATCTCTTGGGAGGACAACTATGATATCAGCTTTTGGACAGCATATGCTATTGACCTTTTCTGGGAAAGGTACAACTAGGTAAAGTTCTCCCCCACATGGACACCCCTTTTTGGTCATTCCACTCACTAAACCTCTAATTAAGTATGTTACCATTATGTTTCAGAATGAGGGAGTCCATGTGGATGACATAACTTACTGGCGTTCACAAAAATGTGATGTACTAAGTTAATCTGAGGCTATTTTAGATTAAGAAATGTTTTGGACTGGGGGTTGGAAATACAAAGTTAAGCTGTGGCAAAATGATTCTGGAATTAATCATGTACCTTACTCTTTCATGTTGGGCAGGGATTGGGGTGTCTGTTTTTATGCAGGCCAGCCCCATGCCTACTATAAATATGGTTCCAGGACACATCTCTCTTGCTCCTGTAATAAACCACGGTGCAACGACTGTGGAGACATTCGTCATATTTCACTACAATGTGCATCACACACTAAATGTGATTAATGCAAAGAAATAGGTCATGTTTTTGGAGAATGCCCTTGGGCCACAAAAAATAAGGCCTCTTGCATGAGCCCTGATTTGTTAATTCAGCAGGTTCAGGACTCTGTTCCTAGGCAGGAATCAAACCCTCCCCATCTCACCCAGAGCCCCCAACCCCCCACCCCTATACCCCTCCCTCACGGGTATCATAGATTTTGCATCTGGTGAGGAGAAACAGGATATTTTCCACAAACAAAAGCCTACAAGTGCTGCCCTCCCTGAGTCTGCTACCTTAATTCCTGTGTGTTGTTATAGAGATTCGGATCACACAGGAATTACATCTGGGCCTCTGTCCCCCCCTTCCTAGAATGTAGTCTTCTAGGAATATAAACCCTAAAACTGATCCCCTTCAAGTAGATATTGAGTCTAAAAACCCTTTTGAAGCATTGGCTTCCAATCAGGGGGGATTCTGAGATGGACCTGGAGGATCCAGCTTCTCAGCATCCTGTCTTCATTCATACCATTCTGAACCCAGAACTGGTGGGTTATAAAGGTAAAAAGAAAAGGAAAAAAATAGCTTAATGCTGTTGCTTCTATGAAGGTAGGAAACATCAACATTCATAGTCTATTGAATTCTTTAAAATGACAGGCTGTCTTTGATTTCATTCATAAATCCAACTTTGACATATGCTTCATTCAAGAGACTTGGATGTTTTCAAGTGACCAGATTAGATCCTTTAAAGAAGAATGGTTATGGGGGCCATCACACTGGTCCTTTGGATTAGATTGTGCTGATGGGGTGGGTATTTTATTCAATGCATATTACTTTACTCTAATTAAATTGATAGACCTCTGTCCAGGGAGTGTATTATTGGGTGGTGTTTGGAAAAAGATTGATTGCCACCTAATAAACATCTATGGCCCGCAAACAAAGGCTGAGTGAGTCACTTTATTTAATTCTCTACAACCCTTTCTGGTTACCGCTTATAAAAACAATGTTCTGTGGAGATTTTAACTGTGATATCAGGAAACAAGAATGCGTCTCTGGCAATACTAAGAAAGTTTTTTGTGACTCTAATGCTTTATACTGAGTTGTGGAGTCTGTTGATCTGATAAATTGCAGTAAATTATTTCATCTACAAAAGAAATAAATATACCACTACTATTGATCATATGTTTATTTAAAAAAATCTACCACAAATATCTTTTCAAACCATTCCCACGTAATTCTCTGATCATGTGGTATTAGCAATTTGTTTGGTAGCAATTCAGTAGTTGCAAATAAATCCAACAGATGGAAATGAAATACATCCATTTTAACAGACCCCCGTGTTAGAGCAGGGATTTTAGAATTAATCAGCGCTAGGTGTTCTGTCAGTTTCCTCTGCTCTGACCTGGGTGAATGGTGGATGGATTCTAAGGCTGATTTTAAAACCTGGTTTCAACATTTTGGGAAGAAAATTGAAAATGACAAATGTTTAACATACCTTTCATTACTACAACATTTTTTTTACATTATCTAATACCACTAGATACGATTATTTCAAATAAATCACTAATTTGAAAATAGAGATGAACCAGTATCAATATGACAGAGCATATACACTTCAGGATCTGTTACAAAATGGGACACAAAAGTCCACCACGGGTTGTCCTTTCCAGGCTTGCAAATCTATTCAGAACTCCATGACAATGGATACCTTAATTGACCAACATGAGAAGGAAGCCTGTACAACCAAGGATATTCATAAAACTATAAAATTGTTCATTAATTCTCATATCTCCAATAACCTCTCTTCAGAAGAAAACATTTAAACTTATTTACAGAACATAACTATCCCACAGTTCCCAGTTGAATCTACGGTTATGCAAGACCACATAGGAAAGGAGGAGATAGAAATGGCAATCAAAAACCAAAAAAATGGGACTTCCCCGGGAATGGATGGCCTTCCCTATAAATTTTATTAATCCTTCTCCCATGAGCTTTTCTTCTGCCTAGAAACTGTCTTTAGCTAATTCTTCACTTAAAAAATATGCATCCAGCTTCTTTAGAAGGTCTGCTTATTTTTCTGTTTAAATCTGGTGACAAAGCCCATTTCCAAAACTGGAGGCTGATCACAATCCTAAATTCCGATTATAAGATTCTTTCTCAGATCCTAAACAACAGATTAAAGCAGTATGCTAACCTGGTAATTTTCCCTCAGCAATATTGTGGACTCCCCTCTAGAAAAATCCAACATGCCTTAATGATTACAAGAGACCTGATAGACCACTTATCACTAATAGGTACATCAGGCTGTGTCATTTCAGTCGATCAGGAGAAAGCCTTTGACAGGGTATACCCCCTTTTTGTTTTTAGTCCTTAAAGCCTATGAGGTACTCCCAGTGATGATCCAACAGTTGAAAGTAATGTATTCGTCTCCCATAGTACATCCTGTAATCAGACATCAAATTACAGAGGGCCTCAATATCTCTATGGGAATCTGTCAAGGGTGTCCACTGAGCCCCCTTCTCTGTATATTCACTTTGGACCCCCTCCTCAGAAAATTGACAGAACACCCTAAATTGACAGGAATTTCAGGGACAGGATTAGCAGAGATGTTAAGGGTGCAAGCCTATGCAGATGACATATGTCTCTTTTTCAAAGACCATACCCAGTTACCCTTTTTCCTACAGGAAATGGCAGTTTATTCCCATCTTTCAAACTCTAGACTAAATATTAGTAAATGCAGGGGGTTATTCATAGGCACAGGCATGCCTAGCCCCAGACGTGCTGGTGGCATCAAGAGTTCCTCTGAACCATTGAAGATCCTGAGGATTACTTTGGACCCCAAAACTTACCGTTACTAAACTGGGATGGCATATTACCAAAATCAGAGCCCAAGGTTCTTAGGTGGAGACATTGGAAAATGTCTAAATTGAAGAGAATTCATATTATAAAACAATTTCTTATTCCCACTTTACCATATATTGCCATGATTTACCCCCTCCTGGGCAGTTAGAAGTTAAGTTATACAGTCTCTTTTTTCAGGTGTTATGGGGAAACAGACTGAACCCCATAAAAATGTGCTATACTTACTTACGTAAGGATAAAGGTGGTTTAGGAATGATTGACCCCATAATATTTTTCATGCACTGTTTATTTCCCAGACAGTCAGATGTGGGTTAGTGCCTTCAAGCTCACCTCACAACAATTGAGTCAGACTAATTTTAGCAAGATATTTTCAAGCATGGCAAATCACCGCTCCTAAAGTCTCTAAATACCTGCACATCCCAGAATGTTTTAGGCCAGCAGCTTCAAAATTACATAAATGGGGACTAACTAAGCAGTTGATTCTACAAAGTATAAGGCAAAAAAAAAACTGTACCAGGCTGTTATGGTCTTGACATTTCCTACAGAACTTTGCTTCACAAACTGCCCCACCCCCCAAAAAAAAACAACAGCTTGGTTTTGGCTCAATTAATAAAACCTAGAATGCTCTCATTTATATGGGAGCATTTGTGGCTATCAGTTTATGGTAGCTTGAACATAATGGGGAATACAAAATATAAAGCCTTAGAAGAAAGAAACTGTCCTTATCTATATTGTATCAATTAAGAGGAAACTACAGAGCACTACCTTTTTAGTTGCTCTCATGTTAAACCTTTATGGGAGTTGTTAGCATTACACTGGAACATGAGGTGGCTGGAAAATCTGACATATGAAATACTGATATTGGGTCAATACTCCCAAGTGAGGCCGCAGTATCACCCTGACACTTTGACTGTTTTCTTATGTTGTGTGAAATTCTACAAATGGTAGACTAGGTGCCAATGGGTGTTGTGTCAGAAGAGGATGCTTTATGATACGATAAGGCATTTAATTCACCAAGCCATGGTCAAAATCTGTCTTAACGATGTTACAGTACATACCTCCCAAAAGGTTCTTCAATGGTGGAAAGGGTTTAGTATGTTTATTAAATATAAATGAACATTTGGTATGAAGTTTGAGGTATCTTTTAAACATAAATTATATCTATCATAGGGTATATTGATATCCTTGCTAACATTATATGGTCCCACTATTCAAACCTCCCCTTCTTTTAGGGAAGGGAGAAGAGTTCTTCTTCTTTTTTGTGTCTTATTTTTTCTTTAGGTTTCATCTTTTCCAGCAAGAGTATGACTGTAATACTGTCTTATTTTCCTTTGATTTATGTATTAATTTCTGATACCTTAATATCTGATTGTGTTATGTGTATTTGATGTTATTATAATAAAAATTCCCCTACTCTTGCATGCAGTAGGGGAAACCCTTGTCAGCCAGATCCAAGATGGCAGAAAGTGAGATTGAAGGCAGCAGAGGGGAGGACTCAGGGGAACCTCCTCTCCATGAACAAAACCATGGAACAAAAACTGTTCAACCTAACAAAGATTGTCCCTTGAATTAAATGGAAGGCATCATAGACTTTTTAATGAACACAGAGCAAGAATTATAAAATGAACCTGTAAAAGTACATCCTCCTGGACAAAGTCCTCAGACAAAAGTAGTTTCAGATATGAGGTTTGAACAAAACTTGAATTTGAACCTGCTGATACCAGAACAGTAGGAAGCGCTAGTACATAAAAGCTATAATGAATAACAAAACTTTGCTGTTAAAATTACTGAATGACAGCGCTGAAGATGTTAATGTTCCAAGGCAAGGAGTAGAACCTGCATATAGACCAAACCCGGTGGTTTCCGTGGATTCCAACACGAATCAAAACACGGGTACAACTTCAGACCTTTTTCAAACAATGGATGAATTACCTTCTTCTCTGGCTTCTACTAGCGAGACATCGCCGAGTGGATCAAGGGATAGACCACTGATTTTTGACAACAGCAGCACTATATCAAGGCAGAAAGGAACAAACAAGTGCCACACCCTTTCCTGAGCAAAGGAAGCCATCAGCAGCACTGAAAGCAGTGGGCTGGATACCTCAACAGGACGGGAATGGATGGACCTCTCCAGGTCCAGTGGCAGCAGCTTGAATCATGGATGTGCGTAAAGAAACCCCTTCAACTTCAGGTAGCTCTCATTTACATTCTCAGCCGGCTGGCTTACAACAAAATGTTTTGTCTATAGACATGCCTGACCTAACCCAGACAAACAAATTGAACTCTAACATAGCTAAAATAATTAGACATGACCGGGGGAAAGATGTAACTTCAGAAGTACCAATACAAAAAGACAGCAATACAGCTACAGATCAAACTGCGCTATCAAACACGTCTGAGGCTAAAACTAGGGCCTAATCCAGAGCAGTACAAAATATAATATCAGCTGATCAGTCTAACCCAGACAACAATGGAGAAATAAATAACAATACCGAACAAGAGAGTGAGACACGACCTTCTACTTCTTTCAAGATGGAAGACTTATTTAAGCAAGTAGGGGAGCCAGCACAGAAACACAACACAGTGCGTCTGAGATACATAGGTGTTAAAAAAATGTTTCCAGACAGAAAATATGTCATGCACCAATTGCAGAAAGATACAATGGGCATTCAAGCAGAAGATCTTTTTGCTTTTATTCACATAAAGGTTGAAAATACTTATGATATTAGTGTTAGAAATAATCAAACCTTAGAGAAGTTTTAGCAAAAGTTTGAAACAGTTAAGAACCATACTGTGTGGCAAAATTGTTTTCCAAGCCCCTTAACAAAACCCATCATAAAAACAGTGACATTATTGTTCAGAAATGAGGGTGTGAATATCAAAAATGTACATTATTGGTTAAGACAAAAATGTGAGATTCAGCAAAAACCTTTTCCCATTTTAGATGATGACTTAGTATGGACAGGGGGATGGTGGATCAAAGTAAAACTGCTACAAAATGAGACTGGTATTCAACACCTGACTAGTAGTTTTTCATATTGGAAGGGATAGCGGAGTATGCTTCTATCCTGGGCTGCCAAAGACATGCCATAAGTGTGTGGCTAGAACCCAACTAAGTTCCTCCTGTGATCTGCCCAGGTGTAATCTGTGTCTGAAATATGGACACATAAGCTTAGGATGCCCAAACCCATTTAGATGCAACTTGTGTGAGGAACTGAGACACGCTTATGTAAAATGCCCATGGGCTGCACATAACAGAATGGACAGAGCCATGCAAGATCAGGAAGTTCTTATATCAGCCCAACAAGTGAAAGTTATGCAGGCAAGACAAGGTTCAACTGTACACCGTCAAGAGCAGAGACTAACAGCTAGCATAATCCTGACACAACAAGAAAATCAATCCTCCCGCCACCCCCACCCAGGTAGAGGGAGTCACTGAGCTGGACCCCTCATACTCCCCACAGACCAACGTTCCTACACAAGACACAGCTGATGCAGCAGCACTATGGGAGAAAAGGCATTGGAGGTGATGCCACCTCCCATTGTACCCGATGAAACACGATGAAAATAGTACAAACAAGGAAGTCAAGATGCACAAAAAAGAAACCTGAATCAAAATCATCAGAAAGCCTGATTTCTAGGAATCACTACAATGTACTAGCCAAAAGGAAACAATGGGAGGACACAGAAGAAGATGAAGGAGATTCAGATACATATTCAGTAAATTCAGGGGTGATGGATGATGATAATATAGATCTCTTAGTGGATAAGGCAAAAGCAAAAACAGCTAAAGGGAAGATTAAAGCTAAACCAAAACCTGATGAGTGACCTTCTGACCTCCCCTTTTCTTTCACACACATAAATGCAACAATCACTAAGTCCTTTGACCATAAATGTCAGTAGCATCAAATCATTTAAAAAAACGGGAATGACTTTCCAAATACTAAAATATCTCCCTAATAACATCCTTTTTCTACAGGATACTTATATAAAGTCCATTTACAAACTTACTCAAGTCAAACAACTAAGGTCAGATGGTCCCTCCTACTGGTCCCAAGGAGAGGAAATTTGTGGTGGGATTGCTATACTTTTAAAAGGGCCCTACTTTCATTTACAAAAAAATAACAGACATTGCACCTGGTAGAGCTCTTACAGTAGATGTGACTTTTCACTCTTTAGAATTAAGGTTGATCAGTGTATACACCCCTCAAAGCCTAGCCACACAGGTAGCCCTTTTTAAACTCATTCAACCTTTTCTGCACACCCAAAGAGCTGTAATTTTTAGAGGGGACTTCAATTGTGGTCTTTCTCTTACTGCCGGGGGGGGGGGGGTGTAAGACTCAGAAAGTATTTAGGGATATGGCCTGCCTAAAAAACATTATAATCACAGCTAAATTGCGAGAGGCTTTTGTAGCATCTCAGTAAACAGGAGGGAAAACTTTCACTAAAGGCAGATTAGCATTCAGAATTGATTATTTGTTTCTGTCAAGAACCCTGATTATTTGTTTCTGTCAAGAACCCTGACCATCCAAAAGGCACGCACCATTCCCATAGAGACATCAGACCAGTTGGCTGTATCTACCCCAGTTGCTTTAGGACCCTGGACAAATAGTCCAACTAAATCTAGATGGAAATTGAACAACTCCCTCCCAACAGTTCCCCCAATGGTGGACAAATGGGATCAATTATTAAGAGCCAGGTTGTCTATTATGGAGGCATACGACACTATTATAGAATGGTGGTTAGACTCTAAACAAGATTTTAAAAACATTTTTATCAGACAAGCAGCTTAAAACAGGACAAAAACAATATTCTCAATATCCAACACTTAGAAAACTACAAGCATTGTTTTCTGTAGTGCATGATCATAAAACCAATCTGGATTCCCAAATTAAAGAAACAAAAGATGACATGATCAAATATCAATACAATTGATATATGAGCCTGAAAATAGAAGTTCAATTAGGCACTCAAGGCTGACAGGCTACATTGGACATGTTCAAAAGCTATGCAGAGTGGGTAAAGGCCATTCAGATAGCATCTATATGACCGTCTGAGGGAGCTTTACCTTCCACTAACCCTAAAACTATTTTTGAAGCAGCTCAACAATACCTACAAAATCAATTTGGGAAAACCACTGATATCTCCTGGGATGAAAAATATCTATTGGACCTAAACATTCCAACTCTACCTGAGGTAATATTAGAGCAGGTGACAAAGGAAATTTCTTTAACTGAAGTCCAGGATGCCATTAGTAAATTAAATTCTAACACAACACTGGATAAAGATGGATTAACAACAGAATTTCATAAAACTTTCAAGGACAAACTAAGTCCTATTTTGTCTTTATTATTTAACTCTCTACTGAAAGCCTGTAGTATTCCTTCATCCTTTTCCCATGCTCCTATTATTCTTCATTACAAAAAGGGGGAAAGATCAGAACTAACAAATTGGAGACCTATAAGTATTCTGAATGTAGATTACAAAATATTATTTTAAATCTTAACCAATAGGCTCATTAAAGCAGCAGAAACACTGATACATCCAGTACAGTCATGTGGGATCCCTAATAGATACATTTTTCATAATTTACAGTTTTTAAGAGACGTAGCAGATCTTGGAAATTCATGCCAGTGTAAGGGAATGTTACTATCACTTGACCAGCAAAAGGCTTTTGACAGAGTTAGCCATATCTTTTTATTTAGAGTATTAGAAAAATATGGAATACCAGGTCCTTTTATAAATTGATTGAAAGTACTGTATACGTCAGTTTACGCACAACCATCTATTAACAAATAAATGAGAAAAGAATTTCATATCAAAAGAGGTGTAAGACAAGGATGTCTCCTCAGCCCCATTTTATATTTATTTGTTATAGACTCTTTTATTAGAAAGATTATAACCAATGAAGGCATTCCAGGTATAAGCTTACCCAGTAAAGGTAACACAACTAACATCAGTGAATATGCTGATGATTTATGTCTAAGTATTCAAAATGCAGAGAGTGCTTCAGAAATTGCACAAACAATCCAAGAATATGAGTTGGTATCAGGGGCCAGATTAAATTATGAAAACAGATGAGAGTTTCAAATTAACCCAGATACACGAAGTTTAGAACAAAACAAGATAGCTAACATCCCAGTCAATACAGATCCTGTTAAATTATTAGGTTTAATCTTTGGCACCTAAGATGATGTCACATTTAATTGGCAACAAGCTATAGCAAAGGGACAAAATATAGTACAACAATGGAAATATAAAACCATTTCAAAGAAAAAAGGGTTTACCTAATCAAAACTGTGATTGTGCCTCAATCTCTTCACATAGCAAATATTTTCCCCATTCCTTTCCTATTTTTTTCAAGGGCTATGGGGAAACTGATTAAATCCGATAAGGAGAATATTCACATATTACGGCTACAACCTAGGAGGTGTGAGGATGATTAACCCCATTTTGTTTTCACAGCATATTCTTAATATGGAAATCTCTTAGAAGGATTGAAATGGACAGATACCTACTGGTACTCTATAGATTTTAGTTGGCTACATGCCTAGCAAGACAAATGGGATAGGGGTGTGCTATCGGTGTCTATGATCACATACACAAGACATATTCCAACTTACATTAAACCTTGTTTGTCTAAATTAAGACAATGGAACATAACACAAAATACAATAATAATGATTTCAAGGAAAGCCTTTTATGTAAAAATAGTAGAAGAAATCCAGTTCATAACTCCAGAGTTCCTTCAATGTCCTGAAGCACAGATGAAAGTAGCCTGTCAGTAACTAACAGACAGCAGGATTCCCAAACAAGTGTGGGACATGGTATGGCTTTCTTGCCATGGTAGATTAGGAGTGGGAAATACAAAACACAAGGCAATAGAAGAATGAAAATGTGTCCTAGGTCCACTTGTGCAAACAAAATAGAAATGATCGAACATTTTTTATTCAATACCCCTACGCACAAGAGTTTTGGATCTCTCTACAAAACAAACGGAAAGATGTTCCCCGTAATATATGAAATGCCAAATGATGTGCCCTGTTAGTGCAGCAAAATGATGTCTCTCCAGATTATGTGCTAATACAGGTAGTGTCCTTTTTAAAGGCTAAATATAAAATGGAACAACAATCCCTACCTAACTTTAAATTCAAAAGTTTATGGAAACATTGCAGGTGGATTATAGCAGAGAACTGAGAAAAATTGTTTTTTTTTATTTTTTAGATGGCTGACCAGCCAAAAATATTTAGGAAAATAAATTTTTCTTTTCTGAGCATTTTTTGGGAAGATAGATATATATTATTTTCTACCTCACAGAAATGGTGTGGTGTAGGTTGTTATGTGTGCTTTACTTTTTCTTTTTCTTTGGTTATGTCACTTTTGTAGAGTTCTAGCATTGGGAAAAGGGGGAAAAGCTGGTATTCATGAAATAATATTTATGTAATGTAATGTTTTTCTTTTGTGTGTTTTTACTAATAAAAAAATTCCCACAACTCTTTTTCAAGAAGTGCCATGGGATCCTTAACGTCCACCTTAACTACAACAATACCAGGCAGATGGGACCTCGGTTTAATGTCTCATCTGAAAGACAGCACTTCAGGAGTGCAGCACTCCCCTCATGCTGCACTACAGTATCAGTACTAGGATTTAACCCAAGGGCCTGGTGTGGGGAAAGAACCCACATCCTTCTGATCTTCTGGCCTCAGAGGCGAGTGTGCAACCCACTGAGTCACTGACACTGCACCTTTTTTTTATTTAGTTGTTTAACCAGGAGTAGCACACTAAGCTGAAAGCTTTTTTACAGGAGTGACCTGGGAGCACAGGAAAGTTAAGCGACTTGCTCAGGGTCACACAGTATGCAAGTGGAAGCTGTGGGATTCAAACCCAGGTCTGGTCTGCTGGATGTCACCAGATTTGCAGCTCGGAGCCTTAAACCACTGTACAATATTGCCTCCACCTGCTGAGCCACTGACACTGCGTGACACATTTTGTTGTACTCACTTCCATATTTATTGCATTTTGAACATTGTGTTTTATATTTGCAGTGTTCTGTCCTCCCTCCTCCCCACCCCATACCCCAGATGCATTTAGAAACAATCTGATACCAACTCAGTATGTATTTCCTTGAGAAACTTGAAAAAAGAAAGAAAGAAAGAAAGAAAGAAAACTGGTGCAAATTATCAATAGGTGCTACAAACCTTTCAATATCAACAAGCAAACGTACAGCTATTAAAATGGCACCAAGCCTTCTTGGTGGCATAGTAGGGAAGGTGCTTGCCTTCCACTCGAGGGACCATGAGTACGTACCCTAAGCCACAAACCCAGTCAGTGGCAACAATAGCAAAGGAGGTGCCCCAAGGATGCTGACTGCAATCAGTTGAGCATTCTATTCACTCCAAAGAATACACTACAATTCACATTAAACTGTCACAACCATGAGTTACTTTGGTAATTCTTGCTGAGTGCAGCAGAAACCCCCTACAATACCCATTGCCTTAAAGTTACAATTTGGTTTTGCATTGTTTGTATCACAACTTCAGATGAATTTCAGTTAAGTTGCAAAAAATATGGTATCAAAGTAGGAAATAAACAAGAAAATCCATGCACACCTCTGATGTGCAACGGTGCTACCCTTACACAAGAACACTGCATGACACGGAAGCAAATAAAGGGTGTACACACCACCATTGTACCTTGATTAAAATATAAATTTATTAAGGTGTCTCATCTGAACACCCAACACCTCTATGTGGCACCAAAAGACTTTGTCCGGGGCCAATGTTGGGTTCCCTACAACCTCCATTATTACAGAAAATAATGAATAGTTATTACTGCTACATTTCTTGTAACTACATGCTTACAAATCAAACATGAAAGTTGAAAAAGAAACCGTAATCCTCTACAATTGATCCAGCAGCTCCTTGCACGCCATTTTTTTTTGTAAAATTAAAAACATTTTTGCATCTTTTTAAAAGACAGTTGCATATTCACAAAACAGAAGCACATTAATCGCCTGTACTTTTTTATATCTATATGTACTTTATTAATTACCTTGAGTGTGGTGTTGGGTGCTCAGATGAGGGCATCTTAATAAATTTCTGTTTCAATCAAAGTTCTGTGGTGGTGTGTGCAGCCATTTTTTTTTTTTTTTGCTTTTATAGCATAAATGTAGCTCTTGAGTTGGTTAAGTACGGCACAAAAAAAGACACAATATTAATTACCAATGCATTCCTAACTTAAAAAAAAAAAACAATCAATACCAACCAATTGACATGCCAATTTAATGTAATAGTGTCTACCTCTGTTGACACATGGGAATGGAGAATAATTCTGTAGGGGACCATGCCTAGTCCCATCCCCACCTCAGACATCAGCACTTAATAAGAGTTCATTGGGGGGGTAGGCACGGAGGTCCCAGACCCTGACTTTGCTCATGATGTCAAAGCACAAGAGAAAAACTCAGCACTCATAAGAAAATCTCCCAAAGTTGCTTTTTCAGCACACAATGTGGAAAAACAGTAATGCAAGCACACAGCCAAGCACAGCTGCGCTCCCAACCATGGAAGCCAGGCACACCACCACTACATATCAAAATCAAACACTTCTTCCTCAAGGGACAGAGTGTCCAGTTAAAGCCTTTCATTATTCTAGCTAGAGACAGTAGCAGAAATTGATCTTAAAGCCATAATGCATTTTCAAAACATATTTCTAAAATGTGGCTACATAATGTAATTGCATATATTAGCTTATAAATAGTTTACTTTCATGTTATAGTGAATTAATAAGCTACAAAAGGGAGCATAGATAGTTCCCCATTGCATACAAGGAGGTAGAAGTTCATAATAATTCCAAGTGCATACCAAAGAAGATATAATAATACAATAATCAATTGAATATAGTCATATATTAATAATTTTTAGTGTCAAAGAATTGTGCTCTGGTTAGTGCAATATTTTACAGTAAACTGTATTTACATTGATTTATGGTGATTTAAAGAAGTAACAAATGTGGACAAAGCCCTGATGGATAGCATGGAGTAAAAAATCCTGAAGAGGGTCCATTAAGAAGAGGACTGTATATCAACGTTTTAGGAATTTCAAATTAAAAATCAGCTGAATCCTATAACCACATATTATCCTTTCAGTGATAAACTGTCATAGTAAATTTATCAAGTGTCCCTTCTCAACAGTTTGTTCAAACTGCTCCCACTCCTGAGTCCATGTGGGATATATTTTAGGGCAAAAAAGCAGGATCCTTATTATTTTCCTTCAGAAAGAGTACCTATAAGACACTGAATTCCAGCCCATTTGTGATCACTGACTAGTACTGCTACCTTCTGATCATGAGCTGTGTGGAAGTCCTGAGTACGTAAGTTTTTGTGTAGGAGCACCAGGCAGCATAGTCTACATGATCTGTACAACAAGTGGCAAATTGACATATTTCAACCTGCTTCTCTCTCCACAAATAGCTAGGTGGAGCATGTTTGCAAAGCTTGCATCTTTTATATTAAAATAATCCCTGCGGTTCATTCAAAAGTCAAAGTGGTCTCTCATTATCTACAAAAAAAATCTTTGTGACACGGTCCCCTATATAAAGGGCCCTTGCAATACAGACTTGTAACTTACCTCCAATCAAATATTTAGAGGAATCCTCACCTGATAGTGTGCACCCCTGTCTGCTGACAACTGTTTTACTTCATTGGCTGAGCTATTAAACTACATTAAAAAGGTTACCTGATGATGTCTGGCAAACATATTTAATCTTATAACTAGGACACTATCTCTTGATGTGTTTTTAGAGCCCTACTCGAATAGTCCCTAGATTAAAACATTTCTTTCAGATCACTCTCCACCAATTTCAAATTTGGCATCTGTTGAACAGTTCCTGTGAATTCTCAGGAATTATCTTGGGGGAAGCTGCTGATTACATTGTGTAGATGGACACTACCAACAGTAAATTATTTCCAGCTGTTTTTTGTGAAATGTATCTATCTCAGTTCTTCCCTGCACATTAACACAGAACCTTAAGTCAAAAATGCAGGTGTTTTTATTATCCAAGGTATGCACAAAAGTGAGTTTGAGGGCTGACCCACTAGAATTGCTGTAGTGCTACCATTTGCAGTCCGAACAGTCCACATTCAGGAACAAGCCAGAAGTAAAGGAGCACCAGTCAAGTGGAGGAGAAAGACTGAACATCCACAAGACAGCTCTCCTTCTCTGGGGTGATAACATTGTGCAGCACAGAAAGTGCCTGATCCTTAGTGGTGGCTGCAGGTCAGGATTCGTGGAACCCTAAAACTTGGGCCAAGGAGTGGCGAATGTTGATGTACTGTGCACACAGCAGCATATCTGATGTCATTGTACATCTGCCTCTCCTGGGGACAGTAACAAAAAATATGCCACCAATAAGCAAAGTGATACTGCACCTTGCTCCCCCATCCACCACTGGGCCTCTCCTGCCAGGGCCTGGATTTCTCCAAACCTTCAACTCTGCCTAAACGCTGACTTGATAGTGAGGGAAGTACACCAAGAAGCAGACATCAACCCCACTTCAAGTCGTAAACCAAGAAGGAACAACCCAAAGGTGAGTCATGGGTGGACTGGGAGCCCAGTGCTCCAGGCAGTGGAGCCTTGGAGGACATGAAGTGGGTGCTGGTGCAGTGGTTGAAAGAGGTCCCATTCAGAAGCAGAAGGTGGCATAAAGAGTCAACAAAACAGAAAGTGGGACTAAATTAATTTGTGTTTAACCATTTCATAAAATGTGCTCTGTCCAGTTCAGATCACTGCCATATACACTGAATATTAAGAAAGCAGTGCCATCTGACTATCCACCCAGGTGTGTAGTAATTGAAGCATTAGAAATGAACTTCTCTGCTGGCATGATAGTGCAGCAGTAGCAGTACCCGTCACTGTGCTGGTGACCCAGTTACAGGAACAAACTCGGGTTTCTTGGGGACCAACCAAGGAGGGACAGTTGAGCACCCTGAGAATGATTCTCCTCCCTTAGGAAGGGGGGATACAGCATCCCATTCATAGAATGCCACCTTGCGGAGGTCAGGTGGCAGTACAGCAGGCACATACAGATGGGGAGAAGGGCAGCCACTGGATACTGGCATACATGCATGCATGTATGTCATTGATAGAAACATAGAAACATAGACTTTGATGGCAGATAAGGACAGCTTGGCCCATCTAGTCTGCCCATTTCCCTACCTACAGGATAAGCTATAGATCCTAGTTAACCAACAGCCTATTTCTTCTAACCCCCACAAGAATTGCTTTATGTCTGTCCCATGTATTCTTGAATTCTCCCACAGCCTTAGACCCCACAACCTCCTCAGGAAGGCTGTTCCACACGTCCACCACTCTCTCCGTAAAAAAATACTTCCTCACATTGTTCCTGAAGTCCCCTCCATCTTTAAATTGTGTCCCCTTATTCTTGCACATCTCTTTTTCTGAAAGATGCTACCCTCTTGGACTTTGTTGATTCCACTGAGGTACATAAAAGTTTCTATCATGTCCCCCCTCTCCCTCCTTACCTCAAGGGTATACATATTAAGCTTCTTTAGTCTCTCCTCGTATGGCTTCTCTTGCAGACCCTGCACCATTTCAGTTGCCCTCCTCTGAACTGCCTCAATCCTGTCTATGTCCTTGCGGAGATGGGGTCTCCAGAACTGGATGCAGTACTCCAGATGGGGTCTCACCAACTGTCTGTACAGAGAGATTACAACTTCCTGTTTTCTGCTGGTGATGCCTCTCCCTATACATCCCAGTATACAGCCAGCCCTCCCTACCGCCTTCTCATAATGCTTGCCAACCTTAAGGTCATCTGATATGATTATCCCCAGGTCCCTTTCCATTTTTGTTGCTGTTACTACCCCCCATTGTGTACTCTTCCCCTGGGTTTTTGTTTCCCAGGTGCATTATTTTGCACTTCTTTGCACTGAATCCAAGCTGCCATACTTCTGACCATTCCTCCAACCTTGCCAAGTCCCTTCTCATCCTTTCCACACCTCCTTGTGTATCAACCCTGTTGCAGATCTTTGTGTCATCTGCAAAAGGCATACTTTCCTTCCAATCCCTCTGCAATGTCACTTATAAAGACATTAAAAAGGACTGAACCCACTACTGAACCCTCTGGTTGCCCACTAGTAACCCCTCTTTCTTCGAGTGGACTCCATTTACAATTACCTTCTGTGTCCTGTTGTCCACCCAATGTTTTACCCAGGCTACCACCCTGGGACCCTCCCAGGCTGGTTAATTTGACTATTAATCTTTTGTGTGGGACTGTGTCAAATGCCTTGCTAAAGTCTAGGTAGGCCATGTCCACAGCCCTCCCTGGTTTACTACTTTGGTCACCCAGTCAAAGAAATCAATTAGATTCATCTGACATGACCTTTCCGCTGTGAACCCATGCTGCCTTGGGTCCTGTGCCCCACTGGCATCTAGGTACGAAACAGCTCTTTCCTTCAGAAGTGATTCCATCACTTTCCCTACCACAGAGGTCAAACTGACAGGTCTGTAGTTTTCTGCCTCTGTCTTGATCCCACTTTTGTGAAGGGGGATCACATCCACTTTCCTCCAGTTCTCAGTTACCACACCATCCTCCCATGATTTGTTAAAAAGTCAGTGGTTTCACTAGTTCTCCCCCTAATTCTTTTAGAATTCCGGGGTGAATTCCATCAGGCCCAATTGCTTTGTCCACCTTCAGTTTTAGGAGTTCTTTCAGAACCATTTCTTCTTTGAAAGGACTGGGATTGACCCCCCCATCAAGATTGATTCTGTTAATTGGATTAGGCACCTCCCCCTCCTCCTCTTTTGTCAATACTGAGCAGAAGTATCCCTGCTTTTTCACTGTCCCTCTCTGCCCACCCACCGTCCATTGTATTCTGCCTCACTATCCCTCCCTTCATCTTTCTACGCTCCCTGATGTACCTATAAAAGGTTTTATCCTGCTTCTTAACTGAGTTGGCTTTCTTTTCCTCAGTTTGGGCCTTTGCTATTCTGACTTCCCTCTCTGCTTCCTTCTGCCTTAACTGGTACAGCTCTCTGCCCTGCTCCTTCTGTGTTTCTTTATACTTCCTGAATGCAGTCTTTTTCTCCCCGTCTTTCCCCACCACCTCTTTTGAGAACCATAGTGGCTTTTTCTTTCATTTTGATTTGTTTATTTGCTTGACACAAAGGCTTGTTGCCTCTGTGATGGCAGTTTTGATTACTAGTAACCTTAGAGGAGAAAATCTCTGCTCTGCCAAGGTCAGTGTTAGCACACCCTGTAGGTTCTCATATTACCAACAGGGCAGGCCACTTACAACAAACATAGTCATAGGTAACTGGTGGGAGAGTAGGTCCCTAAGATGCTTAGTGATGTGGCTGGGGTGGATCCCAGAAAGGGAAAGGGGGGAGAAAAAAAGCTTGATGAAAAATTGAAAACAATTAAATGCTTGCTCAGCATTAGTAGCTGTAGGGCTGCACCAAATATTGGGTGCACCTTTGAAGTTTTATGGAAGGATCCATCATCCCCCCATGCATGCATACAGGACCCCTAGAGGTGGAGAGAACCCCTGGCTGGAAGGTGGGAAATAGGGGCCGCTGGGGCATTGAGGCTGCCATAGGGCATGAGGGGGCACAGTGGCAGGTATAGGGAGCAGAGGAGGCATCTGGCAGAGGTGCCATAGGGCATAGCAATACACCCTATGAAACATCTGCCATGTGCCTCCTCCACTTCCTATACCTGCTGCCATTCTGCCCATGCCCTATGGCACCCTCTTTGCCCCAGAAGCCCCCATTTCCCACCTTCCCAATCCCATAGCTCAATCTCTGCCCAGCCAATCAATGGTGCAGGGCTGTTAGACTACCTCTTGGTTGGTCCAACTCGAGCCTTCTGTTGTGGCCACAGCAGGGCTTACAGAATCCCAAATAAGTGGATGGTGCAGCCCTGCCATGGAGCAAGCTCCTTTGTGACCTGGCAAAGGGGTACTTTTTTAGCAAGGGTGGTGCAGAGGGGGCTTTCTCTGCAGGCATCCTGATTTTGCCACAGCCGGTGTTTGAAAATCAGGATTGCCACAAAATAAGACGCAAGGTGCCACTTGCATCATACAATGTTGACACAGGCACCTTGCATCATAGATTTTCTTTTGAAAATCAAGCCCCTTGTCTAATAAGAACAACCCTAAATCCATATTGGTGTCCACATCAAATGTATTCAGGTTGTCTGAAGATAGTGTCTTTCCCATCAAAGCAGCTCACTGACAGACTCATCCTGTGTCCCAGCCCCCAAAATAAGATGTATCATAGTCTGGAGACCCAAACTGTACCTTAAAGTTAAGAGCAACTTATGCTTTGAGAATAACTTTGAAAAACATAATACTTGGACAGAATGTAGCTTATATTTCTCATTAGCTCAGTATTTCTTATTCCCCTTAATTTATATGCATGAAAACAGAATATTCCTTCCTTGAGAGTTTATCAGTTCCTATCGCTTCTTCCCAACATGTCATAATTCTCTGCCTGTGTCATCACAGTTATTCCCTTGGCAACAGGCTGTGATGTCACAACAGAGCATTATTATAATTTCAAGTAGGGAATAAACTATAGAGGCAAATGAACTCTAAGGGATAAAAGTCTTGTTTTCATGAGGATTTCTTCAGTTATATATAATGGACAGGCAAAATTTATATAAGTTACATGAAATACAAGGTAGTAATAGTAGTAGTAGTAACAGTTTATTCTTAACATTCAAGAAAAGGATTACCCAGTTGAGCCAAGACTCATTTACAGTGGGGTCCCTCAGGCATACGACAATCATATACACTGTTACAGTGTTTATACAAATAATGCATTTAAGCATAAGAAGAAAACATCAACATTTACATGTCAAATACAATAAGTTCAAAATATATGTAATAAAACAGTATATATCAGTTACACTTATTTACCCTTTTCATTGCAGGCACAGCAAATTGTTGGTAGGGATGAATCTTTTAAATGCCAACATCTAATCTTATTCCAGAATGATTTCCCATCTATTATCCTTAAGGAATGCAATAAATTATTCCAGGCCCTTGGGCCGAGAAAAAGAGTTGTTGAATTACCTTTAGATGTTTTAGGTATTAGAATTTGTAATTCCAAAGTTCCAGCCAATCTAAGGCTACTCCTTTTTGGACGAATTTGAAACAAATTATTTAGATATGAAGGAGTTTTCCTTAAGAGGATTTGGTGTATTAAATATAAAACATGCAGATTTCTATGTTCACTTAAGCCCAACCAGCCCAATAAACTATATAGTAAACAGTGGTGAGTTTGCCATGGAACATCCAAAATGAAACATGCAAACCTGTTATAAGCTACATCTAGTTTCTCCAATTCCTTCCCAGTCATTCCCCCATAAACCATATCCCCATAATTAAATTATGAAATAATCATCATATTTACAATTTGCTTTCTTGCATCCATAGGGATGCATTTTCTGATTCTATATAGAGCCTCCAATCTTGCATTCAATTTTTTTGTTAACTTGTCGATGTAGACATCTCACTTGTATAGGGAGTCCAACCAGACTCCCAGACGTTTGTAGGAGCTCACTTGCTTCAAAGTGGAACTGGTTGCAGTTAACATTTGTTTCTGTGAATTTGTGTTTATATGTTTATACCCAAAATCATCACCTGTGATTTCCTATCATTCATTATCAATCCATGACCTAACAAATAATCTTGTACATTGTCAAAATCTCTTTATAATCTACTTTGTATTTCTAATATGGTTTTGCCTCTAAGTGTAACCACCCTCCTGCTACTTTGCACAGTAAGCTACCCCTTGGTACCCTCGACTGGGCACACAAACTATTTTAGACACTTTTCGGTACCATCCCTAGCTTTGAGAATGTATGCCAGGCTCATTACTTCTAGAGGTCAGAAAAGGGTGAGGGTGCACAAAAGCAAAACTACACACAAATGACCAAAATACCCAGGTCCTGAGGAGAGAACTTTTGCTTAGGGCTATGCTAGGTCTGTACTTCTGGAGGGGTACCCAGTAATTTCCAACAGGAAGTAGTAACATGAATGTCCAAACCAGGTTGGGGTTCTAGAGTGTGACTTTATTCCAAAGATGGTACACTAATGCAAAGGTGGACCCCCAAGGTTTACACATCATGGCACAAGGCAATGGTAGAGCAACAGAAATCAGTAGCGGACAGAAACTCTGCATATCCCATATTGCATAGGACCTTGAACTCTTTTCATTGGCAATGGCCTTAGCTTAAACACACATTTCTTCTAGTGGCACTAGCCACAACTTAGCACACAATTCCCATATGGTATAGGACTTAATATTCCAGCAATGTGGCAACTGGCCATGACGGAGCACACTGGTGCTCAAAATTAGAACAACCCACAACAGGGGTAAACTTTCTCTTCAGGCACTGTCCACCAATTCCTGAATAAACAGGAGCCCTTACAGAACCTGTAGTGCTGAACTGGTCACTCCAGATGGGGGGCTGCCCACCTTTTGCTTCCACATCCATACCCAGTCATTCTTTCAGAACTACACCTCATCATTTCTAGTAAAACAGTTAACGATATGTATCCTAGAATGTTTCTCACATCCTGCATAAGGACAACACTAATTCTGAGTGTAAAAACTAAAGTCCTGAACAATGTGCCAAGTCTCTCTGGGGACTCCATGATTGTCAGCCAACTTTAAAAACATGAGAACGGTCTCAAATTGGAACAGACTGGTGTAAATATCCCTTTATCAGAGCACACTCAAAGAAAGAGCAGGTACTTTCCTCCTGGGAAGCATAAAGTCAGATTACTCACAGTTGAAAAACAACAGGCAGCTTCAAAGTCCTGGATCAAGTAAGGGATTGCCCCTCAGATCCATTCTGGCAGTCCTTCTCATCTCGCTGGGAGGAAAAATATCAGGAACTCTTGCTAGACAATGGTTTCCACCACTTCTCTTGGCAGGGAGATGTTTCTCAGCACTAGGGAGAGAAAATAGGCTATCCTCACAAAGCCCACACTGCAGCTCCTCACTCCTCCAACTGCCCATACTGAACTCTACTCAAAACTAACTGAAGATTCTAAAGCTCCCCACTCACAGCCAGCTACCATGGCTTATGCTGCTGTGAGAGTTCTAAATGACATCACCTTTCTCATCTCAGCTGAGACTAAGTAAACAGAGAGGGAACAGGTGAAAAACCATTTAACCAGTCATTCACCAGATGTCTTCCCCACCTAGCACTGACACTGATGGGATTCTAGTAACCTCAGGGGACGGGGGGTTACACTCACCCCTAGCCTGGTAAATGACTGTCCGCAGTCATTTCTCTACCCGGCACCAGGTCAACCTACCCTTTGTGTTACCTATGGGGAGGTAGCACTACTTCTCCACTACCATGTGCCAGGCATAGGCAGGCAACACTAAAGTCCTAGAGGCTAGCTGATGAAATGTCGGCCCCTATCCTATGATCTATCTATGGATACTCAGTGGCTCCAAGGAACTGCCTGAAGCATGCCCTAATAGACCAGAGCTGAGGCCCCTGCTTCAGATCAGGACCACAGCCTGTCTATGCCCCTAGCCCTCTAGGGAAAAACTATCTGACCAGGCTGCACACTGGGGAACCTCCCTCTAAGCTCCCAGGATACCTGCAAACAAAAACAACAAGGAAACAACACATTGCAATGCATTGCATTTCTCAAACATTCCCCACAAGCTCACACCTGTGAAGGAAAAACATGTTAACATCCTGTTAACCACAGACAATTCTAAAAGCTCTAAGAAAAAAGAGGAACTTAGCTGTACTCCAGGATCCTCTTCTTTTCTTCTTTTCTTTTCTTCCTCAGGAACACCTGCAAGAGAAGAAAACACAAAAACACATTCTATATACCACACAGTGCCTAAACCTCCACCTGAACACTAGAGAATCCCAAAAATATTTTCTATAAAAGCACAAAAGTAAAAAATGTAAATAAGACATTTATACAACACATTTGGGGGGCTGGAAAGCTCTAAAGAGTCCAAACTAGGGATAGAATGTTGTTGCCCAAAGGCAAGGTCCATTAAAGAGTCTTTCCTGGGCTGGAGCCCACTGAAGAACAGTCCTGGAACAGGACACAGCCTGTGTAGCATTGAAATCCATTGGGAGAGTCTTTGAGGACAGTCATTACAATTCCATGGACAGTCTTCAAGTGTAGGGTGTGTTGTACAAAGTCAGTTAAGTAACAAAAATGGGTCTTACCAGTTCCTCAAAGACCAAAAACAAAGGATCACCTTACTTCTCTGAGCTCAGGACCCTCTCCATTCAGACAAGGTGGCATCTTCAGATACAGCTGGTTTGATGTCCTCTGAAAAAAACAGGTGATGAAACAGGGAAAACTGCTTGACTGATGTCATCTGTAAATCAAACTATGTAACAGGAAAACAGCTGGACTGGTTTAATCTGAAAGACCATGTGATGAAACAGGAAAACAGCTGGATTGATGTCATCTGGAAGGCCAGGTGATGGAAATCAGAAAACCACTGCTGAGCTGATGAATCTGGATGCACCTGAAGAATCCTGGAATATCAGTAGAGCTGCATCTTCCTCCTTGGATACTGCTGCTGTTGGATGACAGACACCAGGCTGCCACTGCCCGCTTCCCACTAGGCATGCTGGGAATATTCATAGGGAGTGGCACCATTAAGGGTAGTACCACTCAGGGTGAGGTGCAAAGACTATGACACCATCTGGGCATTCAAATTTGATGTTGTGGAATGTCTCATTATCTGCCTTGTCCACAGTTCGTACCATGTCCATAAACAGAGTTCTGCCCAATTTCCAGAATTTAAGTTGATCATTTATGACTCTGTCCCTGACACATTCTGCTGCACTAGAGTACAAATTCTTGCTTGCCTTTTCCAACAACCAGGATTGCCTGTTCTGTTTGATTTCCTGCCAGACTGTATGAGGAAAGGTAGGAAAGGACTGCCCAAATATGGAGTCAGCCCTCCTATGTATCAGTCTCTCCTCCTTGCTGCTCTTCTCAAGTTTGCAGCCCATGGCCTGGTTTGGGGGTGGCCAATCCTGGTTGAGCCAGTGCTGCATACTGAAAGAATGAAAGAACTTGTCCCCGACCATCTCTGTGGGCAGGTAACTGGAGGCTTCTTCTTCTCTCTCTGGCTCCACTGAGGCAAGAGTTTCAGGCAACTCATGGGGACCTTCAACATGAAGATACAGATCTTCATCCTCCTCTTCCTCACTCAGGATCTGAGCCAGGAGTGAGCAGATATCCTCACTCTTGAGGCAGTTCACTGTTCATGAGCATGGAGGTACTGTAGACACCTCCCAGTTAAGTGTCTCTTGCATTTCATCCTCCCCTACTAGGCTAGGACTTGGACCCTATTTCCATGGGTCCACAGATCCTTCTAGTGCACTGCCCACCTGGGACATGGGTGTGGAAACTCTTCTTTGTGTCTGCCCTTGCAGTAGATCAACATTGCTCTCTCCCTCTGTGCCACACTCCATGGGGCTTCCCACAACAGGTTCAACCTGGTGCCGCATGCTGCTACTTGCAGAGTTTTTTACTCTGGTCCACATATGAGCCAATCAAATTCATGATGCACTCTCTGGTGCTGCATCCCTGCTCATACCATATTTCACAAGGCAATCCGAACAGTGGGATATCAGAAACACATCCCTTCCAGCCTTGAGGCACATAATGCACAGTCTCACTGGATAGCTAGGGATTGCTACATCTGGAGGCAACCCTTCACCAAAGAAAGTTCTCTCTATTTCTCTTAGTGCTGCCACCTCCTCTGCGATTATAGCTCAGGCATGATCCAAACAGCGGGGATTTCCAGAAGCCATGTCTAAAAGCAAACATACAAAAGTTGGTTGTTACTGAATTGCTCACTAGTCTCTTTATAGTCTCACAAAATGGCTCCCTGCTGCTTGTTTGCATTTGATAACCCTACCCTGTAATGGCGGTGGTATTTCTCCTCATGCATCAAATCCGTTCACTGACTAAAAACTGTGTTTCTGACCTTTTCTGGCTACTAAATTTGCTCAAAACTGTAATCAGTTGCACTGCTGGATTCTTTCAGCACACTCATATAATTTTAACCTTGACTTTGTGATCAGCATCAATCGAAGAACTATTTACACATGCTCAAAGTCACTTGCCAGCCCACAGTATTTCTATTGCACAGGATTGCCTGCTTGCTGCAGCCCAATATACAACTCACTGTCCCTTTCTTGCTTAGAAACAGTTACTGTTGCTGAACCCATTACAAATGCTCACAGTCAATGTTCAGAATTTTTGTTTGCTGTCCTGCTGTTACAATGCACACTTCTTCTTTGCAAAACAATCACACTGCTTGCACACAGATTCAGCTGTCTTGAAAATCACACACAGTCTGATGCACAGTTAGCTGGTTTTACTCACTGAATTCAGTAGCTGGCTTTCTCAGGTGGAAATTTTCAGCCTGGTTCCGATCTTGGAAGGCCTCTGGGGTGAAACGGGCTGGCAGTCCTATCAATCATAACCACGAATGCCACACTTACTTTCCAGTCGGTTGGACAATGGGTTGAGCCCGAATTTACACAGCAGAAGTCTGTTTTCTACAGATTAGAATGTTCACAAGCCCCTCGATGGATGATCCTAGTCTGACCAGCTTGCATGCCACGATCTCTCTCCCTCTCTCTCTCTCTCCTTCTCAAACTCTCAGCTGCACACAGAAGCTGGCTACGGGGTGGGACTGATTGCAGTCGCACCAATCTCTCGATGCCATACAAATTAGTCTCTCTCTCTCTCACTCGCTCTTCCTTCATGGCAATCATCAAGCAGGAGCAAATTTAAACTGTAAACTGGAACTTTTTTTCTCGGCTGCAATTTCAGTGGCTGAAGTGCCGTTTTGACCATTTTCTCCACAGATTTTGTCAATTTCTCTAACGACTCCCCCAGTTTGCACACAAAGCACAAGAAACTTTCAGGCAGGGTTCAGCAAATCCAGTAGTCTGTTGTCCTGGGCTACAAGTTTTGTAAGGCGGACAGGTATTTTTGCAACAGCAGGTTGTCCCACGGACAACCAACTCAATGCTGTTAAGGTGGGTTTTGGTTTTTTCACCTTGCAGAGCAGGTCCTGTCCCAACCACTAGGTGCTGCCTGGCATGCCGTGTCAGCACTGCTTCTTCATCATGGGCTGGCTGGTGGTCACATGGTGGTGAGAACACACTGAGGCAGCATTATGTTGGGTCCAGAAGAGAGCCGGTGGTCATGTCTTGAGCCTGCACAGGAGTGAGCGTGGCAGCCAGATGCACAGAATGAAGGACCCTCCACACCCATCGCAGCACTACTAACACAACATCTTCAACAGGACTGACAGATGAGTTAGTCAATAGGAACTAGGAGACTACCTGTCAGTCCTTTGCAATTTGCCACAGCAGTGGTGAGTGGTGGGAGGTGGAACAAGGACAGATGCTAGCACTTGTGAAGCTGCACCATTTCACTCTTCAGTTTGGCAGCCGACGATCATTCCTTTCACTGTGGGCACGTGATCTTTGGGCCAGAGTACTGATAGGATGCCAAGAAAGTGACAGCAAAGAAAAAAACATTTAAATCAGGGGAAAAAAACTAGAGAGAAAACAGAAGGAAAAAAGTGTTTTCCTAAGTGGAAAGGACTGAAGTCGGTCATGTGTGTGGAGATCATGGAGATTGCAATTGGAAAGGACTGAAGTTGGGGGGTGGAGTTGGAGATCGTGGGATTGGGCACAATGCACAGCAAACAGCAAACCAAAAACAGTATTCAGAATTAGATAAAAATAAGAAAAGGAAAAAAACATTTAAAAAAGAAAGACCCGTCAGTGGGAAGGGGGGATCGTGAGAAACAAAGGTGGGTGTACATGCCAGGACCGGCTGGTGTAGAACAAATTCAGTAGCAAAAAGAAAAAAATAAGCATTTTAAATTAGCAAAAAGAAAAAGAAACAAAGAAAGCGTTTTACAATACAAAGGAAAAGAACTGAAGTTGGTAGGGAAGGGGGGATCGTGGAATAGCAAATACAACACAAACCAGTGTCAGACTAATTGGTGTGTACTGCAGAAGAAGAAAAAATACAGAAATACAAAAGGAAAAAAAGGTGTTGCACTTGGGGGTGGGGAGCTAGAAAACCATATACATTTTGTTGTGCCTTTAGTTCATTGAGATAGCCTAGTTGTGTCTTGCCAGTGTCACTAACAAAGCCAACAAGACAGGAGTCTGTGCAGGCTTTTTTTTTTTTTTTGCCTAGGGACTATGCTGCCTCAGCCACTTTTCTTGACTCTGCTAACAGAATGGTACTAAACCTGCCTGCCTAAAGGTGGCTGCTGCTGTGGCCAGTGACTTATTTTGATTGATTCCTTTGCAGCATGGCAATAAAAATTTAAAATATAAAACAGTAAAAGCTTTAATAATTAAAAAAAAAAAAAGGTGAGCAGAGCCATTAAGAGCAGCCAACTACCTGAAAGGAGGAAAGAAGGCTGAGGTGGGGTGGTGATTGTTGACTACCAGTGCTACTACTGTGCCACTCCTGTGTGGGCTTTTTTTTTGCCTAAGGACCAGGGTAGTGAGTTGCCACTGCCACCTGACTCCGCACAACTGTCCTAAACCTGGCTAGCCTAACTAGTGGTTGTTAGGCGCACACCATGCACTTTGTTTTTATGTAAGTTTTTTTAAAACTTACATTGAAACGTACTGGACTACCACTTGAAACTCAGGGACTATCATCTTTGGCAAGGCCAGCTGTCCTGGACTAGCATGCAATTTTGAAATTTGTCGATCCCTGCTTTCAGGGCACATTTCTCTGTCTGTTTCCTAAAATCCACACTACTTTTGGCATTTGAAAATTGCAAGTTAAAAAGTTCTGTAAATGTTCTGAATGCAGAGACAATGACATACACTTACAGTCTTTACTGTCCATTGCAAGTTGGCACACACACAAGCAGCACTCTGTTCTTTCTGTACTAGCAGGCACGCAAGCAGCACATTCAGATGGCACTTTCTTGGGCAAAATCCTTTTGTGCAAAGCTTCTTTCCTGTTTGGGCTACCATGCTACCAGACAGACAAACACTAGCCATACCCTCAGCCAAAATCTCCAGTTCTCTCCCCAAATTAAACAACATCCTTGGACGAGCCCCCATTTTTTGTAACACCCCCCCAGCTACTTGCACAGTAAGCTACCACTTGGTATCCTTGACTCGGCACCCAAACTACTTTGGACACTTTTTGGTACCATCCCTAGCTTTGGGAATGGATACCAGGCTCATTACTTCTAGAGGTCAGAAAGGGGTGGGGTGTACAAAAGCAAAACTGCAAACAAATGACCAAAATACTCCAGTCCTGAGGAGAGAACTTTTGCTAAGGGCTATGCTAGGTCTGTACTTCTGGAGGGGTACCCAGTAATTCCACACAGGAAGCAGTAACATGAATGTTCAAACCAGGCTGGGGTTCTAGAGCGTGACTTTATTCCACAGATGGTACACTAAAGCAAAGGTGGACCCCAAGGTTTATACATCATGGCACAAGGCAATGGCAGAACAACAGAAATCTGTAGCAGACAGAAACTCTACATATCCCATATTGCATAGGACCTTGAACTCTCTTCAGTGGCAATGGCCTCAGCTGAAACACACATTTCTTCTAGTGGCACTGGCCACAACCTAGCATACAAGTCCCATATAGCATAGGACTTAATATTCCAGCAATGTGGCAACTGGCCATGACCGAGCACACTGGTGCTCAAAATTAGAACAACCCACACCGGGGGTATACTTTCTCTTCAGGCATTGTCCACCATGTCCTGAATAAACAGGCACCTTTACAGAGCCTGTAGTGCTGAACTGGTCACTCCAGATGGGGGGCTGCCCACCTTTTGATTCCACGTCCATACCCAGCCATTCTTTCAGTGTTACACCTCAACATTTCTAGTGTAACAGTTAGCAATATGCATCCTAGAATGTCTTTCACATCCTGCACAAGAACAACACTACTTCTGAGTGTAAAACTAAAGTCCTGAACAATGTGCCAAGTCTCTCTGGGGACTCCATGATTGTCAGCCAACTTTAAAAGCATGAGAACAGTCTCAAATTGGAACAAACTGCTGTAAATATCCCTTTATCAGAGCACACCCAAAGGAAGAACAGGTACTTTCCTCCTGGGAAGCACAAAGTCAGATTACTCACAGTTGAAAAACAACAGGCAGCTTCAAAGTCCTGGATCAAGTAAGGGATTGCCCCTCGGATCCATTCTGGCAGTCCTTCTCATCTCACTGGGGAAGAAAAATATCAGGAACTCCTGCTAGACAACAGTTTCCACCACTTCTCTTGGCAGGCAGATGTTTCTCAGCACTAGGGTGAGAAAATAGGCTCTCCTCACAGAGCCTACACTGCAGTTCCTCACTCCTCCTACTGCTCACACTGAACTCCACTCAGAACTCACTGAAAATTCTAAAACTCCCCACTCACAGCCAGCTACCATGGCTTATGCTGCTGCGAGAGTTCTAAATGACATCATCTCTTTCATCTCAGCTGAGACCAAGTAAACAGAGAGGGAGCAGGTGAAAAGAACATTTAACCAGTTATTCACCAGCTGCCTTCCCTACCTAGCACTGACACTGATGGGATTCTAGTAACCCAGGGGACTGGGAGGTAACATAAGTATATTACAATATCATCCACATACAGATGGTGCCAGGCCTCCTTTATAAGGGGCCTATTCCCCTCTGCATAACGGTTAAATAGAATGGGTCCCAGGACTGACCCCTGGAGAACACCAGATCTCATAGATTCAAAGTGTGACCTGTGTTTCCCAAGGGTAACCACCTGGGTTCTTCCAGTCAGGTACTCCCTAAACCAAAATTGGACCACCTGGTCAAGACCAAGTCTCTCCAGCTTGCCCAGTTGAAGTGTGTCTAAATATTAGGTTTTACAAAGCCTTCCCAAAGGAATTAGCTGCTCTTTAATTTTTCTGTAAAATGCATTAAGTTCTACCAGAACTTTAGATTTACTTGGGCAGGGGTTAGAACAAAATTAAGACCTTTAGACAATACCTTGGTTTAAGTCTGTCAAAACTCTGTGAAACAAATTCCAGACCTTTTGATTTTTGGTGTATCCATTTAGATTCCTTTGGCTACTGTTGCTGATTGATATGTTTTCTTTTTGTTTTACTGACCCCTGATTGTTTTCCTGTACCTTTTGCACTTTGTTGTATTTGATTTCTCCTGTCTCACAATTCCTCCTATGTTGGCTCTAAAGAAAGATATCAGTAAGGATCACCTCAATAGATCTCATGGATTTTCTGCACATTCTGATTTGTCTCCTATGCCATGCATATGATTTGCCACAACCTTTAAGCCATTATTTTTCTTGTAATAATGTCTTTTTCAATTTTGAGACTTGTCCTTTGAGGTTTTTGTCAAGTTCAAAAAATCTGGGTGACTACAATGATTATATAATTCAGTTCTCATTTCCAGTATCTGCCCCTGCACCTTTACTAGGTGCGATTCACCTTTGTGGATCAAGATGTTGATTAATCTGAAATAGCAGTCATGTAGGGCCTCCTCCCATTCCTCTTTTAACCAAAACTGCTGAAAGTTCATTAGAGGAGTTTTAGTGAGTCTCAAACCACTTGGAATCCAGTGTGCCATAACATACTTCACAAGTGTGGTTTCATTATGTGTATAACTTTGTTTCTTGATTAAGCAACTTCACAAACTTTATGACTAATGGTTGATATTTCATTTAAATTATTTATTGGAGAATCAATGCTTTCAAGAATCACTTCAGCCCTTAAAGGAAAACTGCACTGAACCAGAAAGCCATTTTTCCCAGCAAAAGTTGTTTTTTAAACACTGGTTCCAGTTCTGTTATTCTTCGTTATATATGGGCTATTAGTAACATCAGTTGATGTGCCTGGTAGACACTCTGGTGTCAAGTGCCATTCTGGAACTGTATGATGTAGTTTATGTCCCTCTCAGTCACAGAGTTCTATAGTAGAACATGGATGCATTGTTCCAACAATAGAAGAGCTGAGCAAGGGACATAAACTACATCATACAGTTATAAAATGGTACGTATTATCAGTATGTAAATCAGAAATGCCCACTAGGAAAATGTAAAAGTCTGTAGAGACAGAACAGTGAGGTGAATCACATAAAATAGCAAGAATTCTACCTTGCCCACACACTTACTAAGGCCTGTACCCTCTCCCAGAATAACGTTCTGAATGTGATAAATAAATACGCCCCATTAGTGAACTCAAGAACAAGGAAAAGAACTTGCCCTTGGTTTACCACAGTAGTAAAAACCTCACTATGTGCCAGAGACACAAGATGGAAGAAGGCTTGGAAATCTAAGCTTGTGTCTGAATGGACAGAATTTAAGGTAGCACGGAACCAGTATGCCAAGCTTATAAGGTCTGCTAAAGTGGAATAATTCCAAAAGCCACTAGATTCCTCTAAAAATAATGCCACTAAATGTTGGCAAATCTTAAGGGAAACTGAAGGGCATAGTTCACCCCCATCCCTACTCTCTAAGATTGTCTTCCGTAGAGACACCTTCACCAACAAGCACCATATACTAAAATAATGTAATAATCATTTTGCCACTGCAGGTCTTGCCTTCAACATGTCACCTGCAAGCCACTTTCACATGCAGTCTTCCCCTATCAACCCCCGCCCCCACATACACACACTCACCCCCTCAGGCACCCAACCACCTCCTGAGTTTAACTTTAATCCTATCTTATTTAAGCAGATCAAGGACCTTCTAATTGCACTGGATATCAAAAAAAGTACTGGTACTGATCAGCTTGAACCTCTCTGCCTTAAACTAGGACACTGCTTCTTCACAGCATCAATTTCCCATCTATTCAATGTGTCTCTTACTCAAGGGGTTCTTCCTTCTTACTGGAAAATAGCACATTTTTAAGTCTTTAAGTCAGGCGATTCCCTTCAATCTTAACAACTATCGACTCATATCATTGCTACCAGTTCTATCTAAATTACTTGAAAAACTAGTTAACATGCAATTAAGACAGCACCTGGACATCTCCTACATTCTCAACCCCTTACAATCCAGTTTCAGGCCAAAGCACAGCAAGTTATTTGCTCTGGAAAAAGTGATCAACAACTGACAAACTGCACTTGACACTAAACTCCATATCAGTGCAGTCTTCTTGGATCTATGTAAGGCCTTTGATATCATGGATCACACAATGCTTCTACACAAACTAAAAGATATCGGCCTTGATGCTACCGCCATGCGATGATTTTCATGCTATCTTACAGATAGGCAGCAACAAGTCAAAGTGAAAGGTGACCCTTCCCCTCTCAAAACCCTACCTCGGGGGGTGTGGCTTGGACCCAGAGAAGATGGCAGCATCATTTTTATTTATTTGTAAAATCAGTTCACAACCTTTGAGCCAGAGGCTTTCCAAAGGTACCTCATCACATTGAAGACAAACATAACAAATTTAGGTTACAGAATGCAAGTCACTGAATCAGAGTTACACATATTAATTTCATACATTATACAATTTAGTAGCAAATCTTTCTCCTCTGTCCCAGCCTGACAAACAATCAAACAGAATCCACTGCTATGCTGGATTGAGAAGTCAACTATCCCTATGGGTTAATCCCTAAGACCTCTGTCAGGGCTATGCCACAGCTAATTTGAGAGGTATCATGTTTTTGCTGCCACCTTAGTACTGCACTGAAGTCAGAGTTACAGACAACACTAGGCCGTGCAGGCCTCGTCGAACTGCGGGAGGAGCTCTCTCATTATCAACAGAATCCCCCGGTGCCACCTCTGCTCTCTTGATCCATCCCTTGAACAGCGGAGAATGGCCAAGTGAATTCTAAAGCCGTAGTGTCTCTCAAAAAGTACACTGTAAGCACTACAACCAGAGTTCCTGATCTACTACTTATGGAGTGGGGCAGCCAGCTATACATGGCTCCTAGCAGCGAGATGGATCCCCTAGCGGGTGTGCAGGCAGGAGCACTGAGTCAGGATAAACCAACAGTTACTGACCAAGCCCAGCTAGGAGAGGCCCTGGCAAAAATAACCAGAATGCTCGAGGTGCTGCTAATCAGAGCAGACACAATAGGCACCTCACTAACAGGGGCTGTGGCTGATGTCCATTGGCTGGAGGACCAGCATAGTGTCCTCGAGCAGTGGACAGAGAAATTAGAGCAGCAACATCTCCACATGCTACAAAAAATGAGGGACCATGAGGCTAAACTGGAGCAATTGTGGATCCAGGCAGGAGATCAGGAGAATCGCAGTAGTCGAAACAACATCAGGATACTAGGTGTGCCTGAGGGGGCTGAGGGTCCAAACATGGAATGTTTCCTAAATGAGTGGCTTCCACAACTATTGGGGGATCGATGGAAAGAGCCGGTGGGGGTAGAGCATGCCCATAGAGTTCCTGGCACACCAAACAACACCAGAGGGCCTCGGACAATCATCGCCTATCTACTGCGATTCTCTGTTAAAGAACACTTGTTAAGACCTGCAAGAGACCTTGGAGAGCTAACCTGGAGAGGCAACACTATCTCCTTTTATAGAGATTTTACACAGGAGGTGGCAACCAAGCGCCGTGCATACAACTCTTTGAAAAAGATATTGAATGCCAACTCTGTACTGTACCATTTCAAAGGCCTCACTGCTCTTCATATATCAAAAAATTGACAATCTTTTACAGTGGAATCACCTAAGGAGGCCAAGGCCTGGATGCAGAACCACTGGCTGGACATAGTGCTGAGAACTACCTCTCCCAGATGCCTCTGGGACCAATGAAACCACAAAGACCTGGGACCTAATAGGCAAGGATCCAATTCTTCAGGGAGCCTGAATTACAGACAGAATGATCCGCCTAATAAGGATTCCCCCACTCGTAACCAGCCAGAAAACACTCAGATCTTGGAGAACAGACAACACCAGGCTGATCTAGTTCTACCCCCAACAACTGAACAGCCCAAAGAAAATCCCTTCAGTCAACATCAGAATCTCGACCTTCAACCGCTAACTGCCAGACAGCGGCAACGATCCAGGAGTCCTCGTGCTTTAGTAATGGATAATGCAAGTGCCTCTACCCCTGCCAAACTCTTGAAAATGAATTCACTCCCTAAGGCTGCCAAAATGAACTCAGTCCAACCCGAAGAGGAACCTGATATGCTGAGTGATCCGATCCCCATAGACTGAATGACCTCTGTGGAAATGGCCGATGACCTTGAGGCTGCAAACAACAGAATGCTTAAACCTGGACTTATGACATTTGCAGAGGCGCTTGCTTCGCACACCACATCTGCTGGAACTATTGCAAACTGTTGAACAGGAGTTGCTTTGATGAAGAATTCCAGCTACCTATGTAGCTGCTCCCGAGTTTGCCTACATTCCTACCGCATTCTGCATCCTCATTAGGAATAGCAGACACAAAACTATTGTTAGGAAGGTAGGGGGTTGTAAATCTGCTCAACAGCAGATGCTGCTATCCGTTGTAACTGCATCATTTCATACGATAACCTTAGTGAATATCCCCCACCTTTACATTTTCCCCCTATCACCCAACCCTTGCCTTTAAGGGAGTTATACCCCTCCCCCACCCTTCCTTCATAGATAAGGTTTCCGTTATTACACTGCAGGGAAACTCACTGATGGTTGCCCCTAAGTACTACAGAAACTATATGGCAGAGAGCTACAAATGCCTAGAGAGGCAAGCTTTTAAAATACATGATTGGCAGTCGCTTTAGGCCTTACATCTGACTATCTTACTCCCCCCTCCTGCTAACCCATTTTGTTATATGGGAAGGATGGCATGGGCGGTTGACAGAGGCCCCCCCTCACACCCACACATTTCCTAGTCCTCCCATAGGTAACTCCTGCGAGCACCGGATTGCCCTAGGGTGCTTCAGGAAACAAACTCATGGCGCAGCTCGACTTCTCAGATCCGGCCTTACACCTGGCTGAATAAAGTCGGGCTGGAACAGAGCACACATGACTGGTCTGCTCCTTCCTGCACCTCCAATTTGGTGATTGGAGCAGCTAGCTTATAGGGAGACATTCCCCCTCTTCACACGTTTACCTCAGCACCAAGAATGAAGATTTTTCTTGTTGTATGATTGATCAGTTCTGTGTTACAATATACATTATTGTTCTTTTTTTATATAACTAGTTACTGTTATTGTTAGAGATCTTAAATGGTGATATATTTCTACTTACTTATTTAATTTACCTAGGACCTTCATAAGATATTTTCTACTCTTATCTATATTTACAGCCTTCTCTAAATATATCTCCACGGAGGTGTACAGATACGTCTGACCTAACCTGAAGCGGTGGTAAGCCAGCTCTTGTCTCCTTTGTTGACTCTGTTCTGTATCCCTGCTTATAGGGTGAGTACCCTTGTTTTCTTCTGTCTGGTGGTGGTGAACATTGATGACAGCCCGCCTCAACATGTGGAGAGACTGGAGGTGCATCTCCTGGAATGTCAGGGGACTGAACCACCCGGCTAAGCGAACTAAGGTTTTGCAATTTCTGTGCACCTTAGGGACAGACATAGCCCTGCTCCAGGAGATGCACCTCACAAGCAGCTCAGTAAACTGGTTGAAGAAACTTTGGGTGGGAATGGTTCTGGCTAGTTGTGCCACCACCAAGACCAAAGGGGTGGCCATCCTACTAAGCAAGAAGGGATCATGGACAGTCGAGGCTCAACGGATAGACTCACAGGGGAGATGGATAGCCACCAAACTCTCCTACCCGGGTGGTAAAACCATAATAGCTAATGTATACAGGCACAACTCCAATAAAGGTGAAATCTGTGCAGAACTTGGTCAAGCCTTCACAGAACTGACAGAGGGTGAGACAGATCTACCCATTCTCCTAGGAGGGGACCATAACCTAGTCCAAGATATATTCCTGGACAAATCCCTCCCAACCCCACAAACCCATCCCAAAGTGCTGGCAGCCCAAAATGCTTTGACCACAGAGTGGGCCTTAGGGGACCCCTGGAGGATGAACCACCCAAAAGGGAGAGATTACACATTTTACTCTGCCGTCCATGACACCTATAGTCGGCTAGACTTCTGGCTGGCCAACAACATAGCTATGTCAGGGATAGGAGGTGCAGACATCGGGAACATAATTATTTCAGACCATTCCCCTGTCATGATCACCTTCTCCCCACCAGGACAAAGCCCCCCCCTCCACGAGATGGAGATGCAACCCTACCTTACTCCAGGATGGGACCTTTCGAGATTATATCAAGAAAGAGGCACAATCTTATTTCTCTATTAATACCCCGGGAGAGACCAGTCCGACCACTGTCTGGGAAGCATTTAGGTGGTTCTTAGGGGAAGAATGATCTCATACTCTGCAGCTAAAAATAAAGAGCGGAAAAAACAGATACAAAACTTGCAGGGTACTCTCACTAGGCTGGAGCACCAGTTTAAAGCTTCCTCTATGATCCCGCTCAATTCCCTGCTTCTGGCCCAGATCACAGGCCTGAAACATCAGCTAAATGTACTGCTAAATAAAAAAGCAGAGTGCCAATTGATCCGAGCTAAACATAGGGTCTGGGAGGTGGGGAAAAGGTGGGAAGCTTCTAGCCTGTTGGCTGTGGAAACAACAAGCATCCCCTAGGATCTTGGCCCTTAAGAATAGGCAGGGCAAACTATTGGTGACACCAAAGGCCATTAATGAGGTGATGCTTAGCTTCTATCAGGAGCTCTACCAGTCCCAGAATACAATGTCAGTGGAGGTGCTTTCACAGTGGCTGAGGGCTTTTTCACAGACCATACCACTCCCTCAGCTCTCAGCAGATCATTGCAAGGATTTGGATGCCCCGATCACAACTGAAGAGTTGAGCACTGCAATATCCCAGATAGCGAAAGGGAAAGCCCCCGGGCCAGACGGGATGTCGGTGGAACTCTACCAAACCCTCAAAGATGACATCACTGCTCTGCTGTTAGAGGCCCTTCAGGAAGCTCAAAAAGATGGTATATTACCCCCCACTATGCGCAAGGCCCTCATTACCCTAATTCCAAAAAAAGCCTCAGATGTGCTACTGTGTGCAAATTTCAGACCCATATCTCTGATATCAGTAGACACTAAGATAATTGCAAAAGTCTTGGCGAACAGGCTATCGGGTATCCTGCCTACTCTACTTCACCCTTCTCAAACTGGATTTCAGAAAGGGAAATCCAGCACAGACAATACCCGGCTGGTTCTAAATCTTAAATGGTTGGCACTGCAGTCTAAAACCCTAACAGCCGCCCTTGCTATAGATTTCGCCAAGATGTTTGACTCACTGGAATGGGTGTATCTCCACAATGTTCTCAAGCTGAATGGGTTTGAAGACTCCTTTGCTCTTGGGTTTCAACGCTGTATCACTCACCCACAGCCCGTATTATCACCAACAAGGACACTTCTCACCCATTTATGTTACAACGAAGAACCAGACAGGGTTGCCCTCTTTCTTCCCTACTGTTTTTAATCACTCTGGATCCACTAATCAGGAAATTCACACACACCCCACACATTACTGGTATCCCTGTAAAGAAGTCATCCTACTTGGTCAATGCATATGCGGATGATATACTCCTGACCCTTTCTAACCCTCAAAACTCTATACCTACTATTCTGACTATCTTGCAGGAGTTTGCCTCTCTGTCAGGTTTAACAATAAACCAAAAGAAAACTACCTATTTCCCCTGAATGGAGCATGCTAGGCATTGTCTGTGACACCGACATTACCTGAGCCCCCTGGGATTTCTGTATTTAGAGATACATATTCCCTCATCCTAAAAAGACATAGAGTCAGCTAATTTCTCTCCTCTCTTAATATCACTAGCAGCCGAGGTCCTGCGATGGAGAAAGCTTAATTTGACTCTGAAAGGTAAGATCGAGGCCATCAGAATGTTTGTTTTTTCTAGAGTTTCCTATCTACTAAATAACCTCTCAATTCTGCGCACTGCAAAGCCATTTAAAGACCTGGATAACTTAGTCTCCCTCTTTTTGTGGGAGGGTAAGGCCCCTAGATGAGGAAGTACAAAGCTGCAATCCCATAGGTCCAAGGGAGGGCTCAGGTTTCCCTGGTTTACAGGCTAACATACTGCCTTTAGAATGGCCCAGGCAGCCACTTGGTTCCTTCCCTGGACTACCCCCCCCACCTCAGTGGGTTAGTCTGGAAGCAGCCCTATCTACGGCCAATCCACTGTACTCCTTATTAGCTAAGAGAAAGCCTAGGGAACACCATCATGATAGAAACACGCAGGGCATGGCATATAGTGATGGCACTTACCGGGACCCCAGGCTCAGACTATTTCCCTCGCATTATATATGCTCCACTATGGGATAACCCTCTCATCACAATAGAACACAAAGTACTCAAATGGCCCTCGTGAGCTGCCAAAGCAATTCACATAGTAGAGCACCTTCTTCTCCCACACACTAGGACCCTTCTTTCCTTTGAGCAGGTCCATGAGCAATATGGGCTATCCCCAATGGATTTTTGGAAGTTCCATCAGATTAGGAGCGCCTTAACTCCATTGTTAAAGCTACCAGCAGCCCATTCACCATGGCATGGCTTAACCAATCCCCCTTATTGTAGGAAAGGCCAAGGTCTGGTAAGTTCATTTTACAAGACCCTTAGAGATGCACAACCTGATACTACTTTATCTAGCAGAGCTGCCTGGGAACGCGAACTGCAGCATCCCATATCCCCTCAGTTGTGGTCAGTATGCCTCAGGGATGCTCACACAGCATATGTAGATGCCAGGAGTCAATTAATTCAATTGAAAATCTTGCTTAGGTGGTACAAAACCCCTTCAGTCCTTCATAGCTTAAAAATGATCCCCTCTGATAGCTGTTGGAGATGTCGTACTTCTCCTGCTCATTTATTTCACATATTATGGACTTGACCAAGCTTGCAAGTCTTTTGGACACAGGTTCTTGCTGATTGCTCTAGGATTATAGGCAAGTCCATCTCTCTTGACAACTTATCTCTCATCCTAGGAGACACTACGGCTTTGCACCCTCTCTCCCCCTACTAGGGCATGGCTCTTGGTAGCCCTAATGGAGGTTGAAAGGGTCATCCTCCTGAAATGGAGGCAGCTGGTATCCCCCCTGTTATTGCAATGGTGGATGGCCATGGCTAGGCTAGCTGTTTTTGAGAGGCTTACTGCTGTGGCCAAGGGAGACCTTACTAAGTATTACAGAAAATGGGAAATGTATCTAAACTCCCATATATGCTCTGTGGCACTCCCCCCACCACAAAATCCCCCACTTTCCAGCATGTTATAGGGGATGGTCACCAGGGCACCACATGGGGATGTCTGCATGCTCCCACCACCGTCTGTCACTGCATTATACTCTCCTATCTCTCTCTTGGACGATGTTGAGCATTATATTCAGCTGTCATACGGAGTCAATAGATGTTTAAAAGTTGTATCTGTGAGACCATAGCCAAGTAAATATATTAGGTAATAGAATATGCCATACCACCTTAGGATGCTTCAGTATAATAATACTAAAATGTACGGTGTCTACGGAGATTGGTCTAAACAATATTATAACTTGTCCTTCGGTATAAGGCTTAAGTTTCCCAACTGCATATTGGATAAATTAATCCTTTGTAAGTTTATGAGCCTTATGAGATGCATAAGACTTTAATAACTACTTTGACCACCAGTTTATAGTAGTATGGCCCTTCTTGAACAGGGCATGTATGTGCCTTTTGATGGCTGATTGTACTTGAAAAATTAATAAAATACTATATGTTAAAAAAAAAACCCTGCCTAGAAGAGTACCCCAGGGATCCATACTTGGGCCCCTATTATTCATAATTCATATAAATAGCATCAACACCAACATCAGGATGGCAAACATTCATCTGTTTGCCAGTGACACAGTATTGTATGTCACCATGCCTTCCCTTGAGCTTGGATGTGCAGACTTGCAACATGACTTTAATCTGCTCCGGCATAACTGCTTCCATCTCAAATTGTTGCTAAATGCAAAAAGAAATGAAGGTCATGTTTCTCTTCCCTCATGTCCAAGTAGCAAATGCAAATACCCCCTCTCCCACCTTCCGGATAATGACCCTTCTTGGAGAAATACTTGAGGTCATGGACAAATTTAAATATCTGGGGTTCTGGCTTGATTGTCAGCTATCATATGCTGTCCACACCGAGGAACTCTTTAAGACACTAAAACAGAGTTTAGTCCTTTTTTCAGAATCAAGCACCTCCTTAATCATGAAGCAAAAATAAGGCTGGTCCAGACCACCCTTCTCTCCCTCATTGACTATGCAGATTTCATCTATAGTCAGTGTTCTAAGTCAGCCCTCACCAAATTAGACAAACTTGTCTTTACCATAGCAAATGCCACCTTCAGAACCCACCATTGTGCCCTATATATCCAACTTGGATGGCCCTCGCTCAACATTAGAAGATTAAAAAATGCCACTCTGTATTCCCATAGAGCCATCCTAAATTAACTCACTCCATATATTACAGAACTCTTTAAGTGCACATCATGCACCTATTCACTTAGGAGATACTCTTACATATTGCTTGACTTACCTAGGATAAGGTCCCGATATGGTGAATCAGCATTCAGCCATGCTGTCCTGGCTTTGTGGAATATTTTCCAGTGCTCCCTGAAACTTCTATGGCTACAGACCTTTAAGAAAATCCTAGGGCTACAGACCTTTAAGTCCCTACTGACCGGAGTTTTGTAGGAGACCTGTAAATGCTTTTCCTATTCTGAACACAGCTCCCCATGAGGTTGCCTGTTCTGTGCTGCATCACCTATATAGCACTTGAAACTCCGTAACTAGATGATGTTAATCGTTATGCACTTGTTTCATCTTTTCTCTTCCCATCAAACTGATGTGTTTTTCAGAATGTTTAAATTAGTTGACCTGTTTGCACTATTTGTTTCTGTTATATTCCTCAGACCTCCCCTAATTGCAAAGTAAATGTTACTGTCAGTGCATATTGTATGACTTGTAATGTCTTTTCCTGTATTCATCTTGTGTCCTTCCAGGACCACCTCATAAATGAGCTTGCTCAATGTTGTTATTTCTGGTAAAATAAAAATGCTTGATTGATTGATTGACAGAATTTGAACCAGTACTTCAAAATAAGCTTCTACAGGAGCATAGAACTTTCAGGTTCAGTGCAGTTCCACTTTAATTTTTTCAGAGTACTTTTGTCCACAGTCAGGAACAATATGATGCAGATTGATTATTAGCAGTCTCACCTACTGGCATTTTGTATCTGCATCCTTGGGACATAATAAAATAACAAAGTGGATGTACAGCAGGTTAGATACATGATAGAAATGCTGACTGGGCCAAGTAATCTGGCAGGCAAGCCATGGAAAAGTGCTTTGCACAGGGAAAAGACAGTTGCTCCAAATAGACACCAGCATTTATAAATGGATTAATCAACATCTTGATCCAGGAAAATGAACTGCATGTACCTACCTACTGGTAAGTGGGAGTTGCACAGCCTATAGAAAATTAACAGTGCAGCAACAAGGTAACCGCAGCACTCAAAATTAATGGGGGATCAGCCCAGAAAGAAATTAAATAGCATAGGAAAATGTTTGGGCTCTCATAAGCAAATACGTCAAAGCAGACCAGATTGTCTCCCTCCATCAGGAAGGGGCTGAAGAACATAGCCCACCCAGTAAGGACAGCAGCATTGGACAGAAACCACAAGAAGGGTGTCTCCAGGACAGTACCACCCACATCAGGACCCAGGCTTAGGAAAAGAAACATTAATGAATTTACATTTTTGCAAATTTTCTTGGTCAGGCAGCAGAGTGCAATGATTTCAAGGGACACTGCTGATGTGAAAGACTTAGGTAAAGAAAATTAACTGCACATCAATTGCTGTTTCAGTTTAAGATGCTGTCTAATTAAAAGACTGACTGGCTACATAAAGCACCTGATGCTGAAGATACACTACCTACATAAAAAGAGTTTATTTTAAAAAAACTGCCCTGTTTAAAACATTGCATTTTAAAAGTACTTATTTACTGAGAGACTGTCTCTGTATTTAATTACACATGCTTGCCAGTGACTATAATGTGCTAAAACCCTTTTGCCACCAGTATTCTTTAACCTTCAACAATTTTTACACTGCTGATTTAGCATGTTTGTGTATTCTAAGCAGCCAGTTCAGACTTCTTGTGCATTCCAAGCAAATGATTTTGGGTTGTACTGCATTTTTAGCAAGCAATTCAGTATTATTGTGCAGTCTATGCAGCCCATCCAGTGTTGTTGTACACTCCACAGAACCAGTTCCAGGGCTATATTTTTACAGTAATTCCAGAGTCAATTTTGTATTTCATCAACAGTTTGAGAGTATTGTTAAGTTATAAAGAAAGCAGCATCTCATTGCTTTGAAATACTAATGACAATCAAAAAACTTTATTGACAGGTTTTGTCAGTCGGGGCATTTTGAACTCCATATTTCCACTGCTTCAACCAAAATTTGAGGTATGTGGAAAAGGAACTGCCTCAGTGCATATGGTAGGCATTTCACTGACAGCAGAGTTTGAAACCATATCAGAAGTAAAGGTATATAAGTAGTTCCAGGTAACACAGAGAGTATAGAAACTGGGAATTCTAGGAGTGGTGCAGTGCAGTGGCTGGGGGGGAGGCAGCAGTTTTCAGACAGGCCATCTGGAGACTGCACTGCTGCCTCATCTGTGTGCACCTCTGTTTGTTGAGGGAGGAGGTCACTAGACACCAAGTCAAGTTGGCTAGGATTCAGGAAAGCCCTTCCCCACCCAGGGGCCACCAAGTCTGACACCATTACCCCAGAGGATGCCAAGGACAGGGAACATCTGGACTGCAGTGGGCTCTGGAAGGGTGGGGGTGGTGGGTCAGAGGCACATTCATCAATCAGTACCACTACAAAATTCCTACACTGCTCTAGTGATGTGGGACTGCCAGGAGGAGGCAGCCATAGTAGTGGTTGCAGAGGATTTGTGGGTTCTCCAGAGTGCAGACCCCAGGGAGAGGAGAAGAAGAGAACCCCAGAGGAGGAGGAGGAAGAAGCAACTTCTGGTGAGGAACTTGATTGTGAGGGGGATAGTTTGGGGAATAGAAAAGGGGGATAGAGGGAGGTTAGGTGTCTTCCTGGCACCATGGCCCAGAGGGATGGGTGGTGGATCCAGAGGATCACTGGGGTAACAGAACAGGAGGCAGAAATGGATGTCAGTTTTTACCTGGGGACTAATGACCTTGGTAGGGATGGGACTAGGATAGTGCAAGGGGAGTTTAAGGTGCTGAGGAGAGGTATTGAACAGGTAACGCACTCAGTGGCTTTCACTGAGGTACTGCATGTCTACAACAGGAAGAAGAGAGGGATCTCTGCACCAAGACCTTCAACTCATTGTTGAAGGAATGGTGCAGAGATGAGGGGTTTGACTACATTGGAGACTGAGGATCCACCTCAAGCAATAACGGCCATTACTAGGTGATTGCATGCATCCATCCAGGAGGGGGACCGCAGTCCTCAGTAGACAGTTTAGATGTTAATTTGTTTAACATTTAAACTAGCAGAGGGTGGTGGTGGCAGAAATCAGGGAGGCAGTAACTGCCCCACCACATAGGCTGAAGTAGAAAGCAGGAAGAACCCAACCCGAGGGGAACGGAATTCCCCAGAGTGGAAATTAATAAAGGAAGCTTGGCAGCAGAAATGAAAGGGGATGGGAACAGAAGCATTAAATGGGCGGAGGAAGGAGAGAGGGCAAAACAGAAAGAAAGGGGGTAACAAGCAGAGTGATAACAAAATCTGGAAAGCCATGTGTGTGAAAGCTGAAAGTCTAGGAAATAAGAATCCAGGCTGAGAAGCCATAACTGCAGAGGCCAGCCTGGATACTGTAGCCATTATAGGGTGATTGTGCACTGAAAACCATGACTGGAACATGTCCATACCAATCTATACTCTGCACAGGAGGGACTGGGGTGAAGGAAAGGAGGGAGCATGGTGCTTTATGTGAGAGAAGACACAAAATCAATGGAGTTACAGGGACTCCCGGGGGGAGCAGAGGTAATATGGGTCAACTTAGAGATGGGGAATGGAGCCTCTGTTTGCACTGGTGTAATCTACAGACCTCTAGAACAGGTGGAGGAGTTATATAAACTGCTGGTGGCCACTATTGCCAAGATAGCAGAAAAGAGGGAGGTGCTTCTGGTGGGAGACCACAGTCTGCCAGATGTAGATTGAAACCTCCCAGATGTGGCTTCAGCTACAAGTAAGGACATCATGGACTCCCTGCAGGGGCATTCCTCAGGCAACTAGTCAGTGAACCTACTCATGATGGGGCAATATTGGATCTGATACTCACTAACAGGGACAGTGCTGCAGACATCAAGGTAGGAGTCCACCTGGGGAACAGCAATCACTGTACAATGTGGTTCAATATAAGGATAGCTGCTGAACTGAACCACACAAAAGCAAAGGTCCTGGACTTCAGGAGGGCAGATTTTAAAAAGATGGGTGAATGCCTCTGGGATGTCCTGGTTGGGGGGATGACCTAGGTGGGGTGGAGGAACAGTGGGTGAAGCTAAAAAGGGCTATAGGGAAGGCAACAAACCTCTGCATCAAGCAAGTGAGCAAAAATAAAAGGGAAAAGAGATCACTATGGTTCTCAAAGAAGGTGGTGGAAAAGGTCAAGACTAAAAGGGTAGCATTCAGAATGTAAAAGGAGATGCAGAGGGAGGAGGATAGGGAGGTTATATGGGGGAAACAGAGGGAAACAGGGAGAGCAATAAGGAGCATAAAGGTGGAAAATGAAAAGAAAGTATCCCAGGTGGTGGTGAATGGGGACAAGACATTTTTTAGGTACATAAGTGAATACAGGAAGACCAGAGATGGGATCATAACATTAAAGAGGGAAGGGGAATTGTGCAGAGGAGGGACCAGGAAAAGGCAGACATCCTCAACCAATACTTTTGTTCAGTATTCACAGAGGAAAGAGAAGGAGAGGAGCCACAAAAAAGTAATAGAAGCATTGGTGGGAGGGAGGTGGCCATTAATCTGTTTTCAAAGGAGAGTGTCCTGCAGGGACTCACTAATCTGAAAGTGGACAAAGAAGTGGGGCCAGATGGAGTGCATGCAAGAGTACTGAAGGAGCTCAGGCAGGTACTGGCTGCACCTGTGACAGTCTATTTTAACAGCTTCTTAGAAACAGGAGCGGTTCCAGAGGACTGGAGGAGGGCAGATGTACAGTAGTACCATTTCACAAAAGTAGAAGCAGGCAAGAGGCTGGCAATTATAGGCCAGTCAGTCTGATTTCATTGGTGGGAAAGTTAATGGAATCACTACTGACAGAAAGGAATGTGGAATATCTTGAATCCAATGAGTTACAAGACCTGAGGCAACATGGATTCATGGAGAGAGGTCATGTCAAGTGAATCTGTTAGATTTCTTTGACTTGGTGACCAAGGAATTAGATCAGGGTGGAGCAGTGGATGTGGCCTACCTAGATTTCAGTAAGGTTTTTGACCCTGTTCCACACAGGTAAGTAAGTAAATTTTATTGTTTGACAAAACATTTTTGTCGTCACAAATACAAGATAAAAAAAAAATCCAGTGATCTTTGAATACTAATACATGTTTTAAAAACTATACATAAATATCGTCTATAAGATCTGTTTTACATCTTTATACATTGCTACTTTATACAAAATAAATAAATTATCTTCTGTGTCAACTTTTTTTAAGATGAAATCTACATTTTTCAATGATCCTGCAGAATCTTGCAACCTTGTTCATATTAACAGTGTGATTTGTCTTAAGCAAATAGTTATATTGATAATCTGGTTACATATCCAAGTTTACTAATAAGAGCCTTATCTCATGGTCTTTACATTTCAAAGAGCACAACCTGCTAGTTTTAATTAAGGTCCTGTTGAATATCATATATTTAGTTTTACTGAAATGTATCTCCATTGTTTGTTTTTCGCTCTCTTTTTGGAATTTGTCTATGCTTCTCTTAATTCCTATATAACTAGTTGAAATCAATATAATATCATCGGCATAAGCCAGGTAAGGGCACCCCCTTTTACCCACTCTAGGCATATGTAGCTCTGAATCCTTCATCTCTTCCAACACCCTATTGAAAAATAGGTTAAATAAAATTGGGGATAATACACACCCCTGTCTACGGCCAATATTAGTTCAAAATTTAATTGAACAATCTCCCTCCGCATTATATCTTATATAAGTAAGATTATTCTCATAAAGGGTTTTAGTTATATTTATCAGATTGGTATCTAAACCATATCTTTTAAGAGTCTCCCACAATGTATCTCTTTTTACTCTATCGAACGCTGCCTTCCAATCTATGAATACACAGAATAACTTTTGTTTTTTTAATTATTATGTATTTATTTATTAGATGTGTTAAAACAAAACATCGATCCAGTGTTGAATGATTGGGCATGAAGCCTGCTTGAGCTTCGTTAATTATTTTACTTTGTCACGCCAAATCTATGAGTCTATTAGTCAAGATTTTTGCAAAAGGTTTTTGTACGTTATCCAGTAGACTAACAGGTCAATAATTATTTGGGTCCACACAAGAGCCTTTTTTATAAATAGGGACTATAATGTTTTCTCTCCATGTTTGTGGGATTTCTCCTGTTTTTAATCTGATCTTATATATATTGACTAAGACAGGGGTCCATAATAAGGGTTCATCAATAATTATATCCATCGGTATCCTATCAGGGTCTGGAGCTTTATGTCTTTTCACCTGTTGAATTGCTGTTATAATTTCTTTTTCTCTAATTTTCTCTCTGTGGGGTACCCAGTGGATTTTATTTATCACACTTCCCAATGAGTGGTCATATAATAATGTCCTAAAATGATTCTCCCATGTTGCTGGGTCTATATAACTTTCAATGTCACCGTATACCTGGTCCCAGCCTTTAACAACAAGTTTCCAGAATTTTTTTGCATTATTCTCATTTAAATATTGTTCAAGTTGTCCCCACATCTTTATTCTATTGGTTTTTCTTTTTTCTTCTAGAATCTTTTTTATAATTTTTCCTCAAAACATTTAAATATTTTTTTTTTATTTTCTCTTGTTAGTTTATTATAAGTTAATTTGGCCTGCCTATTAACTTCCTTGTTCTTCCTTTTACATTCATCATCAAACCACTTTCTTCCTCTTTGTTCTTTATTTATTGTTACTTTTACCAATATGGCAGCTATATTTGCCAATATCTCAGAGAATTTTTTATAGGACCTTCATTCAATCCTAATTGTCCAAGATTTATTATTTCTTCTCTGAAACCATAATCAGATAGTAGTTGGATTGACCTATAATTCTCCAAAACTTCCCATTTAATCCCCTTTTTTACCCTCCACATAGGAGGCTAGTATGCAAGCTGCATAGCTTAAGAGTGGCTCCAAAGGTGGTAAACTGGTAAAGAAATTCATTAGGGAATAGGCAACAGAGGGTGGTGGTAAAAGGAGTTCACTCAGAGGAAGAGAAGGTGACCAGTGACATGCTCTGGGATCAGTGCTGGTACTGGTCCTCTTTAATGTCTTTATAAGTGACATTGCAGAGCACCTGGAAGGGAAGGTCTGCCTCTTTGTGGATGACACCAAAATCTGCAATAGATTTGACACTCCAAGCGGGAGGGGTGAAAGGATGAGCAGAGACCTCAGAAAAGTGAAGGAGTGGTCATGGGTATGATAGCTGGGTTTCAAAGTAATGCACTTAGAGTACAGAAACCCATAGGCAGAGTACAAAGTGGAGGCATGGTACTGATGACAATGAAGCAGGAAAGAGACCTGAGGGTGATCATATTGGATGACCCTAAAGTGGCCAGGCAGTGCAACAAGGCAGTTGGGAGGGCTGGTGGGTTACTGGGGTGCATATCACCAACATAAAGATAGACATGGTACTGCCTCTGTATAGATAGCTAGTAAGACTGCAACTAGAGTACTGTGTTCAGTTTTTGAAGATCACATCTCCAAAAGGACATATGCAGGGTGCAAGAGGTCCAGAGGAGAGCAAATGAAATAGTGCAGGGTCTGCATCAGAAGCCCTATGTGAAGACACTTAAGTACCTAAATATGTACACCATGGAAGAGAGGAAACAGAGGGGGGATATGATAGAGACTAGAGTAAAAGCTGCTCAAAGACAAAGGACATGATAGGATGCTGTAGGGGGGTAGATTCACGAGAGATGTGAGGAAGTACTTATTCACAGAAAGAGTGGTGGATTCCTGGAACAGTCTTCCAGCAGAGATGGTGAGGGTGAAAACAGTGGTGGGGTTCAAGAATGCATGGGATAGTGATAAGGGAATCCTAGGCAAAGACAAGGGGGGTGAGTGTGAGAATGATCAAGTAGTCTCTGTGGAGATACTATAGGAAGGGGAAAAACTGGCAGACTAGGTGGGCCAAGCAGTTCTTATCTATAAGCAAATTCAATGTTTCTGTTTCTACATAGAATTGGGTTACCAGCATTCTATTAAAGGTGATAGTAAATAGTAGTTTACATCTCTAGATGCCCTCTGCCATCCCTTTAGTGTCTATCCAATATTCAGGTACATTTTTAATCTTTTTTGTTAAATTAATAATCTGATTTTATAGCATTTTAACTACCCTGAATCCCTCTCCCCTCAGTAGTTTCTAGTCTCTTTTGTCATACTGCCTGAACATTCTATGACATCAGTAACACCATTCCAGGCCATTTAGATGTTTAATCCACAACCACAATCTATGGGCACTACCAGGAATGTTGGGGAATGCCACACCATAACCTTGAAACAATGTAGCCACTAAAATAAAGATGCAATGTGCAAATCACTGGATAAATGCCAGGCTAATGCTCAGTATATGGACGCAAGTGTCATTTATTGTGGAAAGTCAAGGTCCGATACCAGAACAAACAAATTCCCTGGTATTTCAAATCTACCCGATTCTTCTTTCCCCCAAGAAAGAATTGTATAAATTTGAAGCACCAGGAAATGTGTTTGTTCTGGTATCTGTCCTTGGCTTTCCACAATAAATGCCACTTGCATCCATATACTGAGCATTAGCCTGCCATTTTTCCAGTGATTTGCGCACTGCATCTTTCTTTTTGTGGCTCCATTTAGATGAGTAGCATGGAATGGTGTTATTGATGTCATAGATATATGAAAAGAAAGGGCAGTAGCTGGTGAGTGGAGTGGAACTCAAAGTAGCTCCGAGGGCACCCCAAAGCTTAATTATTTATTTATCAAAGATTAGTCAATGCATATCAGAATACGTAACTGGCATGGAAAGGAAGATGAAAGCACAGTTAACTATGTAAAAATAATTTCATGTCTCCTTTAATGAGGATAATTCTAGCTCCACAGAAGCAAAGCTAGAATGGACATAGGACTAGATCACTTCTTGCCTCCTCCAGTTCCCCTGGCTGTGTAGTGGCATCCCCAGGACCACTGGCTGGAGCTAATGGTTCTTTTTGTGCATGAAGTGAAGAAAATGTTCCTATCAGTTTCTAGGGGTGGAATGGGGGCTGAACATGGTTTTATATAGTGCATTACTTACAGGATGTAGCCCATTTGGGCTTTTCAGTACAGGACATGAAGGGGGAGAAAGTTGCTGCCTGGGGCAGCAGAGACTGGAAAATGGTATTGTATGTTACATCCCATAGTGAGTTTTAATCCATGAAATAGAGCAGAGAAAATCTTGCTGTCAGTTGCCTGGAGCAGGAGCAGGGAATTGGCTTTATAAGGTGCCTTACATGTGTGTGTTCCATAGAACAGCATGAACCAGAGAAGAGGGGGTGTTGCACTGTTGAGGTTCTGTCCTTTGAATGTGACATTAAATGAGGTTGCACCTGCTCACCTTTGGTGACTGTCAATGCTCTTATCACAGGAGTAGAGGACTTTCCTCAGTATCATGCCCAACCTTCCTTAAGTTAATTTAACAGATCCATGTAACCCCCTAGCCCCCTCCGGTACGCAGGACACATCTGAAAACAAGCTAACACAGCTCCATATACCTTTCTTACTTAAAACATTATCAATAAATCCAACAAATAAAATAAATAGATTAAAAGCACTGATAATGCACCACACCACACCACATTTTTGAACTGGTATTCACTTATTACCATTTTTGAGATCACAGCTGGGTGCTTTTCCCACTATCTCCCCTGCTCCCAAATTTGGCTCCACCACTTCAGCTCCAGCATTTTACTGAGGAAGGAGATTTCACCTCTAGCATACTGTTACAGAAGATGATGTCATGGAAACATAGAATGTGCCGGCAGAAAAGGAGAGGTAGGCCTATCTAGTCTGCCCAATTTTCCTCGCCTAATTTCATCTCCAGCATCTAGCATTTCATTTATTTATTTGTTTTTTTGATTGTTTAACTAAGTAAGTGCACTGATTGTGGGGACTATTTTCAGGCATGACCTGGGCCATGAAGATGGCACAGAGTAGAGCACAATTATGACAACAAGAAAATATATACAGAGTAGTCCAGCATAGAGTGCACAACAACAATTGGGTAAAAGCATGACACAGACACTACTTAAACTAATAACAACTCTATGCAGTGTAGTCCAAAGGAAAGTGCACACTAGAACATTAGACAATTGCAGCTATATTGGCAACTACAGGTATAACTAAATGAGTTACAGGCAGAGATACAATCCAGTTGGTTACAGAACGGGGCACTGGAAGTAGAACAAGCACACTAAGCAGTGCTTAACAAGGGAAGATGATTCCATTGCTTTAGTTTGCTTCTTATTTCTTCATATCCTGTCTGATGATCCAGGTGTAGTCTTTGGATCAGTGACAACAGGATTCTGTTGCTGCAGTTTGCTTCTTATTTCTTCATATCTGTCCTGTGATCTAAACCAGCGACAATAGGATCCTATTCTTCCAGTTTTCATTTCTTTATGACCTTTCTAGTGATCCTGGTATGATCTTCAGACCAGTGACAAGAGGATTATGTTATTTCATTTTATTTCTAATTTTTTCAGACATAGTCTGGTGATCCTAGTGTGGTCCTCAGACTGGCAACAAGATAATTCAATTTCTCCAATTAATTTCTCAAACTTTCAATCCTGTCCAGTGATCCATGCATGATCTTCAGACAAATAACAAAATTCACATTTCTCCAGTGTGTATCTCATTTCTGCATATCATGTCCCATGGTTTAGGTGTGTTCTTTAGCCCAGCGACAAGAGGATTCAATTTTTCCAGTTTGATTCTCATACCAGGGTGGCAGTGTTCCACTAGACACTGGGGATATCTTTTATTTAACAGCATTGAATGATTGGAGGGTGGAGGAGTGCCACTAGACACTGGGGACTTCTTTTATTTAACAGCAGTGGATAATTGGAGGGTGGAGGGTTCCACTGGACATCAGGGGTTTCTTTTATTTATTTATTTATTTATTTTATTTGTATTTTGGTAACTGGGTAGGCCCACTGAGACCATGCAGTCCCTTTTTCAGTGATGACCTGGGACACAATTGCTGTACAATACAAACAATAGATACAGGGATAACACAACATACAATGTATTGACAATGTTTCAATGGTAATACAGAGACTTCAGCTTAATAAGCAACCATATATTTACACTGACCATAGTACAAAATTGTAGCATATGTACAATGCAATACTTAAGAGTGAAAAAATTTACAAGACAAAGGTACAGAGAAGGCAGTGATTAGTTAAAGCAAGTGCAGAGAGGACGTTTAAGTAGATAGGAGGTCAGCTCTTGTTTGAAAAGTGATAGGGTAGGGCAGGTGAGTAAAGCAGGCAGAAGGAAATTCCAGGCAGTGGTAGCTGAGAAGGCAAATGAACACTTATTATTAACACTTTTAGATAACAGCAGTGAGCAATCATAGGATGGGGTTGCCACTGAACACCAGGAAATAATTACTCATTTAAGAGAATGGGCAATCATGGTGGGGGTGCAGGTCACAGGGGCAAAAAGCTTCCACTGCTTCCCATGCAAATGAGACCATAATAGGCATGTATATGGCCCCTTAGTGCCTTGCATGCCTAGTGGGCTAATTTGCATGGTGCTGGCAGAAGATCGTACCGGGGATTTCCAGTGCTATCAGATCTAGGGGCACTGATCCTTGCATTTCTTTGATCCATGTGGGGACAGAGCTACTCAACTTAGCACTGTGCCAACATGCCCCTATATTGAGTTGGATAGCGCCAGTGTATTATCTGACTGAATATAGCATCTTTGGGGCCATGAGCAAGGATCAGGTCCCAGAGCCATGGGACATTCTCTCTCTTTAGCCTTCACCTTAAGCTGAGCATGAAAATATCCCAGCAAATCATACTTACCACAGGGCTGCTGGAGTTTTCTTGCTTTATGACAGCACATTGGCTGGAATGTTTAGTAAAACTGTTTATAAGAACACAGAAATTGTGTCAGCAGATGGGGACCTCATGGTCCATCTAGTCTACCCATGTTTCTGACCATCTCCCTGTTTAGACTGCACCCTGATGTGTCTACAATGTCTGTCTCATGCGAGTTTGAACTCTGCACTGTCTTGGATTCCACCACCGCCTGAGGTAGGCTGTTCCATGGGTCTATGACCCTTTCTGTAAAGAAGTACTTCCTGAGGTTGCTTTTGAACCTGCCTCCCACCAGATGCAAGTTGTGTCTCCTTGTACGCACATCCCTGTTTTGCTGGAAGAGGTTTCCTGCTTGTGTTCTGCTGATTCCCTTAACATACTTAAAAGCTTCAATCATGTCCCCTCTGTTTCTTCTCTGCTCAAGGGTGTACAGATTTAGCTCCCCGAGTCTTGCCTCATATGGCTCACGATGCAGTCCATTCGCCATCTTTGTAGCCCTTCTCTGTACCGTCTCCAGGCGGTCTATGTCTTTTTTGAGATGGGGCCTCCAAAACTGACCACAGTACTCTAAATGTGGCCTCACCAAGGACCTATAGAATGGAATGATAACCTTACTCTTTCTACTTGTAATTCCCCTACCAATGCAGCCAAGGATACCACTCACCCTCTGTGCTGCCTTTTTACACTGTTTTTGAACCTTTAAGTCATCCGTGATGACTACTCCGCTGTCTCTTTCTCTCCTTGTCTCCTTTAACTGATGCCTTCCCAGTGTGTACTTTATCCCTGGGTTTCTTTTTCCTATATGCATAACCTTGCACTTCTCGACAGTAAACTTCAACTGCCAATCCCTGAACCATTCCTCAAGTTCTTTCAGGTGTGCTTCCATACCTTTCGCTCCCTCCTGCTTGTCTACTCTGTTGTAGAGTTTTGTGTCATCTGCAAACAGGCAAACCTTCCCCTTCAAGTCATTTGCAATATTCCCAATAAATATGTTAAAGAGGATAGGTCCCAGCACGTGCAGTGATTATGATTTATCTTTTAACTAGAATTTGTATTTGTATAAAAATCACAGCACAATACTGTATGTAATACTGAGCCAATGGTGCTGTACAATACTGTGGCACTATTACTGATTTGTAGAACTACTTAGCTGCAATGAAAATTATCATGCCCTTTGACTCTGCTTACAAGAAAAGACTAAAACAAAGCAAAATATGTATTAAAAACATGAAGCATAATCAGATTACCATTAAATAGGTATAATGTAGAAGTTTATCTTACTGTGATTATAATTGTGTATGCTTCTAAATGTGCAGTAACTATTGTATGGTCTTACTGACATGCTGCAGTCCCTCGAGATGCCTTAAGACATACACTGCACACCCAGGGGCTTCAACTCAATTAGTAAAACATAATTTAATGACACTTTGATTACTTTGGTTACTTTAGTTTTGTAAGACAAAAGTAGGCCATATGCCCATTGCAATTGTCTCCCACTCTACAGTGGGTGAATTATACCTTATTAAGTTGTTTTCAGATAGTTATCCAGACCTCAGTTGAAACTGTCAAAGGCAAGAATGAAAAAATAAAACAACAGTACATAGTGAATAAGCTATGTTATGGTCTCAGTTCATTCACTCTGCCATTATTGCAGCATAAAAGTGCATGGTCAGGGGTTTGGTCACCATCAGTTAATCTATCTCTATGGAATTTATGGGGTATGAGGCAAGATCAAGTGCCTCAAGCCTCTATGGTTAGACTGACAAAGATAACCCAACCCCTTTGAATACCTTAATAATATTGTTACACTAATGTAGTTTATTTTTGTTTGTGTGAATGTTTCTAAACTGTAGTTAAAGTTCTAATCATTTTATTTTACATTATGATTTCTAGCTCTTTTTTTTTTCCATATTCCTTTTTTACCTCTGGGCAAGGCAGGCAGCTCTCAGCCCTGTCCCCACCAACCCACAATCAAGGTCCTCTTCCTTCAAATGCACATGGGGTCAAGTCCCCCACAGATTTCCCCCATAGTGGGGCCAGGAGGAGGGGGGAGGGTTGTCTTGTTCCCCCAGTCAATTTATCCAGATTTTACACCAGTGGTTGGGCTGCAGCATGGGAAATTAGAGACCAGACAGGGCTTAATGAAGCCCACCCTCCCCACTTTTCCTGTTTTTTCTCCCCTGCTGACCCATGACACAGTTTGCAGAGCCATGGGCCCAACTTTTGATCCACTCTCTAACCTGCACTACCACCAAGCCTCCACCCAGTGGCAGTCAGAGGCTGAAACAGCTGACCACCCCTCCCCAGGAGTGAAGAGTGGTACTTGGGATGCTCGATCCTCTCCCACCCCACCAACCCCTACCAACCTGTGCTCATTCCAGAACATGGGTCACCATCATGGCAGGAAGTAAGGCATGTAATGCCTTAACCTTCAATGCCACTGGACCAGCCAGGATTTTCAGCTCTTAAAGAGATTTTCTTATTTCCAGGAAAACATCCTTAGCTATCATCAGCAAACCTTGGCTACAAAAAAATCCCCAAAATGTGATTTCAGGACCTTCTGTTTTGTATTGCTGAACATTTTCATTAAAACAGAATCTTTTCTTCAGACTTCATCTGTTCACCTTGTATAATCTGCCTCAGGTCACAATCATCTGCTTATGACATCACAACCTTTAGTCACATAAATGACTCTGTTATAACAAGCAGAGGATTCTACCTCTGGCTAAGAAAAAGGCAGCAGAAACAGATGCAGTCTAAGGGCAAAGAACCTGTTTTCATTCAGATATCTTAAGTAATGGGATGTATTTTCTTTTCTTTCTTTAGACCTTCAAATATGTCTTTTGCCTTCTTTGTGGATAATCATGTAAGTTGTTTAGTAGCCATTTAGTTATTGCCTGTTTTTTTCTTCGTGTTAATTGAGATTCTAGTAAGCAATATTCTTAAACTGCATTTCCAAGGAGTGGAATCACTCCAGCCAGGGTCCCTGCATGACTACGTATGCAGTATTTTAGTATTTTTGCCTGAAACTTTAATAAACTATTAATTAAAAAAAAAAAAGTAACAGCATATTTTCAAATTCAAAATGTTATTTTTAATGTTGTAAGATTTGAATCCTGCCAATTCTGTCTCTGTCTTACAGGAATCTTGAAAATAATCCCAATGTTACCTTTTAGAATATGAGTTACTCTGTGACAGTTCTCTATAGCCATTGCTTATAATGGTTTGGATATGGATGGTCATTTTTCCCAATAGGAAAAGGGTAGCAGTCTAGAGATGTTATGTAACTACAATACTTTGACATCACCAGGATACATTATGCGATGTTAAAGCACATGACAATGCACAAACCAGAAAACCACAGCTAGAAAAAGATGGTACTGCTCCACCCTCTGCTCCACCAAATACTGCAGCTCATTCCTCCATGTGTCCCTTAAAATAAAACTCTAACATAAAACATCAAAAATGCATCCAGTTATTATAAAATAAAATAGAATGGAAAGCCTCACCAATCTCTTATTCCATCATTGGGTTCAAGCAGCTATATAAACCATACAGTCAAAGCCACTGGAACCCTACTTGGAATTATAGCCTCTTTATATCATAGAATTACATACAGAAGGTGATAGCAGAAAAGGACCTTCTGGCCCATCTAGTCTGCCCTTCCCCTCCCCCCAGCTCAACCTACAGTATATTGAGTATATGTGGTGTGCCATCTATTATCCTCTTTACTGCACTAATAAAAATATCACACCCATATACCAGACTCCAAAACATTTATCAACTATATGTATTTAGCTTTAACTATTTAGTTACCAGATTCCCCTGGCTGTGATGCAACATCTCCTTTTCAGTATGACTCACCTGCTTCCCATGTCTACAGCCAGGTGTACTGGCACACTGTGAGGCTAAGTGGCTTGCTTAGAATCACACACTTAGTAGTAGATGCTACATAGATTTTAACCTGTGATTTTCTGGTCACTAAGCCAAGGCTTTATATGTCTTCTTTGTATACAGTTGTGATTAAAGGTTGTTATGCAATTTGATCACTTAGGCAAGCTTTTTATTTTGAAGTGTTCTAAATAATAACATTATCATGGCATAAAAGTATCTAAACCCCTTAAGACATAAGGGCAACCATTGTCATAGCTGGATATTCTGGAATATGAACAACAATTCTTCTTGATGTCAAACTGAATAGTTTTCCTATATGGAAGAACAGGCAGCCATTTGATCAAGCCAGCATCACCTCTGGGTTAGACAGCTATGTCTGATGTCAGCTGCAGGAGATTATGGGATGAGTAGTTAAAGAAAATGTCAGCTTGCAAGTCAACAGAATGAGTCTGCTATAGTCTGCTATACTGCAGTAAATAGTAAATAAAAAATGTTTTGAACACAAAGTGAAAATTGGGATCAGCACCACACTTGGGTGTGGTGCTCTTCCTGCTGACTGTTCCTTAATGTGGCCTGGAATTTAAAAATAAGAAGTTCTACAGTAACTCAAGAAGAGAATGATGGAAGAGAAAATGGAGAATATTCTTAATTCACAGTAAAATCTCTGCAGTTTAATAAATTGTCAGAAATATATAGTAACCTCAGACTGTGAAGAACAGGGATATTAGGGCACAGAGGGGATTCTATCATATGATGGAACCATATGAACAAAGCTTGAATGGTACTATAATGTCACAGGAATCCCAAGGTGAGTGACTAAGCAACCCTGTTCTTCATAGTTAAAGGATGTGTATTTGTTATAATAGTTTTTTTTTCATTTTTATAAAAATGCCTAATCTACATGTAAATAATTTTTTCCAGTACTTTTCCCACTTTAGATAAGATACACTATCTAAAAGCTTTCTGCTTGCACTTCCCTGTGCAGCCTAGCCATCTCTCCTTCAGTCAATGCTGCTCAGGGAAAATGTTTAAAGAAAAGCTATTTGTTTTATTATGTGTTCATGGAAACCTGTACTGCACATTCCAGGTTGTTCTCCATTGTTCTAATTTCTGTAAAAATAATTCTGCATAGTTTGCTGTATAGAATGACTTTGAGAACTCACCAGCAAAATGGGCTAATCATCTGTTGTAGAACATTATATAGCCCCTCAACTTTTTCTCTAAGCCTAAGACTACCAGAAAGCCCCATTCAAACCATGCACTAACCACAGATGTACCCTAAAATGTCGATACATTATTAAACTTCAGCTTTACACCTGGCTGTATACTGCTCAGAAATTAGCAATGCTAGATAATTCAGGGAGATATGATTAATGTATTATATTATTTTTAGGAACGCTTTAAATAAATTACGGCTGGATTTTTATTGTGCCAGCAGCATCCACTTTGAAAATCCAGACCTTAATTTTTAGACACAATTCAGCTTATATTTGATAAATTGTCAGTATGTCCATTCCTTTTTATTCTTTATTAATAGGTTCATTTATGGAGAAAATTATATTTGTAATCTACTGTGCATCTAATCTGTCTGTTTGTTCTTTTCTTGAAATCACAATCTTCTGTTTGAGACATCGTAATCATTTCTACAGCAACAAATTATGCTGCTGTCACAAACAAAGCATCAGAGCTTCAGAAAAGGATTAAGCAGTGTATGCAGATTCACCATTGCTATGTACTGTATATCAACTTAGTAATGAAGAACAAAGGGACAAGAAATGCAGACAATTTGTGAAAAAGAGACTGAACTGTGTCTAAACATTATTTGTTCAAAGTGTTATCAAAAGTGACAAACTCACTTTTACATTTGCTTCAATTGTCTTGAAGGCATTTCATTGAGAAATGCTAGAGCATACATACATTAATTACACACTATTCAATTTGTTTAAAACAGTTATACTGTATTTTATAGTAACAGCCTTTATGAAAAAGGCTTGCCTCTGCTACAGTCCTTTGGGGTGGTTTGGTACTGGTGTTATTTAATTTAAAAAAAACGTATGTACAATGATGTCCCAGAGCATCATAAACTTTTACAAATAATTACAACATCACAGAAATGTACAGAATAAAAAAATAAATTACACACGCATGGAACACATGCAGTCAAGTTCAACCAGGATTTTAAATCAATTAATAAGAACACTTACCATTGATAATACCACTAAAGATATCACTATTTTTATACTTTAAAGTGATGCCCTTAGAGTTAATGCAGTAACTTTCACAAAGAAATTTTTTCAGCACTGCAACTGATGGAACTTTAGTGCATTTAAACCAAACTGTGAAGGCAGGCAGGGAATTCCTTTTGTTTTGTTTTTGGGGGTTTTGTTTTGTTTTGTTGTTGTTTTTTTTTTTTGGGGGGGGACAGTTCGAATAAGCTGGAATTCCTCAGTGAGGACTACACTACTCTGAGGGCAACCCAGTTTTTCAGATAATGGGGGATTAACTCGAACATTTTTGTGAGAAAAAAATAATTTGTACAGTTTTCCATGGTTAGTCAGGAATAACCATTCTAACTTTCTGTAGATCTCACAATGGTGAGCTTCCTTGGGGCAGTCTAGTACCAACCTGGCCAAACAATTGCACAGTACATGGTGTTTGTACAGTTTATCACACATGGGAAATGTTGAGACCTAGGTGGAAATTCCACAGCAGCCCCTTAGGCAATGTGTCTCCCTAAGTATGCCATCAACCCCTCTGTGCTTAATGGGTCTTTAATCTCTGGTCCCCCACCCCACCACCACAATTTATGTACCCTTTCTTTCTGTGCATTGACACAGGCAAAATCCCTTCCTCCTCTTGATTATAAAGCAGGTTGAGATACAGTTTGCATTAAAGGTGCTATATAAAACCATGCTCCTTCTTAAGAATGGTTTATGTGGCTGTAGTGAGTACACCAGAACCATACCTCTCAACCTTCTGTCCCCCAAATGTGGAACATTGCCTGTCAGAATGTGGAACAAATGGGCAAAATGTGGAACACTTAATCAAATCTTTACCCAAGATGCTCAAAACACGGTTAAAATGTTGCATTTATGTTCAGAAAGTCTGTTATTATTGAATAATATATTTTTTTGCAACATTTACTATGGATTTTTGCTTTAAAATTTTGACTTTGAATGTGGATCAAGTCCTCACAAAGTGGAACAGGGAGCTTTTGTGAAGTAAAATGAGGAAGGTTCCTCCTAATGTGGTACAGTTGACAGGTATGACCAGAACCATATGCATTACAAAAAATTCCTGTACCTTGTTGTAAAGATGGCTGATGGAATCCTGCAGATTGATGCAACTATCAATATAGGGGTTGCATGTTGAACCTGATGAGAAGTGTCAAGATCATTTGCATACCCTAAATCATGCCTCTGATCCACCTATGGTTCAGGACATGAAATACCCATGTGGATATTTTAAGGAAAGAAAGAAAGAAGGAAGGAAGGAAGGAAGGAAGGAAGGAGGGAGGAGGGGGAAGGAAGGAAGGAAGGAAGGAGCAAGTCTGTTTGACATTAAGAAGGTTGTTTTCCCGGAGAAGACCAGATAAGCCATGTGATCATGAACTGGAACTGGCAACCAGCAAAATCAGTGGATTGAAGAGCTCCTATGCATCCACAATACATGTTGAAAGAAAGGTAGGCTATGGGGGGGGGGGGCATTCTAAATTCACAGTAAAATCTATGGCTATACAGGGTTACGCAGAAACATGCAATCACAGCAAAGGAAGTGCATAAGTAAGCATAAATCTATGTAATAAGTCAAGAAACTATAGTAGAAATAAAATGACCTACCCAGCTTTTCAAAATGAATGCAGTGGGACAGTCCAAATAGTTTAAGTTAATTTTTAGTTTTCTTAACGGGAACTGTGCATTTGCTTTGCAGACGGTGTAGTGAGCACCACAGTAAAGAACACATTTCTGTTAAAAGAGGTACAGTGCATGTTTGCCCTGTGGGGCCTAAAACCATCATGAACATAAAGCCATATTATTTCCCTGTCATTGTCTGCCGACATTTAGAACAATCAATCCAGCGGAAATAAGAGCTCGGGCAGGCTCCATTCAGATAACATAGACTCAATTTAAGAGTCCAATTACGACCTTGGAAAAAATATCTCCATGAAAGGGAACCAGACATGTCCTATGCTCTAAAACCTCTGTTAATAAAAAAACAAAACCTCTTGTTAAAAGTCCTGTATAACTAAGTATATACATGTATTTCCTTTTGTGTGCACTTGTACTAGTTAACGTCTCAGTTTTTTTTTTTTTTGGTTTGTTTTTTTTACGTAAAGGCTCGAAACTTTCAAAGAGATATTTTGTAACTATAAGCACTGAGGGTTAAACTATGTTTCAAGACCCACGGCGGTATACTTTTCCATATAGCCTTCATTTAACTCTTCAAACAAAAGAGTTTCTACTAAATTGTTTGAGTTTAAAATGTTTGAGTCCTACAATAGGGATCCCCCATAATGGCATTCTACTTCTACTTCTACTTAGGACACGTTTACTCCCAACTGGAATCTGTACTGAGCTTATTTGAACACAGAGATTTGTTTGATGGGCGTTAAAGATCAAAGATCATGATAATGGCATGCCTCCGTCGGAACGTTTTGATAGTAATGAACGTCATACGTAAAACACAGATAGAGCAAAGAGAAATTACATGATTTTAAGGATTGCTGGGGGTGGGGCACGATGACTATTACCTCTCATGCCATGTTGCGGGAGTATGTGTCTGTCTCATAAGGTACGTATTTGTACTTGTTTGCACTGCGGTGTCTTAGTGCGTGAAAATGTTGTAGACAGCTGATCAACTTGTTTTCTGCACAACTGTCATGCAAAAATATGGGCAATAGGGCCAGTATTGCTATATGTAACAAAACTAAGAAAGACAAAAGAAAGAATTTGTGCTTGTTTTTGAGTATCAGCAACAAAACTTAGCAGTGTCATATTGATCCTATACTGGCAAATTGTCCGTGATTATTATGTATTGGTCCATTAATGATGGACATTTCGAACATGAGTATGTTGTTTTGAAAAGTTCTCGGACACTCCTTTAACAGGCGCCAGTGTGTTACCTGCAGTATTCAAAAATGGTGCTTCAACTGAATAATGCTTATAACTCGATTAGTCCCGTTCTTATATGCTGCATATACCACAGGAAAACAATGGGTTGGATGTTTCTGTTTGTTTTCATATTATTGTTAATAATATTATTATTATTATTTTACGAATAAATAACTCCCCAGTGAGTTTATTGTGTGCGTCTCTTAGTGACTGCATATAGGTAGCCTATCCCCAACAAACTGGAGGAATCATCAATAAAGTTATGAAATGCCCTGCGGTTAATAAGGTCTGCCTTGCCATGTCCAGTAGCAGGGAAGACTGTGTGTGCCATTGTTAATTAACGACTGTACCCAAAAACATGGGCAGCGGCATGAGATAATGAGGCGCTGTGATAACGCCGAACTCCTTTAAGTTTTCCCATGAACCAGGGCTGTCGCCAGCTTCACAAAACTACAGTGTAACACAGCACCACGCTACTCACATCCAATTTGTACCTCACAAAAGCTGATCCACAAATCCCTGCTAACAAACCGGTACCCGAAGACAAATCATATAATGTTGAGTTTGATTCATTTCTCGACTAATTAACTGGAATTCCACCTACCTTCCTTTTACAGTGTCCAATTAATTTGCAATGTATGTCAAAGGTCTTTAGCCCACTGCGGACTTTGCGTGAACCTTTGTTAAGTCGTCTTTCTCTCCTATATTGATCTTATTAAGGCTGCTTCCTTCCCTGTAAAGGGCTAGAAGGTTTTAAAGATTTTCTCCCAACTTTAAGCCCTGTTAATAGGATTTCTGGTCTGTGGAACTTTAAAGGAGTTTTTTTTTTCTTGTTTTGTTTGTTTGTTAGGAAAGTTCAAATTCAACTCCAAAAAGAATACTGACCGGAAACAGCCTATCTGAGGCATACCTCTCAACTGTCCCTGATTTTCAGGGATGTCCCTGATTTTACCTCAACATTTTACTCTGTCCCTCCTAAAAATTGTGTTTCCGTGACCAAACAGCAGTGGTTGTAAGCACAAAATAATGTCAAACATTAAAGTTACAGATTTGTTTTTTTCTTGGAAAATGCATTTTGCACTAAGCCCCTTATTCTGCCAGCTTCCTGAGTAGCTATCACAAATTTTGAAGATGTGTCCCTGATTTTGGTCCTTTGTCCCTGATTTTTTAAGCCTCGTCCCTGATTTATGAGGCAGGAGGTTGAGAGGTATGATCTGAGGGTGCAATTCAAGTATGATTTAAATGCTAGTATTTGAAACTGTTTAGAAAAACAATAACAGAAATGCAAATGTAATATTTAACTTGCCAATTAATATTAGGTGCATTGAGTTCTATTCTGTCGGGGATATCGGTAGCAATCTCCCATTTAAGGTGAAAATATTGTTCTCTCCTTTTAAAACAATGGCAGCTGTTACTGTAACAAATCATATCGCGACAAACGAGAAAACTTTCCCCGGCATAATTACCATGGCTAAATGTTAAGAGAAAGGGAGATATGTTCAGTGTTTGAACCAGCAGAAAATTGAACATTGATTTTACTGACCCAATTAAGGTCCAAATGACCTCATCCATCGATCTCATCAAATAAAGTAAAAGGGCAATTGGAGTATTAGAAGAATAAAAACCCTCCGAAAGGAATTTGCTGATGCAAACCAGAGGCAATACATATACCTTAGTCGCATTAATTCCTAGTATATCAAATCAAGCCTCTTTTTTAACCCCCCGCTGTCTTTTAACATTATCTACTGACAATGATTCTTAAATTATGTCTGTCTGTCTGTCTTTCTATCTATCTATCTATCTATCTTTAGACAAACTACCTTTTGGTCATGATACCTGTGCTATTGAACAAAAAAAAGCAGTATGTGGTCATTTTGAAAATTGGACGAGCTATACAGAACAACATTACAGTATACTTGAAACATACTGTAAATGGTCCAAGGTAGTTTGGTTAAATGCACATAAGAAAAACACAATTGAAACCACCTCAAAATATTAGAATCAAACAACAGTCGAACTTGCGAGTTGAGTTAATGGAGCGTGTTTGTCTAGTGCTAAAACGCCTGCTGTCTTTTAGTTCACATTTTGTATATTGACTCACGGGAGTCCAGTTTACCTCCCCAAAGTACAAGTTTTATGGATATTGCCCATCCAGTGATGCGCTGGACACAGACTCATCACTGATCAGCCACCTTATTGCATCTCTTGCTTTTCTTGAAAGCTAGCAAGCAAACGGTCCAATGGGATCAGTTCTTGAGTAGTTAAGTTCATTACAGCCCTACAATTAAATAGTCACAGTGCGTTTTGGACACATTTTTGGTTAACTTTGTTGAATGGCAGTGTGTGAAGCTGTGGTGTTCTTATGCATACGTTATTCAATCTTTTTCTGCAATTTATTTTGGGAATACTGAAAATTCACTGACTCCACCTATTCCAAAAGAACACCTTGTGTGAAAAAATAGAACGGTATATATGCTCTGTGAACCCCTCCCCCCCCAAAAGCATATATGTTATTAACATGTATTCCCCCTTGATACGCCTGGGACTTTTTAGACTGACTATGTATGTCTCTTCGCTTGTAGCATCCACTTCAACTAATCTCAACTAATCTCTTCGCTAGACTATAATGCCTTTACCTTACAGGAATACTAAACCATGTATGTTGTTGTATCTGGTATACATTTTACTGACTTGCTACCCTATTGGTATGTATACCCTTACCGACTGTCTTTTACCTGAACCCAAATGTATTTTTACTTATCCTATCTATTGCAGGCCTACCTGTACTGTTGTACTCTTGCATCTACTGTCTATTTGTCTGCATATAAATGCATTGTTACTTGACTTGTGTAATGCAGGCCCATCTTGTAAATGAGCTTGCTCAATGGTGTTCACCTGGATAAATAAAGAATTTGATTTGAATTAAGGGGTTTCCCAATTCTTTAAGAGTTCAGATGTCCAATTTGTGCACACCTATTGCATGGAAACTGTTGAATTAAGCATTTTTAGATCTGCATTTTGAAAGTACGATTTGTCGTAGGTTGTGAATCAAAATGACATGACTAAACGGTGGCTAGCAGCCTGCTCAAAGCCAAAGGGGCGGCTCATTACAGTTTCACTCATTATCTTTGCTAACTGCTTTGATACATTTACTGCACAGGTAAGATCCTGTCTAAGGCTGTGACTGAGAACCCGAAAAGATAGGTCACTGGAGCGCCATCATGCGATTAGAAATGCCCTCTCTGGGGATCAATTTACCGTATGCGAACTATAGGGAAAACTTCTAACCAGATAATTAGAATGTGGAAGGTGGTGAAGGGCTATTGGGACTTACTGGTCCGAAAAGAAAGTAATGATTACCTTTTTCATTAAAAGGAAAAATAGAAAAGCTTTACTGTACACAGCAAATCAGTTGGGATTGAACAATCTGCTCATTAAAAATCTCACGGTATGCAAAACTTGTAAGGAAGCCAGACTGCATGACAACACTTTCGCACTACTTCCTACTTTAACTTCTCTTTTATTAGGCCTCCCGTGACACATGGAAACAAGTGGGACCCTGGCTGAAAACTGACCTCTCGCACCCAGAGCTCACCACGGTATGAGGAAACACAATAAAAGTAGAGGGAACACCAATAAACTGGACCACATGGAGGGAAAAGAATATTCTCAAGATATCAGACATCCTAATGTCAAATTCAAAATCGTTAGACTCATTCAAATGCCTCCAATCTAGATTTGGCCTACAGAAAAAGTAGTTCTGGGAGTACTTACAACTAAGAAAGGCACTGGCACCTATTTTAAAACACATGCAAGAGTCCCAGACCCACACACATGCACACCGACCACGACCTAGTCAGATCTGCTCCAGTATCAGAAATGGCATACCTGACCAGACGGAAAAGGCTAAAAGGTATTGGGAGGAAGCCCTAAATATAACTATAGAAGACACAGATTGGGCCTCGTTCTGGAAATCCACACACACTCTGGTTAAAATCTTTGGCAGTAGACTAATACAAAACAAAATTATACACTCCTGGTATCGCACACCACAAGTACTCCAGGCAGTGTGTATCATCACAGACAACAACTGCTGGAGATGCTCACAACCAGGGGAGACCTATATCATATCCTTTGGGCTTGCCCCCAAATCACAGGCTACTGGCAACTAATAGAACACATCCTTCAATCCATTATCCAGACTCAGGCTCTCCTGGCACCAGAACTCCTCTTACTGGGGATGAAACCTGAGCTACCACACTTACTTGGAAATATCAGTACAACTTAAAGATCCTGCCCAGCATAGAAGCCAAGCGGTTAATACTGCGCAAATGGCGCAGAGGCGATCCCCACAGTACATGAATTTTTCTATTAAAACTATTAGTTTAGCACTAGATGATATGTGGCCTAGTGAGAAACCCAGTATAAGAAACAGGGAGATATTTATGGCTTTCAGGATAGAAATCACTACAGACTGAAGGTTTTTAAGCAACAGCTATGCAAAAGATTAGCACACTCAAACAGTAAGACAGCTAACTACACAGAACTGTAATATGTAACTTTGCATGACAATCTCTGAAGATGGTCGGATAAGTCTTGACAAAATATGAATGTAAAATCTGCAAGGCACTTCTTGTTCACAGCTCAGAATGATTTTAAGTGAAAGCAGAGAGAAATATCAAATAAACTAGATACATATTGTACAAAATGTTAAATCATCTCTGAAACTTTTCTAAGATGTTATACTTTCATGATGTTACACTAATGAAAATGTTTATATCCCATTTTATTGTTATATATCTGTAACTATCCTAAAGCTGTATTGTTGTGATTCAAACTTGAAAACTCAATAAAAATGATTAACTGCAACTGCAAACTTCTCTTTTATGTGATTTTTATGTATTTTCGGTACCAGTGTGGCTTGGATCTTGTTTAGATGTTCATGGCTATGTTATGTCCTTTCCTTTTAGTCTTCTGGAATGAGTTTTCCACTGTGGGGGGACAGGCAGGATTTCAGCTATTTGTACCGTCTACTGTATAAGTGACAACATTATTGGGGACGTACTGCTTGCTAATATGTGCATCTTTAGTAACATGAGTTGATCTCCTATCATGTTTCGGGCAGACTCGATGGGCTGTATGGTCCTTTTCTGCCGGCAGGTTTCTATGATTCTATGAACACTTTTTTAGGACTGAAAATTATGTGCAGAAAAGTTTATTGAACTCTTTCATGACGCATAAGCTGTAATGTTTGCAGAGCAATCGGGCTGCTTTAGAGACAAAATAAGATGTTACTTTTAAAATGTGAACAAAGTAACCCCGCAACATACACACACGCACGCTGCTGCTACAAGACTTCAGCATAACGTGCAGCTGCAGTATATAATGGTATTGAAAATAATCTTCCTTGGTGCTTACCATGAAATAAATTATTCAAATTAATTTACACCTGTATTGTGACCATAAACTTGTTATTCAGTAGTGGACTTGAATGAAAATAGTTTCCTTATGTCCTCGCTAATCATTTGCCTTTAATTAATTTCCATATTGCCCCTGCTGCAAAGGCAAGGGGGTGGGGTGGGGGGCCTTCACAGTATTTGTGGTAAAAGATCATTTTTGTGAAACCCGTCCTAGCAACCCATATCGGCAAACTGAAAAAACAAAAACTTTGACTATTTTTACTGTAACCATACACTCAACTTCAGATTTCCGTCCTAAACCGCTGATATTTCTTATAATGTTATCTTTGCACAACAGACCAAATATTATTGCCCTGTGACAAATAATATGTTACCTTTACAATATTCCTATAAATCCTCAATGAATGCGTCTGTCTCGCTTAACAAAAATAGGCATTTTTATTCTTCAATGATTTTGGAGTTCCATTAATGTGCTAAATTCCTCACTGCCGTCATAATAATTTACATTCTTGCTTAAATCTGTTTATTAAGTGTCCTAAATTGTTGTTTTATTAATGGGCATTGCTAAAGAGTGATGTATGGCTATATATCCGATTAAGGACTGAATCAGGGAAGCGTTATAAAACGAGGATGTCACAACAAACTAAGCTCAAAGTATGTCACAGTGACTATAGTAGTATGTAGTTGTAGACCCAGTAAAGTCTAAAAGTTAAATAATTGCACACATGTTTAATTTTAGATAGCCAGCAGTATTATAATGAAAGCTTTGAAATTAATAATAAAATGACAATGCCAGATTACTCCAGTAAAACGCATAAAACTTGTGATAAAAATGTTAATTCCCATATAACTATGTATGTACTCTCTGTAACTGAGTTATTGTATTTCACTAGAATCCTCACCTAATGTAAAGTGGTTGTTGTAATTAGCCCCGGGGTCGCCCCTGAAAAAAGGGATCTCTGGTCTCAGAGGGCTTACCTGGTTACCAAAATCTAAATAAACAAATAAATAAATAACAATTGGAGTTGTCTGAAATAAACTCGAAAAGGCATCAGCTGTGAACTCAGTATTTCCTGGGCCTGGTATTGCTCTAGAAAACTATGTACTTACAGTATATATTTGCTACCAACTACAAAATATACAAAGATTTAGTGACTTTAGGACAATTAAGAACAGGGTAGACATTCTTTAAAGGCAGACAGGGGACTTCAATTTCTCAGCAACAATCAGTTATGTAACAATCGTTAAGGCTGTCATGACACCAGGATATGGTGGTATTTCAGAGTGCAGTAACTGAGTATTACAATTGAACTTCTAATCATCTGCCCTTATTGGCAATGTGGGCAGAAAGCGAATCTTCATGTCAGATTAATTGTCTTCCATACTTTCACACACTGCCATAGCTAAAGTCACCCCAGTTTACCAAACAAGCAGAACTAAAACAAGACATAAGGCAGTGAACTCATGCAATTAAGTATGAGCTTAAAGAGGACAGGAAATAATTTCTAACTAGCAGCTGTTTATAAAGTTCTTATTCTCAGAAATGATATGCATGCACCTAAATTATCCATATTTAACTGTACCTGAATAAAAAGTGATATAAAAAGCTGCATTTTGCATTGTCTTGTTTTTATGGGCAGCATTGTGTTAGTTCTTTTCATGGAACCAATAATTTGGAGTTTTAACTGTGTCATGGTTTATGCACAGAATTATAAACATGGTTCTGATAGGTCAGCAGCTTATAATTAGCATTCTGTACACAAATCATGACATAGTAAAAACTCCACATAAGTGATTCCATAAAGTGAACTGTAACAGAATGCTGTCCATAAAAACACAACAATGCAAACTACAGTTTTAGCTATCACTTTTTATTGAGGTACAGTTAAATATGGATACTTTAGGAGAATGCATATTGTTTCTAAGAATAGGAACGTTATAAACAGCTGCCAATTAACACACATTTCCTGTCCCCGTTAAAGAAGAATATATAAATTAGGCATGTTACATCAATTATTAATTTTACAAATAAATTACCCTTTCTCGCTAAAAAGTGGTGTGTTTAATGTCCATCCTTTAAACAATAAAAGGAAAATGTAAGGACTGAAACCTTTTCGTCCCGCAGGAAGATTTCAAGTTAGCCATAATTCTTCAGATAGTTGGAAAACATAAAATATTGTTTTTGGTATGATGTGTATTATAAGTGCGCAAGCGCTTGTAAGAGAAACAGAGAGTCTATCGGAGGCTGCAATGTGATGTTTAAATCGGTTGCATAGTACCAAAGAAACATTTACATTGGTTAAATATGCATGATGTGCAAGTCTCAAAGTCATTACTGGGTCATTGGTCCCAAAATCCATTGAGTCCTTCTGAAATAACTTGACTTGCTGTTGTAGGTAACAGCAACGCAGTACTTCTCTTGTCGGGATCCCCATTAAAAATACGTATTCAGATTCCACAGGAGCCTCATTGTTAAGAATGTTTTTGCAATGGCTATTGCAAGTACAATACTCCTCCCCAACCCCTTGCCTGTTGTTACTCAGTTTGCAACCTGTAGCACAAAGTGTGCTGACTCCCCTTGCCGCTCAAGCCAAGCATGTTGGTATACTCCCTCACCCTACCCCAATGCTGGTAACTGCAAGCCTCAAAGTTACTGACAGGTTTTATACACAACATCCAGGGATCTTGTGAATGAAATAAAAATGTACTCCTAAAATAAGCTAAAACTTGCAGGAAATGAGTGCTGATTTAACAGAAGGATAAGATGGCTGGAATGTAATAGAATAGACACATATAATGCTATTTTCCTATGTATATTATTCCTACTGAACTAAATCTATTGCCTGCTATTATCCTCCCTGGGACCTCCATGAAAACGAGATGACGCCTATTATAGGGTTATCCCGATTGGAGTAATTTCAAGTCAATAAATAAGAGTTAAGGAATCAAACCATATTTTACTTGTGTGGGTGCAATATGCTTTTTCACACAGGCAACCATAAGAAACTATAGGTGGAGTTATTTAAATATAGTAGGGGGTATGAGTATTCAGCCTCTGCTGATCTTCTCATACACAAAACAATGAGAAAAAAAATTCTTTAGGTTAAGACATAGGACAGCATCGACTTTACTGTAGATTTGAACAAGAAAAGCAATTTAGAATTCCGATCTAATTCATGCATTTTTGATTACATTTTGCTGAACCCTGGTAATACAACCGTTTCCTTTAACAGAAAACGTGTCCATGGATAAATTATCAGCGTTAGTTCAGCAGATTTTGGCGAAACCAATTATTCTTTTGGCTGTCATGTTGTTAGTGACCGTAGCTCCTATTAGATTTGCCATGCCTTTCTGCTACACATGCCCCATAACGTCCCCCCAAACAATACTAAGGCATCAATCGATTGCATGATGACTCGACACATCCGCTTAAAACTGCTAGAACATCTAAAACAGTATATCTCGCGCGCGCACACACACACCAAATGATTTAAAACTTACAGATGGTTCGACAGATCAGAAAATGAGAACTTAGAGGTACTGTGCAACAGGCAGCGGGATGCTTGAGTTATGTTTCTGAGGACGACAGTTGCGTGGACCCTTCTTACCCTGCATATTCTAGGGTAACGGACAGTGAAGCAAATGTCGCGTTTAATACTTGTCTCCCGGAAAGTAAATGACGATCTTCAGATTAAACTGATAAAGGCGGAGCAATTTGAAAAAAGGCAGTTTGATCATTCAAGATTTTAAGCGGAAAAATTAGCATTGCATTACAATGTCTTAAACCGTGTCGTACTGGGCTACAAACAATGCTAAAAAAAACGTGCTGCTCTATGTTGCTAGAGGATTCATAAACACTGAGCTCTCGTCTGAATAAACCACAAAAGAAAGCGTTGAGGAGATAGGCCTGCCTTCAAACAGAACCCCCTCTCCATTAGTCTTACTTCAAATTTAAAAAAAAAAAGAATACGACTCTGTTTGCTAAAGAATAATTATGTAGTTACATTTCTTTCAGGGACTGGTAATCTCTGATAAAGAATGCGTGATAATAAAAAAGGCGGGACTTTTTAATTTTTGTCCAAGAAGCCAATTCCTAGGAATGTGGATTGACATATAAGGGATCACATGTAATTTCATGAACAGCCTAAACCAAGTGGCGCCAAAGCAGGTCACTGGGCTAAAATAATGTGGTCTTAGTGAGACACATTTGATAATCTGCACCAAATTTTGCCTGGTACCCTAAATATTATTGATACATAATTCAAGAAAACTGTCAAAGTACATGAACATATAAATTGCAGGAAAGTAAATTAGCCTTGTGATATCACAAGTAAGCTAATAGCAAATCAGATGATTAGGAGCAACCATATTAGCCACTGATATACATTTTAAAACAACCATTGTAAGGATACAGGTTCCTTAACATTATTTCTTTAGGGTAACATGTTTTTTCTCATTATCATTTGGCGTCCTAAATCAGACACCCGTGCAACAAGAGTGTTATTTTAAATTTGGGCACACCTCTCATCCTCTTACCTTGCATGTCAGGGACAGGGACTAAAAATCAGGGGCACACTTTAAAAATATGGTAATAGTTCAGGAAGCCTCATACAATGGGGTGGTTTAATATGAATAGGATTTTCTGAAGCAGAATTAGACTGTAACAATAATACCTGGCATTCCTTTATGTTTCAAACTGCTACTTTTAAATTACAGAAACGTCAGTTTTTATTAGAGACGTGGAACATTTCTGAGGTAAAACGTGGGCCCTCCCTGAAAATCAGGGAGAGTTGAGATGTATGAACTTTTTGGGCATGATTAGTAAGTAAAGGGCTACACAAATGCAAAAACAGCACAAATCACAGCATAATAAATACGCTCTATCGGGACAAAGTGTGCACAGTGGCTCAAATGCTACCAAAGCAAACGTCTAATGAGATGAGACTGATACCCAGACATCAGATGGGGAAGGGGAGGTTTGAGACACAGGCCAAATCCAGAGGACTAAATCCTAACTCTCCCTTTCATTGCTTGTCCGGGTCTTTGAAACAAGAAAGCGTGCATATCCGACGTGACTTTAACACGAAGTTCAGTAAATCACATATACCACAAAACAAATGTGAGAACACGACTGCAGCATACCTCTCAACCTCCGGCCTCATAAACCAGGGACAAAGCTTAAAAAATCGGAGACAAAGGGCCAAAGTCAGGGACACATCTTCGGAATTAGAGATATCCACCCAGAAAGCTGGTAGAATAAGGGGCTTAGTGTAAAATGCATTTTCTAAGGAAGAACACGTCTGTAACTTTAATGTCTGACATTATTTTGTGCTTACAACCCACACTGTTTGGTCACGGAAACACAATTTTTAGGAGGGACAGAGTAACATTCTGAGGCAAAATCAGGGATGTCCCTGAAAATCAGGAACAGTTGAGAGGTATGAACTGCAAACCTGTGTGACTGTCCCTATCATAATTATAACAGTATCAGCAAACTGCTCAGTTTTAACAGTAAGTGAAACTGTGTGTGTGTGTGTGTGTGTGTGTGTGTGTGTGTGTGTGTGTGTGTGTGCGTGTGTGTGTGTGTGTTTCAAACATAATAACGCCACCGTCTTTATTTTTAAATGGAATTCAGGTTTTGTAGTGTAAATATATTTTTTGATTGGATTGCTGCATACCACTTTAGCATTAAAACCGGTGGAGTTTCTAACTGAAAGAAAACTGTTCAGTGGAGCCCTGAGTAGAAGTTTACTTAATATGAATGTATACAGTAACCCCCTAAGGAACCTACTTCATTAAGGCTGGGGCCTGCGAGGAAATAAAGGATGCCGTTGTGTCAACACAAGCCCCTATTTAGTGACACCTTCAGCTAAATTGAAATGGGCTGCAAATGGGGGTGAAAGTTTAAGTAGGAATAAGCATGTAATCGGCGCTCGCAAGACCTCACACATGCTGAGGGGAATATTTACAGCAAACTTGCCAAAATAAACGAGCCCGCCCTCTGTTACAGATAAACACGGCTCGCCAGTGGGTTCCGTACCATTTTAGGGCGGTGCTGGCACTCGCAACAAAAGGAGTGTAACGCGAGGAGAGGGGCAGTGGGCCGACAAGAAGTGATTAGGGCATGGGGCTCAACAGGGAGTAAACGCTGACAGAAGTAATAACAAAAAAAGGTTTTTGTTCCAAACAGTTTTGTTTCCCTGAATATTTTTTTTTCTATGAAAATAATACCTAAGGTGCCTAAATCGTTTTAATCCAATCAAGCCCTTCACCACCGAAATACATAATACACAGGCGGTATTGACTTTAGGATGTGGTGTTAATTTAAAAAGTTTGACTCTGGCAGTTTATTTTCCACATAATACTGTTTATAGGGTGCTGTCTGTTCCATCCTGTTTATGTCTAGCAGGATGAGTTGTACTGATTGTATTTCACCTTACATAATAAAATGTACCATACAAGTTCTGCGATGGGCATTAATGCAGCCTTTTGGATCTAGTAGGCTGTAGTGCTCACGTGGATTTGAGACAGACAAAAAAACAGACACAGAATAAATTGTTCATGTAACTCCAATTTCTTATTTGCAACTAAATGTACTGTACTTGTAACATTTGTAGCTGATTCACTTCTGGGATCCTCCTGTAAACTTAAATTGTACGCTTAAATGATGCTGTCCCACCTGAGATGTTAACGAATTAACTAACTAAACATTATGTGAAGAACATTTTGGGGGGTGTTATACTATTCCACGTCCAATCGGACAGTCAACATACCTCTGGTCTCCAGTTTACAATACTTCTGTACTGGGTGTTTGCACCTTTTGCACCAGGATGCAAAGGCCAGATACAAAAATGTCCCTGAACTGAAGCAAACAGTTGTCTGACATTAAGTACAGCAGGTTGTCTGCACCAAGAGTAGCACATTTTAGAAAGTTGTCAGTCACTGATGCAGGGCACGTCTTCACTGACTACCTGAATCAAAATATTTCCAAAACGTATGTATGTTAAGGCGAGGGAAGAGACAAAGAAAATATCGCTGCACTAGCTGCAGACATCCCATGCTGTGTATAAATATATATCTCTTAAGAATACTATTTCGTTGCCATGCTCTAATGGCACCCTGGTTGTAACTTATACAGTGACTGACTGGTGCTACTATCTCCCAGGGCACACACGATGTAACCCTGCAGAGAACTTTCAGCCTCGGCTAGATGAACTAGGAACTGTTGGCTAACAAGTAGCTGGAGATATTAGCCAATGTTTAACTAAGGCGGCTGGCCATTAGGTTTCTTTTGTTTGCTTGCAAATTAATCATCCAGAGTGTAGTTGGCGCCAGTGTAGATTTATCACACACAGGAGGTTGAATGAGGCGGTCGAGGGGAGACAAAGCGAGTTCGCACCTTCCTGCTTTTGATCCCAGATTAGCGCAGCCTCCCTTCATAATATGAGTCCCCAGGGGGGTGTAGACTAGCAGGTCACTCAGAATTGGCGGAAGTTTGTACACCATTAATACGATATTTAATTCAAATGCATAATTCACAAGTATTTATTTTAGCTTTGGTATTTTGATTTGCACACTCATATTTAGATGGGCCAACATTAATTTATTGACAATGAAAAACTGAACTAAGCAGATTTAAAGCATTACATTAATCAGTAAATCTGTGTCTGGATTATTAGGAGGCAGTACATCGTAGTGGTTAAGAGCACTGAGCTCCAACCCCAAAGAACTGGGTCTAAATCCCAGGGCCGCCACTTGCACACTGTGTGACCTTGAGCAAGTCCCTTAACTTCCCTATGCTCCCAGGGCGCACCTGGAAGCAAGCCATGTAAAATAAAATAAGTAAATATTGGCCATGGCTTGCCGACAGTCATAGATTGAGGGGAAAAAAACTCGCTACAGATAGTTTTATTACTCAACATTTCACCTCCAATTGTTGTACTTCACAACGTTCACGAACGTTTAACCTCTTACAACAATGCAAACTATCAGGGAATCTGAAATCTAATCAACAAATATCGATAAATAGTCTACCAGTATGTATAAAAACACTATACCGAGGATCATAATTTTTGCCTTAAAAGTGTCAGGGAAGATTCGTTGTGATTCTCGAAGCAGCTGACTCAATAAGGGTTCTGTAGCTTTAAATTCCTCAAAGAAGAAGCCTTAACTCTGAAAAAAAAAATCTCTTGTAGTTCATACATTTGCAAATTTCTGCAAGATAAAGATTATTTATTCTCTGACACCCAACCCATTTTGACATCTTGAAGTAAGAGTACTAAACTGCCTGAAAGGTAACTGGACTTTCTTGAACAAGGACCTCAAAATAGAGCCAGTGGCTTCTTGGCAAAGATGGGCATCAATCCCATGGCACAGGGGTCCCAAAAGAACAGGCGTCACAGTTACATGTTTTCTCTATTCTTTTAATCAGCCCCCGAAAGTGAAATAGAGACAGACAGACACACACCTCTCTCTCTCTCTCTCTCTCTCTCTCTATCTCTCTATCTCTCACAGAAAAGAGCTGGGAGAGGCGATATTTTGGTGAATGAAAAGTGATCCTAGACACTGGTTACTAGATGGACGTCAGCAGCCTGGCGCCAAGCGCTCTTAAACGTGTGCGTCAAAAATGCAATGTTAGACGAGCTAATCGTTTTAGATGTTCCGCTCCTATCTTCATGCATTTAGACCCCGATGTGATTGTTTTCTTCAGTCCCAACAACCTTTTCTATACTTCTAGAAAGCGGCTTGTAATGGGATGAGTGGAACCTACTTCTTTACAGTGGCTAGATAAATACTGACCCTTCAGGCGATATATACTGACAATTAAAATAATCTCGTTAAATTAAACCGTCTTTATTCTGTACAAAAACACAATCGTCAAAACTTAGACGCTGGACCTGGATGCCTCACAATTAGTCTTCCAAACTAAAAACTGATTGCTACATAAACAGGGTTCAACTGAAAAAGACCATGCCTAGACTAAAATACCTTGTGATCCCTAATGCAGATATCAGTAATCCTCAGAATAAGTATAAGGGGATAATGGATGAGCTGTGCCAGTTTAAATATAGGCATTTAAGGAAACCCCAGTTCCGCGCTGTCCGGACCCGATTGTAGACACGCGTAATGCTTTTCATGAAACCCGTACCTTGGTAATCCCAGAATCAGAAATCAGAAGCCAGACAGTAGGCAAAATGAAGCAAAAACGCTAAAACATACCGAAGGTCATGATTTGTGGTGTATTCGCAGGCGTTCTTTGCTCCATCATTTGACATCATGCCATTTATGCTTCCACGTTTCTGGGTGTGATCGTGTCTATAAGTAGCAGTAGCAACAATAGCATCACACACAACAGACATTCAGGGAAGTTATGACACACACACAGACACAGAAAAGCTAAAATCAACTTTGCACTAGAAATGGGTGCCGAGAGAGGGAGAGAGAGGGCGCAGAAATTCTTGCTACAGTTAAGTATGGCATTAGAAATAAAAGTCACAGTCAGAGGCCACTCGGCGAGGCTACATTTTTTCACTCAGACGCATAGTCTCTCTCTCTCTCACCACACACACACACACACACACACACACACACACACACACACATATAGCTGTTTCTTGGCGATTTCCTGTGGATAAGCCACCTAGAGGCGGCTCTTTCCTTGCCTCCCTAGTGGCTCAGCCCCCGCTCCCCTTCCCCTCTCCGAGTCATGTTGACATATTCACACGGCATGGAGTAGTAGTGATGCTTTGCTGCAACGTTACAGTTTCCGACACCTTCTTTTTATAACTCGGCTCTGTCCCCCTCCACTCGACCTGTCAAAACCACGCCTATGGAGCCACACAATTGGTCCGAAAGCGTCAAATAGCCAATCAACAAGGCTCGGGCTGCCTTGCAACACACAACACATCCATGCAATCTGGTGCACAGGGAACAGAAACTCACAGGGAATTCTTGGAGCAGACATCTCTTCCCCTACCAGAGTCTTGGAGCCAAGGCTGCGCTGAATCCTGTTTTTTTTTTAAATGAAAGATCTGTTGGACTGTAAGCAGAGCACCACAACAACAGTATACCAAGCATCTGCAAGTCAACATCGGCCAAGCTGTAAGACGAGTTAAGAAAAATAGAAGTATCCAGCCTTTTGAGAGCACTGACGGGGTGCAGGTCTTTCAGTGTTTCCCTTGCAAGTCGCAGGGTTTTATATTCAGCTGTCGATGCTTACTTAGAAAGTCGATATCGCGTCAAGCTCCACAACTTGCCGAAGTCTGGACTCGGGGACAGTGAATCCGAGACGTACCCATTTACCCAGAAACGCGAGTGGATATTTTTTGCTGAGACTGCAAGTCATTAGCCAGTCGCGACTGGGATGCGACTTGGCTTTGCCTCGAGCAACATTTAAAACTTTTGTCGTTTGGGGGTCGAATTATGAGTTGCTAAAAGGGAGCGGAGGGGCTACATTTAACAGGGGCCAGACCCGCCGGTGGAGTGGATGAGCGTATACCGATGAGAGAACCAGTCATCCCTGGGACGAGCATGGCTTATCATCCCTTCTTGCCTCACAGGGCTCCAGACTTTGCCATGAGCGCCATGCTGGGTCACCAGCCGCCTTTCTTTCCGGCCCTTGCCTTGCCTCCCAACGGCGCTGCTGCCCTTTCTCTCTCCGGCGCCCTGGCGAAACCTATTATGGATCAGTTAGTAGGGGCTGCGGAGGCCGGCATCCCTTTCTCCTCTCTGGGGCACCAGGCTGCTGCTCATCTGAGGCCTCTCAAAACCTTGGAGCCTGAAGAAGAAGTAGAAGATGATCCCAAAGTGCATCTAGAAGCGAAGGAGCTGTGGGAGCAGTTTCATAAGCGGGGCACAGAAATGGTCATAACGAAATCAGGAAGGTATGCTGATAGAGACACACACACACACACGCACACGCACACGCACACACACTCTTCTCTATTCTGTGGACGCTTTTTTACTTTAAGATTATAGCTTTTTCCCGAAAATGTATCCACAGAGAGTAAAATAGAAGTTTATTTAGAATAACGGGCTAATGTAAAGGGCTGCTTTCTGAATACTATTTATTTTATTTATTGAAATGTTTCACCAGGAAGGCACAGTGAACAAGTTGTTAGTCTCAGGGTACGACTGGGGGGTACAATGAGGAATTAGAGACATAGAGAATTACATATGATAAATGTCAGAACAGGCTACAAAAAATGAGCATTTGGTAGATACAATTGTGAGCAATACAGACATTTACAGCTTGAGAAAACTGGTACAACCAGTGGATATAAATACTTTAACAATGTGCTTTATTTTCTAAAGTGTCTGGGAAATAATACCTCTGCGATTTGATTGAATGCCATGTTGTTAAGTTCATAGTTGTTTTATATGGTTTGGGTAAATAAGAAACTTTAACGTGGGCATCTGTCCTGCTTTATTAGATTTATCAGCAAAATGCTTTGGCTCGCCCACATAACAAATATAAGCTTCGGGGCGAATTCAAATACATTTTAAAATGCTATATCCATTAAAACGACTTCTACGTACTGTTGTTTGCAAATCAGTCATTTAATATTCTCTTTTAAGTCACTCATCTAACTGGCACACATCACTGGGATACGCCAGCCGAGGTTAGAATCGGACTTGAGAAAAGATAAACATCTGGGTGGGGAAGGGGTGCATACTGTACATTATTTTCACAACACCTTTGATAGTAACATTTTAACTTATACTTACATTTTATTACACCAATTGGTGATTATAAAACCATAAAATGTTGAGACTGCTGTGATCTAATCCCTGGTAAAAGTTAACTTCAATAGAGTACTTTATCACCCCTGTCTTTGTTTGTGTTAACTGTGGTTAAAGTTCTGCATTAAACGTGGTGCATGATATATATTATTGTTAATATTATGTGTTTTTTATTCCTTATGAGGTGGATATGCTTTTTTAAAGTCAGTTTTATCAGCTGCTTGGTATAATCTGCTGGGTTCTGCTGTGGATCCATTTAGGTGTGCAAGAATTCTATCGATGAGCATTGCAGATGTGTGCTGTGATATCCTGAGTTATCTTTTTGTGCTCAAATACCATCCAGTGTGGAATAGTATGGTTGTATGCAATGATACAGTTAGTAGACGGTGAATAATGAAATACAGTAGATATGCAAGTGTATTTAATTTGGTCATTTGTAAGTGTGAATATTATTCTCAATTTGATTACTTCAGCACATGAACTGCAGCATGCCTTAAATGTGTTGATAAGTAATTTGACAGCACTGGAAGTTTAAATAAGTGAAATGGAAATACCTTTATCAGAAATGTTGAGGTTATACATTTTAAAAGTACAATTTAGGAAACATTGCTATAGGGTTCTGACAAAATGCAATGCTTGCAGTATTTCTTGAAATACACATATGAAGTAATCCTATATCTCTGCAGTAACAATCAAGATGAAGGGACGTTCAGCTGAGAAGCAAAATTTATTTGCCTAGTTCCACATAAGGAAGTGTTTCAAACTGAGAATACAGTAAACACGATTTCAAAAGCTTGGAACCGGACAACTCAATAGCTGACCTGTTGCAATTTTACAGGAGAATGTTCCCTCCGTTTAAAGTCAGATGTACCGGCTTGGACAAAAAAGCCAAGTATATTCTACTGATGGATATTGTGGCGGCTGATGACTGCAGGTACAAATTCCACAACTCCAGGTGGATGGTCGCTGGGAAAGCTGACCCTGAAATGCCAAAGAGAATGTATATTCACCCGGATAGCCCAGCCACAGGCGAGCAATGGATGTCCAAAGTGGTGACGTTTCACAAACTCAAGCTGACAAATAACATTTCGGATAAACATGGATTTGTAAGTTTGCCACCCTCCCACTTTTAAAATTGCTGTAAAATTACTTTCCACAGGCACTGAATATTGAGTTTACAGTACACGTACATTTAATAGCAATATGGCACGAGTTTTTCTAGAATAGGAATATTATAGAGCTGCACAATTAACCATACTATAGCGAGGGACCCTCCAGAGCTAGAATGGATAATAATCAACATTCCAAGTACAGCAGGCAGAGCAAAAGCGTTGGAAATTGTTTCATTTTCGTAGGAGTTTTTATTCTGGGCTCTACAAGTAAAGTAGCTGGCCATGTCACAGAGCAAGCACGTTCAAGTATTTAAAGAATGGTTTCAATAGCTCTTATCGAAAATGTAAACAGGTACCAGTTGCCTCTTTTATTTTATTTTTTTGTTTGGTGCTGTACTTACTATCTTAAATTCCTAGCCCTTGTTGTTTTTAGCTGTAAAGTTCAATTTCTATTTTAAACAATGCTTTTAATAGTTTCTTTTGATACACTAAGGAAACAAAAGGGTGCAGAACACCCGCATCATATGGTCCTACTCATCCAGCAATAACATTATTTGCTTGTGCAGTGACCGTAGAGAATATAATAACATTTTTTGGAAACCCACAAGAATTTAGCAAATTACATATGCTAGTGTGATTTGATTACATAACACATGTATTTGTGATGTGTTCCTAGTAACAGAGGCCCGTAGTTGCTGATGATTGCCATTGTTAAAGCTATAGATTTTTTTTCATTATTGAAGAGCCAAAATGGCTGGTAATATTTTGTTGACTCCAGCGCCGTCATTTTAAGTGATTTTTTGTTGACACTTGAACCCCATCAATCCATAAACATAATGTGATACCTTACTCAGCAATAATCACAGTATCTGATAGTGAACACACACGTGGGACATTTTTTGCACTCTGTACTGCATATATATCCATACATGTCTGACTCTTTTCTTTTCTATACAGACGATTTTAAACTCCATGCACAAATATCAGCCCCGATTTCACATCGTGAGAGCCAACGACATCTTGAAACTCCCTTACAGCACATTTAGAACCTACGTGTTTCCCGAAACTGAATTCATAGCCGTGACTGCATACCAGAATGATAAGGTAATAAGGTTATTAGAATTTTTTTGTGTAATTCCCTTAATAAAGCTGCTAACACATATTTGCTTTACTAAACCCAGAGAACGGTCTGTGCTTAACAATGTGAATCTCCCTCTGCGGTTTAGTTTCACTGATATGTTAATGAATATTTTAAAGTACTGTACCAACTGTTCTGTCTGGTTGGTAGGTAGCTACAACCGGTTGTGGAACCGTATCAGGTTAATGAGCGAACTAACAGTCTAGGCAGGGAATACTATGTTTCCCCTCTGGATTGCATAGCAAACTTTATCTTTGTTTCCTTTCCAATGTGTTTCCAATGCATTTTGTGCAGCGAAATTTGGGTTCTCTGGTAGCACGTACAACTGTGACATGCATCACTGACTGAAATCTTTAAAAAGTCAGCTACAGAGGATCATTTGTCTCTCTAGAAAATACTTTTTCTTATTAAACTTATAATGTCTCGGTAAAGTTTATGTTAGCTATTAAGCTAACTATATCCCCAGACATTTAAAATGTTGAAAATGGTGTTGGTAGATAGGAATTACAATCGGGTAATGTAAAAGATGTTAGAAAGGCAATCGTCTTCCATACATGCAAACGCTATAAGCATACACTTATCAATAACCTGTTGTCTTTTGGCTCAGTCTCTATGCGACTGTTATAAAAAGAAACTTCGAAAGAAGTATGTGCCTTATTTTATACATTGGCGTGGCTTTCCGTTCTCCACATTCACAATAATGTCATTAAAAATCAGACAGGCAAGGTTAGAGATGAGTGCTTACTTAGGGGTTGTCAACAAGCTGATAAGAGGAGCCCCATAACGGCGGCCTCAGTACCATAGATAAGAAGAAACACAATGTCATTCCTTATCTGACTTCACCAAGTCTTGAGATATTCTACTACTGTTTTTAAAAACATACAGTGCCTTTTATAGCTAATATTGAACACATAATCAGGGTTTAGTAAAAAAATAAATTCAGTGAAGTTTTTGACTTAGTAGATTTTGTCATTTCGTCTGAAATGGCCGATTGCAGATCCCTGTGAGGGCCATGACTGTTTACTCTTCGAGTAAAGTAATATATCAGCAGAACATTACATTTTATTTATAGGAGAAAATGCAGGAAGGAAGCCATTATTATGCTTACATGGGCTGCCGAGTGCTCTTTATTTAAAAGGCTATTACATTAAAAGTCATATGAACGGTTACAGATCCTACTCCTGTGACCTTAACGATAACCCTGTTTCTGGATGGTGGTGCAGACTGTGACTGGACTGTATTTAGGGGCAGATGAATTTACGAAGCAGTAATAGCTGGAGTGTGCTTAATTACATGCGCCAAATACTACACTAGTAGGGACCATAGCAGTGATGGGAATGTCTGGGTTACTAAATCCATTACAGACGAACGGACTGACAGACAGACAGATTCAGAAGTGTTAAATTAATCATACAAACTTAATCAAGATTTTAGTAGTACTACAAGTCCCACCAGAAGGTATTTCATATGCCTGGTATTTGTTAAAACACTATACTCCTTCAGGGCTTGTTGATATTCTGTGATGCTGTATTATTATTATAGCAAATATATGGCAATAGTCTAGTTCAAGCTAATTTTAAAATGAGCGTTACAATAGGAAATATAGTACTTTCCCACATATTCTAAAACGTGGTGCACATCGAGGTAAATTCTGATTGTCATACTTTAAAAATATAGTATTTTCAGATCCTTAGTATAAGAAAATAAAATTTAAGAAGAAAAAAAACACCGGATTGTCATTAAACTAACTCACTCTTTCACTCTTTCTCTCTTTCTCTCTCTCGCTCTCTCTCTTTCTTTCTTCAGATTACTCAGTTGAAAATTGACAACAACCCATTTGCCAAAGGCTTTCGTGATACTGGAAATGGCAGACGGGAGAAGAGGTAAGCTTAGTGGGAATGTTTTGGCCTCAAATGGTGGCCACATCTCCACAACTGGCTTGATGCCAGACAAGCAAATCAGGATACCACTCCTGCAAAATACATTTGTAACAATTCATATTTAATTTTAAAAATACTGGAAACTGTATCCCATATTTATTTTCAAACATCAAGTGATGGCAGTTTTTTTTTGTGTTCTGAAGAATCTCTTTTGCTGCGTTCACTTTTTTCTTAATATTAAGGGGTCGTGGTGATTTTTTCATACTGAGGTAATTGCTTTGGAGAGCATTCAAAAAATTCTGGTGATGGTGGAGTCTTATTCCGTATGTTAAATTCTTTGAAATACACACGTTTGTATATATGCCATCTGTAACATACCTATATAAAATATCTTGTTGTAATAGTAGATGTTGTTGCAACACATTGTACCTATAAAATCTACTTATGTTGTAATAGTAAAAGGGATGCTTAAACAACTTCATGAAGAACTTAACTGCTGATTGTTGCAACTATACTTCCAACACTTATCACAATCTCCCAAAGTTCATAGTTTAATTTCTACACAAGGTTGATGTTTTTCCTCAGAAGCTGAGGGATCCGATTTGCTAAAAAGGTGTTCATCTTTCAAATTCTCCTTGAATAATCACATTGATTGTTAAAACAAACAAACAAACAAATAAAAAACAGGCTAACTGTTCAAAAGTCTTGTAAATGGTAATGCTAATAACACGAATACAAAATAAAAATGGTTGAACATGACTTTTAGGTTATGCGGGACTATTTATTGGAATGCTAGCTCCCTTAATTTCAACATTTAAATAAATGCAGTGGAGTTTTTAATAGTTAATGGTTTCTTTGTTTGACCAGGAAGCAGTTGACCTTACAATCAATGCGAGTTTATGAGGATCAGCAAAAAAAAAGAAAACGGCACCTCGGACGATTCCTCCACCGAACAGACTGCCTTCAAATGCATCGCGCAGTCTTCTTCGCCTGCTGTGTCCACAGTAGGGCCTGGGAACCTGAAAGGTTAGCACCCTTAATTTCTCTCTCTTACTAAATGGTCTGCTGCTGCTTCATGTAAAGCCTGCGGAACGTTTGTGTGTGCTTGTGGCAAGCTACTGTTTTTTTTTTGTGTGGTAAAAAGTCGCACTTATTCATTTATCTCCTACAGGCACACAGGGGGAGTCATAGTTTTCTCTTCTCTTCTCTTTTTTTTTTTTTTTTTTTTTGGTGTTTTTTGTTCTTTTCAAGAAAACAGATTGCCCTGGTTTCATAAAGGCAAAAATTAACATGAACATTATCCTAATTTTTATAAACTAGTTAATAATTAAAGAAAGCTCTAGAAGGCTTACATTTGTTTTAGGATGCTAATATCCCAAGTCCACTGATTCATGTTTGCAATGCCAACTTTGACCATGGCCAATTTAACTTGCAACAATAATCAATTAGTTAACATTTAAATGAGAATATGCTCCAAAATAATGTATAGAACATTAGTTAATGACTGTCTATACTCCGAAATAGATTTACAACATTAAATAGCATAAAGTGATAAAAAAAAAGATTGAAACAAATGTACATCAACATAAGCACACCATTGAATTATTTGCCAAGACTAAGAACGCCTATATTTTCACATAGGGTTATGCAAAACAAATAAAGGCGTCTTTATCCATGTGGCTCAATAATTCAAATATGTTTCTAATGCTATATGACCACTGTTTCTGGAATCTGTCATTCATGTTGTCAAGATATGCAATTATATCGGTGCAAATAATCGGTTTAAATTTCGTTTGCTTGAATGGTATTAAATAGATGCATGCACTGGGGTCTAAGAAAATGCTCGGTATGGTTAAATAAATGAAAAGACAAGAGGTACTGGCAGAGGTATTAAATAATCGGACGTTATCATTGATGTTTTGCGTTAAGGGAGGTTTAACTAATGGTTTGGCTTTCACACTAGGCCTCTGTCACAGCGATGGAGAAAGTGATGAAGAAAGCAAAGATGAACAGGCCCAAGATGGATGTGATTCTGCAAATATTTCGACCACCACGGAAAACCCAAAGGAGGAAAACGGTCCCCCTAAAGCTCATATTATTTCTTTGGACTCTGTGAGCAGGAGCAAAGAAACTTCTAGAACTGAAAAGAACTCTCCAGACTCCAGACATAGCCCAGCAGCCATCTCTTCTAACACCCGGGTCCTCAATGGAGATGGGATTAAAAGTCCATTAAGGGATCCTCTCAAGGTAGACGAACCTAGAGTACTGAATAAGGAATCATTTGCTCCCTTAACAGTTCAGACAGACAGTACCTCTCATTTGAGCCAGGGGCACTTACAGAACTTCGGCTTTCCTCCAGGCCTATCTGGACAACAGTTTTTCAATCCTCTGGGTGGTGGGCACCCCTTTCTACTCCACCCTGGGCAATTTGCCATGGGTGGGGCTTTCTCTAATATGGCAGCAGGAATGGGCCATTTGCTTGCGACAGTGTCTGGAACTTCGGCAGGGGTTAGTGGAATGGACACATCAGGCATCATGACGTCAGCTCAGGGACTATCTGGAGCATCAGCAGCAGCCCTACCCTTTCACCTTCAACAGCATGTCCTGGCATCTCAGGTAAATTATACTGATCAGTTTCCATTGGTACTGTGGTGCAGAATTTATTAAAACTGTTTTATCTGGTAAATATACAATCACATAAGAAATCTCATTTACATATATAGGCATATTCTAACAGCAAAGAAAGTGTGTTAAAATAACTTGTATCCAAACACTTTGTTCTTATATTCAACATGTACATACTATATCCACATAAGATACTAGATAGCTAGAGTGCAACTAGTGCTTTTAAACAGTAACTTAATATTGGAGCACTGTTGTTGATTAGTTGGGTGTAAAAATGTAGTGTGTGTGTGTGTGTGTGTGTGTGTGTGTTTTATATGTGTGATGTGTATCTGCCATTAATGTTTGCAAGGACTTCTAAAGCTTGCAGATAACCTGTTCTACAGTTTTTGGTAGACCTATTTTAAAAACAGTTTTAAAAATATTTTTTATTTATTTTATTTATTTTTTATTTATTCAGTTCTTGGATTAATACCTTACTTTAACAGTAATAGTTCAGCAAAGATTAAATAGTCAAAGTAATACACACACACACACTCATGTATAGTCATTCAAAAAAACCTACATTAATGCAGACATCAGGGTTGAAGAACGCAAAGTGGACAAAGTAAGGAAATGAAAAACATTAGAGTTGGTAGTTTCAGAAGTATTGGTGAATCAGCTGTCTGCTGTTCCTTGGGGTTGTCAGTCTCAATGCCCACCCCCAGCCTGTAGTCTTCCATCTGAAACACAAGGTACATCTCCAAGCCAGTGCCTCATAGCCATATACTGTTTGGATGTAGAGAAGTATGGCTCACCACATATGGCCAACAGAAGCAGACATAACCATTCTTCACACTGGGCACTGCATGAAGCAAGAGATCATGTATAACCTTGCTTGCTTATGGGAGGGAGTGGCATTAGGGATGACAGCTCCTAGAAACTCAAACTGCTTATTTGCCAAGTCTCCAAGACTACAAAACCTAATGTTTTTCATTTCCTTACTTTGTCCACTTTGCATTCTTCAATCCTCATATCTGGATTAAAGTAGATTTTTGCAATGAATTTCCCTTCTTTATGTGATAGTAAAATCATATCCTCATTCACGCAGGAGCTGCATAAACAGATGCAGATGCACAGGGCCATCTGGGCTATGCACTTCTGTGTGGCTACGGATGCAAAGAATCCATGGGGCTGTGGAATTGTAGGGCCTTCTGGTCCCTATGCTGCCACATGGCTGCAGATGGAGAAAGGCAGGGCCAAGAGTCCATCTGGATATTTAAGTGTGAGGCCAACTGGGCCCTGCACTTCCATGTGGCTACAGATGCAAAGGCAAGTTACTTGTTGCCCATGCAGCACATCATTGCAGCATCTGTCCCCAGGCCAGGAGTGGTGCTGCATGGTTGTGCCACCCCACCCCTCCAGCTGGTTCACTGAGCTCACCTTGAACTTGGCTCACCAGTATAGGATTGCAACACACTGGCCCTGTACACAGTGCTTCTTCATAAGTTTTTTTTTTTTGAAATGTTGACCACAGATTTTCAACACAGGCTTTTCTTCTGAACATGACAGGTGTTATTTATAAAATTTGTGGCTGAAACATCATTTCTTGCCACAAGTGTGAAAACGCATTTTGGGCATGATTTCAAAAACAACAACTGTCACTTTCATCAGGTGGTGTCAAAAAAGCAATGTTTAAATTTAGGGGCAAAATATTGAAAAATAGCCAAGTTATGGGTGAACATTGAAAACATTTAAATGTTCCTTCTTAACTTTAATATCTGACCCCAAATTATCAACACTGTCTTTTTCTGACCCCACCTAATGAATCTGGTAAGTGAAAATTTTCAAATTGGTGCTGAAAGATGATGTCACAGAGCGACTGTGAAATCACATTTCAGGTCAGATTTGAACATGTTTAAATCCCTTGTTTATGAGATGGGGTCAAAAAAGGTCATGTTTAAAATTTGGGATCAAATATTTAAAAATAGCAAAGTTATGAGTGAACATCAAAAAATGTTAAAAGACTAACATTGTTTCATTGTGAGACTTGCTGTTTCATTGTGAAACTTAATTGCTTGATTGTACTCAGAATAATCTTTTATAAAAATGCTGACTATAAATTCATTGAAGCAGCAGTGCATCCAGCTGCTTTACCTCACAAATCTGTGCCACTGAATACATCAAATATGGCATGGACCTAAAGAGAATATGCCTGATGTTTCTGTTTCTGATCCATGAACCCTGTAAAAGCACTCCAACATTTAAAAGATAAATATCAGGCACATCTGTAGTAGTCACAGCAGCCACTTACTGTTACTGTACTGTAACTTGTTGTTTACTGATCCTGACCCTGTGTGACCTCTTGGGTCATGCCTGAACATAGGCACTTAATTTTGTAGTGCACTTACTTCATGAACAAAAATGAAATAAATAAATAAATAGTTCCATGCTATATATTCTAAAATAAAATAAATAATAGGTAACTGTGATGTACAAGTAAGTATACCATTGGCGGGGTGTGCATGAGGTAATTACTGCCACTCACCCTTCAGGCACATGGCTAATTAACCTCATGATCTCCCCTCCATGATATAGTTCCTTGTACACCACAGTAGCCGATTATATATCTGTCTGTCTGTCTATCTGTGTGTGTGTATATATATATATATATATATATATATATGTGTGTGTTTATATATATATATATATATATATATATATATATATATATATATAATATTATATTATATATCTACATGAATGTAAGCATGCAAGTTGAGACACAGCATAAGATGTGGGAAAATGAAAAACTGAAATAAAAAGTCCCTGGAAATTCTGATGATTCAGTTGTGTGGTATTCCTTGGAGTTTTAACATAATATGATGCAGTGTTGGCTTCAACCTAATTTTGGCACTCTCTATCCATACTTTCCTGTGCCAGTGTTTTACTTTACCTAACAAGACAATGCCACGATTAGGGTAATGCCAACACTGTGTTGAATAATTGTTCAAATGCCAAAGAACACCACACCACAGACTGGCAGAGGTTCCATGCACTTTTTATAATATATATAAAATATAATGTATATATTATTTCCATTACTTTTATACTTTGTATCAACCCCACTGCCTGCATTAACATCATTTTTTGCAATTTATTTTTTACTTCATGAAAAAGATATATAGCAACTGACATCTTTGGCTTTCTTTGTGCAAGGCCTGGTGTGTCCTCTGCAAAGCAGCAGACCTGCTGGATATGGCCCCAGACATACAGTTTGCTTTACACAGGGCACTGTGGGCCACATATTAAGCAGCAAACCCATTGGATATGTGAAGACCTGTAACTTGGGGCCCTACATGAGTCATCTGACCAGTCAGATACAATGGTGGACCTATGGATTGCTTTGTGCAGGGCCCTACATGCCCAACACAAAGCAACAGACCCTTAGGAACCAAACACAGAGACAACTGCTGCTTAAAAGTTGTGGTTGTGTGCAGTTTGCTGCTCTGCTGTAATGATGCAGTTTTAACTTTATATTTCCCAAATAAAAGTTGTTTTGCACTGATTCCACTGTTGGATGTTTGCTATTTGGATTAACATGTACTGGGCTCCTACTTTCACATATAACCCCTTAAGGAACTGTAAATGATTCATAGGATGCTTCATGCTGGGCTCTGTGGGCCCTATGTGAAGCACACACACAAAAAAAATAGGGAAGGTCTACAAGTTGCCACTTGGGTTGTCATGAGGTGGGGTGGTAAATAGGCCATGTCCCAAATCAGGGTTTAATAGGTTCAAAATATTAAAGTCATGTGCAATTCATATTTTTGGTACTTAGATTTTTCAAGGTATTTTTTGTTTTCAATCACTCATAACTTTTTTTATTTTTTGTATTTCTAATTTAAGGGTTACCACCCACACCTTCATGAGCCCATAACTTGGGGGGTTAAATGTGGCTCCTAATTTTTGGGGACACCAAATTCAATCCTTCTTTTGCAAACAAAATCAAACAAACAAAAGTCCTTATGCATGCACAATGATGTTTTTTTTTAGTACATAGTTCTTTTTCTTTTTTTTCATTACTGAGCAGTTGTGATGGACATGGCAAAGCAGAAAATTAAGAGCAGCTAAGGTGGAGGGATCACTATGCTGGTTGCCCACCATGGCACCGATGAAGTATGTACCAACATGGATGTTGGGGTAAATTGGGTGCCAGAGAGTTGGTGAGGGTGTGGGATTTAATGTTTTAGATGTGGGCTGGGAAGGGAAAGAGGGCAGGGTAGACCTTTTACACAATGGGTGGAAGAAGGGTTTACTTGATGGTGTGGTGGCAAGAGGGTGGCATGCATTGCAGATGGTTAGTGAGAATGGGGTTTACTTAAACCTGTGGGGGTCAGAGTAAGCAAGTCAATGGGTATGGGCACCTGGAGGCCACAGAAGTTAAACATTTTTTTAAAAAATGTGCACCTGGACACTAGGATTATTTTAAATGTTGCCTTTTTTTTTACCACAAAATAAATGTAAGGGCTGATTCTAGGCTAGTATCTAAGAGTCTTTTAAATTTGTGTATTTTTTCATTTTCTGTGTCAAATAAGCATCTTAATTTAGGGGTATTTTATATAATTCATGCATTTAACAGCACTGAAACTAAGGAACTGATTGTTTTGAAAATTGTTATACCTTTAGCCTCTGAAACCAAGAGGCTGCTTGCTACTTGTTAAAATGCCTACTAAGATAGCTGAGTTATAAGCTGTTACAAATAGGGTTTTGATACAAACACAGACTCAGCCATAATATACTGATGCTATTGTGCCAATAATATTAATATCTATTATCTATCTCTCTCTCTCTCTCTCTCTGTCTGTCTATCTGCCTGCCTACCTACTTACCTACATACCTACATACCTATTACATGGATACGACCTTTTCTACATAGAAGTGGTTAGCAGTTATTTCCCTGAACATCCTTTCTCTGTAGATGCATTTGCAATCAAAGCTAACAGTAACCATCCAATTATATTATATAAGCCAGACAAAAGACAACTGTAGTATACTAGTGAAACATATCATAAAGTAATTACTAGAGTTGTGTTTAATGTGGACTTTTGCCAGTGGAAATAATGCAGGATAGTAATTCTGCCTTGAAATGCTTTGCAGAATTTCTGTTTTTTAATTCTGCAGAATTCCAAAACGTATTTCAGTGTAAATCATGAAATAATATTCTACAAATTACATAATCCACAGAATATTATTCTGCAGATCACCTAAATGGAATCTGTGGTTTACAAACCACTACATTATATTCCAGGATTGTCCTGTCTTGCTGATTTGCAATTAAAACAAATCTACTTTCAGAATTCAGCTTCTGCTGCAATTCCATGGAATTAGATGGAATTTCCAAAAGTATATGTAACTGTGGTAGGAGAATAATTTGAAAATTCTGCACAGTTCTGGTTAATGTCACTCACCCTTTGGGCCCATGGCTACCTACCTTATGAGCTACTCTGGATGGTATACTTCCTTGTATACACACACACACACACACACACGCACACACACAGATAGATGCTTTGCAGTTAATGTTGAACCTATTTTTAAAGCCTAGTTCAAATGGTAGAATAATAGTAATACCTAGGGAATTGTCACCAGTGAGTGTTAAGACCAATAATTCACCAGAGGCAAATCCACAATTTAATTATGAAGGTTCACCTCTCATGTTCGCAGATAAATCTGTAACTCCACTACAGACTCTAAATGGCCCATTATGCATGTTTTAAATACAGTACCACTGTATTGCTAATGTTTATATTGTTCTTCTTTGTTATAGGTTAAAATTGCCTTTCTTTTCATTGTAAACTATCTTGTTTACTGATCTCTTAAATTCTAATTTCAAATTATAAGCACAAATAATATGCTCTAAGTGGAAATAACATTATATATACTAGATAAGACAGAGGGAAACTATAATTTATATTTAAATGTTATAATCTCATCCGGATTTATAGACATACAGACTGAAAAACACATAGGCAGATTCTAGTTCTCTATCTTTACAGATACAGTAAATATCTGTATGTGTGTCCTCTATGTAATTTGCCCTCTTTTCTATTATGACACTTTGTGCTTCATGTAAAAGTATTTTAAACTCTAAATTTGTAAAATAATTATATGTACAAAGCTTACACTCAATATCAGAATCTTGGTTTTACTGAAATACCATGTCAGTTTTTAATGGATTCTATTTCTTGGATCGTGTTTGAAATGCACAGTTATCAGCTCTGCATGGGTTAATGAGCATAAAGACAATCACAAGACTTTATTTTATATATTTCAGGGCCTGGCAATGTCACCTTTTGGAAGTCTCTTCCCCTACCCATACACATACATGGCAGCAGCAGCTGCGGCCTCATCCGCCGCTTCCTCTTCAGTGCATCGCCACCCTTTACTGACTGCAGTGCGTCCCCGCCTGAGATATAGTCCCTACTCCATCCCAATGCCCCTGCCTGACAACAGCAGCCTCCTCACAACAGCTCTCCCTGCAATGGCCAGCAGCGCAGTTGAAGCCAAAACCAACGGCATGGCAACCAGCCCCATCTCGGTCACTTTGGACTCTGGATCAGAAGTGAATAGCAGATCATCAACTTTTTCTTCGGGCTCCATCTCCCTGTCCCCAAAACTCTGCTCTGAAAAAGAAACCACCAATGAGCTACAAAACATCCAACGTCTGGTCAGTGGGCTTGAATCCAAGCAAGACAGATCGAGGAGTGGATCGCCCTAATGTCATTAGACCAATGGCTTAACAATGTATTTCTTTAAAAACTTTCAAAACCAGTCTCCATTGTGCACTTTGTAAAAGGTCTGCAACTGTATGTCGTTTCGTTTCTCTTTTTTAACACCACAAGTATTTAAGGAAATAATTTAGAGATAAACAATATTTCAAAGCTGCTATGACATCTTAAATTGTGTTTGTAAAATAAACTGTACAGTATATCCTTTATAAAAATATATTCGCAGATTGGTTTTGAGGAGTTGTAAAATAAGCCGGTGTTAGCTTGAAGTAACATTTCTTAAAACATTATGGTGATATCTAAATACCACTGTAAGGGTCTGCATGTCCTTTAGTAGTCTGGTTTCTTTTTCTATTATAGTTTAAAATGTTTTGAAAACGAGATATTGGCTACAAATGTAGCTGCAAAGACGTCAGAAGGACAGATTATTTTTATCAGCCTGTAGCTGGTGCCACCATCTCCTTCTATATGCAATAAACCAGGAAGGAAAGAAACAAGAAGAAAAAGAAATGGGGCTGTTATAAAAGTATTTATGTAATTATTTGATAACTCCTGTACATATCTGGACTTAGAATACTCCAAATTAAACTTTAATTTATTGATGTTGTACATACTTCTGTAAATAAGGTAGCAGGCCCCCGTGTTGGACTTAAATGCATTTCAAGGTCTTTCTACTGAACTGATGTGTCGGTTTGGTGATCACTGTTCACTTCTGCAAATTTTCACAATGCAATCTAAGGGCACTTCATGAATAGGAGTGCAAAAAAATATGTGCCATTGCAGCTTTCACTATTGTTTCAGTGTTAGAAGTGCTACTGTCAAACGGAAACAGTCCAATTGCAAATAATGATGACTATAAGCAACTCTCCAGTAACTTGATACATCATGAGGCTGTCGCTGAGGAGTTACTTCAGTTTTCTTGGTGTGTGAAAACCATTTCTCTCCCTTTTAGTTGGTGCATACTCGCAGCTTGTAAGTCCGGTCCAGAGGGTTATTGAGACATGATGTCCAATGCTATTTTAAAAAGGCTGGCAAGTTCTTGGTTTCCTGTATTATCATTGTTATTTTTGTTGTTTTTAAAAATTCTTAAAGTTTCAATAAATTTTTTTATTGAAATGTCTGATGGTGTCAGCAAGTAATGAAATGACCTAGGAACTCCTGTTTTGCTGGGGTGAGTGGGGACAACAAAACTGAAAGTGGACATGAAATTGGTATATTTGTCCAGATAAAAAAATATGAAGTTCTAGTAAATACTTTTTTTCTGACTTAGTGTGCTGGTCATTTTGTTTAATAGTAGTACTATTTTACTTATGTTAATGGTAATTTTATTTGCTATTATCAGTAACTTTGAATTATGATAATCATAATAAATCCTGGATATATTTGCAGTCATATTAGATTGTTTCTGAAACCTTCCAGAATCTATTTTGCTAATAGAATATTAAACATGTCTATTAATGATAGATTTAAACAAATAAGAACAATTCAAATAATCTTAACAAGAACAACACCCTATCTAAGCTTCAAAAGACTACATAGTATTGTAATGATGAAATGGACATGGGGTCCCTCTTTTTTTGCCCCTCCTGACACACCAGTGGCTATACCCAATTTGAGTCTGGACACACATCTAAGATTGACAAAGGAATGCACTCTTATTCATTTGTAGACCTCAGTGCCCTCACTGCCAAGATTAGGGGAAAGGGGAACTTGTTTAACCAGGAAAGGCACACCAAGCCGGAGCTTGTTTCCAGGTGCAACCTGGGAGCACAAGGAAGTTAAGTGACTTGCTCAGGGTCACACAGTATGCAAGTGGAAGCTGTGCTTTGTAAGCCTGAAAGGTGCTTGTTTCCACTACCTCACTGTGTAGGTTATTCCACCTGTTAAAAACACTTTGCATGGAGTAATGCTTTCTTTTTTTTTTTTTGATTAAGTATACTTTGTTTTCATTGAAAAATCGCAGAACAAAACAACAAAGAAGAACAGATAACCAAAATTCAACAGACATACCACTTCCAAGAACAACCCCAACAACTATGTACACAGTAGCAAGTGCTTTGTTTAAGGAGTAATGCTTTCTAATGCCCCCCCACACACACACACAGTTTGAGAGCATGTGCTCTAGTACTGGTTGCACACACTCAGCAGCTTAAAGGTGTAGTACACCCCCCCCATATCTTGTAAACGTTATTAGTTTTCTTGTCAACTCTTTTCTTGTAGCTGCTGGGGATATATGTGTTTACCTTAGTTTATTTTCCCTGTAACTATCATGGGGTTCTCCATCTTATGGCTGTTGAACTCTCATTGTGCCAGAGAGCTGCATTAGCATATGAGAACATGAGGTGCCAGCACCCTTTAGACTCCAGGGTATGCCTGTATGCTTAATTACAGTTCCCCAAAACAAATTTCAGGAAGATGCGAAATACCATATTTACCTTGAATTAACTTTACAAACTGTGGATGTAATACAATTGTTTTTTCATTTAAATTGTATTCAGTCTGTGTGTTTCTAGAGTTTTTTTTTCCCTTATGTGTACTTTGGTATAGAGATACATGGCGTCATGTTCTCATATCGAATGTAGAGCTCAGGGACAATGAGATTTCAACAACCAGAAAATGGACACCCCAGGCTAGTTACAGGGGTTTGTAGGAACAGTGAAAACAAAAGAAAGCAAACACTTGTATCTCCAACAGTTACAAGAAAATAGTTATCTATTGATAAGGAGACAGCATTTACAAGATTTGAGGGTGTACTATCCTTTAAATACATATGTATATTTCACCTTATCGGTCCCCTTTAGTGTTCCAGCATTCCTGATCATGTCTTCTCTCAGACTTCTCTTTTTTAGGCTCAATAATCAAAGTTAATCGAATCTATCGTACTACATCCAGTTTAAATATTCCTAAAATAAAACCTGTGGTTAGTAAAATGGCTGTCAAGGTTTATTGACTCAACACATGGAAATATATATATATATTAACCAGGAGAGACACACTAAGCTGAAGCTTGTTAACAGGTGCAACCTGGGAGTACAAGGACGTGAAGAGACTTGCTCAGGGTCACACATTTTGCAAGTGGGGGCTGTGGGATTCAAACCCAGGCCATTGTCCAGGATATTGTCAAGACCATTGTGATATCAGTTTCCAGTACCATGACAATGTATGTTTCATTTGCAGAATATTAATACTTGTGCTATAAAAAAGAAGAGCTAAAAGAGGGCACGGAATTAGTGAAGTGTTTTTGAATGCCTATTATATATAATAGAATCTTATCGGCAGAAAAAGACCCTCCGGCCCATCTAGTCTGTCCTTCCCAACTCGTTTATTAGGTCCCCTTCCCTGCAGTCCCCTTCATGTTTCCACACAACCTCTTATGCCTGTCCCATGCCATCCTAAATTCCGTCTCTGTTTCGGCCCCTACCATCTCATCCTGAAGCCTGTTCCATATTAAGGGTGTATGGAGGTAGTAAATGTGTTTGAATAACATATCTATATATCTATAAATCTGTCTGTCTGTCCCCATTATCCCAGTTTTGTTGTCCCTTATTTCCACTTTAGAATGGCACCATTGTCTTTTATCAGATTAAAATTCCATCCTAAGGATAGTGAAGTAGCTTTTACATGTAATGTTTAAATGAGATGCATACTGTTTATTTGACCCCCAATTGTCCTCAGGTTTTTGTATTGTACTTACAGGAGAAGATGGAAGATTTGATACCTTTTATTGGACCAACAAGTGTATTGTACAACGATGGAATTATGCACAAGCTTTCGGAGCCACACAGGTCCCTTCTTCAGGTGAATAGCAAAACTGAGCAACATAAGCAGTATTTATATCCAATGTGAAGCAACTGAAAATCAGGAAGTGAAGTAGGAAGGTGACAAAGGGGTCTAGAGATGAAAGTCAAAGATGCAAAGTAAAAACATGAGAAGAAATGAGGAGGAGGGCTGGGCAGGAACAGGTCAGTAGGAGATGAAAGGACTTTGTAGCCGCTATTGGAAGTACAGGAGGATCCCAAGAATGGAACAATATAACCCAGCCGCTATAGCCTGTATAGGTGTTTTTATTAACTGAGTAAAACTAAAGAAAGTATTTTATTAACCGAAAAAAAAAGACAAACATATATGACATAGTCAGAAAAAATGGCGCTTACACATTATCCCCCTCCCCCCCAAGAAAAACGAATTCAAAACAGACCCACAAACAGGAATGCATTAACATTTTAAACAAAACTAGTTGTATTGTTTTCTTAACGAATCTGTTTAGGCCATTCATATTATGACATAAATGAAGATATATGTTACTCTAAGTTTAGGCAGAAAACAACATAAAACTAAAGAATGGGATAAAGAATGTAAATGGTGTTGCACGACTTACCCGGCTAATTATCAACAAATGGCACGAAGAACTTCCGGAATGTTTTTAATTATGCATTTGATCAGCTAACTCTATAAATCTGTATAATTCTGTCTACAACAGCCTTTTAAATTAAAATGTATTTACTCGCAGTGAGACATGCAAATCGCAAGGCGAAGTATAGAATTCTCATTCAAACAATGCACAGTGCAAAAGTCGGTTACTTGGATGGGAGACTTTGCTCTTTCTGTGAGTATATAAACACGAACAATCGCATGTAAATGTTATTTTAAATGAAACGAGACAGCACCAACAATAGTGGAAAGGGTGTTTGGTGGTGGGTATAACATAGCAGACTGTGACCCGCAGGTGTATTCTGATTTCAAACTGGTTTATCTCCTATGTATCTTTATTTGGATATAGTAAAATTAATGAGTAACTATTGTGGCGCTGCTGGATGGGAGTAAACAGCAGGCAATCTCGCTGGATTATCCCGTATATTACTCACCTGGCGCCTCCGTTGATCTCCCCAGTGATTTTATGGCAGTTCAGGCTGCTGTCAACAGACTCGCTGGCCCCAGTTCGTCTTCAATGGGGACGCAGCACCACCTGCCGACCAAAGCCCGCCAGCGCTTCTGTTCTGTAATGATGTTTGTCTTCTCGTTTCACATTACTTTGAATTGACATAAGAGATTCACAGATAATGCACTTCCACCAGTATCTCAGTTTTTTTGAAGGGGTATGCCGGACTTAAAGAGGTTTTACTACTACTAACTCTTGTAGAACAAATACATTTCTTTCTACATGTTTTATAAGGCAGCAAGGCTCCCCCAGTCTTTTCAGTGGGGGTCTAGCTTCAACAATGTTTTACTGCTAGGAGTGAAACATAGGGATGTTAAGTTTCTTGCGCTGCTCAAGGTCATATAAGTGGGATAATGACGGTGATTCGATTCTAGGTTATCAGTTCAGTACTGATACTGGACTACTCGAATATACTCCCATCATTTCTATTTTGAGTACTACATTTTATTTCAGATACCGATGTTTACTTTCATTTTTAGGAACCTACCTGGTCTTGGCAACGGATCCCCATATTCATGACAAGTTCATGCACGTCTTCCCCTACTGGAACTGAAATACTTAAAATCACAACACATGACTTTTGTGCCTATTGTCTGAAAGTAGGGGTTACCAAGGGAAAGTGTCACACTTGCACAGGAAATTATTATTCTTATTTATTTCAGTACTTGAACCCCTTCTTAGATCGATCTATATTTATAGAGAAGAGAAGTGACCGGAGCGGATGACTTATCATTTAGAGTGAATATAGTCAGTGTATTTCTCATACTTTCCACTTTTAGAGTTCCTGTATTTTTTGTCCACCTGACCATTTGCATCGCTGGACCTGTATTCCTTGCAGGTTATAATGGGTTAACAACGCCAGGGCAGGCAATAAAACTAAGCGTATCAGTTGCTGCTGTGAAATATTTCTCAGTGGAAGAAGACAGAGTAAAATAAGAAATAAAATGCAACAAGCACGGTTTCAAGCTTTGCATTCCTTAGTAATAGTCAATAAATCGTATTTACACAAGTATGTTAATACACTGTGCTGTTTCTCTTTACTGTCGCACCGCAGTGTAGTTAAATAGGAAGCGGTACTTTTCTGATTTGCAGTACATGGTTTTATAATGCTGAATACTTATTACTAGTTTTATACTACAGAATGATTAAAAGTCCTCCATTATGAGTCGCTGTCTGGAAATAAGGGTGCGCTCCATTCCAGTTGGATAAATCAATCAATCAAACAATAAGTAAATAACTAAATATTAATTTATTTTTTTAATTTTTTATTTATTTGTTCTGGGATTATAAACAACTTTGAGCCGAGGCTCTTTTACAGAGGTTCCACGTCATTGGTACAATTGAGACAATCATAAGCAAAGATAACAGTTTATAAAATAAACAAAAAAAAAACACATAGTCTTGTAGATGAAAAAAGAACAATAAGGTGAAACTTTGGGAAGGGGAAAGGGAAAGGAGGAGGGTGAAATCAGGGAGACTAAGTGAATGGGAGAAAAGGGGAGGTAGGTTGGGGAGGGGCAGAGAGAGGAGAGGTGGAAGAACAGATAAGAATAGAGGTGTGCAGCCCGGTGGCATTTGTCATGTGCCAGCAGGGAGGTGAAGATGGGGGGGTGCTGCATAGTGCAGAGTAGATGTGGATCCAAAAGGGTAAGATATGTTTTTTTTATTTTGTTGACATACACTGTATATTATGCTTATGTGAACAGCTGCAAACTGAAACAAGGGTAATGGTAATAAAGATGAGAAGATGAGGCCAATAATTTGATACCTCTTCTCTCTGTATAACGTTATACTATTTAACCCCCCCTGATCAATTCTGTGTATGATTTTATGGCGTATTTTTAGCCTTTGCAAATAGCATACAACCCTACAGTTACAGTCAGTTGCTAAGAATCTTCAGTGTTCCCGTTAGGTTGACCTCATATTTTACAATACATTTGCATTATGTTTTTCCCCCTTTAAAGGACTATAGACTAAGTTTACTCATCAATAAATCTTAGACTTTATTGCCAAGCACATTATTTTCGCTGTATGGAGGCACTCAGATAAGGAGGGATCACCAGGAAAACAAAATGACTGCTCTGAAACAAATTGTCTCTTGTAAAACTGTTGCAAATGCAATTTGCTCCCCTGGGAATTCTTACAAGCATACTGATTTAATAATAGCATTAGTACCCCCACAAGCATGCAGTGGATAATTAAAGAAGTCTGTTATCTTGTATTACAAGTATGAGATATGAGAAGCTTATTATAGGAATTAAAGGGTGCGGAAACCGTTTTTTTTTTAACTCCGATGTTCTTTCTAAATGGCATTTATTGTATATACAGCTACACTTTTTGGTTACCTGACTACAACTTGCTGACACTTCAGCAGGCTAGCAGGCGCTCTTACACCATTTCGAAACACATACCGAAATCTCATAAAAGTGTAGTTATCAACTCAAATAAATGGCCTCAAAGTACTATATGTACAACTATTTTAATGTCTGTGAACTAATTTATTGGAATCTAGGTGTGTGTGTGTGCGTGTGTGTATTGGGGAGGTGGGCAATAATACAGGCAGTGAAAAGTAGAACAAGAGCCATGGTGCAAATCAGCCTAAGTGAAAATACAAAAATTCAGGTGCAACACACACAGGCAAAGCTTAAGTATTTCAAAATATACCCAAATTAAAACTCAATTATGTACAATTTACCCATTGTTATTCTGATACTGACCTGCACTTTTACCACCCTGTACTATTGTTCACTGTTGTATTATAGTTTGACTTGTACCCTCCCGGGTCCTGCCTGAAAATATGCATTTCTTTGTCTAGTGCACCCACCCTGTTATCAAACACAAATAAATAAACACGAATTCTGAACAGAAGGCAATTTGTAAGTCCTGGTTCTGTTGCTTACACTCATCGAGTGTGCTAGCTTTCCCCTTTATTGTAAACATTTTATTACTATTATAATTAGAAAAAATGAAAGTAAAGACGTTTCTCCTAAAACAAATAAGGCAATAGTGAGGCAGGAGAAGGAGAGACTATAGAAGATGAGGGTTGGGGTAGAAAACGTAGAAAACAAGATCAGTGATTGAGGGCAGCAGGGAAAAGAGGGGAGGCTTATTACAGGACAGAGCAGGTGTTCCAGAAGAAATCATGAATCAGATATTTAAACGAGGGGCTGGGAAGACTGGGTAGCTTCTGCTTTACCAGCAGAGATTTTGGATAGGGAGAGTAATGGACTGATATCAAAAGAGGGAAGGGAGAAGTAGGATGGGGTGGGGGGTGAGGGAGGAGAAACTGCAAGGTAAATAAAAGAATAAGAATTTGAAGAGTGAAGAGGTGCAGAGGCAGAAGCACAGGTCTTCCAGAGATGAGAGGGAGAAGTTGGAGTCCAGGGAACAGTTGTGAGTGTAGGAAGGACAGTTTAGGGAGAAATGACAGAAGGACTGGAAGAGGATCCCAATTGGCTAAGATGGTTTAGTACATCTGTATATTCAAACACTGACAGATCATTTTAGGGATTATATCATAGCTGACACTGAGAGGAAGACAAAGCTTGTCACAGTACATGGCTTGGAGCTCAGGAAGGCGCTTATTGTTGCTGGCATTTATGTCAGAGTAGAAAATGAATGTTTGCACCTGACACACACCTCTGTACTTCAAGTGGGAACTTATTCAAGGGAAAGCCATCTACAGTTGTGGTAACAAGAATTGTATGGGTCCCTTTCAGGGTTGTACTGGGGTACAGGGGACCACCTTGAAAAAGAATAGGTGAGAGCCAAGGGGTGACACCCACAGCAGTGTTCTACTTATATTTTGTACACTGACTCTGTGTTTTTATTTCCCATTTACTAGCAGTGATCAAAATGCCCCCATTTAATTAGAAAATAGATGATACATGCAACGATTTCCAGAGTTTGGAAGGTGGCCAGGTGCCCAATGGTGGGGTCCCACCAAGAAATTCCCATGCATCCTGATGGGCCAGTCCAAGTCTAAGCCTCGTAAGCTGCTTCGTGGTGCCAAAAGTCAAAGAAACCATTTATTTTTCTTGGAGGGGGGGAGAGGGGGTGTTGAGAGTTGGTCTGACTCTGAGCAGAACTAGTGCTGGAAGTTCTAAAAGTCATGCTACATAGAAAAATACAAACACAGAAAATTGTCAGGACTGATAGGCCCACCCACCTACAAGTATTTTCCTGCTCTTGGACCAGGGCTCCATAAAAAAGTACAGTGTCATCCATAAAATGTGGATATGCATAGAGTCATAGACTGAGGGGAGATCATTTAGAAAATAGAGAATGGGATAGTGCACAAGATGGAGTCCTTCATAGGGGGGCTCTTGAAGCAATGGGAAGTTTAGGGGCAGTCATAATCTACTTGGACCAACAAATAGGAGTGTTAAGAGTAAAAGGGGATGGAAAACAGGGTCTAAAGTCTTTGCAAGGTCAACATAGATTGTAGCAGAGAACAGCCTCTGCTTAGGGATGGGCAACCTGTCACTGCTACATTTCAGGTTATCCTCGGAGTGAAGTGAAAAGGCTATGCAAAGCTCAGCTTTTTCGAAGGGTGAAGTCTTGCGGTCAATACTATACTGTTACCCATTTTCAATAGGCCAACTTGCTGAAGCTGGCACTTCAAGAGTTTAACCTGCTACATCAAGCATATATATATATATATGACTTAAACATTAAGAAAAAAATGTAAAAAACACTTCCTTCACACTCCTAGCACAACCTCTCCCCACCAGGTCCCAGCAAATAATGTGAACCTCCCTTCCTCCAACCCCCAACCTCTCATGCTCCTAATAATAAAGTAAGACACACTTCCTTCCACTACACGGAGCAGGGTTTGGCAGACCCAAAAAATCTTGACTCTTATTATCAGTACCAGGATTCAGGTTGGAGTCCTGATTAGTTCTGATTGGTTCTGATTCAAATTTGAACCTTTAGGAAATATTTAGGAAGTATGAAAACATTCACAAAAAAATAAAGACTTTTTCTGATGTGTGTGTTGGTCTGTGTTTTGACTCTTCTATGCATTCTTTTGCTCTGTCTTTTCTTCCTTGTTCTTCTTTCTTTTACCTTCTGTGTGTGGCATGATAAACATATCTGCAGCCACCTTCCTTTCCCAGTATGCACACATATCTATCCCCTCCCAGCCCCACTTCTTACATTTCTGCCCGTCTTCCCTGTTTTCAGATTTCTGCCTCTTCCCTGTCCCAGATTTCCCAGTTCTGCTACTCCCCATCAAGGATTTCCTATTCCTGCCCCCCCCCCAGGATTTCCCATTTCTGTTCCCTCCCTACCCAGGATTTTCAATTTGTGCCCCCTTCCCTGCCTCATATTTCCCTTTTCTACCCACACCCTGCCCTAGTTCTCAAATTTCTTCCCCTTCTTTGCCATAGTTATAACATTTTGTCCCCCTTTCCTAGCCCAGTCATGGCAACTGAGTGCTGCCTACAGTGCATAGTGTCCCTACCCCTGCCAATTCCATATCCATCTCAAACTTTACAGCAGTGCTCATAATACCATCACCATGCACCACAAACTGCAATTTTCCTAACTTGAAAAACAAGCCTTATCTTCTGGGCAGATTTGTCCTTGTTCATTGCCATGCTGCTGCCACCAACTGCTTGCTTGCTCCTTCAGCCAGCCATCAATTACTGGCCCATTTGCCCAGTGTAACCACTGACTATCTTCTCCTTTGGCTAGCTGACCACTTCTGATCTCTTGATCGACTGACCATGATGGACTGACTCACCAACCAACTGGTATTCCATGGTATGGGCGAGTCAAACTGAGCGACTCAATTTGAGTGACTCAGTTTGACCACCTGTGAAAAGAGTGAGTGTGAAAGGATAGCGAATGGTGGAAGAGTGAGTGAAAGGGCACAATAACTGTGATGGAAGGATACAGCAACAGTAGGAGGGATCTGATGGGAATGAGGATATGGGAGGTAGTCTGGCCAGACAGTTCTCAGCTGGCTGTTTGGTCTTGTGGAGGTAGTTTATGCCTGCAGTGTGGGAGGACCCAGGTTCAGAACTAGCTAGGTGTGTGGGTATACTGTTTAGTATTTTTTATTTGTTGGGCACTTACATTTTTTTTTGTGTTTCCTACTCTGCTGCCCTCCTGGACATGGCCCCCCCCCGTCCATAGGTTGCTCCCTCCCCCAAGTAGCCACCTCCTGAATTTTCCCCTGCATCCCAGTGGCAGCCCTCCTCAAAGTTGATTATAATAAGAAAGGGGGTGCAGGTGGAAAAGCCACCTGCATAAAAATTGTACTAGATATTGCCCATGGTCTAAATGGTGTGGATCATTGGCATTTTCGGTTCCACTATGGTGCAGATTGCCATTCTTGTTTTCATCAATTTGCACTTGCTTGTGTTGCTTTTGCTATTTTGTCCTCACTTATATCACATGGGACCAATGAACTGATGACTTTCTTGGACTCCAGGCTTGTTTTCCTGTTGTTGCCAACTGTATTTCTGTTTCTGCACTCTGCAGCAGCATTTAAACATGCACACTTGAAATGCTGCTGAAGAGAGTGAAAAGTGGAAATAGGCTAGAATGCAGAAAAGCCATCCAGTTCAAAAATGAGATAAATTAAATAATCCTGTTTTGATTATTATTAATTATTATTATGGCATTTCCATTGACATTTACAGGGGTGCGGGTAGTTTTTGCAGATGGGAGAGGTAGTTTCACAGACCCGGTACACTTCACAGCAGAGTTCTTATTTACTCACATCTGCTGGACATCATGGTATACAGGGGAGGGTTCTGTTTCTCAGGGTTCACCCATCCCTAACATGGAGTGCCCCATCTCTCACCTTCTTCCCCCACTGTCCCAATTATAGAGAAATAAACCTTTCCTCAAACCACTACACATTCCAAATCCTCCTTCTTCACCTCTCATATTGGATATTCTGACATGGAGAAAAGGATACAGAGCCTGAAATGGTAATAACTGGTGCAACCCTCCATTTACAACTTCAGCCAGCTACCATTTAAATGAAAGCAGACATGAGTGTGCTCATATTATTTGAACTGAGTGTGCTTATGATCTCAGTTATTAAGACTGTGTACTGCTGAAGTGGTGAAAAGAGGTATGCGCTTGTCCATCTCTATGACTCTGTAGCCTTTTTGTCTATGTCCACACACCTAAGGTGGGGAGCGGGAGGAGTTGGGGTGCAATGTTAACAGGAGGATGTTTTTTCATTATTGTCAGGTAGAACAAGGGAGGGAAAATAGGGTACCTCCTAGGCTAGGGAAGGGGTATGTCTTGTATAATAATTGGGACCATTTGAAGAAAACAGGGTGAGGGTTGGGATGCTAAGAACATAGAAGGGAAGGGCATTAAAATTTTTTTGGCTGGAACAATTGGGGACTGATTGTACAACAAGAGTCAATGGAAAGGTTTTTACATTTGTTTACAACAGTTAACAGGGCCAACTGCATTTGGTAGTGGGTCCTACAGGTGAATTAAAGTCAAACTCTGCAATGGCGTTTTTGACAATGTGCCCAGTCATACCTCTCAACTGTTCATGATTACGAGGAATGTTCCTCATATTACTCGTTAAAATTGCTCTCTCATCTGTCCCTCATGCAAAAGGTGCTATCCACACACAGAGAATGTGATGTAAATTCCAACTTTAAAGCAAACATTTGTTTTAATCTTCTTTCTTGCCCTTCTGACTGATCCCCTTCCACTGGCCTTACTAGCCCCATCACCCTGGTGTCCACTGGACTCACCTCTGGCTGTTCTTGAGGTACCAGCTGGCTGGGTGAGGCACCTGTGAAAGGATGGTATCATCTTGCCAGTTGGGATATTTTTCTTCTTTTCTTCCCATCCCTTAAGTGCAATGCAGTAGTGTGCAATGATGCCAATGACCTAGCTGCAGACACTTCCACGTGTGGCATGCAAGGTGCCTGCCCCACATCTGCCTCCTTCATCTGTGGGTCCATTGTGCCATCCCCCACCCACCACTAGGGGCCAGGCAAGCAGTGGACTCCATCCCCACCCTTCCCCAGGAGAGGAGAGCTGTACTCTGGATGCTCGATCCTCTCCCTACCTGGCCGACCCCGGTGGCCCACTCACACTGCGATGACGGGTCGCCAGCATTGCAGAAAATAAGGCATGGATGCCTCAGCCCTTCATGCCACTGAGACAACCTTAAAAGAAACATTTATAATATTTTAAGATGATAAATCAAAAATAAACTTTGTATAAGTAAATACAATGGTTTTCACATTGTTTTGAGCTTGTATCTCCATGTTTGAGGATCTGTCCCTCATTATGAGACTCAGTTTCCCATATTTCCATCATTTGAGTGCATGTGTCCCTTATTTCAGTTTCAAAAGGTTGAGAGGCATGTGCTCAGTTTTCTGGCAGTTTTCCATATCTTTGCACAGGGTGAAGTTTGTCACTTTGCCACATCTTCTTTGGTGAAGTTATACTTCAAAACATCTCTGCCTCTGATGCACCCTCTTCAGGACAAACTCAATGAGTCAAAAGATGTATAAAGAAGTGGAATGGGATTTGTTTTGGAATCCAGACTGGAAAGGGCAAAGAAAAGAGGAAGGGACTGGAAGGAAATCATCAGGAGGAGGATAGCTGGGAAAGAACATGTTTTTACTGCAGTTCAACAAGAGCAAGGAGAAGATAAATTATGTAGTGCTTACCTGAGAAGGAGGTCTCACCCCCTTTGTTTAGAGAATAACTTTGGCACACTAAAAAGATCCAGGAACTTTAATAAGACTGAACAAAAGGTTTAGCAGAGATATACTGGTTCATCATATACAACAGAAAACTATTCTGCCTTATGGGCTCAAATAAGGTTGAGGGATTTGAGTCAATAGCACATGTGGGGATTCATTTCCAAAAGATGTTATTAATGCTTACAAATTTCATGGTTCCTCCACACATGGACAGATTATGTGGGCTACATAATATGAAGAATATTGTATGGGACATTGTACATTGTGAGTTTTTTTCTACACACTCGAAGTATGTGAGTCCACATAAACCACAAGTGCGAACATGAGCAGTCTGTGATGGTATCACACACTAAGGATATGTAAAAAAAATAAACAAATACACTGCCCATAGTTTATTTTATATAATTGCTGGTTCACAAATCAGATCTGACATTTGTTTTTGTAAGCACTATCTTAGCCATAAGAAACATGCCTCCAGCTTAAATTCACCGCCCTTTTCTGTGCAAGGTCCCTACCTCCACAGGAACTGTCTCCTGCTTTCTGTGTGGAGTCAACTGCATGACAGTGCACCAAACTGCTGAACAGGAAGCCTCCCTCCATTTCAGGAAAAAGGCTGGTTGAGTGAGAGATGTGATACTGCCCATGTACAGAGAGCTCTGTGTGCTGAGATGAAACGTACAGCCCCAGGGGACCAGCACATGCACGGTTGCATGTAATCCATGCATTTAGCCCAGGAGAGATATGCGCTATGACTCTGGTTGTTCATCAGTTTGAAAGCTACACAGAAACAAAAAAAATGTGGGTGCATGCACGAGCCATGAGGGGAAATGAATGCCTGAACTCTTTTACCTCAAACCCTGAGGAATAATCTGTGCTTCAGAGTGTCTATTAACAACAGATCCTCACATATTTCATTAGCTGAAGACCTGCCAAAACGAAATCCAGACCTACAAGGCTGGAGCTAATACAATCATGGAGAAACATAGAAACATAGAATTTGATGGCAGATAAGGACCGCTTGGCCCACCCAGTCTGCCCATTTTCCTACCTAACAGATAAGCTGCAGATCCTAGTTAACCAACAGCTTACTTCCTCCTACACCCCACTAGGACTGCCTTATGCCTGTCCCATGCATTCTTGATTCCCCCACTGTTCTTGACCCCACGACCTCCTCAGGGAGGCTGTTCCATGCATCCACAACCCTCTCAGTGAAAAAATTCTTCCTCACATTACCTCTGAGCCGTCCCCCCTCTATCTTCAAATTGTGCCCCCTTGTTCTTGCACATCTCTTTTTCTGGAAGATGCTTGAAAGTTTCTATCACGTCCCCTCTCTCCCTTCTTTCCTCAAGGGTATACATATTAAGCTCCTTTAGTCTTTCTTCATATGTCTTCTGGTGCAGACCCTGCACCATTTTGGTTGCCCTCTTCTGGACAGCCTTCACTCTGTCTATGTCTTTTGGAGATGGGGTCTCCAGAACTGCACACAGTACTCCAGATGGGGTCTCACCAACTGTCTGTACAGAGGGATAACAACTTCCTGTTTTCTACTATTGATGCCTCTTCCTATGCATCCCAGTATCCCCCCAGCCTTCCTTACTGCCTTCTCACATTGCTTGCCCACCTTTAGGTCATCTGATATAATGACGCCCAGGTCCCTTTCTATTTTTACTGTTGTCAATCTCACCCCCATTGTGTACGCTTCCCCTGGGTTTTTGTTTCCTATGTGCATTACCTTGCACTTCTTTGCATTGAATCTGAGCTGCCATACATTTGACCATTCCTCCAACCTTGCCAAGTCCCTTCTCATCCTTTCCACTCCATCTTGTGTATCAACCCTGTTGCAGATCTTTGTGTCATCTGCAAAGAGACATACTTTTCCTTCCAGTTCCCTGCAATGTCACTTATAAAGACATTAAAAGGACCGGTCCCAGTACTGAACCCTCGGACTTGCTAGTAACCTCCTTTCTTCACTGTGTACCCATTTACTACTACCCTTTGTGTCCTGTTGTCTAGCCAATTTTTTATCCAGGCTACCACCTTGGGACCCACTCCAAGGCTGGCTATCTTGTGTATTAATCTTTTGTGTCTGACTGTATCAAATGCCTTGCTAAAATCTAGGTAGGCCATGTCCACAGCCCATCCTTGGTCTACTACTTTGGTCACCCAGTCAAAGAAATCTATTAGATTCATCTGACATGACCTTCCCATCGTGAATCCATGCTGCCTTGGGTCCTGTGCCCCACTGGCCTGTAGGTACTCAACAATTCTTTCCTTTAGAAGTGATTCCATCATTTTCCCTACCACTGAGGTCAAACTAACTGGTCTGTAGTTTCCTGTCTCTGTCCTGCTCCCACTTTTGTGAAGAGGAATCACATCTGCCCTCCTCCAGTCCTCGGGTACCACCCCATCCTCCCATGATTTGTTAAAGAGAGTAGTCAGCGGTGTCACTAGTTCTACCCTTAGTTCTTTTAGAATTCTTGAGTGAATCCCATCAGGTCCCATTGCTTTTTCCACCTTCAATTTTATTAGTTCTTTCAGAACCCTTTTTTCTGTAAATGGACTGGTATCGACCCCCATCTTCAGAGTGTTTCTCTCGTTTGGTTTAGGTAACTCCCCCTCCTCTTCCTTTGTGAATACTGAGCAGAAATATTCATTCAGTATCCCTGCTTTTTCACTGTCACCCTCTACCCACATTCCGTCCCCTTTACTAAGCTTCAGTATCCCTCCTTTGGTCTTTCTTCGCTCCCTAATGTACCTATAAAAGGTCTTATCCCCCTTCTTAACAGAATTGGCTATCCTTTCATCGGTTTGGGCCTTTGCTATTCTGACTGCCTTCCCAGCCTCTTTCTGCTTTAACTGATAAAGTTCTCTGTCCTGCTCCTTCTGTGTTTCCTTAAATTTCCTGAATGCTGTCCTTTTCTCCTTAACCTTCCCTGCCACCTCTTTTGAGAACCATGGCGGTTTTTTCCTTCGTTGTGTTTTATTGATTTGCTTTACACAAAGGCTTGTTGCCTCTGTGATGTGGCTGTTTTGATCACTCCCGTTGTTCCTCCACCCTCCTTCTTGCCTGTTTGCTAGTGCTTTTCTGAGGCACTCATTTTCCCAAAATCAGCCCTCCTAAAGTCCAGTACTCTTGCTTTTGTATGGCTTGATTGTATGGCTGTGTTTATCGTGAACCACACTGTTTGGTGGTCGCTTGTTCCCAGGTGGCTACCCACTTCTAAATCTGAGATTCTTTCTCCATCCCCATTTGAGAGTACCAGGTCTAAGATTGCTCCTCCCGAGTGGGTTCCAATACTAGCTGTCTGAGGCTTGCCCCTGTAAGGCATCAAGAATGACCCTGCTTTTGATGTGCCTGCAGCAAAGGTGCTCCAGTTAACATCTGGCATATTCAGGTCCCCATCAAAAATATCTCCCCTTTTTCTGCCATTCTAAGAAAGCCTTCTATCATTTCCTTGTCCATTCCCTCCCCCTGAGATGGGGGTCTGTATACAACCCCCATGCGGATTGTGGTACCATTTCCTGTCTCCAGGGTGACCCAAAGTGCCTCATCTGCTCCCTGTTTACTCTTTAGCTCTGTTGCTTTGATCCCTTCCTTTACATAGAGAGCTACTTCTCCTCCCTTTACCCTCCCTGTCCCTCCCTGTAGATTGTGTATCCTGGTATGTTGACATCCCAGTCATGGTTCTCTGTGTACCATGTTTCTGTGACTGCCACAATATCCAGGCAACCTCTTCCATCAAGGCCACTAGTTCAGGGAGCTTGTTACACAGACTATGGGCATTGGTACTCATCACCCTCCACTTTTTGATAGCCTTACCTCTTTATCCCCTTTTCTGTCCTTACTGCCTTTGCCTTTTTTTTACATTTAAATCTGTTCTGCTCCCTAATAACTTCTGTACCTTAGTGTTTACCTCACTAATCACCATGTTTTGTGGGGGGAGGCTGGGATTTCCTTGCTCCTTTTCAGTGCCTCCTCCCTTGGCTAGTTTAAATGCTTGCCAATGAAGCATTTAAACCTCTCACCTAGGATCCTGGTTCCCCCCTGACAGATGCAGACCATCGCACCAGTATAGGTCTGCATCCCTCCAGGTGGCTCCCCAGTCCCCAATGAAGCCAAACCCTGAGCTCCACACCAGTTTTTCAACCACTCATTGAATTCCCTGGTGAGAAGTGCCCTAGCATCTCCCTTGCCATAGACAGGCAGCACCTCTGAGAAGGTTACCGTATGCGCTACTTGTCTAAGGCCCCTTCCCAACTCTACAAACTCTTCTTGCACTGCTCTGATCCCATTCCTAGCCAGGTTATTTGTCTCTAGGTGGACAATGGCATCCAGCTCCCTCCCTCGTGCAGCTCCTCCCACGATCCTAAGGATTCGCTTCCTGTCCCTCCAAGCCGTGGCGCCAGAAGGCACCCTACCTCCCTCTCCCCTTCCTCCCCAATTTCTACCCCCCTAATGATTGAGTCCCCCACCAGGAGTTGTTTCCTTTCCCTGTGGGGTCCCATGCCACCCTCCTGTGGGTCTCCTTTGTGAAGGTTCCCAGCATCCTCCTTGTTCTCCACTGCAGGAGAAATACTTGTTAGAATTTGGCATCCCTCCAGCCTGTCAGCTGTGAGTGTGCAATGGCCACCCACAAGTTCTTTTTTTTTTTCTATTTATACTTTTTGCGCCCCCTCCTCTGCGCCAGATTATCCACCTGGTCACGGATCCCTGCTGCAGCATCCTGTTATTGCCGCATTCCCACTACCCCTGGCTTACCCCCAGGTGAGGACGTGACACCCCAGGCCCTTAAGGTGCCACGAACGACAGGATAGGGTGGGAGCCACGCTTGTTTGGAGGAGCCTACGGCAGCCCGAGGGATGGGCATCATAGAGGCATCAGGAGGTAGGCTGGGTTTTTCCCCTTTAAGGGGGGCGAGAGCGTGCAATGACACCTGCATCCGTCCGCCCCTTCATGATGCTGTGGCCCGATGCTGGGTTCTCCTGGTCTCCACCAGGAGTCCCCGTCACATTAGCGACTCCCCGCACCCTCCCCCCGGAGAAGGAGAGCAGTTGTGAGACGCTCGATCCTTCTTCCCCGGCTGGCCCTCTGGCGACCTGAGTCCATTCCCGAACCCAGGTCACCGGTGTCGCAAGCAGAAATCCAACCGCTGCACCGACGGGCTGGCTGGCCACCCACAAGTTCTAATGGCAGCCCCAATGTCAGCCAGCAAGGGAACTATCCTAAAGAGGATGTTGCAGTAGGTGTTAAACAAAATCTCAACATTTAAGATTTCAGTGACCGATCTCCAGGAAAAGATACAAAGCGTCAGGCATTGACAGCAAAACACCGATACCTTCTTATTGTATATTGATGATAAGGGCTCCGGACATGAAGCCTGCATTCGCAACCTAGAATGAATGATGGGGCCCCTCTGGCATAGGGCAGAAAATGCCAAAAATAGAAGCCATAGAAACAAAATATGGATTCTCGGTCTGGATGAGGGGGTGGAAAAACTGGACTCTGCAGCCTTCATTCAGTGATAGTTACCCAAAATACTGAATTATACTTGATGAGTGCCACTGGAGACTGAAAGGGTGCTCAGGTTGCTGGCATCCCCCCAGAAAGGTGACTGACCCAAATCCATGCTGGCCAAGCTGCTGCAGTTCCAAGAGAAAGAAAGTAGTCTGGCACTGGCTAGAGAGAAGGAACTGCTTTCGTGGGAAGGGCACAAGATCTTCATCCTTAATGATTACTCCCCTGAGCTTGCAACAAGGAGAAAGATGTTTACAGTGGCCCAAAAAGCCTTTCAAACTGGGCATTCAGTACTGACTCCCAGGGTCAGACTGGGATACAGAGGGCCCACCTGGAAAGAGGATACAAGGGCCCACCTGGAAAATCAATAGAGGAAGGCCCAGGTTGACACACGCATATCAATATTCCACTTCAATCTAATACACTAGCTCTGTGTTTGTACCTTACATTTATCAACAGTATCCCAGATACCCCATTTAATTAGAAAAAAGATGATAAATGCAAAAGTTTTCAGAGTTCAGAAGGTAACCACTTACCCATCTGAGGGGGGGGCCCACCTGAAAATTTCCAGGTATCCAGGTGGGCCAGTCCGACCCTGCTGACTCCAGTACCCCACAAAGCTTAACATTTCAAGGAACTGGGTCATCAACACATTCAAAACCCCAGAAGAAGCTCTTCACTATTTAGAAAAGAACTGGCCTGACAAAGCAGAGGACATTGGCATCTGTATAGACAAGGCCAGCCCTAGAAAATCTGTCCCTATCACTGAAGGCTCTGCAGGGTCCATCCAGAGCTTCACTGGCCCACTCTTCCCTAGAGTGTCAAGAATGCAGTCTAAAAGAACATGGGGCAGAGGTTGAGAGAAAATTGGGTGAACCCCCAAGGCCTCAGATAATGGACTCAACACCCTTGAGGAACCCGCTCCTAAGTAGGTAGGATAGGAGAACACTAACAGCCTGAGCCTCCAAGCCCTAGAGAAAAGTTTGGCAGCTGATCTCAAATACTCCGCCTTGCAGCATGTGGAGTGGACTAGAGGAACCCTCCATCATGGGCAGACATTGTAAGTCTTCCCATAGGGACTGACCTGGCCAGCAGCAAGCAGCCACTTCTTTGGACTGGGAGTCATACCACCAGTCACAGTGGTATGTACCTGAACTGCTCTGAACTACACTACTAAAAGACCTGGGTATAGGTCCCACCTCTTGAATGCTACCCCACTGACAAATTGGGGATATATCCTTCAGAGTTGTATGACTGGTCTAATTTTTCATTCTTTTACCTTACAGATTTTAGATGGTTCGGACAGACCAGGCTGGAATGGGGGAAGGGCTGAGGTCTCAAGGTTGGCCTTTCCAGCACGCTCAGTGAGGAAACTCTCACACTCATAGAGGTAATTGATTGCTATACTCAGCTTATTTGGGGAAATTAGACGGCACAGGGTTTCCTATTTGTTTAGCCTACCAACCATTCACTCTGTGAATGATCCAAATTAGTAGCCTACAAGCCTGTGACTTCTAACACCAAGGGTACAGAGCTGCTGGAGACAATGGCCTCAGGACAGTTGGGAATAATTACATCGTGCTCTGATTTATTAATGCAAATGGCTTATTGGTTAGGACTTCCCCTTTTCCCAACACCCCGGGCTGTCAAGGTGAATAATCTATGCTGAGCCACTGATGCTGAGGAGAATGGCTTTAGGGAGAAAAGGGAACAAGACAGAAGCTGATAGGGCCGAGGTGAGGGGACAACTGTAAAATTTTAAGATAAATGTCAACCATCAGCTAAGGGTTGGGAGGGGATTGCTAACTGTGCAGGCAAGCAACACTTGGAAGCTTGCCATTGGCTGAGAATCATGCACTTTAGACACACCCCTTAAGCTAACACTTGAGCAGCAGCCTAAAGCAGCATGAATGTGTGAAAGGCATGCTCATGTGAAAAGGTTTCTAGCCGAGCAGTTCTAGCCTTGCAGTGCCCATGCGTTGTGATGGGCTTCCCAACTGCTTCATCTGTGACTCACTTTTTAACACTCCAGACTGCCAGACTGAACAAGCCATACCGAGTCACCATTAGAGAACCCACTGACTCTGGTGGGACATGGGGAAAGTGGCTGCTGTGGTTGGGGCCAGCGGGGTCATGTCAAAACTGCAAGCCAAATGTCAGTCACATACTGAGGGGTGGGCAGGGTGATCAAGGTTGTGAATTACATAGGTAGAATGGGAATAGACTCCTACCATTGACTAGAAGCACAGCACTGGAGACATACCTCTAAAACAAACTCTTGAGCATATTGAATGTGCAAGAGGTATATTTTTGTGAGAGGATCTCTCACAGCACATGATCAGGCAGGGAACAGAGGGTATGGATGAGGGCTGAAAGCACTGGGGACACCTCGCTTGCTGTAAGAAATGAGCACAGGCATATCCAAGGGGAAGATCATCTAAAATTGCTACCTTACAGTGAGGTACCCTGATACGTCTCCCGCCACACCCAGTGACGGCTTACTACCAAGACACACTGTGTGCCTCCCCGGGGAATGCTAACATGCCAAGACACAGACAGGTGAGACTATCCCACTGGGGAAAATAAGTGCTGCTATTAGTTCCAGTAGCAGGGTTGGTGCTGATAAGTCTGTCCCCCATGACAACTCTATCCCTCACCCACCCACACCTCCTTGCACCAACAGGCTAATTCTTCTCTCCCGCCCCCTTCCACATGACTCCTTGTGCTGTGCTTCACAATATAATTATTTCTTTCCACTCACCCTTTAGGCCTGCAAGTGAAACTTCCTTTTAGACAGTCAGGTGGTCATGCCTCCCCATCTAATGGGCATTTAAATTCATGGAACCAGGTAATTCGCCCTGAGCATGAGACTCTCCTTGTTCTTTGACAAGGATCCTCCAAGCCTAATAAGTCAGCCCAGGGGGAAAGACACACAACTCAGTGCAACCCAAGGACAGCACTGGCTGTAACCCTCCACCAGGTGGAGGTATAGCGGGATACCCATCATACTTCCTCATACACTTCTATTGGACAACGTGGACACTCCCAACTGGGAACACAGAAGGGGAAAGATGTGCTGAGGGAAGTCAACAATTACACCTGAGTGGGTGGCAAGTGGCTATGTGGATACCTGGGCTCTGACCTAGTAAAGGGTGCCCTCCTCTGCTGTGGGTGGTAGTGGTGCTGCAGACACCATGAGGGGGCATTTCCTTCCTTCTTTTACTTCCCCTCTACAATTCATCCCATCTCTCCTCCCCACATGGGTACCAATGGACCTTGAAGAGTACAGATGGAATAGGCTAACCTAAACCCAGATATGTGGAGGGTCTGACACACCCTCACACAAGCCTGAGATTTGAGACTCAGATCCACTGTCATAGTACTATGGAACACATATGTGCAGAGCCCTTGGGGGGGAAGGTATGGGGCAATCCTACCCTTCCAGCAAACACCCCAAGGACTACAAATGAAGTTTGTTTTGTTAATATCATTTTCAGTAAAGTATCTGCACAGTGTATTCATTTGGATAATAAAATCTTTGAATGAATACATTGGTTTCTGTTTTTATCGTTCACACTTTGAATGTCATTATTTTCTTCTAGTTAAGGATCCCCTCACCTCAGGTACAGTGGTCAGGAGGGATTTCTAGAGCATCTGAATATATAGCCATCGATCCATGACAGTTCATTCTACTTGGCTATCTTGTGTAGCCAGAGCTGTGGTGTTGGGAGAGCAGAGCCTAACATTTGGTGAGGGGCAAAAGAGTTCACTTGAATCATGTTAGCTTCTGAGATCCCAAACCAAGGGTTAAACATTGCACTTTTATGTCTTTGGACCCATCAATCCAGTGCATGAAGACTTGATGTAGGGGTATAAATGACTTTCCAGAGGACAAAAATCAGATGCTTATTCATTACATGCAAGAGCCAGACAGCCCATTGTGAGTCAAACACGTCAGTTTGGTCATTTAGTGCAGATGTCATTTTTTCCATTCTGTAAATTGGGTGCACTATGCCTTTCCAGGTCTGCATATCGGGCACTTGAGGGTAAGCCATAATTTAGTAATAGCTTTCTTAGCTGTAGTTTTATCCACCTTCAGTTTTAAGAGTTCTTTCAGAACCCTTTCTTCTGTGAAAGGACTAATATCAACCCCCCTATCCAGAGTGCTTCTATTGACTGGATTAGGTATTACCCCCTGCTTTTCCATTGTGAATACTGAGCAGAAGTATTCATTCAGTATCCCTGCTTTTCACTGTCGCTTCTGCCCAGCCACCTTCCTCTTTGTTCAGCCTCAGTATCCCTGCCTTAGTCTTTCTTTGCTCCCTAATGTACCTATAAAAGGTTTTATCCCCCTTCTTAACCGAGTTGGCTATCTTTTCCTCAGTTTGGGCCTTTGCTATTCTGACTGCCTTCCCCGCTTCCTTCTGCTTTAACTGGTACATTTCTCTGTCCTGCTCCTTCTGTGTTTCCTTATACTTCCTGAATGCTATCTTTTTCTCCCTTACCTTCCCCGCCACTTCTTTGGAGAACCATAGTGGTTTATTCTTTCATTTTGATTTGTTTATTTGCTTCACACAAAGGCTTGTTGCCTCTGTGATGACGGTTTTGATGTTTCCCCATTGTTGCTCCACTCCACCTTCTTGCCTGTTTGCTAGTGCTTTTCTGAGGCACTCTCCCATTTTGACAAAATCAGCCCTCCTGAAGTCCAGTACCTTCACTTTTGTGTGGCTTGACTCTGCAGCTAAGTTTATCATGAACCACACTGTTTGGTGGTCAATTGTTCCCAGATGGCTACCCACTACAAGATCAGAGATCCTCTCTTCATCCCCATTTGAGAGTACCCGGTCTAAGATTGCTCTCTCCTGAGTGGGTTCCAAAACTAGTTGTCTGAGGCATGCCCCCTGTAGGGCATTGAGAATGGCCCTGCTCTTTTTTTTTTTATTTTTTATTTTATTTAAACAGCAGTTTGGAAAACCTTTGAGCCATAGGCTCATTTACAAAGGTACCTTGTCACAGTAAGACAAACGAAAATACACAGTATAACAGTAACCTAAGACATAGATACAAACAAGCTGGTACAGGTAGGATTGATGCAAACAATACCAGAGTTATGTTGTCCTTAGCAGCTTAGTAGTAAGCTTTGTCATAAGTATTGAGTACGGCTTTGACTAATGGCAATTACAGCATCGGGTGTTAATAAGGTGGTTACGTAAGGAAGTTTTGAAGCACGATATAGTTGGAGCTTCGGAGATGGAGGGGGGCAGTGTGTTGAACCAGGAGGGGGCCCTAAAGCTGAAGGCTCTTTGGCCGTGAGAGGTCCTAGCTCTAGAGATAACAAGAGAAGTTTTCCCAGAGGTCCGAGTATGAACTAGTGGGACAGAGCGGCGTATGGTGGTGGTCAATCCTGGTGGGGATAGCCCAAGGAGGGTCTTTTTTGTAAGGTTACAGGTCAGATATTTGAGGCGCTCATCAAGATCAAGTACCAGCGCTTTAGCGTACAGTAGACAGGTGTGTGTCAGCCTAGGTGCCCCAGTAATTAACCTGCAGGCCTTATTCAGAGTAATGCGAATTTTATGGAGTGCAGTCTGATCAGCAGCACCATACACCGGCAGTCCATAGTCCACTAGAGACAGGATAGAGGAGGTGACTGCGAGTCAAAGAGCCTCCAGGGGGAGGCAGTGTTTATACCGATGTAAGATGCCCAATCGGATATTAGTGGCAGTGGCTAGGGCAGCAATGTGTCCATGGAAGGAGAGGGAGGGGTCAAAATGGATCTCTAGGTATTTATAGGAGCAAACTTGTTCGAGTGGGAAAGAGGACCCAGAGTGAATGAGGAGTTTGAAGTTGCAGGACCTGTTTTGAGGATGAGTGAAGAACATGGTTTTGGTTTTTTTAAGATTTATCACCAATCTATGTTCCTTGAACCAGCCCTCGGCTTCAGCGAAGGACTTCTGCAGCGAGTCCTGGAGGGCAATAGGGTTATGACTTGAGGGAAAGATGACTGCATCATCAGCGTACAATAGAATGTTCCCCGGGCAAGAGCGTGGAAGGGTGTTAAGGTAAAGGGAGAATAGTAAGGGGCCCAGAATGGAGCCCTGGGGAACCCCAGAAAGATGGGACAGATGTCTGAGTAGGTCCCATTAATTTTACACACTGTGAGTGGTCAGACAGATAACTGGTGCACCAGGAGATAGGCCCAGCAGCAAAACGAGAGACTAAGGCATCAAGAAGGAGGGGTGGAGACAGTGTCGAAAGCTTTAGAGAGGTCAATGAAGACCGCACCAGCCAGAGAACCAGTGTCTAAGGAGGAGGAGAAAGTTGGAGAACTCTAGGAGGGCTGTGTTGGTACTGTGGCCCACTCGGAAGCCATGCTGCTCAGGACATAGGACATTGTAGGTGGGAGAGCAGGAGATTTGAGAGGCCACCACTTTTTCCAAGGCCTTGGAGAGGAGAGAGAATGGAGATTGGTCGATAGTTTCCAGCCACAGTCCTATCACCACCTTTAAAGATAGGGGTGACAGTGGCGACTTTCCAGGCAGTTGGAACCTTCCCCAGGCAAAGAGAGTGGTTGATGAGGCATGTGATCGGGTAAGGACTGTGTCTAAGACCGTAGGATACACAGAGATCCAGGGTGTCACTGCCTGTACTATTACTCTTGAGGGCAGTGACAAGGTGCAGCCCTAAGTTCTTGGGCGAAACACAGCGGAGGAGAAAATAAGGCGGAAAGATTTATGGCAGGTTCTGGGGAGGAGGGTCAAAAAATTTGTAGGGAGGATAGGGCTAAGGTCAGTGAATGAGGTGTTGAGGTGGTTGGCTATGAGGCTGGGTCTGAGGAGATCATACCATTAATGTTGATCTGGTGGGTGGGGGAGTGTGCACTCCCATTTAACTGTTTAATGTTATCCCAGAAGATTCTGGGGTTCCCCATGAGGCAGTGAGTGAGGACTGATAGTGCTCAGACTTGGCCTTTCTGATGGCCCGTATGCACTTGTTTCAGGCGGCAGCATATAACCGCCTGTCATTGGGCCTGCCAGTCTCAATGGCACGGTGCCATAGGTTGTCCATATGTTTGAGTTGGTGGATCAAAGCTGGGGTTACCCAGGGGGCATTCTGCCTTTTAGAATGGCGGGTCAACATTGGGGCAAAGATATCACAGGCATTATTAAAAGTTTGGGTAAAGAAGGAGTAGCACGCATGGTAACTTTCTCGGAAATGCTACATGTCTATGGCATGGATGAGGCTAGGGCACTCCGCACCATGGGATTCAATAACTGGTTGGAAAGCTGGTGCAGAGCTCAGGGATTTGGCTTCATTGGGGACTGGGGCTCCACCAGGAGGGATGCAGGCCTATACAGGCGTGATGGTCTGCATCTATCCTGGAGGGGAACCAGGAACCTAGGTGATAGGTTTAAATGCTTCAGAGGCAAGCATTTAAACTAGCCAAGGTAGGAGGCACTGAAGAGGAGAAGGGAAATCCTAGCCCCCCCCCAAAATCAGGGTAATTAGTGAGGTAAACACCAAAATAGAGCAGTCGATAGGGAGAAGGGCAGGGGTAAATGGAGAAAAAGACAAAGGCAGTAGGGACAGGGATGGGGCAAATAAAGCCATAAAAAATGGAGAGTAATGAGTACCAATGCCCGTAGTCTAGGTAAAAAGCTCCCTGAAATGGTGGCCTTGATGGAAGAGGGATGTCTGGATATTGTGGCAGTCACAGAAACATGGTACACAGAGAACCATGACTGGGATGTCAGCATACCAGGTACACAATCCTCCAACCCTATTCTGCCTTGCCATTTTTTATTTCCACCCACTCCATGCTTTCACTCAGTACCATCCATGATTTCTGTTCTGCCCTTCCCTGCCATTTGTTTTCTGTCTCCTAACCTTAAAAGAAAGAAACAATCCCTTACCAATATCAACCCACCACTGCCACGACCCACCCCACCCCCACTGCCAACTCAGCACTCAACACCCTACACACCCTCACTCACCCAAAGATAGTCCCACAGCATAGCTTCACTCTTTTTTTAAAAACCACAGTGTTTCTGACATGATCAGAGTGGTCCCCTTTGACCCCCAGCCACCAGCACCTGTACCCCTGAAGTCAGTCTGGCTTGAGAATCCGTATGCCCCATCACACTCATCCAGCCAATGGCAGGATCCCCCCCAGGGACCTGCAGCACGGAGATGGCAAAGATGCCACACAACTCCCGGTGTGCAGAGCTGGCCATCAGCTGCCTAGGTCACCCCATCAATTTCCCACCAGTTTTTGCTGCCCACTGAGGAGCCAGTCATGCAGTGATGTTGATGCACATACATGCAGACATCTTCCACGCTCCTCCCCCTGCATATGCCCATCTCTGCAGAGCACCCAGCCTCCGTTGGGTGTCACTACTGCACGGCACATGTCCCACACCCACCCTGAAGGAAGGAGAACAGTCACAGGGTGCTCAATCCTTTCCTTCCCCTGCCAGCCCGCGGTGGCCCAAGTCTGTTCCCGAACCCGGGTCGCCGGCACAGCTCAAGGTGTGGCATCCAGTGCCTCAACCCTGAGCGCCAATGGGCCATAGCTCCACCCTTTGACCAGAAAGACATCCTCCTGCTGGAACTGTGGCTGTGATATGAGAAAATAAGGCAAGTCCGGTTAATGTATTTCAATGTGTTTTTAACTTTTACTCATAATTTTGTCATGCAGTATTTACATATTTTTACACCAAATTTTCAACATGGTCTTTTTGGGACCCCACTGCAAGAACAAGGTAAGTGAAATGTTTCAAATCCATCCAAAAAGATGATTTTGCAGTTGCTCCATGAAATCACCTTTTGGGCAGGATTTGAAAATTTTTACCTACTGGGTTCATGAGGTGGTATCGTAAAAAGACTATGTCAAAAATATGGAGGAAAAATATGGTAGAGTTATGACTGAATGTTGAAATATTTCAACATTTTTTCATAACTTCAATAATTTTCAATATTTTTCCACCAAACTTTCAACATGACCTTTTTGGGACCTCACCTGGGCCTGGATATTCAGACTGCGCCAGGCAGTGGTGCAAGCCTGGGCACAGTGCAACTGGGATGCACCGAGGCGAACACCAGGTGATATTCAACAGTGATGCGCCATGGTGCAGCACTGTTGAATATGACATGGACAGAGCACAGCACAGTGGCACTGTGCCAGTGCAAGCCACAGATAGGGAGCACGGTGATGCACCAGCACAAATGCAGTTGCGCTGGGTGCTTCACCCACAATATTCAGCAGAGGGCATGCAAATGAGGCCATGATATATGCAAGGTGCAAATAGGGCCATGTGCATGTCATTATGGCCCCATTTAAATGCCTTGCACAGGGCAGCCTGGCGAATTGTGCTTGGTGCCCTGCACAGAATGACATGTGCAGAGAGGGTCCTGGAGCATCCACCACCCCATAGCTGCAATCACCGTTGAATGCCCTAAGAAATTCCCTGGTGGTCTAGTGGTACACCCCTCCCTCCCATTACCTCGATCACCGTTAAGGTACATTAATTCATTCCCTGGTAGTCTAGTGTACTCCCCTCCCTCCCATAACCCCGAGCACCATTAAGGTACATTAAATAATTTCCTGGTAGTCTAGTGGTACCCCCCTCCCTCCCATTACCCCGATCACCGTTAAAGTACATTAAATTATTCCCTGGTAGTCTAGTGGTACCCCCTCCCTCCCATTGCTGTGATCACCGGTAAATATCCATAAAAATTCCCCTGGTAGTCTAGTGGTACCTCCGGCCCCTAGCCCCAAGCATAGTAAACCATTGTATGTAAAGTACCTGGTGGTCTAGTGGTACTCCCCCCTGCCCATTGCCGCGATCACAGTAAATCACCTGATGTAAATTCGCTAGTGATCCAGTGGCACCCCCCACTCCTCCCATCCACACAGGACCCCTTGCCTACCCCACTCATCCCCATTATTGGTTGGTGGCTGCAACCCTTCCCCATACTGCCCAGCCAACCGCCGTATGACAGGTACAGTATGGGCTTGCAGGGCATACTGTACTTAGACAGTTCCAAATATGTGAATGACTTCATTCACATATTTGGAACTGTCTAGGTACAGTATGCCCTGCAAGCCCATTGGTTCACACTGTGGACCAATGGGCTTACAGCCCATACTGTACCTGTCATACGGCAGGCAGCGGGGCAGTATGCGGGTGGGTTGCAGCCACCCACCGGTGGAGCAGGGAGGGCAAGGGGTCCTGTGTGGGTGGGAAGGGCAATTTACATTGGGTGATTTACTGCGATCGTGGCAATGGGTGGGGGGGAGTACCACTAGACCCCAGGGACTTCACATACGGTGATGTACTGTGATCAGGGCTAGGGCCGGGGTGTACCACTAGACTACCAGGGAATTTGTATGGATATTCACTGGTGATCATGGCAACGGGTGGGAGGGGGGTACCACTAGACTACCAGGGAATGATTTAATGTGCTTTAATGGCAATCGGGGTAACAGGAGGGAGGGGGGTGCCACTAAACTACCAGGGAATTATTTAATGTACTTTAATGGCCATCGGGGTAATGGGAGGGAGGGGAGGTACCACTTGACCACCAGGGATATGTGGGTGTTTGTGGATGGTGTTCTGGGTGGGTTGGTGGCCACCCACAGCTGGCGGCTGCTGTGTTGCACCCTGCAAAACTGCCACCTGCCTGTGGGTGCCCAGGAGTTGTTCCACCAATTCACGGGTTCAACTTTGAGCCCCCCATGTGGTGCAATGCAGGGTTGTGCCAACATGTGCATTCCACATCTCGGGCTGAATACCGGGATGTGCCACATATGCATGGGCATGCCCCCTGCATCTGTGCCGCATACATTTAACATTGCGCCCCAGTGCATCAGGATTTGCACTGCACCAGGCAGCCTTTTCAATATCCCACCAGGGCACAATGCGGGGTTTCACTGGTGCAACTCTGTTGCACCATGTGCAACCCCCTTTGACTATCCAAGCCCTTGTGAACAAAGCAGGTGAAAGTTTTCAAATGTGGGCAAAATGGAGATTTCACAGTCACGCCATAAAATCACCTTCCCCCCAGATATTTTTCTCCCCCGGGCTCCGGTCGGCATGGACATCCCGACCAACCCCCCAGCCCTAACACCAACATCAGGCTGACCTCCTCATTACCTCCATGGATTACGTGCCATGGCGGGGTGGTGAGCAGCTTCCCAGCTCAACCCATAGGAGCAGGATCCAGATGAGGAGGCACCATTTGGGTTAGCCAGCGGGGGTTGGAAACTCATGCTGCCCAACCGAAGCCCAATTTTCAATTTTTCCTTCTTGTGGAATGCTGGCATGCAATGACATCTAGGCACAGCATGCTGACATCTGCCGCACTCCTCCCCCTTTCTACACCACTCTAGTAGTGCCCCAGGTCATCACCAGGGGCTGTTACTGAGCAGTGGGTCCCTGGATCCCTCCCCAGGATAGGAGAGCAGTCCTCCGGATGCTCCATCCTGTCCCTCCCCTGCCAACCCCTGGCGGCCCGGGCTCGAGTACTAACCTGGGTTATCAGCATAGTGTGAGGTTTGGCATCCAGTGCCTCAACCCTCAGCAGCACCGGGCTGGCCTGAAATCACTTTTTGGGTAGCATTTGAAAGTTTTCACTTATCGAGTTCATGAAATGGGTCATAAGAAAACTATACTCAAAATTCGTGTTCAAAATATGATTAAAAAACCCAAAGTTATGAATGCATGTTAACATTTTTTCTGTGCTCCCTCATAACTTTGGTAATTTTCAAGATTTTCACACTAAACTTTCAACATATCTATTTTTTTCACACCACCTTTTAAATGTAATTGGTATCATTTTCCAAAGCCTGCCTGAAATGTATTTTCACACTTGTGGTGCAAAATTATATTTCACCCAGTATTCTGCAGATGCCACATGTCACATTTATAAGAGTTAGTCATAAAATGAATATTTTGCAAATTTTGGTCAACATTTTTTAAATAATTATTAAAAATTGTTTGCAGTGCCAACCTTTGGCACAGTGGATACTGTTTTGTGATCCCATGTAGGTGAGCTGAGTTTAGGGGCATATTCAGTGAGCCAGGTGGATGGTCCAAAGCTGGGGGGACAGTGCTGATGTGCAGCACCACCCCCCCAGCCTTGGAAGAGAAGGTGCATGGTTGCCCACATGGACCCAAGTACCATACAGAGAAAATAACTCTTCTCTTGGCATAGGACCCTGCACCTCTGCACCCATGGCTACCAGAGGGCCTGCACCTTTGCTGACAGATGGATTCCTTGCCCTGAATGTCTGTATCTGTAGCCATATGGAAGAGTAGGGCCCAGAAGGCCCTGTGCTTCTGCAGCCTCCCAGGCTCCACACAAACTTTTGACATCTGTTGCTGCATGGACATGCAGGGCCCTGAGGGACTTGCACTTCCACAAGAAGACAAACTCTTCCCTTGGTGCAGGGACCAGAGGCCCCTTTTCTGTTTTAGTTCATACACATCTCGAAGGGACCAGCATGAATGAGGATACTGTTCCACTATCTCAAAAAGGAAAGAAATTCTTTACAACAAAACTGTATTAATGCACCAATTAGGCTTCAATTTACCACCACAAAAGTAGGGAAATGTGACATTAGGGTTTCCAGCCCTAACTTTCCCCAGCAGCAGAATGAGAAGATCACACAAGCAACCACAGATAGCCATAATTTGGTAAGGCAAACAACATAAACTGTTTCCAGATTACACAAATGCTCTAGCACTGGTGTGGTAGCTTTGCAGATTCATGTGTACAGCTGCAGAAGAACAGGACCCACAGGGACTTGTGCTTCTAATGCCACAACAATATGTCTATGTCTTACATAGGGGCCTGTGCTTCTGCAGAAAGAATCGCTGTTGCAATGTGGGTGTCATTGATTTCTATATGCAACTTCAGAAGTACATGCTCCATAGGGGTCTGCACTTCTGCAGCCAGAATCTGGTGTGTTGGTATGTATGCTATACACCTGTGGCTGCAGAGGAGCAGACCCCCCAGGGGCCTTTGGTTCTGCAGACAGAAGTACTGTAGTGATTTTGATATCATGATTTTGTGGTGCCAGCACTTCTGCAGCCAGAGGTCAGTGTGTACATCTTACACTTGTGGCTGCAGAAGCGAAAGTTCCTCAGGGTCCTGCATTTCTGAGACAGAACTGTGTGTATGTCTTACAGTGTGGATGAGTATCTGTAGCAACAAAAGCACTTGCCCCATAGGGGTCTGTGCTTCTGCAAAGAAAAGAACTCTTGTAATTTGGGTATCGTGGATTTGTATGTGTGATTACAGGGGTCTGTATTTCTGCAACCAACAAAAGACTGCACACTAAATAGTATCAGTGCAACTGAATTGTGGCACAAAGCAGAAAATACAAAAGAATGGTCCAGCACAACTGAATTAGTGCAAATGGAAAAATACTTTATTTATTAATTAATAAAGCTAGACATAAGTGTTCAGAAAATACCAAACCAAATCTGTAGTGATTCTCCATTAGAAAAAGATTTTCAAACCAACTAATTTGGTCAGGCACAAGGTGATCCTGATAGGTTTTATACATTGATATGAATTGCTGAACATCTGTTTAAGGCAAGACATTTCAAGTTCTACCTTTCATATTTAACAAATTCATGAATCACATATGAAAATACGTATAATTTAACTGCTTTTAAAAAATTATCTCTGAAATCATTTACTGTTCCAAACTGTCACAATGCTTGTGGAATAAGTGGTTATGGGCAGCTGAAAAATGCTCACATTTCCATGCATGTATCAGTCCTAGCAGGATCACCTTGTGACTGACTAGATTGGTTGGACTGAAACTGGTATTAGCCAGTACAAAAGCACTGTACCTTATTTAAACTATTGCTGTTACCTGTTTCATTAGCCTTGCCCCTTCCCCCCCCCCATGAAGAGGCAGAGCACCTTGAAGTGCTGGGGATTTGGCTTGGTGTTTTCTGAACATGTATGTCTCACTTGATTAATTTATTAAAAAACTATTTTTGCATTTGCTCTAATTCAGTTGTGCTGGACTATCCCTTTGCCTGTCCCCTTGCACACAGAAGTAGTCTTGTGCTATGAGTAGCATAGATTTCAATCTGCAACCAGAAGTGAGTGTGTATGTCTTGTGGTATGCCTACTATGGTTGTTCCAATTAAGGCATGCTGTTAATGCATTAAATTTAATTAATTTGGCATCATGATCAATTAATCATTTTTATCATGTTAATTAGTTAAATTAATAGCACCTCAATTAATAATTAAATTAACACTGAATCCTTTTTATTTTTAAATATTTTAATCTATTTCTTAATATATGTGTATTTTTTAAACAAGAAATAAAGATATGTTAGAGAAAACATACCGAAGTCTTTGAATAACTGCTGCCAAAAATGTTATTGTGCAAATGGTACATATTTTTTTTTATTAACTTTGTTTAATAAAATAAAACAGTGAAGCACATAACTGTACTGTGATAATGTGTTTTTTGGGGTTCCACCAAGGTGCTTCAACAACAGAGTTATCGAAATCCATTACAGAAACGGGCAACATTTTGACTGTCAAAATGTCACCTGTCATGAAAAACCTTTTTTTTTTATTTGTTTTTTTGTGGGGGGCTGTGAGTCAGAGTTGATTTGGGAGGGAGCAAAACACCAGCAAAACCGGCGCTGGTGTACACTGGGACCATTACAGCAACACCAAAATTGTTGCTGTAATGGTCTTCGCTGTAAAAAAAAGTCTGTGTTTCAATGGTATACCATTTTATGGTTAGCACTGACTTCAGTAATAGTAGGCTTTGTTGCATTTTACAAATATGAGGTGCTCAAATGGCTCATCCAGCATGCAATTCTGTTCAGGTGACAAAATGTTGCCTCCAACTCTGAAAACCCGCTTAACAGGAGCTGAAGAAGACATTAGGCAAAGGACATTTATTGCTACATGGGCCAGCAATGGAAAGATGTTGGTTCACTCCTTCCAGAACATTAATAGGGCAGAGTTTTCCAGAGCAAGATCCTCACCCAAGTATCAGGTGAGCTCCATGCACATGTTAGCAAAGTTATCTAATGGTGGTGTTCACTCTTTATTTGCTGAAATGCCATTTACCATGAAAGAAAAAAGTTTTGATTTCTTTGTTGGAGGCTCTGCAACCTCAAGGGATGTGGCATCCTGGGATGCCACAGTTTCCTCAGGCAAACTGTCAGACAAATGGCTGCACTACTAATGAATTAATTTAACAAAATAAGTTTTTTCCTCACTGCTTCCATGTCATCGCTGGCCCAGTTCAACTTAAACCATCAGCTACATCACTACACAAACTGCCTTCATGACTCAGGTAGCTTCAGGTCACTTCTGGTATTATATTATATTCAGTGAGGTATTTTTAGTCATAAAGTTGTTAATGTACTGGGACTCATGCATGATGGTCAGCGGTGTGCAGAGAGAGCAGAGGCAACTGGCTGTGAAGTACTAGAGTATTGAACTGCATTTTATTCATTTAGAAAATATTATGTAATTTAATGTATTGCATAGTATTCTTTGAACAAACAGTTTTTGATGACTACAACAGATCATATTAATGCATTATTAATGCATTAAAATTCATGCATTAAATCATAAAAAAAGTGTCAGTTAATAGGGGTGCAATAAATAATTAATTCACAATTAACGGGGTATATTAACTAATTAAATTAACATTAACAGAAAACTGTCTCAATTAAATTAAACATTAAATTAACAATTAACAATTAACCAATCCTGGTGCCTACCACACACAGAAATCCATGATGGTAGCATATCAGTGCTACTGCATTTGTGTCATCTGAAAACAGGTGTATGTTGTTTGTCTTATCTGATGATGGCTATCTGTGGTTGCTTGTGTAGTCTTGTCCTTTTGCTGCTTGGGCGGGGTGGGGAGTTGGGGTTGGAAAGCCTAATGTCTCATTTCTCTACTTTTGTGGTAGTAAGCTGAACCCTAACTGGTGCATTAATGCCATTTGTTTGCAAAGACTAAATATACATATAAGTAAGCAATAAGCCATGACAAGGGATGCATTAAAGAATTTAATGCAGACCCTAAGGGCATACTAAGGCACAAGGCCAAAGACAGAGTGCCCTTATGCCCATGGGAAGTGCATTAAAATCCTTTAATGCACACCCAGTCATGGCTTTTCACTTACAAAATCTCTCTTTTCCATGAATAAGGACCTTTAAGAAATAATAGTATTTTTTTCAAGTTAAAAAGTAGTGTTTTAAATTTGTTTGTAAAGAAAAAGCAAAAGTTAAACAAATGATCCCTGTGTTGCATTTTATGTAGTGTTTCTGTATTGGAGTAAGGCAGCAGGAGGTACTGTGAGCCTGGTTTGTGTTCTTTATATGGTGCCATGATAGCAAAGAACACCCCCCCCACCCACACACACACTGCAGGAGCAGTGTTAGTTATCGTGGCCTCCCACAGCTTCACAGTAGGAGCAGACAGTGATATGTGTCAGCAGTTAAATGGAGGGGATCGGGAGTTAGCTAATTTGTAACATAGCACTGTTACTGGCTGCCCGTCTACCAGCTTGTGTACTTATGAGCAATGATGTGATGCAGGGCCAAAAGTTATGGCAGGTATGTAATATTTTAATTCTGGAAATGTGGTTGGGGAGCTTGGGAGCAGTGATTGTACTTGTAGACAGAGCAACATTTATAGTTTGATTGTCGATATCCCCTCCCACACAGCTCTACGATGATTCGAAGTTGGCACAAGAGAGTGTCTTGTTGCATTTTCTTACCCGCTCTACTCTGGTCCAGATAGCAAGCAGGTGGTGAAAATAAAAATGGATGTGTATTCCATGAGTGAACCATGGGACTGACCCCATCTTCAGTTGGCTCACTCAAGTACACTTATAGAAAGGAGACACAGCCATACAGTGAGACCGCCTATTACTTGAAGGTAAACATTAGTTTTTATAATTAAATGAGTGGTTGGTGATTGCTGTGTGGTTCAGGAAAAGTTTTAAGTGCTGCAAAGTTGCAGGTTGAAAAACTCAAACAGTGTGTTATGCCCGGTTTTATCTGATTCCCTGAAATTGTTTGCTGCAGGCCATGCTTAGCAGGTGAACAAGCAAAAACAGTGTTTTTTTTTCAGAGGCCATAGAGCTCCCTTTAGTTCTGGAGAGTTTAGATATCTTTATTAACTAGTATGGAAATGTTTTTTAACCTATTATGATGCTGACAGCATTATTTTTTTTTTGTTAAAAATGTGTTTTTTAGTTTACAAGAAATTACTCTGAAATTTTGTGATAGTAAAGTAGTAAAGTCTAGTGCTTATAATATCGTGGCTACTGCATTTATTTTACTTACTATTTGGAGGGAGGCATAATGATATTGTTCAGTAAGTAGGTTTTTGAGTTAAAGAAAATAAGATTAAGCAGCTGATCATGCGTTTATAGAAATTTAATATATGGTCAGCTGATGTCTCAGCCAATGAAATTACTACATTTTTTCTTGCATATATAGGGGATACATGATGGGCATGAGTGTGATATGGAAAATATTTTCACTCCTCTAGAGTGACCTCTGAATACTCATGAGTGGCGAAGCCACAAGTGAGGTTTCAGAGGTCACTGTACAGGACAGAACATATTTCCCATATCACAAGAGTGCACATCATGTATCCTATTTATCCAGTGGGGGCCTCATTGTTGCAAAAAGGTTTCTGGGGGTGTAATAAATGCCATTTATCCTAACTCTGGTGATGTCATCAGGATTTATTTCACTGCGGTGAAATTAACTTGTTTTATCTCACTGGTATATGTCTCACCCCCACTGTATAAATATATGAACTGACAAGCAAACATTTAGAAATGTCATCGGCTGAGAGATGTCACTTGACTGGGCATTAAATCTGTATAAACCCAGGGTTAGAATCCGGATCTTATTACCATGGCCAAAATATACCAATAACCTGGCACCTGCAAACATATCACACAGCCACAAAAACTTTTCAAATGATGCACTGAGATGGCCATGTTGTGAATCCTAAACCTAACTAGGCAATTTTTTTTAAATGTCACTTGTCATTTACTGACATACTTCTTGTAATGAAGATGTTATACCCAGTCTCCCACAACTTTTCTGACTCTTTTGAGAAAATACAAACAGTTAATATTAATTTTAGTATGAACTGTTGAGTACCTAGAGGAAAGTGGGCACAGGACCCAAGGCAGCATGGGTTCACAGCGGGAAGGTCATGTCAGTTGAATCTAATTGATTTCTTTGACTGGGAGACCAACGAAGTAGACCAGGGAGGGGCTGTGGACATGGCCCACCTAGACTTTAGCAAGGCATTAGACACAGTCCCACACAAAAGATTAATCATCAAATTAACCAGCCTGGGAGTGAGTCCCAGGGTGGTAGCCTGGGTAAAACACTGGCTGGACAACAGGACACAAAAGGTAATTGTAAATGGAGTCCACTCTGAAGAAAGAGGGGATACTAGTGGGGTACCGCAGAGTTCAGTACTGGGTCCAGTCTTTTTTAATGTCTTTATAAGTGACATTGCAGAGGGACTGGAAGAAAAAGTACACCTCTTTGCAAATAATACAAAGATATGCAACAGGGTTGCTACACAAGGAGGAGTGGAAAGGATGAGAAGGGACTTGGCAAGGTTGGAGGAATGGTCAGAAATATGGCAGCTTGGAGTCAATGCAAAGAAGTGCAAAATAATGCACCTGGGAAATAAAAACCCAGGGGAAGGGTACACAATGGGGGGGGGGGAGGTAGTAACAACAACAACAAAAATGGAAAGGGACATGGGGATAATCATATCAGGTGACCTTAGGTTAGCAAGCAATGTGAGAAGGCAGTAGGGAGGGCTGGGGGTACTGGGATATATATATAGAGAGGCATCACCAGCAGAAAATAGGAAGTTTGTTATCCCTCTGTACAGACAGTTGGTGAGACCCCATCTGGAGTGCTGCGTCCAGTTCTGGAGACCCCATCTCTGCAAGGACATAGACAGGATAGAGGCAGTCCAGAGGAGGGGAAACTAAAATGGTGCAGGGTCTGCAAGGGAAGCCATATGAGGAGAGAGACTAAAGGAGCTTAATATGTATACCCTTGAGGAAAGGAGGGAGTGGGAGGGACATGATAGAAACTTTTAAATACCTCAGTGGAATCAACAAAGTCCAAGAGGGTAGCATCTTTCAGAAAAAGAGATGTGCAAGAAGAAGGGGACACAATTTGAAGATAGAGGGGGGGACCTCTAAGGGGCAATGTGAGGAAGTATTTTTTTTCACAGAGATGGTGGTGGATGCATGGAACAGCCTTCCTGAGAAGGTTTTGGGGTCTAAAATTGTGGGAAAATTCAAGAATACATGGGATAGACATAAGGTAGTTCTTGTGAGGGGGTAGGAAGAAATAGGCTGTTGGTTAACTAGGATCTACAGCTAATCCTGTAGATAGGGAAACGGGCAGACTAGGTGGGCCAAGTGGTCCTTATCTGCCATCAAAGTCTATGTTTCTATGTAGGGCCTCCCCCTTTGTGAAGCAAGTATGCAGGGCATATCAGTAAGACACAAACAGTGGCATTAACTGAACTGCGCTGCTTGCTACTGCACACCCTACCAGCATGAAATGACAGCTCCTTAAGGCAGCTCAGCCAAATCAGTAAAATGACAGTAACACCATCCATCACTTCTGATACTCATACAATATGGATAATGTATACAGTAGTACACTACTACTGCACCACAAACATTAATGGCATAGACTTCTGCTCTCAGATACTCACCGAGATGTTGTCCCCTCAATAAGCAGTCAGAGGGAGCAACAACAGCCTTGGCTCACAGAGCACAATAACAAAATATCAGCTAACTGATAGTATGTTTTACGAAAGCTACTCTCAACTTTTTCTGTGTATCAGGCAGGAGTCGGCATCAGGAGTGGGAGTCAGAGCCGCATTGATATAGTCCAAAAGTATTTAAACACCCATTAGCAAATTGCAAGCAGAGTGGGCCGGTGTCAGCATTATGAGGTAGGCAGCCAGAGCACAACAATCACATGGTAAGTTAAAATGTCACACATTAAGAGTAACCAGCACAACTGATTTTACCCACAACAAAAATCACAGCTATTAATGTGCCAAATACCATATAATGGCACTTCAGCATTTTTTCCTTCAAGCTCCGGCTTCTGAGAAACAAATTCTATCAAGGACCGCAAAGCAGATTGCAGCACCTTTGGCAGTTTCCTAAGTTAGTGTGGGAGGAGACGATACATCCCTAAAATTTAACTTTCTGATAATAAGGCACTGTGTATATTTTTACTATAATATCAAACCAGTTGATAGCCTGTCACCCCAGATCTCCTTACTATCAACTGAAACCTGAAATGAAGGGAGTCAGTATGGTAAAGTGGTTAAGAGCATTGAACTGCAAACCTGGAAAACTGGGTTTGAATCCAACAGCCACCATCTGCATACTGTGTGACCATGAGCAAGCCACTTAACTTCCTTGTGCTTCCAGGATGCACCTGGAAACAAGCCTTGGCTTAGTGAGCCTTTCCAGGCCAAACATTTTAAAATTATATAATATATATATATATATATATATATATATATACTTCCCAAACACTGCTATTGTAACAGTGCCATCTGCTGGATAATACAAAAATAACAGTGAGGCTTCAATCTACATGTATCTAGGCTACACATCTAAACATAATAATTTAGAACCCTATAATTTAATTTAATAAAAAACTGTTATTTTTTTTATTTAATGAGCCCTTTTTATAAGTGTGACAAATCACTCCAGAGTGTATATTAAAAGATTGTAATGTACTTCCCAGGGGTGTAAGGACACTCATCCTACAGCCTTGTGCCTTAGCACACCCCTGGGGTGTGCATTAAAATCTTTTAGTGCACACCATGTTGTGGCTTTTTACACACACACACACACATATATATATATATATTACTTGGTTCACGTGGTTTATAGGACAAAAGAAGGCTGTCTGCCCATCGAGATTGTCCTCCATATTGATGGATCATTTACCCATGTCCCATTCATCCATCCATTTGTCTAATTTATTCTTAAAAGTTGTAATGTTAGTTGAGTCAACAACATCCTGTGGTAATTTATTCCATATCCTGGGCAATGTAATGGAAAAGAAATGTAACCTCTTGTTATTATTTGCTTTTTAACTTCCAATTGTTTATTGTGAAGTCTTGGCACAATTTTTCCTAATGAATAAACAATACCACATTGTTCCATTTGAACTGTTGATTTAAGTATTTTAAACAGTTGCAGAAGATCACCTCTAGTTCGCCTATGCTCAAGTGAATGTAATCCTGTTTTTTTTCAATCTAGTATCATATTCTAAGTGAGCAAGATGGGGTACTAGCTTAGTGACTCTGTGTTGAACTTGTTCAATTTTATTAATATCTGACTTCAAGTAAGGGCTCCAAAATGGAGATCCATAATCCAGATAGAGCCTTATATGTGATTTATACAAAGTTAAAAGGCATTCTTCCAATTTGGAAATGAATGCTTTATTTATTCTCTGTAGTAATGCATTAGTTTGATTTGCAAGTCTAGAACAATGTGAGGAAGATGATAATTTATCATTAACCAAAATCCCCAGATCTTTTTCTATACAAGATGTCCTAATAATGCTGTTATTTAGATAACAGCATTATTAGGACATCTTGTTATTTGGACATCTTGTTATTTGTTCGGGATCATCTTTTCCATTGTTCAATTAAAGCAAGATCCAATGTTAAGTTATGACAATTTACAAGGGTATTAACCGTTCCCCCAAGTTTGGTATTATCTGAAAATTTAACCATAATGTTATCTGGTGAGACATGCACATCACTAATAAATTGAACAGCACTGTGCCCAGAACAGTTCCCTGGGGCACACCACTAGCCACCACACCCAGTTCTGGCAGTACACCATTCACCCTAACTCTCTGTGTTCTGCTACTCAGCCAGTTATTTATCCAGGATATAACAGGTGCTGAAAAACCTAAATGGCTAAGTTTATTAACCAAAATACTGTGTGATACTTTGTCAAAAGCCTTGCTATAATCCAAAAGAATGACATCCATTGGTATTTTACAGTCAAGGCTTGAACTAATATAGTCATAAAAAGAAATCAGATTTGTAGTACATGAAAATCCTGTTTTGAAACCATGTTGATAGTCATCATTAATATTTAATGTAGACATTTTGTTTTCTAGTTGTTGTTTAATTATTTTCTCCATAAGTTTACATGGTATCGACGTGAGGCTAATAGGCCGGTAGTTTTCAATTTTGGAATGGGAGCCTTGTTTAAAAATAGGTGTAACAATGGCTGTATGCCAATCAGCTGGAACTAAGGATTCGTAAAGTGATTTTTTAAAAATAATAATCAAAGGCAAAATTATCGTAACCCTTGTCTCAATAAGGAATCTAGAGCTAATGTTATCAGGGCCAGAACTAGTATATTGTTTCAGAGAATCAAACACCCACTGTATATCCTAGAAAAGAGTTTCATATGGTTCTAAATTAGACCCTGCTGGGATAGGTGAGATATTAGACAACTCTGGAGTAAAAACAGATGAAAAATATTTATTTAGTTCTGAAGCTGTTTCTGTATCCAGTGTTATAGTGATGTTATTACAGACTAAAGGGCCAATCATATTATTATTACTTTTCTTACCATTTAGATAAGTATACAATGCCTTATGACAGTCCTTAGTATGAACAATTTTAAATTCAAAATTACGTTTTGCCAAAGTGATTGTTCTCTTTAATTGTCTAACCACCTCTCTGTATCTAAGTAAGATGATATCTTTCTGATCAGATGGACATTTTTTTAAGGCTAAAAGTAATAATTTGCTTTTGTGTTTGATTAATATTTTAGTATTACCATTAAACCGAGGGGGGATTTTCCCTTTGTTATTGTACTTAAATTTATCTGGGACATATTTTTTTTCAAGTTCAAGTATCTTTGTTTTTAGAAAGTCCCAGGCCTCCTCGGTATTCAGTGGATACATTATCTGTTCCCAATGAAGGGTCTTTATCTGATGATTAATGCTTTCAAAATTAGCCCTATTATACTGTTTTATTTTCAGTTTATTAATTTTAGGTAATAAGGGCAGTTGGATGGAGAAGAATAGGGACAGATTGTCACTATTTCCCAAGGGGTTAAGTAGTTGAATGTCGGATATATGTGTCTCAGGGTTGGTTATAACTAAATCCAATATGTTCATCCCCCTTGTTGGTTCTCTAACACTTTGAGTGAGGCCCAGATTAACTATAACTGAAAGTATTTGTTCATCGTGTTGATATTTATATATATATAGACACACACCAACACACCCACCCACACACACACACACACACACACAGTGCTGTAGGCTATTGAATCCACTGCTGCTGCAGCCCAGCAATGACATCAGCTACAGGGGATTCTGGGATTTCTGATTACAGCAAAGGTCAGTTTAGGAGTCAGTAGAATCATCCTGATACAATCTACTGCAGTGCGGTAAACAGTAAGTAAAAAAGGAAAAATGTGTTTGCGGTGTTTGCACACAAACTGCACATTGGGACCAGCCCCACACTTGGCTGTTGGGTTTGTAGCGTTAAACATTCCACGTTAAGGCCCTCATCTACATCAGTGGGTGTAGAGATGAATGATCAATTAGCAATATGGTGGTCAGACAGCATGGCGAACAAATATAGAGAAAACAATTGCAATGCACACAGAAGGAGATACACAGACAAATGACTAGTCTATGTCAGTAAAAATGCATAGTCACAGTTTATTAAGATGGAGAATACACAAATGAAAAAAGAAAGCACCTAACTGGAATATCCCTACATTCTGAAGAACTCCTCCTCTTCGGGGGGGGGGGTAAGCTCCAACATACCTTCTTTTATACAGCAGATGTAAAGTCATGCATACATATTCACTGTTTACGGAGTAGTACACCCAGAATTTGGAAAAACAGTTTTACAATCCTTGGGGATCTCCATTTCAGCTAAGTTTACTGTTTTCCTTGTTCCTACAATGCATCCTGTCTCATGTGACAGTGATGTAGCCAGGACCATAGCTTTACAATCAGTTCACAACAGTAGAGATGGCTATATTTTAAAAAACTATGCAGAGTTCAGCTTGGTGGCTGCCAGCATTGTAAAGGTATTTTTGTTGTGAACAATTGTGACACTGGTTGTGTATGTGTAACTTGATTGGTTTTCAAGATATTTACATTTGTTTGGTATGTTTACTAGAGTGATGAGGGGGGCTTTTAGGAGTTGTATTTCCATACACCATACAATGCTCACTAAGTGCATCAGTAGGATACCAGCCTCCACCGTGCTGTGGAGATGGGAAGACCCCTCCCATTCAATTAGGGAGTAGTTTTAACATAGGGGTGTTGTCTGGTCAGTTACAAGATCTGTTCTGTGGGGACTAGGAACTGAATGTTCTCAGGGTCTGCTTGTGGCATGCAGACCCACCAGGAAAGTTGGTACTGGGGCCCATCTGGAAAATGAATGGGGGGGGTCCAGGGGTGGCACACTCATAAAAGCATCCCTTTACATATTTGTTCACTGGTTCTGTGCTTGCAGCTTCTTGTATTGTAAATCGTGGTCAGAAAACACTGTTTAATAAAAATTAGATTATATATGGACAGACTTGCAGAGTCTGGAAGTTGGAGAGGAGTTCAACTGAAGGGGGCCCATTTGGAAATTTCCAGAAATTTGGGTGGAACTGTATAACACTGGATTTCTGGGCTTCTTTTCTAGCAGAAGGAGACAACCAGTTAGAGCCGAAGTAATCCAAAAGTTGGAGTCGCCTGAGGCAGCAAGAGGAGAGACAAAAGAGAAAAGGATAAGGCTAGAATCTGGTTAAACTCAACATCACCTGCCACCAGGAATGGCAGGATACTATGAATTAGGGAACCTTTTGCTTACAAAGCAGAGGGGGTGAAGCACATGGAGAGGTGAATATAGTGGCATAGCCTACATTCTGCTTAAAGGTGGAGCCAAAGGGCCTTGGGTAGGCAACTGTTAATGGACAAGAGGATACTGGTGGGGGGAAGCAGGAGATATGAGAGAGGAAGAGAGGGAGCAAAATATAAAAAGACAAGCTGGTGAAAAATAGAGAGCAAAGGGCATCGTGTCAAGCAGAAGAGGTTATTGGAGGGGCAAGGAGGAATAACATGAAAAGCCAGAGCAGAGGATAGGTGTTAAGCTTATAGTTAACTTCAGTTACCTTTGCACATGTTTATTGATACAAACCATAGCACTGTGTGGACCTAAACTGCACTCCAATTATTTTTAGTTATATTACTTATGCATCATTACAGTGGGTAAAACTTTATTGATGTAGCAACACCATTGGGCAATAATAATCCTTATGCAGATGCTTAGTGAGTTACTTGTGTATTGTGAAAAACTAATAATGTGTGTATGGCAATAGACATAAAGACTGACTTTTGTAAATGGTGAGATATGGTGTCATAATGTTCCAGTGCATTACTTTTGTTTCATTAGGAACACCCTAATCAGGTGGTGATGGAAGTGCTTTTCAAGAGAGACTAGCAACTGCGGCAGTTGAATACCCTTAGAGTTAAGCTAGATATTTATGGCAGATCAGAAGTGTAGTCAAATTATAACAAATGCAAAGTTGCTGCATATCTGGTACCTTGTATGTATTATCTTTTGGAGCCATGGCAGGGTTTTAAATAATTGATTAGCAGTTTTTTTCTTGGGACTGTGCTAACTGTACAGAAAGTATTTATATAGATTTTCTAGAAGTGTCGTGTTTGTTAAACACAGTGAGGCAAGAGTTATGCATTTTCACAAAGATTTAGCACTTTTATGAGCAAAACGCTAATCAATTATTAGAGTTAAATAAATCCCTGCATGGCTGTGTACCTGCCTGCATTGATTGTACTCTACCTTACTTATGTTTACTCCATGCATATCATGTAATTGACAAATACTGTATATGTTGTATACTCTCCTATTCTTTGAAGTACATCATGTAATGGACCTTACTGTTTATGTCTGTATGCTCTCCCATTTCCCCCTTCCCAAGGGCGCATCTGGAATCAAGCAGTAGTCTGTACAGCATGCCTCCCTGGTTAAATGCTTAAATAAATAAATAAATATTTACAAAAGAAAAGAGAAAGGGAATAGCTTTTTCATATGAGAGTATATAACTATTTAATTAAAAGTTTTACCAGGAAGGCATACTGAGCAGGCTACTGCTCGATTCCAGATGCGTCCTGGGGGTAGGGCTACGGAATACAGTAAACATAACATGATACAAAAATACAAGGCACAAAGTACAGAACAATATTTAAATACAGTGTAAACAGCAATTTGTAGTACAAGGCATGTAAAACAGACAGAAACTATGATTACACCTACTTCAGAACCCTTTGGGACAACCTATCATAACAATAGGAGGATGCTGGCACACAGGTTGGCAAGATTATTTAGTTACATGTGCAGCTGGAGGAGTAATGTAATTTGAGGAGGGAGTTGAGGTGCTGGGTGGTGGATGCGTGCCGAATGGCTGTTGGTAGGGAGTTCCATAGTTTAGGCATGCGATACCTGAAAGCTGCCTAGCCTGCAGCTGTTGACATGTGTGGTACAGAAAGGAGCCTGGTATTGTTGTTCCTTAGCACATATGCAGAAAGTGTAGGAGTAGTTAATTTAGGTGTGAGATAAGTGGGTAGAGACTGGGTCCAGAACTTGGCCATGAACCGTGCGCAGTTGGGCAGTTTGCGGTCATGAAGGGAGGGGAGTCCCAGAAACTGATAGAGGACGCAGCGGTGGGTGGGAGGAGGACAGTCAAGAGCAAAATGACAGAAGTAGTGGAAGAGCGGGTCCTGTCTGGCTAGAGTGGACTTGGAAGTGACACTGTAGACTATGTCCCTGTAGTCAAAGATTGGGAGGATCATTTTCTGTATAATAGCATGGCGAGCCTGCAGTGGGATGCAACCACGGTTACAGAATAAAGCACCCAGCCTGGGGTGGAGCTTCTTGTGGATGGCATTGGTATACACAGAAAAGTTGAGGTGCTGGTCAAAGCAGACCCCAAGATATCTAAAGGAGGTACAGGCCTCCAGGGAAGTCCCATCCAGAGTGTAGGTATATGGGGTAGAGGGGAGCCGCAAGAGTCTCTGCCTGGTACCAAAGGTCATGGAGACTGTTTCCTTAGCATTGAGTGAAAGCTGATTTGTGTGAAACCATAGCTGAACATTACTGAAGTTCAGCTGGAGTCTGGTTGCCACATCAGTGGCCATTGGGCCAGAGGTATACAGCACAGTGTCATCTGCATACATATGGATGGAGGTGTGAGGGCAAGCAGAAGGCAGATCTTCAAGGAAGATAGAAAACAGGAGTGGGCCAAGTACGGAGCCCTGTGGCATCCCAGTGGTGACAGAAAGAGGGGCAGAGGTGGTGTTTCCAATTTGGACCAGTTGGGTTCTACTGACCAGGTAGGAGTGGAATCAGTTTGTAGCCACTCTTGAGAGTCCAGTAAAAGAGAGCTTGGACAGGAGGAGTGAGTGGGAGATGGGAGATAGTGTTGAATGCCTTTGCCAGGTCAACAAAAATAGCTGAGGTGATGTGGCCTAGGTCTATACCAGTATGGATGGAATCGGTGAGCCTTATTAGGGAGGTGGCAGTGGAGTGGGTCTTTCTGAAGCCAGACTGGTGAGGAGGGAAAAAAATATGAGGAATCAAGGAAGGAGGAGAGTTGAGCGAGGACCAGACATTCCTGAAACTTAGCCAGTTGTGGGGGGGGGGAGATTGGGCAGTAGTTACCAGGTACGGATGGTTCACCACCTTTTGGGAGTGGGATGACCATGGAATGCTTCCACTCAGATGGGATAGAAGCTTGAGAGGAAGAGCAGTTAAAAAACACAATTAGTGGACAGGCGATGGCATTAGACGACAGGTAGAGCATTCGGAAGTCCAGGCCAGAGGGGCATTTGCCTTTGGTCAGATTTAGAGTGAGCAGCTCATTTAGTACTTCCTGTGGGGTAACCTGGTGGAAGGTGAAGTGGAGCTTGTGGGTGTTATCTTTGGCTGGGGTGGGATGGGGTGGTGGAGAATTTGGGGGAGGTGGGAGGGAGGACAGCAGAGACAATGTACAGCTTGTGAAGAAGGAATTGAATTCAGAGGCTACTGTGATAGGGTCAGTTACAGCAGAGCCATCTATGTTTAAATCAGGGGTTGATGGCTGGGATGGGGGAGAGAAAAGCAATTTGACCACTTTCCAAAATTTACCTGGATTATTTAGGTTAGTGAGGAAGGTGGTCTTAAAATAAGCTGCTTGTGCCTGCCTGATTAATCTCGTGCAGGCGTTGCATAGGGTGCAATACCGGAGGTGATCAGTGGGTAGGCCATATGTCTTATAGGTCTTCCATGCCCTGTCTCTGCCTCTGAGGTGGGTCATGATGTCAACTGTGATCCAAGGCAGGTGGTCACTCTCACCCGAGATCTCATGAGAGGGGCATAATAGTCCCAGACAGCCATGAACCTTGACTTGAAATATTCCAGGGCCAAGTCAATGGAAGAAGCTCTGTGATGCCTATCCAGTCTGTGTTGGTCAAGTCATTTAGAAGCCAGAGGAGGTCTAAGGATTTAAAGGACCTGGTCAGAAGGATTTTGGGGGGAGCTGCTTTTGGCTTGAATATTTTTCTTACTGAGTAGATCATATGATGATCACTTAGTGAGTCTGGTAAGATTCCTGCAGCTATTAGGTGGTGGGGGTGGGAGGTGAGGGACCAATCTAGGAGAGAGTTGTTTGGGGATTTGTGGTGCAGGCATGTTGGCTCCGTGATCATTTTGACAGATTGAGAATTCCTGGATCTTGGGCATGGTGGCCTCTGGCGAGCAGTAGGAACTGGCTATGAACATAGGTATAGTGTGGGGGAGGGATAGCTTCAGCAATAAGGTGTCGATGGACTGTGAGAACAGGTGTATTGAGACTTGGGTTAATTGAAATGAAGATGCAACATACATGGGTACCCCACCCCCTCTTTCCCTTTCGGTCGATCGTGGCAGAAGATAGTGTAGCCAGGAATAGCAAATTTCTGCATCCTTGATGTGAGGTTTCAGCCAGGTCTCAGAGATAATCCAGATATCGGAACACACAGATAGGACAGGGCAAGTGGCTGCAGGAGGGTTATTTTGTTTGAAAGACTGCAGATATTTACATTTTAAGTGCAACAGTTTTAGGTCTTTGGGAAGTTTGGACCGGGGTTAGGCTCAACATTTCCAGATAGGAAGAGCAATAGGTGAACCCTAAGTTTACAGCAGGACTCGTTTTCCTTAGTGAGAATGAGGATTAGGGTGGTGACTAGGTTGATTTGGAAAGAGTTGAAAAGATCCTGTTAATATAGGTAGGTTGTAAGAAAGTGGATAGGGGCAATAGACGCACTGGCTGTAAAGCTATTAACATATTGCTTTGTAGTATGATTTTGTGTCACCTACCTGGAAACACACTTTAAGGTTAAGAAACATACATCTAAACTATCCCTGATTTTACATCAAGCATTTCGTCAGTCCCTCTAATAATTGGAGTGTCTGTCACCGAAGATTAGAGATTTGAAGCATGAGATAATGCCAGACATCATTAGTGTTTCGGTGTAGTTCTCCATTAGCAAAATGTTTTTCACATTAAACCACACATTTGTAGGAGACTTCCAGAGCTAATTGATATTAACAATTGTTTTAAGATTTGTCCTTGTTTTGGTCATTTGTGCCTGATTTTTAAGCCTTGCCCCTCGTTTGCAAGACAGGATGTTAAGAAACTATTTTTCAACAAGGTAATGAAAACGGCACCTGTGGAAAATCCCTGAGCTGTGTGGAGATTTCCAATGGGAAGTTGGGACGCCGTGAAAAAACTGAAGACTCCCCCCATCCACAGCACGGGAACGCAATGGGCGCCGCTCGACTAATTTCACACAAAAATGTAAGAACATTAGCTCGGAAAACAGACTAGTTTTAAGTAAACGTTCCCAGCACTGAATGAATTACTGGCCGATAATGAGGCTGTGCTGTCTTTTTCCATAGCTGAACAACACGCACTCTACCCCTTCACTGCAGCCCGGTGGCGACTCATTGAGACAGCATTTCTAAATTGAATAACATGTATCTTTTAGTGTGGACATGGTGCCATCTAGTGGCAACATTTGTAACGCATCTTTTTTGTTGTTCAAACGGGGGCAGAGAGAAAAGGTTAGTTTATGCCAATTTAAGTCTGCCAGCAACCTGAAGGAAATTAGTTAAGAGTCTCGCCTGTGTGATAGTGCATTTGACCCCTTCGTCTCAAAGGCAGGCCTATTGGAGAGAGACTTTCAGAAGCTGAAAAGAGCAACAGAAATTGAGAAAAAAATAGTTTTAATAGGAAGAATTCCTGGAATATACTGTATATGGCCACAGTCAAAGGCTTAATACAACAAAACGAGGCAGTACATCCCAGTTAAAGAAATGTAGCATTTAAAGAGCGATGGACGCTATATAAAAACTTGTAGAAGCATATTCCCTGATAGAGAAGTTCCTTACACTGTTGCTCCAAAATGCCTTGACCCATTTTTATTTTAATCTACCTAGAATAGCCCAGCTGAGATGCAATATCTCATTTTTAGTGCGGACCTGCATTTAGCCATTTAAAGCCATGTAAACTGAATAGGGTAACTTGGAGGGTAAGACACGTACCTGTTCAGGATCAGTGTTACCTGGTCGAAGTATGACGTAAACACGGTTACCAAGCCTGCTATTCTAGCCAGTAAACCAGCGTTGTTTTTATTATTATCATGGACTACAAAACTCGATTAGCAGACTAACAAAATGCAGAACAATAAAACAAACTTGTGAGTGAGCTTTTTAATGGGGGGGGGGGGCATTTTTTTTCAGCCATGCTTCCTCTGTTATGAAAGTGGAGAGATGTATTTACAACTTTAGTTTTGCACATCTGCATTTAAACAGGCCACACTAACCAAAACATAATAGGAACTAAAGATATTTTCACTCAGTTTTGAGACAAATTGTGTGCATCAGATTCACTTCCTGCTAACTGATTATTAGTAACGTTTGGTGGGACGCTGACTTTACCTGAAAATGACGCTTGAGGTGCTGAGGGAAATACAACAGGCGTCAATAGGTTCTTTGTTATACAGACTCACAATTTAATGAAAAACAGAACTGATTTGCATACCTCTGAAAAAGAGTGTACCTAATGAGTGGGACACAAAGATTAATCTGTCATGTTCTGGCTATCTAGTTAGCCGGCATATCTAGATAATTGTAAGGAATTACGGAACCTGGCATTACTTACCTAAATAAAGATTAAATCATCATCATTCCATTTTTTTAAATAGCAGCTAACGCATATATGGAATACATTACAAAAGAACCCCAGAGCAAATGCCCTGCGGCATGGGTTATCCCGGAGGATATTGGCATTATACTCAAACAAAAGGTGCTCACTTTACAGTCTTTGTTGGTCAAACCATACATTAGCAAGGGCTAATTCTGAAATAGTGTAACAATTAGTAAACATTAATTTCATTCCGATCATTTAGGGGAGCTGACAGAGGTCGAAGTCGGGGCATGGGCTTTCGTGTACCTGTGATTTCAGTTATTCCGGTACAATTCCACCTCTTTCTTAAAACCAAGCATATTTTTAATACGTGTCCATATGTTGATATGCATAGTATCAGTACTTTTCAAGTTGACCATTTTATTCATCTCGGCCTACATTTAAAGTTATAAAATGTATGCCCCCGCCCCACCAAAAAAACAACTGTCTTGTTAAATGGCTGGTGCTTTCTAAATTGCAAGTGTGTTTTGGTTGGTTAGAGGGGTCTTAGAAACGCCAGTCAGTACTTCTCCGTGTGAATAAATTGTGTCTTACTTTGGGGGAGAACGCCTTACATCTACAAAATAGTTTTGGAGCCGATTGTAATAAGTCTGACAGGGCTTGTGAGGAGAGACGTCTGAAGGGTCCTTCGACCTTTATTTCTGACCAAGACAATAGGTTAGTCTCGCACTTGCTGGCGTCAGACTGACTTTGGCAGAGGAGGCTTAAGGCCTCCTCTGTATGAAGGTGCTCAGAAGGTCATGTCTTGTCCACCAACAGCCCTTTGTCCTTGCACTGACGCCAACATGTCCAGCCACAGGGATCCCTCTCATCTCCTCCCAAAGGTCAATACTTTCATTGGAGAATAACTAAAAACAGGCAATAATTAGTTTGTCAGATTTTTTTTTTAAATCAGGTAGTTAGTAATGGAGGTAATATCTGTGCGTGGGTGGGGTGGGTTGGGGTAGGATAAACTATGCAAAAAGGTTTAAATAGTACAACATTTACTTTTTCAAATTTGTTTAGCAAGAAACAGCATTATTACGGTTGGTCTCTGTAGCGGACCAGTTCCTATTGCGATACTAGTCAGGAAGTGTTTTGCCACTCATGCACTGGGGCTAGGACACAAGCAGCAAACTGAAAGTATGAACAATGCTTTCTATTTGTTACTGCTGTCCCTAACTTAGTGCAGTGCTACAGTTGGACGGGCCAGTAACTGTGGTCCGGCCAGTCCAATGAAAAAGTGGCAAAGCTCTCCAGAACACAATAGCGTAGGTGTTTCGAAGGTGCCCTTCAGCGGTTGTAGCAGCTACAGTACAGAGAGCCAGAGCATGTGCATCACCAGCCCAGCTAATACATTGGGAGTGTTGGCGATGGACGGGGCTGTTGCAAAGGCAACTTTTAATTTATTTCATCAAGTGCATACTTTAAGGACTGCTGCTAGTCACACTGTTCAGTTCAGATCTGTGAAGCTGTAACCTGGTTCAGCCCTCACTATTACATTCACCTGGTAACTTTTAATTCATTCCACCAGGTGCATGCCTATAAGGACTTTTGCAAGTTACTTTGTTCATCTCAGCACTTTGAAGCTGCAGCCTGTTTCAGCTTACTTGTTTATCACCCCCTCTCTCTCCCCTGAACTGTATTGCTGGTCTGGTCAGTGGAAGGGACTGGGGCCAGTGAAGCCGACCAAGGGAGACCTCAGCTGCTGGTGAAGTTTAACATCCATGAAGTGCTGTTGTAGCATAAATTATTCAGCTGGTAGCTTTTAAGTTATTTCATCAAGTACATACTTTAAGGACTGCTGTTAGTCACTCTGTTCAGTTCAGCACTGTAAAGCTGTAACCTGCTGCAGCCCTCATTATTACATTCAGCTGGTAACTTTTATTCATTCCACCGAGTGCATTTATATAAGGACTTTTGCAAGTTACTTTGTTTAGCTCAGCACTTTGAAGCTGCACCCTGTTTCAGCCTACTGATTTCTCACCCTCTCTCCCCTGAACTGTATTGCTGGCCTGGTCAGTGGCAGGGACCAGGCGATAAAGCAGACACAGGGAGACTACAGCTGCTGGTGGACTTTAACATCCATGAAGTGCTGTTGCAGCATAAATTATTCAGCGGATAACTTGTAACTTATTTCCAGTGCATACTTTAAGGGCTGCTGCTAGCCACACTGTTTAGTTCAGCACTGTGAAGCTGTAACCTGCTTCAGCCTTCAGATTTTGCCCTCCCACCCTCTTTACTTGAACAGTACTGTTCATTTGAATGGTGGTTGGGATTGCTGTGGGAGACATGTGGTGATGTTATCTGACTATTAGGAGGATTGTTATAAGTAATTTGTTTCTGGATAACTGAATCTTTTTCTTGGGAGGATTTCTTGTAATTATTAATGTGACATAGGTGAGTTATAGCATGATATGTTGATGTAGCTGAAATTGGGGTCAGGGGGCTGGTAGTTTATTTTTTTAAACTTTGCACTATAACAGACTCATTAATATTTTAAAATGCTTAGCTTTGTTTTAATTAGTGTTGTACTTATTTGGAGAGGGGCAGGGAATCATAACTATGTAAATGAACAATCTGTAGACTGCATAATTTTTGAAAGTGTTTCTACTGACTTACATACATATTCTGACAGTTTTGTCACAAGGATATTTTGAATTTACAAGATGTGTGTTTCAATATAAATTTTTAAAAGCTGCAGTTTGTATCAGCTTTTTAAGGATTTTACAGATGTACATTGAATTACTTTACTGTTACTAAATCAAAAGTATACAGAGTGAAAAGTACCTGGTTTAAATTGGGTGCGGGCTTCTTATACTTTTCCTCTTGCTGATTTCTGAAAATGTGCATCCTAATCCTGGCCCATTTACTATTGATTCTAAAACAGATTACCAAAACAGAGTGTAATTCAGATGGCACATAAATGTAAGAAGCCTTGTCCCAAAATATGACCAGTTTGTTGCCTGGGTTTTACAACATAAATATAATGTTATTTCTTTGTCAGAATCACAGTTAACCCATTGAATTGAAGACAGAGATATACAGATCTCTGGTTATCAATTTGTTAGGTGTGATAGGGCTGTTAAGGTGGAGGATGTGTTTTTTATATTAAAAAAATCCTAGTTGTGAATTCCTTGCCTTAAACTTAATTGTGAAACAAAAAGATCTGATCGTTGCCACAGCTTATCTTCCCCCGATTCTTATAAAATTGGTTTTGGATATTTCTTAAAATGTTACAAAAAGCTAAACAGAAATTTAGAAAAAGCAATTTTTGGTGATTTCAATACTGATTGGAATGCCCCTATGTAGTATCAATTTGGACGGTATCTTTCACTATTTCTTTGTAAGTGAATATTTGTTGTATTGTCCATGTTGTTACCCTCCTATGTAAAGTGGTAATGTAAGTTTTTGCTAGCAAACTCCATAAATAAAAATTACAAATAAAAAAAAAAATATATTATTGTGAGCCTGTTGGTGAGATGTTAACGCAGCTTATAAATGAACCAACTTGTATTACTTATTGTACAGGCTCTGGTACAGTTATTGATTGCATGCTGGTTTTTAACAAAGAAAGGGTAAAAAATTGCACATTTTGCCAAATTCGTTGAGTGATCACTTACCATACCTCTCAACCTTTTGTCCCTCAAATGTGGAACATTGCCTGTCAAAATGTGGAACAAATGGGCAAAATGTGGAACACTTAATCAAATCTTTACCTAAGAAGCTCAAAACACTGTTAACATGTTGCATTTATGTTCAGAAAGTCTGTTATTAATTGAATAATATATTGTTTTGCATCATTTAGTATGAATTTTTGCTTTAAAATGTTGACTTTGAATGTGGATTAAGTCCTCACAATGTGGAACAGGGAGCTTTTGTGAAGTAAAATGAGGAACGTTCCTCGTAATGTGGTATAGTTGAGAGGTATGTCACTTACCATTAGAACGCACTTGGTCTATTAAAAAACAAAAAGTCCCCCCTATTAAAATGAGAGTAAGGGTTTACCAAAGGATACAACTGATTATTTAAAAAAACAGTTTGTCTGATAGCACTTTTATTCATTATATTCCAGATATTGATCTAGTGTTTACTTTCTTTTTGACAGAATTTAATAGTCTGTGACATTTTGCCCCCTATAAAAATATACAAAGTATCAACTCTCATAAATGGGTAACCCCACAATTGCTGCAGTTAATGAGGGATAGAGATCACCAGTGGTACAAATACAGAGAGACAGGAAATACTACATTTCTAGTTAGTTTTAGAGAACTAAAACATCAGTGTAAAAAAACAAGTTAGACAGTTGAAATCTAAATATTTTTATAATAAATAATCTTCCTTAGTTGTTGATTTCTTTTTGGAATAATATAAGTGAACTTCTTAACACAAATTCTAAAATCACCCCAACTGCAGTGAATTCGGATGGGACCTTGTGCAATGATCTCATGGGCATAGCTTATAGATTTGATCAATATTTCACAAGTAAAATTCAAAAGGTAGTATCTACATTACCATCAACTGACTCTGTACATTATAACTTTGGTATTTTAGATAATAATTCTGCTACCCCCCCCCCAGTTTTATTTCAAAAGTATTACACAAAACACTTGTTTGAAATATTTGTAGAAATTAAAAATAAAAACGTGGTTAGGTCCAGATGGTTTAGACTTAAAACTCTTTAAACTAGCCCCAGATTAATTGATTGTTCCTTTCACGAAGTTATTACATTTTTTTTGATGTGCAGAGTAGTTCCCTCTTGCTAGAAACATGAATTTGTTACTCCAATATTCAAAAATGCTGATAGGTTATTAACCTCTAATTACATACCAATTTCTGTTTTATCTCCACTGTTTTAGGCACTTGAAAGAATAATGCATGATCAGATTATAAAACATCTTGAAAAATATAATCTGCACACTGTTGAACAACACTGGTTTAGAAAAAAACATAGTACCATTACAGCTTTAGCAGAATTTACTAATAGTATGCATGAGGCCCTGGACAGTGGTGAACTAATTGATACTATATACATACATTTATCGAAGGCTTTTGACTTGGTTCATCATACAAAACTGACTGAGAGTTTGAAACAGCTTGGCTTTTCCAACTCAGTTACACCTTGGTTTAAAGATTACTTAACCAATCATGGGCAACAGGTTAGAATTCAAAATGTTCTTTCAAAACCATAACCTGTGACTTTGGGTGTTCCACAAGGATTTATTCTTGGACCCCTGCTCTTCAGTCTTTTTTTGAATAACTTACCCAGTGTTACAAGACAATCACAGATTCTATTGTATGCAGATGACACAGTAATCTTTTTCCAAAACAAAGACTTAAATAACTTGACTAGCATACTACAATGTGATTTTTGTACTGTGCATGATTGGTTCATTAATAATACGCTACGCTTGAATTAAAAAAAGACAAAAGTTATGTTATTCCATTCTAGGCAACATACTGGTTCCCTACAGTTTCTTTCTAAAAAACATCTAGTGGTATTATTTTGGATCAAGTCTCACAATATAAATGCTTAGGTCTGAATCTAGATTGGGGAGACAGAAGAAGGCTTTCAGGTGGGACCATTGGACACCAGGGAATAGGATTATGAAATGCCAGTGGGAATTGGGTAGGAAGGGGGCACCACTGGACTGCAGGGAATAATTTATCTGCCCAAGCCAACATCAAATGATGGAGGGGTTACCAATGGACACAAGGGAATAATTTATCTATGCAAATGGGGAATGGGTGAGGAAGGGGGCAGATCTTGTCAGGTGGGTGCAGTGTCATCAGTCAAGCTGCATCTTCACTATTCATGAGGCAGAGGCATAGTGTAGCATGATTAATAGCCCCATAATGGAATGCAAATGCATCAATTGTGACTCACATCCATTATGGAGTCATTAACATTTTACTCTTTGAATTTGGTAGCATGGCGCACAGGCACTATTTTGTCTGGGATATGCTAATGCTCCTACACAGCCGTAGTCAGCATGCTGGCCACATACAGTACCATTATGTGGCCAGCAGATGTCTCTGTTTAATGCATTTGCACCAGTTTGTGCCTTTCTCTAATAATGCTATGTTGAAGCAGCAATTGCAAACTTGGCATGTGCTCAGTGTCTGTTTCAGTGAAGCAGAATTAGGGAGCTGCACTAATCTGCATACAGAAGTGGTACTTTGTATGGCACACTCACTGAACTTCGAATACTGGACCCCAATAAAGGTTCTCTAGGTGGTTTCAGAGCAGTTTGCTGATTATTTGTTACATACTGGTCATAAACTTGGGCAATTGCCCTGGAGGTGTGAGTTCACATCTTATTTTACACATCAGGTGCCCTATATCTGCCTTTTTGTTGTGACTCTTTTTCAGTGCAGAATTAATTACTTTGGGACTTATGTTGCAAAGGAATTATGTTTTTATTGCCATTTTCCACCTTTAGCTGGACTGTGGTTGCATTAAAAGTTCAGCTAGTAAACTCTTATAAGTTATTAGGTTTGTTTGTCTTGGGATGTAATCCTGTGTCAGGAACACTGATTTCTAGAAACTTACACCTTCTCTGCAGACAGACTGGCTGGCTGGTAGAGAAACCCAGTGCAATGCTGAAGTCTGAGGCTAGCTGTGACCAGTACAAAACAACACAAAATAGGAAGGGAGTTCTAAAACTCATTTGCATATTCACAGCTGTAGTTGACAGTGAGTAATTTCAGTCTGATTTTTTTTATAGCTGATATAAATGTACGGGCACTGAGACAATAATTAGATTTTAATTTTGCTGATTGTCAAACCGTTGAATAAATTATCTGATCTTTATTGTAGATACAAAAGTAACAGTGTAAAAAATAGAAAAATAAATGGATAAATTGCAAATGAGGTGCATGTTACTTTATCTACAATCAGAAGAAATTTGTCAAATTGGTAGCGTTACGGTGTGCTTGGGCTAAAACCAGCCAGTTACAATAATTTTGCCTAAGGGAGAGCTCACATACCATAGTCTCCAGGTATGGGTGAATTCTGGAATGGCCAGAATTTGTAAAATATACTATGTCTGTGTTGCACAAATTTGTGTGCTCTTGTAGTTCTGGATTTTACCATTTCTGGCTAATCCTGTGTACAGGATTTACCCATATCCAACAGAGACATGCCATACTGTGCTGATCAGAGTGGTAACCCAGTAACGGATTCAATAATTCCCAAAAAGCCAGAACTGCTGTAATTGACAGAACTGAGCAACTAGTAAAATCTGGAATGTCTAGAACTGCTGGAACATCAAAACACACACCAGTGTTCATTCATTTCAATATTGCAGTGGTGCTAAATTTTACTTGCGCCATTCCAGTGTTCCTGGAATTTCTGGATCTGGTAGTCTGCTGGGCTCTGATCAAACCACTCCAGGGAGCCAGTTGAGGCAGATACTGTCCTGTGGTAATCAATGATTTTGCTTCCCTTTTCTACAGGCTGGGTTTGGTTCAGTAGTTGAGGAAGAGGGGAGTAGTGCAGCTGCCCACTGCTGGATCTAGAAGAGTATGTTGCTTGTTCAAAAGTAGGTGAGGAAGTTTGGTTTGACAGCTGGAAAAAATGAGCATTATTTGTGTTCTGTGCCATCCTGACCAGCTGACATCTGACCTGATACCATCTGGCAATTAATCAGTCTCACAGAGGGATACTAGAAAGAGAGACTGATCCACCATATTTTGCTTTGCCTGTGCCATAATGTGCTACTGATCCAAACACAGTGGAGAAATTACCCACTCACAGGAAATGTTTTTAAGTAATTTAATGTAAACTCCAAAAGCTTATAGGCATACACATATGACATCAACATTTAGTGGTCCCCAAATTCCTGACCACTTACTTAGGATGTAATGCTATACGGATAGATAGCAGCGCTGAAACAGGCGAGCAGAGAAAAGGGCCAATTCTGATATTTCAAATACTTGAAATGTGAATTAAAAATGAGTGAACATCCCAGAGAAGATGCAGAATATACATTGGATAAATACAGCACTATTGAAAGAATGAGGAGTTAGATATTCATAGTTTGCAAGGCATTACATCCTGAGAAAATGAACAATTTGGGGACCACAGAGCATCACTGTCATATGTTTATGCCTGTAAGCTTTTGAAGTTTATATTAAATTACTTAAACACTTTATTGGTGAGTGGATTATTTCTTTAGTGTGTTTGAATCAGTATTTGAGGCCTCGAGGAGCAGATCCCTCCTGATATCTGTTTGGATTTACAGGTTGGGTGGGACACACTGGGACAAGTGATCTAGATACAATGTGCTACTGCCCACCTGGTATCACAAGCAGAGAAAGCAGAGGCTGTGGCAGTGGTGATAGACTCAGTCACAGAGCAAAGAAAATAATATTCAGGGAGAGCCTGAAGAGGAGTCATGGAATGGCCTGGGTCTCACTGAGATGGTGGTTTATTTATTTGCTTACTTGATTTTGATAACTGGGTAGGTTCACAGAGACAAGCTGTCCCTAGATTTGATTTTACACATCAAGAAGTCAAGCCACTTGGGGTGGGGCAGATCTGAAAGGCAGTAATGGTAGTGGTTAGTGACTCAGACCCATACGATGCATGAGTAATATACCTTATTTCTTGATTATAGACTAGGTGGACTCTTAAGGTATTTTTTTCCCTGTTTTCTGTGTTTCTATGTTTTTGTGACTGTGTAGCTAGGGAGCACCTTGCAAGGCCAGGGGAGCAACAACATGTCCCGGGGGGGGGGGGTTAAGGAGCTACTGATTGGGTTGGAGTGGATCTAGGGAGCAACATGCAAGGCGACTGTGACAAGGGTGCTACTTTCTGGTGTGGTGGACTAGGGAGCTACTTGCTGGACAGAGGAACTAGGGAGCATTTTGCTGGTCTGGGGGATTGGGAAGCAACTTGCTGGACTAGAGGGCTAGGGAGCATTTTGTTGGGCTTGGAGAGTAGGTAGCAACTTGTGAGGCTAGGGGACTAAGGAGTAACTTGCTAGGCTTGTGTGGCACAAGGGAGTAACTTGCTGGGCTAGGGGACTAGAGATTAACATTTATTTTTATTTAATATTTGATCACTGGGTAAAAACCCAAGGGCATCAAATGTCCATTTTCATGGGTGACCTGGAATAGAACCAATACAATACAATACAATGAACAAAACAAATTAATAATGGCAAGAACATGTTGAAAGACTAAGACAACTCTGCTTCAGGGATTTCTTAAAAGCATACAGTGAATTACATGCTAAAATATCATTGGACAAATTATTCCACAATTTTACAACACAAAAGATCCATGACCTTTGACCTAAAGAAGACATATTAGATGGAGCATGCTGGGCTGGGGGACTAGGGAGCAACTTGTAGAACCGGGGGACTAGGGAGAAACTTGCTGGGCTGGGAGACTAGGGAGCAACTTGTAGAACCGGGGACTATGGAGAAACTTGCTGGGCTGGGAGAACTAGTGCCCGAAACCCATAAGGGTTGTTCAGTCCATGTGTCCTGTACTTGGGGGTGGGGAAGGGGGGCTGAATCTGTAACTCTATGTGGTCTTGGGGAGGTTGAACCTGTGGTTTAGTGGTGGTGGGGTCGAAAGATGGTGGTGGTGGTGGTGGTGAGTGAACCTGTGTGTTCAGTTGTGTTCAGTGCTTAATAAGACTATAATTGAGCAATAAGGCATGACCAGGGGTTAGATTAACAGTCTGTTAATCACCCACTAGGGGTGTAATGTGGCACGAGGCACAGCCGAGTGCCATATTGCCCCTAGGGGGTGATTAACTGACTGTTAATCTAACTCTGAGGAGTGCCTTATTGCTATTATAAAAACTATTCCAAAAGAAAAGTGCTAAAAGTGTACTTTTTGAATGTTTTCCTCATTTAAAGGGAGATTTTTAATAAAATAGTTCTTCCACCAACAGTTTATGAATGCTGGTTCAAAATCAGAATGCATCATTCCAGTCATTCAGCAGTGCTGGATGATGGAATGCTGACAGGAAGAATTCATGTGCCATGGTGATCAGGCTGTACATAGCAGTGTAACAGGGATTAATGTAAGGCTATTGGAATCCTAACAGCCAATCAGATTGCAGCATTTCTGAGACCCTTTTTATAATTGTGTCTGGTGCTTTGGGTGGGGAACTGTTTTTATGTTTAAAATGTTGCAGGGTTGTATCCTTTTGCACAGTTTTGTGAAAAAGCCTTAAAGTGGGCAGAAGGCTTATTAGTGGGTCTGGCACGTGTGCGTGTGCGTGTGTGTGTGTGTGTGTGTGTGTGCGCGCACGTGCGTGTGAAAATGAAACTGCCTGTCATTGAAGGGAGTGGTTACTCACTGTGTATGGTACATGGATCATTACTAAAACACAGTGCTGCTCCTCACTGTTGGCACAGAATAAAAGAAAACTATAAAAGCGAGAATGTATGTGGTCTTCAAATAAATACAACTGTAAACAAGAGATTGGTGAGACAGTAAGGCATAATACAGCAATGTAAAAACATACACATATGTAATCTCTTACATAACAAGAACTGGTATGCTAACATATCTATACATAATACTAAAAATAATCAAAACAAACATAACAAGATAGAAAAAAAACAAGATCAGCTTTGTTGACACATGCTAAATCTTGTTTTTTTTTTTTTTGTAATTCTAAATTAACCATTTTATAAGTGGGATAACACTGGAAAAGAACTACGAAAGAACCCCAGGGGCAAATGCCCTGAGGCATGGGTTATCCTGGAGGATATTGGCCATACAGTCAAATTTTAAAGAAAACACAATTGCACATACCACAATGATGCAAAGCATCATGGGAAACATATGCAAATCCCCACGAGAGAATTTGGACTGGTTCAACTTTAAGCAGAATTGCATGGTGCTGGAAGGCCTCACAGTGTAATCAGCAAAGGCTAAGAACAGCAGACACATACACGTGTTTCGTCCTCATTTGGACTCATCAGTGTGCCATATCTGTATCTTAGCCCAGGGAGAGGGAGCCAGCCACCCCTTAAGGGGGATATTATTTGTTTGGGTCATGGGGAGCCCAAAATAGAGAAGGAAAAGAACTATGAAAGAACCCCAGAGCAAGTCATTACAGGGATCCAGACTATTCTGAAGAGATAGGCCCAACAGAAAAGGGAGTGGCTATCTCTGTTCACACTGGAGGGAGGGTATCACAGTGGACCACAAGGAGGCTGTGGTTGTTGTGGCAGGGGCAGATAGTGCCAAAGAGTCCATCTGAGTTGAGCTGGGGGGAAAGGGAATCCAGAGAGTCACCCTGGGTGTGCTACAGGCCACCAAGCTGTTCTTTGGAGCATAATACCCAACTGGTCAGAGATATTGTGAGAGCAGCCAAATCAGATGCAGTGGCAATCCTGGGGGACTGCAATCTCTCTGGCATAGACTGACACCTTTAGATGGGTAATGACAGAACTGATTCAGAATTCCTGTCCACCTTCAAAGATAGCTTTCTTGAAACTTAGGCAGGTCTGGTGGTGCTGAAGGTTGAGGTGCTGGACACCACACCTCCCGCTACTCTGGTTACCCAGGTTTGGGTGAGCCTGGGTTGTTGGGGGTTGGCCAGGGGGGAGGGTGGGAGCTGGTCAAGCCACCTTATGGCAGCTCTCATCTCCCAGGGAGGGTTCAAGCACTGCTCTACCAGGATGCGCTGTGGTGTGGGGAGGGCATGGTTAGGCTCTTGGCTGCAACTGTGTCCTCAGCACAATTGCATGCCTGGACTGCGGTCCTTCACACTGGCATCCTCAGGGCTGGGGATACGGGACCATGTAGCTTCTTCTGCAACTAAGAAAATTCCACCCCCCACTGCCATGCTGTATGATCCTCGTGAGGGGGGATGAAGCATAGATGGCCAGTGTGGGGTTCTTTAAAAAATTGGTGTTATAAGCAGCTGTAAGACATAAATTAAGAAAGTCAAGAAGAGGCTATAAGTCAGGACAAGAGTAAGAAATGCAGACAACACAAAAGTCTTCTTCAAGAACATAAATGAAAGGAGGAAAATGAACAAGGGGAATTGGGGAGGAACTTGTTAGAGGCCAAGGGCAATGACTGAGATGCTGAATGAATACTTCACTTTGGTGTTCACCAAAGGGCCCCCAGTGAGAAAGAGGGTTCATCTGAGAGGGGTCATAGCATCAGGAATAGCTATGATGTAGCTTGGCAACACAGCACCCACAATGAAAACTGATTACTTTGTAAATATCAAGTTAGGTAAATCCAGAGGGTTAGGCGGAATGCACCCCAGGATCATAATTAGTATTGTGCGAAATTTTGAAATTTTGCTACGCAATATATTTAGTGACATTCACAAAATATTTCACTGGTGCGAAATGTACAGTTCCACCTGATAATTGTGAAATTTTGCCCCAAAAATGGCAACATTTTGCTGTGAAATGCAAAATTTCACAATTTCCGGGCAACATTTTGCAATTGTTGGGCAAAATTTCCAAATTTTCAGGTGAAATTTCACATTTTGCACCTGCAAGATATTTCTCAAAATGCTTCATTTTGCAACATCTCTAATCATAATGGAGCTAAAGAAAAATGGATTGCTACTTCAGACAGCAAAATGTCCATTGTGGTCCACACCCTCAAGAAGGAGGCACAATTGGATTTGGGCAACACAGGATGGTCAGCTTGACATCAGTGCTAGCTAAGGTCCAAAAAACCATATTATCAGGGACAGAACAATGGAGCACTTGGTTGAGGCTAAGGTTTGTGCCTGCTCTCATCATGGCTTTGTGAGTAGCAGATCATGTCAAACTAACATCATTATTTGATGGTGTGAACATGGATTTGAACAGAAGCATGGCTGCAGATGTAGCCTAACTAAGGGGTCTTTGACACTGTTGCACGTGACAGGCTTCATTTTGCTAAGTGGCTTGGGGGCAGGAATCAAAGAGTTGTGGTGGGCACTGGGCAGGCACTACTCAGAGCAGAAAGGGGTACACAGTGGCATCTTTCAGAGATCACTGCTGGTGCAACTTCTGTTCAACATTTTCATTAATTATCTTGAAGCTGTGGTCTATAGCAGGTGGCTTATGTGTTCTAATGTCACTAAGACTGCCAAGGAGGTGGACTTCCTCGAGAGTGGGGACAAACTCCAGGAGAACCTGAACAAGCTTGGCAATTTATGGATTTTCTGGAGTCTAAGATTTAAGTAACCAAATTTAAGGTGTTACTCTTGGGGAGCAAAAAAAAAGAGGCAAGTCCTACGGTACATGTGGTGTCAGACTCTACAAGGACCTTTGAGTTAGAATAAACATGAAGCTGAGGAGTGACAAGCTGTGCATGGACACTGTGACTAGAACCAGCAGAATGTTAGGGCATGTGAAATGAGGAGAAGGGGGAACCTGCAGGGCAGTAGAAGTAATCCTCGCACATTACATGGCCCTTGGCAGTCACTCCTGGAATAATGATTGTAGTTCTTGGTTCTTTAATACAAAAAGGACATTAATGCAATCAAAAGGGTGACCATAAGGACCACAAATATGATCCAAAGTATAGGGGCAACAGTTATGGGAAGAGACTGTGGCCCTATATATGTTCACCTTAGATAAATATGAGTCTGAGAGGGAACACAATTTTAGTGGTATGCATACTCATGGGTATGGACAAGACTAAACAGATCATGATTTATGATTGTGTCTTCAGAAAGATGCGGGAGCATGCCTTGAAGCTAAGAGGTGGCAAATTCAGGGGGTGACATTACAGGTCATGTCTTATCCCAGAAGGTGGTAGATCTGTGGAACTGTCAACAGACAGAGACAGTGGACATGGAACTGGTATAAGCCTTCAAAATAAGCCTGGCCAATTTTCTGCTTACCAAGTGAATCCACACGTAACCTGAGTAGTAAGGTGGGTGTGAAATCTTTATAATGAGTACATGTTTGCAAAGCATACTTATCCATGGCACATAGTGGACCTAGAGTTCTTTCTGGCCACATGTTACTTTGTTGTGTTATACTTCAGGTAGGCCTGGGGACAGAGTTTGAAAACCTCTGAGCTTGAATCATTTTGTGGCAGAAATTGTGAAAGGTCCTGAAGCAAAATATAGCAGAGGCAGAGAAGAGGTGTATCCCTGTGGATAACAAGAACAAGAGATATGACCAGAGGATTGCCAGGTTTTTCAAGGATATTAAAGACAAATTAATGAAGAAAAAATAGGGCATATAGTAAGATAAGGAATTCTGTATAATGTTCAGTGAAGCAAAGTATAGTTTATTATAGCATGGCCATGACTGCATAGGCCACGGCAGGACTGGGTGGTGGAACTAAGCAGGGGATTAAGGAGAATAATAAGCCATTTTTAAATACACTGGGAGAACAAAAAAGAGTCAAGGACAAGATGGGTGTCATGATTATACCAGGAAGGGGACTATGAGGGAAACAGGGCAGTTGGAAGAGGTAAAGGATAATTGATTTATGTCAGTAGTGATCAGGGAGTGAGACAGTATGGCCAACAGGGGGCAGAAGATTTGGGAGTAGAACAAGTCAAGTGGGAGGCAGTATGGCAATGTGTCCATCCTTCCCATACTTTAATCCCCCCATTGACATTGTACAGATGATATCCCTTGGTAATCTGTGTCACACATCTAATGCCTTTTGAATGAAGAAATATTTCCTGACATCCCATTCACACCCCCCCCACCTACCAAGCAGAAGGCAGTATAAGTAATACCAGAATTAGTGGGTTAGTTGGAAATGAGAAGGAAACAGTATGAATAATGTCAGATTTAGAGGATTAGTGGGAGGTGAGTGAGCCAAGCAGATGGTACAGATAATGCCAGAATTAGTGGATTAGTTGGAGATGGGAAAGTCATGCAGGAAGCAGTGTCGATAATGCCACATTTGTGGATTTATTGAAGAGAAGAAAGCCAGTCAAAAAGCAGTATGGATAATACCAGAATTAGTGAATTTTTGAGAGATGAGCAAGCCAAGAAGGTGCCAGTATGGGTAATGCCAGAATTAGTGGAGTAGATGGAGATAAACCAGCTATGTAGGAAGCAGTATGATAATGCCAAACAGTGTATTTGTGGAGCAGTGAGTAAGTCAAGCAGGAAGTAGTTTAGATAATGCCAGTAATAGTGGATTTCTGATACATGAGTTATCTAAGCAGAAGATACTTCTGATAATGCCATGATCAGTGGATTTGTGGAACATGGGTGATATGGGTCACCTCAGAATTAATAAATTAGTCAGAGATGAGCAAGCCAAGTAGGAGACAGTATGGATAATCCAGAATGTGTAGATTAGTGGGAGATGAGCAAGACAAGAAGAAGGTAATATGTCTAAAGCCACAATTACTGTATGTGTGAGAGAGATGAGCAAGACAAGCAGGATGCAGGTCAGACACTATCAGAATTAGTTGATTTGTAGGAGATAAGATAGCCAATAAGGAGGCCATATGATAATGCCAGAATTAGTGGATTTGTAGTAGATGAGCAAACCAAAGAGGAGGGCAATATGGATAAAACCAGAATTAGTAGATTAAGAGAAGATGAGCACATTAATCACGAGTCAAAACAGATAATGACAGACTTAATAGATTAGTAGGAGATAAGCAACTCAACCAAAAGGCAGCCCAGATAATTATTTATTTATTGATTGACTGATTTCAAGAGTTTAACCAAGAAAACCATACTGAGCTAACAGCTCATTTCCAAATGTGTCCTTGGGGGAAGGGGGATGTGGAGAGTGCAGTAGTAAGTTACATCAGTAATGTTACAATTATAAAAAAGTAATAATTATAAAAAGTAAAACATACACAGCAGACAACTGAGAGGAAACACAAAGTAAGTAATGCAAAACCTATCATATTAATAGCATATCAAGAGCAACAGTTCTGCAACTGGCAGTAAAATGAAGGAGAGAGAGAGGGAAGGGAGATTACAAGTACAGTATGGGACTAGTCAAAGGGATAACTGGATCAATAAACGAGGGCAGCAGGTGGAGGCAGTGTATAGAGGGAGGAGCAGTGGGTTTAGCCTAGCATCAGCGACAAGTGCACTAGCAAATAATGAAGTCACAGAGGAGAGATTTTATTGAAAGGGAAGAGGGAGCATTGCAAATAGCAACAGGGAGGGTGCTCCAAAGTTTGAGGAAGCAGAAGGAGAAAGCAGCCTGACCAGCAGAGGATTTTACAGTGGGGAGAGTGACAAAGCAGGTGTCAGAGCTGTGAAGGGAGTATGAGATGGAAGAAGGGGAGGAGAGGAGGCAGGAGAGGTGAGGGGAAGGTACCCAGAATTTGGAGATGAGGATGGCACAATGAGCGAGGCACCTGGGACCAGGAGAGGGCAAGAAGAGGGAGGAAATCAGGGAACATGGTGGGTTTGGGGAGGCAATCCAGAGCAAAGCAGCAAGCGTGAAAGAGGGGATCCAGCCTGGCAAGGGTGGACTTGGGAAAGCACTGTACAGAATTTCACCATTATCAAAGTCAGGTAGAATCATCTTTGTGACAATCTCTCTGCTGTCATAATTAGTGAATTTGTTGAAGATGAGCAAGTGAAGCAGGAGGCAGTTCCAATAAAGCCAGAATTAGTGGATTTGTGAGAGCTGAGTACACCAAGCAGTAACCAGTATGGATAATAACTGACTTAGTAGATTTGAGGGAGATTAACAATGGCAAAATGGCATATGGGGCTGTGAGCACTGTGCACTTCCTCAAGTTGCCAGCTACATTTTCACCTGTTCACAGGTTTTTCCCTAGTCTGCTGGATCTTATTTTTTATAAGTTTTATTGTTTTTTTAAATTATTTTAACTTTAGATTATGGAGCTTTCCTGACTTGTGTCTGAGCTCCATGTGGTTTATGAGCAAATGTTCCATTAGTACTCCCTTCTCCAGTGTTGGTATTGGGTCCTACCACTATCTACAGTCATCTCCTCATTCAGCTTCATTGTTGCCCTGCTTAGTTTTGGCTCTAAGGTTTCTCTATTAGTTCTGCAGTTGGCTTCATGATGGTGACACATGTCCTGTTTTACCTGCTTACTACTTGTACTGAGTATTTTTAGTGTCATCTACCCATTTCTAACTACCATCCACCTGATTTGAGAGGAATCTCCCAAGCACCTTGAAGAATAATAATATGAGAGTGGATTTCCCCAATAGCAGTATAGGTTCTTGAAGCAGGGTTTTTTATTTCTAAGACCAATGTTTTACTGCTTGCTTACCTTTCAATACTTTTCTACCAGACAACCTGGTCTTGATTGGCCTCTTTCTTCCTCCTTTCTCTTTCATGGAAGTGGAATTCCACAGCACCTGAAAGAATATATATATGGGAGACAGTCTTCCATGTGTCAGACTCATATAATATTGATCCTTTTTATCAGTGGTTGATATTTGCTTAGTTTTATTTGTTATTGGGAGTGGAACTCCTCAGCACCCAACAGAAGATTGATTGATTCTTTCTTTCTTTCTTTCTTTCTTTCTTTCTTTCTTTCTTTCTTTCTTTCTTTCTTTCTTTCTTTCTTTCTTTCTTTCTTTCCCTGGAAATACTTTTTGCTTTCAGTCTTGGCCCCAAGGAGAGGGCATACAGATGCAAACTGACTAATATTAAACTGTTGGTGGTTTTAATTAGTGGGGAAATTTGGTCAGGACATGAATGAAATTCCTCTACTCATTTTGAAAAGTGTCATGTGATCTTTAATGTCAACCTGTACAATCCCCAGAACAGATAGCAGGACCTCACTTTAGCATTTCATCAAAAAGATGGCACCTCTAACAGCACAGTGTCTCCCAAACATCATGCTGGGACATCGGCATGGCTTCTTTAACAAAGAAGAGAGTGCCCTCTGAAAAGCCTTCAGCGCCATTACCTACAGCACCTGGTGTTAGTTTGAGAGCTTGATGGGAGTTGTCCTCCCCTGTGGCTGTCTGGTGTCATATCTATTCATTGTTTTACTGGCTGTTGCTTGGTTAATTTTATCCCTTATAGATTGATCTTTTCAATGCCTGATACAATATAAATGGAAACTGGTGTCTCTGGTGGCTGTCTGATACTGCACATGCTTATTTTACTGCTGATATCTGTTTTCCCAGCAAAAGATGTTTACTAAAGTTTCAGTTTGAAGTTGCTAGGAGACAGTTTGACCCCTTCATTCTTCTGGATGTTGACTTTTCTTGTGATGTCTGCCCATAGGGGATTGTATTCCATTGATATTTAGGCTTTGAACCTGAACATTTACATTTAACCTGGTTATTACTTGATAACTGTTTTTTACTGATTAGTTACTAATTTTCTTATATTGTGTATTTTTTCCAGATTAGATCAAGTTTATCTATTCTCTTCATTTTATTCTGTCTCTCAAAATTATTAAATCCAAGATCAAAGTTTAAACCCCTGTTTATGTTAAATGCTACACTCTTGGTAGTCTGAGTGCAGTTTACAGTGGTAACAGTGTTAAAAAGCACAATGTAGAAAGTTTAATGAAAAACATCTATTTCTGTTAGATGTACAGATTGTAGGTTTCTCTCCCTCACATAGGTCAGTATCTATGACTAAAAGAGTGGTGATATATAGGGAGAGACATCACCAGCAGAAAACAGGAAGTTGTTATGTCTCTGTACAGACAGTTGGTGAGACCCCATCTGGAGTACTGTGTCCAGTTCTGGAGACCCCATCTCTGCAAGGACATAGACAGGATAGAGGCAGTCCAGAGGAGGGCAACTAAAATGGTGCAGGGTCTGCAAGAGAAGTCGTATGAGGAGAGACTAAAGGAGCTTAATATGTATACCCTTGAGAAAAGGAGGGAGAGGGGGAACATGATTGAAATGTTTAAGTACCTCAGTGGAAACAACAAAGTCCAAGAGGGTAGCATCTTTCAGAAAAAGAGATGTGCAAGAACAAGGGGACACAATTTGAAGATGGGGGGTGGTTCAGGAGCAATGTGAGAAAGTGTTTTTTCACAGAGGGTGGTGGACGCATGGACCAGCCTTCCTGAGGAGGTTGTGAGGTCTAAAACTGTGGGAGAATTCAAGAATGCATGGGACAGACATAAGGCAATTTTTGTGGGGGGTAGGAAGAAATAGGCTGTTGGTTAACTAGGATCTGCGGCTTATCCTGTAGGTAGGGAAATGGACAGACTAGGTGGGCCAAGCAGTCCTTATCTGCCATCAAAGTCTATGTTTCTATGTTCTATAGATTATCTAGGTGTGAATGAATAAAGGGAATGGTTATTTAGGGATGTTTCCCTCCCGCCTGTGTTAGGGGTTAAAATAAAGTGGGAAATAGTTTTTCTTTTGTTATATAATGATTCAGGCATTTAGGATATTGACCTGTAATGTGAAGGGAGCCAGAAATAGGATTAAGCTCAAACAAATTGTTAATTATTTAAATAAAAAATTGATTGTGTCTTGTTATAGGAAGCACACTTTGGGGAAAAAAGATGTAACATATTTTTCTAACCTCTTCAAGGCAGTAGGTGTTTCCACTTTGTTTTCAGGTAATGCAAGAGGGGCTGCTATTTTTATTAAAAAATATCTAAACCCTAACATTGAACATTCAGAGGTGGATAATGAAGGGCGATGAGTGAATGCAAAAATTACCGTGGGGCAAACCAGTTTTTTTCTTATCAATATCTATGCACCAAATGAGGAGGATCAGTCCTTTTTCATTAATATTTTTCTGCAGGCTGCAGCCTCAGATGTTCTGGTGATAGTAAGGGGAGATTTTAATGTGGTTTTGGCTCAGTTAGATAGGACTCTTTCAGCATCAGAACGTAAAGTAAAATTGGTAGAGCTTATAAAGAACTATGCTAAGGACCTGGCTTTGCTGGACCCCTTTCGGGTTATATATCAAAATGTGAAGAAATTTTCTTTTTTTCCAAATGTTTATAACTGTTTGTCGAGGATTGATTATTTTCTTATTTCAGGTTCTTTTGCAATTTGTAGTGTTTGTAAGATACAATGCCATTCTGATTTCAGATCATGCTTCATGTTACATGGAGCTAGATTTGTTAAAGAATATGTTTTCAGGGTCAAAGAGATGGAGATTTAACAAAATGTTATTACAGGATTTTCAGTTTAGGGTTTTTTTTTGAGGAAAGAATTTTGGTCTTTTTTGGAACATAATTCGCCCAATAATTGTTCTTGGGTTGGTATCTGGGAAGCCCTTAAGGTGTATTTGAGAGGTTCTATTATAAGTTATGAAAGTATGATTAAAATTAAGAATCAATGATATTTAGATCAGTTGGAGCAAGAACTAATCTTAATAGAAGAATGTTACACAGAATTAGGAACTGATAAAATTAAAATAGAAATGATGTACTTAAAAAAAAAAATTGGAAAAAAAATTAATCGAGAGAGGTTGGAAAAACAAATGTATATATCTAGGGCAAAATATTATTTTTGTGCTGATACACTATCCAAGTTATTGGCATACCAATTAAAAATACAGGATAATCAGAATAGAACTGAATTTGTTACTTCATTAGAAGATGGGGGGGGTGATCCAATTCAGATTAATGATTAATTTCAAAAATTTTATAAGGATTTGTACAATGAAGATGGGTTGGTGGATAATTTGGAGCTCAAATAATATATAAATGGGATTGACTTGCCTCAGATTGTGGAGTTGGATGAGGACGGTCTGAATTTGGAAATATCGATGGCAAAAATCAATAATGTTATAATTAATATGTCAAATAATAAAACTCCAGGACCAGATGGGTATTCCTCAGAATTTTATAAATATTTTTGGGAAAACTTGGCTCCTTTATTATTCAATCTGTTTAAAAATGTTCAGACACATAAGGATTTTCCACCAACTTTCAATCAAGCGTCCATAATTTTACTTTTGAAGAAGGATAAACCCCCAGGATTATGCGGCTCTTACAAACCTGTTTCATTGTTGAACAATGATTACAAAATTTTTACAAAAATTTTGGCTAATAGATTGGCGTATGTTATTCCAAAAATTATTAAATTGGATCAAAGTAGGTTTGTAATGGGTAGAAGATTAAATCACAGTGTAAGACGGGCAGTCAACTTATTAGATCCAGCATTGGATATAAGATCGTCTGTTCTTTCCCTTGATGACAAAAAAGCTTTTGATAGGGTGAGGTGGGAGTTCTTATTTTGTTTATTGGCAATTTTCAGCATCAAGGGAACATTTTTGGAATGGATAAAATTAATTTATCATGCGCCTTTGGCTTCAATTAAGACAGATCAGAATTGTTTATGTTATTTTGAGTTAGAGGGAGGCACTAGGCAGGGGTGTCCGTTGTCACTCCTGCTTTTTGATCTATTCATAGAACAATTGGCTGTGTTGGTGAGGAACGATCCTCAGGTTAGGGGAGCTGAGATAGGAGGAAAGTTACATAAAATATAATTGTATGCGTACAACATTTTGTTGTTTTTGACTGATCCAGCCAAGAATTTTGATCATTTATTAGAAATATTTGCAGGATATAGTAAGTTTTCTGGATATAAAATTAATTGGGGTAAGACAGAGGCGGTGGTAAACTTATTAGAAAGCAAATTATATGAGATAATTTGTTATACACTTATAAATCATACATGTAGTATTTGGAGGTTTATATATCTTGGGATATAAATACATTGTATGAGAAAATTTTCATACCGGTACTTAAAAAAATTGAACAGGATCTTACAAGGTGGCAAAGTCTCCCCTTAGTATTGATTGGGAGACTTAACATTGTTAAGATGAATATTCTGCCAAGGGTGCTGTTCTTGTTTCAGACGGTCCCCATCATAATTCCTAAAGCATTCTTTGATACTTTAAATAGGGCACTTAATACATTTTTGTGGAAACAAAAGACACCAAGCATTGGCTTTAAAAAGTTATTATTATCAAAGGGGGTGGTTGGCTTTGCCTAATTTTGAATATTATTATTTGGTGGCTCAATTGAAGTGTTTGGGATATTGGACTCAAGAGAGGGAGGAGATGCTGGCATGTTTTCAGGTGGAAGCAGAGAAAGTCTTTAAGACATAGTTTGGGGGTATATATAAATAACTCTAATTTTAATCTTTACTCTAATGTTCTTCATTCAACTAAATCTACAAATTGGGCCTGGAATTTGGTGAGGAGATTGTTGAGGGAAAATAATAAGTTAATTTATGGGACACTTCTTGTTAATTATCATTATTTTCCCCCATCTATTGGAATGTGATTGATACAAAAAGAACTGGGGGAAAAAGGTTTGTGTACATTGCACAATTTTTTGACCTGGGTTTGAACCCCACAGCTTCCACTTGCATACTGTGTGATCCTATGCAAGTCACTTAACTTCTCTGTGCTCCCAGGTCACACCTGTAAAAAAGCTTTCAGCTTAGTGTGCTAGTCCTGGTTAAATAACTAACAAAACAAATTGGACCATATGTTGATTTCCTATCACAAGTTGGAATCATTTTGACACAAAAAATATTTGAAACACTTGGAAAACTTATAGGTCACGATTTCCCATTTGATCCGAGCATTGCTCTGTTTGGACCTGGAGGAGGTGCGGTGGATTTGGGGGATATTATGGAATTGTGTGTAATGGGTTTATTGTTGGCAAAAAAACTTATATTGGTGCATTGGAAGGACACATCTCCTCCTCCTTTGGTAGAATGGGTGCAGGGAAGGTAGATTTACATAAAGTTGAAGAAATGCACTAAAAAATAGAGAATCAATTTGGGCTATATCTTTGGATCTGGCTCCCGTTCATGAGTTTCAGGTCAAACTTAAATTAAAGTAGCTCAGGTCATAAATAGGGACATGGGTGGCAGGGAGGGTGTTTGATAAAGATGAGATGGGATGTCACAGAATGTTAAGATGATGATTGTGATAATCATATTCTCTGAATGATTCACTTAGAAAAAAAGAATAAAAAAATGTTTCATGCATAATAACAAATTGTTTAGCTAGTGAGCAGTAGTAGGGGGGAAGAACTCAGCCAATGTTGGGTCACAGTCTTCTGGGCATTAATTTGAGCAATACCCTAAAGCCTGTGATGAGCTGTATCACCTCATCCTGGCTACAGACTAGTGCTCAACCCCAGCATGAATTCTGAGGGCATCCTAGGCAGGGCATTTTGCAATATTATCTCCATACTTTGATATACCTCGTGCCAGAAGAGGGCAACCTTGTGGCACATGAGGGCCATATGTAGGAAATCCCCTTCCCCTGTATCACATTTTGGACATATTGGGTCATATGAAGATTTGAATTGATGAAGTATTTGGCATGTGATAGGTTCTATATGGAACATTGAGTTGTATGCTTCTTAGCTTATTTGAAGAGGAACAGTTGTGGATGTATCTTATGGCAGACTGCCATATATCTTCCTCTAGGTTCAGGCCCTAATCCTCACTCCAGTGCTCTTGCACCTTTACTCTAGGACAGAGAGTAACACCAAAAATGAATTTATAAATAGAGGTTAGTGGTTTTGATCCAAAAATAATTTCTTCAATGGGGAGGTTATGAGCATGGCACTGGAAGAAACTGTCTGACTCTTAGATAAGCAAAGAAATCCCCTTCTTGTAATGTGAATTCCTGTCTAATAACACTGAAAGATTTTAGAATACAACCCTCATAATGATGTGACACTTCATTTAGCACCCTCCTTCTCCATCTTAGTAGAGCCTGATGTAAAGTCACATTGTAGTCCTGTGACCTTTTTATCATGGACAGTATGCCCACCCTCACAGATACTCAAAGTTTTTATTGTAGTAATCTGTGGGCACCTACCCAAATTCTAGTTAACTGTGGAGTGTATGGGTTGCCTCTCTGGAGGAAGGAAAGATCATTCAGTGCTAGCAACAAAAAGCCATGAAGGAGTCCATCAACATATGTCTCACCCTCAAGGTACATCCAGTCGGGGGTGTTGTCCTGAGCCTCCTCTGCCAAAAGAGCCAACTAAGCAGCCCAGTAATAATATTTAATATTTGGCATTGCTAACACACCTTTATTAAATGGAAGCTGAAGGACAGATTTAGGGATGCATGCTGGTTTTCCACCCCACAAAAACCTGTGCAGAATACTATTAAAGTGATTTGAAAATGTTTTCTAGAACTCTTATAGGGAGATTTTGAAATAGCTTAATACATTTTGGTAGATGTTCATTTGGATGGTATTAATTCAGCCAATTAAATTAAGGGGAAGACCTTCCTACTTCTCACAATCTTGCTTGATTGAAGTAAAAAATCTGTTATAATTGTCATGGAATAGCTTTGACCCACTATTATTAATGTAGACACTGAGATATTTGAGGATGCACACTACCATCATGTGCAAAGGGTTATTGACCAAAGACTGAAGGGTAGTGGTGGACGAAGTGAGCAAAATTTGCTTTGTGGAGTAATCCGCAAAATTCCACCCGTTTCGCGGCACAAAATGCAAAATGTTGCCCGGCAGAATGGTGAAATTTCACCTTCTGTGGCAAATTTCCACCTTCCGCAGTGAAATTTTGCCATGGAAGGTGACATTTCACCTGGAGAAGGTGAAATTTGTGGAAGGCAAAATTTCACTCACGTTAGGCAACATTTTACCTAGGCAAAACTCTGCCTAATGCAGAAAATTTCACAAATTACTCCACACGGTAAAATTGGCCACTTCGCTGTCACTTCACTGTCAGAAATTAAATTTGCTGTATCTCTACTGATAGGATCCCTTGTCCACTGGCAAAATCTCACTTTTTATCCAATTAATTTTATGGTTAGATATTTTGCCACACTTTGACATGGTTTGTTGCACCCTAGGTTTACCCTCAGTTGACCTCTCCAGTAAAATCAATAGGTCATCAGCAAACAATGAGATTTTGTAGTGATGGCCAAATGTTTGAAACACAAGGACCCATGGATCTTCCAGTATAACTGCCACCAAGAATTCCAGGGAGAGCACATAGAGAAGTGAGGACTGGGGCATCCTTGTCAGGTGCCACGGGATAACTTGAGAGGTAGCAATAGCCTCCCATTTATCAAAACTTGAGCAGCGGGCTGGTGTGACAGGGTGGCTATCCATTTCAGCATGTTGGTTCCCAGGCCAAAGTATTTAAGTACAGAGAACATATAGCCCCATTCCACATGGTCGAAGGCCTTTTAGGCATCCAAGCCTAGGATTGCTGCCACTTCCTTTCCTGCTCTCCTGGTGGCCCATCTTAACAGGATATTCAGAGTCTTACATACATTATGCTTACCCTAATGTCTGTGAACGAACCCAGCCTGGTCAAAATGAATTGTGCGGGGCAGGGCTCTCTCCAATCTAACTGCCAGCATCTGGGCAATAATATTATAGTCAGCTGTAAGCGGTGAGATTAATCTGTATAACCTACACTGTGTTAAATCTTTACCAAGTTTGGGGAGAGCTGTGATGGTAGCTGACTGCGCAGTGGGGGGGGTAGCACTCCACTTTGTAGACTTTCTGCTGTCATATCTCCCAGTGGCTCATGTAGATCTTCTACCAGAGCCTTATAGAAGTCTATTGGGAACCCATCTGGCCCTGGGGCCTCCCCCCCTTTCAAATGTTTTATTACTTTCTTGATTTCTTCCCAGTTAAAATATGAACATATGAAGAAGTTAGCAGAAGGCCATTTAGTTTATCTAGACTGCTTGTATTGCAGCGTCCACAGCTTGAGCTACTGTTCCTGCCCCAATTCCCCACTCCTCCCATCCTCCCTACCCATGATCCTTAGCTTTCCCTATGCCTATCCCAGCCTCTTTTGAAGCTGACCATAGTCTTCAATGAGACTATTCTGGTAGTACATTCCAAGTGTCCACCACCCTCTCTGTGAAGAAGTGCTTCCCAAGATCACGTGATGCTTTTGTGAGACTCGCAGCTCTGAGAGCCAGCTCCTGCTCCAACACTCAATCTACATCAAAATATAATTATTTAGCAGGTTTTTAGTTACATTTACAACTTGCAGTGGTTTGGGCAGACTTCCGACGAGTGGACAGCAATTTGCAGGGCATACAGTTGTGCACATATCTCTATAATTCTACCAGTAAATCGGGGCCTAAACGCCATCGTGAAGGCCGAAATGTGCCAAGCTCTGCCGAAGCATACACCCCCACAGACGCTGGAGAAAGGACAGAAGCGATCCAAAGGCCAACCCGGGGGCCCCCGAAACCTCCTAAATTTACTGCAGCTCAACAAATATGAACTCCGTTGATGGAGCAAAAATTTCTGGAGGAATTCCAGCCATTTAAAATAGCCCTACAAGATATTACTGCTGAACTGAAATCGCTTTGAGTAGAGCTCTCAGATATAAGTAGAGCTATTACAGACATTACAGCCCACACTGTATCCCTAGAGAAGTGGAAGGACACAGTAGAACCTGAAGTGTTAACTCTAAGGCAATGACTGCACAAAATGGATATTAAGCTGGAAGATCTGGAAGGCCGGAGTCGGAGGAACAACATCATAATCTTTGGCCTTCCAGAAGAAGCAGAAGGAGCCTCACCCATCCTCTTCTGCCATAAAATGCTCACAAAAATTGCTGGTTCCTCCTCAAATAATTCCACCTATATAATAGAAAGGGCTCATCGATCGCTTCGCCCTAAACCTGCTGTCAGGAAACTGCCGAGACCACTTATTATAAAGTTCCACAATTATCTGGACAAATCTCACATCCTAGAGCAAGCCAGACTCTTACAGCAAGTTTCATGGGAGGGACAGCAACTGAGACTGGCACAGGATTTACCAGCTTCTGTGAGGCAGCACAGATCGGAGTATCACCCCCTAGTATCAAAATTAATTGCTGCAGGGATCAAATGCAAGGTGCAATACCCATCTAGATTGGCTGTCCTCCATACCAGCACCTGGCATTCCTACGACACTGCGCAACAAGCTGCGCCTGCTTTACACACCCTGTTTCCCTATTTGTTCTCTGCTCACTGATGATCGGTGAAAAAGAACATCCGGGAGAAGTATATTTTATTTTTTCAGTTCCCTCTTCGAGTATTTGAATGAAAAGGGGCTCTGGTTTATATGGGACAGCCCTGCATGTTTTGTTGTTCACCCACTGGAGGGCGACAGAGTCCACAGATCTGAAGAAGCGGAACAATTGTGTCCCTCCACTGTTACAGATGAGGCTGGGATGCGGCTTCACGATGGATTTCTCGCTTTCAGAAGGTTCCCTTATGAATTGGAACTTTTACTCAAACACTGCCGACAGGTGAATCAGATTGCTGGAGGATTTCCTAGTGGTCTTTGTGTTTTTTTTGTTTTTTTGCCATTGCTTTCATGCAAATCTGCTCTAAGTTTGTAGTTTCTTTGTTTTTATCACTGAAAAGGCCACCAGAGAGCAGTAATCACTTGGAACCCTGAGTGTTTCTGAGCATCAGTAGTTCATTTACTTAATAAAATGGGCATAGTTATAATAGATAATTAATTGCCCAAGAGTGGCTGGTTTGATACAATTCTTTTTCTCGTTTTACCCACTGGTGTTTTCTCTGCTGATTCCTGTTCATAGCATTGTTAGCCTAGCTATTGCTACTGTGAGTTGGTATTTATTTACAATATAGAATTTGTTTGTTGGCTTGGGGTTGGGGTGGAGGGCTAGGACTCTCGGGTTACTCTGCAGTCCGTTCAGTGCACCACGTACTGGCATAGGGTGGGAGGGGGACCCACAGCAGGGGTAGGTACATTGGTTGGGGAATTATTGTTTGTATTGCTTATTCTTCAGAGGCTACTAAGGGTAACAGTCTCAGTTTTATCTTTAATTGTTATAGGTATTGATTGTCCTGCTGTGGACTGGGGATGTTGGACAAGAGGGGGTGAGGGAGGATGTGGTTGGGCTATTTTAATAACCCGTCCTTTCCCTTCCAAGGGTTGCCTCATACCTCAATTTTTTATAAATGTATACAGTTGGGAAGGGCACTCGGTGTGGGGGGACAGGTTTACTTGGGAGTGGGAATTAGTTGTATGGTGGGGGAGGGAGGTATTTAAAGAGGTTGCCACTGAATACTTACCAACTACATATCTGGGGACATTTTTTTTTTTTGTGCTGCGCTGGTCTTATTTATACAGAGCTATTCCTGATTTTTGAAAATTGATGACAGCAGCATTGAAATTTTGCTCTTGGAACATTAAAGGTGCTCGTTCCCCCACCAAAAGAGCTAAGGTTATGTTGCATCTTTGTAAGTTTAAAATAGACATGGCCTTTCTACAGGAGACCCATCTACCCATCTCACAAATCCTAAGTCTAAGAAGGTCATGGGTGGGGACTGTATTAGGAGCTGGCCATGACACCTGAAAATGTGGTGTTGTAGTGTTGGTAGCCTGTTGAGTACCCCTTAGGCTGCTTCAGTCAGTTTGCGATCCCCAGGGCAGATACATCCTGCTAAGAGTCATTTTGGGTCACACAGAATTGATAATGGGTTCGGTTTATGGCCCAATAGGGGAAGTTCCACAATTCTTTACCAATCTTATAACTTGTCTAGCTCCTTGGTCCACTCTTCCTATATTACTTGGTGGGGATTGGAATCTAGTTCTTTGTAATGCACTAGACAGGTCCCATGCCAGATATTCCTCCCCTACCCCTACACAAATGGCCATGAAAGAATTTTGGATACTATGGGCCTTGTGGACCCCTGAAGATCCCTCTTTCCATCCACACTCCTTCCATTCTCTGCCCCATAATACATTTTCAAGGATTGATTACTTTTTGTTGGGGACTGAACACTGATCTAGGGTACTAACTTGTGTTTTCTTACCTAAAGTGATTTCTGACCATCATCCAACCTTTTAAAGTGGTCTTTACCTGCTTCAGTAGGTCAAGATAAAATTTGGAGGTTTAATCACCAACTACTGAAATCCCAATAAATGGTAGATCAACAACAAGAATTTATAGAGAACTTCTATGAACATAATGCCCCCACCATGCAAAAACTTGACGTATTATGGGGAGCCTTGAGTGCTCACTGAGAGGAGAGATTATTCGCCTGGCCTCCACTAGAAAAAAGAAAATCTCTCTAGAATCCTCACTATTATTACAGCAAATTAGAGCCTTGGAACAAACTATGTCTTCTCATTCTCCTACAGCAGATTTCAAAGAATTAGAAAGCCTTCATTTCCATTATAACATGCTCCTCAGTGATAAAGCTGAACACCTCCTTTTTAAATCAAAAGTCAAATATTTTTATCAAGGAGACCAGGCGGGGAAGTTATTAGCTCTAAGGCTCAGGGCACAAGTAGCAGACAGAATTGTGTCATCCATTCGGGATGCTACTGGCAACCTTTATACTTCTCCCAGAGACATTGTCTTTTGCTTTAAATCATACTATCAATCTCTTTATTCCCGTTATCCTTTGCCTCTCGATAGCACTGCATTAGACCATTTTCTTCAAGATACAGATCTCCCATATCTGTTCCAACACCAAATGGCTCTCATTCAGGCCCCCTTGACATTAGTGGAGGTATATGAAGCCATTGATGCTCTTCCAATAGACAAAGCACCAGGGCCAGATGGCTACACATCAAATTTTTATAAAACCTTCAAATCTCAATTGGGCGTAATTCTACTCAGCACCTACAACTACATTCATCAGCAAGGGCTGTCAGACTTCAGCTTCACTGCAGCCACTATTGTTGTGCTTCTTAAGCCAGGCAAGGACCCCACTGTGTTGTCAAGTTATCGTCCAATATCACTCAACAATGTGGACTTGAAAATTCTAGCAAAGATTCTTGCTAATAGGATGGTTCAAGTCTGGCAGACTCTACTAAGTCCAGAACAGGTGGGGTTCGTAGCAGGATGTTTACCAGCAGATCATCTACGTAAACTCTGCCATCTTATTTCTGGGTCCAGAGACTCCCATATCCCATCGGCCTTGGTGTCCCTGGATGCAGAAAAAGCCTTTGACCATGTATCCTGGGATTATCTATTTAATTTACTTCCAAGATACCATATCCCTGTACAGTTTATACACTGGATAAAAATCCTTTATTTACAACCTTCATCCCGTATTCTCTGTGATGGAGTTCTTTCCTCATCCTTTGTATTGCAACAAGGCACACGTCAGGGCAGTCCCTTTTCCCCCTACCTGTTTAACTTATTTTTAGAATCCCTAATTAGGAAAACTAATACCTCTACAATGATTTATGGCATCCCAATTAATCACTTCCAATACAAACTGTCGGTATATGCTGATAATATCATGCTTCATATTACCCATCCATCTAAGTCCATACCTGTTGCTTTAAATATCATTCAAGAATTTGGAAGATTATCCAATTATAAACTGAATCTGTCTAAAACAGAGGTGATGCCTTTAAATATTCACACTTTAACAGTGGATGTTCAACATCTTGGACCTCTTGGGTGAAAGATAAAATAAAATATTTGGGCATATACCTCTCCCAATCCAATTCTAAAATGAAGCAATATAATGTGAACCAGCTAATCATACAGATTTAAATAGACTTAAATCATTGGGGTTTACTCCCTATTTCACTTTGGGGTTGTATCAATATAGTTAAAATGAATGTCCTACCTTGTTTATTATACCCCCTTCAAATGCTCAACCAATTTCTCCCCAAATCCTGGTTTAAGCAAATTCATGGTATTATATCCAAATTTATTTGGAAGAATAAGCCTCCTCGAAGGGTGCTTTCCAAATTACAAGAGTCTAAAGAACAAGGAGGGTTACAGGTTCCTAATCTATACCTTTATTATCTTTCGATTACCTGCTCGGTGGTCTCACATTGGCTGAGGCCTGTGCTGGACCCCTGCTCTAATCCTTACTCTCCACTGTGGTTACAAATAGAAAAATCACTTCGTACTTCAACAGGGATAAATATAGAGAGCCTACCTTATCTCTCCCTTAACAAAATACTCAGTCAGCTTAAATCTTCTCCCATTATGGCATCCCTTCGGACCCAGGTACAACTAAATAAGATTTTAGGTTATTCGCTTGAGAAAAATTCTTCCCAACCTATCTTGAACAATCCCAATTTTAAAATTGGAGGTAAAGTCATTAAACAATCCTTTTGACCGGGTGGGATGGGGTAAAAAGTAATAGATCTAACAGAGAACCATAAGCTGCTTGCATTTTCTAACATAAGAGTAAAATATAAATTGCCAAATTCCTTTTGTTTTAAGTATCTCCAGATTTCCCAGGCACTAATACAACATTTTGGCAATGACCCCTGGGATCAATACAGGAGTGGTCCAGTTCTCAGTACAGTTCTAATGAGGCCTACATCTCATTATATTTCCTTTTATTACAAGGAGCTTCAAACATGCACCAGGGAGTTAGATGCCCCCCCTTGTTATCCATGAGATAGAGTCCTTCCTCCAACATCTATGGGCTCTTGTCCATGGACACAAATCTGGAATAGATTGTACAAGGATGTCAGGTGGGATTGTTATAGATTACTTCAATTTCATGTACTACATGACTTATACTATACCCCTGTAAAGCTTAAAAGGATGAGGCACATCCAGTCAAATGTATGCACCAGGTGCGAGTCCCAGAAAGGCACCTTATTTCACGTCTTTTGGGAATGTGCCAAGGTGACCCCCTTTTGGGAAAGTATCCACTCAAGACTCGATCCCCTTCTGGAACTACAAGATGCCTTTCTGCCAGAAATTTGTATCCTTGGGGACTCAAGAGATGTCCTACTAGGGAACCAAAGAAAACACATGGCTCTGATATCTCTTTGTGCCAAAAAAATTATTCTGCATCACTGGTTGGATTAGCAAATTCCCACGTATGCAGAATGGCACAAAGAAATTATTTTTGCTTTACAAGCAGAATATCTTATAGTGAGCATCTCTAAATGTAGTAATAAACACCAGAAAGTATGGGCCCCCTTACATACCTTACTGTCCATTTAAGGTTACGTTGGTCTTTATTTTGGATCGTAGCATTGTGATAGATTAAGCTCTGTAAAGGTTGATGATAAATACTCATCTTTTTGTTCTTGAATCTGTACTAGCCCCAGTTTCTTACACTAAACTAGATATGGTTTTTTGCGTTACTCCCTTTTTTTTTTCTTGTGGTGACTAGGGGAAGGAGGGGAATGGGTAGGTGTGTTATATATTTTATATGATCCTTTCATCTTTGTTCTTAGATATTATTATTAACCACTTTCTAACAGACCTCGATATCTACTCTAAAGCTGCTAGCTTATGTTATGACAATATATGCATATATGAATATTCTATCTACAGATATCTATATTCCAAAATGTTTGGGGAATATAAAGTAACACAGGTCTTGTTATGTATCATTGTTGTTCCTTAATATCTTTGTATAGGATTGATTTGTTTGCAATATGTAAAACCAAACTAATTACCCAATAAAGCTTATTAATTCTGAAAAAAAAGAAGTGCTTCCTGACCTCTTTCCTAAACCTCCCCCTCCAGCTTAAGACTGTGCCCACTCATGTTAAGGTTGCCACAGGTTAAAGAGACTCTCCTTATCCACCTTATTTATACCTTTCAAGTACTTGAAGGTCCCAGTCATGTCCCCTCTCTCTCCTTTCTTCCAGGGAGTACATATTCAGTGCCGTCAACCTTTCCTTGTATGCCTTACCCTGCTGACTTGCTATCATCTTTGTAGCCCTCCTTTGGACCTTCTCCAGCAGGTTAATGTCCTTTTTGAGGTGTGGGCACCAGTACTGAACTCCATACTCTAGATGTGACCTCACCAGATAGCTGTACAAGGGTAGTAGAACCTCCTTTCTCCTACTACTGATGCTTCTAGCTATGCATCCCAGCATCTTGTTTGCCCTTGCTGCTGCTTTCTTGCTCTGTGTGGAGTGCTTCAGGTCACTAGTGATCATCACTCCCAGGTCCTTCTCCTCCTCATCCTCCTCTGATGCAAATACCTGCACTCTGTACATGTCATCTCTAACAACTATGTCAATAGTTGGAAGGGAAGCCCTTGATAGGAATGCCTGGGTTTCTGTCTCAGATGACTGAGATTCCAAAGTATAGAGCTCTTGGTAAAACCCCCTGAAACAATCTCCTATGTCCTTAGTGTGATTAAGCTCACCATTTGTGTCCCAGATACAATCAACATTTTTAACACTTTCTCTCTGTATCTGAGCTGCAATATCAACCACTTGCCCCCTGAATCTCCCTCAAAATAAGCAGTGGCTTGATTTAGCAGTATATTGCACTCTATTTTAGAATTAGATACCTGGTTAAACTTCCATTTTAACTTTTGCAACCTATGGTACCCCCCCAGGAGTGGATTAGACGTATGTTGCTTTTCAGCCTATTTTAAATTGCTGCTTGATGTCTACAAGATGTTGGTTTTCAGCTTTCCTCTCATGACTCACATAGGATATAATGGCCCCCCTTAGAACAGCTTTAAGTGCTTCCCATCCAATGAAAGCAGATGTACCTCCTCTAGGATTATTTTGAGCATACTGTTGTATCTGCTCACAGGTGAATATAATGAATTCTGTTTTTTGTAATACAATAGCGTCTAACTTTCATGTCGTACTAGAAACAGGGATACCTCAATTACCCAAGTCCAGCAGAACCAGTGCATGATCAGTGATGGCTATGCAGTCATACTGAACAGTTTGTATGGAGGGTGCTAAGGATTAGGAAGTTAAAAAACAGCATCAAGATGGCAAAGTTACCTGTAGAATGAGAACAATATGCATACTCCATACTCGTTGGGAACATAAAGCACCAAGAGTCAATCAGTTGTAATCTGCAACAATATCCATGAGCGCTTTTGCTTTTCTGGACACAGGTGGCACAGCCCTGGATGAACCTTCACATTGGCAGGCACCCAACTTCCTTTGGTTAAGTCTTAAAAAATGAAAATTATAGGCTGGACCAGTGGTGCTGAGGGTTGAGGTGCTGGACGCTACACCTCATGCCATGCTGGTGACCCGGGTTTGGGAATGAGCCTGGGCCGCTGGGGGTCAGCAGGGGGAGCAAGGACAGAGTGTCTGAAGGACTTCTTTCCTCTCTCTCTCAAGGGAAGGGGACTAGTCATCCTGCCTGCTGACTGCCCTCTAGTGGTGGCTGGAGGGCAGTACAAGTCAGGAGGCTCAGAAGCTGATGTGTTAATGTTGGAGGGGAGTGAAAGGGAGAAAACAGAAAATGGCCGGGGATCCGTGGACCTGTGATGGCCTGACCGCTCCGGTGAAGTCTGCCCCCACCACCGGATATGATGTACTGGCTGGTGGGGGATCACCGGTACTCCCCCCCCACCCTGGCCTTGCTGTGGAGGGGGAATCCATGGAGAACCTCAGGGGGTGGACAAACTGGGAGTCGGGTCAGAGGATGTACCTCCTCGAAGGGAGGGGTTATAGCCCTGTGGAGCCTGCGGCATGGAGGAAAATAGAAATATATATATATATATATATATATATATATATAAATTATTATTTTCGTAACACATTTCTTATAAAAAGATATCTATTGACAATTTTACTGTTCCTGACTTTGGTGTAAATGTCAAGAGTTCATCCCATATTGATGATCTGAGGTCATTTGTGATCTTTTTTTAAAGTCTGAGTTTCACATAAACCAATTGCAGAAAACAGCTTCTCTTCCCATTTCTGCATGATTTCAATATTTAAGCAATGTATACATAATGACAGATTGAAAATAATATTTAATGTTTTTATGGGCTAAATATCATTGATTATTACAGTATTTTTTTTCTTGCTTGTCACTGCTATCATCAAATTGAAGTTTGTCATGAGTACGATAGCCAGAATGATAATTTATACCACCCCCAGTACTGCTATTACACCAGTGTGTCACAGTTTGCATTGGCTACTTGTGAAATGGAGGTACAACTTCAGAATCAGTCTCCTGACCTATAAACATCTGCATGGCCTAAAGCCAAGCTATCTTTCTGACCTGCTTATTGATTATATCCTCCTCCATCTACGATTGTAAAATACAGCTTTACTTGTTGGTCCAGCTTGCAATCTTGAAACAATGGGGTGGCAAGGCATTTTTTTTGCAATGGTCCGCACTCAATGGAAGAAACTGCCATTAAATATTTGGTAGGCTACATGTGTTTCACAGTCTAAATCTAAATCTCTTCTTAAAACCCACATGCTTAAGTTTTTGGGAACAGAAGTTCAGTCTTAGCTACTGATGATTATGCTGTTTTGCTTGTATATTTGTCTGTAGTACCTCTTTTACTGAGATTTTTAGCCCTGTGTTCCAAACTGTTTTGTCTGTTTCTCTTTCTTTTTACTTTGGATTGTATGATTCTTTTATGCTATTTTAAGATAGTTTTAATATTCTTGTCTTTCACCTTTGTACAGTGCTCTGAACCTGTTTGGAGTGGCACTTTAAATATAAAGATGATTGTATTAGATGAGCAAGTCAAGCAGGAAGCAATATGGATAATGCTGAAATTCATGGATTTGTGGCCTCGGAGCAAGCCAATAATGAGGAAGTATGAATAATGTCAGATTTAGTGGATGTGAGAGAGATAAGCAAGCCAAGCTGGCCGCACTGTGGATAATGCCAGAGTTAGTGAATTTCGGAGGGAACTGCAGGCCAAGCAAGAGTTGGAATGGACCATCTCAGAATAATTTGATTATGTGAGAAATGATCATGCCAAGTAGGAGGCATTATGCATCATGCCAGAATTAAGGGATTTGTGAGAGATTAGCAAATCAAGCACAAGGCAATGTGGATAATGCCAGAATTTGTAAGTTTGTGGGAGATGCACAAGCCAAGCAGGTGGCAGTATGAATAATATAGAGAATAAAGTATGGGGTGGTGTGTGTAACAAGATTTTACACACACCCGAGGGGTTTATCCAGGCATCCAACCCCGATGGTGTGTGTAAAACTCGAGTTTACATACACCACCCCATATTTTATTTAATATAATTGCTGGGTTAGGCTTTTTCGCCACAGCTAATTATATAAAATAAATGGTGTGGTGTGGCTGCGGTCTGGATGATGTTTAGCCGAGTCCTCAGTCACTTAGCAGCAGTTACTTTTTCTTGTTTTGTTGTCCCCTTTACGGTGTGATTTTTGTTAGGAAGTTTTTTTTTAAATAGTTACTTACCACCTAGAGATAGTGGCAGCACTGCGATTTTGACCGATGAAGAATTCTGGTGGCGAGCGGTGAAAACCTGGAAGAGCTGTAGGTTGGGCATGTGCATAGTGAGGAAAACTGTGCATGTGTTTGCTGTTATAAACGCCCCTTTATAACGGTAAATTACGCCATGGTTTCCCTATGGGAAAAAGCCTAACCCAGTTATTATACTAGAATTAGATGTGTGTGAGATGAGCAAGCCAAGCAAGAGGCAGTATGGATAATGCCAGAATGAGTGGACTAGTGGGAGATGAGAAACTAAAGCAGGAGTCAGTATAGACATTGCCAGAATGAATGGATTAGTTGGAGATAAACAAGCCAAGAAGGAGGAGGCAATATGGACAATGCCAGAATTTACTGATTTACTGGAGTTGAGCAAGGTAAGCAGGAGACAATAAGGATAATGCCAGAATTAGTGTGTTAGTGGGATATGAGATGGGGACACAATTTGAAGATAGAGGGGGGATGGCTCAGGGGCAATGTGAGGAAGTATTGTTTTCACAGAGAGGGTGCTGGATGCATGGAACAGCCTTCCTGAGGAGGTTGCGGGGTCTAAAACTGTGGGAGAATTCAAGAATGCATGGGACAGACATAGGGCAATTTTTGTGGGGGTTAGGAAGATATAGACTGTTGGTTAAATAGGATCTGCAGCTTATCCTCTAGGTAGGGAAATGGGCAGACTAGGTGGGCCAGCAGTCCTTATCTGCCATCAAAGTCTATGTTTCTATGTAGAATTGTCACCTTTGGTTTAGACCAAAATAGTATGATCAGAGATCCATCCCATTCTTTTTAGCCAAACCCCTTCTCTTTCCTCACAATTCTTTGACCTATCAATTACAAAAATGCATATATTTTGCTAAATACATAACAATAAATTAATTTTTTTCTATAATACTCAAAACAGTGTTAACTGGTGTTTTGCCACTAGTTGGTCAGTTTAGTCAGCTATCTGGTTGCCCTTCTTATTGCTGGGGAAATGTAAAAGAGATTTAAGGGATATAAATTTATCTGTGCAAACAAGGCCCTTCCAGTTTTCTGGTGCAGAAGGGGGAGCTACTACAAGTCAGTCAGCTAACTGGCTGTTTCAATCACCCAGCAGTTCAATTCACCTCCTGATTGTCTTTTACTGCATTCAAACTGTACATTGTTATTCACTTGCTTAAGTCAGTAGCTAAACAACCGAAATGAAAACATCCAGTAATGCATAATTTCGCAGATACAGCCAGGTCCACTAAAAAAGTGAAATATGCAATAGTGAAGTCTTCAGGGTGGAATCTGGACCTAAAAAATTGAATCATTCTGTCAAAAAATGAGTAGGTAGTAAACTTAATGAGAAGGTCAAGCAGGAGGCAGAATGGGTAATGCCAAAATTAATGGGAGCTGAGCAAACGAAACATCAGGAAGCACGGGCAATGCCAGAATTAATGGATTAGTGGAAGATGAGTAAACAGAGTAAGAAGCAGAATGGAGCACTCCTGGACTAGCGGATTATTGGGAGATGATGAACCCAAGCAGAAGGTAGTATGGGTAATGGAAAAATTAGTTAAATTGTGGAAGATGAACAAGCATAGCGGGATGCAGTATGTATAATACTGGAATTAGTGGTTAGTGGGAGATAAGCAAGCCAAGCAGGAGGCAATACAGATAATGTCAGAATTAGTGGATCTATGAAATATAATATGTCAAGTTAGGGGCAGTATGGATAATGCCTGGATGAGCAGATTCATGCAAGATGAGGAAACCAAGCAGGGGGTAATATGGATAATGAAAAAAAATTAGTTGATTTGTGGGAGAAGAGCAAGCCAAGTAGGAGGCAGTGCTGAAAATGTTAGTGAATTAGCGGGAGATGAGTAAACGAGGCAGGAAGCAATATAAATAATGTCGAAACTAATGGATTTGTGGTAGATAAGCAAGCCAAGCAGGTGACAGTATTGATAATGTCAGAATTAAGAATTTGTAGTAGGTAAGCAAGTCAAGCAGGAGGCCCTATTGTTAATGGTAGAAATAGTGATTTTTTTTTAGAAATGAGTAAGCCAAGCAGGCAGCTTTATGGATAAAGTCACAATTACTGTAGTACTGGAGTACTGCATGCAATTCTGGTGACCCCATCTCCGCAAAGACATAGACAGAGTGGAGGCTGTTCGGAAGAGGGCAACCAAAATGGTGCAGGGTCTGCACCAGAAGACATACGAGGAGAGACTAAAGCAGCTTAATATGTATACCCTTGAGGAAGGGAGGGGCATGATAGAAACTTTCAAGTATCTCAAGGGAATTAACAAAGTACAAGAGGGTAGTATCTTTCAGAAGAAGAGATGTGCAAGAAGAAGGGGGCACAATTTGAAGATAGAGGGGGGATGGCTCAGAGGTAATGTTAGAAAGTATTTTTTCACAGAGAGGGTTGTGGATGCATGGAACAGCCTTCCTGAGGAGGTTGTGGAGTCAGGGACAGTGGGAGAATTCAAGAATGCATGGGACAGGCATAAGGCAATTCTACTGGAGGGTAGGAGGAAGTAAGCTGTTGATTAACTAGAATTTGCAGCTTATCCATCAGGTAGGGAAATGGGCAGACTAGGTGGGCCAAGCGGTCCTTACCTGCTGTCAAATTCTATGTTTCTAAGTTTCTAATTAGTAAATCAGTGGGACAAGAGCAGGCCAAACAGGAGGCTGTATGGCTAATGCAAGAATTAGTGGATTTTCCAATATAAGTACACCAAGGAGAAGGCAATATGGATAATGCTAGAATTAGGAATTTATGGGAGATAAGATTATAAACAAAAATATAAGCCAAGAACTAAATGATAGAAAATCAAACATTATTTTCCAGGATTTTAGACACGCTTTCAATTTAGTACCACATAGGTAATTATTATGAACATGGAAAAAAGCTAGGATTAAATATGAAACTGATTTTACAGAATAAAGAATGGTTGAGTGGTAGAATGTAGAGAGTGTGTATGAATGTTTTTTTATCCTATGAAGGTAAAGTGACCAGTGGAGTACCTCAAGGCTGGGTCTTGGAGACACTATTGTTCCAACTATATATGACTAATACAAATGAGGGTATAACTTGTTGGACAGAGAGGGCATAAGTTGCTGGACAGAAGAATACATTGGTGGTATGAAACTCAATGGAGTAGTAGAAGAAGAAAATCAAGTAAATAAAATACAAACATACTGATACATGAATATCCCAGCAGAAAAAAGTCATACAGTCTATCAAGCCTGCTCAATGCAGAGCCCCATGTAAATGTGTTTACAGTGGGCCCTGCTACCCTCCACATTAACTCTAACTTTCTCCTTTACTTTGTCCCATTCCTCTTAAATCCACCGAGGAGGATTTAGATAAAGTCAGCATATGGTCATTTTCATGCGGCATGAAGTTTCATGTGGAAAAAATGTGCTGTGATGCGCTTGGGCACCAGAAGAAGAAACAGGTGATGTATAACCTAGATGGTGTCCAGATTAGGAAAATATCTGAAGAATGAGATTTAGGGATAGTGGTAAAACATGTTCTGAAACATATAAGACAGTGTGAGGCATGGAGGGCTGATGTGCTGGACACCTTACCTCATTCCATGCTGGCAACCTAGGTTCAGAAAAGAGCCTGAGTCACAGGGGTTGGCCGGGGGTGGGGAAGGTGAGGAGCTGGATTGAGCTGCTGCAAGGCAGTTCTCCTCTCCTTGGGAGGGATGTGGGCTTCCCTGGCTGTTGGCTGTCACCTAGTGGAGGCTAGGTGGCATGCCAAGCCAATCATGTAGACAGGCATTAGGCTGGGTGGGAGGAAGGGGCCATCACTGGAGCCACGGGGCACATGCACACCTCCATGCGCATGTGCAACCATGTTCTGGGGTCCCTGGATATCTGTGGGGAGAAAATGGAAAAATGGGGCACTCTGGCAGGATCAATGAAGCCCAATGAGCAGGATGGATTGAGATCCTCTGCAAGAGGACTACAGCTCGCCTGCCTTGGAACCCCAACAGTAAAAAGCTATATAGAAAAAAGAAAGAAAAAAAGACTGTGAGGAAACAGTAACAAAAGTGACTATGGTGTTGACTTTTGTTAGAACTTCTATAGTAGGAGTAAAAAGATTATTAGCCCATTGTATTTATAACATGTAAGGCAAAATTTGGATTACAGAACATGGTTCTGTGCATTATATACTAACAGAGAGTATACAGTGTGGAATGTACCAAACAGAAAGGCACAAAAATGATGAGGATTACAAAATTTATGTAAGAGAAAAGACTTTACAGGCTAAGCCTCAAGAGTCTGGAATACAAGGGGGACATGTTGTTGCTGTATGTTGCAAGTAGGGACTAACAGCTATTGGACAAACTGGGTTTGGCATTGAAAGGAGACACGCAACACATGAGGGGCTACAGCCTGCAATTAAAATCAAAAATATTCAGATGAGAGAAAAGGATAGTTTTTCTATTTTCGAAGGGTGGTAGGATTCTGGAATGGGTTTCCAAGGGATGTTATGGAATGTAAGACTTAGCAAAGCTTCAAGGATAACTTGGACAAGTTACTGATAGAAGGCAATAATACTGTACATATTAGTACTGCTGAGAAGTGGAGGGACAGTTTGCATGGGCTCCATAGCCTTCATTTGCTCTCTGTACCTTAGCTATGAGCCTTAGTATAAACAAGCTAAGCAACAGGCACTAAAGATAACTTGCAAGTTGCATCAAACATTACTTGACAGTGCGATTCCAGGCGCTTGCTGCAAAATTCTCAAGTCTGGAACACGGGGCGCAGAGTTAGACCACCTACTCCTGGTCTAGTGTTGCATCCTAGATCATGGCACTTGTGCCAGTCCTTTGGTGCAAGGTGCTGCAAAGTGGGTACGCTGTCACAATTGCATCAGCCTTCTAGAACTGGACTGGGTTGCATCTGAGGGGCTTTGGCACAACTGCTTCCCACTTTGTGGTGGATGCAGGGCTTGTGGCAAGCCCTAAGCCCACCTTCAAGAATCAGCCCCATGGATTTGTGGGAGAACACAAGCAGGAAGCAGAACAGGTAATGTTGAATTTGTGGATATGCTTCTGTGTGGTAATTTGCCTGGAAAACCTGAGGGTCCAGATATTTTTTACACAGGGTTATGGGTGGAGCTTTAAAGATTCTTGCTAAACCCTTCATTGATATCTTGATGAACTCTTTACAGACAGAGACAGTGCCAGAAGACTGTAAACAGACAACATGTATATCCTATTAAAGAAGGGGGCTGAGGCCAATTCCAATTAATTACAGCCATGTTTGTTACCTTGGTGCTTGGTACAGTGTTTAAATCAATGCTGAAAGAAATCATGGTTCAGCACAGATGGAAACGTAATAGAGAAAGTAACACAATATGAGCAGGGCCCCTAGTTCTCCATGACACTTCTGTCCTGATTTCTGCAGCAGGGCTCATCCCAGAATTACTTCTAGAAAATCCTTCAAGAACTCCCTCTTTAATATGATGGAACCAAAGCCCCTACAGCACATCAACTTCTCCCCCCCTCCCGCTCTCTCTGCTGCCATGTTTATGACGGCATGCTTAATTGTCTCTTTGCATAGGACATTAGCGAGGAAATAAGTCTTGATATATTTTTTGCACCTACCTCTCTTCTTCCTTAAGTTCCTTTTCACTATATGTCCTGGCAGTTACACTCAATGCACTTTAGCTAGTGGCATGACTCATCTCTGGCTGACTTGCCTTCAGTTATGGAGATCTCCTTTTTATTCTGACTCCCATGCAGCCTTACCAGGAAGTGCTGCCTCACCCCACTGATAGCCTGGCTCATGCAGGATGCACTAATTCTGTTCAGCTCCAGTTCAGTTTCATCATCATTCAGCCACCTATTTCACAGGTGCTAGGCATTCAGCCATAATAGACTGTAATATTCTAACCAGCAAATAATGAAAATCCACAGAGTGATACTCAGAAGAAATAGACAATAAACCTGGTTGTAGCTTAGTCCATGAATTGTGTGAGCCCTTAGACAAACAAGACAAACATTGTGCTGAAGAGGGAAGAGCCCCGATGCTTCAATCATTTGGGTCTTCCTCAGCTACATAGCCAAAGACAGACAGATATACATTTATAAAGGTCATCCTTAAAGGGACTTAAATACTACAATTTCATGCAAATTCACCATTTTTAAGTACAGTGGTAAAATATATGTATGGTTCATATCATGAAACAGTGAAAACATACATAAACAAAAAACGTGAAAACATTCAATTAAAGAAATAAATACATGTGCTGTTATGACTTGTTACGGTCCTAATATTATTAAAATTGTACCCTCCCCCCAAAAACCTATCTGCCAGTGCTCAATTAATGCAAGGCAAAAAGGGGGACCCTTAATATTTAAAGTCCAGTCAGCAAACACATTTATTTCATTCCATATTTGTCTTTATTTGTCTTTTACCCTTTTAAATTCTTCTTAAAATATACGTACATGGTAAGAGGAATGCCATATTTCATATAGGTAATGATTAAACAGTACTAAAACCAATGAAATATGTAATAAATCCAAATGAAGTCATATTGGAAGAAGCAGAACCATGAAAGGAAAAGGGCAAAAACATGTGAGAGAGGGCAGGGGGAGATGAAGTCTAAATTTGGGCTATGTGAAAAACCATGTCCAGTCACATAAAGAATTAGAACCCATCATGGCAATGTGAGGGAGATGGGAGCATAGAGATTAGGAAAGATAATTTATTAATTAAAATTAAAGATCTATGATGGGCTGGCTTAATACAAAGGGGGACGGGTAAAAGGGTATGGAAAATAATGTCAGCCCAATCTACTGACTAAAATTAGGCCCACATATTGAACATAGTGACAGAGCTCAAAAGCAATAGGTTCCATTGTGACTGGGGAGGAGTAGGGGGAAAGGGTGTAATTGGTAAAGGACAGAAACGTTTTTCATATATTCAAAAGCCTTGATGGATAAGCTGATATCTATCCGCTAAACTTGTGCTGCACTAATAGTTTGGTATATAGTCAAATGTTGTTAACAACATTTGAAAATTCAAGAGGGGTCCCCATAAATAAAAATGATGCAAAAATTATAAACCAGTACATCACATATTGGTGTCATCAGCAACAGCTAGAACATGAAGCTTAGTCAAAAACTTGTGCTGCTGAATTCCAAATGACATTGATGGGAAAGATTAAATCGTGATAGGAAATGACTAATGATAAAGTCTAGAAAGAAAGAAAAGAAGAAAATAATAATTAGTAGCAGAAATCACATCTTTCTCAAAAGTGCAATTTTTCAATGGCACAATTTACATATATATATATATATATATATATATATATATAACAGTGGCATGGCAGCACCACTATAGTTAGGGCAGATGAGGCAGTTTAATGTTAAACCTCAAATTTTGCACTTTAATACTTTGCAGCAATTCAACAGATTTGCATGAAATTTGGTATGCACTCTCCTGTGGGGTAGATCTCTTGATGTACCAGGTTTCGTTTTTATCAGATTTGTGGATTTTGTGCTGCATATACTGTAGTGAGAAAACTGTAAAAGTTGTGGGGTTTTTTTTTGCCTTTTTAAGCTGTTTTTTCCTCATTATGCTGTGGCCACACCATTTGGAAGTTTGGTGTGAAATTTTCAGGGTAGAAAGAATTTGCTCCAAAGAATAAAGCCCTGTTTACACTGCTGACTTTCCAGCGCATCAACCCATGTGCATGGGTTGATGTGCTGCAAAGTCAGCAGTGTAAACATTCTCCAGAGTGCCTTAAGTCCCCTTCAGATCCTTTTTTTGATATGACTCAGCTAGGGGGATCAGCAGCAGAGCGAGTACTTTACGTGGTGGTGTGAATGTTTTGCTGCGCTCGCTCCACTGCAAGGGCTATCTTCCCTTCATTCTCCTATGAATTCATGGCCCCTCCTCAGAGTGACCTGCAGCACTGTGAGGGCAGGCTGTGTAAATGGTGAATTACTGGAGGAGCAGGGAGTACAGCGTGAAGGGAGCAGCACAGATGCCCGAGCACTGCCACCGTGTAAACATGGCTTAAACCAGCTATGGTTCAGTTTTGAAATTTCAGGTTCAGAGCACGCTCAGTTCAGTCTTTTGGATAGCTGCATGGTAGAAAAAGGGATTTAGGTCTCACAAAAAGGGATTCTGACACCTCACAAAAAGGGAATCGGCTCACGAAAAGGGATTTTTAAAGTTTACTGTTTCTTTGCCACTTCACTGCAAAGAAACAGTTAGGACTTTCAGGCTGAAATTACAAAGGGCTTGCCCCAGAGTTGTGACTTTTGCTGGTTTTGTGATAAAATTTACATTGCTGCCATACTTATAACATTTCAAAGTTTGGACATTTCCCATAGGATAACATTGTGGTGGACGCAGTACCTTTCAGCGCCTATATCTTGAAAATGGTTTGAGATACAATTTTTCCACTAAACACAGCTTAGCAATGATGCTGGTTGCCAGTCCATGATTACAACTGCAGTGGAATTTTTTCAAATGTTCCTATGGTTACTGAGATATTGTGCCATTTGTAGGACAAGGGTTACTTGTAATGTCTCTAGGCCTGCTCTGCATCTCCACAATTATAGATAGATGGGAGCCCAGAGGGCCCTGCACTCCCACATATGGATACCATTATGCAGTAATGGGACAGCAGGGCCCTCCCTTTTGCAATAGTGGGAGATGACAGTTCATTACAATGCCTCTACATTTAAGGATAGATGGGACCCTGCGCTCCCAAAAATTGATACTATTATGGAGTGATGGGAGTGGGGTGAGAGATGAGGGTTAATTATAATGTCTATACACTTATGGATACATAGAAGTTCAGGGCCCTGTGCAACCACAAAACACTATAGACTGATGGGAATGCAGGGCACAGACAAATATAAAAGGGTAAGATTACACTTTCTCAAAAAGTATGGAAATTAATTGCAAAAAACTTTGTTAATGCATCAGTTAGGATTGAAACAACAAAAGTGGTGAAATGAGGTGTTAGGGTTTCGAATCCTAACATCCCCACCCCTACCACCCCACCCTCCACACACCAACAGGTATCGGGGTGTGTGTTGAGGTCTTCTGGCCTATGTCTTGCCCCATTCTCCTATACTGTACCATCTCAGTTTACTTAGACATGGAATGGGGTGAGAATAAGGGCCAATGACCACAACGCACACCTCGACTGCTGTTGGTGTGTGGAGGGTGTAGGTGGGGTGGGGTGGTATGGGTGGTGGTGGGGGTGTTTGGGTTCGAAACACCCTAATGCCTCATTTCCCTACTTTTGTTGCTTCAACCGTAATTGATACATTAACAACTTTTTTTGCAATGAATATATATATCTATATATATAGTTTCATAGTTAATTTACAAGTCTCTCGGTGTTAGCCTTAGTGACTTGCCACATATGAGTGGAGATATGCAATTTTATTTATTCCCATGTGGATATCAAGTTCTTTTTCAAACTGATCTAATGTATTGCTGATTACAGCTGAATCATGTAAGGCATTCCATATGCTCACTACTCTCTGGTTATACTAGTCACGTCTCTTATTTGTTCTTGTTGCTTCTCCCTTACGTTGGAGTCCATGTGACCTTGTCTGTCTCTCAGTTGTGCTTTTGCACAGTCCAGCTGTTAACCTTAATTGTTTGTTGTGATATGCCTTGTATACATAACATAACATAAGCAACCCCATAACTTTCTGTATTGGATAGAATAAAGTCCCAGGGTTTGTAATCTTTCAGCATTTGGTCTGTTCTTGACAGGTTTGATTTTTTTGGTAACTTTCCATTGCACCCTTTCCATTACTTTCATACTCCCTTTGTTTTGTGCTGTAATGGAGGACATGCAATATTTCATATGAGATCAAACCAATGATGTATATGAGGGGAGTATTACTTCACTCATCCTACTTTTATATTTCTAATTATGCAGCCAATTATTTTATAACATTTTTTTTTAACTGTTTCTCTGATGTGATGGTTGAATGTTAGTTTGTTAATATATACGCCTAGATCTTTTTTGACATCTGTTGTTTCCAGAATTTTGTTCAGTGTGTTCTTGGCCTGTATGTTATTATGCCCCATGTGCATTACCTTACACTTATCCATGTTCAACCCCAAACCGGGTCTAAAGCCCATGTTCCCAATTTGCCCATATCATGTTGCAAGCTGGCAGCATCTTCTTTGTTATTTATAATAGTTACCATTTTCAAATCATCTTCATATTTACATAGCCATGAGTTGTTAGATGTTTTCATGGATGTTATAAGGATACTGAAGAGCAGAGGGCCCAGCATGGATCCCTGAGGCACTCCACTCACAACATCCTCCCACTTGGAGTGATGGCCCCTTACACACGCACACTGCTCCTGTTGTCTAACCTTGACTCTATCCATGAAATTATTCTGGGATGAAGTTCCATTTTTACTAACTGGTTTATTATTTCTTTGTGCAAGATGGAGTCAAATGCCTTACAGTACTCAAGATATATCACGTCCACTGACAATCGCTTGTCCAGTGCTGAACTTACTGGTTCAAAGAACTACATCAAAATAGTTAGGCATGATCTTCCCTGACTAAAACCGTGTTGTGCTATGTCTACTTGCCCCATCTCTTCTAAGTGTTTTTGAACAATATCCCTAATAAAGCCCTCCATGATCTTACCTACAATGGATGTCAAACTAATTGGTCAGCAGTTTTTTTACATTGCTTCTATCCCCTTTCTTGTATATTGGGGTCACATTCACCCTCCTCCATTCCTGTAATGTCTCATCTTCCTTCAGGGATTCATTAAACAACACAATGAGTGACCCTGCCATCTCCTCAGCTAATTCTTTCAGGATTCTCGATGCACCCTGTCAAGACCCTGTGACTCATTGATTTTAAGCTGTATTGGTTTGTCATAGACCTCCTTTATGGTTATATTTCTTATATTGTCATAACTGTTTATTTTTACTGATTTTTTTTATTACTTCCTTTGTTTTTTAATATGATAAAATATTCATTAAATGTATCTGCAATTTGTTTCTCATCAGTGATTCTACGGTCTCCCACTTTGATATGTCCCACTGTATTTTGTTCCCCTGTGAGGCTACCTATATAATTGGAGGACTGCTTCCTGTTGTCTTGCGTTGATATTGCCATTCTGTAGTCATTATCCATTTTTATCATTTTTATTAATCTTTTACAGTCCTTATTTAGATTTATATATTTCATTTTTGCCTCTTCTGTCTGCTTCTCTTTATACTTTCTGTATGCTTTTTTGTTTTCAGTTTTTCGATTGTATGATAGCTCTGTATATATATATATATATAGTATATATATATACTGTGTATATATATATATCTATATATATAGATATATATATATACATGTGTTGCAAAAAGCTTTGTTAATGCTCCAGTTAGGGTCAAAGTGACAAAAGTGCAGGAGGGAAGGTGTGGGTGTGCCTTGGTTCTCAAGCCTAATGCTCATCCCATTCCATCTGTAAATAAGGTCAGATGTGTAGATTTTATGAGAATGGGGTGAGCGTTGGCTTGAGAAACCCAAGGCACACCCACAACTGCTCTCTTGCCTGGTTTGTGAGTGGGGTGTTAGGGAAACCCTAACACCTCATTTCCCAACTTTTGTCACTTTGACCCTAACTAGAGCATTAACAGAGTATTTCCAACTTATTTCCTTACTTTTTGAGATAGTATAGTAGTATCCTTCTTTATCTGTGGGAGCGCAGGGTCCTTCAGACCCTGCGCTCCCATCCCTCCATAGATGTATATATATGTAGCTGTGAAAGCACAGGGCCTCTGGGCCTGGCATTTCCATTTATAGCACAATAGTGACCAAACTATCAGCATATCCTTCTTATTACCTCACATCAAGTACCTGTTACAGAAAACTTTTGAATCCCTGCCAAAATGTAATTCTGTGCAACTGCAACACCATTCCATGCCACAGGTGCAAAAAACACATTTCGGGCAGGATTTGAAAAATGACAGCTGTGACATGGATGAGGTCAGGTAATAAGAAGGCTATGTTGAAAATCTGGGGTCATTAACTTACACGCCTAGATCATTACAATTTCAAAGGTTGCGAGCGGGCATACTGAAATTGAAATGAATGGTCATAATTTTGGCATTTTTTCATATTTGTCTCCCACATTTTCAACATAGTCTTCCTATGACCCCACCTCATAAACCCCATAAGTGAAAATGTTCAAATCTGTGCCGAAATACCATTCTGCACCACAGGTGTAAAAACAAGTTTTGGGCAGGATGTGAAAAATTACAGCTGTACTGTTCATGAGGTGGTGTGAAAAAATGGCTATGTTGAAAATTTGGAGTCAAAATATTAAAAATTACCAAAGTTATGCACGTGCATGGTCACATTTCAATAAATGCTGATAACTCAGCCATGTTAAGGAATTTTTTCACCACATTTTCAACATGGGCTTTTGATCCCACCTCATCCCACCTACCAAGAGTGGTAGCAGGGAGGAGGCGGGAACTACAGACCGTCAGTCTTACTCTCAGTAGTGGGCAAAGATTATGGAGGCACTCCTTAAGGAAAGGATAGTGCAACACCTGGAATCCATAGGGCACAGGATCCAAGACAGCATGGGTTTACAAAGGAAGGTCCTGTCAAACTAATCTCATAGATTTCTTTGACTGGGTAACCAGAGTGGTGGACCAAGGGGAGCAGTTGATGTCGCCTACCTTGACTTCAGCAAAGCTTTTGACACTGTTCCACATAGAAGATTGATAAATAAGCTAGGTAGGCTCGGGTGGGTCAGAAGTTGGTCAACTGGTGGCAAACTGGTTGACTGGCAGAAAACAGAGTGGTGGTAAATGGTATACAGTCAGAAGAGATGCAAGTCACAAGTGGGGTACCTCAGGGATCAGTCCTGGGGCCAGTCCTATTCAACATCTTCATTAGTGACCTCGCAGATGGACTAGAGGGTAAGGCTTGTCTGTTTGCAGATGACACCAAGATCTGCAACAGAGTAGATGATCCAGATGGGGTGGGCAGAATGAGAAGAGATCTGGATAAACTAGCAGAATGGTCAGAAGAGTGGCAACTGGGATTTAGTGCAAAGAAGTGCAAAATCATGCACATAGGGAAGAGAAACCCTGATGCCACTTTATAGGCTGGGAGGAGTTGCTAGCAGTCACAAAGGAAGAAAGAGACTTGGCATCATCATCACTGATGACCTAAAATCATCCAAGCAGACCTCTAAAGCAGTAGGTAAGGCTAGGGGTGTTAGGGTGTATTAGTAGGGGTATCACAAGTCGTAAGAGGGAGGTAATAATCCTCTGTACAAGACATTGGTTAGGCCCCATCTGAGTACTGCGCAGTATTGGAGGCACACCTTCACAAGGACATTAACCAAATTGAGGCAGTCCAGAGAAGGCAACCAAATGGTGCAGGGACTGCATCAGAAGACATATGAGGACAGATTAACGGAGCTCAATATGTATACCCTTGAGCAAAGGAGGAGAGAGGTGATATGATCGAGACATTTAAACACCTTAAGGGCATAAACAAGGTGAAAGAGTCTAACATGTTTAAATATAAGAAAAATAGCAGGACAAGAGGACACAGCATGAGATTAGAGGAGGCCGATTAAGGGGAATGTGAGAAATTCTTTTTCACAGAAAGGGTGGTAGATGCATGGAATGGCTTAACCACAAGAAGTGGTGGCTATGAATACAGTGCAGGGCTTCAAACAGGCATGGATAGGCATAAGAGCAATACAAATGACTATGAATAGATAGGTCACTGACAGAGCAAAGGTCGATGGCACATTTATAAGGTAGAAAAAGAAATGGGCAGACTGGATGGGCCTTGCGGTCCTTATCTGCCGTCAACTTCTATGTTTCTATGTTTCTATGAATACTGGCACTGTCATTTTGTTAACTGGTCCGGAAAGGTGATTTCACACAGCAACAAAAAAAATAAATTTCTGGGCCCAGCTAATGAAACAACAGTGGCAGTGTTCATGAGGTGGGGTCCTAAAAAGCTCATGTTGAAAGTTTTGTGAAAAAATACCTAAAAATGCCAAAGATATCAACATAAGTTCAAAATACCATTTAAATACATTATATGGCATTTACCTTGAGTCCTCAGTGTGCCATTTGGCTTTGAAGAGTGCAGACATGTCCTGGTCCACAGAAGATTCATAGATTCATAGACAGGTGACGGCAGAAAAGGGCCTTCCTGGTCCATCAAGTCTGCCCATTCCCTCGCTCTACCTGTCACGCACCCAAGATTCCCCTTGCCCACCCCTTTACAACCCTCTGTGTTTGTCCCAGGCCCTCTTGAATCCCGCCACTGTACTGACACTCACCACCTCCTCTGGCAGTCTGTTCCAGGACTCAGACACTCTTTCTGTGAAGTAATACTTCCTAACATTTCCCCATAGCCTTTCCCCTCCACCTTCAGTCCATGCCCCCAGTTCTTGTATCTACCTTCCCTGTAAATACGCTCTTCCCCACTTTATTGATCCCCTTCACATACTTGAATTTTTCAGTCGTGTCCCCTCTTTCTCTTTTTATCTCCAGAGGATACAAATCCAGTACCCTCAACCTCTCCTCATATGCCATCCCACTTAACCCATGCACCATTTTTAGTGGCCCTTCTCTGCACCCTTTCCATGCCATCTATGTCCTTTCCTAGATGGGGCCTCCAGAACTGTACCCCATACTCCAGGTGTGGCCTCACCATGGAGCTGTAAAGTGGCATCAGCACCTCCCTCCTTCTGCTAGTTATACCTCTCCCTATGCATGCTAGCATCCTGTTAGCCTTGCCCACTGCTTTGTTACACTGAGTCTCCACCTTAAGGTAATTTCCAATTATAATCCCTAGATCCTTCTCCGGCCTGGTTGCTGCCATTTTCTATCCCCCCTTGTGTGTATGTGGTATTTGGGTCCTCCTCCCCAAGTGTATCACTTTGCATTTCCTGGCATTGAATTTCAGCTGCCATGTTTCCAATCACTCTTCCAGTAACCTTATATCATTCTTCATTGTCTCAACCCCTTCCGGGTATCCACCCTGTTATTGAGTTTTGTGACAGTGGATGCCCTCCGGAGGTAAGTATAGAGTAAGGGGTGGTGGGTTCTCAGTGGGAGAGTTGGGATGGGTATGGCAGGGATGACGAGAGGCCATTTTCTTTTTTCAGGTTTTTGCAAAAAAAAAAAGGGAACTGTTTTCTTTTTACAGGTTTAAATTACATAGATATTTTGAAACACTGGGAGTGGGCTCCCCAGTGTACCACCCTGCTGGTGGATTAAATGCCAACATGGTGATTGTGGCCCTCTGAAGTTGGCTCATTAATAAAACAACAGGCTGGGTGGAGGCGGGTCATCTGAGTATCCAACACCCGGGGTGGGTGTCCAGGTATTGGAATATATGCATAAAATAAAGAAGGGACTAGGGACAGCGATCAGAGGGTGGGGGTGCCACTAGACACCAGGGAATATATGGGGCAGTGATTGGAGAGTGAGGGGTGCCACTACAGTCATTAATGAAAGAATGGGCTACCAGCATTAGAAGTCCCTTGATACCATACAAAATGTTATTTAACTGACTGTTCTGCCTGTAATGTTTGGGCTTAGCAACATGGTGAAATTTTAGGGCACTGCTTTTTTCTTTTTGACCAAAACCCTTTTTCATCACTTGTGATCCTTTCTGGTTTGAATGAAAAAGGATTCACAAAAAAGGATATTAGCGAGTGATGAAAAAAGGATTTAAAAAATAGAAAACAAACATTCCTGAATCATTTTGGTACCAGAAAACTGTAGAATCCAACTAATGGAGTTCCAGTGAACAAGATTCATTTTTTTCTGGTATCCCTACAGCACCTCATTTTCATGGGTTTCAAAATTAATTTTTTTTTTAAAAAAAAATGGAAAACAAGATGGTGTCTCATGAAAAAAGAATTTTTCCACACAAAAAAGAAATTCTTGCTCTCAAAAAGGGAATGGCTCTCACAAAAATGGGTCCTTCATAACAAGATCAAATCCTTTGTAAAATTGTTTATCTCTAGCCTGAAAAATGAACTTCCCATAGGAAATAATGGGAACTTAAAAAAGGAATAACTTTGCAACCATTAAATATTTTTCCACTAAACAAATACTGGCTGTTCTGTTACCCAAGTTCTTTCTACCATAGAAAAATCACACCAAAATACCATACCATCAGTGTGCAAGGTGATGAGGAAAAAACTGAAAAAAATGGTGGATTTTTACTTTTTGATGCTATCCAGATCTCAAAATCTGTACATCCGAATGGAAAGAAACTTGCAACATCAGGAGATCTACCCCACAGGACAGCACATGCCAAATTCTGTGCAAATCCATTAATCAGTTGCAAAGTTATTAAAGTGCACAATTTGAGGTTTAACATTAACCATGCTACTGAACTCTAACTATAGTGGTGCTGTTACGCCACTATAATATATAAGTACAAATCTATTTAGAAAATGGGATGGGACTGTGATAAAAATGGGGTAAAATCTACTTCTTCAGTTAGTCCCATTGGGTGAATGGTACTGAGGTTGCAATACATATTGTTTCCTTTTGTAAAAGGATTTTAGTGTGATCCCCCCAGGAGGGTGGGCTGGTACGTCTTCTAGGACTGTGAATTTTAGTGCCTCTGGGTTTGAGTTATGGGTTTCTAAGAAGTTTTGACCCAGAGAATTTCTTAGATCTTTGTTCATTATAACCCTGAATTCTACTCTTTAAGGAACATATAGTGTGCCCAATATAATATTTGAGGCACGAGCACCAGGCTATGTACACTAGAAATGTAGATGTACATTGTACAAATTCTCTGATTTCAATCTTCTGGTCACCTGTTGCAAACCGATTTCCCTCTTGTCCAAACTTACGCTCTAGTACTAGATTGAATAGCTTCCTTTAGTATTGGGTCAGCCTTTAATATGGGCCACAATTTGTGAACTAACAACCCCCCCAATCTTTTCCTGCTAAGAGGCTAAAATCAATAGTAAAGGCCACCAATCTCTCCTCTTGTCTCAGTGAGTTATTACCTCTTTTTTGGGATACTAGTAATTCATCCCTGTCCACATGTTGGACTTTCTAGGGCCCTGTCCACCTCTGTACTATAACCCCTTTCAGGTAGAGCTGTGTGGAAAAAAACTTTCCGCCAGCAGAATTTCCATAAAAGTTGGACTTTTGCATTCATGAAAGTTCAGAAATCAAATTATCAACTTTCACAGAAATTATGATTTAGAATGGTGGAATAAATTTGTTAATTGCAGATTACTGTATTAAACTACAGAAAATAATTCCACAGAACTGGTCACTATCAGTGGTCTGTTCTGCAGAATGTTTTTCTGCAGTTTAATACAATGATCCACAATTCATGCATTTATTCTGGATATGTACTGTGGAATAATCCATTAAACTGTGGAATACAATTCCTCAGAATTATTATTCTGCAGTTCATGTGTATTATTAAATATTTCAGCCAAATAATTCTGTGGAACAGGGTGAAAATCCACCAAACACATTCAGAAGATTCCAATCTTGCTAATGGCAGAAGTTTGGAATATTTCTCAAAAGTTCTGTGAAAGCAGAATTTGCAACTTTTGCCCAACTCTACTTTCAAGAAACTGCTGTATCAGCATCTCAGCCTGTAATTCAAAGACAGAGTTGTCTGCACAATTTCTATGAATTCTCAACAATTGCCAATAGGGTGTGAACTCCTTTAATTTTGGGAGGGATGGCAACTCTCAAAATGTAATATGGAGTTTCCTGCCATTGGTTTCCTGAATCCAGCAGTGTTCATTTTCCATTCTAGCAAGGCTGAAGTGGATAAGTTCAAAAAATCTATTGTTTATTTCTCATATTTGTGGGTTAATTTCAAATTCATGTTATTTGAATTTATGTATTCAGTGAAATTAGCAATCTCATCCTCTGGGCCATGCCAGATACATATTATATCATCTATTAACCACCCCAAAAAGTCAGGTTTTTGAGAAATTGTTTCTGGTTGTGGTTATATATATATATATATATATATATATACTTTTCCTCCCACAGGCCCATGTATACATTCACATAGGAGGGGGATACTGCTGCCCCCATTGCTGTGCCACATTTTTGGATGTACTACTGGAAATCAAATAGGAAAACATTCTATGTAAAATGTATTCTATGGCCTGTAGGAGGAAAGGGGCAAGAATGCTGACTTTATTTTCCAAATAGTGGCCCATTGCCTCAATACCTAAATGGTGTGGTATACCTGTATAGAAGTTTGAAATATCAATTGTGAGCCACCAAAAAATCCAGATGCCACTCTAAGTTTTTCAACTTCTGCAATGAGGCCGTGCTGTCCCTTAAATATGAGGGAAGCCTGCTTCTGCTTCCTCTGCTTCCACTAACCTAGTGGTGGGGAACTTGTCAATCTTCCTTATGGACTAAGGGCTGTAAATGAAAATCAACAAAGATGGACAGAATCTGTGAGAGAGAACCAATTCCTGAGGTAATTGGTTGCATGGCGGGGGTCCATACGATTATTATGAATTTTAGGGAGTGAGGAAAAAGTGGAAGTAGTTGGAGTTTGTATGCAGAGGAAACCAGCCTCTTCTACGCTAATCCACCTGCATTGTACTGCCCTCTCCAACATCTCATATAATCCAGTGTTAAATTTGCCAGTAGGGTCCCTGGGTAATTTCTCATAATCTGATTCTATACTTAATAGTTCAAAGATTTTTCTTTTATACATTTGTTCTGGTATTAGTATAATGTTACCCCCTTGTTCAGAGTGTTTAATAATGATCCTTTGAGATCCTGTAACTTCAACAGTGCCCTACATTCTGCTAAAGTGAAGTTGCTAAAATAGTGAATATTTGCATTATTGTATTGTTTTCGACCTCTAGCAACAGAAGTTTTTCAAATGTTGAAATGAAAGAGTTATCACCAATAATAGGGCAGAATATTGATTTCGGTTTGAAACTGTGTCCTTTTCATACCAAGGTGCATTGTTGGCTCTAAATCTGGTATGTTTGATGTTGCTGTACTTAATAAGTCCTCTAAATCCAGTTGGTCTATTAGATTTGCTGACATGTTAAGTAAGTCCCAGGGTTCCAATCTGGCCTCTTGGCTGATATATGAATCAAACTCCACCCTCGTGTTTGACTGGTGGTTCACCCAGTTATCTGTTGGTGCAACATCCTGCACACATGCATTTGGCATATTCAGGTTCAAGGTCATGGCAGTTATCTGAGTAATCTCGGTGATGGCCATAGTTGGTTCAATACTTCTGTTTAATGTCTTGTTGCTATGAAAATGTGATGGAAGTTTTAGACTGTGTATAAGTTTGAAAATGTCCACTTTTACCTTAAACAAGTCAGATGGTTGGGTGGGGACAAAGTTCAGGCCCTTTTTCAGACTAGGTACTTGATCACTTGTTAAAGTTGTGTCCATTAAGTTTATAACTGATATGCGTGAGCCCTCAGGTTCTCTCGGTGGTTGTTTTTTTGTTTGGCATTTGTCCCCCTGCACCCACATCTTGTTCTTTCCTCCATTTTGTGTTTTCCTTTTTTTGTCCTTCTCTAAAAAAGGATCACTAATAGATTGGGAGCTGGTTGATGTATCCGATCCTATTTCAGTTGCTTCCTCTGGGAGGTTACAGAATTGCATGGATCTAGATCTGGTTCTAGAATTATTTGTGTTGGGCCTATATTGAGTTTGGGATCTCCTTGTGCTTCCTGGCCAGAATTTTCTCTCCCAAGCAAAACTTCCCCTCTTTCAAAATCCCCTAAATCCCTCGTAAGCTTAAATTTTTTTCATGCAAAGATTTCTTTCTCAGCTTTGGTACTCTGTGATATAAGATTTGTTTAGATTATTAAATGCAGGGACATTTTTATGTTGTTGTAGCTGTGTTTGAAAGGATTGTATTTCTGTCATGATCTGTTCTATGTGTCTTTTGTCCCTTTTTACTAGGGCAATCAGAAGCTTAGTGGAACACTCTGTTAAAGCTTCTTCCCACTCACTTTTAAAGTCTGCTTCCTCTCACCCACAGGTGGCGAACTTGTCAGTCCTCATTCCCCTTGGGGACTACCCCTGTTTGAGATACCTATCCAAAGTTATTTGGTTAAAAAGTGAGTGAGTTCCTTTAGATGCAATTTTTCCAGTTGAGAAAACGGGTCCTTTCAATTCTTATTATTGACTTCGGTATCTGTTAAATCATTGCCATTGAAAAGTTCATTCCTTGTATACTGTCTCCAAGCTTGCATTGTTCCGGTGTCTTTTAAATAGTAATTTTTTCCATATCCCTAATTATCTGTAGCTGAATGAAGGACTGGTGTGTGGGTAAGACTGCTATTCATGCTCCCAGATTTATGTACAGTTTATTTCAGGGAATGGGATACTTTAATTAAGTAATAATAACCTGCTTCCCCTTTTTCCCATAGGGAAACCGTGGTGTAATTTGCCATTATAAAGGAGTGTTTATATCGGCAAACACGTGCACAGTTTCCCTTGCTGTGCGCATCCTCATGCGGCAGTGCCACCACTCGAGCCCACTGACCGCTTCCATCTCTCCAGAAACAGCACCGCCACCACCAGTAGAACTCGGTGGTAAGTTATTTTTCCCCCCTACACAGTGAAAACCTCACAAACCAGGACAAAAACAAAATGTTTTAAAATACGCCGATTCAAATCAGCACCTGAGAAGCCACCCGGCGGATGCACCGGAAGCTTTTTATTTTATATAATTGCTGAGGCGAAAAAGGGAAACCAACAATTATAAAATAAAATATAGATTGGATGTGTGTCAAACTCGAGTTTTACACACCCTCATTAATGGGATGCTTTCCACAAACCCTCGGGCTTCACCTTGGGTTTATGTAGCATCCCACAACTCGGTGTGTGTAAAATCTCGTTACACACCCCGACCCATACTTATTCTCTATTTCAGTAATGACTGAAAATACGTGAGGTTGATGGGCTCACCTGGTTTAATCCACTCTGCAGACACTATTGCCTCATGCTGCAGCCGCAAACAATGTGCTCCAGTCACTCCAACTGTGATGGCGGCTTCAGCAGGCATAGAGATGAGAAAGGTAGTGCTCAGGAAGGTGTGGCAGTGCCGACTTGGGTAGGCAGCCCAAACCAGTAAATAATGAAAATCCAGGGAGTAGCATTCTGAAAAAATAGACAATAAAGATGGATGTAGTTTAGTCCATTTATTGTGTGAGCCCTTAGACAAACTTAGAGATGAACAGAAAAGAGCCCTGGTGCTTCAGTCATGTGGCTCTTCCTCAGGGGTCATAGCCAAAGACAGACTGACATACATTTAAAAAGGTTGCCCTGAAAGGGACTTAATTCAAATACTACAGTGTCATGCAAATTCACCATTGTTAGTAGAGTGATAAAAAAATATGTATGGTGCTGATCATGAAATAGTGAAAGAAATATATTAACAGAAAATGTGAAAACATATTCCATTAAAGAAGTAAATGCATGTGCTGCTATGACTTCATAGGGTCATAATATTATGCAAATTGTACCCTGGGAAAAATATCTGCCACTGTTTAATTAATGCGGGGCAAAAAGGTAGACCCTAAATATTGCAAGTCCAACCAGCAAACAAATACATTAATTTCATTCCTTATATGTCTTTTACTTTTACTGTTTTCAATTCTCATTAAAATATATGCATGGGGCAAGAGGAATGCCATATTTCATACAGGCAATGATTAAACAGTACCAAAACCAAGGAACAAAATATAATAAATTAAAATGAAGTCATATTGGAAGAAGTGGAACCATGTCATTTATGATTTTATTGAACTGTACATAACCTCTTCATGTATAATATTTATACCCCTTCTCTTGCTATGATGGCAATTTTTAACATGTTTGCTACTCTGCTTGTTTTGTACTGTGCTGTCTCTACTTATTATAATCCTGGGTCGACCCTGAAAAAGGGAATGTAATTGTCTAAGTGGACTTACCCGTTCACCAAAATGCAAAGAAATAAATTGGTAAGGGAGAGAATTGTTTTTTTTTTTTGTAGATTCAAAAGCCATGATGGGTAAGCTGATATCTTTCAGCTAAACTTGTGCTGCACTAATACAAACATATGAAACTGCTGGCAGAAATAAGCCTTACGGCCTGTCGAGTCTACTCAATTGTGCAGCTAGCCCCTTATCTCGCAGCTGCCCCTCCCACTCCTCCCCTCCTCAGATTTACCCTCCCCCTCATCCTGTCCCATCCCCTCTTGAAACTGCCCACCATCTTACAGGCCATCACCTCCTGTGGTAGAGAGTTCCACTTGCCCACCACCCTTTCCATGAAGAACTGTCTCCTTACCTCCCTCCTTAATCATCCCCCTCCAGTCTGGACTGTGCCCTCTCATGTCACTTCCTCTTCTTAATTAGAAGATCCCCTCTGTTTGAGTCTTGTTCATCCCTTTCAAGTACTTAAAGGTCTCATATTCTGACCAGCTAGCCTCCCCACAGTGGCAACTAAATATTCTAACCAGCTAGCTTCCCCATGGTGTCAACTAAAATAAAATAAACAAAATGCCACTGAAAACAGCAAAAATAACTTTGACCTATCTGCATTGGAACTGTAAGTATTATTTACCTTTTATCTGTAAGTTAGGCACTTCTATTTGCTTTGTGTCAACTGCCCTAATGTTTATTGATCTGTTCTTTGTAATAAATGCCCATGTCCCCATATATTTAGAGTCTGCATCCCTCATTTCAGCGAAAAAGTATGAGACATATGTTCTTACTTCTCTGTGGACCTACTGTAAGATACAAGCCCCACCCCCACCCGAACTAGTGGCGGCAAGGCTCTCCTACTCAACCCCAAATTAGTGGTAAAAAAGGTTCTGTTCTTTCTTCCCACATATCTAGTGGCAGAAAGATTATCCCTACCCTCTACATCTGAGCCCTTCCTCCTCCCCTGTCCCCCCATCTAGCACTGTTATAAAGTATGCATAGACTATCCTTAACCATCTCTGCTGACTCATCCACCTGTTCTCACCCAATGCTAAGTGCCATCTTGAGCCACCCTTAATTGTAATATGAAGATTCTTATCATTGTCCAGATCTGCAAGATGACCTCTGTATCAATGCTGGCCCAAATGTTGGCATTCTTGCCCAGGAGTGCTTTACTAGGAAGCTGAAGAAAAAAGCTTTTTTTAAAGCGCAATTTGCTAAAGTAAGCATCTTTTGCATTATTCCTTCTCTGTTAGTAGGCTGCAGGATAGTTAGGTAAAATCATTGTTTTCATTCTATGTAAAAACTTTTGATAAGGTTGTTTTTGTCAAAGTCTGCAGAATTGCTTGTGAATTTCATTCTCCTCATGTACACAATATGCATATGGCACTATTATGCGCACACAGATATTAACTTACAATACCATAATTATTAGATGTTTCCAGATTGATAACCAATCAGAATATAAGATCACCTTTTAACAGGATTCTGTTTTTTACCATGAAAGATTGATACATTACAAATTAATGGTTTAATGAGATCATACACATTATCAGGAGAGAAGAGGAAGGCAAGGCAGGGGATGGTAAGGGTGAAGGGGGAGCACAAGTGGAGGGGGACTTTGAGAAGGCAGAGGTACTAAATAGGTACTTCTGCTCAATCTTCACCGTGGAAGGGGAAGGAAGAGGACCGGTGTTAAGGGAGAGGGGAAGGGATGGCATAAGGGTAGATCCTAGCCTGATCAGTGAGGACAGGGTCAGGGAGGAATTAGGTAAGGTGAGGGTGGACAGGTCTATGGGTCCAGATGCTTTGCATCCTAGGGGACTCCAGGAATTAAGGGAGGAGCTGGCAGAACCTCTAGCAAGGCTGTTTAACTTGTCCCTGGATACAGGGTGGGTGCCAAAGAATTGGAAGAGGACAGACATGGTGCCACTTCACAAAAGTGGCAGCGGGAAGAGGCAGGCAATTATTGCCCAGTCAGCATCACCTCAGTGGTGGGTAAGGTGATGGAGGTGATATTAAAAGAAAGGGCAGTCAGCTACTTGGTGGAAAGTGGGCTGCAGGATGTGTACCAGCATGGATTCACACAAGGGATGTCACGTCAGATGAACCTGATTGACTGGGTGATGAGGGAGGTTGATCAGGGAGGGGCAGTGCACATGGCCTATCTGGACTTCGGGAAGGCCTTCGACACTGTTCCTCACAGAAGGCTGGTAAATAAGCTGGAAAGTTTGGGGATGGGACAGAAAATAATAAGGTGGGTGGAGAACTGGCTGATGGGCAGAAGCCAGAGGGTGGTGGTAAATGGAGTGCATTCCAGGGAGGTAGGGATGATGAGTCCAGTCCCCCAGGGGTCGGTGCTGGGGCCCATCCTGTTTAACATCTATATCAGCAAGCACAGGGGCTGCAGGGGAAGGTCTGCCTATTTGTAGATGATACAAAGATCTGCACTACGGTGGACACCCCAGAGGGAGTGGAGGCTATAAGAGAAGATCTAAGGTTGCTGGAGGGTTGGTCAGAAATATGGCAGCTGAAATTCAATGCCCAAAAATGCACAGTAATGTACATGGGGCAGAATAACCTACAAGCAGTTTACACACTGGGGGGGGGGATGAAATAAAGGCATTTGAGCAGAAGAGAGATCTGGGGATTATAATTTCAGATAATCTTAAAGTGGGGACCCAATCTAGCAAGGCAGTGGGCAAAGTGAATAAAACGCTGGCATGCATAGGGAGAAGTATAACAAGCAGAAATAGGGAAGCACTGATGCCACTTTACAAATCCATAATGAGACCTCACCTGGAGTACGGGGTCTAATTCTGGAGACCTCATCTAAGCAAGGATATAGATGGGACTGGAAGGGAGCAGAGAAGGGCCACTAAAATGGTGCATGGGTTGAATGGGAAGCCCTATGAGAAAAGGTTTAGGGAGTTGGATCTGTACCCACTGGAGACCAGCAGGGAGAGGGGGAACATGATAGAATCGTTTAAGTATGTGAAGTGGATTAATAAAGTTGGGGGGAATTTGTTTCCAAGAAAAGTAGGTGCTAGAACTAGGGGTCATAGTCTAAAGGTGGAGGGAGGAAGGTTTAGAGGAAACGTGAGGGGGGCGTTACTTTACTGAGAGGATGGTGGAGCACTGGAACAGTCTGCTGAAGGAGGTAGCGGGGGTTGAAATGGTTGACAGATTCAAGAGGCCATGGGACAGACACAAGGGGTTGACCAGGGACCAGAGTGGGGAATCTCTCGGTGAGGTGTGCAAGTAGGGAGAGGGGTGTAAGGGGAAGACTCAATAGGCCAAATGGGTCCTTTTCTGCTATTACATTTATATGATTCTAGGATCACATGTACACATTTTCTAGCACTTCTTAACTAGGCCATTAGATGGCACACATGTTAGAAGATTTACATATTTGCAAATTAACAAAATAATTGACATTGCATCTATGAACAGGTTAGTATCGCTAATTAACATCTGTAAAAAAAAGATTTATGATAACACCAAGAGTGCAGTTAGGAAAATATATTTTGAAAACACTCTTCCACATTTTGCACTTTGTGAACTGCCCAGCTACTCACCCTTTGCAAAGTAGTGCAGACATTAATGGCAAAGCACCCTGAAAAGTTTTGAGAAGTCCACTGTGCCAAGAATTTGGCAAAGTTGGGTCACTCCAGAAGGTCCTTACAAAGGATTAAATTGGTGGTCACCACCACATCAACCCTGAAGGAAAACTTCACAACATTTCTACTGGCCAATTATTAGCTAAGTTAAGTTGACATCCCTCTTCATTACTTCAATACAAATGGCATCCCATTTTATGAAGCAGAGGGGATGGACATGATGGACTTTATTCATTATTTTGAAATTTGTTGACTTGGAGAGACACACTGAGCTGGAGCTCATTTCCATGTGGGACTGGTGGGTGGGGGGGGGAGGATACCAGGTGGTAAGAAATAAAGTAATAAAAAAATGACAAATACCAAAAAAAATAACTAAAATGACATGCACAATGTGCAATACAACACATACGATGTTGCAGGATTCAGCATTTACAAACTTGCAAGCATTTACAGCAGCACAAACTGACACATGTGGTGTAATAACACAGAATATCACATGGTGCAAGGCAGAAGGTGTCAGCATGCCTCATTTGGTAGCACATCCTCTGCTGAAGCAGAGGGTGGGTTCTAGTTGTATGCTGGAATTAGGATCACACCATAAACATTGACACCCAAGTGCAGTACTAGGGAAATGCCATGCTGTCAAGGTATCCCATCCTTCATATGAGATGTTAAACTGAGGTTCCTTCTGCCCATCTCTGGTGCTGTCGTGTTGAGTCAAGTAGGAGTAAAGGATGTCCCCACTGTCTTGGCCAACATTCTCCTTCCTATCAAGTTGCTTCATGCAATTGTTCAAGGTTTTATTTGGGTTTTAATGTGTAAAATGGCTGGTACAGCAAGTTTACAATCACTTCACTGTCTTCCAGTCTCTTATTGCTTGCTGAGCATTTTGGGATACAATGTGTATGAAAAGCACTATATAAATGATAATTATTATTCTTCTACAGAAAATGATTGTGTTAGTGGTAATACATCAATAAATCATTTAAGCTGTGGAAAACATTTAATTAATGGTATATTTGTAAAAATTTAAAATGTGAATGGTTAACTCTCTCTCTCTCTCTCTCTTTCTCTTTCCCCCCTGCATAATGGAACCAGTCATGCTGTGTGTTTTTAACTGTTTGCACCTGTGTACAGTATGTACAATGGGACTGGGTGAAATCTATGACATTTTCTTCAAGGCCATCAAAACTGTGCAAAATGAACCATTTGTCATTTGTGCAATTTTGCAAAATGTGTGCCAAAGTTTAAATTTTACTCCTTTGTGCATCATATAGAAAGTACACATTTATGTTTACAGTGCACTCTTCCCAAATTAAAATGTGGTAACAGGCAATGCTTATATTCCTAGCACCGAAAGACTAGAATACTTTACTCAGTAGTGCATCCGTAGGACCAGCAAAATGAATTCTCTCAGGCATCATCATCCACATGTGCATACCGCCACCTAGTGTTCACAGACACAGCCATCAATGTTAATAGAATAAAAACATGGAACATGTTCAAGTCATTTCAGGCGTCAGCTTGTTTTTCACATATCCCCAAAAACGTTCCTCCTCCTCCTCCATGTCAGAGGAATGGTATATGCTCTGGAGCATTGGATGCACATTTTTGTCATGCTTGTAATGATTCATGTGGCAGGCAAAGGCCCAGTGAAAAGTTTCTGAAGGTCCACAATGTAGGCCAGGAGAAACAACTAAAGTGATCCTTAGCTGTCACATCTTCTTTTATGAGGACACATTTTGAAACAAGCTGTTACCAGCTCACCATGGCTTTCCTGATCAAACTTTTGAAATAAATATAATTAGTTTCTTTTTTGTTGACTCCTGTCTGAATATTTTTTGGATTATCAGATCACGGGGATCAGAATAGAGTTGTGGCCATGACATTACCCAAAACAAACTATGTAAGTAGTTTCTTAATTAATATAACCAACAAACGAAAAAAAAAAAAGCTCGCCACTTAAAAGAAATGCAGAGAAAAATCCAGGGATCAGAATATAATTTTTTTTTCTGGCTTTAACTAGGATTGATCATTCATGGCTCAGTAGCCTATCCCTTGTTGAAATCTGTCCATAAATTCCCATTTAAATCAGAACCCACCTATAAAGACATTTACTTTCTTGTACCTACTGTAACCACTCTGTATATGGACCCTTTCATACAGTCCATTTATTTATATTTGTTATATATTAACTAACACATTTATCTTTAGCTCTACATGTTACTTGTAGATAGAACTGTGCAGAATGTAACATTCCACTAATGGAATTTAGGCGGAATGCCAATTTCACTCCTGAATGGTATTATGGAATTGTTTACAAAATTATGCAGAATTCCAAATCTCTTTTTAATGTAAACTGCATACGAGTTCTCTGAGGTTTATGCAAACCACAAACTAGTTTTACACAGTTTGCAGAAAGCTAATCTGTCGTTTATGCTAATCACAGAACATTAATCCATGTTTAAGGTAAACTGTGAATTACTCATCTGCAGTTTAAATACCACTTTTAGAATTTTGAAATTCTGCTTCATATGGAATTCTGTGGAAGAAGGTGGAATTTGTAAAATTCTGTAGAATTCCTTCTGAAGCAGAACTTGAAAACTCGGGACAGCTCAAGTTATAAATACCACATGGCATATGTGAGATACAAAATGGGGTTGCCCAAAATCCACTGAATGGGACTGGATTTGTATGATTCTGATCTGATTATCAGATTTAGGATTTTCTTAGTCCGAAAATCCTTAAGAAGTATTTTTATGAAGAAATTTAGGATTTAAGTTTTAGGATTGCAAATCTGAATCTGATTCCAATTTTGAGGTTCCTTTAGGATTTGAGTCAGAATCATATTAGAAACTACAGTTTCCTAAAATCCTAAATCTGAAAATAGGATTGAAATTAGCCAGTTCCAAGCAATGATAATACACAATGGCCTTACTCAGATTATACAATGGCAAGATACTTTCCTGAACTCTGATAGGTCAGTGTGTGCTTGGAGCAGTGAGGTTATCTGAGCACAACCTCATGGCAGCAAGTTCAAACATACAGATGATTGCATAGCAGACTGAATAACCAGCTACGACCTCTCTTACCAAGAGAGTTTGATGCCTTGCAATCAAAGAACAGCAGCAAAAGCTAAGTTTCATATAAAAATCTTATTTATTTATATTGTGGGGGGAAAATTTTTTGTCATGGCTAACATTTCATAGTTAGGCAGAGAACAAGTGTTGGAACATCTCCCTTATAGTGTGGGAACATATTTTTTATAGTATCAGTTTTACAGTTTTATTTTTTTATGAGGAAACACACCACGGGTCCGATATTCAAAAGTGCACCTGGCAATGGTGCAAATGGTTGCTTCACGCAACTGAGATGCACTGGAACAACAAAAGGATATAGTTAAAGGAGATATGCCATGGTGCATCTCATCTGAATATACCAAAACATGCCCATGGTGCAAATACAATGCGCCAACACATCCCCCAGACAGGTCTGAATACCAGGAATGGGAAATGCGCCAGCACATCAGAGATACGCTGTGCACAAATTCCTGATATTCAGACACAAATATGCAAATGGAGCCATAACACATGCAAGGCATAAATGGGTCCATTTGCATATCATTATGGCCCAATTTGCATGAGTTGTACAGGGCTGGCCAGCGAAATGCACCTGTTGCCCGGCACAGAACGCAGTCCCGATACTAGGTACTGCAGTAGTACCCACTCTCCATCCCATGCCACCGATCACCGTTATAAAGTATCTTTAAACTCCCTGGTGGTCCAGTGGTTCCCCCCTCCCCACCCATAACTCTGATCACTATCATTTTGATTAATTACCTTTCCCTGGTAGTCTAGTGGTACCCCCAACCCATGCAGGACCTCCAGACCACCCAGTTCCCCCTGGTCATTGGCGGGTGGCTTACCCACTAGCATACCTCTGTAGCTGCCTTCCAAATGACAGCTTACAGTATGTGCTGCAAGCTCATTAGTCTACACTGTGGACCAATGGACTTGCAGTGCATATTGTAATAGTTAGTCACAACTTTGTGAACTATTACAGTATGCAGACCCATTGGTCCACAGTGTGGACCAATGAGCATGTAGCATATACTGTAAGCTGTCATTCGGCAGGCAGCCATGGAGATATGCAGGTGGGTATGCTGCCTGCCGATGACTAGGGGAAGCAGGGTTGGCTGGGGTCCTGTGTGTGGTGGGGCTGGGGTGCCACTGGACTACCAGGGATTTTAAAGATATCATCATGGTGATCAGGGTTATGGGCGGAAGGGGGTACCACTAGACTATCAGGAAAAGGTAATTACACAAAACAACGGTAATTGGGTTTATGGGTGGTGAGGGGGTACCACTAGACCACCAGGGATTATTGTGGGTGCTTGTGTACGGTGTTCTGGGTTGGCAGCCACCCACGGCTGGTGGCTGCTGTGATGCGCCTTGCATTATGGCAGCTCACCTGTGGGTGACTTCCACTTGAGTGTGATTTATCCACGCTCAGCTTTGTGCCCAGGTATGCATCACATCTCCAGGATGCGCTGACATATGAGCTGCATATCTCAGCTGAATATCGAGATGTGCCACATATGCATGTGTAACCTCCCCCATCAGCCCCCCCCCTTTTTTTCCACTAGCAGGACTGCTCCTTTCACCTCTAGGCACCACTGAGAGGGGGGTAGTGACTACAAATATCTTACAATACTCTGTGGCCCCATACTTCACAGGACCTCCTTGTGAATGAGCTTGGTCAATGGAGTTTTCCTGCAATAAACTTGAACTTGAACTTCTACTTCAGAGTCTGCCATCCTCAGACAGGCAAACCAAGTGTGGCAGCTACCTGGCTCACACCTGGGGGGTCAGGTCCACAGCCTGTCTATCCCCCTAGCCCTCTAGGGAAAATTACCTAACTGAAGCAACCTACCCAAAACAAGGGAACCTTCCCCCATCCCTGGACTCCTGCAAACCAAACTAAGGAGCTAACACTACAGTCAAACATTACACTCCCTCACTCCCCCACAACTACATCTGTGGAAGGAAACATTAATACAATGAGCCCCTTCAGTTCTCTTCTTGTCTTCTTTTCTGTCTTCATCAGGAACCACCTGAAAGAGAAAAGACAAAAAACACACCCCTAATCTGAAAACACAGTATATGACCATACCCCTTATCATCAAAACACTGGAGAATCCCAAAAATATTTTTAGAAAAGTAGAAAACAGTAGAAAACATCAACATTACATACAATACACATTTTGGGGATGGAATGCCCTAAATGTCCTAACTAGTGACAACAATGCCCGAAGGCAAGTCCAAGAAAGAGTCTTTCCTGGGCCGGAGCCCGGTGAAGCACAATTCTTGTAGGACTGCAAATCCCAAAGGGGAGAGTCTTTGTGGACAGTTCAGTCTGTAGTCTGCCAGGTGTAGGATGTATATTGTAATGTCAATAAGATAAGAAGAGTCTGGACTTACCAGTCCCTTGAAGAATGAAAATGGAACAGCACCTGGATCTCCAGTCAAAGACTCTCCCTGGCAGCATTTTTTGGATACAGCTGGGTGGAAATCTTCCAGAAATGACAGGATGGCACATTTGGAAACTGCTGGGTTGATGTCATCTAGAAGATGAAACCTTGGAACAGGAAAGGAACAGCTGGTCTGAAGTCATCCGAAATCCCAGGCGATGAATCAGGAAACAGTTGGGATGATGTCATCTCTGGTTGATGTCATTTGGAAGGCCAGGCGATGGAACTGGAAGGCACATTGCAAGGCTGATGAATCTGGACGCACCTTTGGATCCTGGAACAACATAGGTATGGAAATAGCTGGATGGCAGCACTGGTTAACACTGCTCTCCTTTCCACTTGGTAGGCATGGGCACATTCGCAGGAAGTTGGTTGCATTGAGGGTAGTACCACAATGGGTCAGGTGCAAGAATTATTACCTCATCTGTGTGCTCATAATTCACATTGTAGAAAGTCTCATTGCCCTTTCTGTCCACAATTCATACAGTGTCTGGGAACAGTGTCCTGCCCACTTTCAAATACTTGAATCTGTCTCTGACAGCTTTATCTCTGACATATTGAGTTGCACCTGGATGCAGGTCTTTAGTTGTCTCTTCCATTATCCAGGCTTTCTTGTTTCTCTCAATCTCCTCCTAGACTCTTCCAGGAAAGGTAGGAAAGGACATTTCATAGATCTCATTTGCCTTCCTATGAACCAGTCTTTCCTCCTTACTACTCTTGGTCAGTTCAAGACCACTGGCCTGGCTTGGGGCAGCTAGTCCTGGTTCTGCCAGTGACTCATGCTCAATGATACATAAAATGGATCTCTGACTCCTCCTTGTGGGGACAGGGCTGTGGAGTCACCAACCTCTTCTTCTGGTTCCTCCGAGGCAAGAGGGCAAGGCTGTGGACTAGCACCTTCATCATAAGGATACATAGTTTTTCCCCCTTCTCCTGTTCCTTGCTGAGGATCTGAGCCCAGGAGTGAGCAGTCATCCTCACTCCCGAGACTGTCCACTCTTCACTGGGCATGGAGGTAGACACCTCCCAATCTAGGGTCTCTCACTTCTCATCTTCTCCTATGAGACTAGGGCTTGGTCCCTCTCTCCACGGATCTACTGATGCTCCCTCCACACTGTCCATCTGTGACCCAGATGTGGAGACATCACAAAGACACTGCTCTGCCTGTACATCTACACCCTTTTCCTTTGTGCCACACTGTGCTGGGCTTCTCCCAACAGGCTCCACCTGGTGCTGTGTGCTGCCATTTGCAAGATCTTGAAGCTTTGTCCATGTGGGAGCCAAATGAATCTTGGGTGCATTAGTGAGGCCTTGCTTCTCTAGGCACCCAGAACAGTGAGGAATCATGAAGACATCTCTTCCAGCCTTGAGGCACATTATGCACACTCTCACAGGGTATCCGGGAATCGAAACATGAGGAGGCAAACATCCACCGTAGAAACATCTCTCTATTTCTTTCAGCTTGTTAACCTCTTCCACTATCATAGCCCGGGCATGATATGGGTAGCGGGATGATCCCAAAGTCATGGCTGCAGAAGAAACAAAAGTTCACTGCTATCTCAGATCTCACTTTGGTTGGAAAAGTCTCACAAAATGGCTCCCCTGCTGCTGTGTTTATGTTACTACTCCACCCTGCAATGGCAGTGACAGCACTTACTCTGTATTACTTGGTTTTATTAAAGTGGAAGAAGGCACTAGACCCATCGAGACCACTTTCCCCACAATTGTGGGGGAAAATGTCTTTTCTTTCCCGTTTTATTATTTTTTAACTGCCCAGAAATAATCTATCGAGTTGGACCTTGAATTTATCCCGAGATGTTTCATCAACTATATACTGTGGCAGAGAGTTCCACAAAACTGCAGTTCTAACTGTAAAGAAATATTTCCTTTTGTTAGTGAATGCCTTTTGTATTTGAATTTGTCTATTACATCTTAAACCATAAACCTTATCCATATATGTTAGTCCACTTAACTTCATCAGATGTTTGTCATTTAAAATGTTAAAGAATAACAACAGATCACCCCATCTCGTCTCTCTTGTAGGTCATACAAACCCAGAGATTTCACTCTATCTTTATATGGAAGATGTTTTATATCAGGGATACATTTTGTCATTTTTCTTTGTAGACTCTCAATCAATTTCCTATCCTTTTCCAAATATGGTGCCCAAAATGAAGATGCAAAATCAGTGTGAGGTCTAATATAAGCTTTATATGATTTTGTTATACAGTCTTTATTATGCGTTATAAATGATTTTTTCATACCATTGATTATACGATTTCCTGTTTGGGTTACTGTAATGCATTGCCTGCTCCAATTAAATTTATTATTAACTATAACTCCTAAATCTTTTTCTTGGGTTCCATTTGGGATTTGTTTCCCACATAATACATAATTAGTACATGGATTCCTTTTACCCAAGTGCATAACTATGCACTTGTCAGTGTTAAACAACATATTATTATCATTTGCCCATTTTTCTAATATTGTTAAACCCATTTTTAGTCGATTGATGTTTAATTCTGAATCCACCTCAGCTGAGATTTTAGTATCATTGGCGAATTTGCTGATCTGGTTTTTAACCCCCATTTGAAGATCTCCAATAAAAACTCCAAACAAGGTAGGACCCAATACCAAACCCTGGGGTACACCACTAGTAACAGAAATACTGGAGGAGACTGCATTCCTAATTCTAACAATCTGGCTTCTATTCTTCAACCATTCTTCAACCCATTTAACAACATATCTATTGAATCACAATTTAATTAATTTCAAAACCAACAGGTTGTGTGAGACCTTATCAAATGCCCTACTAAAATCCAAATACACAACATCAACCGGGATTCCTTGGTCCAGACTACTACTTATACTTTCGTAGAAAGTTATAAGATTAGTAGTGCATGATCTTCCCTTACAAAATCCATACTGAGAATTATCAACTAGACCCTTAATTAGTATTTCTTGATCCAACCTTGCCTTCAGTATTCTTTCCATAATTTTACATACCACCAAAGTGAGACTAATGGGTCTATAATTGTCCACCCTACACTTATTACCCTTCTTATGTATAGATATCACAGTAGCTAGCCTCCAATCCTAAGGAACTACTCCATACATATATGATTTATTAAAGATCAAGTATAAAGGAAATAAAAGTGCATCAGAAATTTGTTTACTAAAATATGGATTTAAATTATCTGGACCCGAGGATGATGTTTCCTTTAAACTATTAATAGCCTCCTATATTTCTAACAAAGTAATTTCTTCATAAAGACTAAAATAATCATATACTTGATCTTTTGAGGAATCATTAACTGTAAATACTGTCTCGAAATAATTATTAAATACATTGGTAACAGCTAATTCACTTTCTATAATTTTCCCTTCATAGATGATGGTAGCTATTGAGGGATTGGAGTTTTAATTTTTATTGATATATGCAAAAAGGATTTTGGATTGAATTCCAATGTTGATAACTTAAGTTCAATACATTTTCTATCTTTTATAATGAAGGATTTAGTCAATTTAAGTTCTTTTTTATAATTACATCTATTTACCTCACTTGGATAAGCCTTAAGTTTCCTAAATGCTTTTTTCTTTTTATTTATCTGTTTTTGTATTTTTGATGTTAACCAAGTAGGAATTTTACCTTTATGGTTATTTATTTTGATTGTGGGAATAAAGTTTTTTTCAAGGTCATATATCATATCCTTAAGAATAGACCAAGATTCTTCTGCATTCTTATCTTTAAACAAGGTAGACCAATCAGTATTTAGCAGTATACCCTCTATATTATTATAATTTCCCTTATAATAATTATAACGATGTTTAATTTCCTACTACAATTTTTGTTACCTATTAGCGAGAAGGTGACAACCTTGTGGTCACTAGAGCCTAAAGGTTCAATTATTTCTATTTTATCCAATTTATCTGGAATGTTAGTCAGGATAAGATCAAGGATATTTTTTCCCCAAGTCAGTTCCATCACCATTTGTTCAAGACCTAAACTAGTAATTAACTCTAGATATTTATGTTCAATATTTGTAGTTGCTGTAAGATTTAACCAGTCAATACCTGGGAGATTCAAATCCCCCATAATGATAAGATTAGATGATTCAGAATATTCTTCCAGGTATTGTATAACAACCTGGTCATATGCAAAATCAGCATTTGGAGGGCGATATATATTTATTAGTATAGTTTTTGGTTTTTGATATTGGAATTGAACACAACACCCCTCGATCTGTATCCCATTTACCAAGTGTATAGCTGACTCTATGACTGAAATTGTATCCTTTATATACAAACAGACCCCTCCACCTATTCTATTACCCCTATTTTTATAATACAAATTATATCCTGGAATAGCATTGAACCAATGGGACTCATCATTCCACCATGTCTCAGTAATAGCTATGAAGTCTAATTTGTACTTATTCATTCTTCCTGCCAACTCTGTTAACTTAATAATGTTTAAACTTCTAGCATTACACAGAAAAAATATAAATTTGTCAGATGTTAGAACTAATTCCAATGCAATGCTCCCCCTTTGCCCCCCCCATTTTTAGTTTAAACACCAGTTAATTACGGATAAAAATTGTTTGCCAAGGAGATGACTTCCTTTTTTACTCAAATGTAGACCGTCCCAACTGTAAAGACTGTAATCCTTTTCAAATGTTTCCCAATGTGTAATGCAGGTGATATTATTATTTAAAGTCCATTTACGTAGCCATTCATTCACTTCTTTTATTTGATAATGAATTTTCTTAGATGCTCGAGGTATAGGTAATATTTCAGAGAGGCAAATTTCGGAATTCAAGGATTTTTAAAGTGCTGACCAGAGACACATAGCTATTTTTTATGTCATTGACAGTAAATGTATTTATGTCATTTGTTCCTACATGAACTACAACCAAAGGATTAGAATCCCCATTTTTAAGGACATTTGGAACCATTCTCTCAATATCCCTTATCCAAGTGCCCCTGAAACTGGAACACATTCTGTTTTGTTTATCACTATTACAAATATGTCCATCCACGTATTTAATTATTGAATCACCCTAGAACAATGACCTGTCTTGGTTCCTCACTATCCATTTTTTTTGAATGCACACTAGGGCTTCCAGATAACTCTATGGGTTCTGTTGTGATATCATGCATTGGAAGTGCATTACTAATTTTGGGAATTGTATTATGTATTTGAGCATTAGTTTCAACAACATCCTTTTCTTCTTGAGTAGGAAGCATTCTGTCAATGGAACTTTCAACATTGGTGCATATAATTTCATCACTTTTTTCATTAAGTACAGCTTTTTCTCCCAGGATTTGAAAACTGTTTTTCAATGGAATTTTAAATTCCATAGCTCTCCTTCCCTTTTTTGCTTTATTCTTCCTAAACACGGGACTCCATTCATCACTGCTTTCCCCATAATCCTCTCTTGCTTTCTTGAGTGAATCCTCTTTAATCATATTTTGATTTTTGAATGTGGTAATACTAGTTTTTTTTAAACTCATCTAATTCAAACTGTAGTATCTCATTTTGTTTACTTAATTTCACAACTTGTTCTAACCCTTCAATCTTAGCCTTTAGCTCCAAGTTAAGTATACATTGGGAACATTTTAGGCCTTCGAATCCCACACTTGTTTCCAAACAAAAATTATTACAAAGTATATAAGTCATGGCAATTTCCCCTGTAGATAGGGCAACTATCCCCTCGTTAATATTCATTTCCTTACCCTAGTACAAATGTTTGCAGAAATGATGATCCAAAGTAGATTAACGCTACTCCGATTACAAGTGGCAAACTAATGATTATTGGAATGAATGCCCAGGTGAACAAAATTTACTATATTTTCTTTAGAGTAATAGTTATTCTGCCTATCAAGCCTAGCATGCCTGACATGCACGTCTTTGTGCACGTCTTTGCGCGCGACGTCACGCACTTGCCCCGCTCACCGAGGAGCATGTTAAAATAGTGTCCCCAAACCTGGAAGTGCTATTGAGGTCATGAGACCTCACTTGTAGTAACTCACAAAGATAAAAGTAAATTAAATAAAGAAACCCTGTTACAAGGCTACAGGTCTTGTCTTATTTAAATATGCCCCAAAGTGCAAGAACAGAGTTATTTTAAATATAGTTCTGAGTTCTGTAGTCCCCAGGCACTGGCATGAACTACAGAACTCCTCTTCCTGATGTTAACAGGGCTCCAAGTAGTTGACACAAAATGTTTGTAGCCAGCAATAAAAGTGATCCAATATATTCTGGTGCATCAACATTCTGTTTCAGACTCAAGCCACTTGCTCATCCAATCTACTGCATGCGGATAAAGTTCACTCAAACTGTATAGACTGCACTGTTTTGCTCCCCCAGCACATCTATATGATTTTTCCAGGACCTTAAATTAGCTTTCAATCACTTGCTCTTGCTTAAAGTCACTAAAGCCACAGTATTTCATGAACAGGATTGCCTGCTTTGTTGCATCTTTCATACAACCCACAGTATCTCACTTTGCTCAGAAACTTACACTGTTGCTGAATCCATAATCATGATCACAGATCACGGCCATTCATCTGGATACAACACCTTTCTTAGAAACACTGTTTGTAGATGCTCTCTAGAAATGTTTTGCACATTTAACATTCTACAATTCACTCTGCAGAGGTGTCCTGACTTTAAAAGTTCCATATGTGGCTATGTCTTTACCCTAGGCCCCCACTGTTGCAGATGCTTTTAAGTCATACACAATCTAAAAGTTCTGTACTTGGCAAGTCTTCCTTTGACCCCACAGTAGGCAGACACTTTTACTTAAACACAGTCTTGGTGAACACAGTCTCTTTGTCAGAGCAAAACTTAACACAGTATTGCAGGTGCCCCAGGGCTTTTTCTCACAAGAAAGTCTCCGGTACTCACAGGACAAAACAACTCTCAGGCAGCTTCACCCTCTCCAGGCTGGACCAGGGTATTGTCACTGAATCCTAGAATTACCCCCATCCTTCCTGGGATGGGGCACTGGAAAACCCTCCCAGGAACAGTCTTTACCACTTCTCAAATGGTCTTCTGTGTTCCTCTCTTGGGTGAGAACACACAACCCCTTTTACTAAGGTAGCTCTCTCTCACAGCTAGGTCTGAGGAGCTGCACACTGCAGCACTCCTCACTCTCCTGAGTCTCCACTCAGACTACTCCCTGAAGACTGACTCTGAAGACTGAATTGAATTCTGCAACATTCCACTGCTAACCCCTGCAGCTAGCATTCCATTGTGGCTTATGCTGCTGTAAGAATTCTAAGGTGACATCATCACTCCAGCTCAGCAGAAACTGAAAACAGAGCATGACAGTGTGAAACCCATTTAACTGGCATCTCACAAGAGGTCTCTCCCTGCCTGCCACTGATTCTAAGTGGGATTCTAGTAACTCCTGGGAACAAGGGGGTTACACATGGGCACGCCCCCTGGAGATGCACTGCATACATTATCTTTGCACCCTGGTACATAGGGAATTTCTCTGTGTAATTCCCCCTTTTGAATATTGCCCCAGGGTACATTTCTGGGGTTGTGCTGGTGCAACTCAGTTGAGCCAGGCACAACTCCTTTGAATATCTAGCCTCACACATGAAAGCACTGCATCATGGGTTTGCAAATACCTGATTGCCTGGTGTTGCAGAACATACTACAGTGATACCAGACACTTGATTATGTACAGACCCATGATGCAGTGCTTTCACCTGGGGAGGGTTTCCTCAAAAAATGTTTTAAATAAAACTGTACAACTGATACGATAAAATAAATGTACCTACATATAAAAGGGATATTCCAACACTTGTTCTCTGCCTAATAGCCATCTATATGTGCTCATTTTGGTCCCACAGTATTAATAAATAAGAACCATTGTATAATAGCAATAATGCACTCCAGAGTGTGGGTTGTGCTGGGATAACCTCACTTCTGGGGTCTTGGATGCACTTGGACTTTGCCCTCTGCCCAACCACCCCAGGGGTGAGGTTATCCTAGCACAAACCACTCCCTGTCATGTATTATTGCTTAAATATGCCCATTTATCTTCATAACTAAGGGGGCAAGACCATAAAACTCTGAGTGACAGAGCAATGAGTGAGTTATGAATGTCCTGCCCCTCAAAAGTGATGATAAATGTCAATAGGAGGAGAGAGAGCTTAATTGGGGGTGTGGCTTAGACAATATAAAAGCAGGTGACTCCAATTACAACTTCCTGTTGCTAGCCTGTAGAGCAGAAAGCAGCTAACTAAAAGAAGCTACCATTTTCTTACTAATTTAACACTTCTATCTCAGAGGAATCAGTGTCTGTTGAGATTAAGCAGACAAATACTTTATTAAAAGTAGAAAGGGTCTTATTTAGGGTTAAAAAAAGAAAAGAAAGAAAGTCAGTGTGTGTTCTGTGCTGGGAAGGGTACTGTATCAACTTATTTTGCTAAATCAGTAGGAGGAGAGACAGCTTAATTGGGGGTGTGGCTTAGACAATATAAAAGCAGGTGACTCCAATTACAACTTCCTGTTGCTAGCCTTTTTTCTTACTAATTGCCCTCCATCCCACCCCTCCACCCACCCACCTTAAGCCAGTTCTACTTTTATAGCCACTGGATTTGACTGACAAGGAACTTCCTGTTTGGCAGTAGGAAGGAAGAATCATAGAGAACATTAGTTTTTCAACCCTAAAAGGAAAAAGTAGCTCAATCCCCCCAGCTGCTAGTGGTCTGACACTGAGCAAGAAGGAGGAGGCTACTGAAGAATATAGGAAGTTGCTGTCCCAGAACAGGAAGGGTGTGAGCTGTAAGGAGAGGAAAGAGTAAGCATACAGAGAAACAGGGTAGGGGACACAAAATAAGACATGATAGGAGTGGTGCAGTGCAATGGCTGTGAAGCGGCAGTGTTCTGGGAAACATTCTAAAGGCTGCGATGCTGCCCTATTTGCAGGCACCTCTCTGGTCTGAGGGAGGAGGTTGCCCATCTCCAGACTGACCTGGCTAGGATTCATGAAACCTCCTCCCTTACCTAGGGACCACCAGGGCCAATGCCACTACCTCCAAGGTTGCAAAGAAAGAGGAGAGGTTGGACCAGGGTGGGCTAAGGGAAGGAGGGAGAGGGTGGTGGAACAGAATTGCATCCTTCCAGCTGTATCTCTTCACAATTCATACAGTCTTCTGGTGGATAGTGGTTCCTCTATGGAGGCACCTGCAGTGGAGACCAAGGAGGATGCTAGGAACCTTCACAAAGGAGACCCACAGGAGTGTGGCATGGGACCCCACAGGGGAAGGAAACAACTCCTGGTGGGGGACTCAGTCATTAGGGGTGTAGAAGTGGGGGAGGAAGGGGACAGGGAGGTAAGGCACCTGCCTGGTGCCATGGCTTGGAGGGACAGGAAACGAATCCTCAGGATCATGGGAGCAGTTGCACGAGGGAGGAAACTGGATGTCATTGTCCACCTAGGGACAAATTACCTGGCTAGGAATGAGATCAGAGCAGTGCAAGAGGAGTTTGTAGAGTTGGGGAGGGGCCTTAGACAAGTAGTTCATACGGTAACCTTCTCAGAGATGCTGCCTGTCTATGGCAAGGGTGATGCTAGGGTACTCCTCACCAGGGAATTCAATGAATGGTTGAAAAACTGGTGTGAAGCTCAGGGTTTTGGCTTCATTGAGGACTGGGGAGCCACCTGGAGGGATGCAGACCTATACTGGTGCGATGGTCTGCATCTGTCCGGGTGGGGAACCAGGATCCTAGGTGAGAGGTTTAAATGCTTCATTGGCAAGCATTTAAACTAGCCAAGGGGGGAGGCATTGAAAAGGAGCAGTGAAATCTCAGTCTCCCCCACAAAATACGGTAATTAGTGAGGCAAACACCAAGGTAGAGAAGTCATTAGGGAGCAGGACAGAAGTAAATGTAAAAAAGCAAAGGCAGTAAGGACTGGGATGGGGCTAAAAGGGGGGTAAGGCCATCAAAAAGTGGAGGGTGATGAGTACCAATGCCCATAGTCTGTGTAACAAGCTCCCTGAACTAGTGGCCTTGATGGAAGTGGGTTGCCTGGATATTGTGGCAGTCACAGAAACATGGTACACAGAGAACCATGACTGGGATGTCAACATACCATGATACACAATCTACAGGAGGGACAGGGAGGGTAAAAGAGGAGGAGGAGTAGCTCTCTATGTAAAGGAAGGATCAAAGCAACAGAACTAAAGAGTAAACAGGGAGCAGATGAAGCACTCTGGGTCACCCTGGAGACAGGAAATGGCACCACAGTCCTCATGGGGGTTGCATACAGACCCCCATCTCAGAAGGAGGGAATGGACAAGGAAATAATAGAAGGCATACTTAGAATGGCAGAAAAAGTGGAGATATTGTTGTTGGGGGACCTGAATATGCCAAATGTTAACTGGAGCACCTTTGCTGCAGGCACAACCAAGAGCAGGGTCATTCTTGATGCTCTACAAGGGGCATACCTCAGACAGCTAGTATTGAAACCCAATTGGGAGGGAGCAATCTTAGACCTGGTACTCTCAAATGGGGATGGAGAAAGAATCTCATATTTAGAAGTGGGTGGCCATCTGGGAACAAGCGATCACCAAACAGGGTGGATCACAATAAACACAGCCATACAATCAAGCCATACAGGCTTTAGGAGGGCTGGCTTTGAGAAAATGAGAGAGTGCCTCAGAAAAGCACTAGCAAACAGGCAAGAAGGAAGGGTGGAGGAACAATGGGGAGTAATCAAAACAGCCATCATGCAGGCAACAAGCCTTTGTGTAAAGCAAATCAACAAAACACAACAAAGGAAAAAATGCTATGGTTCTCAAAAGAGGTGGCAGGGAAGGTTAAGGAGAAAATGATAGCATTCAGGAAATATAAGGAAACACAGAAGGAGCAGGACAGAGAACTTTATCAGTTAAAGCAGAAAGAGGCAGGGAAGTCAGTCAGAATAGCAAAGACCTAAACCGAGGCAAGGATAGCCAACTCTGTTAAGAAGGGGATAAGACCTTTTATAGGTACATTAGGAAGCGAAGAAAGACCAAAGGAGGGATACTGAGGCTTAATAAGGAGGAGGGAATGTGGGCAGAGGGTGACAGTGAAAAAGCAGGGATACTGAATGAATATTTCTGCTCAGTATTCACAAAGGAAGAGGAGGGGGAGGTACCTAAACCAAACAAGAGAAACACTCTGAAGATGGGGGTTGATACCAGTCCATTTGCAGAATAAATGGTTCTGAAAGAACTAATAAAATTTAAGGTGGACAAAGCAATGGGACCTGATGAGATTCACCCAAGAATTCTAAAAGAACTAAAGGTAGAACTAGTGACACCACTGACTACTCTCTTTAACAAATCATGGGAGCATGGGGTGGTATCTGAGGACTGGAGGAGGGCGGATGTGATTCCTCTTCACAAAAGTGGGAGCAGAACAGAGGCAGGAAACTACAGACCAGTTAGTTTGACCTCAGTGGTAGGGAAAATGATGGAATCACTTCTGAAGGAAAGAATTGTTGTGTACCTAGAGGCCAGTGGGGCACAGGACCCAAGGCAGCATGGATTCACGATGGGAAGGTCATGTCAGATGAATCTAATAGAGTTCCTTGACTGGGTGACCAAAGTAGTAGACCAGGGAGAGGCTGTGGACATGGCCTACCTAGATTTTAGAAAGGCATTTGATACAGTCCCATACAAAAGATTAATACACAAGTTAGCCAGCCTTGGAGTGGGTCCCAAGGTTGTAGCCTGGATAACAAATTGGCTAGACAACAGGACACAAAGGGTAGTAGTAAACGGAGTCCAAAGTGAAGAAAGGAGGGTTACTAGCGGGGTACTACAGGGTTAAGTACTGGGAATGGTCCTTTATAATGTCTTTATAAGTGACATTGCAGAGGAACTGGAAGGAAAAGTATGTCTCTTTGCAGACGACACAAAGATCTACAACAGGGTTGATACTCAAGATGGAGTGGAAAGGATGAGAAGGGACTTGGCAAGGTTGGAGGAATGGTCAAATGTATGGCAGCTCAGATTCAATGCAAAGAAGTGCAAGGTAATGCATCTGGGAAACAAAAACCCAGGGGAAGAGTACACAATGGGGGGTGAGATACTGACAACAGTAAAACTGGAAAGGGACCTGGGGGTAGTTAGATCAGATGACCTAAAGGTGGTCAAGCAATGTGAGAAGGCAGTAAGAAGGGCTGGGAGGATGCTGGGATGCATAGGGAGGGGCATCAACAGTAGAAAACAGGAAGTTGTTATCCCTCTGTACAGACAGTTAGTGAGACCCATCTGGAGTACTGTGTGCAGTTCTAGAGACCCCATCTCCGCTAAGACATAGACAGAGTGGAGGCTGTCCAGAGGAGGGCAACCAAAATGGTGCATGGTCTGCACCAGAAGACATATGAAGAAAGACTAAAGGAGCTTAATATGTATACTCTTGTGGAAAGAAGGGAGAGAGGGGCCATGATAGAAACATTCAAGTACCTCAAGGGAATCAACAAATTCCAATAGGGTAGCATCTTTCAGAAAAAGAGATGTGCAAGAACGAGGGGGCACAATTTGAAGATAGAGGGGGGATGTCTCAGAGGTAATGTGAGGAAGTATTTTTTCATGGAGAGGGTTGTGGATGCATGGAACAGCCTCCCTGAGGAGGTTGTGGAGTCAAGAGCAGTGGGAGAATTCAAGAATGCATGGGACAGACATAAGGCAGTCCTAGTGGGGTTTAGGAGGAAGTAAGCTGTTGGTTAACTAGGATCTGCAGCTTATCTGTTAGGTAGAAAAATGGGCAGACTAGGTGGCAAAGCAGTCCTTATCTGCTGTCAAATTCTATGTTTCTATGTTCTGAGGGTGGCCATTGTGTGCCCAACTTATACAATGGATTAGAGTCTCAAAGAACCCTAAGACTGATGCAAGCTGCCAGTAAAGGCGACTTGAGTTAATGCCCAGTACAGCAGAGACTCTGCACCCAATTATCTATTGGGCAGGGTCCTGGTGGCAAAGTCCCATGGCTTGCAGCAACCGTGGTAGGGTGCCAAACAGATGGAGCACTGGGAGGGTCCACAGGGCAGCTGAGTGCCACTCTAGATCCTGGAAGTCTAGCGGTCTCCCCTCCTGCATCCCTGATGTTACCCATAATAATAGTTATTAATAACTTCCCCATCCCTGGCGGACTAGCACCCCACCCAGTCCTGATCCTGAAAAATAAAACTGTATCACAGATCCCTTCCCTGGTAGTCTACCCCCCCCACCACGCATACCGACATCCGTACTTGTGCATTATATTATATACCTGGTGGTCTAGTGGTCCCCCCTATCTGATCCTCAGTTCCACTCCCTAAATTAGCAAATATCATATCCCTGTCCTGGTGTTCCACTGGACCCTCCTCCCCAATCCCCAATTCTGATCTCTAAGAAGTGATCACCAAACCCCTGTCCTGGTGGTCTAGTGGACCCCACTCCCCCACCCAGCAGGTGTGCCCACCACCCTCCCCATTCTGACACAGAGCTGGCACTGGCACTGGCACAGCCCACCTCTCACCTCTGCAGCCAGCACTGACTGAACTGTCACTAACATGTACAGTATAGGGTATGCACTCTTTGGTTGTCAGTCAATGAGTGTGTACACTATGCAGTAAGGGCTCAGTGCAATTCAGTCAGCGCCAGCCACGGAGGTGAGAGATGGCTGTGATGATGCTGGCCTCTGTTGGGATGTGGGGAGTGGGTTGCGGCAGTAGCCTGGGTGGGGTCCACTAGACTACTCAGGACAGGGTATGTGATTGGCCTTAGACAGAGGAATCAGGGACTGGGAGGGGTCCACTGATCACCAAGTGACAGGGATATGGACATTTGAATAAATTTAGGAGTGGAATGAGGGATCAGTGAGGGGCCACTTAGACCAGCAGGTACATAATGTAATGCACTGGTACAGATGCAGGCATATATGTGGGTGGGCACTAGTCCACCAGGGCAGGGGGTGTTGTTAATAAATATTATTATGGGCAACATCTGGCATCAGGGAGGGAAGACCGTTAGACCATGTGGCACGTAATGTAATGAATAGGTACAGATGTGGGCATCTGTGGGGGTGGAAGGATGCTAAACAACCAATGAAAGGGGCATTATTACATGTCATTATAATGGGGACATTGGGAATTGGGGAGGGGGGCCACTTGACCACCAAGGAAGGGAACATTATTTTATTACAAATAACAGAGACATCGGGGATCAGGGAGGGTGGGCCACTCGACCACCAGGAAAGGGAACAATATTTTATTACACATAATGGAGACATTGGGGATGGGGGGGCTGTGGCAGATTGCCACAACCAGGCAACTCTCCCAGAGGAGAATTTTCAAAGTAACTTTAGACCAGCCTGGCTGGTCTAAGGGTGTTTAGAATTTCTCCCTCTGTGAGAATTCTGAGAATCCTACATTAGGGGATGTGGCAGCTTTTATCTGCCACATGCCCACTAGCACCAGGTCATAGCCCATATTTGGGCACATGGGTGGTGCAAGCCCCTTGGGGCAGGCAGCCTGTGGTCGATGCAGGCTGCTTTTCTGAAAAGCGCAAGGACAGTTTATGATGCAAGGTACCACTTGCGCCATGTATGTTTGGTGCAGGAACCTTGTGTCAATCTCAGGGCTTTGAGAATTGAGCCCAATGTATTTTACATTGCAGAGTTTTCAGAGTAGTTATTTTAATGATTATAGATCGAGGGAACACTCTCGACCAGTGGGAGCGCTCCTTTCCTCTGCGATGAGGCACTCTTTTCCATGAAGAGCTCACCGCTGCAGATGCCCTGGAAAATGGGAACATTCTGGGAAGTTTTTTTTAAATATATTATTGATTGCTCTTGATCAATAATATATTAATATAATCCCCTCGCCTTTTCGTTGCTGAAGTGATTGGTTTCACTTGCCTTCAGTTGGAGCCAGAACAGCTCAGCTTCGCTTGCTGTTGTCACTCCAGCTGAAGGCTTGAAACCACTTGTTTTCTGCAATGAGTGACTCTGAGGGATGTATAAATACATAAAACTTTACTGCTTCTGTTTGATTTGACTGTTCTATTTTGAGTGAAGCAGATGTCACTGTGATGTCACCAAGCATTGTTCAAGCTACTCTCCCATTGGTTAAGAGCTCCTTTATTACCTTCTAAGGTGAAAATAAATGCTGATGACCCACCTAACACTTAAGTAAATTACTTACTTTCATTAAGAATGCTTCTGTGGATAAAATAAATCTGTAAGGCTTTTTTCTCGCCTACATTGCATTAATTGTAATTTATAATCGTGTGCTGTACATATATTTTTTAATCTTGTTAGTGATCTTTTCATTTGGGTAGCATTTGTAGCCTCACACGCATAAGTACAATAACCTGTATACATAGCATGAGATACAACACTACCAGGTCAGTATTTCATGGAAAATTAAATAGAGGAGTTACAAACAAAGTGACATATAATAATAAGGTGCCCCCCTTACCATCAAAGGAAACTTATGTTCAAAAACATATTGTATATTATATGTATTCAATGCATCCATTTTAGATAATTATGTACCTTTGTTTTGAGTATGATTCAGTATGCATAAGATATAAGGCAGCATGAAAAGTATAGATTAAGCTTACCATTCTGCTGCTTTCCAAACACCCTTTTCTTGAAGGATATACACAGAGAATAATGCATAGGCAACTGTGTGTTATGAAGTTTTTTTTTACACACCTGAGGTATGTGATTACACATAAACCTTGACAGCAAAGCATGAGAGGTTTGTTAGGTCATCCAGCATCATTTACACACAGTCATCTATATTTTATATTTTTATAATTACTGGTGCAAGGAGTCAATGCAAAAAAAGTGACTAAAGACACTTCTGGTTTTAGTCTCATTTTTTTTTGACTGGCTATGGTACATGCTGCTGCTAGCTCAGTAGCATTCCAAGACACACACACACACCTGCACGCACACACACACATGCATACACACACACACACACACACACACACACACACACACATATGCTGTTTGTCTCTTACTGCTGCAGCTGGAGCAGGAAGTTGCAACATAAGGGGCAGACTCAGTATCTCCACTTTGCTCTCCCTCTCTCAACGCCATGACCCAACCCACAGGAGGGAGTAAAAGAACATGTGTAGAAACTACTGAGGTAACATTCAGTTTCACTTGCAGTTGGTTCCCTGTGTCTTTCCTCCACCACTTGTGACATCGGACTGTTCTTGCCACCATCTATCTCGACAGCAGTCTTTCCCACTCATAGATTCAAAGGACTTCTATTAAGTTGAAGTAGGAGTGAAACAAAATGCTGTAATAAGCAGGTAACCGTTATTATGGTGTTTGAAACATGATATGAATCCATGTATTACAGTGGGTCACCAGTAATTTATTGAATTATGCACAGGCAACCCTACACAATGAGGATGTGTTTCATCAAGCTAAGGAGATGACATTATATGGCTCTTGAGAATGACTGTGTCTATGCTTTGTATTTTGTATCCCCTATTCCCTTCCCTGAGGTCACAACAGGAAATGAGCCACAGGTCAGTGTGCATTCCCAGTGATCAATTTTTAAATAAATAAATAACTAATAAATAGTAACCTAAGCAAGTCACTTACCCTGCCAGTGATTTAGTTTCTCCAGCTACGAATGTGGCTAAAAGCAGGGCCCACTGGAAATGAAATATTGCATCAGAGCTGGGCTATTCTAAGTATAGCCCTTGCGGCTGGCAGTATAGACTAGTGGTTAGAGCAATGAGCTGTGAATGAGCTTGATACATCCAGCAGCTCTGGGTTTGATTCCCACAACCTCCATTTGCATAGTGTGTGACGCTGAGCAAGTCACTTAGCCACCCCAGTGTACCTGGATCACCCCTGAAAACAGGCACTTGTGCCTACTGGGCCTTACCTGGTTACCAAAAGAATAAAATGAAATGAAGATAAGGGCCAGAGCATTTCATTAGAAACAATGTGTAAGGAACTTTCAGATCAGGAAATATCCGTCTATGCCTTTTATTATTTCTAACAACATCCATCACCTTTTAAAAGCCATATCTTTAGTTGGTCTCACTACCACATTTTCTTGCATTAGGCCATTGACAGTGGACGATGTTAGTCCAGGCTTTTTTTATTAAAACTATTCTTTTTCCGGATACATCTTTTCTGTTGATCTGTGAAGTTTCTGAAAATCTTTCTTAATGGCCTGCCTTTGAGAGGAGACACTCAAATGCACATCAGACAGATGAGTCTCTCTGCTACTTTCCTTTATATTTTTGGCAGACATAATGTGGCCATAAGCACAATACCTGCAGCCTCTTGCTTATCTACTGGCTTAACCTAGTGGCTCTCTTGTGATCTCTGTAAATTCATGTGCCAGTGTTGTCCTCGTACCCTGAAAAAGAAAGGGGAACACAGAAAGGAATCTGTTCGACTATGGTCAAAGACAACTGCACCCACATAACTGGAAATGAGAGTCACTCACTAGTAAGGTTGATGAGGATGTTCAAATTCTGAGGGAACAGAATTCTGCAGAATTAGGGAAAATTATTCAGAATTCTCCCCATAGCCGAATTCCAACACTTCAGATGTAAAACAATTTTCACGGATTAAAAATCAGAAGTTTACATCAACTGCAGATTCTTTTTCTGTAATCTGCAGAAACATATTCAGCAGTTCACATGATCCATGGAAAATTATTGCACAGATTACACAGAAATACTTTTCAGAATTCTGCGGAATTTAGAAAAGCATTTCAGAAACAGAATCACCATTCCGCACCAATTCTAATGTACAATTCCACATTCTGCACAGCCAAACTTACTAGTCAATCTTTTTGCAAAGCAAGTAATACACTTATTTTGTACAATACATAGGAAAATATCCTACCATGCTACCACTATTTCCAAGAGACACCTTGTTTTCATCTTGATTGCATAGATAACTATATGGCTATTACTTTTAATTTGTTTACTTATCATTGTTATTTTTTAATGCATTTTGTGCAGTGGTTAAGGGGGATCAATTTTGAACCGTGATCCCCAGAGTTTTCACGCCCACAGAAAACTCTTTTAAATAAGGTATTGATCAGTCTGACGATATAAGTGACTAAATCTGTATAACCCTTGGGCTGCCAAAAAATTAGTACGTATAGGAATTCTGGACAGATATATCAGTATGCAGCACAGCAAGGGTTACTATTTATACTCCATTATCACCATTTTATGGAACCTTGTGATGTCATGTGGTCAGGCAGTAACATGCTGCACCCAACTACAATAAAGGCAGCTAGATGCATCTTATCTCTGCATGACATCACAAGGTTTCATAAAATGGTGATTTTGAATTGAACAGGCAGTCATGTATATCACTGGAATGTTGCCAGCTATGGTTAAGCCCACTACTTCATTTAAAGCAGCAGTGCATTGTGGTGGTGAACATTTTGACCTAGACATTTTTATTCCATTTAGATTGCTTCTTACCCCTTGTCTGGTACAGTATCTTTCTTTCCCCATTTTGAGACTGCTTGAGCACATTTTTATATTTGAAATAAAAGGAACACTCATTTTAATAAAGACCAGTCCAGGTTTTCATCAGTAGTCTTAGCTGTTGTTGTAGACCTGTTGTCCCATAATGTCAGGGAACTGTGTCTGCTGCATGCTAATTAATTTTAATCACGGGAAAAGTTATGTTAAACAGTGTTTTTTCAGAAACAGTGGAGAATACTGATGAAAACCTGGACTGAGCCATATTAAAAGAAGTGTTCCTTTCATTATTCTAAATGTATAAAAAGTGCTAAATCATGTTGAAAATGGAGGAAGAGGGTATTGTGTAAGACAGGAGATAAAGCCTTCCTTCAAGTACCTTGGTGATTGGCTTGATAGCAAAACGGACTTCTCTGCCCACGCTGGCGCTATCCATACCAAACTTTGCCCTAGACTTGGTGCCCTGTACTGCAATAAGGACTGCCTCTCCCTCCAGGTCCACTGGGAGCTGGTCACCAAAATGGTTCTCCTGGACTTTGACTACATGGATGTGGTCTATGGCAGCACCCCTTGTTCCTGCCTTGCCAGATTGGATACCCTCTGCAAAGCCTTCTGTAGTTTTGCTACCAACTCTCCTCCTCACACTCATCATTGCTTTTTCTATTCCTCCCTCTCCATCCTCCTGCAACTGGTTTGTCATCAGTTCCACTGTGCCTCCTTCTTTGCCAAATGCTGGTTTGCATCCCGTCCCTCCTACCTTTCCTCACTCATCTCTCCTGCCCTAGCCCCTTCGTACCCTCTCCACTCCAGGGAGTCCCATACCTTCTTCATCGCCCACATTCACTCCTCTGCAGGTCAAGCTGCTTTCTTCTACTGCCTCCCTTCCCTCTGGAACCACCTCACATCTCCTCTATGCCTATCCCCCTCACTTCCTGCTTTTGGATACCAACTATGGCATCTTTCTGCTCCCCATTCCTGCCAACCCAACCTTTGATTTTTTGCCCTCTTTCCTCTCACCCCCTCTGATTCAGTTCCTTCCCCCCCCCCACCGGATCGTACCTGGAAATGAGCCTCAGCTCAGTGTGCCTTCCCAGTTACCAATTTTAAATAAGCAAATAGATAAATGCATAAATAAGGATAAACAAACAATAAATTAATAAATAAAGGTAAATCTAAAATAGAATAAAAATTCTAAGTCAAAAGTTTCAGTTATCATGTACTGCTGCTTTAAAGGAGTGTTCACAGGCTTTCTGATTATGATGGTCACTTGTACAAGAATAATACCCTTTAATAGAAAAAGCTTTTATTTAAATGAGCTCTGAGTATAATGAAACATCATAAATCAACTGATGCATACATAGGATTGTGGAAGGGTTGTGGGATAACAGATGGATCAGACACCAAACTTCAAGTTCAACACACAATCTCTGTGTGATGTTTATTCAAAATACAGGAAATAACCTTCAGCAATGGCATATTCCTTCTTCAGTGTATCAGTTTGCAGCAACAGACTATGAATGTCCTTTCTCTGCACTTAGCCAGCACCTACTGACGCTGATCTCTGATGTAAACATTTTTGGTGAAAACCCTTCATCCCCATGTGGGCCTTGTTTTCTTGGGTAGTGGGGGCTCAAAAAGAAAAGAAAACAAAACAAAACAAGCTATAGACAGAGAACCTCAATACAGAATCACTGAAAAAAGGGTTACCCCAAAGAGCATTGGCAACAAATCAAGTTTCAAAGAAATATAACATCATACATACTTCCATATGTAAAGCATCACGGGATATATGCAAATCACCATGACATTTTAGACTTCTTCAGTTTACAGCAATTTACATGCATTTTAAATAGCACAACTAACTTAATTTCTATAATAGTCACCTAATACTTTTTACCGTTATCAAAAACACCTAGTGTCATGGTATTTTCAACATTTACAGGTTTCATAAACATAAGGTATATACATCAAGGTATTTTATGACATAGTGCTATTACATACTAAATCCAACAATGATAAACACAGCCTGTTGTTTACATAAGCTCAGAGGTCACCTCAACAACCTCCCTGTACAAGGACCTGAGAGGGAAAAAGAAAATTAAAGAGGACACTATAGCAAAGTCAAGAAAGGGAAGGGGGTGCCCATAGGTGGCCAACCTTATGGACTAGAAATTGTAAAGACTAGATTAGGCTAAGAAATAGAAGAACTGTTGCAACAGATTTAAGAAAAGGCCGGTCCTCAAGAGTGGCAGGAGCTCCCTGTCACAAGGATTGTGAAGTAATTAGATTACTTCATCAATATTTGATGAAGGATTTAACAGCTTCATGTGAGAGCACAGCTTGTGTATGTAACTCGCTCAAGAAGCAAAACACTGGCACTTTGGGTTCCCATCTTAGTATGCAAATAATGATTAAGTAGTGGCCTTTGCTCCTACTAAAAAGAGCTGGGTCCCTATGTTAAACAAAGGAAATTGTTTTCCTGGGGTCTGACTTGCCAACAATACTAATTAACAAGGAAATGTTTCTTTATTTAGATGAGAAAAAAGGGCATACAAGGAGAACCTGTAGTAAACAGCTAATCATCTCAGATTACTGAAACAAGGAAATGACCCTGCAACATGTATGAACACTCTAAGACAGTACCTACTAATAGCATTTTTGCATGTAAGACCTATGAGGACCTGTAATCAGCCATGGCCAATAGCACCACTCATGGGTTACCACAGTGTGCCAATTGGCATGCTGGCATGCAGTGGGTATATGCATGCTTGCATAGCACCACTGCCTGGCATGTAATGCATGTGTAAATACAAGGCTGTGGTAACACCACACAATGTGAAAATCTGCAGTGCTCCAAAGCCCCTTGCTGGCAAAAGATACCCAAGACCAAGGAGGGCTAGTGCATTGCAAATGGGTTAGCGCCTTTGCTCCTAGCTGCCATATTTAAATCCCAACATACTGATGAGCGTACAAGGCATGCAAGGCAAAAATAGGCATTCTGCTTGCAATTATGTGGCCATTAGCACCTCTGTACAATGCATCCATGCTGTTGTAAGTAGCATTTCATAGAGAGGTGTTTGTTGCCCTTTCCCTCCCCCAATATCCAATCATTAGTAACATAAAGGTGAGTGCCTCATGCTAGTGGCAACCCCCTTTTCCTGATCCCTGATCATAATTAAAAGAAGTGTAAATCTCTGGTGCTAGTGGTACCATATTATTTTCATAAGTTACCCAAAATGAAGCATAATTTCCCAGATTGGTAAACTACTTGAGGGTTTATTAGATAGTTTGTGATTGACGATCTACGAAGTTTAGATATTATAGATGTAACCTAGCATGGGTTCTCCCAGGGAAGGTCATGTGTCACAAACCTCCTGGACCTTTTTGACCTGTCAGCAGGGCCGGCTTTAGAGTTTTGGGGGCCCCCAGCAAGACAAGTCATGGGGCCCTTCCTCAGTCCAAACATACTTCATATTTTACTTTTTCCAAAATACACAACATTTTATGTTCAATACAACCAGTAATATTTGTGTTTTAAGGGAGTGGTAGCAATGTTAGTTTTTGAGGCCCACTGTCCATTCAATCAATGTCTGTTCATTAGCCTCCATGGACAGGGCATACCTGGTGAATCATTTCATGATGTTATAACACCACAAGAAAACGCTCCACAGAGCCTAGTGATGTATTTTGGTGCTGTTTTACATTCAACATGAATAATAATAATTAAAAAGAAATTAAAGTGGTGCTTTGGATCTAGCTGGGGCCCCTCATTAGCAGGGGGCCCTCAGCAACTGCAGGGTTCGCTGGTGCCTAAAACCGGCTATGCCTGTCAGAAAGGCACTGGTTGAGGGGTTCCCTGTGGACGTGGTGTACTTGGATTACAGCAGGGCATTTGACTCTGTATCCCACTTAAGGTTGTTGAAAGTACTTAGAGACATGGGGGTAGACTCTGGCCTTATGAAATGGATTCAATCATGGTTTTCAAATAGACTTCAAAGAGTACGAATAGGAGGGTTTTTTTTTTTCTGACTGGGGTGCTGTGACTAGTGGTGTGCCACAGGGATCAATCTTGGGCCCAACTCTCTTTTCTACTTTCACCTCTGGCATGCAGGGTTTAGATGGAGTTTGGATATGTAAATATGCAGACGATACAAAGGTGGGAGCCATAGTCAACAACTTTGAGTCTATTCAACAAATACAGCATTATTTGTACTCCCTGGAACAGTGGGCAATACAACACAGATAAACTAGTAAAATGGTCAGAAGAGTGGCAACTGGGATTTAATGCAAAGAAGTGCAAGATCATGCACATAGGGAAGAGAAACCCTGAAGCCACCTATAGGCTGGGAGGGGAGTTGCTAGCAGTCACAAAGGAAGAAAGAGATTTGGGCATCATCATCATCACTGATTACCTGAAATCATCCAAGCAGACCTCTAAAGCAGTAGGTAAGGCTAGGGTGATGTTAGGGTGTATTAGTAAGGGTATCACAAGTCATAAGAGGGAGGTAATAATCCTTCTTTACAAGACACTGGTTAGGCCCCATCTGGAGTACTGCGTGCAGTATTGGAGGCCACACCTTCACAAGGACATTAACCAAATTGAGGCAGTCCAGAGAAGGGCAACCAAAATGGTGCAGGGACTGCATCAGAAGACATATGAGGACAGATTAACAGAGCTCAATATGTATACCCTTGAGCAAAGGAGGGAGAGAGGTGATACGATCGAGGCATTCAAACACCTTAAGGGCATTAACAAGGTGAAAGAGTCTAACATGTTTAAATATAAGAAAAATAGCAGGACAAGAGGACACAGCATGAGATTAGAGGGGGGCCGATTAAGGGGGAATGTGAGGAAATTCTTTTTCACAGAAAGGGTGGTGGATGCATGGAATGGCTTACCTCAAGAAGTGGTGGCTATGAATACAGTGCAGGGCTTCAAACAGGCATGGGATAGGCATAAGGGAGCAATACAAATGAGTATGAATAGATAGGCCACTGACAGAGCAAAGGCCAATGGCACATTTATAAGGTAGAAAAGAAATGGGCAGACTGGATGGGCCTCATGTCCTTATCTGCCATCAACGCCTATGTTTCTAAGAAATGAGGGTTACTAGTGGGGTACCGCAGGGTTCAGTACTGGGACGGTCCTTTTAATGTCTTTATAAGTGACATTACAGAGGACTAGAAGGAAAAGTATGTCTTTTTGCAGATGACACAAAGATCTGCAACAGGGTTGATACACAAGGTGGGGTGGAAAGGATGAAAAGGGACTTGGCAAGGTTGGAGGAATGGTCAAATGTATGGCGCTTAGATTCAACGCAAAGAAGTGCAAAGTAATGCCCTGGGAAACAAAAACCCAGGGGAAGAGTACACAATGGGGGGGTGAGATACTGACAACAACAAAAATGGAAAGGGACCTGGAGGTAGTCATATCAGATGCCTAAAGGTGGGCCAGCAATGTGAGAAGGCAGTAAGGAGGGCTGGGGGTATACTAGGATACATAGGGAGAGGCATCACCAGTAGAAAACAGGAAGTTGTTATCCCTCTGTACAGACAGTTGGTGAGACCCCATCTGAGTACTGATGCAGTTCTGGAAGACCCCATCTCTGCAAAGACATAGACAGGGTGGAGGTTGTCCAGAGGAGGGCAACAAAATGATGCAGGGTCTGCACCAGAAGACATATGAAGAAAGACTAAAGAGCTTAAGATGTATAGCCTCGAGGAAAGGAGGGAGGGGGACATGATAGAAACTTTCAAATACCTCAAAGGAATCAACAAAGTCCAAGAGGGTAGCATCTTTCAGAAAAAGAGATGTGCAAGAACAAGGGGGTACAATTGGAAGATAGAGGGGGGACGGCTCAGAGGTAATGTGAGGAAGTATTTTTTCACAGAGAGGGTTGTAGATGCATGGAACAGCCTTCCAGAGGAGGTCATAGAGTCAAAAACAGTGGGAGAATTCAAGAATGCATGGGACAGACATAAGGCAGTTCTAGTGGGGGTAGGAGGAAGTAGGCTGTTGGTGAACTAGGATCTGCAGCTTATCCGTTAGGTAGGGAACTGGACAGACTAGGTGGGCCATGTGGTCCTTATCTACCATCAAATTCTATATTTCTATTAGAGGACATTGTATGCAAATACAGGAAGAGTTTTTCAGAACTTCCAGAAGAGGGTTATGACTCAATCAGAGAGTGGTGAACGTATGGAACGCGTTACCAGAGGAGATGGTAAATGCCCCCACACTTGGTATGTTTAGGGCAAGGTTAGATATACATATGGGGGGACAGCACTAGGGGGTTTCTACCACTGAATCAGTCTCTTATGGCTCTCATAGGCATTTGACTTGTATCCAAACCTATAAGCAAGTACTTTTGTCCTAAACCTAATCAGCACTAATCCAATCCCCAACATTTAATGAGAGGGATAGACCCAGCATCTTTGTTTTAATTTTGCATTTATCCGTGTCATGGGAGCCATGGGGGTATCCGCACAGGAAGTTTAAGACTTTATTAAGGTTTTTTTTTTAATGAAATGGTGGTAATTCTGAGAATTGTATGGGATTCTCAAATTCTGCTTCTTCAAAACATGTCTAATTCATGAAATTCCATCAGATGTATAATTCCAACAATTCCAAAAGCAGTTTGCAATTTTCATTCAAACCATGAATTTGTAATTCACACTTCACATGAACCATGGATTAGTGTTCCACAGTTTATATTCACAGCAGATTAGGTATCAACATAATGCAAAAAAATCAATCTGCAGTCTATGTAAACCATGAAACAGTAATCTGCAGGTTAAATTAAAGCACTTTCAGAATTCTGTAGATACATCAAAAAAATACTGATGAATTTGCTAGTATATGTAGAATTCACTGATAGAAGTAGCACTTCATCTGGTGAAAATTACATGAAGTCAGCACTCTGTGCTCTACATGGAGTTAGCAAATTTCACTTAGTGCTTCACAAACCAAAATATTGGAACTTTTCAAATCTCTAGTTCCAGGCAGTAGGGTTTGCAATAGAAAAGACCTTAGACTCATACTATTTGTGAGCCCTTGGTAGATATAGGAGGTTCCTCAACTCTGTAACCATAGTGTTAAGGGCTGCAGGGGGAGGGTCAGAATAACAGGTCTTGTAGGTAAGAATGGTAGACCCTGTGGATACACTCATATAGTAGGGATATACATTTCATGTCCCCTCTCATTTCAGGGCAGGGGAGGTCTAAGGGGTGTGGTACAGGCTGCAATAAAAAAAAAAGAAATAACAGCAAAGTCCACAATGTCACTGCACTTTTCTGTCATTATATACTGTACAGCTTTATCCATCCTGAATAATAGTGCAGGGACTGCATTGAGAAATTTGAACACAGTAGGCATACAACAAATGCAGAGCCATTGACAATAGCATTAGAACATGTTTCATTGAAATTATTTGCTGTTAAAGATACAAGAGATAGTATATATATTTTTGTTGAAACTGCCATGGGATCTTCAACTTCCAACAGGATAAGAAGAGAAAAAAATTAGAAATGGGCATAAGGATCTTGGCTTAATATCTCACCCAAATGATAGTAATGCCAAAGTTGCAATACCCCTACCATTGCTGCTTTGCTTCAGCTTAAGTGTTGGGTATGACCCCAGTCCTTGGTGGAGGACCACTTTGGAACCTCTAATTGTGTTGTGCAGCTAGAAGAGTGCAAGCAATTGTGCTGCATGATTACCCATACCACAACTGATATGATGAGCTTCTTTTAGGGTCAAATTGGAAAATAGCTCAGCTGACACTATAATTTATTAACAACCACAAAGCTTTGTCTTGTGACATGTCCAGAAAAATCCTGTACTGTCATGTACCTATGATGATATGCATGATTAAGTATTGTCCTTCATAAAAAATATTTTACACTATCTAAGAATTACCTTCATTGGTTTGGATAAACATATGTATTTATTTTCATACAATTAAGTATAATTTGGGTAGGCCAGCCTGGTGGCACTGAGGGTTACGGCACTGGACACCACACCTCATGCCATGCCAGTAACCTTGGATCGGGAGTGAACTTGGGCATCTGGTAGTTGGCAGGGGAGGGAAGGGATTGAGCATCTGGAGGACTGCTCTCTCTTCCCTGGGAGGGATCTGGGGAATGTGCCTATTCTGGGTGGCCCCTGATGGTAGTCGGGGGCAGTACAAAGAACAGGTGGCACTGCAGAAGCAGGGGTGGAGCTGCGGTGGACATCAGAACGTAGTGCCTTTGATGCCATTGCACATCTGAGCTCTGAGGGGCAACCAAAGAGAAATTCCCCACTCGGTCTAGGGCGGTGATGAGGGCTCCAGTGGCAGACACCCACATCTCCATCACCAGGCTCTCTCTCCCTGAAGGCTGGCCAAGCCCCCGACCAGACGGACCCTCTAATGTCAGAAAGACTGCCATGTAGGAGAGGTGGGCCCTCCCCCAGGGGGTGATCTGGGTGGGCTTGAAAGTCCAGATGGGGGTGCTGAAGGGGAAAGAGAGCTTCAGGCAGAGGAGTAGAGGTGTCTGACGGAAAAAGCACCTCTGAGAGATGCCCTGACCGAGAAGAGCATACAGATAATTGAAAAAAAAGTATAATTTGGGTATAAGAACATTTGTAATAAACAAAAATACATGAGTATTAGTTCATATTTTGAGATAAAGTGGGAACGTGTTCATTTTAAGAAAACATGTTGTTATAAGAAAACATATTGGTTTGGTAGACATATACTGTAGATTCAAATATTTTTTCAGGACACCTTATTAGGCACCAAGAGCATGGCTGTAAACAGCTATTGTGGTCATGGGTACTCCATTTTGCATTTAGTCAACTTCAATGGTACATGCAGTGTGAGTGATTCAGCTGCATGATGTCACTGATGATGTCAGTGATAGGGTTTTTATATCCTGTTATAAGCTTTCAGACCTATACAAGCCTGGGTTTGATCCATGATGCCTAGTTGTGCTACTAAGTGGCAGACCTTAACAAACTGTTTTTTCAGCAGGAAGGTGAAACAAAGGTTCTGTCCCCCCACCCTACCCCCTAATCCCACCCACCCCGGTCCTCTTCCTATATAGGTTGCATGTCACTGCCCACTTCCTACCTGAACTGACTAGAAGGCAAAAAAAAAAAACCTCTAGAAAATTTTTTTTTTCCTACCTTTCAATTCTCTCCAGCAGAACAGCTCCAACACAAAGGGCAACCCTAGGAGGCATACAGCAAATGCGGTCCAGCTCCTAGCCTTAATGTTTGTTGAGCTTCACTGATCTTCAACTGAGGGAAGTGCAAGTAGGAGATTTAAATTCTCCCATGCTCTTGCCTGCATGTCTGCTGACTGAAGCGCTACAAGCAGAACTCACAGCAGCATAGTCACAGTCAGGTTCCATCTCATCAGTGGCTTCTATGCTCATTGGTGGCTTCTGCTGCAGCAGTTCCCAGGGCACTCCAGTGTTTGAGAAGGGCAGATATTGTCCTGCAGCCAGTGGATCAGTCCCCTCTCTCTCACAGCAACAGGGAGATGGGATGCATGGACCACAGGCAGGGGTTTTTACTGCAAGCAGTGGGGACTCCACAAAGTTGTTCTGAGCCAAAGGGCAGAACAACTGAGCAAGTAACCAGATTCCTTCTTACCTTGCAGGAGTACAATCTAGACCTCATCTGTTCAACAGCTACCTGATTGTTTTCTACAGCATACAGGGAACAATCAGATACGCCCACCCACCTTTCCCCTAATCCCACCCTCCCCCAAGTCCTCTTGCTTTATAGACATGTAGCACTGCCCACAACCCCTGACAGGAGGTAGTAAGGTACAAAATACAAACAAAAAAAAAATGACTCACTGTTCTGTTTTCTTTTTTGTCCACACTTCCTGCCAAGAAACAGGGATTAACACTATCTCTCAACTAAAACAAAAAACAAACAAGATAAAAATGGATCTTGTCAGTTACAAAAACTGTGGTGCACTGTATAATAGCATCTACAAATGGCAACCAGGACCATCCCATACGTGCTGCACCATAGCAGATCTTGCAGCCCAACTACAGGATGCTTGGACTATATTATATGACCTCCAATACAGGGAACTCTATAGCACACCTCCTCAACCCCCCCACCACCAGTACCAGCATGTCAGCCAGGGGCCAGGACTTGAGGCAGGGCCCCGAGACTGGCAGGTGGTAAGAAAAAAGAGGCATCATAGAAGGCCTAGGAAGGAAGCCAAAAACCAGGAGCATTTCCTGGCCATTCAAACAAAAAAACAGGTTTGTTCCACTGCTATCAAGCACAGACAAAGTAATACAGGGTAAAGAAATCAAACCTCCACAAAAAAAGGCTAACATGCCAATTAAAACTAATGCAAACTACGATAAAAACAAAAATACTAATACTCAAAATATAACCAACAACAATACCAAAACAAAATGCAATAACAACAAAAATACTAAAACTCAAAATAAAAATGACACAAATATAAACAAAAGCAAAATTCTCATAATCGTGGATTTCACGATCCAAGGAGTGGAACACCACCTAACACAAAATATCAAGAGCAACATCATGGTAAAGTAAGGCACTGCAAGTAGGGACACGAACTACATAAAGACAGTTGTGTAGGAATCGGGGGATGTTACACATATAACAGTACATCTTGGTACCAATGACTTGGCAAATCACACAGTTCAGGAGGCCAAGAAACACTTTGAGGACCTGTCCAGCAAACTTTCTTCCCTTCCATCCAAATTAGCCTTCTCAGAAGTACTGCCAGTGTGGGAAAAAGGAAAAAGCACTAAGCGAGTCAGAGATTGAAGTAGGGAAATTCAACTCATGGTTGCATGATTCCTGCCAAGACAAGAAATACCACTACATAGGGAACTGGCACAACTTTTGGGAAAGAGTTTTTTTTAAATACGATGGATTGCACCTAGACAGAGAAGGTGTACGAGCACTCGGTTGGAAATTTGATGTCTATACAGGTAATTTAAAACTAAATAAAGTGGAGTATGGCACAGCTCACACCCCCTACCATCGGTGGACTGGTTATCACTCTCCAAAATGCCAAATGCATGCATACATCCTCAGAAAACAAATCAGAGCCAACATCCACACGAACCAGCAACCTCCATAATCTCTTGGCCAGAAAGAGCAAACTGGAGCAGTCCAGGAAGAGGTTACAACCTCATGCCAAAGAAGATGTACATTCCTGGAAGGCAATGGTTGCAAATACTAGGAGCCTAACCAACAAACTTCCCAAACTCACAACCATCTTGGAAACAGAAAGGTTGGACGTGTGGTTGTAACAGAAACGTGGTTCATGGAAAACCACGGATGGGATATGGCCATTCCCAGCTACAATCTGCTCGGGAAAGATAGGCAGGGCAGAAAAAGGGGGGTAGCCATTTACATTTGGGAGGAAATAAAAGCCATAGAAGTAAAAGGACAACCTGGGGACTTCGAGTCACTATGGCTAACAGTAGACACGGGCAAGGGAAAACCCTTCAGAATTGGCTTCATGTACAGGCCCTCAAATTAAGGAGATATAGAAGACAAAGACCTAATAGAGGAAATCCACAAAGTGTCTGATAAAGGCAAAGTAATACTGGTAGGGGACTTCATCCTACCAGATATTAACTGGAGCACACTAACGGCAGCAACAACAAGAAGTAGGGACTTCTTATTGTCATTACAAGGTGCAGGACTGTGCCAACTTGTTAAAACCAAAACTAGGAAGATGACATTCTTGATCTTGTCTTCACAAACTCGGAAAGGATCAAGAACATCGAACTGGGATGCCATATGGGTAACAGCGACCATCGCATGGTAAGCTTTATAGTAAACATAACACAGGACACCAGCCACGCAAAGATAAAAGTGCTAGATTTCAGAAAGGTTGACTTCCAAAAAATGAGGAACAACATAAATAGCCAGTTAATGGAAACAGAGGTTAAGGAGGTCATATGGGGGAGACTCAAAAGAGCAATAAAGACTGCCACAGATCAATGTGCCAGATGGGTCAGCAAAGCAAACAGAAAAAGAAATCCTCTATGGTTTTCCAAGGAAGTGGCTACCACAGTCAAAGAAAAAAAGAAGGCATACAGCATATACCAGGAAACCAAAACTGAGAAAGACTGGGAGTTGTACAAGGAAAAATGAGAGAGTCTAACAAACAAATTAGAAAGGCAAAAGCCCAGACAGAGGAAAAGATAGAAGGGGCAAGAGGATCAAGTGTCCGATGGACAGCTCTCCTTCTCGGGGAGGAGGTGTGGGTGGCGCTGGCTGGCCAGACTTCTGGCGGTGGCCGGAGTTTCTCACAGCTGACGCTGATTTGGGAGGGGAGGAGGCAGGGCAGACGCTGGCATCATTGCACGCCCCGCCTCCTCTGGGGGAGAAAACGAAAATGGCAGGCAGACCACTGGCTGAAGCCCTCCCCGGAGATCCTGTTCGCCATCGCCGCTGTGGGACCCCAACCAGTCACAGTTCCGGGGTCACTTAAGGTGGTCTGCGCCCATCCGGGGTAAGCCGGGTGACCGAGGGTCTTCTGCAGCCATAGGCGGTGGTGGAGGTCTCCGGGCTGTGACCAGGGCGGAGAAAGCAGACGGTGGTCCAGCCAGGATAAAGGGCAAATTAAAAAAAAAAAAGAAGGGGCAAAGAGAGGAGACAAATCATTTTTTAGATACATTAGGGAACATAGGAAGGCAAAAGGGGGATAGTAAAGATTGATACTGAAGAAGGGAAATGCACCAAACATGACCCAGAGAAAGCTGAAATCCTCAACAAATACTTCTGCTCGGTGTTTACCAAAGAGGATCCAGGGGATCACCCAGCCCTGAAAAAAAACAACACCCCACTAAATAAACTAAAAGCAGACAAAGCCATGGGACCAGACGAGATGCACCCCAGAATCCTTAAGGAACTTGGGGCAGAATTAGCAGCCCCTCTGGCACTTCTATTCATGAAATCCTTGAAGAGTGGTGTGGTACCTGAAGACTGGAAAAAGACAATAGTGGTTCCACTTCAGAAATCAGGCAGTTTTGAAGAGGCTAGTAATTACAGACCGGTGAGCCTCACATCTATAGCAGGGAAAATAATGGAGACACTACTCAAACAGAGGATCGTAGCATTCCATGAAACTAGCAGCCAACAAGACCCTAAACAGCACAGTTTCACAGCAGGTAGGTCATGCCAGACAAATCTGCTCGAGATTTTTGGCTCTGCTTTTCAATGTTTTTGTTTATTTTTTTTGTTAGTCATTTTTCTACATTGGCCCCCAGTCTGCCATCCATGTCCAGGCATCCTGTTTCCTCCAGCCACCATCTAGAGTGCCCCGGCTTCTAGTTGTGCCCCCTCTCAATACCCCCGTGGCTTGCCCCCCATGGCAGGGTGGCAGAGAGGACCCCCTCTCTCGCCATTGAGACCAGATCCAGTATTTGCAGCGATGCCCACGGAGCTGGGCATCCTGCCGAATGGCCATCAAGCCACCGTGACCAGTCACCATTTTTCTCTGTTCGACTCCCCCTTGTGAGTGGGGCATGCAATGATGCCAGTGAAAGGAGCATGCATGCTTCCTCCAGGTGTCATGCCCCAACTCACACCTTTTGTTGCTTGTGTCGTGGCATCTCCCCAGGCCTCCACTAGGGGCCACCAGGGCATCGACAGCTACAGGTCACCCCTTCCCAGAGAGGGAGAACAGTCCATCAGACCCTCAATCCCTCTCCTCCCCTGCCGACCTGGGCTTGATCCTGAACCAGGGTTGCCGGCGTGGCATGAGGTGTGGCATCCAGCGCCTCAACCCTCAGTGCCACTGGGCCAGCTGTCTTCAATGTTTTTATAGCAGACATCACTGATGGACTGGAAGGGAAGGTGTGCCTGTTCGCAGATGACACCAAGGTATGTAACAGGGTGGACACCTCAGAAGGAATAAGCAAGATGGAAGCTGACCTCAAGAAACTAAAAGAATGGTCTGGAGTGTGGCAGCTGAGATTTAAAGCCAAAAAGTGCAAGGTCATGCACACAGGAAAGAAAAATCCAAGAAAGGAGTATTACCTAGGAGGCAAAAGACTGGTGGCCTCAAACCAGGAACGAGATCTGGAAATCATAATCTCAGACAACTTAAAGGTTAGTAAGCAGTGTGAGAAGGCAATATTGAAGGCCAACAAAATGCTGGGCTGCATTTGAAGGGGAATCATGAGCAGGAGGAGAGAGGTGGTACTACCACTGTATAGATCGCTGTTCAGGCCTCACCTGGAATACAGAGTCCAGTTCTGGAGGCCTCACCTCAGGAAGGACATTGACTGGGTGGAAACAGTGAAGAGAAAGGGTGACAAAAATGATTTAGGGTCTGCAGTACATGTCCTGTGAGGAAAGACTTTAGGGAACTGTATATGTACTCCCTGGAGCAGAGAAGAGAGAGAGAGAGAGAGGAGACATGACTAAAACATTCAAGTAGATAAAAGGCATTAACAAGGTACAGGCACAGGAACTTTTTCACTTCAAGAAGGGCTCCAGGACCAGGGGACATGACCTCAGGCTGCAAGGAGAGAGGTTCTCTACCAAGATCAGGAAGTTTTTCTTCACATAAAGAGTGGTGGATGCCTGTAACAGCCTTCCCCAAGAGGCTGTGGGGGTCAACACTGTGGGGGGGATTCAAGAATGCATGGGATAGACACAAGGGAGCCCTGACTACAAAGGGCAACTAGAATGTCAAAATAGGTCTAAAACAAATGGGCAGACTAGATGGACCTAACGGTCTCCTTCTGCCATCAACTTCTAAGTTTCACATTTATTCTTTCTCACTACAATGTCTGTAGTATGAGAGAGATTGTCAGATGCCCTTGCTGATATTAGTGACAGAGTTTCATCAAGGTTTAAAGTTCTGTATTGCTGATAACCTGAAAAGTTCCAGCTGACACTTTCAGGTTTGAATGCAGCTTGGGAAGCATTACTTCAAATCACAGACTGGTGCAATACTAAAGTCTCTGCAGCTGAAGGGGGGGGGTCTTTACTCAGTACTTGATGTCCTTTGCCACAGCATGCATTTCCTGTCAATGTACTTTAGTGCAGCGGCAGAACTATAGACTACCAAGCAGTAGTGTGTAGGGTAGCTGGGTTTTATCCCCAGTGTGGTACACTGTTTTTCCCTTCTTACTCAATTTTTGCAGTATGACAGAAATTTTTTAATGTCATTGCTTATGTTAGTGGCACAGTTTCAGCAAGATGTGAAGTTCTGTATTCTGATAACTTGCAGATTTCAGATGATACTTTGAGGTTTTAACTACAACTTGGGAACATTACTTCAGATTGACTGGTTCTTTACTAAACCCATTGCAGCTGTGGCGTGTGTGGGGAGGAGGGGTGTCTGCAGTCAGTGCTGAATGTTCTTTGCTATAGAATGCATTTCCTGTCAAGGAGACTTTGTACAACAGTAGAGCTGCAGGCTACCAAGCAGTAGTGGGTAGGGGGTTTGGTTTAATCCCCAGTACAGGACATTTCTTTCATTCGGTTCAGTGTCAAAATGGTGATTGTGGAAAGGTGATCATCATTACAGCGAGTGTACATTGCTGAAAATAAATTTTGGCAATGCTCACTCACAGCATGGACAAAAATGGTGCCCAAGACCTAATTCCCTTGCAGCCCCCTGCTAATGGACTCTTAATTCCAAGGGGGGGGGGCATGTCAGGGGGGTGAAAAACTTTAAATACATGCCACCTGCTGGCAAAAAACCTGCACTGCACTGGACCCGAACCCTGTACCCTACACTCCCAGCCAATCTACCTCCCCACCATGCAAGTGAATCAGCTCAGCAGCTGCTCGACACACCCCTCCAACATACCATCCCTCCCCTGCCTCCCCCCCACACATGTGCACGTATGCATATACCCGCTATTTCCTGTTGTGGTATTCACCCATCCCATTATCCAGCCACCCCCCCCACTTGCTGCCATGAACACAGGCACTGCAGTTGAGCCACCATTTTGTCGGCACCCAATTTTGGTCGCCTTGTTCACTGGATACCTTTTCATTCTCACTACAATTTCTGTAGTATAAGAGAAATTATACAATGGCAGGAAAATTTCCTGGACTCTGATTGGTCACTGTGTGCCTGAGACAGCGATGTTATTACACAATAACATCACTGTACGGATTTGGCAGATCTTGGCCTCTTATACTCTTCAGAAACAAAGATATATTGCCACACTAAAATCTACTAAAACGTTTTAAAATAATTTTTTTATTTTGTATAACATCGAGCTATTATAATTGCATATAATTATAAGGTGGTGGTTATTGTGTATTAACACTCCAAGGGTGGTGAAGCACTCAACTTTGTCTTGTTCTTCAACCCACCCCAGGAGTGACATTATTACACGATAACACAACACATACCTTGTCATGCTTTATTGCTTAATTATTAGATGCCATTGCTGATGTTAGTGATAGAGTTTCAGCAACGTTTGAAGTTCTATATTGTTGATAACTTGAAAAGTTCTAGCTGATACTTTAAGGTTTGAATGCTGCTTGGAAGCATTACTACCTTAATGTGTTTTTGCCATTAGCACTTTTTTAAAGACACAAAAAAGTGTTCATTTATAAAGTTACAGGTTAGGATTATCATTTGTGTACTTAATTATCTAGATCAGGTTCTCGTCAAAGTCTAGAAGCTAATAAGAGACAATAGAATAGAGAAAGAAACAGAAATAAAAAATAGAAAGCAAAGACATATAGCATAGTAAAGGGAAGTGCCTGATATAACCAGTGTCAACAGACTAGCCCAGCCAACTGATTAATCGTACAGTCTACAAATGCATTATATTAAGTTAGACTGGCTTGAATTCAAATATATCTGCATATAGTTGTTTCAATGACATACACAGATATTTATATACCCATATGCCATAGAGCTATGCAGAATTTTCAAATTCCATTTCTGACAGAATTCCATAGACTATTGGAATTTCCACCTAATTCTGCAGAATTTTGTAAGGAGGTGTAATTCTGAAATTCTGAAAGTGGTATTCAATCTGTGTATTAGTAATTTATATAAATGATGGATTTGTTTTCTGTGGTTAATGTAAACCAGGCATTAGGTAACCCCAAACTGCAGAAAACAAATCCACGGTTTCTGTAAACCTTGGGAAATAAATCTGCAGTTTACATTAAAAGACTTTTGGAATTGTGTAAAATTTAGTGAAAAATAACCAAAAAGCAATTTGGATATAGAATTGTCATTTCCTCTATATTTTACCAGTAGTGTTCTGCAAAGCCTTGCTAAGCTGCAACAACCCGGATCCTGCTTAAGATTTCATTTTTAATTTCTTGAGATGTTTAATTTGCTGTTTCATCTAGGAATTGTGGTTGTTTTGAGTGTTTATCAGAAAAAAATTACATTCCTTTTGTTCCAAATCACCAATATTTTATTTTCCCCTGTTTTTGTACTCCACACCACTTGTCTTTCAGTTCTGTTTTCTCTGGCCTTCCTATAGCTGTAGAAAACAACGAAAAGAGTTATCATATGTACTGCTTGACCGTGCGTTAAATATTTTGGTAAATGCAAACACATAACCACAGTAGCATTTAATAATCATATAAACTGACAATGGTCTGGTAACATAAACAAAAGATATAGGGCCAGATATTCAAAACTTTGCCCCGGGGCAAAATTAGCACTGCCCAGCGGGCAAACTTAGCCCGGAGCACAGAGCACACTATATTCAAAAGGAATAGCCCAGGGCAAACAGCTTCCGAATATGGTATGGTAATGAGGCCATGCAAACTGGGTTGGGAGTGCAGGCAAAATAGTCCTGGAATAAGACAGCACTGAATAAAGGCAAGGAAGTGCAACCCACAACAACAACACAGCACACAGCAACATGTGGGCAGGTACAGACGTAACCACGTGGCCAATGTGTGTGCCAGCAAATGCATGGATTTCAGTACAGCTGCAGGAAGCAGCAAATGTGAAAAACAGTGATCAAAACTGTATAATATTCCTCAGACTATTACGCCGCTAACACATTAGCGAGGCATTAGCGCGAGCTAAGCAGTTAGCCCGAGCAAACACACGCTGTCTGGGCTAAAATGTGCCATATTCAAAAGTGCCATGCAAATGAGCCTACTTACGTAGTCTCTGGGCAAACAACCGGATTAGTATCTCATTATACCCTGATTTGCATGCAGTTTGCCCAGCATTACTGCAGAGTCCCACAGAGCCACCTGTAGGTCAGTCTGGAAGTACAGGGGCTGACCAGGTCCAACAGCAGCTCCACCTGTAGGTCAGTCTGGCAGTGCATGATGATAGCTGCAGGCTACATGTAAACAGTACAGCATAGCATAGCATATTATACCCCAGGGGACAGGACATCATAGGCACAGGTGATGGTGGTGGTGCTGCATGCAACTGTCACATTGTAGGGCATGCTACAGTGCACAGCAGCAACTACAGTAGCAAGGGGGCCAGTAGTGCGTGGACACAGCAATGCCTATGGTGGGTAGGGCAGTGATGATGACTGCACTATACACAGTGAGCGCCCAACTCATGGATGTTTTCTGACACTGGACATTACTGTTACACTGTTGTGTGACCCACAGATGCTGCACTTTGTGGCATGGATGCTGACAGGACATGTACATTTCTGGCTTTGTGTGCGCGGCAGTTGTACAGCTGTGAGGTATGTGGCCGGGGGCATATATTATCTGAAAGGCACACTGGTGTTGGGGTATTCCCAATGCTGACCCATGTACACTGCATGATGTGTCCCAGCCTTGTGGCCACACCTGATCTGTAGCACAGCCTCGCCATACCATATGCTCCCCTCAACATCCTCCATGCCCACAGTGCTGCATGTGTGTGCTGGCATCTGTTGGTGTCCACGGAAGTGTGGTCCACAGGTGTGTGCTGTATGGCCACACTGCCGTGCTGTCCACTGGTGGCAGGGTCACCACTTACTGCCTGGCATGGCTGGGACTGGTGACAGATGATGGCATCATTGTGATGCCATCAGTTAGCAGCATGCTTCCTCTATGTTTGGCTTTATCTATGTGTCATATTTATTTGTTAGGGTCACGCAAAACCCGCGCTAAACCAGCGCAAACGCCGCGCAAAGCCAGAATGTCGCGTTGAAGCTGATTGCCCAGGATTAAGACCAGCTTTTCCTGGGCGGTAATGCACCGCTGGCTAAGTGTCACGCTAAGTCGCCAAGAAACCACTTAGCACGGCGCTAGTCGCTGAATATAGCATTGCGCCTGTATTCATGTCAGTTTGCCCCTTGCATACATTATAATTTTGCCCGGTGCTAATGCAGTTTGCCCGCGCTATTTGGCCTTTTGAATATGGCAGACCCGTGCTAATCCCATGCTAAACCTGCGCAAATGGTTTTTTCCCAGCGCAAAGTTTTGAATATCTGGCCCATAGTCGGGGTTGAAAACAGAGAAATATTAGCATGGATGTATAACAACAATATTTTTTTGAAAACACAAGCAAAACAAAGCAAGGTATTCCAACCTGAAATCTTCCCCTGATCTGCTTATTATTATTTACCTACATATTTCATATACTTTAATGTGATGTGCATTTCATATACACAGAAATTTCAATACAATTTCAAAATTTAAAATGCATGTATTTTAACTATGCAACATATATTTCAGCAATATATAGTTTTTACATGTGATTTAATATAACAGTTACACACCCTTTGTCATTTGGCAGCTTGGCAGTATATTACAAATAGTATATATCATATCATATATTTTTTTAAATATGCCATTCACAATTACTTATTAAAATGAGTAATACTGACCACAGAAATTATAATGTTTTTACAGACCATTTTAATTTATGATGTTAGTTTCCAATCTGCATTGGTAGTGAGTGAACTATGCAATTGCACATCAAAGCAATTTTTAAACATTGAAGTATTTCCAACTATTGCAACACACTCAGGCTTTTGAAGTAAACAAGTTAACTTTTCCTGGCTTCTAAACAAATCCTCATCAGTCAGTTTTCTGGCTTCTTCTCTTTTTATTGAAATCACTGCTAAGTCAATAGATCTGTACTGACTCATTTGAGAAAAAAAGCAATTTTTAATCAGTTTTCAGTTTGAAAACTGTTTTCTGTATATGCAGCAGTCACTGATACAGCCCAAGAAATGCAAAATACAATGACTGCTTGTGGTTGATTTCAATAAATTCTTTCTAAGAATGGGCATCACTATATTTTCAGCAGTTTTATTTTGTTCAGACATTTTCACCCAGGACTAGAAATTACTTATCAAGCCTTACACATCTATGTCTGCGATCCTACCCTTTTCTGTTAGACAGATCTACAAGTCTTTGCAAGTGTCACTATTTCCTTTATTTTTAAATGCAGTGAAATACTGTTTTATTATACAATGGCAAGAAAGAATGCTTGCGTCTGATTGATCAGTCTGGTACTGGACCCATGATGTTATCCCAGTACAACATCACAGGTGTGGTCCCAGCACACAAACGACTGCATCAAATGTAAAAAATAAAAATAAAATTAATCATTCCTTGGCCTAATTGCTTGCCTACTGTCACCCTGCTGACGCCACTATCTTTTCACTTCCTGGTCTGCCCCGAACAAAGGGCACAGTAAAACAACACTCTGATCAATTTCAGTAAAAGAAACTGTTTCTCACTACCAAAAAATAAAAGAAAAGAAACAGTAAAACTACCAAACCTCTCAGTTCACACCGCACCAACAGAGCAGCTTAGAGTGAGCAAGAGCATCTTTAGTTACCACATGCCACTACTCATAATGCTTTGCTCATCCAGTAAATCTCATTTTGTTTTTCCCAACCCCACCATGTAAAAACAAAAACTGTACCATCTATCTAGTAAGACACTGAAACATTATGATCTCTGCCATTCCAGACTGAGCGAGCAAACAAGCAAGCATGTCTTTTAAATAATCACTGCACAGCTCTTAACACTAGCTCAGTCTTCAACTCAATTTTCAAATCAGCACCAGCTTGAAGACTCATGAAACACAAATACAGGAAACAGAAAAGCAAGAAAAAAAAAGATCTAAGGAGGGAATGAAGGGGCCTCTTAACACTGCAAGCATTCTCCTATGTAGAGAACAGAGCCACATGAAAAACACACATCTCTACCCACTGGCTGAAACAATAAATAGGCACTATTTTTTAATAACGTATTCCCACCCACTTAACAAAAATGAAAAAAAAAAACTTGAAATGTACTTCTTCATCTTTGTTTGGTTTATTTTACAAATAAGCCATTGTATAATAGCAATAATGCACTCCAGGGTGTGTTGTGCTGGGATAACATCACTTCTGGGGTGATTAGTTGCACTCGGCCTGCGGCCTCATGCCTAATCACCCCTGGCGTAACGTTATCCCAGCACAACAAACACCCTGTCATGCATTATTGTTTAAATGTTATTCAACAAATTTAATCTCTCTATTATTGAACTACAGCCAGTTAAAGCAGATGATAGAAAAATCAGCCTTGTTGATCTGTGGGCTTTTCTCAGAGAGTTCAGCTTAGAGTCTACCATTTGATCAGATGAAAACCAGATAATAAATCACACCCCAAACTCCATACCTATCCCCACTCATAGAAACATAGACTTTGATGGCAGATAAGGACCACTTGGCCCACCCAGTCTACCCATTTCCCTACCTATTGGATAAGCTGCAGATTCTACTTAACCAACAGCCTAATTCTTCCAACCCCCACCAGAATTACCTTATGTCTGTCCCATGAATTCTTGACAGAATCCAAAGAGAGAGAGAGCACAACTGAACCTCAAGCACTGGAATGTAAAGGCTTGTAAGTGAAGACTTAATTACACAAAAGAGTGTCTTGAAGTGCAAACACTCCACAATTTATTCAAAAAATAGTCTCCACAATGAAAAGACATAAAGGTGAACCAGTGCAAAAGAACTTCTGCAGGTAAACAAACACCCCTAGCACCTCGACTCTCACGAGTCTTCAAAGGGGGTAACAGAACCTAACATCCGAACACTTTTAAATGCTAAATTAATTATTAATGAGCCATGTAGCTCAAAATTTAAAGTGACACACTATATATAACATTTAAATCAACAGGAATAAATCCAGATAATAACATGTAAATTATTAAGGCAAAACCTGGTATTAAGCTTCAGGACTTGATTAATGTTCTTTTTCGGGTACATTAATGGCACTTTTATAGATTTCAAAGACAAACAAGTTTTGAAGATCAAGGTTCAACTGGAATCCTGTTATGAGAAGGAGAAAGGCAAATTAATACTTTGAACATAGTAACATGTTAGTTTAAATAAATCTAACACTAATTCAGACTAAAGGTTCTACAAATAAGTTGGTAGAAATTAAAACCAGCACAAATAAAGTACAAGATATCTAAGACCAGACAAGTCAACAGAAAAAATGCCTTAATCTTTGAGAAGCTACTTGATGACACCTATGAAAAAGTTAAAACGATGGATAGAGACATAATTCTAGAGAAAAGAATAAATACAAAGAAATCTGAGACTTGCAGTTTTGTAACAGAATTTAATCACATGGCAGGATAGATAGGCAATATTATACATCGTTATTGGCCTATCTTAATGGGAGATGTTGATTTAAATGTTATATATCGCGTGTCACTTTAAATTTCGAGCTTCATGGCTCATTAATAATTAATTAATTTAGCATTTAAAAGTGTTCGGATGTTAGGTTCTGTTACCCCCTTTGAAGACTCGCGAGAGTCGAGGCGCTAGGGGTGTTTGTTTACCTGCAGAAGTTCTTTTGCACTGGTTCACCTTTATGTCTTCATAGTGGAAACTTTATTTTTTGAATAAATTGTGGAGTGTTTGCACTTCAAGACACTCTTTTGTGTACTTCAGTCTTCACTTACAAGCCTTTACATTCCAGTGCTCGAGGTTCAGTTGCGCTCTCTCTCTCTTTGGATTCTATTGTAAATTTGGGTTTGCCGCCCTTCTTTGAGAGCTGCACGGTTGTTTCTTGGACCGTTTTGTTTGTGGTGTGTATCTCCAAGGATTATCCATGAATTCTTGCATTCCCCCACTGTTTTTGACCCCACAACCTCCTCAGGTAGTCCATTCCATGTGTCCACCACCCTCTCCATGAAAGAATACTTCCTCATGTTGCCCCTGAGCCACCCCTCCTCTATCTTCTTTAACTGATGAGTTCATTGCTTGGGTAGAGTCTAGACTCTGACTCTCCAAATCTATACAAAATGGCTACTGAGATTTTATTGTGCAAGATTTCATCACATTTTGTCATGCTTACTTTTTTATCGGGAGGATGTTTGATTTAAATTAAAGTATTTTTGATTTTAGTTTCAATATGGGTTGAAGTTGGGTGGGGTGAAAATGGGGGTTTGGTGGAGATTTGCTCCCCAATGTAAACATTTTAATTCACACATTGAATGACATCAGTTATGTCCAACAACATTTAATTACAAATCTTGTCTGCTATTTAAAGATGAGTCACTGCAGTTACTCCCATCACTCCTCTTCTTCCAAAGCCATTTGTAACATAACAGAAGTATTTAAAAGTTAGAGGAAATAATTTTAAATGTTAAATATCCTCATATTTTCCTCATGTCAGCCATCTATTTACTGAATTAATTAGGTTTATAGTGCCCTCAAATCTAGATTGTTGCTTTCACTTCATCAGTTACTGCTATATTACTCTCTCTCTCTCTCCTCCATCCCTCCCCTCCATTTTCTTATATCTAATATGTTCCATGACATTAGTCACACCATTCCATGCTGTTCATCTGAATGACCTAGAATGGTATAACTGAAATGCCCAGGTAGTGTGAAAACTCATATCAGTAGCTGCTGAGAAGAGAGGTATTTAATGTAATTACAAAGGCAATACAATATTATAATATTAATGTAACAAAATAGGGACTACAAATATTAGAAGATAGGACAAACCCTAAAAGGAAAATGGGATGGTATATAAAGCTATAAAATTTGTTTCCCATCTTAGCAGTACAAGGCTATATTTTCAATACAGAGTAGAAAAGAGCAGGTTAATTTACTGCTACTATTTGTCTGCACTCACCATACTATACACCTCCCTGACTGATTGGTTTATAATTATAAACAAGATCTGTATTGCTCAGAACTTGTTTGTAAACTGACCATGAAGGCAAAACAGTGAATAATTTGATATAATCTGTTTTACAAGTATAAGAGCATCAAAATGGTTCAAAATAGGACTTCCTCTGAGCAAAACTGGATGACTAGATAAGAACCCTGAAAACTAGATTGTCTGGTCCAAAAGCAGACAGGTAACAACTGTAACTCATTCATCCGCATTCATAAGCAAATTGGTGTTTGGCTTTGCACTCAGTTTTGTTCAATTTCTTGTCTTACTTCAATCTGCACAGCAAGATGCTTCAGCTTTTCATTCTCTCTCTCTCTCTCTCTCTGTAGGCAACAGGTTGCTCTCAGGAACTCTCTGGATGCCGTCATTACCAAAGTTCTGAAACATTACATGAAAGTGCATAGTATTGAAATGTGTGGGTCAGAATCCCACCCACTTGGCTGTAATACACAACTCTCTACTGGTAGAAACCATCTCCCCCACTCCTGGTGCTTTTAAATTTAAATTAGGATATGGAAAATTAAATAGATGAAAGGAGCATAAATTGTACTAGACGTTAGAGTATTTTAGGGCAGAGTTGGTGGACTCCAGAGGATGGATTTTTAAAGATGACTGTTATCAGCACCCCTGTGGGAAAGCCTTGCAGGTGTGCAAAGTTTTTCAGCATGCACCATATTTTCGATCACAGAGCCATTTGTGACCGGTTCCACGATTTATGGCAGTTTGTGGCCATTTTTTGGTGCAGTTGTGTTAAAATGTTATGCTGGACTGGAACAGGTGTAACATCCTCCACAGCTCTGCCTGCCACCCATGTGGCAGTTAAGACTTTGCACTGGTGCGAAGATTTGTTTCCACACTGGTGGCTGTGGAGTGGGACTTAGTCCTAAAACAGGGTGAAAATCTGGCCCCAACATCTTTTTCTATGGTTATCATTCTGTATTTTAATGTTTCTATCACTTAAACTTGCTTTAACAGACTGTATGTGATTTTATTCCAGAGACTTCACCCCGCGGTTATTTATGCCCAGTTGTCTGCTATGTACCATTTCTTTGATTTTGTTCTGCACTGCTTTTGAAAATTACACAGTACCTTGAGTGTTGGAAGATGCTGAATTAAATAAACTACAGCTGAGGGTCACGTGAAAGTGAGTACATGAAGGTGTGCAGATCAGTATGAACAGGTATGTGTAGCAGACATGGATAGGTGAAATCCAGCAGTGTTCAGTCCCTTGAGCCCACCATATAAGACTTACCCACCCATGCCTAGCCCTATCATCCTCACCTGTGTGTGCATGCCACAATAGGGCCACATCAGTAACAGCATGGGGTTAGGATGTATAAAATCTAACCATGAAAATAAGAATTGAATCAGGGCTGGGGCTGTGGAGTGGTTTGTGTTGCTTACGACTAGTATCACCATTATTTTCCGAAGGGTTTTAAGATGACAGCCATTAAAGGAAATGTCAGGAACCATTGGGAAAGGTTACTCAGGGAAACAGTTTATAAGGCTTCTTGGAACTGATGATCATGGACTTGCAAAAAAGGCTTTCTCTCACACTATAAAATCCCTGATAGAGTTTTGAATTAATATCCAATGTAACAACTTTGTTCAAAATGCTTTATACTACTCTGTTTCTATAGAATAAGAAAAAAATTAACAAACAAAACTTTCTGAACCTGCATTACTACTGATTTATCTGAATATCCTGACTACCTAATTAGCTAACTTTTATATCTCAGGTCTAAATGTTTTATATCCACCCTCAAACATAACTTTAAGGCAAACTGAGGTGAACTCTGGACAACCACATCTATCATAACAAATAACTTTTAATTAGGGATGGGCACAACTCACTATGCTGAAACTGAGACATGCAGAATTGAAGCAGCCCAGTTTCAGCAAATCCTGAGCTGAACACTGCTAGTTTAATTAACTTTTTTCCTTTATTTCCATTTCCCCAGCATTGTAGGCTTACCAGTCACTGCCAGTCATGTGACTGGCATTTGAGGCTGAGGGAGAGATGTAAGGCTCCCTGCAGTTAGTCCCATACCCCAATTTGACATGTGCAAACTGGGGTATAAAGGCAGAACACACTGCAGCTCAGTGCAATTTCTCGATATGCAGAACTGGTGAGCAGATGTGCTGGGGACTGGGAGAGAGATCTACGGACCTGTGCCAGTAGGAACAGTGTGGATAGTGTGAGGGCTAGGAAAGTGGACAAAATGAAAAACAAAAGAAAAATAACATTTACAAAAGAAAAAGTTAACTTTACAAAAAAACTTTACATGAAAAAATGCAGAGCTGATGCCAGAGGGACCGAGATAAAGTGAAAGTGGGGTTGAAGTATCAAGGTGAGGGTATAAATGAGGTGGGGGTGGGTGGACTAGTGTGGGCTGAGGAAAGTGGACAAAATGAAAACAAGCACAAAATAACAAAAATAAAAGTTTCATTTTACAAAGAAAAAGTTAACTTTAAAAACAAAAAAAAGTTACAAGAAAAAAGTCAAGCCAACATAAAAGGGGACAGAAGTAAAGTGAAAGTAGGGATTGGAGGTACTCAAGGTGAGGGTACTACTGATGATGTGGGGAGTGGGTGTGGAATGAAGTTTAGGAGGGATTGGGTTGGTACTGGAGGACTTAGAAAGTAAAAGATAAAGAACTAAGAAGGAATTGGAAAAAAGGAAAAACTGAAAGCGGGGATTGAAACATACAAACATATGAAGAAGCCAACAGAAGAAGGCCATTTGGTCTATCAAGTCTGCTCATATTGCAGGGTCCACAGCTTGAGCTAATGTCCCTGCCCTCCCTCTCTACTCCTCCCATCCTCTCTACAAAACAGAATGTCAAAGTTACTGCTGGAGCTCAGAGACTTTGAGGAGGGTGATCACATTCTTCGGGAGTGCTGAATTACACAACAAGGAGGTTAGGACAAGAAACATAAGATAAAAAAAGAAAGACTATGGAGAATACCAGAAAAAAAAGACAGAAACAGAAATGAAAAAAGTTAATAAAGACAGAGAAGGGAAATAATTAAAGCTAGCTAAAAGAGAAAGTGCAGTTGGGGTTTGGTGAGGTGTGCAGAAAGCCTGAAACTTTATTAAAAACTGTGGGGGTGGGAGTGTGTTCCAACAAAATGAAAACAAAGTAAGAGAAAAAGAGAGAATTACAAGAAAAGAAGACAGAAAAAGACAAGAATAGCTACAGAGAGAAGGGAAATAATTAAAGCAAGTTAAGAAAGTAAAATTGGGGTTAACGGAGGTGGGCTGAAAGGAGGGAGAGTGTAACTCATTGACAATTAAGGATCACAGGTGTGGCAATGTGGGCCGAAAGTGAAAAACAAGAGGACAAAGTAAGGAAGAGGTGACCACAAGACAAGTTAAAAGAAATTATTACAAACAACAGAATATTGTGGATTACTTTACCATATTCCAAATCATCCTGCAGTTATAAGAAAAAATTGTTCTCAACCTTGACCAGCCTTCAAAGCTGAAGCCCCTTGGCTAGCATGACATAAGCCTACTCAGCTAGCTGCACAATTTCTTCAATCATCCAGCTGTTATTAAAAAAAAATTGTTTGCAGTCCTGACCATCTTACAAAGCTGAAGCCCCTTGGCTTAGGGTGACATAAGCCTACTCAGATAGCCACCCAATTTCTTTTAATCATCTTGGTGTTAAAGCAAAAATTTGTTCTTGACCCTTACCATCCTCCAAAGCCAAAGCCCCTTGACTGGTGTGACAAAAGCCTACTATGCTAGCTGCCCAATGTCTTCAATCATCCTGCTGTTATAGAAAAAAGTGCTCATGACCAGGACCTTCCTGCAAAGCCAAAGCCCCATGGCTAGTGTGACATAATCCTACATGGCTAGCCAGTCAATTTCTTCAATCATTACTGTTGTAAAAAAAAAGAGTTTTTGATCTTGACCATCTTGCAAAGCTGAAGTCCCTTGACTGGTGTGACATAAGTCTACTGGACTTGGCACCCAATTTCCTCAATCATCCAGCTGTTATAAAACAAATTTGTTCTCAACCCTGATCATCATGCAAAGCTGAAGCCCCTTCGCTAGCACGCCATAAGCCTACTCAGCTAGCTGCACAATTTCTTCAGTCATCCTGCTGTTACAAAAAAAAAAATGTTCTTCACCCTAATCATCCTGTACAGCCAATGCCTCTTGGCTAGCATGACATAAGTCTGCTTGGATAAATTTGCAGCAGTTACAATAGAGCTCCATTGAATTCGCTCACTCCCCTCTCTCACTCACTCACTCATTCTGGTTTTCCCACCACTGCAGGCTGCCCTTTTGTACTGGGGCCCTGCGTGCATTGCTGCCCTTTTCTGCCCACAAACAAATCTGCAGCAGTCCCAACAGAGCTCCGTTGAGCTCACTCACTCTCTCTCTCTCCCTAACTCACTCATTCTGTGTCTCCCGCTGCTGCAGGCTGCCCTTTTGTACTGGGCTCCTGCCTGCGTTGGCGGCTTTTTCTGGCCACAAAGAAGTCTGAAGCAGTCCTGACACAGCTCATTGAGCTCACTCACTCCCTGTCTCAGTCACTCATTCCTTTCGCTGGCTGCGCTGCAAGCAGGCCTGTACTGGGCTCCTGCCTGCATTGCCACCTTTTCTGTCCACAAAGAGAAATCCACAGCAGTCACAATAGATCTGCACAAAACAGTTATTTTTGGATTTTTCCACCAAATTTGCAACATAAGCTTTGAGACCCACCTCATGAACACTGGCACTGTCGTTTAGCATCGGCCCAGTGCTGGATTCCATGCAGTGACCGCTAAACCACCTTTTGGGGCCACTTAATGCCATGACAGTTCCAGAATTCATGAGGAGGGGTCCCAAAACCCCATGTTGAAAATTTGGTGCCAAAATTCCAAAAATGACTGAGATATACATTAAAGTTGGAAAAAAAACCATTTATTCCATTATACAGCTTACCGGCATTTCCTAAGTTCACGGTCGACTTTGAAGAGTGCAGGACGTGTTCCTAGTCCACGAAGATTGTTGTGCCGAGCTCCAGAGTAAGTATGGTGAGGGGTTGTGGGGAGGCAGGGTGCGCAGTGGGTGGATGCGGGTTGTGGGAGGGGGCAGGAGACTGCTGAGGAACAGTTTCCTTTTACACGTTAAAAAAAGACATCATGGGACAGTTTTCTATTTTAGGGGCATGTGGAATGCTGGGATGGGCTCCCAGCATGCCACTGGAGTCTGCACAGGGGCAGCTGTAGCCAATGGGGGATTGGTATCCCTTGACAGCACAACAAAAGGGGTGGGGTATTACATTATGCAGATGAGAGTTGGGCACCCTGTCAGCAGACAATAAAAGTGGGGGTTACATACTGCTGACGGGAGTGGGCCCCCATTGGCAAATAAACATTGGGCCACTGAAGTCGATGGGGATTGGGGCCCCTACTGGCAAATAAACATAGTTGAGGGTTAATATTGTTTGTGAACATGGCAGCAAACGCCGCCATGTTAATAAACAATATTAGGACTTAGATCCTTCCTACAATGACAGGTCACTCCCTCATTGCAGCGAATGGCTGGCTGCTGTGTGGCGACTCGATTGCAGCGGCTGATTTTTTGCAAGTTGGTGGCACACTGGCTGAACTAGTGTCAGCAGCAGCGTGCCACGGCATTGGGGAATGCTGTACAAGCCTTTAAAGGCTGTGGGGGCATTGGCCACAACAGTGCCGTGCCTCCACAACCTGCTTGTGGACAAAGCTGCTGCAATATGTTTCTCGCAAGGCGGGCTATCAACATAAAAATGTGTGTGTGTGTGTGTGTGGTGGTGTTAATCAGCCTCTGAGCTAAACTGCAGATTGTGGAATGAAATATCATTGGTGACTCCAGTGCTGGCAAAAAGAAACACCAGAACCAAAATTAATTGAAAGGCTTTGCCTGTAGTTCGGTGACCAAGCAGCCAGCCACTCCCACTTCCTGAGCTATATAAGCAGTTCCTCTCAGCCTCACTGTGAAGCATTTTGCCTTTGTGGCCGGAGGCTATGTTGGTTTGCCCTCTGAGCTGGCTGGGGCCTAACCCCCACCTGCTGTTTCTGTGTGTCTCTGCTGGACTTCAGTGTTTGTTTTCCTGCTTCTGGTTTGTATCTTTCCTCTGGCTGTGTGCTTCCCTGTGTTTTGTTTCTTGTTTTTTGGGGGGGCCTTTCTCTGTTTTGCTGTGTTTTGGTTTCCTCTTTTGAAGGGGGGGGCTTTTATTTTTAAAACTCCTAGCATACTGCTGCTACAGAGCTCATTCTGCTTGCTTTCAGTTATAACTCTCAATTTACTGCACTGCAACTGCAAACCTACTCAGAGCTCATGCTACTGCTTTCAGTTACCTACAACTTCAGCCACTGCTGCTGACTGTTTACTTTAATTACTATTGTACCCAGTGCCTGTGTTTTAACACTGTACTCATTTAACTACTGCTGTACAGGCCCACTTGCTTCCTGCGGCTACATTGTTTACACCCATTCCTATTTTACCTTGATTACTCTGAGGTTAGCTGAAGCTCCTGCTGAGGCTATTAAACTAGCTTTTATATCTGCATGTGGTTCTTGGCCTTTTATTGCTTCCTTGTTTGTCCTACATCGGGGACTGGGAGGTGTTTGGGGGGTCGTGGTCTATGTGGTTAATTAATTTTGTTCTAAATCCTGTCTTTGCTGCCGAAAATCCTCAGAGTTTATCACCTTGATTTGGCTATTCATGTCTGGCTGGCTTGCCCCTAACTCAGTGCTGTTTACTTGCTATACAGTTGTTATGCAGGTCCACCTAGTACTACTGCTACTGCTTACTGACCTATCTGGTCCCCACTTGCTTATGCAAACCATTGTTTTATGCCTAGTGCCATCCCCTTGGCTTTGCTTGGGATTCTACTGCTCTCAATCTGCATCTGACCTTGCAAGGTCTCAGCACTCAATGCTCATTACGATCTCAGCACACCGTGCTCATTCAGCTCACCAGCTTTACAGCTCTCAATCAATTCTGGGGCATGCCAGCCATTCTAATCTGGCGCAGGTTCCTGCAGCCAACGGTCTCGCTCTGCATTTAGTCCGCATCATCAAGCGTGTCCAACTTGGGGCGGGATCCTTCTCACCTGGCCCATAGCTGGGAATGTCCTCGCCGGGCTTGGCTTTAGCTGCCTGCTACGCGACAGCAGCTCCTGGTGTAGAATTTAAGACTAGCGGTGAAGGGTGGTTACGACGATCTCCTTTGGCTCTAGTGTTCCACTATAACTGTTGGCCATTGACTTTAGTGGTTTCCCCTAGCAAGGCACCTTCACCGCATTCTCCCCACAACTGCATCTGGTTCACCTGGTTTGATTTAGGGCAGGTAGGCCAGGTGAGTGCCTCAGCAGTTGTTGCTCTCCTCCTGCGCCTTGGATGCTCGTATTGTTAGAGTTTTCTCGCAACCTTCCACAATGTTCCTGTTAGAGGGATTGAGTGAGAGCCTTCCTCCAAATTGGAATATTTTTTACTTCCCTTTAATTGGTTTTCCAAATTGCAGCTGCAGAGACGTCACTAAATATATTTTCTCAAGCCTGGAGGGAAGGCGACCTAGGCCTTGGATCCCTAGAGAGTTCCTCTTCATAGGGTTTTTTTTCTCTCCTCCGTTGCCTCAGGTCATAACACTTAGTTAATATAGTTGTTTCCTCTAGTTTCCTTAGTTAGGTTCCATTGTTGGATGCAGGTGGAGGATGTCCTGCCATTCCCTCTCTCCTTAGGGGATCCCCTTCTCTCATACAAGTCATCACTATTCTTCTCTACTACTATGTTGCATTTACTGCTTCTACGTCACTGTTACTATTTGCTCATTTGCACCATGTTGCCTCCTTTTGGGGATGATACTACATTTCCTTTAGGGATTCCTAAGGTACCTTTAGCCACGGAACCATCCATGGCACCTTTAGGGCAGAACCCTCAGAGAGTTCCTTACTCTTGTACCTTACAGGATGGTAATTCCTCTGAATAGATAAAGCACACACAACCAAACTAATACAGCTTACATAAACATAACACTATACTGGCTATGTGAGGGCAGTGAATTGAAAGGCTTTGCCTGTAGTTCAGTGACCAAGCAGCCAGCCACCCACTCCTGAGCTATATAAGCAGTTCCTTCCGCCTCATTGTGAAGCATTTTGTCTTTGCCCCACCATCCTCCCCTCCTCCTCAGCGGCAGTGCTCTCCTTGGGATTCCTATGGTACCTTTAGCCACAGGAACCATCCCGTGGTACCTCTAGGGGCAGAACCCTCTCTAAGAGTTCCTTGCTTTCGTACTCCTACAGGGTGGTAATTCCTGTGGAATAGAGAATGCGAACAGCCACAACCAAACTAATACAGTTACATAAGCATAACACTATACTGGCTGCGTAGGTCAGTGAATTCATTGTCAGGTAAATATTTGGTCTAATGGAAAAGAAAGCAGGAAGTGCACAGTGCCACTAGGTTCTATAAAATTACTTAATTTGCTTGCTTTTGCTACATTTTCTATTGGCCCTAACTTTTATTTGACCACATCAGGGTGGGGTGGGCTCCTGTGCTTGTTTAATTTCACACCCTAATTTTTTGCTTTTTGTTTTGCAGGTTGGTCAAGGTCAAGTGAAAACAAAGAATTTTAAACAGCATGATGCAATGTGTCTCAAACAGTATACTCTGTACTGACATGCCATGGTCCCTTTACATTTTGCAGTATCTTTCTCCTGAAAATGCCTTTTTCCCCACCACTTATCAATATAGGCACAACCAAGCAAATCCAACTCCTTTGCAAAATTAAATCCAAACTCGTCCTGGATTTGGGAAATTCAAAACCAAATCCAAATCTACCCCAGCTTTGCCCATCTCTACTATTAATTAGTTAATTTCTGGAAAATGGACTTTGATGATTGGAACTCCTATATAGAAACATAGACTTTGACAGCAGATAAGGACCGCTTGGCCCACCTAGTCTACCCATTTCCCTACCTATTTGATAAGCTGTAGATCCTAGTTAACTAACAGTCTACTTCTCCTACCCCCCTCTAGAATTGCCTTATGTCTGTCCCATGCATTCTTGAATTCCCCCACTGATTTTGACCCCACAACCCCCTCAGGAAGGCCGTGCCATGCATTCACTACCCTCTCCATGAAAAAGTACTTCCTCACGCTGTCCCTGAGCCATCCACCCTCTAACTTCAAATTGTGCCCCCTTGTTCTTGCACATCTCTTTTTCTGAAAGATGCTACTCTCTTGGACTTTGTTGAGTCCCTTGAGGTACTTGAAAGTTTCTATCATGTCCCCCCCCCTTCCATAAGGGTATACATATTAAGCTCCTTTAGTCTCTCTTTGTATGGCTTCTGGTGCAGACCCTATTATAAACTATAATACTCAGTACAGGCTAGTTTTCACTGCAGCTGAAGGATGACACACTGCACATGAAAAATGACCCTGTGTTGGTCCCAAACATTTGTGTGTAGAACAGTCTTTGGGTTAGTCTAATAAAGGTATTATAGGAAAACTACATTCTAGATTTGACCTGAGGTTTGGGTGGTTGGGGGTAAGGTAGTATTGAATATTTGTAGGCTTGATGGGAGAGTGATCTCCGTTTGTCATCAGATTCTATGTTCTTGATGTTTCTATATTTTACTGCACCATACTGAGACTCCTAGCACCTAGGGCTCTCTTTCACTGCATTCATTGAGTGATATCTTCAGATTGCTCTCTACTGAGTTGATGGCCATTTCCAATTCTCTCTGTGACATGCAGACAAATATAACAGTCTTCTACCAGATTCAATTATTTCTTCCTGCTCCAAACAGCTAAAATCTCATGTTGTTTATTTCTACATAATGACCACATCTCCCTTATCATTAACACTGTTAACCTAAGTATCACCTGATCCTTTACTACATCTGAGTCTGGAAGCCTATAATATATTTATCTGAGACATATTGTAGCAAGTAAGTAAACAAAGTCCAGATTAGCTTGTTTCCAGTTGCGACCAGAGGGAGGGAATACAGGGGCTAATAGGAATTATTAATCACAAATAATACAAGGGCCGGGACATTCAAACTGCTCCAGGCAGTGGAGCAAGCCTGGGCGCAGTGCAACTGTGATGCACCGGGGCCAGGTCCAGGTGATGTTCAATGGGCACTGTTGAATATGGGACAGGCAGTACACAAACTGCACATGACACAGTGGCACTGCACCAGTGCAAGCCACAGATAGGCAGCACGGGGATGAGCAAGTGCAGTTGCGCTAGGTGCATCACCCGCGATATTCAGCAGGGGGCATGTAAATGAGGCCATAATAGATGCAAAACACAAATGGGGCCATTTGCATGTCATTATGGCCTCATTTGAATGCCTTGGACAGGGCAGGCTGGCGACTTGCACCTGGTGCCTTGCGCAGCATGACGTGTGCTGTGGGGATAAACAAGGCATCCTCTGCCCTATAGCTGTGATCAGGTTGTATCTGTTTATAATGGGATCCTTGTAGTCTAGTGGCCCCCAGTCCCAAATTCCCGATGTGTATGAAACATTACCAGCCTGGTGGTCCAGGGGTCCCCCCTCCACCGAGATTCCTATTCCCCATTATGTGAAGATGATGTCCCTGGTGGTCTAGTGGAACCCCCCACCCATTCCCATGATCATGGTAAAATCCCTTATTGAACCACCCTGGTGATCCACTGGCATCCCCACCCCACCCCACCCACACAGAACCCGTTACCCGCAGCTCCCCACTCAGCGAGGCTGCACTCTTACACTGCTGGCCACCGGCCGAATGACAGGTACAGTATGGGCTGTAAGCCCATTGATCCCCAGTGTGGATCAATGAACTTATAGGTCATATTGTACTAGACAGTCCCAAATCTGTGAATAACTCCATTCACATATATAGGACTGTCAAGTACAGTATGCCCTGCAAGCCCATTGGTCCACACTGAGACCAATGTGCTTACAGCCCATACTGTACCCGATCATTTGGCAGGTGGCCAGGTGGCAAACAGGTGGATGCAGCTGCCCTACGATGACGGAGGGGGGAGCGGTGGCAATGGGTTCTGTGTGGGCAGTGGTGGGAGGTGCCACTGGATCACCAGGGCATTTCATTATGGATAAAACCACGATCACGGCAAAGGGTGGGAGGTTTCCACTAGACCACCAGGGACATCTATTTTGTCATGTAATGGGAATTGGGGACTGGGAGGCCACTAGACTACCAAGGATCCTATTATAAATATATACCACATGATTGAAGCTATGAGGGTTCTCACTAGACCACCAGGGTGTGTGTACTTGCAGACGGTGTTCTGGGCAGGTGAGTGGCCACCCATGGCTGGGCTGCTGTGTTGTGCCCAGCAGTACAGCAGCCCACCTGTGGGAGGCTAGGAGTTGCTCCTACTCTGCAGAACCTCAACTTTGAGCCCCTATGGTGGCGCGGTGCAGGGGTGCACCAGCATGTCACGCCACATCCTGGGCTGAATGTCGGGAGCATTTACCACATACATGCATGGGCACCCCTGCATCTGTGCTGCATACATAATCTTTGCATGTTGGTGCATCGGGATTTGCGCTGCACCTGGCAGCCTTCTTAATATCCCACCAGGGAGCAATGCGGGGTTGCGCTGGCGCAACACCTTTTAATATCCGGGCCATGGCATGCAATATGCACGGAAACAAATCCCCATAATCAATTTCACCTTTAACCCTTTGGCTCTTACGTAAATCAAATCAACATTATCACCCTGCAGTTGTATCCCATTTGCCTGTGATAGTTTTATGTTACTATCTTCAGATGCTTTTGCTGACACATAACCTGTTAAAACATGAATGATTTGTGATTACCTGAGTGTAAGTGATGATTTTATTATTCCCGCAATATGGTGTTAGTATTTGACAAATGGGTTATGATTATGAACCTTGTGTATTGTGTTAATTTTTTCATTGTAACAGTATACTTTGATACATGGCAACGTGCATCAATACTAGGGATGAGTGACATCTGTCTGATACACTTTGTGTACTTTTTGTGAAGAAGTAAAAAATATGTGGATTTTGTTTGTGTGTGCATGTTCCTCCCCATAAAGCAGAGTGGGTTGGAATTTCACAAAGTCTTGTGATGGTGAAATGTACCCAGAGGTCATAATTAAAGGGCAGGTCACATGACTGATTTCCTGTCGTAAAGGATAAAGGTTAATCACAAAATTCACACTGCAGTGGCAGAAGGCAGGCCCCCACAGGGTCCCATGCTGAATGAGCAACCATAAAGTGACAATAGAAGTTGTTCGAGGATGTATCTCTCTAAACACTGAATAAAATAATTTTATCGATATGCAAACATTTTGCTTTTTTGTTTAGGGCCATGAAATCACTGTCCTTTTGTGCACCTCTTGCTTAAACAGCAAAAAAATGTTGTTTTAATGTAACAAATATTACTGCATAAAATATTTTTGACTGTGCCAGGCAACACTCAGTCATTACATAGAAAGACAAAAACATAGAATTTGTCGGCAGATAGGGACAATTTTTCCCACTCATACTGACCTTTTTTACCTACCCACAGTATCACCGCAGATCCTACTTGATCTCTGACTCTTTCTCCCTCCCCCAGATCCTTTCCACGAGGATTCCCTTATGCCTATCCCATGCATTCTTGAACCCCACCACCTTGGCTGAGAGGCTGTTCCAGAAATTCACCACTCCTTATGTGAAGAAGCGCTTCCTCACATCTCTCCTGAATTTACCCCCTCCAACTTCACAGGATATCCCCTTGTTCTTGAGTACCTTTTTTCTGAAAAACACTTTCCACTAGTACCTTATTTATGCCTGTGGGGTATTTAAAGGTCTCTCTCATATCCCCCTCTCCCTCCTCCTCCTCCTCCTCCTCGGTGTACACATTCAGGATGTTTAGTTTCTCCTCGTAGAGATTTTGGTACAGCCTCCACACCATTTTATTTGCCTTGTTCTGAACAACCTCCACTCTGTCTATGTCATTCCAGAGATGTGTCCTCCAGAACTGTGTACAATATTCTAGGTGAGCTCTTACCAGCGATCTATACAGAGACAGTACCACCTCCCTCCTTCTGCTTGTCATACCTCTCCCTATGCACCCCAGCATCCCACTAGCCTTTCCAACTGCCTTGTCACACTTCTTAGCCACCATTATCCACAGGTCTTACCCCTGCATGGTGGTCATCGATAATAGCCCCCCCATTAGGTACTCTGCTCTGGTTTTCTGTACCAAAAGAACATTATTTTGCACTTTTTCACATTGAAACCTAACTTCTATACCCTTGACTGCTCCTCAACTTTTCTTAGGTCTCTGTTTATCCTTTCAACACCCCAGAGTATCTCATCCTATTGCAGATTGTGGTGTCATCCACAAAGAGGTAGACCTTCCCCTCCAGCTCTTCGGCAATGTCACTTATAAAGACAATAAAGAGGACTGGTCCCAGCATTGCTACCTGAGGTTCCCCCCTGGTCACCCTCCCCTCCTTTTAGTTAACTCTGTTACCACCACCCTCTGTCACCAATCCCTTAACCAATTGTTACTAAGTTTACCACCTTTGGACTCACTCCTAAGCATCCCAGGTAGCTTAATAGTCTCCTATGTGGAACGGTGTTGAATGCCTTACTGGAATCTAGGTAGGCCACATCCACCACTCCAGCCTGATCTAATTCATTGGTCACCCAATCAAAGAAATGTATTAGATTCATTTGACAAGATCTCCAGTCCATGAATACATACTGTTTTGGGTCTTGTAATTCATGATATTCAAGATATGCCACTGGCCTCTCCTTCTGCAGTGAGTCTGTTAACTTTCCCACCACTGATGTCAGGCTGACTGGCCTATAATTGTCAGCCTCCTCCCTACTGCCAATGTTATGAAGTGGGGTTACATCTGCCCTCCTTCAGTCCTATAGAACCACTTCTGTTTCTAGTGAGCTGTTATGTAGGATTGTCAGAGGTGTTGCCAGCACCTCCCTGAGCTCCCTCAATAACCTAGGATGTGCACCATCACTAAATTATACAAAATTATAGGTGTACGACTGTGAAGCAACAGTCCGGTTGAGTACCGCACTATATGTGTCCCTTGTTTAGTATGCACATCAGTGATATATGATGATATTGGGATCAGGACAGGATAAAGATGGTAAAAGGCAGGGGGTTCATCATCAGGATGAGGAGAAGGAAAAACAGAGATCATCACCAAAAGAGGCAGTAGGTATCAGCATTCCCCATTCAACATCATAATGCAAAACCAGGAAGATAACAGCAGCTGACTTGGCTGCTATGAATCTAGAGGAGGACGTCAGGAAGAGGAGATTTAGCCTACTCCTACAGTAAGTCCATCACCTAAATAGGGGGGGGTCAGAGAAGAAAAGGGTGATAAGGATGCAGGAGAAGGGGAGGGTGAGTCTGAGGAGACCAGTGAAGAAGAAGTGATTGAAGGTAACAGTGATAATGTAATAGACAGTCCCTGGTAACATCAATCATAAAAAGCATCAGTCAACCCCAATCTGGTGCTGCTACTCAAAAATAGGGCTAAAGGTACAACAAATGTGAAAAGTGGAACTGAAAATAATATGGTGGGCACCCTCCTATGTCAAGATGTAGGAAAAAAAATCAATAAGCAGTTACCCTACATAATCAGAGAAATTTGTTGAGAAGCCAATACCCCAACTCCTGCCACTGTGAGTTACTGCCACCCACCCAAATCCTTGAGGTGAGACAGTTTTAATAATGATCCACCATATGACAATCTGGCAATATGCCAGCTATGCCAGGCACATACCAGGCACTTTAAAATGAGGGTTCTATTTTTGCTTTCCAACTCTCTAGCGGCGTTGCGGCTGCCACATCTGGAATTGCCTATGTCACATCACTGAGGTCTCCTCGCGATAGATTTGAGTTCAGAGGTAAGTTCTTGTATCACTATTTTGAGTGGATGTAGTTTCTCAATGAATTTTTTTCAGTTAGCGGAGCTGAGGTTTGCTGACTGGATGAGAAAAGCGAGCGGTTTTGCTGTAAGCGGGTTGCCCTTTGGTTCTCTTAGGGTTTTTTTCTGGAGTCTGTGGCAGAGTATGTGAAGGTTGAGCCTGGCGCATCTCCACTTCCATGTTATTGGGATAGGCCACGGAGTTTTGGAGCGCTGTCCTCTCTGTTGTCTGCTAGTTCCCAAAATCAGCTTCGCCTCGAGATATCGTAGAGGCTATCTGAAGTTAATGTTGTTGATGCACTAACAAAATTGAAGAATTATATCGGGGCATAGCTTGAAAAATGTGAGATGAGGCAGGAGCCAGCCGTCAGAGCTGCTAACCCTTCAGTGGCATCACATGGTCTTCCACCCCGGTGCGTCTTACTATGCATATAAAACGGGTCCCTGTATTTTAGAATAAAGAAACAATTGAAATTAACAGTTTTAAATATTATAAAACATAAATATGTGACAACATTTTTCATAAAATTGTTTCTCCACCTGCTTGTACTGTATGTTTTGTTTTTTTTTTTGCTTTAGGTCTTTTGTCCTAATTAGGCTTCTGTAGTTGTTTCATTTGTGCAGTTTTGATTACTTACTGAGAGAGCAGTAGGCTAAATATCTTTAATGCAGTATGAGACAGAACTTTTTTTTTTTTGATTTTTCTAGTGTCCATTTTCAGGAATAGGAGATCAGAGAGCAGGACATGAGACACAAATTTTTTTTTAATTTTGTTTGACTTTTATTGACGGGAAGAGGTGATCAGAGAACAAGACAGTGGGGCAGCTACAGAGAGAAGCACACAAGTTGGAAGCATTGGCAGGCTGAGTTATCCGTTCAGGCTAATGCTTAATACTATCAGTGTAAGCCAAGTAATTACATTTGTTTTTGGAAAAAGTGCTACGTTTGATCAACATGACAGTGTACTTTGTACTGTGGGGAAGGGAAAGATCAATGGGTGTGATCTTTCAAAACGCATGGAGACAGAATCTTTCAAACCACTTTTTTGTTTATTTTTATGTTTTTAAATCAGCCATTTCATGATATAAAAGTTGCAGAATAGGAATAGCCTGGCTGGGCCGGATTGAGCATGGTGCAAGTGAGTGGCAGGGGAAGGGGGCAACGCCGTGGGACCGGCAGTTCATACCCGGAGATAGTATCAGATAGATAGTATGGAGATAGCATTGTCATGTCTCTGTATGGCTGCTAACACGTAAAAATGAATGGTTTGTGCAATATTTCGGCTAGTTCAGCTGATTGTTTAAACACATGCAGAGGTAACATACACAGTAACATAGTATTTGACAGCAGATAAGGACTGCTAGGCCCACTCAGTCTGCCCATATTCCTTGCCTGCATCAGTGGTCGCTGACCCTACTTGGTCATTGGCATTGGTGAGACAGCTATGGAGATGAGAATCTAATCAGCATCGGGGATGGAGGGAGGAGATGTGCTGTGGGAGCAGCAGTGTGATCGGCAGCGGAAACTAGAGAAAGAGTTTGCAAATAAATATCTTAACATTTCACAGGCAGAAAATTTTAGCATACAATTTCTTTTTGTGATATGCACCAACTATGTTTGCTGTTCACATTTTATACGTGGATGGTTTTATCCTTACTAATGGATGGCAAAAATGGTAGTATTTTTAAACTGTATGCTCTGATGGCGGAGTGATTTTTTGAGAACTGTGGTTCTGCCTTTTAGAACTTGTTTTTACCTGTGCATCAAATGGATTCGATGCACAGGTAACAACCAATGAGAATCCAGGATTTTCTCTCTCATTTTATAAGGTTGAAGTAATAGAGGATTATGGTTTCTACAGAGTTAGATTTATGGTATATCATATTAACCTGGTAGTGAAGGAATTATCAGCAAGCAAACATTAAAGAAATGCTGTGTGCTTATAACTGCATTTAGGAGCATTGTACCTGCTCATGTAAGGCAAAGCAGCAATTGAAGATAAAAATAAAAATAAACACCCTCAGGAGTACATGAAGCAAGAAGTTGTCAGGCTCCACCCTCTGCATGATTGAGCATCTGTTCCAACAGTACAGGACATTGTGTCCTTACATACTTATCCGCACCGCCCATGACACTTCATGAACTTTCATGAACTTAAAAACAGAATAGTGGCATCCCATGGTCTGCTTCTCATCTCATTGCATTTTGAACATGCCACCAAAACACTTAGTGACCAAATGATATCCATAAGCCAAGCAGTCCCACTTTAGCACATGCTGAGGCACGCATTCTGTAGTGTGTATCAGTAAATGGAAGCACATGATGATTCTGTCTGCAGTGCAGCCATGGGACACATGCAGTCCCTACCTGCTAAAATATCTTCCTACGATCCTTCTGAGAATCCACAGAGCACTAAACTGCCACGTTATATGACCAGTGGCACAAACGTGAACTCCCAGCACTTCTTATGTGGGAAAGATGCATTCCAGCAGGTAATAAAACATTGGATCGAAAAGGTGTCAGCACAGCAACTGAACGCAAAGCTAACCAAGCTAAGGAAAGCATCAAAACCACAGAAATATCAATCCTTTTAAAAGGACCCCAATACAGAGTTTGACCCTGGCTCATCAATGGATACACTGGATACCAACATCAGCACCACATGCAACTCTAAAGGACACCCTAGTAGCAGTTCCAATGATCTGTGGACAGCAGCATCTCAGGTGGGTATTGAGGAGTGAGAGGAGAAGGAGGACAGGGAGGATATCAGCAGTAAGTTTACAGAAAATATAGTGGAGATGTACCTGACTGACTCAAACAACATTAATGAGGAGACGGTTTTGTACTGCCAACAAAGGTTTCGGGGTGTCTGGCATTGTCTTATACAGTAATATGCTATTTGAACTGCTCACCATCCAGTGTCAGTTCTAAACCAGCATTCAGTTCATCAGGGGCCATCATTATTAACAAACGGACATTTCTGTAACCTACAAATGTTGAAAGACTCACATTTATAGACACAGATAGCCACCTAATCCTACAAAACATCACATCTCTGCTGCAACAAACTAAAAGAAGAGTCTGCATCACAAGTCTTACCTGAATTCCTGTCTGGGTCCAGTTCAGATATTGAAGATGGATGGGGGAGGGCTTTCAATATGAAGACACATATTCCATTGGGCCTAGCTTCAGTCATTGCATGCTCCTCTTCCTTGTATGCCAGACAGGCATGATGGCTTGAATCACTAGTGGCATACCATGTGAGCTACTGTACCTGCTGCTCTTCCAGCCTCAATAAACATGCCAGACAGGAAAAATATGTTGAAGATCTAATGGCCTATCACATAGGCTGTACCTGTTATTCTGACAGACCCAATAAACACATCAGAAAGGCATCTATTTTTAAACACTGGCAGCCTACCATGTGGGCTGATGTACCTGCTAGTCTGCCAGCAACAGTAAACATGTCAAATAGGCATAATGTCAGGAAGACCAGCCGTTAAGATGGGAGGTCCCTGATATGGGCTCTCCCCCCGAGGACCGACGATGTGGTGTGGCTTTTAAACCAAGAGTTGCCGCCTGCTTCTACTCTTCAAGCCGCAGTGCAGCTTCAGTCTAGGAGCCGCCGCCTGCCTTGGCCAACCCGAAGACTGGCCATTAAGACTGGAGGCCCCTGATATGGGCACTCTTCTGAGGACCAGCAGTGCGGAGCAGCTTTTAAACCAAGAGCCACCACCTGCTTCTGCTTTTCAAGCCCCAATATTGCTTCAGTCTAGGAGCCACTGCCCTCCTCAGCCAACCTGAAGACCAGCCGTTAAGACAGGAGGTTCCTGATATGGGTGCTTCCCCAAGGACTAGAACTGTGGCGCAGCATTTAAACCAAGAGTTGCTGCCCACTTCTGCTCTTCAAGCCCCGGTGTGGCTTCAATTTATGAGCCGCTGCCTGCCTCGGCCAACCTGAAGACCAGCACGTTAAGATGGGAGGCCCTCACACGGGCACTCTCTCGAGGACTTATGGTAAGGGTGCAGCTTTTAAAACCAAGAGCTGCCACCCACTTCTGCTCTTCAAACCCCAGAGCAGCTTCAATCTAGGGCCGCTGCCTGCCTTAGCCAACCAGAAGACCAGCCATTAAGTCGCCACTCCAGACACTGCCAGACTATTTGACTTTGGGCACCAATCTTCTGCTCCATTTCTATTGGCTAATTCTATTTAAGCTTTGCCCCATTAGCTATGGAAAAGTTTTGCTTTCTCAGAACTTCAGGCACTGATTACAGCTCTGTTTTGAATTTGCATTTCTGTATTTTTTACCTGTTTATTCGAAACTGTTTTACAGTTCCTAAACTGTACTGTGACTGTTCAATTTGCTAGAAAGCACTGTAATTGCTTATTCCTCTCAGCCGGGCTCATGGCCCTAATTTTTGACCCACTGCTGTTTACTGTCTCTCTCTCTCTCTCTCTCTCTCACTTTAGCTTCCACCCCCCGACCAGTGCTTCTTTATTTAAAACTTGATTTTTCTCCTTATTTTCAATCTATTTTGGCATCCCTCTGACCTCTGCTCAAGAAGCATTTCATTTCTCCTGTGTCTTACCCCCACTCCCACTGACTCTGCCTTTTGTCTCTGCTCCATCCCCCTCTCTGCAGGCTCATTGCTCGCCCCCCTGCTGGTCCACTGGCTCGAAGCTGCAGACTAAACCACACCCCCCCGATTTAGCCTACTGTCCTGTCCCATGTATAACTAACCCTTTTTCTCACTCTCTCTTCTTTCTCCAGATGGGAGAACCCTGATCAGGGTGCACCCCGAGGACCAGCGGTGTGGGCGCAGCTTTAAAACCAAGAGCCACCACCTGCTTCTGCTCTTCAAGCCCAGGTGAATGGATTCAGCCTAGGGCCGCTGCCCACCTCGACCAACCTGAAGACCAGCCGTTAAGATGGGAGGCCTCTGATATGGGTGCACCGCCGAGGACCGGCGATGTGGTGCAGCTTTTAAACCAAGAGCCACCACCTGCTTCTGCTCTTCAAGCCCTGGTGTGGCTTCAATCTAGGAGCTGCTGCCCACCTCGGCCAACCTGAAGACCAGCCATTAACATACGCCACTCTGGAGCAGCGCCAGACTGTTTGACTTTGGGGGCCAATCTTCTGCTCCATTTCTATTGGCTAATTCACTTTTACACTTAGTCCCTATTGGCTATGGAAAAGCTTTGCTTTCTTGGAGCTTCAGTCAGTGATTATAGCTCTGTTTTGAATTATTTGTATTTCTGTATTTTTTTACCTGTCAATGCAAACTGTTTTTACAATTGCCTAAACTGTACTGTGACTTTTAATTTGCTAGAAAGTGCTGTAATTGATTATTCCTCTCAGCTGGGCTCATAGCCCAAATCTTTGACCCACTGCTGTTTACTCTCTGTATCTCTCTCTCACTGTAGCTTCCACCCCCTGAACTGAGCTTCTTTATTTAAAAATTGATTTCTCTCCTTATTTTCAATCTATTTCAGCACCCCCTGACCTCTGCTCGAGAAGCACTTCACTTCACCTGTGTCTCTACCCCACCCGCTGATTCTGCCTTTGTCTCTGCTCCCTTCCCTCTCTGCAGGCCTTTGCTCACCCCTTGCTGGTCCACTGACTTGGAGCTGCAGACTAAACCACCCAGTTTAGCCTATTGTCCTGTCCCTGTATAACTAACCCCTTTCTTCCTCTGTCTTCCTTCTCCAGATGGAAGGGCCCTGACCTGAGTGCTCCCCAGGACGGCTGGCGTGGCTTTTAAACCAAGCGCCATCCGCTTCTGCTCTTCAAGCCCAGTGTGGCTTCAATCCCAGGAACTGCTGCCCACCTCACTGGAAAGACCAGCCATTAAGATGTGAGGCCCCTGATATGGGCACTCCCTGAGGACCGGCGGCGTGGTGCGGCTGTTAAACCAAGAGCCGCCGCCTGCTTATGCTCTTCAAGACCTGGTGCTGCTTCAATCTAGGAGCCACTGCCTGCCTTGTCCAATCCAAAGACCAGCTGTTAAGGTACGTCACTCCGGGCAGCGCCAGACTATTTGACTTTAGGCGTCAATCTTCTACTCCATTTCTATTGGCTAATTCACTTTTAAGCTTAACCCTTATTGGCTACAGAAAGCTTCACTTCTCAGAGCTTCAGGCAGTGATTACAGCTCTGTTTTGAACTTGTATTTCTGTATTTTTACCTGTTAATACAAAACTGTTTTACAACTGCCTAAACTGTACTGTGACTCGTTAATTTGCTAGAAAGCGCTGTAATTGATTATTCCTCTCAGCCAGGCTCATAGCCCAAATCTTTGACCCACTGTTGTTAACTCTCTGTCTTCTCTCTCTCACTGTAGCTTCCACTCCCTAAACTGCGCTTCTTTATTTAAAATTGATTTCTCCTTATTTTCTATCTATTTCAGCACCCCCCTGAACTCTGCTCGAGAAGCACTTCACATTTCGTGTGTCTCCCCCACCCCTGCTCAGTCTGCCTTTTGTCTCTGCTCCATCCCCCTCTCTGCGGGCTCTTTGCTCATCCCCCTTCTGGTCCACTGGCTTGGACTGCAGACAAACCCATGCCCCCCAATTTAGCCTATTGTCCTGTCCCCTGTATAACTAACCCCTTTCTTCCTCTCTCTTCCTTCTCCAGATGAGAAGCTCCTGATATGGGCGCTCCCCTGAGGACCGGCGGTGTGGGGCATCTTTTAAACCAAGAGCCGCTGCCTACTTCTGCTCTTCAAGCCCTGGTGCAGCTTCAATCTAGACGCCGCTGCCCGCCTTGGACAACCCGAAGACTTCGTCCCTCAGGTGCTTTGTGCCAGCTCCCCACCCACCCTATCTGAACAATTTCTTTCATAGCATTTTGTGATCACCTGACCCCTGGAAATTAACTAAGTGTCGACTTTCTCTACAGCAATATATAATAACTTGCCACTAGAGGGTAGTGTAGAATTTCACTCAGGGCTGCAGCCTCCATCCCTCCCTTGTGGTTAATCTTCATAGTGTCTGCCAATTGCAATCCTATCATGGAACTTCCCTATTTGCTCCCGCACCTTTTTCTCATCCTCTCAGCCCTCACATATGCAGGCTTTGTAGTACCTGCTACCCCTCCCGCCCCATATACCCCATTCTCAGCAATGCCCTACGACACCTATGACACCATAACCTCTGTCCATATAACAGCTCATTCTAGTTTGCACTTCCATGCCCAGCTGCCAGTAATCACCATGCAATGGGAGTTAAGATCCTTGCAACGTGCCTTGCACCTTTATGCTGCTTGCTTACACCTCCCTTAAACATCAGAAAAAGAGCTGGGGCTCAGCACTGAGGTGGAAGAACATAGCCACGTACAAGCAGCTAAGACTTTACCTGCTCAGAATCACCCTAATGCTACTTTTAGTATCAGGTGACATTCACTCTAACCCGGGAGCGTGCCCTTGAAGAATGTCTTGGAATGCTCACACTCGCTTCACTCATCATCTGTAGCCTTCTCCCCAAACTTGATGCCTTGCAAGCCTTCATCATACAGCACAACCCTGATGTCCTCACTATTACTGAAACCTGGCTAACACCAAAAGTTCCAGACACAGCCATTGCATGACTGGCTATACTATCTACAGATAGGATAGGGTTTCCAAAAGAGGGGGTGGCTGGGCAATCTACCTCAAAGACACCCTCAAAGGATTTGCCCTACATGTAACCACTCGGGACCAACACCCAAATACTGCAAACAAAATTCTCCTTGGGGCACACAATAAAGCTCTAACAGTGGCATCAATATACATCCCTCTAAGGAGCAAGCTAAGGGGTTCAATTCTGTCATAGACTTCATCCAGAACCAGCCACTCCACTCAGAGACACTCCTGATGGGTGACTTTATTATTAATTGGCTTGCCTCTGAAAATGGATGCTTTAAGGATGCCGTCTCTGCAGTTAACTTTACACAGATGGTTGACTCACCGACCAGGACTAACTATAGAACTGGGACCAGCACCCTGCTGGACTGGGTTCTAACTAGCCATCCTGACCGCATTTCAAACACTCCCACTCTTGCTGACTCACTCAGTGATCTTTCTCCGTCGTATGCAACTGGACTAATAAATTCTGCAAACCACTACCAGAACAATCACCGGTAGGATTCTCACCCATGGTCACCTGGGCCACTGAAATCGTTACTCCAAGTACATGACTGATCTCCTATCAACACAGCTAAAGATGTAGACACAGCGCTTGAATACTTCATTAACTCCTTCAATGCTGCTTGTGACATCCACGCACCTCTAAAGAAAAGGAAAATAAAAGGCTCTAGTACCCCTTGGCTCTCTGCTGAACTAATGGCTCACGTGAAACTCAGAGACCACCTTTGGCACGTGCCACCGGAAGACAAGCAGATGTCCAAAACTATAAAAGGGCTCGGAATGATTGCACAAGATCTCTTCACCTCGAGAAGAATAGTTATTATAAGGAAATGCTTATCAACTCCTAGGGCAATAGCAAATTGTTCTGGGACAACATTAAGGAGGTAACTGGAAAAAAACAAAACTTGCACCTACCATACTAGACATAGATGGAACCTCTACCCTGGAGCCCATAACCATCACTAACACTTTCAATGATGCTTTCACGGATCTCAGTAGCATCCTGCCCCCTGACTTCTTCAACTCCAGTACAACCCCATACAACTCGGGGCCTGCTCAACCACCTCCTGGTCATCTGCTTTTCTATTTCAAAGAGGTCTCCCTGGTGGAGGCCAAAAAATACATTCTCAGGGCAATTGGCAAATTTAGGCATAGTGGAGACACTCTCGATCTCAAGCTGCTGGCCCTTACACTAGAAAAAGCAATAACTCCTCTAACTAGGATCTTTAATCTCTCACTAAGACGCACACAGTTCCCTCAGAAATGGAAATCTGGAAGTCACATGATGCAGGGTGCTGACTAACAACCTGATTCTACAGCTCCAGCCACCATTAACCCTATACTTCAGTTTTACAGTTTAAAAGACAAACTGAATGAAGTTTCTATCTCCTACCTGAACAGAAGTGGCAAAGAAGCGATCTGGTGATCCAAAGCTGAAAATGGAAGTGGAAATCTGGAGAGCTCAGCCTAAACACACTCCACCTACCACACATAGTAAAGGCCCAAAATAGCAGGGCCTCTTCATCTGCCAGTGGCCCAGAAACTAAGACTGTAATCCCAGAGAATGAACCGCTAATCCTGGTGTGGTTTCTGGCAGAGTTAAATCTTTTCTAGAAGAGATGCTATCCATCACTGAAGAGATGAAGTCGGTAACTCAGACCCTGGAGGATCTATCCAAAAGAACAGGGGATAGTGAAGTGAGAATCACTACGTTGGAAAAAAGATTTGCTAAGCAGAAGCCAGAGATTGTGGTGCTAAGGCAGCAGTTAAATAAAATGGAGAGCAAAATTGAAGACCTTGAGGGACATAGTAGAAGGAACAATGCTGTAATTATCGGTCTCCCAGAGAAAGAGGAGAAGCTTTAAGGGAAACTAGCAGGCCCTACACCTTTTGGATCCAACTATACGATAGAGTGTGCACACACGGCCTTACGATCTATGCCTCCTCCTGGAGCCACTCCGCGGTCATTCATATTTTGTTTCTTGAACTATCAGGAAAGGCAGTATTTCTTCACTAAGGTTAAAGAAATTCAAGAAATAAAATGGGAGAGCTCCAGCCTGACAGTAGTGCAGGACCTACCAGTATCAGTCTGGCAATGGAGAGCTATGTACCATCCATTGGTGGTCAAGTTAATCGCTTCAGGAATTGATACCCTGCAAACTCCAGGTATTGATGTCCAGCATATGAGTCAGTTACGAGGATGCTAGTGCTGCTGCTGAAGGTCTAAAAGGCCTTAGTGGACATTTTGAAGGAGGGCAGAACTGAGACTAAGTTCTGGAATGGTCATAATTATGTGGTCTAGTGTGAGGGATCAGGATGGACTTTCTGTGGGTAATGTTTTACTCTTTACTTTATCCCAGGAATTTACTTCTGTGCCTGTCCTGAAGTGACTGGTTTGCTGCACAATCAGTTGGTGTGTGTTTTTCTCTTTTCTTTTTTTGCTCGTGCCTTAAATGAGGGCGGATAGAGGTTTTAAAGAGAAGCAGTGGGACATGTGTAGTGGTATCCCACCTTCGGATCTGTGTGCAGCTAGACTGCCCTGGTGGAAGATTTCTACAGAGTTTAATCATGAGGATGATTGGACACTGCTGTCTTGTAAAGACTTGTACATTCATGCAGCAATTCTCTCAGGTTCTGGTCTAGACAACCTGTAAGCTGTCACCAGGGGGAGCATGTTGTTCCTGAATTGTGGAAAGGTTTTGGTTTTTGATGGTGTTTTTTTTTTATTTTCAATCTTAAATCATTTAGTATTAGATACAGGGCAACTTCAAGGAATTTAAGTTTTCCTGTTGGCAAGAATCTGAGGTCCTATTAAAAGGAATTGGTTACTGCTCACTGAAGGGTTAATTTGGGGTATGCAGTTTATTAAGGAGGAATCAGCGAGGGTCTATTTGCAATTAGAGCTACTGTCTTAGTCTGGACCATGCACTGTTTCTTTCAAATCAGCCTTACTTTGTTAATTGGGGTGTACAGAGATATTAACTGTCTGCTGCAATCCCACTTGGCCTGGAGTGACTTTATTACTATTAATCTAGTTCCTGGGTTATTTCAAATATAAATAAGCCTCAGGTGATAGGGATTGTTTTTGTTTAGACAAGCTCTTGAATATTTGGGAAGAGCTTTCACGGGTGTGGGGATACTATTTAGATGGGCAAGATGTTCTGAAAGTTGAATGGGTGCCATATTGTAAAGTTGCCTTTAGGCATATGTTGTAAGGGATGGGAAGGTGAGGAGCAGGAGCAGGGAGGTTGGATATCTTGCAGTCATGGACCAAAGTGTGCTTTTGTGGTCAGGTGGTGGAAGGGAGATTTCGTTCTATTTCATGGGGGGTTTTCTTCATTTTAGCAGTGAGCTGTGGGGATTAAGTGGGGTGGGGTGGAGGCTAACGCCAGCTCAGGCTCAGTCAAAAATCATAGTTTTTCTGTTGTTTACGTTCATCATGCAGGGTCAGGGGTCTAAAGGGTATTGGGGAAGGGGGAGGGGTGGAGAGGGTTAGACTTGCTCGTTGGGTTCTAGGGGTTGAAAGACGTCACTTGTGGGGAATCTCTTCTGAGTGGTGGTTTGATGGGGGGCCTATGCTGGTAAACAGAGTGGGGGGCACAAACTCTGCAGATTTTATATGGGAAGTACTTATGAATGTATTTCATGGAATGTTAAAGGGGCCAGGAACAAGACGAAGAGGTATAAAATCCTCAAACATATACAACTGCAAAAAGGCCATGTTATATGTTTACAGGAAATGCATATGCTTGAGTTGGAGGCTAATCTCTTTAGACGTCAGTTTGTGGGACAGGTTTACATGGTGGGGGATAGTACGGTTAGGACAGTAGTGGCAGCCTTAATATCAAGACCTACTCCTTTGTTTGTGAGCAACGACAAAGATCTGAGTGGGCATTGCATTCTTGTCCTGGGTCTTTTAAACTGAATGAGAATATTAATAGGAAGTGTGTATGGTCCTAATGTGAGGGCAGGGTCATGAGGGCAGAAGGAAAAAAGCCCTCCCCACAGCAGTCCCACAGATCGCACCCCCGAGGGTCGTGAGGGCAGAAGGAAAAAGCCCCCCCCACCAGTCCCACAGATCGCGCCCCTGAGGGTCGTGAGGGCAGAAGGAAAAGGCCCTCCCCCACAGCAGTCCCACAGGTAGGCAGTTGACCTAATTCAGCTTTTCTCCGTGCTCGGCTGAGGAGGACAAAGGACACCTAACGCCTTTTTTTTTTTTCAAACCAGACTGTGCACCTTAAAGTTCATACCTGCTGCTCTCTTGCAATTTATGTAGCCTACCAAAGTAGATAAAAGTAATGTCCCTGTGCTAGCCAGTTGCAATGCTTGAAATGTATGCTCATGTAGTGATTCTTGAAGCAGAGCAAGCAGTAGAGTCAGTATAATCAGAGTTGTTGTTTTCTACTAATTCTGGAACCACTGCAGCTTTTGCTGTCTACTTAAATTTTAGCATGAATTCCAAACAGTGATTGGGAAGTAATTGCCTCTGCCCTGCTGACTCTGTGCTTAGACACTCGATCTTTTTGCAGCCCCTCCCTAGACATTCGACCCCCTCCCTATTGTGCTGCAGCCCCTTCCCAAACCTACCTGCTATTTAATTTTTCCCTCTTTTCTCCTCCACCTCCACAGATCGTGCCCCAAGGGTCGTGGAGGGCAGAAGGAAAAGTCCTCCCTACAGCAGTCCCACAGGTAGACAGTTGGGTCTGATTCGACTTTTTCTCCTCCTCAGCTGGGGAGGTCCTCACACCCCCCACCACCCTTGGTCAACATTGATCTATATAGTAGCAGACACGTGACGCTCAGAACCAGTCAGCTGTGTTTCTCATTAGCAAGCTATCCTGCTTTGCCACTTAGTGTTACTACTGCATTTTATCACAGTTTCCACTGTTTGCCTCTCTAATTCCACCATGCTCCAGTCCCTTCCACTGTGCCTTCTTCTTTTAATTCCATTTTCCACTCCCCCGCCTATCCCATACTCTGCTCCCCACTCCGGTGACCACTTGCCTCACGCCCTCCCATCCTCCACTTTTTCTCTACCCCTATACTCCCACTTCTACTGCATACACCCTTCACTACTCCACTCGAACCTACTAAATCTTGAGGCTCTTCTCTAGTACTTAAACCTCTGTGCCCCACCCTCCAGGAGCAGATCAGGTAAATGCAAGCAATCCCCCCTTCTCACCATACCACTTCTACTTCTACTTCTGGCTGGTGACATACATCCAAACCCAGGGCCTTTAGCACCCAGACCAACCTCACCGGGTTCCACACCCCCATCCACCCTGCCCCCTGACTCCCTCTCCAAGGGCCTCTGTATATTTCACCTCAACGCCAGAAGCCTCCTTCCCAAACTTGACGCCCTCACCATCTGGGCCACCCAATACCGACCAGACATACTTTGCATCATGGAATCCTGGCTATCCGCACAAATCTCCAACCCCACTGTCAACATCCCTAACTATACCCTGTTCCACCAGGACCGTGGAAGCGTAGAGGGCGTAGCATTGTCCGTCAGGCACTCCATCACATGCTCCATAATATTCAAGGAATCCTGCCCTTCCTCCCATGAATCCATGGTTGCTCACCTATCCTTTCCATCATCCACCTCCACTACATTGGGGTTCTGTACACCCCGCCAAAATCCTCGCCCGACTCCTTTATCAAGGCCATCTTGGCAATTTCCTCAAGTACCTCTAATGGCGAACTCATTTTACTAGGTGACTTCAATCTCGACTGGCTCTCCTCCTCCACCAAACCCACTGCCCTAAGGATTGAGGCCCTAAATCTCTCCCAGTTAATCCTGGAACATACCTGTCTAACCCACCGGTCCCAAAGCCATACCTCCTGGACTGGATTCTGTCTAACCATCCCCACAGGATCTCCTCCTCAGACATCCTCTCACACCCTTAGTGACCACTGCATAACTTATTGTACCCAATAAAATCACTCCCACTCTCCTCCTAAATTCATCTGGTCTCGCCCTCACACGCCTAAATGAGGCAGCCCTACAGCATGACTAACATTAGCAGACTGGTCTCCAGTCTTTTCCATGACAGATGTGGACCTCACTCTATCCCACTTCTGCGACATTCTACACAGTACCTGGGACACTCATACTCCCCTCAAGAAAGCTAGAGTTAAATGGAACCACCACCCCTGGATCACATCCGACCTCATTGCCCTGTGCCATTCCAGGGACAAGGCAAGGAGGCTATATAAAGCCTCCCTTGTCACCCGTGACCTCCTAGATTACAAACACCTTAGAAACAAATGTACAAAAGTCATTCAGCTATCCAAGTCCTCCTACTTCAAAGCACAACTTACACAGAACCAAAATTCCCCTGCGTTCTTCTGGAAGGTAATCAACTCCCTCACCAACACACCCCAAAAAGCAGACCTGTCCTGTCCTAAACATCGACAGCAAACCTGTCTCAGATCCTGCCTCAGTAGCAGAACTGTTCAACCCGTTTTTCGTTTCTTGTGCCCTGCCCGACTCCCCCCCCCACTACCCGATTATTCCGCATCCTCCCCCACTTCCTCTGACTTCCACTTTTCTCCCTTCACTTCCCTGGAAGTCTACAATGCTTTCACCTCCCTAAACCAATCCAAATCCAGCCCTGACGGCATGCACTCCAGTTTGCTCCACATCTCGGCCCCAGCCATAGCTGCATCCTTAACTCACTTGCTCAACCTCTCGCTTGCCACAGCCACAGCTCCGTCTGCCTAGAAACGGGCCAAGATCCTCCAACTGCACAAAGGCAGTGACCCCTCCCTGCCAGGTAACTACAGGCCCATCTCACTTCTCCCTTCCCTCGCAAAAATCCAAGAATCCCTTATGCTCTCAAAACTGTCTACTTTTCTCTCTCCTCCAACAGCTCCCTCTCACCCTTTCAGTCAGGATTTAGAAAACACCACTCCACTATCACTAACCTTCTGCAAGTTACTGACTCTATCCTCACTGCCATTGTCAACAGCCAAACCACCACTGCCATTTTCATCGACTTGGCAAAAGCCTTCGACTCTGTCTCCCACCCCCTGCTGCTCCGCAAACTTAGCTCTTTTGGCCTCGCCCAACCCGCCATCAACTGGTTCCACTTTTATCTCCAGAACAGACAGCAGTCCATACAAATTGGAGACACCTTCTCCCCCCCGCCCATCCTCTCAGGAGTCCCCCAAGGCTCCATCCTTGGCCCTGTCCTCTTCTCCCTTTTCATAAATGACCTCCCTCTCACCTGTCTCTCCTCAAATGTGCACCTGTACACCGACGACAATATCATTTATGCCTCGGGCCCCTCACACGACAGTGTCCTCTCAATTCTTCAAAATGACTTCAACAGAGTCCAATCCTGGTGCCAGAAAAAACAGCTTAAACTCAATGCTAAAAAAACTGTAACCATGGTCTTTGGCTCTAGACAAAAGCCTGCCTCCCTACCTGCCCCCCCCTGCAATCACCACTCTGGACAACTCCCCCCTCGAGTTGGTCTCTGCCTTCAAGTACCTGGGAGTCTGGCTGGACAGCCACCTCAACTTCTCCACCCATGTCGAGGCCATCTCTGCAAACTCTGGCCGAAGCTCACCATTCTCTATCCCACAGCAAGTCTTCTTTTCACCCGTAGTGAACTCGATGGAAAATAATGCTGCCCATGCTGGACTATGTGGACATCATCTACGGAACAGCCCCAACTTCATCCCTTTCCAAGTTTGACATTCTACTCAATTCTTTTGTCATTTTGCCACTGCCACCCCCCCCACTTACTCATCACTGTCTCCTATACACCACCCTTCCCTGGCCCCACTCTTACACAGGAGAACTGTCCACAGCACCTCCTCATAGCTAAATATTGGCTAGGCTCCTTACCCCCACCTCACTTCCAGCCTTTGCCAGCAAATTCCCTAGACTACTCAGTCCGCCACAGGGACGCATGCACTGTCCACCTCTCGCACCCCCACAATGCTGCCAGCAAAGCTGCCTTTTCATACAATTTCCCCCTCCTATGGAACAATCTTCCACCTTACCATCGCCAGGCCTCCTCCCTTTCAGCCGTTAAACAACTCCTTAGGCTCCTCCTCCCACCTCCCTGCCATAGATGCTCAATGGGGCCCACCACTACTTGGGCCAAAGTCTCAGAGGCTACTGGGCCATCACTGTGCAGCAGGTCCCAAAGTGAATTCATGCCTCTCTATCGATAACTCCAGAACTTGTTTCTACCATACTGCAAACTGTTTAATGCCTGTACTGTTTTTCTGATGTTGTACTAATGCCTGTAATCTGTAATACTGTTTACTTTTTTCTGATGTTTGTACATACCACCTGTATTCCTAAATACTTTTGTACCTCTTGTATAACTCAGTGTACACTTGTATCTGGTCGGACCTGGAAATGAGCCTTGGCTCAGTGTGCTTTTCCCAGAAACCAAATTTTAATAAAATAATGTGGACTCACCAGGTTTTTTATGGGACTGTTGAATGTTTTGTCCTCCTTTGCCCACCTCCCTGTTTTGTTGGGTGGTGATTGAATTGCCCTTTTCCCTGAATTGGACAAAGATGGGAGGAAGAAAGTAGGCTTAACCCCAGCTGCTGCCTGTTCCTCTGGTTCCGAGCATTGTGTCACCTCTTGTGCCTGTCCCAGTGGTCCAGTAGTAGCACACCTAGCATTGCTGCTGGTCCTTCCATTGTCTCTCTCCTCTGTCTCTCACAGTGCTGTGCAGCTGTGTCTCCAGCCTGCCTGTCTGTGCTCCTTTATATACTGTGTAAGTTGCACCTGCTCCCACCTGGTGTATGTTACGCCAGCAGGTCTTGGTGTAAGTTGTGCACAGCAGCTTCTAGAATCTTGCCTTGGTGTATCTCTTCTGTTTTCTTGACGTATGTTCAGTTATGCATTGGCGTTCCTGTAGGTATGTCGCAACTGCGGTGTAAGTCGCATTTGGCGTAATTACTTGCGTTATGGCACATGGTGCATTGTAGAATATCGTATGTTGCAAATGCTTGATGTATTTGTGACTTGCAACATTTCTCTTGGCACATCTGCGTTGCGCTGTGGCATAATCTTTCTAGAATCAAGGCCATTTGGTTTGAAGAATGGTGTATTTCACTTTTTCTCGAGAACAAGCAACCTTTCTCCGGTCTCTACTGGGTTAACAGGTGAGAAAGTTCTTTCTATTTCCCTGATTTGACCCAGGAGTTGCCTTGCATTACTCTCCATCTTCCTCTTCCTGTCTACTGCTATTTTAATTAATTCCCCCCTTAAGACACATTTCAGGGCTCCCCATTCTATGTCTTCTTTCCCAATTGAGTTAAAATTGTCCCTCTCATATTGTTCTATGCTCTGGATAATACTGTCTTTAATTTGGGTTGACTTGAGCAACTGGTTATTCAGTTTCCATATGGTTTGTCTGGGAAGGTTGGAGTTAGGCTCTAGAGATCATCTGACCATGAAATGATCTGAGATAACCCCAGGTATTATTGTACAGGACAAAAGACCTGGGAGCACAGACTTACTCATTCAAACGTAATCAATCCTCAATCTAGTTTTATGTGTGTCCGAGGTAAAAGTGAACTCTCTGAGCATCGGGTGTAAGACCCTTCAGAGATCACATAACCCTGAATGATCTGACAAATCCCATATTGCTCGTTGAGCTGGGGGGCATTATTTCATTTGAAACAAGCATATTGGGAGACTGGAGAGGCCCAAGATAAACTTTTGCCATATAAACTTAAGAAATTAGCAGAAGCCACCAAAATCGCTACAGTTAAAGACAAAAAGAATCACCAGATATTCAACTCTAAACAAATTGTGAAGGAGTTTAGTATGTTTTACGCAACATTATACAAATCAGAATGTCAAATCAGCAGGGATGATTTGGACATATTTTTGAAGGGCTTACACATCCCCACGCTCTCTACTAATGACATGGAAGTTCTCAATAAACCCATATCACAAGGGGAGATTTTGAAGGCCATTCATGCATTGCCTTCTGCCAAGGCTCCTGGTCCAGATGGCCTATCTGGGGAATTTTTTAAAGCCACAAGCCAACATCTTGCACCCTACCTTCTAAGAGTTTTTAGTAGTGCAGCTATAACAGGAGCTTTACCTCTAACTATGCAGGAGGCCACTATTATTGTTTTACCCAAAAAAGATAAAGATCCTTCACATTGTGAAAATTACAGACCCATCTCACTCATCAATGTAGACTGTAAAATTTTAGCAAAAATTATGGCCAACAGGCTAAACACATGCATCCAAAAACTGATACATCCGGATCAAGTTGGCTTTGTGCCTGGACAGCGTAGCTCAGATCTTCTGTGCAAAATCATACATATCTTGCACGCATTCAAATCCAACACTTCTCAACCAGTCCTTCTATCCTTGAATGACAACAAGGCATTTGATAGAATAGAATGGAGTTATCTGACTCAAATCCTGACAGACACAACCTAGATAGTTATTTCTGTAACTGGGGCAAATCTTATACGCTGAGGTTTATGCCAAAGTGAAAATAAATGGATTTTTTCAGAAAGGTTCCAATATTTAGAGGTACAAGACAAGGTTGCCTACTTTTCCTCTCTTCTATTAGCCTTGGAACTTCTCCTCATTAGCCTGAGAGCATCTACAAAATAAATGGAATTAAAATTGGAAAAGAACAAAAAACATCAGCTTATGCAGATGATATTGTTCTATTCATAACAAATCCCCATACTTCAATTCCCAATATATTATCAACAATACAACATTTTACACACATATCAGGATTCAAAGTTAATTTTGAAAAGTCAGAGGCACTTTTCTTAACTAAGGGGATAGACAAGACCATCTTTATTAAAAATAATATAAAAATCACTACTGAGGGGATAAAGTTTTTAGGCATTACAATATCACTGAATATTTCTCAGATTATAACCCAGAACTTTTCTACTCTTTTAGAAAAAATAGAAATGGATTTCACTAGGTGGAATAAAATGCTACTGTCTTTTTGGGGTAAGATACAAGCATTTAACATGATGATTGCTCCTCGTATTTATAATCTACTACAACACCTGCCCATTCATATTCCAGCCTTCGTTTTTGATAAGATTTACAACCTATGCAGAAAATTCCTATGGGGTAACAAATCTGTGAGAATCTCAATGGCCAAACTACAACAATCAAGAGAGAAAGGTGGGGTTGGCCTCCCCAACTTTAAACTCAGGTATGATGCCTTCATTATAGGCTAATGTGTCAGATCATTGCGGCTAACTAAGGGTCAGGATAAAACCGACATGGGTTCAAGTGGAACAATCTTTGCTGAAAGGGAATCACTCTAGAACTATTTTTTTTGCAGATTCAGTTAGAACTTTTAATTCAAACCCAGTTCTCAGTCAAGTTAATAAATCCTGGAAATCAACTGCCACTGCCCTAGATTGGAACCAGAATTCCTCACCACATTGCCCTCTTTGGGGTAACCAGTTACTGAAAATCAATAATAAATGTATAAAATGGCCATTATGGGAAACAAATGGCATTGTTTTTCTTGATAATGTTATAGACCCCTCCACAGCTACTCTATTATCCTTCTCACAGTTGTCCCTTAAATATAACCTGCCCAGAACTGAATTTTATAATTTTCTACAATTACGAGATGTCCTTAAGTCTCAGTTCAACAACAAAGTCTCATTCCTCTCTGTTCACATTCTGTACAAATTATGTACAACCAACAATGGTTATAAATCTATATACAAAAAGATTTTAGACTCCAGACCAGACCCTTTTGCAGCACTGTGTAGCAAATGGCAACAAGAGTTACAAATACAGATACATATGGAGGAATGGGATGAAATTTGGGTCATGACCCTAAAAGCATGTAGAGAAGCAAAGGGCAGACTTATTCAATATAACATTGTACATAGATGGCACTACACCCCTTGTAAACTAGTCAGTTTAGTCCTATCTTCGGATGATACATGCTGGAGATGTCTAAAAGGTAAAGGAACTTTATCACACATGTTTTGGTCCTGTCCAGTGTTGCTGTGTTTCTGGAACAATATATTATCAGTTTGCGAAAAGGCAACAAAACATGAAATTGTTTGCACAACTAAGTTTACAATTTTGGGGATTTGCTCAGAACTCTCACAACACGTTTACCATCAAAAACTGTGGTTACATGCAGCTTTCATTACAGCAAAAAATGTTATTCTGAGACATTGGAAAAGCACAGAGACTCCAACAGTGAAGGAATGGCTACAAGATCTTTACAGTAGAGCCAGCTATGAAAGGGTTGCCTACACTAATATAAATAGACTTGACAAGTTCCTATCCAGATGGAAACCATTCTTAAGTAATTCATATTCTTAAGTCATATCATTTGTTAGGTTGTTAAAATGTACAGTGTATTTCCCAAACTTCCTTTACCCAATTCTTAGTATTTAATGTATAGCTCTAATACTACCTTTTTTCTCTCTCATATCTCATTCTAATTTGTAGGAGTGTATAATAGTAATTAATTCAGACACTCTGTAGTTATGGCATTTTGTTATTAGTCTAGTGTTCCTTAATTTAGTAATGTATCCTTTATTTTTCCTTAGAAGTAAGCGTTATTGGACTAAAATATCTTGGAGTGTATTTATATCTTTTTTTTTTAGTTTCATTCCAATGTTATGCTATGTATTATTTTTCTTACAAGAAAAACTCAATAAAACTATGAATTACAAAAAAAAGAGATACCTCCACAATACTCAGAGTGGTTCCAGCTCAGTCAACCTTGGTTCCAGACACAAAAAATGTTAAAATTAGTAGAGGAGTAGCCCAAATCCAATCATGGCAATAACAATCATCTAGAAACAGATTGGAATAACATGAGCCCACTCATCCTAATATTATGAAGTTCAAAAATGCTTATTTATTTTTTTATAATGTATGTAGATCAAATCAGTGAGATCTCATATGTTTTGGATCAAATCCTTCCTCAGTGACACACTTAGTGACAATTCAGTGTATCACTGAGGAAGGATTTGATCCAAAACGTATGATATCTTACTGATTTGATCTACGTATATTATAAAAAAATAAATAAGAATTGTTGAACTTTATAATATTGGGGTGAGTGGGCTCTTGTTATTCTAGTCTGTTTCTGGATACCTCCACAATACTCATAAATAGTGAAATATCATTTTGAGAGCTGTTATGGCACACTCTCTTCCACCGTGAGATAATTTGCTGCTGGCAACTATTTTGAAAGGCTTTGGATATCAACTGTGAAAATGAATATTTTTTTTATTTCACTGACCAGAACCTACATCAATGATACCTTCACTAGACCGAATATGCACTCATATAACCCTCTGAAAGCTGTTACAGCACTCAAAATGTCTGACAAGGAATATCATGGTGATCTAAAAGTGGAGGGAATAGGTAAATCCCTATAAATTAGAACATGTTTGCATATCTAGTCATCCCTGCTTATAAGATAGGGGAGAATGGAAGAAATAATGGACCTAGAGCCATTTCCACCTTAAATTACTTTGTATTAACATCTGATAACTTTTCCTTCTGTTAAACCTTTGATCTCAACATTGAAGATCATCGTCTCATTTTATGTTTGCCTACTACACACATCATAGTAGTGTGATGATGGAACGGACTTAGGGTTTACCTTGTTCAGCCATCTTGCCTCATGGCAGTGACTATACCTAATTTGAATAAGGACACACATCCAAGCTAAACAGCTGAATTTTACCTCAGTCTCTGTTGTGTAACCATCAACACCATTTTCTTTCAGGAATCTGTCTAGTCCTGCTTTAAAACCTAAACAGTGCCAGTTTCTGCAACCTTGCTGAGTGGGCTATACCACATGATAGCCACCATCTGTGTAAAGCAATGCATTGAAATGATTCTCCCTAATTCTGCACTCCCAGTTTGAGTCCATGCCTCCTAATTTCATTTGTACTCTAATGCTCATAAATCTGTGTATGCCCAACCTTATCTATTCCTTATACTATTCAGAAAATGGTGCTCATGTCATCTCTCAGCCTTCACTGTTCTAGACTAAATAGTTTGAATATGTTTACTCTCTCTCAAAGCTCTTGCCTTGTGAGCTACCAGTCAGTTTGGTGGACTGTGCATGACAGTCTCAGTCTCGTCAATGTCCCTTTAATATTACATTGACCAGAACTGGATAAATCACTGCAGGTGCTATCACACAAGACCTTGATGCAGAAACATCACCTCCTTGAGTTACATCAGCAATACCCAGGTGTCTATCTAAAATGGATTTATCACCTCCCTAATGTTACTCCAAACACTTAACCACTGCCAAAAATGGCTGGGAGCGATATGTAATGTCTTACGGCTAATATCTATCTAATTAGCTGCCATACAGAGTTATAATCCACATCCCCACATGATGATGGTAGTCTTTCTCCACAGAACTGCACTTTCCCCTCTCTCTGACGCATGTGTTAGTTGTACCACTAGCTCCTGAGACAACTACTTCCAGAAATTACTAAACAGTTTCACACCCATTTATCTTGGGTGTGCATAAAATCCCCATAAACTACATTTACCCATGCATTATTCTGTATGTTTCACACCCACTTATCTCCAGAAGCACAGCATGAACTCATAGCACAACATAGTGCTCTTTAAATATGTGCTAATCTTAATCAAAAGATGATTTCTCTCAGGCATCTTCCTGTTGCCTTTCATGTAATACCTTTACTGTAACAAATATGCAAACACAGTTTTAATGCAACATGCTTTAGTGAACCTAACAAGCAAAGTGCACTTCATGGATACTGGGGGTATGTTGCAGCAGGGGATGGGGGCATGGGGAGGTTCTACCAAACTGGTTAGCCAACAAAGTTGTCAACATCCCCCACAGTGACACAGATTTGCTGACATTGACCAGGTTCACTAGCAAATCTATCAACAGACCACCATGGTGCCAGGGCTTTTCTACATTGTTTAAGGGGGACTTCACCCCCCCCACCACCCACACGAGGGGCTCTTCCTCCCACATCCCCAGGATTAGAGAGTGTCAACTCTGGGGGGGGACAGATTACGGGGGAGAGCAGCTTACATCAGGAGTCACTGTATCTTACAGCTCTCCGACAACCCATTTGACATTGTGGCTGTCGACTGGGTTGTGTCACTGTGATGATTTCACTGTTGGGGATTCACTCTCCTGATGGTATACCCATAGGGGAAGGGAAGGGATATGGTGGAGAGAGAGAGATGAGGGCATGATAGGGGAGAGGTAATAACATTGTGGAGAGAGGGATGGTGTGAAAGGGATAGGGACATGTTGGGGAGAGGGATTTGGACATGGAGAGGTGATGGGACATAGTTGGGAGAGGGGATGAGGGCATGGTGGGGAGAGGGGATGAGGGCATGGTAGGGAGAGAAGAAGAGGGCATGATGGGAAGATGGATGGGGATATGGTAGAAAGAGGAGATGGGGACACGGTGGGAACAAGGGATAAGGGTATTGTGGGGAGAAAGGATAAGGCTATTGTCAGAAGAGGGGACTGGGACAAGATTTGAAGAGAGAGATAAAGGTATTGTGGGGAAAGGGGATGGGATATATTGGGGAGAGGGGATTGATACATAGGGTTGAGGGCATGGTGGGGAGAGGGACAGGACATTGTCAGAAAAGGGGATGAGGGCATGGTAGGGAGAGGGGATAGAGACATGATGAGGAGAGGGATGAGGACATGGTTGGGAGAGGGATGAGGACATGGTGGGGAGAGAGGATGGAGACATGGTGAGGACGGGATGAGAGCATGGTGGGAAGAGGAGATGGGGACATGGTGGGGGAAGGGGATGAGAATATAGTGGGAAAGGGGACAGGAACATAGCAGGGAGAGGGGACTGGGATATGATGGGGAGTTGGGATGAGGCAAAACTGGGGAGAGGGGAGGGGAACATGGTGAGGAAAGGGGATGAGTGAATGAGGAGAAAGGATGGGTATATGGTGGAGAAACAGGATGAAGGTAGGGTGGGAAGAGGGGGTGGGGACATGGTGGGGAAAGGGGATGGGGACAAGTGGGAAGATGGGATGGGGACATGGTGAGAAGAGGGATGAGGGCATGGTTGGGGAGGGGATGGGGACTTGTTGGGTAGAGGGATTGGGACATGGTAGTAGAGAGAGGGATGAGGGCATGGTGAGAAGAGAATGGGGACATGGTGTGGAGATGGATGAAGGCATGGGTGGGAGAGGGATGGGGACATGATGGGGAAAGGGATGAGAATATTATGGGGAAGGGATGAGGTCAAGTGGGAAGATGGGATGGGGACATGGTGAGAAGAGGGATGAGGGCATGGGTGGGAGAGAGGATAGGAATAAGATGGGAAGACTGGATGGGATCAAGGTTGGTGAGAGAAAAGGTGTCTTTATTTGATAGTTGTCTACATATGCCAACTGGCTGAGACTGGAAACCCACCTCTGTTTGTTAGGACTATAGGGGATCTAAGCACCATTTTGTGCTGCTGAGTGCCAAGAAAGAGGGACATGGCTCAATTTAGTGGAGGGGCATGCACTTTAGCAACTTTAACTTACCAACCAAATGAAGAGGTTTCTATGTCTTTCTTGGGTATGTATGAAGCCTGAAGTAATTTTTCATAAATACTGATATTCTTATATACAAGTATGCATATGTGGAGATGAGTGTTTGTGCAATGTTCTGTTTAGCAAAGGAAAAGAGCTCAAATATAGATAACTCCAGCAGAGAATACTGTGGCACAGATAATCATTTTGGCTAGGATAACAGTTTCACGTAATAGGCATTGTGCATGTGCTGAATTGAAACCTACTCACAGCACAAACATGGCTGGCACCAATGCATAACATATTCACACATGTTGCACACATACTGCTTTGGCATTTATGTGATGTAACGTATGAGTGACATATCACTTTTATGCAGTGAATAATTGGCAGTTTTGGTAGGACTCAATGAGTTGTGTGGTTATGTCCTCTTGCAGTTTCTCTTCCTGCATCATTTTGCTCATGTGATTAATCATTCTCAGTTTGTCATTCCAGAACACAATGTATAAATGGAAAACAAAACTGGTCACTTCTTTTTTTATGTTGCTTGTGCACATGTACAAGAAACATGTTGCAGTAGCTTGCTGCAGAAGCAGGCTGTGAGGTGCGGCACTGTTGTGGCCAGTGCCCTCACTGCCTTTTGAGGCTTGGCCCACTTTCCCCAATGGGGTGGCATACTGCTGCTGACACTAGTTCAGCCAGCATGCCACCACCTTGAAACGTTTAAGCCACTGCAATCAGGGGCCGTCTCATCATTGCAGCGTCAGCCATTCCACTGCAATGTGGGAGTGACCCATCATTGGCGGTACTTGCATGCCTCAACTCAGTTTACTGACTGGGATCCCAGTCCCATTAGCATAATGTCCCCACCTCCAAGTTTCTGTTGTATGCCGAGGGGTGCCCTATCCCCTTGGCATCATCCCCACTTTCTTTGCCGATGGGGTGCCCAATCCCCATAGGCTTCAGTCCCCCTTCCCAGTTGAATTTGCCAATGGGGAGCCCACTTCCCATCGGCATAATGTCTCCCCAAATTGTTTGTCGGGTGAGGGGTGTCCAATCCCTCAGTGCCCCAACTGGTATATGCCGATCGGGGTGCCTAATCCCATCAGCCACAGCCCCCAAAACACTCAGGTGGTATGCTGAGAGACCACCCCAGCATGCCAAAGTCCCTGAAAAAAAAACAGTCCCACAATGTTTTTTCCCTAACACCTGTAAAATAAAATGGTCCCTCAGAGTTCGGCAGCCCTTCCTCCAACCCGCCCACCCTTTGCGCTCTGCCTCTCCCACACCCCCATCACCCCATACTTACCTCTGGAGCCCAGCGATGATCTTCAGTGGACTGGGAACATGTCTGCACTCTTCAAAGTTGACCTCGAACTGAAGAAATGCAGGTACACTGTATAGTGGCACAAATAGGGTTTTTCAACTTTGGTGCATATCTCAGGCATTTTTGGGAATTGTGGTACCAAATTTTCAACATGGGGTTCTTGGGAGCCCTCCTCATAAATTCAGTCACTGTCATGGCATTATTCAGCCCTGAAAGGTGATTTCGTGGACACTGTGCGGAATCACCTTTCGCAACTGATTAACAAAATGACAGTGCCACTGTTCATGAGATGGGCTCTCAAAAGGCCTATGTTGCAAATGTGGGGAAAAAAATCCCAAAAATGACTGTTTTACAAGTGTGCATTGTGCAATTTCCACGCATGCTCGTAACTTCGCGAATTTGTAATATTTTTATGCCAGATTTTCAACACTGGCATTTTTTCACACATCCTTATGAACAGTACAGCTGTCATTTTTCATATCCTGGCAGAAATGTGTTTTCGCACTTCCGGCGCAGAATAGTGCAGTCGCTGTGGGAAATCAGTGTTCGGGACAGATTAAAAATGAGGTGACACTGTTCATGAACAGAGGTCCTAAAATGCTTATGTTGAAAATTTGGTGACAAAGTCCATAAAATGACTGTGTTACAAGCATGCTGGCGCTGTTTCCATGCACCCATGTAACTTCACAAATTTGTAATATTTTCACACCAGATTTTCAACACTGCCATTTTTTCAAACCTCCTTATGAACAGTACAGCTGTAATTTTTCACATCCTGGCGAAAATATGTTTTTGCACTTCTGGCACGGAATAGCGCGGTCGCTGTGGGAAATCAGTGTTTGGGACAGATTAAAATCGAACGAGTGACAGAGGGGGAGTGAACAAGTTCAACTGAGCTCTGTTGGGACTGCTGCAGATTTCTTTGTGGGCAGAAAAAGGCAACAATGCAGGCAGGAGCCCAGTACAAAAAGGCAGCCTGCAGCGCAGAGAGAAACAGAACGAGCGAGTGAGGGAGGTTGAGAGAGCAAGCTCAAAGGAGCTCTGTCAGGACTGCTGCACATTTCTTTGTGGGCAGAAAAAGGTACCAAGGTGCAGGCAAGAGCCCAGTACAAAAGGGCAGCCTGCAGTGCTGGGAGAAAGGGAATGAGCAAGTGAGAGATGAGGAGTGACCAAGCTCAGCGGAGCTTTGTCGGGACTGCTGTGGATTTCTTTGTGGGCAGAAAAAGGCGCCAACACAGGCAGGAGTCCAGTACAAAAGGGCAGCCTTCAGCACCAGAAGAAAGAGAATGAGCGAGTGAGGGAGGGGGAGTGAGCAAGCTCAATGGAGCTCTGTCGGAACTGCTGCAGATTTCTTTGTGGGCAGAAAAAGGCGCCAACACAGGCAGGAGACTAGTACAAAATGGCAGCCTGCAGTGCTGGGAGAAATAGAAGGAGTGAGTGAGAGAGGGGAGTGAACGAGCTCAATGGACCTCTGTCAGGACAGCTGTGAACTTCATTGTGGGCAGAAAAAGGTGCCAACACAGGCAGGAGCCCAGTACAAAAGGGCAGCCTGCAGAGTCGGGAGAAATAGAATGAGTGAGTGAGAGAGGGTGAGTGAGTGAGCTCAGTGGAGCTCTGCCGGGACTTTAGAGTTGCCCACCCTCCCTCCCAGGGCCCTCTGTGGTCCTATATTACAGCAGGGTCTCTGAAGTGGAGACAAAGCAATGATTGGATACTTTTAGGATTGCTGTAATAATGCAGATTTAGTTGTTCTGTTTATTTCTCTAACTGAGCTAAGTACTGAGCTATGGTTCCATGTCAATTTGGCGAATCAATACCAGCAAGTGTAATTTCAGCGACATTATTACAGCGACAGCAATGATAGTGAACAGCAATTTCAGCGCACACATATTCAGCTACCCAGATACATCTGTAGCTGATAATCATACATCAATCTTTGCACCACCTTATTCCCTCGATATACAAAGCCCCCATGGATCAAAAGGGGCATCCCATGCTGCCTCTGAATGTTTTTCACTAACATCCTCTAACACCCTCACCATACACTGTGCCCTTTACATGGCACCCAAACCTGTGTCCCATTAAACACTTCATGCCTTCCGTTTTCCAATATCATGCGGGGGCTATGCCCTCACCAGGGGTCTGTGCCCCACAAACCCCCCCTGTTTCTACAATAACATCCTCCGAGGTGCACCTGGACCTCAGAGATAGGCTAATAAACCATTGTCGCTAAATGTGGTGTTCGCTGTAATGCAGCGATCACTATTATTGCAGTCACTATAACAGCATCGCTGAAATTGACTTGCTGTAATTGATTCACTGAATTGACATGCTACCTTGAGCTATACTGTTATGATTGCTGTAATAATACATATTTATTTGTTCTGTTTATTACTCTAACTGAGCTGAGTAATACTTAGAGTGTAATAGGATTTCTGACTGGGCTAAGTGAAACTATATGAGAGCTGAGAACAAAAAGTATGGTAGCTGAGGGGTGAAAAATGGACAAGGAGGCTTTAGGATTGCTACAATAATACAGTATCTAATGGATGAGATTTGAGACTGGATTAACCCAGTCGGCAAGGGGGCAGTAGGGGGACTAGTGTGGGGGGCAGGAATTTGAGTAAATAGGAGCCTAACATTTGTAGTAGGGTACAGAACCTGGGAGTAAGAGCCCATAACATAAGATGGGGCCAAAATGGGGCAGGTATCACATGTCAATAGGGCAGACATCTTTGGAAGGGTGGTGGACTGTACAGGGTATGGGTCCGCCATGATCCTGGACTGGGCTTGGAGGATGGGTGGGAGTATGGTCTGTAGATGACTGGCTAGTTTGAGGGAGGAACTGTGGAGATTAGGGAGGAGTCTAAGTGGCAGGGCAGATGAGTATGGTAGGCATCTGGTGGGGGGAGGGATACAGGATGGCAAAGGGAGACACAGGAAGAACAACTAGGGAGTAAAACCGACCCCAGTATCAGAGGCACTAACAGAAAAGACAGGAGAAGGGAGGGGGTGCCTGAGGCAAAGGGGGGCTCCCTGATGGGGGAGAAAGAGACCATGAGGAGTACCAGGGGAGAGAGCAGGTGGCTGCGGGTAGGGAAGGACCAGGGGTGGCACTGAGGGGAACAAGTAGGAGGGGGGAACCGATAGGGGAAGAGATGTAGGAGGGGTATCGACTAGGAATAGATTTGAACCTCTGCTATGGGAGACAGAGGGGAGCAGTAACATACTGAAAGGGGGAGGACAAGCAGGGCATGAGAGGGATGGCAGCAGGTAGGGGAAGAGATAGTGAGGATTAGAGGGTAGAAGTGGCTAGTAAGGAAGTAGGGGTGGTGACTGGAGGAGAGAAGGCTATGAGAAGGGGAAGGATGGGAGGGGCATCACTATCAGGGTAGAATGGAATGGGGGCTCTAAATCGACAACAGTGGGGATAGGAGAGGGGTTGGAAATCAGTAGGGGAGGAGAAGAGGTCGACATGGGAAGCCTAGTATGAAGTAGTCAGGCTGAGAAGGGGTTCAAGGGGAATGGGAGGAATAAGGCAGAGAAAATGGGTGAGGCAGAAGTAGGGGGTACAGATGCAGAAGTCACAGGGGGTGCAGCTGGCAGGGGTAAGGGGCAGGGAAGAATGAACACTGGGGTGGTGGAAGGGGCATTAGAAGGAAAAGGGGGTAAGGGACAAGGAGGTACTCATCCTGTAGGATTCTATACTGAAATGGGTGAGATGGGGCAGAAAGGGGGAAAGGCACAGCCGATTGGGTTGAAGCTGCCCAGGTTGACTGCAGGAGGAGCAGGGCAGGCACTGCTCAAGGTGCAGCAAGGGAGGAAGAAACCTCATTTACTGTTGCATGTGCATACAAACAACTTGGCGGGGGACACTGTGGAAGTAGTGAGGGGGAGGTTCGAGTAGTTGGGCAGGCAGTGTGAGGGGGTGGGGAAGTCGGTGGCATTCTTGGAGGTACTGCCAGTACCATGTGCAAGTATGGGGAGGAAGGGTAGGCTTGAGGAGTTCAACGAGTGGCTGAGGGATTGGTGCCACACCAAACATTATGGGTTAGTGACTAACTGGGGTAGGGTCTGGGGGGAATAGTGACTTGTACGCGGGGGACAGGGTACACTAGAGCAGGAAGGGGGGTATTAAAGGCAGCATTACTGCCAGCCCACTGGCGCTGAGGGTTGAGGCACTGGATGCCACATCTTGCGCCATGCTGGCGACCAGGTTCGGACACAGCCCAGGCCACCAGGGGTCAGCAGGGGAGGGATAGGAGTGAGCATCCAGAGGACTTCTCTCTTATCCCAGGGCAGGATCCAGGGACCCACCACTCTGTAGCGGTCCCTGGTGATGACCGAGGGCACTACTAGAGTGGTGTAGTAAAGGGAGTGGAGTGTGGCAGACGTTGGCACACTGTGCCTAAGCATCATTGCTCACCCGCACTCTGCAAAGGGGAGAAAAGTGGAAAATGGGCTACAGTCGGGCAGCATGAGCTTCCGACCCCTGCTGACAGTTCTTAGGCATGGCACTTTCACTTCCAAATACCTAAACAGCACATATGAGCAAGCAACATTCAGCATTGACAAATGCTTGTTAAGGTATTGCTGTTCTATGGAGGTCCTCATGTCCCTTTCTTTAGCTGTACCTTTGATTGCATGCAGTGCTCTGGAAACAGCTGCAGTCTAGAATTACACATCTATTGGTGTCATATACAACTTTCATTGTTACCTTTTCGTGTTTATAAAGGATATCTTTCCAATGCATTGATACTGAGAAAATACACATGTTCTTGGCATTACATCAAAGTATGACATTGCAGTGACAGATGAATTTGTAACACCTGCAAAAACAAGGTTAATGTAGTCACAACCATAACGCACATAAAAGCTTTCAGGTTCACTCAGAGAATTCTTGCCTGCACTCCCATATGATGGCCCTTCATGTTACTTCCATTTTCATATTATTGTCTTTGGCCAATTTTCCCAACTCTGGCAATCACGTAGAGCTTTTAGTAAGGTTTTAGACAATCTTCCTTCAGTAATGCATTCTGTGTTCAGAAATTTAAATAAAATGTGGTACTACCCTGACTTCACCTCTGTGATTTTAAGAAATGTCTGTGCCGTTTTCAGATGTTTTTGAGGCTGGATATCTGGATTACAGTCTTATGTCAGAATAATACTTTGCAACGTTGGCACTAGATATTATTTGTTTAGTAATAGTATGTGTTGATCCATATCCATTCATTTTAAATCTTTTTCTTTGAAAAGGGGCATGACATTCTTTTAAATGTATATATCTAACATATTCATCCATCACTGGATCAGACTTCTTCACTGTTCAACTTGTGCCAAGAAATTTCTGTTGTTCTCCACATGCAGCTGGACTGCTTTTTATGTTGCACAAGGTGTTGAATAATAGCTATCAACCATTTAAGGCCTACCAACAAACATGTTTTCATATTTTCAATCTGCTGGTTATTGTACTTATCCAGAGGTTTTTTAGATTGTAGATGAAGATCAAGTTTGTTCCACTGTTGCATGCATTGTATATGTTCTGGTAAGATTTCATGGACTTGTGGATGTGCCTTATGGTAACAGGATTTATTTGAAATTGTCCTTTATCTGAGGCATAATCACTATGCTAAATAGTCTACATTAAGAGCAATCTAAACTCTCATTTCACATTTATTAAACACTGTGACACTTCTCAGAGCAAAATAAATCACTACAAATTGTTGCACAAAGGGCTGTTTCAGCATTAAATATATTCCAAGGGAAGACATCTTTTTCCTTTTCATTTGTATCTGTATGACACAGAAAAACACATTTTACTAATGGAAGAGCTGTGTTAGGTGTGATGTAACACTTTCACTAAGTGTACTCCCAAGCATAAGCAGAATTGCTGGGGATTTTGAGGTACTACCATATAAATTCCAATGACCTTTTCAGTGGCCCATGACAGAGTATATTTTTAAGGAGATAGTCTTTCCAAGAGAACTCCATAAAACTGTTATTTTGTCAATACACAATATATAGATTTTATTGTCATATAATATCTTGTGAGTAGGCTGCAATTTCTATTAGTCCCATAAGGACTTTCTTTTGCGCCTGATACTGTATAATGCTTAATCATGTTTATTGCCTAATCTCTGGGAAGAAGAAGAAGAAATGTCTTCATACTTACTAAAATTCCTTTTTCTGTTAGCTCCAGCATTGTCAATTGGTAATCATACCAACTGGGTACAGTGCACCCTACCAGGGGAATGGCACAGTCCAAGCTTTAGAATGTTGGGCTCATGAGGATTCCATCAGCAGCAACTCCCCAGTCACTACTGACCTCACAGTGCCATAGTAGCCACACATTTGCCTATATTATCACCAATTACTTGTATGCAACATCCCTTAACTCTGTAAATAAAGCTGTCTTACCTTCACGGCAGACATCCAAGGAAGAAATGCTCCCCACATGTACACAAGGCTTGGGTGATTTGGTCCTCTTTGCAGGAAAATGATCAGGCAACACGAAAGGCTCCACACCAGTCACTCATCTGGAAAACTGAAGCTAACCAGCACAATGATGCATAGATTTCAGGCAACAACTGAATGCAGTGAGACTACCTGTAACAAGGAAAACACCTCAAGAGTTAACAGTAAACCTGTTAACCTGTGGTCACAGACTGATTGAAAAATATATATTTTTTGTTATAAGTGCAGCAAAACAAATGAGGGATGTTCAAAAACATAGTAGTGGATTTTATCGAACAGGGCATCCCTCCAGGCATACCAGATAAGATTCTCCCACAGGAGCCAGGCTCCTGGGTGGGCCTCATTGACAATGTTGGAGCTAACAGAAAAGGAAATTATGGTAAGTATGAAGAAATCTCTTCTTTCTGCAGTGCTCCGCATTGTCAATGGGTAATCATAACAATTGGGTTCTAAGAAGCAGTACCCAGAGAAACCAGGAGGTGGGAGAACATTATCCCATATGCCAGAGGCAAGTACTAAGAAATTATTTGCAAATGTAGCAATCTGTGACCAAAAGCTGCATCAGCAGAACTCTGAACATCCAATTTGAATGTTTGTGAATGTGTGGACGGAAGACCACATAGTTGCCTTGCATAACCCTAAAGAATGATGCTTCATCTTTCGCTGCCCAGGACATCACTATAGCCCTAGCAGAGTGAGCCTTGATGAGAGCTGGAGGCCTCTTCTTTTCTGTGACATTGGCTTAATGATGCAGGCCCACATCCTCCTAGCTAGGGTGGCCTTAGAGGCCTTCTGACCCTGCTTGTCTGTTCCAAGAACAAACAGACTATCTGACTTTCAGAACGCAGTCATCCATTTAAGATAGATCCTAATGGTGCGTCATAAATCCAATTTGTGCAATTTCTTCTCTTTGGAGTGAGAAGGTTGCTAACCGAAGGGTGAAAGGCCTATTTCCTGGTACACATTGAAGGCCTTGGGCACTTTAGGGATGAAAACCTGAACTGTTCTGAGTACCACCTGTCCTTCTGCATAATAAGGTATTGCTCCTTGTTGGATAAATCCTGTAAGACAACACATCCAGAGATATGGATGACAGTGGTTTGAAAAACTCTTTGCAGAGAGCATTCAGAACCAAGTCAGATCTCACATAGAAGCCAAAATAGGAATACCAGATGACTCTTGTTAAACACGAGCAAGAACCAATAACCTCTCTATTAGGTCCTAGGGGAAAAAAACAGTGCACCAGGAGCAGAAACCTGGCCTCTCAGCATACTCTATGCCAACCCCTTGTTCATGCCTTTCTGCAGAAATCTCCAGTCTGTGGAATACAGGCCATTGAAGGCTTAAAATCCTTGCCTCTGGCCCAAGATAAAAGAGGTGACCCATACCTGAGCATAGGCTATGCTGTAAAGATTTTCTGGCAGTCATCAAGGAGTCAACTAGTTTCTTGAGAAACCTCCTCCTCTCAGGAACCAGGTCACAAGATGCATCACGCCTGGATTTGAGTGGAGAATGAGACCCTGACAGCAGGTCTCTTTGCACCGGAAGGCAGAAGGGTACTTTTCTGAGCTAGATTCCATAAATCTGAGAACCACATTCTTCTCGGCGACTCTGCATCTATTAAGAGGAAGCTTCCTCTTGAGTGCCTTTTATATTATTTATTTATTAATTTATTTCTAAACTTTGGAAAAGTGGTAGTGGAGGAAAGGCATACGCTCTGCTGGAGGTCCACTCTTGAAGCAGTGTGACCGCTGCCTTCATCTGTGGAGCTCAAAAATGACTGAGGAACCCTTCTGGATCTAAGCATTGTGGTTAGATGTGAACAGATCGATCTGAGGTCGACCAAACTGGTTGCACCGGAGTTCAAGAGTTTGAATGCATTCAGGTTCAACCTCCACTCCCTGGGGTGAACATATCGTGACTTGGCCAGTCCACCTTTGTTCTGCCGACAGAGACATTTTTTTTAAATGAGAAGGCCAGCGGCCTCAAACATCTCTGTGCTTTTGTGAAGCCTTCATGTTTATGTACACCACTATGACAGTGTTATCTGACCTCACTTTCACCACCTTGCTTGCAGCATGGCTTGAAACCAAGGGGAGCTAGGCAGACTGCCTCCACCTCCATCTCCTGAGCATTTATGTGGAGATGCTGCTCCTAAACTGACCAAGTTCCCTGAGTGGGTAGTTGGTTTAGGACTGCCCCCCACCAGTGCAGACTGACATCGGTTGTGAGAATTAACTCTGGGGAAGTTCCCTCTGAACCCTTGTTCAGATGCTGTGAATCCACTCACCAACTCAGGCAGTGACAAAGCTGAGGGGAGAGGGGAGCCTGGCTTGATAATCCTCTGATGAGGGATCCCAGGCCATCAGCAAACCCATCTGATGAGGCCACCAATGGAAGTGAGCCCACGGGATGAGATCTGTCCCTGCCTGCAATGATGCCAAGAATCTGCAGCAGACTGAGGGTAGATGCCGATGACTGCATCCTGAGCCACTGGACTTCTGTCAATAAGGTCTCCTTTTGAAAGGCAAGAGAAAACCTTCCCTGTTTTCATGTTTAGGATTGCCCCAGGTATTCAAGGTCTGGGATGACTCACGAGAACTCTTCTCCCAGTTCACCACCCAGCCGCAACTCTAGCATCTCCAGAGTCCTGAGTACTGACCTTTGCTAGGAGCAATGTTGGTGCATTTTTTTTTTTATTTATTTAGTTTTTGTTGACCGAGTAAGTGCACTAGACAATCCTACCTATTTTCAGCCATGACCCGGGAGGATACAGATGAATGCCAACTGACCTTGAACCAGATTAAGCTATTGGTGGTATTTTTAGTGAATGAGGGGAATTTGGCCAGGACACCGGGGAAATTCCCTTACTCTGTAGACGGGTGGCACTGTCCGTCTGTCTGTAGGAATGGCTGAGCTCACTTTGGAGCTGGAAGCTGGAGGTGCAGGATGTCTTGCGGGAGAAGAGGCTGTTCTTCTCACAACACCTCTGCAAACTACTATCGCTACCTCGACAGAAGCCCTGGAGTCAACCGGGGTGGAAGACTTTCATCTATCTGCGACACCAGTTATTTCTGAAACTGGTACATCATCTTTAAATTTAAATATAGATAGCTCTCAAGCATTGGAAGAAAAATGTACCATTTTGCAACGGCAACTGCTCCTTTTAGAGGAAGAACTGAATCAGAAACATTTGGAGCTGGATTCAGAAAGAAAGCGTAAACGTAGCCCTGAGAATGCTTCTTCTTCCTTGATGCTGTCTAAAGTATTTGCGGTGGATTTTGGAAAGCCGGAAGAACACAATCGGGTTGCTAAGGAAGCGTTTGAAGTGCCAGGAGGTCCCGGATGGTCACCGGAACGAGTCCTGCAGAGCGCTGGTTGGAGCCAACTGGTGACAGGATAATGGATTTCGGACTCAGTTATACAGCAGCAACCCCTTTCAGAAGCTCCTTTGCTACGGGAACCTATTGCGACCTCTTCAATGATTTCAAAATCGGACACTGCTACTGTTTTGCCCGAGTCTCAGGAATGGTCGACGCTGAGGCTGACGTTATGGTGCAAGGTAATGTTCTGATAAACTCTGACTCTCCCATTCCTTTTCAAGTTTCAAATGACCTATTGGGGTTTTCTGTTCCAAACAATGCTACAGTAACTGTTTCTGCTGCTGAATCAGAGCCTTTGGACTCACAGGACCCACAGCAGGCCCAGACATTGGATAATGTTCCTCGTTCTACTTATGCTGACTTATTTAAAAAACCTATTGAATTAGCAAAACGACGGAACGCTATTAGGTTCAGGTATTTGGGGGGCATGGATCCTGCTCCGGATAAGTACTTTGTGGGTCGCATTTTACTTAAACAATCATTGGGCTTTATGCCTTCAGAGGTCTATGCATTGATTCATGCTCCGGGGGACCTAACTTTTGATGTCAGTTTTCGGACTCCTGAACTTTTAGAACGTTTTTGGGTAAAACACATGACTGTGAAAACAAATCCTTTATGGACACCTTTTCAAGTTATCCCCTTAACAAAACAACCGTTTAGAGTAATAACTATTTTATTTAGGAATGAGGGAGTTAATATTTCTGACATTCTCTATTGGTTAGAGAAACATTGTGAATTACAGGGCACCCCTGATCCTATCTTGGATGCAGAAGGTTTCTGGAATGGGGGGTGGAAAATGAAGATAAAATTGCATCAAACTGTAGATGGGTTGGAACATTTACCAAACTGTTTTTACATAGAGAGGGATAAGGGATTCATTTTTTATCCAGGACAAACCAAACGTTGTTTTAAATGTGGATCTCCAAGACATCTTAGCTCGACTTGTACTGTCCAACGTTGTACATGTTGTGGGGATATAGGTCATGTTAGTATCCATTGTATGAATACTCCTAAGTGTAATCTTTGTGAAGATAATGGTCACAATTTTATGGAATGCCCCTGGGCTGCTCACAATACTGGGGAGGCAGATTATGGTATACAGAACTTTTATGTCCACAGGGCCACGAAACCCACGATTCCCTGCTCCTTTGAACCTCAACCTCAGAGGAGACAGTCAGGACATGTCAAACAACACTCTGTTAAGCTAACTACTTCTTCTGCCAATACTGTTATAGGGAACACCTTGCAGTATTTGTCGACAGACCATGTTGATACGCTTGCATTGGAATCCCCATGAGGTTGCCTAGTTGCAGAACTTATGCTCCCCCTTCTCCTTTAGTATTGACGGCCCCTGGCCAGCTCCTCTCCAAATGAAGTTGCCTGTGCCACAGTCTCCGCTTCAGCACACTGCACAACTTGTGCTAGGTATGCCTGTGACTGAAAATAGATATTCAGTGTTGTCGGTTGTCAATAATGGGACGGTTAAGGATTCTGATTCTGCTTCATTAGCCTCTTCTCAGATGGAGCTTAATTCAAATAATGAGGTACCTAGTAAAGTTAAAAAAGAGTGGTTCTAAACCTAGAAAAGGAACCAGGAAAAGTGTCAGATTGTCTGCAGTTACCTGATTGAATGGTTTCTTTTCTAATGGTGTTAGTTATAACATTAAAATAGCTAGTTCAAATACTAATAGTATTTGTTCAGTGGTCAGAATGCTAGCTACTTTTGATTTATTTTCTACCTTGACATATGATATATATTTTTTCAAGATACCAGACTATATTCTTTACGGGATTTTGCTAAGGCTTCTGAGGCATGGATATGGGGTCCCAGTTATTGGTCTGGGGGGGAGGACCTTTGTTCAGGTTTAGGAATTTGTTTTACCACTCCTTATGTAAAGGTTACACATATTGTAGACATTTTACCAGGTCGTGCACTGTTATTAGACATCACTTTAGCTTCCATAGATTTCAGACTAATTAACATTTATGGTTCACAAACCAAGACTGGTAGAATTTCACTATTAAAAAAAAATACGGCCTTTTCTTTTTACAAGTAGGAACGTTTTATTTGGGGGTGATTTTAATATCACCCGTATGGTTCAGGATAGACATTTTTCCACTTCAAAAATCTACTGTGATACTCATTTTCTAAATTCCTTACTTACTCAGTCAGGGTTAACTGATATATATTTACACCATACCACAATCCCTCATACTTTTTCCAAGGAAAAAAAATTTCCCGTATTGATTACTGGTTTGTTTCATCCTCCCTACAAACCAGTATGCCAGATGTCTCCTTAGTGGCTTGCTACATCAGATCATGCACTTCTTAGTGTCACCCTTTCAAACTGCCGTAAGACCTCTCAAGGGGTCTGGATATTGAAATTAAATTTATCTTTATTAGATATTCCAGAGGTTAAGGAGGGATTTCAAGCTATTGTTGTTGCTAGACAATCAGTGTTTTTTTTTTATATGAGAGTAAGCAACTATGGTGGGAAGATACCAAACAAGATTTTCAACTTTATTTCCAAAAAATAGGTAGATTATTAGGTAAGTATAAAACTCTAGAATATTTTGCTACAAGACGTTCTTTTATTACGTTTCAGGACCATATTATGAAGGGTCATGTATATGATGAACAGGAATTTCATAATTTAAAAGTTTGATTGACTAGATTACAATATGATCGTATGTCTTCTTTGCGGCAGGAACAGAGGTTTGGTATTAGTGGTACCAGAGTCCATACGAATCCTTTTGATTTTTGTAAAGCATCTAGGTAGAGAAAATATATAACAACTGTGAAGCAATCCACTGGAATAGTAATACATGAGAAAGATGATATTTTAGAGGAGGTAGACAGACAGCTTAAGTTATTGTTTACTGCAGGCTTACAGCCTACGGACTCATGTATTCAGAAGTGGTTATCTTCTTGTCCTCTGCAAACGCATTCCTGAACATTTAATCCCTAGTTTGCTAAAACCCGTCTCTATACATGAAGTAAGAGAAGTAATTGATAATTCTCATTTAGGAAAGACACCTGGTTCAGATGGTCTACCAAATGAATTATATAAACTATTAGTACCTTGGCTACTAGATGAACTAACAGGTCTTTTCAGGTATAGTTTGAACTCTGGACTTTTACCTTCCAGTATGTATGTGGATTGGTTATATTATTATATAAACAAGGTGATAGAGCTTGTTTAGACAATTGGAGACCTATTACCCTTCTGAATAGTGATTATAAGATTCTTTCCAAAATTCTTAGTAATCGTTTATCTCTTTGTTTAGAGGCCATAATTCATCCTACTCAGTTTTGTTCTGTACCGGAAAGATCAATACAAGATGGTCTTATTTTATTACGTGAAATTTTTTCTAGAGGTCATTCAGGTGACCTTATGGGTTTCATCCTTAGTTTAGATCAGAAGCAAGCATTTGACCGTGTCTCACATAATTACTTGTGGGCATGTCTTGCTTATATGAATTTTCCAGTATTCTTTATAGAATGGCTGAAAACATGTTACAGTGCAGCCTTGGCAATCCCTTTTGTGAATGGTTGGTTGGGATGTCCTGTTTCAGTTACAAGGGGTGTTAGGCAAGGCTGCCCTTTAAGTCCCTTGTTATTTATTATTTCTTTAGAACCCCTTCTTACTCTAATTAATGCTACTGATGATATTAGGGTCTGTCCTTTAATAGTACATGTACAGAAATTAAAATGATTGCATATGCTGATGATCTTTGTCTTACTTTGGCAGATCTCCCATCGTGCCATGTTACTGCGGCCTTGTTGATGGCATATGCGGAGGGCTCTGGTTCACAAATAAACCTCACTAAAAGTAAGTACTTTCCTCTTAATCTAGATCCAGTAGTGGTAATGGACTGTCCGAATATTCCAGTCTGCATTGGTCCAGGTAAAATTTTAGGCATTTATTGGGGTATGGAAGATCTTGCTAGATATAATTGGGATCTTTCTTTAGGGATTGCTCGGACAAAAGTCTCAATTTGGAATAAATGGAGGATGTCTAAAAAGAAAAGGGTGTTTATGGTTAAAACCTTTTTATTAAGTATGTTTTTATATTTAGGGGCAATCTTTCCCCCTCCGTCATCCCTAGATACTGTCCCTTATGGATTATTTTTTTCAGCTATATGGGGTAGTAGATTGAACTCTATCAAGAGAGGTATATTGTATCAGGATTTTAGGATGGGAGGGATTAAAATGGTAAATCCCATTGTATTCTTTTTTTCTTTGTTCATTTCTAAAAATCTTTGTCCTTTGTTACGCAAAGTTGGGAAAATTTGGGAAGACTGGGTATGGGATACTGTTTCACCATGGATTTCAGGATGGGGATTATCTAAAAGTATTCCCTAAACAAGTTTCTCTGACAGGTCTTCCTGAACATTTTAAGTCATGTTTTTCAAAAATAAAGGTTTGGTGACTTTTCAGGCTTCACTTAGAAACTTATCAAAGGAAAACATTGTACGGGAAAATTATGGAGACATTTTGATTCCTTCAGCGTTTACGTGTATACAATTTCTGAAGTTTCACAAATTGGTGATATGCTCACATCAAAAGAATCCTGCATATATGTGGGATGTGGTTTGATTTACTCATTTAAAATTAAATGTGAAGGGGAATCTGAAGCATAAGGGAGTGTCTGATAGAGGTTGCCCAAGAGGGAATTTATGTCATGCACCACTTGAAACTGTTCAACATTTGTTTTTTGATTGCTTCTATGTGGTTGAATTTTGGTCATATGCACACATTCAGTGGCAGACATTTCCTTTGCAAACTTTAACAGACAAAGTGTTATTTTCTGGAATATTACCAGCTTCCTGGAGTAAATATTATCTAGATACGATTCACGTAATTTTGTCATGCATTAAATGTCATATTTGGCAAGCACGCTGTGCGTGGTGCTTGCAAAAACAGTATTTGACCCCTATACAGTTATTTTGGAAGATACACACTACTATTCTTAAGATTCATTATTTTGAAAAAAGACGTTTTACAGAAGTTATGTTTCAAAAGTATTGGAAGCATTTACACTGGTTAGATACAGGGTAGTCTTCAAATTGAGGTTATCATTGCTTACTGTATGGATTTTTCTTGTATATTCCTATATGCTGACTTAGTTTTTGTGCTAAAAGGTGTAATCTTCTTATAATTTTTCATTTCTTTACATGTATGCTTCTTTGTACATATGTTTTTGCTCCTGTATAAATATGGATTTTGGTCTGTTTCTTATTTCTTATGATTTGATGTCAATTTCAACTGCATCCCTTTTGTTTTTTATGAAAGGAAGAAGATAGGACTTTATATGACTTTGGATTTAATCTTGAGATTTCTGGCCATTATATTTTATTGACTTGTTGATTGACAGCACTAAATTTGTGTGGACGTAATAGGTTGTTATGGGTTCTGCACTTCCTGTTCCTTTTATGGAACTGAGTTTGGAATTCTCTGTAAATGTACTTTATTTTTGTTTACAGTTTCTGTATATTGTGTATTTTATTTCTGAATTTTGACTCTTTGTTTTCTGTCTTGTATGTTGTACAAAATCATTTGTATATGGTGTGTTTCAATGCAAAATTTCCCCAACTATTTAGTGGGGAGGGGGGTGTATATTGTTTTTTATTTGTATGAATTAATACTTATTTTTGTCTTTTGATTATTACCTTGTTGTGATTATGTCCTTACTATTGATTTGTATAACTTTGTTATGCTTTGTTCAGTTTTCAATAAAAATTCCCCTACTCTATTCGATAAGTGCCATGGGATCTTTAACATCCACCTGAACTACCACTAATCCAGGCAGATGGGACCTCGGTTTAACATCTCATCTGAAAGATGGCACCTCAGAAGTGCAGCACCCCTCTCATGCTGCACTACAGTGACAGTACTGGGATATTAACCCAAGTGCCAGATGTGGGAACTGAACCCACGGCCCTCTGATCTCCTGGCCTCAGAGGTGAGTGTGCTACCTACTGAGCCACTGACACTGCATGAATAAGTAGGTTGTTCAATAAGGATAGACATGATGCCCTTCCTGTCAAAGTTAAGCCACCAGGACTATCATCACCTTCAAGAAACTTGGGGTGGCTGACACATGGGCAAAGAGGAGCACCTTGTACTGGAAAAGCTGGCCCAGTATTAAGAACCTGAGATACTTTTGGGAAGGACTAATGGATGGAATGTGGAGGAAGGCATCCATCAGATTTATTGAAGCTAAGAAAACTCCTTGGCTAATCAGTCTGGTTATGACCTCAGGGATTGTGGTACACAAACTCTTTAGATGCTTCAGATCCAGAATGGGCTTCAAACCCTCCATGAGATGGGTCAGGGTCTCTGACAACTCCTGGCATTCTGAGATGTCCTTGGAAACTGGAGCGGTGCAAAATGTCCCCTAAATGAGACTGTTGAGAACTATGGCATAGCTCAAGAGGAGGGTCTCCAGAACTCAGGCATCTGATGTTGTTTTTGATCCATCTTGAGAAAAACTCCTGTAGTCTTCCACAAAGAAAGGGAGGTAGGGATGGGACACGGTGCCTTTATTGTGAGGCACCAGGCATTTGGGGCTGTGCCTCCTGCATGGCCCCTCACCAGGGCTCCTCTGATACTGTAATCTTTGTTACCTGAGTAGGCACCTCTATTCTCTGGAGCCAAAATTCCAAAGGAATGAAACCCCCTCGGAACTGCCTGAGCCAGCCATACCTTGACCCGCTTTGGGTACAGTAGTTTTACGCTGTTGTTTGACACTGGAGATAGCCCTTCTTGTGCTGAATAGCCTTTAAAATAGGATCCAGGCTGGAATCAAACAATAAGCCTCCCTCAGAGCAAGGTTAAACAGCTTAACTTTTGAAGTTTGATCAGTGACCCAGTGACTAAGGCACATGCACCTCATGGCCGAAAAAATTAAGCAGGCTGAATGGGCTGACATGCACAATTCTCCACTATAGAATCCCTTAGAAAGCAGAGGCCATGGCCATTAATTGCAAAATGCTCGCACCTTTCGAGTCAGGTGGAACGAAACTGGCCAGAGTAGTGACCCATATGTTTAAGGCTCTGGCAACAATAAATGAAGCATAAGACGTACAAGTATTTGTGCTGATAGAGGTGAAAACCCCCTGCATGCAGTGTCCACCAACTTGACATGAGGATCTGCTAGGGACAGAAAGCCTTCGACAGGCAGGGTGGAGTATTTGACAGAATAATAAACGGCCTTATCTTCCATCGGAGGAGCTACCCACCTGCAAGATCATTCCTTAAAAAATGGAAAATCCATGACTTTGGTTGGGAAGATACTTTTTCTGATCCACACCTGTCCATTGTTGCTCAACAATTTGGTCACATAGTAGCCAAGGGGGATGCAGACAGAGTTGGAATGACATCCACCATCTCCATGGACTGTACCTCCTGATCTGTAAGGATTTAGATGCCTCAGCTATCCAAAAAAGACAAGGACTTATTGTCAAATGGGGAGAAATCAGGATCCCTGACTTGGGCTCCATCCACTCCCCTTCTTCTTCCTCCTCCTCCTCAGAGGGAAGGGAATGTCCTCCTCATCTGAGAGCCAATATTTTTTGTTTGTTTGTTTAATTAAGGTCAGGAGCTTCCCCAAGATCCCCACAATCCTTAGCCTGGCCTTCTAAGAAGTCAGGATCGGGGTTTGCCTGCACATCTGTTTCCGCAACCTAAGCTTGCTGTGACATACCTGTATGTGCCTGTGTGGGACCCCCTGACCTGAGGGACCCAAATTGAGGTCAGATGTATCTGCTGGGATGTCCTGCAGAACATCAGGGCCCAAAAGCTCACTCAGGAGCCACAAAAGTGATTTTTGAAATTCTGCTTGCCACTGCCAGCTGAAGAACCAGGTCCCCCCAGGCTGGAGGGTGCTGAACAAGACAAAGAGAGCAATAGGAACCCATGGGGGAGGGCCTCATCACCATTGTAGGTCTTACATCGTATCGTGATTAATGGTCTCCAATAAGCCATGGTGCCAGGGAAAGTTAGATTGTGAATGCCAAGGTAAAATATATTTTTTTGTTTTGTTTTTTATGAAGATAGAATAATTACCCCTAATATGATAATCTGGGCTAAAGCCTCTCCACCGAGGTAAAAACTGTAAGCAATGCAACCTAAAAGCACTGGCTAGGCATGCACGCTCACTACTGGGAGCGCACAGCACGTCACATCTTATGTGACATTAGTGCAGATGTGCATGCACCAGCAATTGTGGAAGCAAGTTTGCACAATACAAAACAATAGGTGACGATGCTGCACTAACATGCAGTGCACTGTGCAAACGTGTGCACCATGGGCACGTGGGAAAATGGCTTGAAGGAGGAGCACGCACCCAGCCATTACCATGGCTGAATGGTGGCCATGCAAAATGGAAAACGAAGGCCTGTGGAAGAAAAACCCACAAAATCCTCTGAGGTATATAAAATCCGCATATTAGCTGAAGATAATATAAATAAACACAGAAACCTGAAGCTGGGGTGGGAGGACCAACGCCAGAGCCAAAGGACCCCCACAGAGATCCTGCAATCCCAGAAACAAATAAAATTGTACCTACCTGTGGTAACTTTTTTGACTTAATGAAGACGATTAAAAAACACCCTAACAAGGCAGAAGTGGCTCCCAGTCCTCACAAGGAAATGGGAAAAAAGGCAGGTTAGTCAATTTGAAAGTTGCCGCTTCAGAGGCACGATTTTAATTTAGGGATGCTCCCTGGAACCAGGCAGTCCCAACCTGCTATGCAGAATTGCAGCCCCAGCAGAAATCATGAAATCTTGAAGTCTTGCGAGAAGATAAAAGTAGGTGCATCCCCTTCTAATGGTACAGCATAACTGGGAGTTGCTGGTGCTTGGAATCCTCATGAGCTCAACATTCTAAAGCTTGGGCTGTGCCATTTCCCCTGGTAGGGGTGCACTATACCCAGTTGTTTTGACTACCCATTGACAATGTGGAGCACTACAGAAAACATGAACAATTCCAAAAGCATGAACTACATTCACTTATAAAACTATTTTACTAAAAAAAAATAAACTGTAAAAGTCACCTAAATAGTAGGGATTTGCTAATATTAATCTAGGTGGGCTTCCCCTCAGTGATAAGAACAGTTTAACTCCAGCCCAGGACCACCTTGAAAATGAGCTTGCTCAATGGTGTTTATGCCTGGTTAAATAAAGTGATTGATCGATTGATTGATTGATTTATTTGCTGCTGCAAAAAGGTGATATTCATCAGTGCTCTTTTAATCAGCTGTGATATATGAATCTATAATCAATGCATTATATTGCATTCTCCAAAACTATTCATTTGTAGTAGTATTTTCTTAAAGTCCAATGTGAAAGCTAAGTCAATAAACTTGAACTTGAAGCATAGAAACCAATATTAATGTCACAAAAAGGCTCAGTGGCCCATCAAGCCTGCCTGTTAGCTGCCTGCATCCAGAAGTTGGTGTCGGACAGCATTTGCAACCTCTGTATTGATGAGTTATCATTACCCAGGTGACTGCACTAGAAGGAACCATACGGGTAACAGGTCAGAGGGGAAAACCTGATAAACCTGTTACTTGGCAAAGGTCCTGCTGGTTGCAGTGAAATAGAGTATAATAGTCTTTGCAGTGTGTGACAGCAACTCAAACATGCTTTGTCCATTCCGTCTTCTCCCCATCAGATAATTTGTAATGTAGTTTTCAGAAGTAAATCTCCTTCAATCAGATACAATGTGGAAGTTGAATAAAAGGTTCTTTCCCAACTAGTTCAACACACACACGTGATCATCCACTGCCTGAGACTGTGCACCAAGACCATCACATCTGAAAACCACACTTTACAAATTCCACTCACACAATTCAAAACTTTGAGGAATGCTTTTATTACAGATTTCTGAGTGTTGTTTTTTTATTATTGTAAATGTCTATAGTCTTTGTCCCCTTGCCAATTCTGGATACTAACAGGAGCTTATCCTGCATGTAACTAGATGATAACACAACAGACACACACACACATGGTTTCCGCAGATCTAGAAGGGGTTAGAGTTTGAACATTTGCAGTTTGTTATGGATTAGGCCATTTTAAAACATGTGTGTTATTTCCTTGTGTCCCAAAGTTTGTACATTAGTATTTATTTGAGGTATTACACATGCTCAGTACCAAGCAAAAAACTGCACATATTTAGAAAACAAAATGCATGCAAAGTGAGGAATTATTAGTATTATATGGAGCTGACAAATGGGCTGTTCTTCTGGCTCTCTGGGGATTTGAGAAGGCACCAATGACATCATCAAGGCATGACAAGAGGGGGTACTTAATATGGGACCGTGACAGGTACCATTGGACACAGATGAGTGCTTAACACATAATGGGGTGGTGCAGTGAGTGCTAGAAGTGTTTAGAATGGGATTGACAGAGGGATGAGGTGCTAAGGTTACCACCTACTCATTCTGTCATAGAATTATTTAGTTTTCTAGGTCCAGATTCAGTCCTTCAGTTGTTACCACCACAAATTTAGTTTTAGTGGTGAGCCAAGCAGCATCTGTGAGATCCTCTATTAACTTTGTGTTTTTTCAGTTTCTTCTCTGGTAGGCAGGTATCTGGCATTGTGGTATGCTTCTTGAACTGCAGACTAATCAGGAGGTGCCCGCCAATGCAAGAGGGTGAAAAGAGCTGATTGGATCATTACCTGCCTGGTTACTTCCAACTTCACACCAGGAAACTGTAATGTTATTGCTGGGAAGGGCACAGTATGACTCCTAAATATTTTTAAAACCAACTGACATACAGACAGGCAACAATAAATTGGCACTAGGTCATAAGAGCTTCAGTAATAATAGCGCAGGCTACAATAGCACATGCAATAATGCCGCCATTTTTCTTTTTGTGGGGGGCCCTGGCCCCTGTACTAAAAGATTCCAACTCCAGGGGGAGCGGATCATGGGGAAAGAAAAAAATTTTCAGGCCATGGAATACTCATTTCCACAGCCCCTTGTAAAAATTAAAAAGTCCCGACTGGCAAAAGTGAATGAGACCAGGATTAGAACCCTGGTCTCCACTCCCACCCCACCGAGCTACTCCATGCCTCAGCCCTTCATGCCACAGAAGCAGCTCAGCCAGCCTCCTGAATTCTCCTGCCCTTGACCAGTAGTGGTACCACAGACAGCAACCTGGGGAGTGCTTACTGCAAGTGCTGTAAATCCCCTCTCACTGTCCATGGCAGCGCTGTTCAGAGTAGCGCTGTTTTTCCATGTGCTATTCTGGTAGTGCTATTCTAACCGGGTACACAATAAATTAGTTAGTAGTAAACTAGCATTCTGCATTCCAATTCTGTAGTTTGCCATAGCTCATCTTATTTTATTTAGCGGTAATTTGACAATGACATTAGCCAAGGGGTGTGGCTAAAAAGAAAGGGATGGAGCTACGGTTACTTCGCTTTTCCACCAAACCAAAGGTGACAACCCTAGCAGGCATACATAATCATTATAATACATATAATATAAAATAAATAATATAAATTGACTACAAAAATTAAGAAATTCAATAAAAACTTTGGTTAGGGATGTTAAGAGATTGTGAATAACACTGAAAAAGACAACTCATAGTTACGGTTTAAAGACTTAATCAATCTTTAATGCTGATTATGACCTGAAACCCACACATTAATAATTTATAGTATATCCAGCAATGTCTAATATTATTTCAAAATATTACCAAGGCATAATACTATGTGTGAAGTTAAGTCATCAGTAGTGTTGTGTATGTGGATCACAAATCTTTATACCATAATTTTGAAGAACCTTAACTGTGAATTTCCTTTCTTTTTCTGTTTTACATAATCCCTAATGCTATTTAACTTAGTTTTTTTAGAATTTATATCATATACTACATTAATCAAACCAGACAACATTATCATTTTAGGTGACCTCATCAACCCCTCCTTTTAGGCTTCGGATTCTATCCAGCACAGCAGTACATTTTGGGATTGCTTGCCCTCTGTACAATCTACGAACATACAAAATTTGCCAGCAGATAAAGGCTTAGAGGTCTATCAAGTCTGCTCAAATGTGCAGCTAACACTCCTATCTGCTTATATAGCTGGCTGTTTTACATCTAAAATTGATTCCATTTACCGTAACCACAAAAACATGTTTACTTACATTCATTTATCGAATCCCACAGCATTCTTTCTGAAGATTGGGAACCCTGTACACAGTCAAGTTAGTTATGACGCATGTGGGAGAAGACTATGCCATCATGGCTGTCTGGCTGCACGAGGTATGGACAGGGCACTTCTTATGCTTTCTCCCTGAAACTGGCTGGGGGGAGGTACAAGAATGATGTAATACTTTGTTGAACAGTGATGTCAGACTGGAACAAGTTGATGAAGGAGGTCATGAGGCTAAAACAGTGGAAGGGTTCAAAAAGGATGGGACAGGCACATGGGAATAGTGTGTAAAGGGATAGACTGGGGGGTAGGGAGAACTGAAAAGGGCACAGTCCCAAAATAAGTCAACCTTGGGCAGACTGGATATGCTAGTAGGTCATCAACTTCCATCACATGTTATGTTTTTATGTTCTATGTTCAGGAAGAATACAATGAGATGAAATCAACAATTTGAAACAAATGCTTTGATATGATTATACCAAAATCAAATTTTCACATAAAGCAGAAAAAAAAAACAGCAGCATCAATGAATTCAACTGAAGGCGAGAAATTATAAACAACTTGATGTCAAAGTGGATGACTGTATACCTTTTAAAGTTTTATTGAGTACTAAACTACATTACAACTTTAAACATCCTTTTAAAGAGTACCATCCAGGATCAGTATATGGAAATATAGGGCCTCATTCTCAAAGAGCCCTTAGAATGAGGCAAGCTGCCGCCAAAGGCAGCTTGCATCAAAGTCTGAGTGCACCAGGGACCCTGCACCCACCTCTCTATTGGGCAGGGTCCGGGCAGCAAAGTCCCACAGCTTGTGGCAACCCTGTGGGTGGCTGTGCAGCACTCTAGCTAGTCCCTGGTGGCTAGCGTCTCCCCTCCTCAATCCTTGATGTGTCCCCATTTTATAATATATAAGTATGCCCCTCATCCCTGGTTGTTTGTCTCACTCCTCCCATGTCAGCCCCTATTATAATATAATAATTATGTCCCATCCCTGGTTGTATTGCACCTCCCTTCCCCAATGTGAGCCCCTTTTACAGAATAATAAGTATGCCCCCATCCCTTGTTGTATTGCCTTCCCCCCAATCCCAGATGTGACCCCGTTTTGTGATATATAATAATGACCCTTTCTGTGATGGCTTAGTGCCTCCCAACCCAAGCAGGTAGTGCCCACCACCCCACTCCCCCCATCCTGAAACAGAAGAACTGGCACCATCATAACCCTCCTCTCACCTCCATGGCCAGCACCTACTCAACTGTCACTGAGCAGAAAAATAAATTGTATGCGCTGATAGTGCATACACTTTACATTACCACTCAGGGAGCAGGGTGGGGGCACTACCTGCTGGGGTGAGTGGCACTAAGATACCAGGGAAGGTGTCATTATTATATATCATAAAACAGGGTCACATCAGTGATGGGAAGGGGGACGCAATACAACCAGGGACAGGGGCATAATTATTATATTATAATAGGGGCTCACATCGGAGTGGGACACAATACAACCAAGGATGGGGGCATAATTATATATTATGATAAGGGTCACATCAGGAATTGGGAAAGGGGGACCACAAGAACACTAGGGAATGGGTAATATTACGTTATTTCAAAATGGGTCACATCACGGATCACAAGGGGCCGCTAGAACACTGGTGAAGGGGACAATATTATTTTATTTCACTAGGGGTCACATCTGGGATTGGGAAGGGGGACCGCCTCCTGCAGCATTCTGCTGTAATCAGGCAATTCTCCTAGAGGAGAAATTTCTAAGTACCCTTAGACCAGCTCAGGCTAGTCTAAGAGTACTTTGAATTTCTTCCTCTGGGAGAGTTCTGCGAACCCTACATTTCCAGATGTGGCAGCGTGTGTCTGCCACATGCCCCCTAGCACTGTATCGTAGCCCATTTTTGGGTTCACAGGTGGTGCAAGCCCCAATTGGGCAGGCATCCTGTGATTAATCCAGGCTGCCTTTGTGAATGGCTCCCAGGGCATCGTTTGGTGCAAGGGACACTTTGTGCCAATTACAAGGATGCAAGCCCCTAGTGCTGCCCTGGGAGCTTTGAGAATCAGGCCCATAATATCCAGATTAGAATTCATTTATTTGCCTTTTCTGAGTGGGAAATATACTATGTTACGTAGAACTCCTTTCCAGGTATGTCTCTATGGTTCTCAAAAGAAGTGGCAGGAAGAGGAGAAAGAGATAGCATTCAGGAAGTACAAAGAAACACAGAAGGAGCAGGACAGAGAACTGTACCAGTTAAAGCAGAAGGAAGCGTGGAAGGCAGTCAGAATAGCAAAGGCCCAAACCGAGGAAAAGATAGCCAACTCGGTTAAGAAGGGGATAAAACCAGGGAGTCACGTGATGCAGTGCACTGAGTAACACTCTCCTGCTTTAGCTCCTACCCTCTGCTCTGTTTTAAATCTATTATTCAAGTATTTATAGCAGCTTTTCTGTGTTTTTTCCTGGGATAACCTGTGGCAATCTGGCGCTTGTTCTTTTGGAACCAAATGGAGATAGAAATGAAGAAGAGTTTGCCCAAGCATACTCCTCCTGCATCTCCCGAGGAGGCCCCGAAGAAGACCAAGGTCTCTACTACAATGCCATAGCAACCTACAGGCACTACTAACCCAGAATCAGAGCCTCTTACACTAGCTAGATTTTTGGATGAGTTCCAACCTTTCAAGATGGAGCTTCAGTCGATCCTGGGTGAAATCAAAGCGATTTCTGGCACAGTCGAATCCCTGGCTCAGAAGACCTCTGATAATGAGGCCTGCATACGCTCGCTAGAACAAAGGCAGGGTCAAGTGAACTCCAAGTTGGTGGCCATACAGCAAAGAGTGACCAAGCTGGAGGCTAAAGTTGAGGATCTGGAAGGCCGAAGTTGCCGCAACAACGCGGTGCTGATCGGCCTCCCGGAGTTCGAAGAGGACCTGACCGATTAAGTTTATGTAAAAGTTTGCTACTAAAATTGCTGGCCCTTCCCTGCTTTGGCAGTGACTATACTATTGAAAGAGCGCATAGGGCACTCCTCAACACCACCTCCAGGAGCCACCCTAGATCCTTCATTTTCATTTCCTGAATTTTCAAGAGAAGCAACATTTCTTGATCAAAGCTCGGGAGGCTAAAGAAGTTACCTGAAGGTGCCAAGATTAGAATCACCCAAGATCTGCCCCTGTCTGTGCACCAGAAGCGCGCTTCCTACCATCCTGTTGTTGTCAAATTAATAGCAGCAGATATCAAATTTAAGATGGCTTATCCTGCCAAGCTGCAAGTGCTTGTTGCAGGCTCCTGGCATGCATACGAAGATGTAGAAGCAGCGACTGCTGGGTTAAAGGCTGCTCTTCCTGATCTTTTTGGCGCTTCTGGAAGCTGAGTTAGGAAGTATTCATTTACTCAAGCTGTTTATCGGACCGAATGTGTTCTGGATGATTGGGATGGGAGTCCTAGCTTCTTTGCTAATTAAAATCATTGGCAAGTGTGATGAAAGAGGTTTTCAAGCCCTGACTATCGGTTTGGTTGTGATCCCCTGTCAGACTGCACTTACCAGTTACTGACGGACTTTGTTGGGATGGTCTGGTTTTCTGGCGATCGCTGTAACTACCTCCAGTAGCTCTGCAACGGATGATCAAGCGACAGGGGAGCCTTGACCTCATAGTCAACTCGTCTTATAGGTTGAAAGGTCTCCTTTCATTGCTGACAGTCTGCCTCGGTCCCCAGTCGTCGGTGGTGACCTGCATTTCTTCTGTTTGAAGAGCAAGTGTGTCGCTGCAATGTGTTGATTTTACTTTATAGTACACTCAATAGGGGCCAGCGCCTTTGTTTATTTTATAAACTGATGTTTCCCCAGCTCGGGGGTTCACTCTGCAGAGAAATGTTACCTATGTTTCACTAGATGGCGCTAATGACTGTTTGTGTTGCTTTTCCTTCTAGAGTTTACATAATGGGCTTACTCGGGGTACTTAGGCTCGCTTTGATTCTACATGAGGAGAGGCAACCTGTATAAGACAGTGTTTGTAGATTTTGCCGGTTTGCCTATTTTCAGGTGCAGAGCTTATCTATGTTTTTCCCAACAGAGGCAACTAGCCTGAGAGTCCGATATATTGGGCTGATTTATTTTGGACTTTAAAGAATATTGCCGCACTACGAATTACTGTAGCTGTCTTTGTACTGTGTTATTAAACAAGCAGGTCGGGGTGAGGGGGGCAATGGGGGAAAGCTCTGGTAAACTGTTCATCAGGTACCTAGAAATGTGTGGGTGGGTTAGGGAGGGGCTAGGGTGTGGTCTTTGTTCTTGGGGTTGTTATTGTGGGGTCATCTTAGTGATATGGGGGACTGGCTGGGTGGTCAGGGGTGGGTAAACACAGCTTACGTCTAACAAGGTGTGTCAGTCTTAGTGTTAAGAGATTCGGTGCTTTTCTTCAGACAGACGGTACCTGCATTCCAATGGATGGCTAGGGCTATCAAATGTATTACTTGGAACATTAAAGGGCTAGACACAAAATCAAACAATATTCAGTTTTGAAATTCCTAAATCATCTAAAAGCAGAAATTATGTTTCTGCAAGAGACGATTTCCTGAATGCGGAAGCATTTAAGATGAGACGTCAACAGGTGGGGCAAATATTCATGGCACAGGGCACTACCCAGAGCAGAGGGGTCATGATCATGATACATAGCTCTACTCCCTTCCAGTCTCTTCAGGAGATTACTGACCCTGGGGGAGATTCCTATTTGTGAGGGGGAAACTCTTTACACGAGATATTATTTTGGGCACTGTCTATGGTCCTAACATAGATAGTCCGGAATTTTTTGTTAAACTGCTGGAAGTGGTGCAATCTTTCCCTGACTTCCCTATATTAATAGGGGGTGATCTTAACTTGGTGTTTGATCAGGAGGTGGATAGATCGGGTCTGTCTCGATCTGGCCTCTCGCCTGCCCAAAGAGCTTTTAGGGATTTTTTGGACTCTGCTGGACTGTGCGATGTGTGGCGAGTGCTCACCTAATCAAAGGATTACACTTTTGTCCGCCAGTCCATGGCACCTCTCTCGGATCGATTACATTTTAGTGTCCCATAAACTTTTACCTGGGGTTGTGGACTCTAATATTTTTTCGGCCCGCTCTCGATCATTCAGCTGTCACTTGTCAGCTCTGTTAATGTCTTTACCCCAAAAGATAACAGATGGAAGCTTAATAACCAAATTTTAAAGGAACGGATAAGGTTACCTATATAGCTTCTCAAATACAGCAATTTATGGCATAAATAACAACTCCATGGGCAGCCTGACATAGAGTGGGGGCCTCAAGGTGTACCTGAGAGGGTTATGATAGGAATTACGCCTAAAAGGAAGAAAGAGAGGGACTGATAAGGCTGCTCAATTATTGCTTCAGATTAGGAATTTAGAGGCTAGTCTCTCCCCGGCCTCCCCTGAGGCCACTAGACAAGAACTAATCAAACTTAAAGATGCCTATTTGAGGCTACTTAGAGAGCAGGCTGAGTTTACAATCTTAAAAACAAATGCAAGGTACACAGACCAAGGTGAGAAGGCAGGGCGGTTGTTAGCCATGAGGGTGAAACAACAGGAATCCAGCAGGTTCATTGCCGCTGTCCATTCTTTAGAGGATAACTCACTTAAAACCTCTCCCTCAGATATATTAAAGGAATTCTCTACATATTTTCAGGAATTATATGGCCCTATGCCTGCCCTCAGATGTACACTTGGTAGGTATCTGAAAGATCTACAATTACCTACTTTTATTGAGTCTCAGCAAATTGCACTAACTTCCCCTATATCCGAAATAGAGATTGAAAAGATTATCCAATCCCTTCCATCAGATAAAACCCCTGGCCCGGATGGGTTTTCCGCCAATTTTTATAAAGTCTTTTCTAAACAGTTAGTGCCCATTCTGCTTCCTCTCTTCCGTTTTCTCCTCTTGGGCCAAGCCACCGACGCCTCTCTTTTTGAAGCGTTGATTATTTTATTGCCCAAACCAGATAAGCCACGTGACCAGGTCTCTAGTTATAGGCCGATCTCCCTTCTCAATCAAGATATTAAGATCTTAGCCAAATTGCTCGCTGATTGGCTGAACCAAGTTCTTCCTTCTATCATTGGGGATGAACAGGTAGGATTCATGAAGGGCAGATCCTCAGCCGATCATCTCAGAACTTGTAGACGTTCTCTGCCTCCAGGGATGCCTCCTCCCAATGGCTTTGTTGTCCCTGGATGCAGAGAAGGCTTTTGACAGAGTCTATTGGAGGTACTTATTTGCAACAATGGAGGCCTTTGGTTTTCCAGGAGAATTTCAGAGCTGGGTCCACTCACTGTACTTATTACCCTCTGCCAGGATTTCTTGCAATGGAGCGACCTCCGCCCCAATTAAATTATCTGTGGGAACTAGGCAAGGCTGCCCATTATCCCCTCTGCTCTTTAATATCTATGTACAGCCCCTTATCCGTAGGCTGGTAAAGGCTAAAAACATTTCAGGTATTCCTTTAAATGATTATGAGGCTAAAGTCGCTGCATACGCTGATGACCTCCTCCTCCAATTGTCCAACCCATCTACATCTATCCCCCCAGTTCTCAAGATTATAGAGGAATTTAGTCAGGTTTCTAACTACAAGCTTAATATAAGTAAATCCCAGGTTTTCCCTCTTAATCATAAACTTTATAAACATGAAATTATTACTCTTGGTCTGGCATGGAAAGCTGACTCTATTAAATATCTTTGCATCATCCTGTTGTGAAGTATGTCCCGTTTGAAGCAGTTGAATTTAGATTGCTTGGTACAAAAGATCAAGCAAGACCTCCAAAGGTGGTCCCTTCTTCCCCTCTCTCTTTGGAGCAGGAAAAATCTGGTTAAAATGAATGTTTTTCCATGTCTTTTTTATCCCATCAATATGTTAAATATTGTACTGCCGATGTCCTGGTTTAAAAGAGTACATAGCATACTTTCCAATTTTGTTTGGGAACATAAAAAAGCGAGGTTGGGATACCATAAACTGGCTTCCCCTAAGGAGAGAGGGGGTTTAAGGCTTCCGCATTTGAGATTTTACTACTGGGCCAGCCAGGCTGCCAAGTATCTTAGATGGGTGTTAAGAAACCCACCGATACCCTATGACTATACCCCACTATGGCTAAAGGTAGAATTATCTTTTATCAAAAAACTTGGTTATCTTCCCAAAGCGATGTTATACGTTAAATTACGTTCCCTTCCTGCAGCAATTAGGAATTCTCCCATCACAATCTCGGTTAGGATCCATGTACAATTATGTGCCTTCCTCAAATATGATAATGGCAGGGATATTTCCCAGCCCATCAATGGTAACCCCAACATTCAAATAAATAACAAACTGTTACCATTTTCCTGGCTGCCTCAGTTAGGAGAGTGTCGGTTAGAGGACTTTATCTTATCCGAGTGGCAGTGGTCTTCCTCAGAGGATATTATGGATAAATTTAAGATACCAGGTAAGTGCATATTTAAGGTTTATCAGCTAAGGCACCTTCTGCTGCAACTTTTTGGGGTTACTCCACTTCCCAAATCTCATGTTGGTTTCCTATCCTCCCTAATCCAACTGGCAGGTTTGCCCCATGCTGTGTCTAAACTATATAGCTTGCTCTTTGCCTGTGCATACCCTGATAACAATGCACCAGCGCACTACTGGCAAGCACTGTTTCCTGGTAAGGAATTTGGCTGGGTCCGTATTTGGCGTGATTGCCATAAATATTTGTTACAAGATCGACACAGGTTGATGCAATTTAAAATCTTGCACAATATCTATTATTCCCCTCAAAAACGTGCTAAGCTGGGTCTTCTGTCCTCTCCGCTCTGCACAAACTGTAGATTGCAGACTGGTGAGCTTCTCCATATTTTCTGGGAATGCCCTAGAGTGGTATCACTTTGGGCTATGATTAAGCAAAGAGCAGATCCGCTATTAGGGATTTCTGATTTGTTTACGCCCGAAATATGTGTATTGGGGACTTCTCACCTGTCAATGTGGCATGTAGAAGGTATTATATGGCGTTGATTTCCTCATCTGTCAAAAAGATTGTCCTCAGACACTGGAAAGATTCAAAGAATCTAAGTTTTGTGGAATGGTCACAAGAGCTTTTGGCCAATCTCAGAATGGAGAGGACTATTGCAAGCCTTGTAAACAAAATGGACAAGTTTAATAGGATTTGGGGCCCGTTTCAAGCTTTATATGCTTTGTAAAGTTATAATCCGCTTCCTTTGATAGGTTACTTTGCACCTTGTTAGTATTTTGCTGTGTTGGGTTTGTTGGGGTGGGTGTGGAGGGTGGAGTGGAGGGAGGGGGAGAATGAGCCATTGTAAATTCTGAATATTGGTTGCACTGTATTGATACTCCTTTTGTGGTTCATTCTCTGTTTTGCAAACTTCAATAAAAGTTGAATGGAAAAAAAAAGAAGGGGGATAATACTTTTTATGGGTACATTAGGGAGCAAAGAAAGACTAAGGCAGGGATACTGAGGCTGAATAAAGAGGAAGGTGGTTGGGCAGAGAGCGACAGTGAAAAAGCAGGGATACTGAATGAATACTTCTGCTCAGTATTCACAGTGGAAAAGTAGGGGAGATACCTAATCCAGTCAATAGAAGCACTCTGGATTGGGGATTGATATTAGTCCTTTCACAGAAGAAAGGGTTTTGAAAAAACTCTTAAAACTGAAGGTGGATAAAGCAATGGGGCCTGATGGGATTCAACCCAGAATTCTAAAAGAACTAAGGGAAGAACTAGTAACACCACTGACTACCCTTTTTAATAAATCATGGAAGGATGGTGTGGTACCTGAGGACTGAAGGAGGGTGGATGTGATGCCCCTTCACAAAAGTGGGAGCAAGACAGAGGCAGGAAACTACATACCTGTCAGTTTGACCTCAGTGGTCGGGACAATAATGGAATCACTGCTGAAGGAAAGAATTGTTGAGTATCTAGAGGCCAGTGGGGCACAGGACCCAAGGCATCATGGATTCACAGCAGGAAGGTCATGTCAGACAAATCTAATTGATTTCTTTGACTGGGTGACCAAAGTAGTAGACCAGGGAGGGGCTGTGGACATGGCCTACCTAGACTTTAGCAAGGCATTTGACACAGTCCCACACAAAAGAATAATAAACAAATTAGCCAGCCTGGGAGTGGGTCCCAGGGTGGTAGCCTGGGTAAAACATTGGCTGGACAACAGGACACAGCGGGTAATAGTAAATGGAGTCCACAGTGAAGAAAGGAGGGTTACTAGTGGGGTACTGCAGGGTTCAGTACTGGGGCCGGTCCTTTTCAATGTCTTTATAAGTGACATTACAGAGGGACTAGAAGGGAAAGTATGTCTCTTTGTAGATGACAAAAAGATCTGCAACAGGGTTGATACACAAGGTGGGGTGGAAGGGATGAAAAGGGACTTGGCAAGGTTGGAGGAATGGTCAAATGTATGGCAGCTTAGATTCAATGCAAAGAAGTGCAAAGTAATGCACCTGGGAAACAAAAACCCGGGGAACAGTACACAGTGGGGGGTGAGATACTGACAACAACAAAAATGGAAAGGGACCTGGGGTAGTCTCAGACGACCTAAGGTGGGCCAGCAAGAGAGGCAGTAGAGGGCTGGGGGATACTGGGATGCATAGGGGCGGCATCACCAGTAAAACAGGAAGTTGTTGGCCTCTGTACAGACAGTTGGTAAGACCATATCTGGAGTACTATGTACAGTTCTGAGACCCAATCTCTGCAAAGACATAGACAGGGTGGAGGCTGTCCAGAGGAGGGCAACCAAAATGGTGCAGGGTCTGCACCAGAAGACATATGAAGAAAGACTAAAGGAGCTTAAGATGCATAGCCTCGAGGAAAGAAGGGAGAGGGGGACATGATAGAAACTTTCAAATACCTCAAGGGAATCAACAAAGTCCAAGAGGGTAGCATCTTTCAGAAAAAGAGATGTGCAAGAACAAGGGGGCACAATATGAAGATAAGGGGGACGGCTCAGAGGTAATGTGAGGAAGTATTTATTCACAGAGAGGGTTGTAGATGCATGGAACAGCCTTCCTGAGGAGGTCGTAGGGTCAAAAACAGTGGCGGAATTCAAGAATGCATGGGACAGACATAAGGCTGTTCTAGTGGGGGGTAGGAGGAAGTAGGCTGTTGCTTAACTAGGATCTGCAGCTTATCTGTTAGGTAGGGAAATGGGCAGACTAGGTGGGCCATGCAGTCCTTATCTGCCATCAAATTTATGTCCTAAGGGGGAGGTTACATAGGAAGAAGAATGTATAAAATGTATGATGTACTAGCAAGGAGGCAGTATAGTGCAGTGGTCTCAAGGCTCTGAGCTGCAAATCTGGTGACATCCAGCAGACCAAACCTGGGTTTGAATCTCACAGTTTCCACTTCCATACTATGTGACTCTGAGCAAGTCACTTAACCTCCTTGTGCTCCCAGGTTGCTCCTGTAAAAAGCTTTCAGCTTAGTGTGCTATACCTGGTTAAACAAATAAATAAAATAAAACAAATGGGTATGGTTCTAGATGCATTTACAAGGTACAAACAAACTATGTATGCAGGAGAAAAATAAAACAATTGCCCATTGTGCAATAAATATTTTAAGGGTACAACAGAGAAAACAATATATATACACAATTAAATAGTGTTCCAGTACCAGTAGAAGCCAGGGCAGATTAAACAGGAATTACATAGACATGAGACAAAATAAATTTATTTATTTCAAAAGCTTTACCAGGAAATTCATACTGCACCAGTATCAGCTCATTTCCAATGCATCCTGGGGGATGGGGGAAGAAAAGAGAACAGAACAGAGCCAAGGTACAATGTATAAAAATGTTTTTGAACAATATGGAAAATAAGTTAAAGAATACAGTATATACAAATTACAAGAAAACACATAAGAAGAAAAACTTGCCATTAAGTAAATTACTGTACAGTAAATTTCAAAACAAGCAAAAGAACATTATACTTAAACAACATGACAATAATATGAGGATTAGGGGTGGTGACTGATTATTTAGGGATTAAGCTAGTGTCAGTGTAGGGAGGATGGCTGGTGAAAGAACCCCTCCCAATATCAGAAACAACTGCAAGGGTGAGAGAAATCATGCAGGAGAGATTTGAAAGAAAGAAGGTAAGGAGCAGAGTGAATGGAAGGAGGAGAGATCACGAAATTTTAGGGAAGCAGACTGAGAAAGCAGTTTAGCTAACAGTAGCTTTCATTGGAGGGATAAAATAAAATACATTTAAAATAAGTGAGCATAAGTGCTTGGCAGAAACATAGAAAACAGAAATATAAAAACAAAGATAGCAGAAGGAGACCAAGGGTCCATCTAGTCTGCACATGTGTTCCTTGGACGTTCTCAGATCCCAGGACCTAACCCCCCTTCTGCCTAAGGACTCCTACTGTTCCCGTTGCTTTTGATCATGCTTTAGTCTTGTTCCACCCCAGCTTGAATGATGTCACAGACTTTGCTTCCACTACCTCAGCTTGCAGTTTATTCCATGGCTCCATGACTTTCTGTAAAAATAGTGTCTCCTAAGCTCCCTCTTGAAGCCCCATCTTTGACTTGTGCCCTGTAGTGTTAGAGTCAGAGACTCTCTTGAACAGGTCAGAGGATGACACCTTATTTATTCCTCTTAGGAACTTGTATGTTTCAATCATATCTCCCCTCTCCCTCCTTATCTCCAGTGAGAACAGATTTAATACATTCCAGACAGTCCTCATACAAGTGCCCTTGAAGACACTGGGTCATTTTGGTCACTCTTCTCTGAACAGCCTCCAACCTATTTATATCCTTTTTCAGATGTGGACTCCAAAACTGGACACAGTGCTCAAGATAGGGCTTTACCAGGGACCTGTAGAGTGGCAGTATTACCTCCTTTCTCCTGCTGTCAAATCCCTGCCATATGCACCCCAGCATTTTGCTGGCCTTGCTATAAACTTTGTTGCATTCACTCGTTTGTTTAAGGATGCTGCTTATGACGACACCTAGGTCCTGTTCTTTCTGCATGGCACTGAGCTGGACTCCGTTGAGGTGGTACTCTGTCCTTGAGTTCCCTGTACCAAAATGCATCACCTTACATTTCTTGGCATTGAACTTCAGCTGCCAGACACTGGACCATCTTTCCAGCCTCTGTAGGTCTTGTTGTAGGTCCCTAACTCCTCCTCACTGTCAACCTGTCCTCCAAGCTTGGTATCATCTGCTTGAAGAGCTGCATTGAATGCAGAATTTTGCCAGCATAATTTGTGGAAAATGGCAATTCCACTTCTGAAATGCTTTTCAGAATTTCTTTTTTTTTCATTCCGTGGAATTCTGTAAAGCATTTCTATACAAACCATCGACTAATATTCTGTGGATCAACACTATCCATGAATTAATATTCAGTGGTTTGCAGAAATTGAATCTGATGGGTTACATAAACTGCAGAATATGATTCCACAGTTAACATTCCACTTTCAAAATTTCAGAATTCTGACTTCAAATTAATTCCATGGAATTAGGCATAAATTACGAAATTCTGTGGAATTCCTGTGGAAGGGCACCTCAGCATAGAGTATATTTCACAGTGGTGAGGGGGGGGACAGTTCAGCAGAAAGCAGCAAAAAACTTGGAAGAGGGTTCAGTCTAACTAGAGAGGACTAGTACTGTGCTGAATTTTCAAATTCCAGTGGAACGTAATCTGGCAGAATTTTTGAAATTCTGCCAAAATTCCACTGAATTTTGCCATAAATTAAATGGTGGAATTCCACAACAGTTAAATGCAGAATGAGTTCTTCCACAACATTTTTATGGAATTTTATTTCCGCATCTCAATATTTTCTACAGAAATGGTGGCAGAATTATTTTCCATGGGAGAAAATTATGTTCCGTGGAATGTTATTCCACAAATCATAATATTTTCTATGGAAATGGTTGTAGAATTATTTTCCATGGAAAAATGGTTTACATGAATAACAACAGGTGGAATTCCACAGAAGAACCAGTGAAATTCAGGTAGAAATTCTGCCAGTGGAGTGGTCATTCTGCATCAATTCTACTGGCAGAATTCCACATTCTGCACAGCACTAGTGAGGACTATGTCACCAAAAAATAACCCAGGAAAATCATTCTCTGAATGAATTTACATCACACAGCAGCAGGGAGACAGGATGTGTTACAGTAGAGGAAATGAGTTTGAGGAGCTTCAAGGAAATGGCATCAATGTAAGAGGAGAAGTCAGTGGATTGCCCCAGCCACACCTCAAGCTACTTTAAAGAAGTGATGTGGTCCAAAGGAAAACCATCACTGGCTGTGCAAATGGGATGGAGGTTACATCTGCCAGTTTGGATTTACAACCAAATGTCTGTTCTCTTTGCATTCAGGGCCAGTTAGTTAAAATTAAACCTTCCCTAAATGGCATCTAGGTTATACTGATGTCTGGATCCAATATAGAACATTTCAGGGCCACTGTCAAAAAGAATGGTATTGTACACATACCTGTGGATATGGGAGGATATGTAGATGATGGGCAGGTCATTTAGGAAAATAAAGAATGGTATTGAGCTAAGAACTCAACCCTGGGGACCCTCTTTCTATAGGAAGGATTTTTTTTCTCTTAAATGAATTTATTGAATCCAGTTTCATAGTTAGGAGATGAACCAGGAAGTAGCTGGCTCACTCATACTGACCAGATCTGATCAGCTTGTTAAGTAGGAGGGTGGAAGACCATGTCAAAAGCTTTGGAGATGTTAATTAACTTGGCAGATGTGAGGAGTTCTTGATCCATTCTGGTGAGGTTAGTCTTAGTGATCCTAAGCAGTGAGGTTATGGTGGAATAATTCAGCTAGAAAGCAAACTAGAAGATACTTAGGAAGAAAGAGGATAGCAACATTTGTGAGCTGGGGGGGTGGATGAAGAGATTTTGAATCTTGGCATGAACAACGTAGAGGGTGATAGGTCCATACTTCCCTGGTAAAGAGGGGCCACAACCTTTGCACAGTGGAATGACTCCACCATTTGACTTTGTATTTGACACCTAAGTGGAGGAGACACTCCCAAGAGCTGGACTAAGAAACAGAAGTTTAGACAACCAACAGAAATGCACCAGCAGCTACACCACTGCAGAGGTAGATGACACAAATATATAATGGAAGGAAATAGGGACATAAATCTTGTCAATCATGAGTTCATGAGATTGCGTACTACTAGAGATGCTGTGAAATTATATTTCACCAGTGAAATTCAGGTGATATTGACAATTTCACCATGCAAAATATTTGGCGAAATTCACCCATTATGCAAAATATTTCGTCGGGTGCAAAATTTGGAATTTTGCCAGTGTAATGCAAAATTTTACCTGCAGAAGGGAAAGTGTCACATGTGAAAGGTGACATTTTGTCTTTTGCAAGCAAAATGTTGCCTTCCACAGGTGAAATTTTGCATTCTGCAGGCGAAATTTCGCATTTGTCAGGCAAAATTCTGAATTTCGCTTCCGCAAAAAATTTTGCGAAACGGGCAAATTTTACAAAATATTTAATGTAATGAAATTTTCCAATTTCACATATATCTACATGCTACAAGAGGAGTGGGCCATCTTGAAACTGAGGCTATGAAGGAAATATATGGACGCACATTTCCCATAGAGACTCCCTGAGGAAGAGTTAGCTGGAAACCGGTGGAGTTTAGTGGCATCCTGGGGTGTCTACTTCAATTGTTCCATGGAGTGCAATAGAAAAGGATTGCAGCTTTTCACAGTGTGTTTGGTCTTATTTAAGTTAATAGATAAAAGCCTTTTTACCTACAAACAAGGTGTGCTAATGCAGACATTTTTGTAGTTCTTAACTGTTATCAAGCACAGCAAATCTGGAGTGGCCCTGTTTGCCTTTTAATATCTTAGTGGATCACCCTGAGTCATCTAGACAGGAGAGGTGGGAATGGAGAAGGAGTAGTCAAGGACTGGGTTTAATGTCCAGGGAAAGCATCAACAAGAGGGTAAAGAAAGTTTTTAGGGTATACGTTTCTCTATTGGAAGCATAGGAGCTACCATGGGTGGCAGGGTGAGGGACCATGAGAGAGAGCACTAGAGACAGCTGCACACAAGTGAAATAAAATGAGACTGACCAACAATTTTTTTTGGCAATTCAAGTAATACATTAATCTTGTAGAGTGCACAAGAAAATACCCTGCCAGGTCACCAGCATATTGCATTTCTTGGTTGGACAGGTATTTCTTAACATGTATCTTGTGCAGAGGGTAGCCTGTGATAATGGTGACCACAACTTGATCTCTTTTAAAAAGGGCAGCTCAATCACAGCGCATGTGCACAGGGCTACCTTGCTGAGGGGAGTGACCAGATGTGGGGTGGCGAATATAGCTACTGGATGTCACTATGTATACATGCGGCGTGGGGGTGGGGTGGGGAGGACCACACCACGTGATGGGTGAAAGGAGGAGGTTTGTGGAGTGTAGTGTGGCAGTGGGCTGCCAAGCTGGCCATGTGACATGGTAGGTTGGTGGCAGGCTGGGGTTGGGAGGGTGCTGGGTTCAGTTCTGGGGCAGCGTGGTTTTGCACCAGGTCGTGTTTTTTTTCTCATAGTTTGCACCTCCCCCCGACATGCACCCCGGAGTTGAGAATCGTCTATCAGGTGTGTAAAGGGGCACAGCCTCCCCACACACATAAATTACAGAAACCTAACTATCAGATTCCCTTTTGCTGTTAGCATTGAGTGTACATCGCCCAGAATCTATTTTCGCAATGTACACTTGTCCAAGCAGCGACTGCTATTCCACAATTGCCGTTATCACATGGAACCATGTAGAGCTGTGTAGAACCAACAAATTCTGCTTTTGCCAGAATTATGTGGAATTTTGAAAATTCTTTCTACTTCCATGGAATTCTTATAGAATTATAATTCTGAGATTCGAAAGTGGGATGTTTCATTTTAAAACTGTGATTACTAATCTCTTGTTTACATACCTGTAGAATAGAATTCAGGATTTACATAAACTGTGGATTCATTTTCTGAGTGGTTCCCCACTGAAGGGGTTGGGGGCACCCTGGAAAATGCTAAGGTGCATAAAAAAGCTTAATAAAAGCCAACAAAAAAGTAAATGCTCCTGAAGCTAAAGGATGCAATGGCAAACTGCTGTTTGAAGTTTCTTACAGCATAGTTTAACTACTAAAGTGCCATACAGTGGAAAAAAGTGTTAAACACTCACAAGTCCATAAAACCATAATCAGCCTAATGGCTGCAGATGTGCTACATCAAGACTAACATTTTGCCCAGTGGGTACTGGGCTTCAATAGAGAGGATGTGATCATGGTAGCTAGCCCATTTTTAAAGTTATGTCTTAAAGGCATATTATTTATTTATTTAGTTTTTGTTGACCGGGTAAGTGCACTAGACAAATCCTGCCTATTTTCAGGTACGACCCGGGGGAGGGGAATACAGATGAATGCCAACTGACCTTGAACCAGATTAAGCTGTTGGTGTATTTTTAGTGAATGAGGGAAATTTGGCCAGGACACCGGGGAAATTCCCTTACTCTTTTCGATAAGTGCCATGGGATCTTTAACATCCATCTGAACTACCACCAATCCAGACAGATGGGACCCCGTTTAATGTCTCATTCAAAGACGGCACCTCAGAAGTGCAGCAACCCTCTCATGCTGCACTGCAGTGTCAGTACTGGGATATTAACCCAAGTGCCAGATGTGGGAACTGAAACCACAGCCCTCTGATCTCCCGCCTCAGAGGCGGTGTGCTACCTACTGAGCCACTGACACTAATGTCACACTGGTCACACTTTAAGTTTCAGTTTCAGTGTAACTGTCGGATAGGTAATCATTCATTATGTGCAACAGGGTAATCACACTGCAGTTACATATTTGTTGCATGTAACTGTACTGCAATTGCAATGTAGTTACAGTGAAGTTATACTGTTACTACAGTGTAGTTAAGAAAACTTAAAGGAAAACTACATCCTCATATCCATAATTTGTTTCCCTATGTCAACAGACAACGCTTTTATGTTACTGTTAGAGATATATGGATTTCTTCAATTTATTTTACTCTGCGTACCAGTCCTTGTACTGTCCTGATGGGGTCTCCATTTTCTGATTGTTGAAATCTCATTGTCCCTGAGATCTGCATTAGCATATGAAAACATGATGTGTCAAAACCTTTCAGATTTCACAGTATGTCTCTCTGCTTAATTACAGTCTAACAAAACAAGTTGCAGCAAGGTGTGAAATACCTCATTTACTTTCAGTTAGCTTTGCAAACTGTCTAAATTGTAATGCAAGTGTTTTCCCCTTTAAATTGCTTTCAATGTGTATGTTTCCAGAGAGGTTTTTTTCAGCACAGAGATACATTGTATAAATGAGGGATGTGACATCATGTTCTCATATGCTAATGCAGCTCTCAAGGAAATTGAGATTTCAACAACCATAAAATGGAGACCCCCAGGACAGGTACAAGGGACTAGTATGAACAGTGGAAGCAAACTGAAGCAAACACATACACCCTCACAGCTACAGGAAAAGAGTTGCCTACTGACATGAAAACACATTTTACAAGATATGAGGGTGTAGTTTTCCTTTTAAGTGTTACCCCAACCACAGCATATCTAGGGTGTGCCACCAGCATATGCAAATGTGCAAAATAGCATGACAAAAATTAAAAACAAAGACTGATTTGGTTATATTAAACCAGGCACATACTTAAATTACTATTGCATGAAAAAGAAGCTAAGGAAGGTAACATCGCATCCATTTGAAGTTAACATTACCAAACTTGTTTTGTGATAGCAAAGAAGTGAAGCTTCAGACTTCTTCCACCTGTATACATCTGAAACAGTACAGACACATACATAGTTTAACAAAGAACAGTTTGTGAGAAACTTTTAATGAATTCTCTATTCCTTTATATGAGGAAATCACTGCTTCACATATTATGCCATATTTTGCTTGCTGTCACTTTTTCTCCCATTCAGGCCATAGTAGCATCAGTTTAGAAATGCTGCAAGAGTCATTCTCTAAAGTAAAAGCAAAAGACCACTATGCGAAATGGTGGATCTTAATAGTAAGTTAATACAACAGTACTTATAAGGTAGCTGGTCTACAACACTCCATTCCTGAATAACAAGGACGCCTAAACATTCTACCATTGATCAAAACTTTTTTCTCCATAAAACAAAGTTAAAAACCCCGCATATACACTCACAAAAAAATTCAGTTTCAAGCCGCACTGGCTCTTTTTCAAGGAGTCTTTCAAGGAGAACGTTTGGATTCCTTGTTATTCAGGAGTTGAGTGTTGGAGACCAGTTACCTTGTAAGTAAGATTCATTCTCTGCAAACTGCAAAGTAAAATTCTATGGATAACATAATCCATGGACTATTGTTCTATGGTTTACATATAAATGTTTTTCAGAATTCCACAGGATTAAAATAAATTCCTAAAAGTATTTTGGTACTGAAATTGCCATTTCACACAAATTCAGCAGGTGGGATTCCACATTCTGCACAGTTCTAATCTTGTGCTTTAATGCTTATAGGTTCATCCTAGCAGTATGACACCATCTGCCTTTGAGGAGGCAGTCATTGTATTGTATTGTATTACTAGAATGAAACTATAATGATTAATGAAGGATTAGATGTACTTGTAAGATACATGTATTATAATACAGGACACAAATTAACAAATACCCTTCTCTCTGATGAAGTGGTCTCTGTGAGTTGTTGGTGGCATGGTAGTGTATTTTCCTGTGCACTCTAAAAATAGATGCATTGCTTGCTTGCTTTGTCAAGATTCACTGATGAGTGAGTCTCATTTCCAATCCCTTGAGAGCAGTTGTCTTTTGCAATATTGGACCAGACTTCTCCCAGTGTTTTCCTTATATTTCCAGGGTTTGGGAACCATACTGGCAGATGAAGTGATAGAAAGCACTAGACAGCCTTGAGTTGGAGCCTGTGGATAGACAAGAAGTGGTAGTCTATATGCCATGGGTGTGGAGTGTAGGGTGGTTGTTGGGAGTAAGGGGATGAGGTAGCAGCAGTGTGTTATGGAAACACAGGAGGTCACACGTAGCAGTAGAAGGAAGGATAACGGTTCAGACAGTGAGAGAGCAAGGTTGAGAAACAGATTTTAAGTACATGCAAAGGACGGTCTGACAAGAAAGAGATGAGATAATTCGAGATCAGCAAGGCTAAAAGCTCAAGCACCAACCACCATCAAAGTAATTCAAGGAAATACAATTCTGATTAAATCATTTTTATTCTCAAACCATGAAAGACCTCAAATGGAGGGACCGGTGCCCTGCCTACAGAACTCTGTTTTTGCTTAACACATCCTCAGGTAGTAACCCCCATGGTCAAGTCCACTCCTTATATACAGAGGCACTAATGTGAAACACTCATATTTAATTCCACAGAGTTAATTGACTTAATAAGATAGGCAATTGACTATAAAGGAAATAAAGTGAAAAAATGTAAGAAAAAAAATATTAGCAATTACACTGAAAGAAAGTAAATAACATGGATCACCCTGTATTGCAGCAACAGTCAATACATAATGGCTCTGTGATTATTTATACAATCATATCATAGAAAAGTTTCAATAAGTAACAGAATATATCTCTCTCTCTCTCTCTCTCTCTCTCTATATATATATATATATGTGTGTGTATATATATATATATATATATATATATATATATATATATATATATATCAGCCTAACAATACCTATGTAGTGCAACATAGCAGTGCTGAATTAATATAAATTCATAAATGCAGCACTGCGTTAAGATAAACAGGCCATTTGAATCACAGACCATTTGAAAAAACATTCAGCACTGTACATGCATAAAAATTGAACCACCTGAGCAATTATTTTTTTAAGAGAAAGACACCAGTACATAACTCATGTACACAGTGGCACTGATGTTGTATAAATAGTCACTATATATAAACTAGAAAAATTGAATAAATATTTATAATCAAAAAGCTGAATGGATGCATGTATCAAAACATAAAGATAACAGGTGAACCATGACATTACAATACAAATTTAAATGAATTCATCAGTACAGCATTCATTAAGGCAGTCAGTCCATTAGAAATGGAACCAGCATTAGGTACTGTAAAAGAAGAAAAAAAGAGATCAGCTAGGCTACTATTTCTTCAGAAAAGGTTGCCAATTCAATGCCCACATTAAGTTCTGGGGGTTTCATCATCCCGAGTGTAAAGATCCAAAAATATTCTTTTCTATTCAGTTTAGTGTCGATGTCGCTGCCATCCCCCCGGACCTAACTTTAATGTTTAAATGCCACAAACTTAAACTGGTGTTGTCCCCACCCCTGTCTTCCAGTCAAAGAGGTGAAATAAAAGGGCATTGTGTGTGTCCTAATTCAGAGAACCTGGAACGCCTGACAGAAAGCAGAGTGTTATGAGATCAGGTTGAGAGTAAGCACAGGAGCTGCTGAACTCTCCAGGTACAGAGATCCTGTCCTCGTGCATTTGTCCACAGTGATAAATAATGGTGAGAAGAATACAGAGCTTATATGAAATATAAGCTGCTTATCCTCTAAATATTATGTTTTTCAAAGTTCTCCTGGAGGCACTCAGTGGCTCTTTTAAGGGATGAGTAAATTGGAATAGAGTCCATGAAGACAGAGATATAACTTATGAAGCATTCTTCAATACAGACTTGTCATTTATATAATGTGTTGGAGGAAATAGTCAGAGTGCTAACAGTGTTAGAATTCTGTCCTGTATCTCCTGAAATATCAATAGCTTACCTCCTCTTATGCTACATATCACTGTTCAAGATGTAGAGTATTTATTATTTTTGTAAACAATTCCTTGGATTACTGATGTTATTGCTCAATCCATTATCTCAATATATATTCTTAATATTCATGGCAATCTTGGACCTAGCACCATGTTTGGACCCAATCATAATTGGACATTGTTAACTATCTATGAATTTGTAATATTTGAACAGAAAACACACTTGTCTGTGACGGCTCATTACCAGATGTTTCAGGTGAAGGTGTGGTGGGAGTAGCATGGACCTGTTTTACAAACATGAGGACTGTTGCCAAGGGCACCAGAAACAAATGTCATTCTCGTACGATGCATGCCGTGAGATCTTTACACTTTTCCTGGACAAGCCCCAGAAATGGGCTGAAGAAACATTGATTTAACAGCTCCTCTGAAGCAGTGCACCCCTGCAAGGCTTCACTACAGTGTCAGTATTGGGTATTTATCAAAGTTCCTGGTGCTGGTCTTGCACACACAGCTTTCCAATATTCTGGCCACAGAGGTGAGCACGTAACCTGAGCCTTTGACAGTGATACACAAGATACACATGATGAGTGTGACAAAGTTAGAAAATCAAAGTTAGAAAGCAGGGAACCACACTGATTTAAATAATTTGCCAGAATGCTTAAATTATTGCAGATTTCCAGAAGACACAAACTAGGATGTCCACATATGCTGCGTATTTATTACAAGTCAGCCTGTGTGTCCCATTTTTATCAGTTTCACATGGTCATAACATACTTGATTTGAAATGTTAATGGCATTAACCCATGGACATTGCATTAGCTATGAAAGGATTGTAGACTTGATACCATATGAATTTGCAGTCTTGTAAATCCTCTTCCACTTGTACGGCATCAGGCCCCTGTTGCAAATTGGTGGAATTTTACCATTTAAGTGAAGAAATCTGCATTTAAGATACCATTCTAGATACAGTACTAGGTGAAGCTTGTTTTCACAGACAGGAATTTATTAAACACTTGTGTTTCCCATGCCCAATTGGTATACTCTTAAACTGTTACTTGGGATTTACTTTAATGTTATGAATTTCAAAATATCCAGAAAACCTTGCCCAAACTGCCACTACACCACCATGAATGTTCTGAATATGATCTGTGAAAGTAGATGGCAGAACATTACATATTCACTTCTTTATCATTCATTATTTCTAAATAGCTTCCTATCTCCACGAATAATTGGGATGCCACATAGTGGTTGGCTAATTGCACTTTGTTTATTCCTAAGTGATCATAACATTTCTGTTGTACATGGTTTTCTACTTACTGTTTTATTGCTATATTGATGTGGAGGCTTTGCAAATGAGTCTCTGACTCAAAGGCTTGTAATTCCGATTCTTCTATAAATAAAAAAAATGAAACGCAAATGAAGGTTCCTCTTTTAGCTCATTTGGAATATTCCAAAGCCTGTACCCCTGCCATCTTGAAGTCTGTTGGAATATTCCAAAGCCTATTATAGCCTTACCAACTTGGAACATGATCCATTATATCTCAAAAGCTAAGCATGGTCAGGTTTAGTCTGCAGTCTGATGGGAGACCTCCAAGAAACACCAGGTGCTGTAAGAAGTGGTGTTGGTAGGGGACTGTACTTTTTATTTATTTAAAAGTCTGAAATACACCTTTGATCAGAATTGCTCATTTACAAAGGTTCCTCATCAGAATAACAATTTGTTTACACCATGTCAAAGACAATATTAAAACTGATTAACAAAGGCTTGACAATATTGATTCAGTGACATAACAAAACAGAATGAGTAACATAAGTACTGTTTCAGCAATACAGAGTGAACAAAAGTTAACATTCAACAGGTCAAATAATACAAAGCATGACATAGGCACTAGGAGCTATACAAAGGTAACAACCCATCTGGGCATTGTCAGAGGTTAAGTCTGTGTGCTTTTATGGCACACTGGAACAGAGGAGAGGCACAAGCATGAGGAGACCATGGGCAGGATTCTTAACGTATTCAGTTTCAAAGTCCCACTTCGCAACTGCTGTTGTGGACTGTAATCGCCCGCAGCTGCGGCGGTTATGATTCACAGCCACAGCAGTTGCCAGGGGTGTTACGGCTGCTTCCACCAGCCATAGCCCATTTCCACAGCTGTGCCCATTACCTGGCGACACCACCCACAAATGACCATAACCCATGGAGCCGGCTGTAATCCAGCTCCACCTTTGTGAATACCCACTGCTGTGGGTAACCTGCGGCTCTGTAAGTGGCAACCCACTTGCGCAGCAGTTTACCTGCAGCTGCAGGTCTTTCAAAATCTTTGTGAATCCTGCCCCATGTCTCCCCTTGATTAAAAGTATGCCTCCTGGGTGTTTAAAAATACAAAACAAAAACAAACAAAAAAAATTAAAAATTCTAACCGTTCTTTCAACCTCCCTTGTACTCTGATTACATATTATGGGCTATTGGCATTATGGCTTTAAATTAGAGTGGCTACTTTTTGTCAGTTGCACCAATGGATCTTGAACAAAGTCACATGCCTCTTTTTTAATTTCAGGAGTATATATGGGTACCACCAGCAGTTTTCATCACCCTGATAAAGTGATTTTATCAAGAAGTGCCAGGTCATTCTTCTTACTTACTGAGCTCTCCACAAAGGCTAAGGATCTCACATTCACAAGAAAATCTGAAAAGCTGGCAACCACAGAAAGTACTAACTGTAAATGACTGTGCTTTTATTTCTGCAAATAAATTATTTTGCCACTTTAAACTTGGACTTTGCATGGGCTTATTTAGTACCCCAGCTTCTGGTTTTAGAGGCAGATGTTTATTTCTAGGAGCAACCTATATTCTGAGTGCAGCAAAGGGGCCCCGTAAAAGGGAAACAGATTGAAGGTACGTGCTCCTTCCCCCGTGCCACTTGGAAGCAGCCATATAATGGAAGGAGCCACTAAGCAAAACTAGTTTCTTTCCCCATCTGCCAATCTTGATCCCTTCACTAGGGGGTACTGCACTGTTATTGATGCTGCACTAGGGGGTGCTACACTGTTGAAGGTGCAGCCGTTCAGACAACATGCTAAACTGAGATCCCTGCTGCCTATCTGTGGAGGTTGCCCAGGTGACATAAAGGATTCAATGTCACTTTTTGAAAGATAGTAATAGAAAGTTAGCTTTAGTGCCCAGATCAATATTCATTCCCTGAATAACACAGAATTTAACACAATGTGTGTGTGTGTGTGTGTGTGTGTGTGTGTGTGTGTGTGCATGTTTGTGTGTACGTGTAACTGCTGTTGCATGCATATGCAATACACATAAGATGTGCTGGGATGCAATATGCATTGAAAGGTGCGATATAAAACCAAAACCATTCTGTTAATAAAGCCTCTCCAGTGTGTCCCTTATGGTATGAGGCCCTCAACATGAGGTACAGGCAAAAAAACTGTGAAGGGAAGCTGAGCCTCCACAGGGTGTCTCTTATGGTTAGAGACTCCAAGTGTGAGGTTTGGGCAAGAGGACATAAAAAAAGCTGAGTGGGTTTATTTGCCTAAACCTCATGAGTGGCATCTCTTATGCCATAAGAGACACCCCATAGAGGTTTCATTAGCTTATCATTTATTTATTTATTGAATTTTGTTGACCCGGTAAGCCCACTGGGCCTAGAAGTCCCTTTTTCAGGGGTGACCGTGGGGAGGGGGGATACAGATGGTAAGCAACTGAAATTGAACCAGATTAAGCCGTTGGTGGTATTTTTAGTGAATGAGGGAAATTTGGCCAGGACACCGGGGAAATCCCCCTACTCTTTTTCAATAAGTGCCACGGGATCTTTAGCATCCACCTGAACTACCCCCAATCCAGGCAGATGGGACTTCGGTTTAACATCTCATCCGAAAGACTATAAATCGCTTTCGTTATATAGCTTGATTTATAATAAGTTTTAAATATTTATTTTAGTTCAAAAGTTAAATGAATCCTACTCATCCCTGTTGTGAACTGGAATGCTTCACTCCTAATGATTCTGCAGGATAAAAAAGGTGTAATGGCTCTGTTTTCTGATTGGCTGAAATCACATAAGTGATTTTTAATATTCTGCATTTGTTAGTCTGGTCTCCTCTATTTTGTTGAGTGACTTATTGTTCATATTTTAAAGATTACTGCCTGTTTCAAGAAATGTAAATGTGTACTTCTTTATGCAGTAGGGTGAGCTGGAAAATCAGAAAGGAAGATGATCATTAAAATTATTCAAAGAGAAATGGTCTTGTCTTGGCCTGTTTTAAGACACAAGCATTTTTTTCAGAGCTATTTTTTATTACTTAGCAGGTGAATCGATTTTAAGGAAAATCATTCAGTTTTAAAAATATAAAATGTGCAGGAAACCTGAAGTAAAATTGGGGCTGGTCAAATATCCTCTACAAGGACTGAAATATATAAAAGATGTGAAGGGATTCTCATATTTTATTTTACAATGCGTTTACCCAAGATAGCCCAGCTGAGATGTAACATCTCATTTCCAGTGAGGTTCTGCTTTTACCCATTTCCACAACTTGTTGGACTGGAGCACTGGGAGGCTGAGTGATATACCCAAGGTTACACAGTGAGTATTTGGTTCTAGTAGAGTTTGAACTTGAACCTTGTGATACCCTGGTATCCAAGCTGATGCTGTAACCACTAGAATGCACTTCCTCCTAGTACAAAAATGTTTCTCTTCTTTTGTTTTTAATAATCATGTGTGTGTGTGTGAATGAACATCTGTAGGTGAAATGATGCTTTAGAACATTACTTCAGTGTTCCCTTTTTTTCTTTACTTTATCACCTTGGAAAAATCTATAAATCAAAATAGTTAAAAAAATGAACAAAACAGGAGATAATTACTTAAAGGGTGGGGGCTGAAATCAAACTTTACCTCCCATCTCAGTTCCAGCAGCCTACATTGGTACTCTGTTGAGGAAATTCAGATGCAATTTCAAGTCAGGCGTGTAAACCTCAAGTCTGGCACAAGAGGTCAGTAGAACAATGTTTACTGAATGCTTTGTAACCACTCTGGCGTATTTACTCAGGCTACCTGGCTGAGACGCAAGATCAAGTTTTCAGTGAGGCCTGCTTATATAACTGGGTACTGTCCTTTATACAGGTATACAGTACTTGACATTTATTTTACATTTATAAAGTAGACTGTTAGTAATTGGTGGAGAGGCTCATTACGATTTTCACTGTATTTTTTTTCTGGTTCTCAGGTCATCCCTCATTTGCATTTTCATGGGTTGTTTTACAGAATTCTGCCTCCTTGATGGTACTTACAGTCTAAGATTTAACATATTGCATTTATACCTCTATGTTATATTTAAATCACATTGAAGAAAACTGAGTGTGCTTATGGCTTTGGCCTGTGCACCGTAGCCACCTGTGCATTGAAGTCATGCTTTTAAGGGACTATAACAAGAGATGCTTGGGACCTTAATTCTGCTAAGGGAAATGAACAGAAGTAACATTTCTAAGAAAACCCATATATCTAGAGAGAATTTCGCAGCACAACAAGATGTGCAGGTTTAACAAACCAAAACAAAAATAGTTTACAATATACTGAGCAGTATAGAAAGACTACCATGGAGTTAAATCATAGTTATTTTGCCGTGTGGCACTACCAACAGTGGGTTACTGCACACACCTTTGTATTCATCGTAGTTTGATTTAATACAATGCATTCCCTTATCAAAATGAAAGGCATTCGCTTAACCTTGTAATAGCAGTTTTGGCAAATAAAACCACAGCAGCATTTTAGAATGAAATTGACAGTCAAACTGTTGTGTGATCTTAACCGTCAGTCGTATTATAAATGTCCACTGTGATGTCCTTCAGAGTCAGAAGCCTGAAGTTAGCCTCCCCCATGGGTGAGCAGTTTAAATAAGATGCAGATTGAAAGGTTAAGCCAGCAATTCTTACAGCATTCTGGATGATGGTTGAAGACTGTTTTGTGACAGTATGCTTTTACTGCTTCTGACTAGCTAGGTTGTTTAATGAATGTTGTAAACTAAACTATTTAAAGTTAAGATTACTGCTCAGGATTGCACTAGGACTTAATGAATCTTTCCATATATGCAAGAGTGCCGTGGTCGAAACTGCCGTACTGTCCAGCATTTACACACTGCCTGTTCTTTGCCTGTATAAGTACTTGTCTTATACCTGTAGTGTCCCTATATTTCGCCTACAAAAGGGTGCCTGTAATTTGCCTATAATAACTCGCGACCCCCTTTATCACACTGAATGTCAATGTAATCAAATGCCATAATAACTGGGTATGGTGTCATACCCAGTTATCGTGGCATATGGAGCACTCAAGCTTCACTTTCCCTTTCTACACTTCAACAGCAGGAAACGTGACTCACATGGATCTTCCTGGTTGTCTTTTTTGTGCTTATGTCCCTGTACCAGTTCTTATGTAAGCAATAACCCATGACAGGGTGTGCGTTTATTGGGGATTAATCAACACCCTGGGTGTGTTGTGAGACGCGGGCCATGGACAGAGTCTCTAACACCCAGGAGTGTTGATCAATCCCAATCGCACACCTGGAAATGGGTTTTTGCTCTATAACATGGGCCATATAGTGACAGAAATGGATGAAAATTTGACAATTAACAGGACAAAACCATGGCGACTACTTAGTGTTCCTACAATACTTTTGGTCATAGTACCACATCCATCTGTATTCTGCCACAGCAAAATAGTGCTTCTTAGTGAAGTTTGTGGTACACAGGCTAAGATAGTAGTATCAAGGGGCACACTGATCTGTGTTTCATAGTTCTGATTTCTTATATATATTCCACATACAGGGAGGGGAACAAACACAGAGATACACAGGTGTACCATGCTGTGTCTGTCTTTTCCATGTAATGTACCATATGCTGCTATTTTAAGTACTTTACTACTGCCTGTGGCTACTTACTTTGTTATATGTTGTATTAGTTGAAGATGACCACTGCTATTCTGAGATTGTAGGAAGACATAATGCGCTCCAATTGCACCATGGAGTGCGACTCTGCACAGTATGACCGATGTGGCTGAACGGCCGCAGTGATGGACATCAGTGACACAGAACAGCAATTGTTGTCAGAGAGAACAACATTTCTCTCTTGCAGAACTGGCTCAATCACTGTTAGTGATACTGCAGTCAGTTGGACGCTTACGCAAAGTATCGAAAGCAGGGCTGAGAGTTGCTGTAACTCGGAATGGGACCTCTCGGCTTCCTACTAAGTGCATATGCTATGGGTAAACACATTCCCACTCCACATATAAGTATTGCTACACAATAGTGGAGCCATGGCACACTGGATATCGGAGCACAGGACAGTGTGTCGGGGAGCTGCTCTAGGTGTCTCTCTTGATGGAACACATCTCTTCAGCACTTGAGGTAGTAAAATGGGTTGTGTAGCCGACAGGACTGCTCTCATCAGACCACAGGAGACTGTGTCGGGAGGGACAGTTGTCTGTGTGTTTTGATCGGGAAACAGGTGTTCACATGATGAAGCAGCTCAGTAAGTCACACAGAGAGCAAATTAAGGAAGAGCAGGACGTGCGGTTAATTCCCCACCATCACAAAGCAAGTATTTCCAAACTTAGTCTATGCTGTTTCACACAGATACTCTAGGGACATCAAACTTCCACCAGATGGGTAGGTGGGCAGGCAGGACCTAGGCCATCAGTGTTCTATGGGGTGGCTGCCTGGGTGGCAAGACACAGACTGGGGAATCCTCACTTAGCGGACAACAACAATGGCTACCTAAAATAATTGTTAGGCTATGCCATAACAAGATACAGCGAGGCTGATTAATTCCATTTGAGGACTGATTACCACTTGCACTTACTGTGTGTCTCTGGGAATTAATGTATGGTCATTGAGTGACTTGCACCAATCAGTTTTCTTCCTGCTACAAACCCATGTTATAAAAAATAAAAACATAAGCAACTCTGTTCTTATGAGGTTTTTTTTCTTTAAACACTGTCATTGTGTGATGTCCACATAAAGCTCTGAAGCTTCACTCTCGAGGTTTATGGGACATTACACACCTCTGGTGTGTAAAACAATTTCATAACACACAGTCGCCTATGCATTATTCTCTATGTAGTTTCCCAGAAAGTGTGCATAATGTGACTAGAAGTGTGCATGCTAATGAACTCTGTACAGGTGTATCACAAGCCTCAACAGCACTGATTGTGTTACAGTTTGAATAGTAGCCAGTCCTGTACAGTGCCTGTACAACACCTGCACTGGCCCACTCATAAAATTGAACGGTACAGGCCATGTTCCTGTAGAGATACAACTCATTCCCTGTACTTTTTTTGTGGGGGTTGGGGGCCTACATGCCTACTTTGCATCCATGAGCAGGGTACATATGCAGACCCTCCCAATCCCGCCCCCACAAATAAAATAACATTACACCACTGGAATCACAGAGACCATCCAAATGCTGCAATTTGCTGCAGCCAATCCTGATGGTCTCAGTGATTCCGTGGTGAAATGTTGTATCCAACTGTCCTTGACTTTCCTGGTGACCAATGTCCACAGTCATGCAAAATCTGACTCACAGTACCATTTAAATGAATGATACATGGCAACAACATAGAATATGATAGAAAGTTGTAAGTTTACACTTTTATTGTAAAATAATTAGGCAACAACACAAAGTAGTACTATGAAGTTACTGTCTCTCTTACTACCCACATTTCAGATCTTACTGCCTTGCTCTCATACCCACTGTAAAAACATGTTTCAGAGCCTTTCTGGCAATCTTACAATCTCATATTTAACAAGTTAGCATTTTACTGGTTTGAGGACAAGCCTCTGCTACTTAAACATTTAATTTATTTTTCTCCGTATGGCACTCTGTCCTTCAGGCCTTTTAGGGACATAATAAACAAACAGCAGGTGGAAAATAAATGCTGTCATCAAACCTGAAGAGAACTTTCTGGTGTGAAAATAGCCCTCACATCCAGGCAGTAAAGGCGGCAGCATTCTTTGTATAGGGTTAGGGACAAAGTCAGAATTTTTGTTATTTATTTATTTAGTTTTTGTTGACCGGGTAAATGCACTAGACAAACTCTGCCTATTTTCAGGTACAGCCCAGGGGAGAGGGATACAGATGAATGCCAACCGACCTTGAACCAGGTTAAGCCGTTGGTGGTAATTTTAGTGAATGAATTTAGTAGCACCTTACAAAACCTTTCTTTATCATATGTAGTATAAACAATGCAACTAATGGAGCAGAACAATTTCTATACAGCATACTGACTGATCTGGCTGTCATACATGAGCTAATTGTTCATCAGGAAGAAAAAAGCCATGGCTGCTGGGTGTAAGAGGAATCTGGGAAATGACCAGACCACAGCAACGTGCGTACTATAGAACTACGGAGGGGGGAAAATTCAGGAGAGAAATCAGGAGACATTACTTCACAGAAAGTGTAGTAGACAAGTGGAACACTCTGCCAGAGGAGGTGGTTTCACATAGAACAGTGGGCTGCTTTAAGAGAGGTGGGACAGAGTGGGGGAAGGACTGCGAGGGGGTGGGAAGGGTGGGAGCAACTGCAAGGCGAGGGGCTAGCTGCACAATTGAGCAGACCTGATTGACCATTTCGGCCTGTTTCTGCTGGCATTTCATATGTTCGTATGTTCATGTTTACACGGCTGCTTTTGGTCCTGCTGCAGTTGGCGCCAGCACTGCCCTGCCCTTCAGAAGCCATTTCTTTTTGCTTTTACACAGCCCCTCTCAGCGCCAATGTAAGACATGCTGGAGAGGGGTCGTGAGTCGGGGGGGGGTCAGCTGTCCTTAGACGAGAATTTTGGCAGGCACTGGAGCTATGTCGGAGCAAGTGATACAGCCTGTCCACATGGATCCATACACGACTTGTTAGGACCCGTTCTGAGATTACAGCAGCTCTTGAAGTGTCACAGTGAATGACTTACTGGAATCATGAAGAGTCCACACAGCTGGTTTTGCACTGGAGCAACCTAAACATGCCTGAACAAACTGGCTAATTACTGTTCTTTTTAGCAGTGAGAGTCTGGAGTCATGTTGATACTATTGATACAGACCTGACTGTCAATTGTGCATAATGTTTTCATCTCTGGATGTTCTGTACAAATCTCTAGTAAAATTTAAATAAAAAAGTTTGCTTTTGTGTCATAGTGGTCTTATAAGTTGGAGGGATTACCAATATTTAAGGGGACAATAATTCAGTAGCTGGAAGGAGAGTAAAACTCAGCTGATTTTGCAGGTAGAACGCTGTCCTATCTCTCCCCAGGCTGGGAGGTGTGCACACTGCAGTGCCATTCCCCTAGCCTCGCCCACCCAGTCAGCTCACTGAGCTCACCTCTGAACACGGCTCACCAGCACGGGAGGGCAATGTGCCACCCTCTGGGCCAAAGGCCAGCTCTGCACGCAACATTCCTTCATAACTTTTTGTGTGACATTTTTAACCCACATTTTCAACATAGAGTTTTTATGACCCCCTTCTGAACATGACAGGTGTCATTTATAAAGTACTGGTCGAAACAACCCCATCCCGGAATCCAATAGGGAAACATCCCACAAAGTTGGCTTTTAATTTCCCAGACAGTCAGCCATAGTCCAATAGTGTGTATGGTGGTCCAACTGTATACCTGACCTCCTTTACACAAAGCAGCCCTGTCCTCAGTCTCCCAGACTGATGGCTGGGTAGGTGGCCAAGTGAAAGCCCTGGGTAGCAGGCTCTACAGATGCTTTGAGTAAGGCATCTGGTGGTGACTACCCTGGGCTAGCTTTCATTAGAGCCACCTACCCAGTGGCCACTCAGGGAGATGGAGGACGAGGCTTCTGGGTGTAAGAGGAATCTGGGAGATGACCAGACCACAGCAACATGCATACTATTGAACTATGGCTATTGTCTAGAGCATTACTGAAAAGCCAGCTTTGGAGGACATTTGCCTTATGAACTGAATTCAGGTCGGAAATCACTTAAAGACTCGGGGTGGTGGACTGGGTTGTGGGGGGCTTGGCACCACAGCTTGCAAAGGGGGAGTCATCATTCATTTCTGTTTTTGTGCACTGAGGGGGTGGAGATGAAGCTGCTGCAGCCTTCCTGCTGGCCTCATCCATCCCGCTGACCCTCCCTGCCTTCAAATAATGAAACACCACAGCAGCACCACACGGGAGTGGGACTGAGGCAGCAGCACTGACACATAAGGTAAAGGGAGGGATATTAGCATGAAAGAGAAGGAAGTTCATGTTTCCTAGCCCACAACAGGCACCTCGGCATTTCTACTGGGCGAGGAGGGTTGTAAAAGGCCATGACAATATCCGGATGTGGAATCAGATTCGATTCTGCATTCCAGTAGGGTTTTCTGAATTCAGATTTTCAGCCTTGAATACTGAAATTCAAATTCCCAAAAATTCTCAAATCTGATTAATCTATTTCTGTTCAATGGATTCTGGGCAACCTAGTACTCTGAAATCACAAAAATATTTAAGCTTGATTAGCCCGCTCCCAACAACACATACATTCCTACACAGTCAGGGTATATTGCCAGTACAAAACTATGTAGCCTATCATGCATCATCTGAACAATATAATTTGGGGAAAAAATTAAAGGGACTCAGTCAGCCCCATTAGGCCTCAGTGTCCCTAGTTTAAAAAACACAGGTTATGATTGTTCACATATTGTAGAGATTGCTGATATAACTGGTGTTTTGATTCTGATTCGTTTTTTGTTTTAAATGATGAAAACAGACTGCCACTATACGTGGTTATCACACAGAAACATGTTTGTTTACAGTCCTTGATCAACTCCCTGCATCTTTTCTGGACTTGGGCGCCCTCCCTTAACAAAGTCTAGCCACTCATTATGCAGTGGGAGGAGAGGGACTTGCATCACAGTGGCTGTACTGTTAGGGGCGTTCCTAATGTTCATGTATATACAATAAGAAGATCAAGGATTTGAAACAAAACAAGATTGGGTATAATTACACCATTTGCATGCATATTATTCATACTAAGAACGAGACGGCAAAACAATCTGCAACATCAATGAATTTTAGAGAAGGCAAGTGATCATAAAATGTGGGGTTTTAACTAGAAACAATATGATGCAAAAAAGGGTGACGATGTCTCTTTAAACCCAAACCTTTTGTTGAGAACAAAACCCTATTTCTGCCTGACATTTCCCTTATACCATAGATCAAGCAGCCATACACATTCCCAGTGGTGAGTGGTGGTAACTGATGGAAGGGAAGGGGAAGGAGCATAGGGCTTCCTGCACTGTCACTCAGCAAAACTTCTTATATACAAAAAGCTGCTACTGTCCGTGAAATGCCCACTGCAACATCTGCACTGCATAAACTTACTTGGCTTGATTCTCAAAATGGGCTTAAAGCGATGCAAACTACGGCAAACAGCAGCTTGCTTTGAAGCCTGGTGCACCAGGAAACCTGCACCAGATTCTGGTACAGGACGGGTCCCAGCACCTAAGTCCCAACACTTGCGGCAACCTCTCCTGTGCGGCAAATACATGGTGCATGGAAGGGTTTGCTGCAGGCTCCTTGTGGCTAGGGCAAGCAGTTCCCCATCCCCAATTCTCTGTTCAACTGCCAAACCACCAATCCCTGGTGCCCTAGTGCTCCCCTCCCCAACCCCCCATGCTGCTCCTATAAGTAATTTTAGTCTTGGTAACCAGGTAATTATTAAAAAGTCCCCAATGCTGCCCGTATACATAATCAATAATATGTTCCACATCGTGGTGGTATAGTGCCCCCTCCCGATCCCCAATGCTGCCCATATAATTAATAATATGTCCCCATCCTGGTGGTTTAGTGCCCCACTCCCCGAACCAGCCCATATAATTAATAATATGTCTCCCATCGTGGTGGTACAGTGGCCCCCCACCCCAGCAGGTAGTGCCCACCACCCTGCTCCCCATCCCATATCAGAGCCGGAGACCGGCACAGCCCTCCACACACCTCCACGGTTATTCCTGACTCAACTCTGGTGGCTCCACAGTCACTGACAAACAGACAATCCCAGATCTGCTTAACAATCACTTTGCCACCGCTGGAAGCCTTTGACTCCTCACCCACCTATAATCTCCGCACACAACGTTGCAGTCAGGATATTGTTAGACCCACTAACATTACGTCTATCCCTGACATGGCCTTCTCCTTTAGCCCTGTGTCATTGAAACAAGTAGAAGATCTACTGCTAGCCCTGGATACCAAAAAAAGTGCGGGTGCTGACCTTATCGACCCCTATTTTCTGAAGCTCGCTTCCCATGTATTATCAGCACTTATCACCCACCTCTTTAATCTATCTCTTGTCCAAGGAGACCTCCTTCACATTTGGAAAACTGCCCATGCTATTCCCCTACTCAAATCTGGTGACCCAAGTGATCTAAACAATTACAGACCGATATCTCTACTTCCCATCCTCTCTAAACTGCTTGAGAAAGTGGTTAACGTGCAGCTTAGGAAGTACTTGGACTCCACCAGTCTGTTTAACCCTGCCAAGTAAGGATTCAGCGCTTGTCACAGTACAATATCCCCACTCGCAAAGGTAACCAATGACTGGCAAAATTCTTTGGATGTCAAGAAATATGTATGTGCTTTGTTTCTTGATCTTAGCAAGACATTCGATACAGTGGACCATGGCCTGCTGTTGGGCACTCTTCAAAGCATTGGCCTAGATTCTTCTGCCTTGAAATGGTTCAATGGTTGCCTCTCTGGGAGATTCCAACAGGTTAAAGCCCAAGGGGATCTCTCTCCCCTAAAATTGCTCCAAAGAGGTGTGCCGCAAGGGTCCATTTTAGGCCCACTGCTCTTACTCTTTATATTAAGAACATTGACTCTGGAATCAAAGCAGCAGACATTCATCTCTTCACGATGACACGTCATTTTACATTGCTGGGCCTATCCTGGAGCAGGACTGTATGGACCTACAGGTGGACTTTAATCAGCTGCAGTTAAACTTATTGAGCCAAAAACTACTTCTAAATGCAAAAAAAATGAAAGCCATACTTTTCTCACCTTCTGCCATAGGTCAAAAACATTCCCTACATAGCTTAACTCCACAGATTCTATTGCTTCTGGGAGAACCTGTTGTATATGTGACAAAATTTAAATATCTGGGGCTTTGGATAGACCACAAGCTTATATTCTCTAACCATATTGAGAAACTATCAAAAAAGCTAAGGCAGAGACGAGGCCTGTTCTTCCAGATCAAGCATCTCCTATCCCACGACACCAAAAAAAGACTGGTCCAAACCACCTTTCTATCCTTATTGGACTATGCCGACTTTCTCTATGGTCAAGGCTCTGCCTCCGCACTCTCTAAACTTAACTCGCTCTATCTCCGAGCTTTGAGATTTATCTCTGGTCTACCATACCTCACCCACCACTGCTCTCTGTATGCTGCAGTATGCTGGACATCCCTCAAGTTCAGAAGGCAAAGAAATGCCGCCTTTTGGACTTGTAGCGCTATTACGCATAAGCTTTCCCAGTATATCTCTGACTGCTTGCCCCTATGCGCTGTAGGCAATTACTCCTTGTGCAGCCTCTCATTTATCTCCTTATACATTCCTAAAGTTAATTCACATTTTGGTAAAGCATCTATAAGCTATGTACTCCCCCACCTATGGAACAAATTACAAAAAACTCTGAAGCTGGCTGCCCCAACAACCTTCTTCTCCTTCAAAAAACTATTCTCTCATTCCTTTATAGAATCCTGTAACTGCCCCCCCCCATCCCGGAGACCTGTGAAATAAGTGTCGGACAGCCGTCCCCAGGCCTTGTGATTCCATGTTTATCACTCCTTCTCCCTATCACCCCTCCTACCCCTTTTCCTGAATCGTTCATGTACTTACTGTATAATAATGTATCTTGACAATGTTTTTTTCTTAGCCTCTTGCATATTTGCCTGTATAGACCTTGCCTAATACTGTATTATGTTTTTTATCCTCTTCTACATTATATTCCTTGGTTGTACACCCATGTTTTCCCTTTGTATATTGTTTACTTTTATGTGCATTTGTCCAGGTCCACCTTGCAAATGAGCTCACTCAATGGTGCTTCACCTGGTAAAATAAAGATTCATTGATTGATTGAATGATTGAACTGTCACTAAATGCATACTGTAATGTGCACGTGCTCACACATTACAGTATGCGCACAGCAACAGTTGAGTCAGGACCAGCTGTGGAGGTGTGCAGAGTGCTGTGCTGGTCTCCAGCTCAGAAACAGGATGGGGGGAGCAGAGTGGAGGGCACCACCTGCTGAGAGGAGGGCCACTGTACTGCCACAATAGAGGACATCTAATTAATTAATGATACGGGCAGCATCCGGGAGGGGGCACTATACCACCACTATGTGAACATTTTATTATTAATTATACGGGCAGCATCAAAGATCGGGGAGCGGAACACTATACCACTATGACGGGGGAATATTATTAATGAATTATATGGACAGCATTGGGGATCAGGGAGGGGGCACTATACCACCACAACGGGGAACATTTCATTAATTAATTATATGGGCAGCATTGGGAATTGGGGGGGTCCATGGCACATTGCCACAAACAGGCAAATCTCCCAAAGGAGATTATTCTAAGTACCCTTAGACCAGCCTTGGCTGGTCTAAGGATACTTAGAAATTCTTCCTCTAGGAGAGTTCTATATATAGCACTTTCAGGGATGTGGCAGCTTGCGACTGCCTTATGCACTCTAGTGCCTTGTCACAGCCCGGTATGGGGTGCACGGGTGGTGCAAGCCCTCTTTGGGGCAGGCAGTCTGCGGTTAATGCAGGCTGCCTTTGTGAAAAGCTCAGGGGGTATTTCTTGATGCTAGGTGCCACCTGCACCATTTATGTTTGGTGCAGGCAACTTGCGTCAATCTCAGGGCTTTGAGAATCGAGCCCACTGTATGCAAATTACATATCCAAGAGTTGGTGATCACACATTGGCTGTGCTATCACTACCATACTGGACTACCGTAGCTGTAGGAGTCAGCCCATGGGATTGTACCCGGTGCAAGGTGCTATGCCATGGTCCGTGCCCAAGACATCTGGCACTACCAACAATGTCAACCCCCACCCCCACCCCATGTCCTAAGAGTAGCTTCATTGTCTGGTCAAGACCTCGGTGGTCATCGCTGGTGGTCTAGAGGGCCATGGGCAGTGTAGCTTACTGCTTCAACACTCCCCTCCTGCATGGCTGTGCCTTGGGACTGGGGGAAATGGGTTTGAGGGTGCTGTGGCAGTGTAAACTGCTGTATGTACCTGGGATCCCCTTGACCTGGCCCCATGTATTCCCCATGTTCAGTGGTGCTGTGAATTGTCTGACCCTTCATATTGTCATCCCCATGCCCTTCCACTGGACAGCAGGGGCCAGAAAAAAATAGAATTGCTTGCATAAATGAAGCAATGTACCACAATTGCGAAACATTAGTCACCTGACCATGCGGCAACTTCACTAGCAGTGTAGCTGTACTTACAGTAGATGCCTAATCACATCACCATTTCCACATACAGTGTAGAAAAGCAATACGTTCACCACCGGGGACAAGATACAAGATACTTCCCTTTGTGATGTTGTTAGGATAAGCAAAAGCAACTCAAGTAGAAACTGAGGGTAAATGCCTATTGTATTACAGCTGATCGTCGTCTAGTATGGGCAATAATTTAATACAAGAAAAACATAAATGCTTTTGCATCAGTCTATCAGAGGAATCCTAGAGTTGCTCAGAATCCATTGAATGGAATTAGATTTCATGCTTTCCATGCAATTCAGAATTTAGGTATTCAAGGCCAAAAATCCAAATTCTGAAAATCCTGTGTTGAACGCAGAATCAAAATCCAAATTCCAAATTCCCATCTGAATACATGCCTAATTAAACTCCCCCCTCACTCAGTACAAAACCAAAGGACTCCATTAGTGGGCCAAAAATAAATCCTTACCCTGCCCACCCTTGTCTACCCACCACCCATGATCTCTACTTAGTTCAGTGAGTGTCATCTCTGGCCCTGGAAACTCCTAATGCAGTGCACTGTAAGTCTATAAACTGGTATATATATTTTCATAATTTTTTCCAATCCAAAAATGGCCCCTCTCCCCAGTACAGTGCTAGTGCATGTAAAAGTCAAGCAACCACCATCATCACTTACTCACTGCCAAGCCCCCCTTACCCTGGTCTAGTCTGGAACATTGAAGGTCAAACTTAGCTCCCTACACTCCAGTCTGAATCTCACCACTTCTGTGTGTGGCCTGATCCAATGCTGTAAGTCCACTGAGCCCACTCCAAGATATGTCTCCCCCCCTCCATCCATCCATCGATCTATCTATTAGAAATTAAATCTAATCCTCAGGTCATGACTTTGACTTGGTAAATAGCCTAGCAGCCCTGGGGCTGGGGCTTCCTGAGTGACCAAGACAGAGGAGGGCTGGTCAATGAAAAGAAAACCCTGGGTAGCCTATACCAGATGCCTAATCCAGTGTACAGCATCTGGTAGAGGCTACCCAGGGATATTTTTTGGTTGACCAGCTACGTTTTATCCAGATCCCTCAGTAAGGCCTTGGGTCTGCTGGGCTTTTCACCAGGATTGACTAGACGATAAGGATTAAACTGGATGGATCCATGGATGGTAGGGAGGAGACATGTACCAGAGTGGGCACAGTGGACACACAGCACTAAAACAGGCTGGAAACAGCTGTTGTGGGATTTGGACCAGAGACTGGAGGCTCATTTTGACCTTCTAAGTTTAGGAGCAGGGTTGGGGTTACGGAGGACTTTGTCAACAGACAAGTGATGATGGTAGGAAAGTGGTTGCTTCTTGCATATACTTGCACTGTGCTGGTGAGGGGGGAATACTTTTGGATTGGAAAAGAAGATGAAAACATATGCCAGCTTACAACCTTACACTGCAATTTATTTGAGTCCCTGGGGCCTGAGAGGACTCTCGTGGAATTAAACTAGGTAACATGGGAGGGGAGGCAAGAGTTGGGGGGGGCAGGAAGGTTTTGTTATTGGTGCACAACAGGCTCTGAAGAGTTTGTGCTGGGTGGGGAAAGGTTTTAAGAAGTGAAGTCAGGTGCAGAACCATACTGCCAAAACACCAGTAAAAAAACAGAATTTGTAATTTAAAATCTGCACTTTGAAGTAAATTTTGCAAGGAACAACCCACTTTGCACCAACTTTTTTGGCAAACTCCTCCATTTTAAGCTAAATTTGTTTTAGAAAACATGCTGATTTTCCCTCCATTTGGGGAACAAACATGAAAAATAAAACTAGTTTTAAGATTTTTGCCAAACAGAATTGGCCATTTTTGAAAATGGAAACTCACTGGCTGTAGAATCGGAACTTCTGATTCCAACTCTTGATTCTGGCTCTGATGCCTTAGCCAACATCAGAATGGAACTGGAGTCAGAATCAGAAGTTATTAACATCCATTATACAATGGCAAGAAATAATCCTGGCTTCTGATGGGTCAGTTGGCTGTCACAGCAGGGATGTTGTCCTGGCATAACATCCCTGCTGATTGTTTCTAGCATGGGGCTGCACATCTATTTTTTCTCTTAAGAAACAAAAATATTTTTACACACTAACAAAAACATTATTTTAAATTATTTTTTTAACAATAAAACAACGAGCCATTGTATAATAGGAATAATGCCCTCCAGGATGGGTGTTATGCTGGGATAACATCCCTTCTCGGGTGTTGGACACCCTCAGCCAGTGGCCTCGGGCCAAACCACCCGAGGTGGGATGTTATCCCAGCATAACACCCACCCTGTCAGGCATTATTCCTTTAACATACACCTGACAGAATGAAATCAGCAGATTCTGAGCATCCCTGACCTACACACCCATTTGTGCTGACGTCAGAATGCTCTAAAGGGTGTGATATTTAATTAAGGGATCACTTACCTGGTTTTGGATGAGTAGAGCACAGCAATCTCAGGGAACACAGACAGGGTGCTTATAAAATGAGAACAAAGAAAGGGGTCAGAAAGGATTCCTGGTTCTTTGAAACAACAAAAGAGGACACTGTGAAAAATATATGTATAATATTTATCTGACAGACTGTATGGGCTCGTAGACCCGTAAAACAAAGGGAAAATAAACTAGTGGAAGATGCAGCACAAGAATATTGATAGCATTGTGTAGAGGTAAAAAGGGAAAAGAATAATAAGTCAATACAGTAAGAAGGTTAGTGGGGATAAAATGCTACCAGTACCAATGTTATTTTGCCCCACAACAAATGCTTTATAACAGACTAACAAAACAGTTACTTTATTTGTTTTACTATCCAAAACTCATTGAGACAGTCAGAATGTAGTCCTAGTCCCAATAGTCCACTGCCCAACCCAGGCCAGCTAGCCTGAGCCACTGCCAGACTAGGACTAGTCTGATAGTCTGACTGCCTCACTGAAATCTTTACACAGCTAGAAAGCAAAGAGCCCATTGCCAACAGTAGGCTAGAGTCTGGGGCCCAGTCATGCCGTTGTGGCCCAAGACAATGTTACATGGCACTGCCATGGGTCCCAACAGCCCCACTGTGCCATAGATCCTGGCCTGCTGCTGACTTTGGGTTTTCTGCCTTTTACCTATCTATCAAAAAGCCATACTATTTCCACATAATATTTTTTACACCAAAAACATGCCAGAGGAATTTCAGTTGACATGTTTATTTTTTACCTATCTGACTGTGTGTATGAGTGAGTGACCAGTTGGAGTAGCAGTCTTCTCCTCTGCCCTTACTCCATGTCAGGCAGTGCCTGTGCTCAACATCTGGGCCTGGTCCGTCCAGGTGGTGGTGGATGGACAGTCTGAATGGTGGTTGACAACTCAGTCAGGACTGGAGACTCTGCTCAGACTATTGTGTTGGACTGTGACAAAAAAAAAAGTCTGACCAGCCCAGCCTTGGGCCACCCTCTCATTCATGTCTGCAGTGAGTGTGGCAGTCACACAATGTGATCCTGGCTTTCCGATGTTAAGTAATGCGGCAACACAACAAGAAGTGCTACTCTACCCAGTGCTCCAGATAAGGTGAGTACAGGCTAATTTCAATTTTTACCAAATACTCATTAAACATTTTTGATGACTACCCATACTCATTCCACCCCTCGAAATGTTCCATATGTGCTTTAAGAGGAGCAGTTTTTCCAGTTGGAAAACATTTACTCATTAAAATTACATTTTACTCGCCTAATGTCAGAAGTGTTTGAGTACAATACTTTCTGTGTGCTAAAGCTATCTGGAGCACTAACTCTGCCTCTGCTAAGTTCAGTGCTTAGACAGACTTTTTTTCACTTGCAATGTGCATGCTAAAAGCCAGCACCAGGCTAAAGCTATAATGTTGGGTTTAGCCCCTCATGCTGCCTGATGATGCCATGTGCCCGAGTGTTCACTACCTGGAGTTGGATGTGTGGCCATTAGTCAGGGATGGGTCTGATGACTGGCCTTGGTTGATCAGCCACATGGCTGTTTAGATTCTGGAGAGATGGGGGTGGGTCAGGATTTGGAATGGGTATCATGGGAGACAGCTGCATCAAAATACTGGTCTGCCAGAACAGACAGGAGCAGAACCAGCATCTCATCAAGCAGAGTAGGAGACAGCTAAAAACTGAAAGTAAAAGGGTGAATCACACTCAAGCTGTGTGCACGGCAGTAAGATGTTTTCATTTTCACTTGCTTCTTGATGACTTTGGCTCAGCTTCTATACCCCTCACAAAAAATGAAGTGTGGCTGGCAAGCACAGCAGCACAGCTGCTAAACAAATGCCACTGCCTCTGGGGGCCCATCTCCTACTTGGGGCCCTCAACAACTGCCTCTTCTGCCCAATGTTAATTCCTGCCCTGACTGCTTCCACCCTATACCCTTCTGAGGTGCTGCCTCCAGATTTGGAGACAATTCTCCAAGAGGGGTTTCACCAGTGAGCGATACAGTGGCAACACTACCTCCCTCCTTCTGCTGGAGACATCTCTGATTAAAAGATAAATTACATATGCTGGACCTTAGATGATGCCTGTAGCTGAGTGCCACATGCATCATCACAGACAGCCACAGGGATCAAAACTGGCAGTAGCCCTAGTCAAATGCTGATAGATTTTGTACTAAGCTAGTAAGATTTTCCTTTAACTAGCCCCATGTACTTGTACTGGAGAAGTTAATGTTCAAATAAGTACACCAGCTGGACCAGTGGAAAAGTCTGTGGGGCTATTGGATTTTCCCAGTCACTAATCCTCCCGGCTAGTGAATGCAAAACTTAATCCTGACCTGGGTTTGAATCCCACAGCTTCCACTTGCACACTGTGTGACCCTGAGCAAGTCACTTAACTTCCTCTGTGCTCCGAGGTCGCACTCGGCAAAAAAGCTTTCAGCTTAGTGTGCTAATCCTGGTTAAACTAAAAAAAAAAAAAAAATACTTAATTTCACCCCTGCATCCATAGAAATCTTTGGGAGCTGTCATGAGTCAGCAGGGCAAGTAGGGATCACTCAAACAAATACCACTACATTAACAGAAAAAAAGCTTAAAAACATTTTTTTCAGTCAAATTTCTAAACTGGGACCTGGGTCTCAGCGCATCATTTTACTGGAAAAGAGAATCCCCTTTAAAGCAAAAACATAATGGCAGACAATAATGTATAACTTATAATCCACTTTCATTTCAGAAAATATTTGTCACACAAAACCTCATGGTGTTATTGTGCAGCTGTCTCCCATGGTCCCCCTTCTGAATCCTGACCCCCCCCTCCAGCTTGAGCTGGTATTTAAATTGGACTATATTTGCTGTTGTTCCACCTTGACCCAAATTTGCAAGAGAGGTGGTGAAAATGTACATAATCAAATAAAATAGACCCCAGCCTTGCACCATACAACAGCATAACCTAAGTGGACAGCATACATTCAGACCCCTCCCTCCAAAACACCTACACAGTATGCAGGATTCTCAGTCTCTGTCAGAAAAAATTGTAAAACTAAAGATGCAACATTCAGCAAGCAGCCCAGCAGCACAGCAGCAGCACTGCCGTTCACAGTTTTTGGGACCCAAACATATATAATGTATGGTAGAATGTTATTACCTAAATCCGACCATTTTACAGTGTTGTTGTACTATCGATGTGACATCATGATGTTGTTGTACCATCATGAGTATGTCACATCGATGGTATAACAACATGATCACGCATGCACATTACACAGACCTCTGCCTTCCTGAACAGGCTGCGGCAGTGACAGCTGGACCAGGAAGAGAGTGCTGGTGATAAAAAGAAAAATGGAAACGCAAGGATCCTGCAGTTTATGTGGATCGTACACTATAAAAGACAATGTATGGTCCACTATGGGCAACAAAGCACGTGTTGCCATCTCGAGGTAGCCATGTCAACCAAAACCTCTCGAGCTTTGCTCTCAAGGTTTAAACGGTCGCCATGGCAACCTCTCAATGGCTACACATGATTTTTTTACTGATAGTGGACTATAAATTATCCTCTATGCTGCCAGTGGGTCGGCAGTAGGAGGAAGATTAAGCATCCCACAGGATGACCAGGAGGTTTATTGAATCTTGTCATGAGTACCTCTAGGGGAGGTGCATGGGGCAGGGATGCACAGAATGACAGTCAAGATACACGGGCCATAGCTGCAAAGCGTGCCCATTGCATGCATATGTGGTACGCTGATGTTAGTGTCTCAGTGTGGTGTGAGAACATGGAAAAGTCATCGATAACACAAGATGATGAGCCCTGCAGTAATGGCCCCTCAAAACACACACACACACACACACACACACACACAGCATGAAGACCTGCTCCTCCACCAAATTAGGTTGCTGGGTGGTGTCCCCTGAAGGCCCATGCTATGAGGGCTCAATCACAGTGGTAGGAGGAAAGAAAGGCCATGGATGGAAGGTTGGGGCTGTAATGTAGAAAAGTAATTCAAAAATTTAAAAAAATGTAAAACATTCACAAAGTAAATGAACCTTTTGAATGCAGCAGTAGCTGTGGTAGTGCAGCAGTGAGAAATCTTAGCAACAAGACATAAAAAAATAACATTATAAAAACAGATCAATAACGTATCAATATTGTGGCAAACACTTTCCAATTAAACTGTAAAGCATTCTGCATAAACAAAAATGTGTTTTTTATCTGTGCTGTTCAGAGGTGCATGTGCAACTCTATAGAAAACAATGCAACCATGCACTCACACTGAAGGAGCTGATTCTTAACAACATTAGAGACAGAGTCCAAAAAACAGGCACACACACAACTGGTAAGGTAAGAATCAGAAAAAATAACTTTTGAATGCTGCAACTTATTTGAAAATGCTGCAAGGCCTTTAAAAAATTGAAGCATATGAGAATTCTCCTCGCTTTTACCCATGAGTAATTCAGTATCACTCCTCCCCAGCAGACACAAGTAAGAATAAGGGCCCAGACAGTACTGTACATGCCAGTTAACAATGCACTCAGCATTTCCTCTCACCAGCCTATGCCCCGCTGCAATTACACAAACAGTTCCCAGGTTCCAGTCCCACCTCATTTCTACATTATATAAACTGCAGAAAGAGAGACTGATTACTTACCAACATGGTCCTGACAAAAAGTAGGATAAATAATTCCAAAGATGAAATAAATAGAATGCAGCCACACTAAAATCAATGGTGCAGTTAGCACTTGACCAAAGAGCATGGTACTGCATCCGCGAGTTGGACTAATCTCATCTCTCACAGGTACAGTGTTCTGCACTCTTAAAATGCAACTTTGATCAGCCTGTGAAACTGGATGTTCTTTGCATACAAAGTTACAATATTTGAAAAATAAAATAAGTACTAAAACCCAGAATTATGCAATGGGCAATAAAAAGTCACTTTTAGAACAAATGCATTTTAATGGAACCACTTCAAAATGGAACGAGCAAGCTGAATAGTGCATGGTACTGGCAGTTAGCCTAATGCCCTATACACACTAGACGTCTTAAACCATGTTAGGGAGCTTAACACAGTTTAAGACATGGATGCAACGGTTTGCAGACACATTGCAGTCCAACTTAAATTGCGTTTAATGATTGTGTTTTGACCTTGGAAGCTACCTAGTCTTGAGCCCGGTTTTAAAAATGGTTTATGGTAAACATGTTTACTTCACAAGTGTGTATGCACTGCAGTATTCTCTTCCTATGCACATGTTCAGTTGTAAAACATCAGTTGCCGACATTGATCCCTGGGCTTTTGCAGTGTGTACGGGATACGTGTTTTAACCCATTTTAAAAACCAGGTTAGGATACTAGGACTTGCAAATGTGGATGAACAAACATGGTAAGTCTTAATCCGTGTTTGAAAACATTTTATGAATCTGTTCACAAGTGTGTACAGGGCCTAAGAGTTGGGGAATGGGTTAGAAGTTCTATTTTTTAAAAGATACATGACTCAGTTTTATTGTCTTTGCATTTCAGTGCAAAATGAGGATTTTAACAGACTGTATGAATGTAATTACAGAGCGTTATGAGGGAAGAGAAAAACTGCAGAGAAAGTGTGGCTACATGGAAACACAGAATTTGTTGGCAGATAAGAACCACTTGACTGACCTGGTCTGCCCATTTTCCCCTGCCAATAGTATCACCGCAGATCCTGCTTGATCTCCAATCTGTTACCCTCCCATCCTCATTTCCCTCAGAACCCATGTGCCTATCCCATGCATTCCTGAACCTCACCACTATTTTTCCCAACCACATCTGCTGGAAGGCTGCTCCAGGGATCCACCACTCTTTCTATGAAGAAGTGCTTCCTCACAGCTCTCCTGAATTTACCCCCAGCTTCATATCATATCCCTTGTTATTGAGCATCTTTTTCTGAGAAAGACTTCCCTCCTGTACCTTATTACCCCTTTTACGTATTTAAAGGTCTTTATCATATACTTTCCCTCCTGACTTCAAATGTATACATATTCAGGTCCTATAGTTATTCCTTGTCGGGCTTCTAATGCAGACCCTGCACCATTTCTGTTGCCCTCTGACTGCTCTCCACTCTGTCTGTGTCCTTCTGAAAATGTGATCTCCATAACTGGATACAGTACTCTTGGTGGGGTCTTACCAGCGATCTATGCAGAGGCAACACCACCTCCCTCTTTCTGTTGGTGATACCCCTCCCAATGCACCCCAACATCCCTCCCAACTGCCTTGTGTTACTGCCTGGCCACCTTTAGGTCATCCAATATTTCATTTCATTTTCATTTTAATTTTTTATACTAGAAAGGCATGTGAGCAAAACCACCCATTTTCACACGTATCCAGTGATAATACACCACAGACTACAAGTCAGGGTCAGGAGTTATACAGACACTTTGATTACTCTCAGGTCTCTTTCCTGTTTGGCAGTCACCAGTACCTGCACACCCATTTTGTACTCCACCCCTGGGTTTCTATGAAACAAATGCATTATTTTGCACTTTTTCTCATTGAAATCTGGTTGCCATACCATTGACCACTCCTCAAGTTTTCCCAGGTCACTGGTCATCCTTTTTATCCCCCCCGAGTGTCCACCCTATTGCAGAGTTGGTGTCATCTGCAAAGAAGCAGACCTTCCCTTCCAGCTCCTCTGCAGTGTTGCTTATGAAGACATTAAAGAAGACTGGTCCCAGCACTGATCCCCGAGGCACCCCACTGGTCACCCTTCCTTCCTTGGAGTGAACTCTGTTTACCACCACCCTCTGTTGTTTGTCCCTTAACCAATTTGTCACCCAGTTAACAACCTTTGGACCCACCCCTGAGCTACCCAGCTTGCTTATGAGTCTCCTATGTGGAACAGTGTTGAAAGCTTTACTAAAATCAAGGTAGGCTACATCCACTGCTTCCCCCGATTTAGGTGCTTGGCTACCCAGTCAGCGAAATCTATCAGATTCATTTGACGTGCCCCCCCAGTTCATGCTGCCTCAGGTCCTGTAACCCAGTGGATTCAAAATATTCCACAATCCTTTATTTCAGGTATAATTCCATTAACTTTCCCACCACCAATGTTGGCTGACTGGCCTATGATTACCATCCTCTTCCCTGCTACCACTTTTGTGTTGTGGGACTACATTCCCCCTCCTCCAGTCCTCTGGAACCACTCCCGTTTCCAATGAGCTGTTAAACAGGGCTGTCAGAGGTATAGCCAGTACTTCCCTGAGCTCCCTCAATACCCTTGCATGTACCTCATCTGGCCCCATTGCTTCATTCACTCTCAGATTAGAGAGTCCGCTCAGGACTCTCTTCTCCAAGAAAGGACTAGTGGTCACCTCCCTCCCTCCCTCCCTTCCAAGCTCTTATTATTTTTTGTGGCCCCTCCTCTTTGTCTTCCTCTGTGAACACTGAACAAAGTGTCTGTTCAGGACAGCTGCCTTTTCCTGGCCCCCCCATACACAGTCTTTCCCTTCTCTTTCTAATCTTACAGCCCCACCCCTGGTCTCCCTCTTTTCACTTACATACCTAAAAATGTCTTGTCCTCTTTCATTACCACCTGGGCTATTCTCTCTTCCATTTGTACCTTTACGAACATCCAAAAATTGCCTGCAGAAAAAGGCCTTAGTGGTCTATCAAATCTACTTGAGTGTGCAGCTCAGTCTATTTTACTGGAGCTGCCCCAGCCTCCTCTTGCCCCCCCAGAAAGATCCTCTCCCCTTCCCCCATCCCCTTACTCCCTCCTGTTGCCACTCATTTTACCCTGTCCCACCCTCTATAAAACGTCCCACTGTTTTCAATGATATAACCTCCTCAAGCAGTTCATTCCACTTGTGCCACTTTCCCTGAAAAAGTGCCTCCTCATTTCCTTTTAAATCTACCCCTACAAGTTTCAGACTGTGACCCCTAGTGGTCCCTCCTTTTAAACTGAAAATGCCCTCCACTCCAACCCTGTTTATACCCTTTAGATGATTACATATTTCTGTCATATCCCCCTTTCCCTTCTGTCTTCCTTTGTGCTCCTTACCACCTTTCCTGCTTCCATCTGTTTCCCCTTGTACACGTCTCCATCCTCCTCTCTCTCTGCATCTCCTTATACCTTCTGAATGCTACCTGCTTAGCTTTTATCTTTTTGCCACCTGTTTCAAGAACCATAGTAGTCTATTTTCCTCTTGCATTTGTTCACTTGCTTGATGTAGAGTTTTGTTGCCCTCACTATTACCCTTTTGATGTTCACCCACTGTTCCTCCACCCTACTCAGGTCACCCCCAACAGATCATTCCTGAGGCACTGACCCATCTTTATAAAATCTGCCTTCCGGAGTTCATGACCTCACCCTCATGTGCAGGGCCAGTTTTACAGTTTTGGGGCCCCTAGCTAACCAATGGCTCTAGGAACCTAAATGTATGGATAACCATAATATGCCCCAATACAGACACAGTTATCAGTATTGACTCAGAAACACATGACAAAGTCAAAGCAAGGAAAGGCATCTTAGAAAATACAATTGATATCAACTATTGCATAATACTAAGAACAGACTATTGCACGTTAGCATATTAATTTACATATCAATCAATCAATCAATCAAAATCTTTATTATTCAGGCGAACATCATTGAGCATAGCTCATTTACAAGATGGACCTGATTGGTCAGAAACAACATAAGGGTATAAATTCACATATATACAAATACAGATTGAGTAAAATAACAAAGACTTTAAAAATGAACAGATACAATAATATACACTATATACAAGTTGGTTAACCAGTGATATTGGGCACCAAAGCAAAAGGAGAAAAGAAGGTAAGGTATTGGAGTTTAGCAGAAAAATTGTAATGATGTTAGTGGATGAATGCCTAAACAGATAAGGGAGGGAATCTAATGGGGCAGGGGTGAAAGGGTCTGAAGGGACTAGGACTTGTGGAAGCAGTTGCATATCTCTGGGAAAAGACTTAGGTACAGCTTTTGAAGGAGGCTATAGGAATGAAAGTGTTCAGCTTCAGGGTCTTTTGCAGAGAATTCCAGATGAGTGCTAGATAGTAGTTGATTGCAGCCCTTCCATGCCGGGTACTGGCCTTTGGTAACTTCAATGTGATGAGGCTATTGTTTCTTAGGGTATACTGCCTTGGTGTAACAAGAGAGAAGCAATCTGAGATGTAGGATGGTAGTTTGTTTGTCAGAGCTTTGTAGATCCATAGAGCAGCATTTTTGTTCCTTCTGTGATGTAGGGATGTCCAGCCAACACATAGAGAGAACAGTGGTGGTGCTGAAAGGAAGGTCAGTGATGAATCTTAGAGCTCTATGGTACAAGGTATCCAGTTTATTTAAGTAGGACAGGAGCAGCCATATAGGAAGTCTGCATAGTCGAGGAGGGATAGAAATGAGGCCTGGATTAGTCTCTGCTTAGATTCTCTGTTTAGAAAATGTTTGATCCTGAAGAATAGGACAAGTCTTTGTCTGAGTTTTTCAGGAGCTCTTCAATGTGCTGGGTGAAATCAAGCCTGTTATCAATCCAAACCCCAGATATTTGAATTTATCTATATACTCAAGGCTTTTCCAAGGATGGTAGAAAGTTGGGGAAGAATGTTCGTGAGAGAGTGGTAGAATAAGTATTGGTGGAGAGGAACATAGCTTTTGTCTTCTTGGCATTTAATAGAAGCTTCTTTTCAAGTAATTTGTGTTGCAGCAGGAGAATTCAGATTGTAGTAGATCATAGGCCTTTGTTGGTGATGGATTGCTTACATAAAGGACAGTATCATCTGCAAAAGGTGAACATTAGATTTAGTGAGGCTTGAATCAATGTTGTTGATGTAGATGGCAAAGAGGATAGGGCCCAGGATGGAACCTTGAGGAACTCCTCTTAAGAGTGGTTTTGAGGAAGAAAGGTTGCCTTCACTTTTTACCTGCTGTGTTCTACCAGAGAGGTAGCATCTGAACCATTTAAGAGAGATTGGGTCAAGGCCTAGGGAATGCAGTGAGGAGATTAGTAGATCATGATCCACAGTATCGAAGGCTTTACTTAAGTTCAGAAATACAGCACAGATATTATTTTTTTTATCTAATTCAGTCTGCCAGTCATTTGTAACTTTTGCTAAGGCAGAAATGGTGCTGTGCATGGCTCTAAACCCAGATTGAGCAGGATTAAGGAGGCTGTTAGCATTGAGGTAGTCATTTAGTTGGGTGCTTACCAGTTTTTCTAACATTTTGGACAGCACTGGTAAGATGGAAATAGGCCTATAGTTGTTGAGATCCATGGGGTCCCCTGCTTTAGGAGGGGAACACTTGTGCTGTCTTCCACAATGAAGGAATAGAACCAGTAGATAAGGACAAGTTGAAGAGGTGAGTTAGGGGCTGCAATGGCATGCAGTGCAATTTTTAGAAAGAAGGGGCCCAGAGAGTCTGCACCAGCGCTTTTAGTGGTATCCAGATGGAGCAATAGGTCTTCCACTTTGTTTTAATAATATTGGCTTGAAAGCGAATGTAGAGGCAGCATTCTGAACTTCAGTAGAAAGGAGAGTAAGTTGTGAGCGCATTAGATTTGCTGGAGAGGAGTCAAAAGCTAGGCCTGCTGTAGTAAAGTGATTGTTGAAAGCATCTAAAATCTCATACTTGTCAGTGATAACCACATTATTGAGGTTCACTTGGGATGAGTAAAGAGGTGGTAGGTCTGCCCTAGGATTCCCTTGATAGTGCCCCAGAATCTGGCTGGGTTATGGTAGGAGGCATCCAGCTCTGCTGTATAGAAGGCAGCCTTGGCATCTCTCACTTTTTTTTGTGCAGCTATTTCTGGCTTTTCTGAATTGTAACAAGTCGTTTGGATCCTTGGTCTTCCTTGCCCTTTTCCAGAGCTTATCTCTAGCAAGCAGTGCAGATTTAAGGTCAGCAGAGAACCAGGGACAAGATTTGCGTTTTATTCTGACACTGGTGACTGGTGCATGTGTATTGAGGGCCCCTAAGATTATATCATTTAGCACTTGCAGTGCTAATCCCACAGAAGCTGTGAGGTAGAATTCTTGCCAGCGTTTAGAGTGACACAGATCTTGGAGATATTCTACAATATTGAGGTTCTTTTTTGACCTTCTTGGGAGGAATTTTGCAGGGTTAGATGGCTTGATTGAAGATCTTATACCAGCTATGAGGCAGTGATCACTTATATCACTGAATAGCACTCCAGCGTGTGAATACAGATGGGGCTTATTAACCAACATAACATCAAGTAAGGTGCTATTACTTTTGTTTTTGGGTTAATCCTTGTTGGTTCATTTATTAGTTGAGTGAAACCATGTGAGTCACAGAAAGATACTAGGGTGCAGAAACATTGATAGCCAGTTAAAGTTCAGATCGCCTAGAATAATGGTATCCTCAGGACTCAGTTTAGTTATATTCCCCAGATGGGTAAGGAGTTTAAGGCCGGCAGAGGGGGGCCTGTAGCAGCCAACCAGTTGAAAAGCTGTCATGTTGGGAAGGGATATTTTAAGGGATAGGCATTCGAATTCTTTAGGCTGAGATGAAATATTAAGGCAAGAAGCAGTGATATTTGACTTAATATAAATGGCCACCCCACCACCCCTGGATGGACGGTCTGATCTGAAAAGCTGGTAATTAGGTAGATTTAATTCCCTGTCATTTGTTGCTGGTTTAAGCCATGTCTCAGAGATTACTAGAAAGTCTGGCAGGGTGTGGGCAACTCAGGCCTGTATTAGTGAGAACTTTTTTAAAAGGCTGCATACATTGATGTGGAGAAAACTTAGGCCTTTCATGGAGACTAGATCTGCTGGTGAGGTGAAGCCTTCTGGGGGTCCAGGATTGATTTCAACAGTGCCAGCACAGAAAAGCAGAAAGAATATTAGTTTAGTGAGTGCTTCAAGTGATAGGAGGAAGGAACAGACAGAGGGCATTCTCCTTTACTCAGGGTCCAGTATTCAGAGAATGTCGGCCTGTCTTATGGCTGATATTTTGTCATGAAGTACCAGCTTAATGGACAGAAATAGGGGGCACTGAAGGGCCAAGAATGGAGCATGGGGTGTAAGAAGTACAAAACTGGTTGTGAGCCTTTTTGTGGGATACCCCAAGGATTTTGGTACAGCAGCGGTAAGGTATAATTGAGGAAATGAAGGACATCCACTAGGGTTGCATGAGGGAGGCCAGACTGACTAGCCGCCTTAATCACTAGGTCATGGGCTGGTGCGGCATCATCATCAAGGTGTGACATAGGTGAGAGGCAGAGGAGCAATAGCAGGAGCAACAACATGGTGTTTGGTAGCTAGGGGTTAGGAGTACTAGAGGCAGTGGGAGGAGTGGTGCTAGGTTATTGGCTAGGAGGTGAACTAAGGGCAGAGATAGGAGATTTGGCGGGAAGGTGTGTATAAAAGAAACACCCAGGAGGGAGGAGGGGGTGGGCAAAAATTTTGCGGCTTTCCCGTACCTTGCTGGCTGTCTCTCCCGGCCTCCTGGTTCTCTTTTCGGCCTCGCGGTCGCCGCCCGCCTGCTGGCGGCTCGGAGCCCCTGTGCTTACTGGGTGCTCGAGGGCAGGGTCGGCTAAAGTGGAGGAGACAGAGGAGAGACTAGTCAGGAAAGCACAATTGCAGTAATCAGCGATTCTGCAACTAGGTGCTAAAAATTTTTCACAACAAAAGACTGGGAGGGGTACGGCGCTTTAGGCCTGGCCCAACAGAAATCCCACCAAAGGACTGTATCACTTAGGCATTTACAAGAAAAACAACATATATCCTAGAATTTTAAACAATTTGGTAAAAACAGCTCTTTTTGGGCAAAATTAAAATAAAACCCACTAATCCCGGTCAGTTTTCAGAAGTGCAAGCTAGAGCAGAAGTCAATGGAGAAGGAGGACCAATCGGAAGCAAGGCTGAGGTAGCGCTCACCTCCCGATTGGTCGCGGCTTTCCTGTACCTTGCTGGCTGTCTCTCCCGGCCTCCTGGTTCTTTTTTTGGCCTCGTGGTCGCCGCCCGCCCGCTGGCGGCTCAAACCCCTCGCTTACTGGGTGCTCGAGGGCAGGGTCGGCTTGCTGGCTATCTCTCCCGGCCTCCTGGTTCTACCGGCCCTCATGATGCGCCGCCGCCCGCTGGCAGCTCAGAGCCCTGCGCTTACTGGGTGCTCGAGGGCAGGGTCGGGTTGCTGGCTGGTTCCTCCCCGGCCCTGGTTCTTTTTCGGTCCGCGGCCGCCACCACCTGGCCATGCCCGGAGCCCTGCGCTACTGGGTGCTCGAGGGCAGGTCGGCTTGCTGGCTGTCTCCCGCCTCCTGGTTCTTTTTCGGCCCGCGTCGCCGCCGCCTCACCCGCTGGCGGCTCGAGCCCCCGCGCCACTGGCGCTACATATAGATGGCAAGAAAGGCACACCAAGCCAAGGTTTGTTTCACAACAGTGTAATGCCCATAATAGTGCACTACAGTGTCAGTACTGGGTAGTAGCCTAAGTTCCTGGTGTAGAATTAGAGCCCATGACCTTCCTATCTTCTAGCCCTAGAGACAAGCATATCAATAGAACCATTAACATGGTACTTTCTTTGTGGAATGAAGACTCAGTCAGAAGTGAAGCAAGGCTTTGATGTGTTTTCACAGCCCTGTTTCAAACTAGGATAGTCATTCAAAACTACTCCCAAAACTCCAGCCCCCCTCCTCCCCATCCAGACATGTCTCTGGTAGGGCATTAAGAAAAGCACGCTTTTCAAAATAGAAAGGGCTTATATTTTTCAATCCCATGTTACTGCATGTACCCCCAAAATACAGTTTCTGTATTAATGTGTTTCTATAAGACAGTGCTCTGTTTTTATATACGAACATAAGACAAGAATAAATTCCACACACACAAAAAAACAACTAAGCATAATAACGACTAGCTGGTCCTCATTCCTCCTGCAAAACATCACCAAACTCTGCAACTGCATCTGCCCCACAGAGCTTTTTATAAATATTTTTACAGAATAAAAATCACACAAACATGTCCATGCAGAAAACAAGTGAAAACGGGCATTCTTTGCTCACAGATTTTTTCAGTATAAAATAAATGAAATGAAAAAAAATGAAAAAAATGAAATGAATGTGATAGACTGCACGCTGTTACTGAAGAATATATATCACAGTCCCTGTGCTAACTGATGCTGTCTGTGATGAAATTTTCATTTCCACTTTAGTACTGGATATCTATGATTGCTTCTTTTGGCTTAACGGAAAACTATATAAGATGGTAATAGCTGTCCTCCGCCAACTCCTGTTCGCTGACTAGCATGTTTAACCCATAAATTAATTATGGCCATACTTTACCAGGTTTCATGAATCCAAGTATCACACCAGTTAGCACTTTCTTCAAGCCACAACAAACTTAGACAGGACAGGCTCATACCTCTCAACTGTCCCTGATTTTCAGGGATGTCCCTGATTTTGCCTCAGAAATTTCTTCTGTCCCTCCTAAATTTGGCATTTCTGTCACTGGAGAGTAGGGATTTGAATCACAAAATAATGCCAGCCATTGGTGTTACAGTCTAGTTATCATTAAGTAAATGCTATTCACACTAAGAAGCATGTTGTACACAGCTTCTGGAACTAATATTACTATTTTTTCAGATGTGTCCCTGATTTTGGTCATTTGTTCCTGATCATTTTAAGCCTTGTCCCTGATTTGTGATGACGGAGGTTGAGAGGTATGGACAGGCTAAGGTCAGGATGACATCTTTGCAGTTCTTCCCTCAAAGTAGCAACAGGTTCAGGTTGGGTCTACAGGAGTTCTGCAGCCTGCCATCAACACTGCAGGATTTCAGATGTAAAGGGGTCCCCTGATTACATCGTAACTCTCTCTGTATTAATGATAATGATTTGAGAGCTCATGAGCAGACTGGGTGGGGGTAGGGGGCAGCCATGCCCGAATGTAAGACATACTTGAGTGAGAGAGCAAGGGTGGAGGAAGGGGATACAGTTAATTATGACAAGTAAGTTAACTCATTGTACCCTGGGTGGCCCTTTTGCATCAGATTAAGCAGTGAATGGTTTGGACTTCAAAAGGAGCTGTTAAGTGTAATGGGTTAAGTGACAAATGGGTGTGGAGGTGATAGACTGCAGGTTTAGCAGACATCAGGGAAGAAAAGCAACAAAGGAACTGTGTTTTGATTGCCAGCCAGAGCAAGAAAATCAGAACATGTTCTTCTGGAAAGTTGCAGCTAAAGTATGAGGCCCTCTTTTACTAGGGCCCCCCCACCGCTTACGGGGACTGCGGGTGCTCAATGCTGGCTCTGCTTGTATAGTTCAATTTTGCAGCTGTCCTTATATTGAACCACACTGTACAGTGATCACCGGTCCCCAGGTGGCATCCCACATTGACATCTACAACACTGTCTCTGTTAGCGAGTACTATATCTAGTATTGCCCCATCACGAGTGAGTTCACTGAGTGATTGTCTGAGGAATGTCCCTGCTCCTAGCTGAAGCTGCAGCTGGGAGGCATCAATCTACTTCCAGCAGATTAAAGTCCTCTACCAGCAGCATCTCCCCCTTTTCTGCCATTTTGCCAGTGGCTTAGACCGCTACCTTAACTAACTCCTCTCCCTGTGCCAGAAGTCTGTAGATCACACCAGTGTGAATACTGGCTCTGTTCCCTTCTCCAGGGTGACCCACATTACCTCTGCCCACCTATATTCCTTGTATCTTTATTGCGTTTAGCCTTCACATAAAAGCACCACCCCTCCTGTCCCACTCTGTCAGAGTACAGTTTGATATGGTCGTGTCCCAGTCATGGTTTTCAGTAGTGGCCAAAACATCCAGGTCAGCCTTTGCCATGATGGCCTCTAGGTCCAGAACCTTATTTCCTAGACTTCTAATATTCACACATATGGTCTTTCAGATTTTGTTAGCACTCTGCTTGTTCCTCCTTTTTTTTTTTCCTTTTGCCCACACTTCCCTCTCTCTATTTAATTCTCCTGTTTCCATACCCCTTTGCCTCTATCACCCTGCTTCCTTTCTTACTTTGCACCATTGGGATTCCTTTCTCCTAAGGTTCTCCCTACTCTCTACTTAAGATCATGGGGGGCAGTTTCTGCCTCCCAATTACTTCCATTTGCCGACCTCAGATAGTTTAAATGTTCAAATTAACCCATCCACTGAGGACTATGGTTCCCCCACAGATGGATGCAGACCATCACTCCTGTACAGGCCCCTATCTCCAGGTGGATTCCCAGTCCCAATGTAGCTGAACCCTCCTTTCTGCACACGTTCTTCAACCATGAGCTGAAGCTTCTGGTGCTGAGATTCCTCTCCTCCCTCCTATCATAGACTGCACCTCAAAGAAAGACTCTGTGCATGCTACCTAAGACCACTAACTTGTTCCCTAAACTCCTCCTGCAGTATCTCAGCCCTGCCCCCAGACAAGTCATTGGTCCCCAGGTGGCAATGACTTCCAGCCCCCTTCCATCCTGCTGCCCTAGCGATCCCCAGATCCACTTCCCATCCCTCTGGGCCATGGTGCTGTCAGGAGGTTCAAACCTCACTCTTAGGTTCTTGGCAATAATGGGAATGCAAGAAATCACAAACACATTGCATAAGAGTAATACATCTTGTTTATTACTACCAAAAGGAAAATTACAGTTGCCCTAAGCAGTTCTTACCATTAGGAACTGGGAGTCAATGCTATGCATTACCTATACCTCAAGGAATCTCCGTGTCTCCAGGTCTCCGAGGTAGAAAACTTAATGTCTTACATTATATACCTAAGATAGTTACCATAGTTACTGAAGATAGAAACATTTCTAGTTACAGAGATGAGCTGTATTGGCTAAATTAGAGGTGGCTCCGCAGTCCTAAATAACATTATACAATTCTGTTATAGTCATCACTTTGTGTAGACAAAGAAAGTACAGTTTTTACATGGCCATGTAATAATACAAATCAACAGAAGATGGCAATGCCGACTCATATATCATAACACTACAAGGACACAAGTGTCCTAACATCTTGTAAACAAGAAATACATATGTACATTAGAAAGTAAAGCACATAGCAATCATGTGCATACATATCCTGACATCTACTCTTGTACAGTAGATGTCCTTAGCCCTATATGTTAGTATAACATATACATAAATGATAGCTCTCTGCGGTGTACCTCTGGGGTATCAATTAGGGTGCAGGGACCTCATGTAACATTCCCCCCCCCTTGTTGCCTCAGAAGGGGCAACACAAACTAAAGTAGGGAAGTGAGAGAGAGAGAGAGAGAGAGCAGGTGTTGTTTACAGACCCAATACATGAGCCTTATAAAGGAACTCCAGCTGCTCACAGTGTTGGCAGAGTGTGTGCCAGAGGCAGCAAAGTATAATGATAAGGAAAAATATAAAAAATACTTGTATAATAACAAAAACTTTAAAGGTAATCTCTAACCAAGTATTAGTAAGTGCACTATTAAAATCACCATCATTAATAGGATCATATATTGCTTCATTTGCTTTGGTCATATTATTGCTGATGTGGATGAGGTGTGTATCTTTCCTGTCTAAAAGTGATTTCAGTGTTAAAGTCAATAGATCAATGTGTACATTAAAGCAAGGTAAATACTCTGAAAGAGTAAGAAGATAATCAGGGTCACCATCAATGATATCTGGTTCCACAAGGGGAACAGGGGTGATAACTGTGTGCCCAATAATAGTTGTTTGGTGAGGTAAGAAACAGAAATTGGGTTGAGTAATAACACATAACTGAGTTCCATAAGTAAATTGCTTAAAATTAGTTACCACACAGAATTCGCCATCTGAATTATATTGCATTTTCACAGTAGGTAGTCTCCATTTTTGTAGATGCACTGGGCAAGTGTAAGTCTGGTTGGAAATCCGTGTTGACAGCTGATGAACCTCCTTCTGGTAAGACTGGTTCAACTGAGAAGCGTCTGGAGCAGATGTTGAGTCCTGGTATTCTGTGCCACTGGTGGTAATGTCATCGTCAATGGAAAAGGACCAATTGATACTGTCTGGAGAATATCCACAGACAGGTTTAATAATATCAAATATGTCACATCGATACAAATAAATATACCTTTTCTTAGCACAACAGTCCCTGTGCGGTGAGACCCATGCATCCAGAAGAGGATGAAAAACCAGAAGAGGTGGCAAGTCAAGGCATTCTCTGTAGATGTCATCATCAAGGTGCCCAATGAAGTGTACGGATGCTATTTATCAAATATAGCTGTACTGGGATCAAAACGTGGTAAAGAAACAGTTAAAGAGACAAGCATAGTATCCTTAATGGAACATTACTTAGAAGTAAAGCATGGACCAGTATTAGGGTGCCTGGTCACAAATCCCAAATTCCTAGCAGTAGAAATGGGAATAGTTAAAGACTGTAACATACACATGGCAACACATTTAGGGGATTTGCAGTGAGGGCAGTACCGTTTAGAGATACGTCTGTCATGTATGATATCAGGGATTCTTCCAGATTCCAGAGCGTGGAAGAGATTGTTGATGGTAGTGATAATATATGACCCATAGGCAGAACATAATATTTATGGCAATGTATTGCTTATCTGCCTCCTTATTGTTCTGTGCAATAAGGGTGTTAATCTTTTCTTTAGAATCTGTAAATACCTCAGCAATGTTAGCATATTATATACAGTGTATCTTTCTTCCTGACTAAGGCCATCCACACCATGCAATAATGGGGGTATGACGTCATTGGTCATACCAGCTTCAAACTTCTGTGAATGTGCTTTGATAGTAGCAATGTCTGCTTTATTCCAGATAGACATTATAGTACCAAAGAGACCAGTAAGGGTGCCTGTGGCACCAGTGACATCCGATGTGTCACATCTGTTTCTTTTATGACTTTGTGAATCATCGTTCTGAGAAGTAGGTTTTCTTCTAAAATTGCCCCTATGTGCAGTGGTATGTACCCCAGCAATAGGATCTTGATTACGAATTTGAAAAGCTGCTAAGCTATCAAGTAACAAAGTACTATAAAATAACGGTGTGTTAGTAGTATGACACATACCAAATTCTTTCATATTCCAGTAAGTCACTTACCACTAGCCACTAGAGGGCATGGGTGGAAGCTGGAGGGGGGAAGATTCAGGGGAGAAAGGAGGAGGTGCTACTTCACTGAGAGGGTGGTAGAGCCATGGAATGCACTACCTAGGGGTCTGGTGGAGGCAGAGACAGTGGAGGGGTTCAAGAGGGGGTGACAGGTACAGGGAAGGGTTCAGGAAGCAAAATCCAATGCAGCAAGAATATCCAGAACTGGGAAGGAGAAGCCAGAGAAGCAGGGACAGCAAGGTCAGCACCAGGGTGGGGCTGACCAAACGAGCAGACACGAAAGACCATTAGGCCTATTCTGCTGGCATTTTAGTATGTTAGTAAGTCAAATTAAAACAAAACAGGTATGTGCATATATTGTAAGTTGTTAATAAGTGAGCCAGGTAGAGCAGTGGCTGTGAGACCACCACGAGGACCAGGGTTTTGTCTTGACATTTTAAAAGTTGTTTCTCAGCGGAGGGTAACACAGATAAATACATGGCAGCTGAGGCCATGTTGTATATGGCACAACATTTCCTGTCAGAATCCTTAGAGAGTGTATTACAATATGAAGGGTCAATTAAGGCAGTAATATTGTATAAACCTGAATGTCTAAGAGAGGTTTGGTGCAAAGACAAGGTACTGTTTGGGGATAATTTTGCATTGAGCCATCCATGGAAAGTTCCCTTGGAGAGTTTGGCCATGGGGAGTATTTGTCCTTGAGACTGGGTTTGCCTCTCAATTTGTAGGGTAGATTTAACAGGAGCAACAACCGAGGCAGTGAGGTAGGCATCTGAGCCTTCCTGAACTGTAATCAACTTGTCAGGAATATTGATGGAGACTCCTCTGGTGTAGTTGCAGGCAGATCAAGATGAGGAAGGATGCGCTTATCCGGCCTTGAATGCAGATTACTCCTGAGATGAGGAGAAAATGGAACAAGATAGCCATCTTGTCAGTGTATCTGAAAAGGAAAATCAAACATTAGCAAGATTAGTACTATTCCACCCAGTGGGGTGAGGAAAAGTAATTATACTCCTTTATACAGTTTCAACTGGTTTGCATGTACCATTTGTCAGTCAATTTGTTGTTTTGCATGAGTCTAATTTGATAGACTGCTGGATTGAGCTTGTTGATAATTGGGTAGGGTCCTTCCCACTTGTTGGAGAAAGAATGTGTTGGATGTGCAAATCTGAGAACCATTACCTGATCTCCAACTTGCTAATCCACTTCTTGTGCCTGTTTGTCAAACTGAATTTTGGACTGTTGCTGGGCCTTGCCCATGCGGTTTGCAGTATACAAATGAATGTGTATTATGTCTTTTTTCAACTTTCCCACATATTGATCCACAGAGACACGATCTGTGGTGGGAGTGTGCAGGTCAAACAACAGGTGTTCAGGTAATCTCATACTTCTGCCAGTCATCACCTCAAAGGGTGTCAACTGAGTGGTGGCTGAGGGTGTGCCCCTAATTGCTAAAAGGAGTAACAGCAGTAGGGAATCCCTCTCCTTGGGATTGTCCTCAATAAATTTGGAAAGCATTTGCTTAATCCATCTGTTGGCCCTCTCTACATGACCTGATGATTGTGGGTGGTACAGTATGTAGAACTTTTGGTGAACTCCAAGGAGTTCAAGGGCTTCTTTCATCAACTCACCTGTAAAAGTGGTTCCTTTGTTGGAGTCTACCCTAAGAGGTAGGCCCCACCTGGAGAAAATCTGTTCCACCAGGATTTTGGCAGTGGCTTTTGCAGTACATGTCTTAGTGGGGAAAGCCTCAACCCACTTAGAGAAGAGATCAGTTACCACAAGGGCATATTTGTTATTTCTACTGGTGTTGGTAAGGGGACCAATGAAATCAATCTGTAAAGCATGCCAAAGGCCAGAATGCCTTTGTGGTAGTAATTTGGCATTTCTTTTGGTAGGGATGGGGTTGCTTTACGCACAAACAAAACAGTTATCTATGTACTGTTTTACATCATTGGTGATATAGGCTACCATGCGGTGGTCTTGAGCCTCTGAAGTGTGTTTTCCACTCTCTGGTGTCCACCATTGGGTGTGTCATGTACTTGGTGCAAAAATTCAGACCTAAGATGATGAGAGACCACCCCAATTTTGTGGTGGTGTCATCTGGTTGGTACCAGATGAGCTTGTCATCCGGAACAAGAATAACTTACCTTCATGCCTTTGATATGGCTTATGGGCAGGTAGATTCTTCTCAGTGCCATTGTCCAGAAGTCTGAACACATCCTTGAGTTCAGAGTCAGCATGCTGGGCTTCAGACAAATCCAAGGGGAGAAGGGTTCAGGCTTCTTCCTGATGGCTGCAATGTGCACAGCTGCTCTAGCTTCTGGATGGTCCATCATCCAGATGTCCCCTCCACAGGCCCCTTGCTTTTCAAGGGTGTTAGCTGTGTCATTGAAGGCATGATAGAGGTCATGTATTTAGTGGGCCTTAACCTTGTGTACACAGAGTTTGTGTGCAAATTTCTGTGCCAGTGAATGAATGTATATTACCAGTTCCATGTGTTTCATTGGGGTGCCATCAGAAGAGGTAAAGGAGTTCTTCTGCTAGAAAGGGAGAAATTCTGTAAGGGAACAACAAACCCAGTTAGAGTCTGTAAAAATGATGGTATCCCCGGTTCCATGCTGGATGAACGTGAGGGCACAGGCCACCACTGCCATTTCTGCATACTGTGATGATGCTACACTGCTGCATTTGGGAATTTTGACAGTGTTACCAAAAGGGTAAATGACGACTATACCCATTCCTCCTATCTGTTCTCCCTGATAATAGGAGGCTGATCTGTCTGTAAAAACATGACACAATGAGGTGTTCTCAAGTAATTGTGGTGTAGCAGGAAGGAAAGGGCCTGGATCTGGTAGATCAGGTGGCTGCAGTATACAGTCATGTGGTTCTCCTTTGAAAAGGAGGCCATGCGCCAGCATGGATGACATTTTGGTTAGGTGAACCTTGATGTCCCTATCCTGGAGAAGGAGGGACCAGTGTGTCAGCCTGGTATTAGAGACTGATCCATCCTTTACTCTGTCTGAGGGTAGGAAGGCTGTTGGGTGTGGTTTGTATTGATGACCAGAGGGGAATACCCAATGATATACAAAAAGTGCTTAGCAGCTCAGTAGGTAGCCAGAAGGTTCCTTTCACAAAGGCTGTACTTCTGTTCCACTGGGGTCAAGAGTTGTGATTCATATGCAATGGGTCATAGGGTGCTGTGGACCTTCTGGGCCAACACTGCAGACATTGCAATGTCAGAGATGGCAGATTCCAGATGGAATGGCAAGGCTGGATTGGGGTTGACCAAAGCTGGAGCTGAGGCCAGGGCCAGCTTCAGTGATGTCACAGCTTGGGTATGCATGGGGCCCCAAGTCCAGGGAACATCCTTTTTTCAGTAGTTCATACAGAGGGGCAGACTTCTGAGCAAAATCACAAATAAAATATCTGGAATAATTTACCATACCTAGAAATCTTCTAGGGGTGGCCACACTGGTGGGGAGTGGCAAGTCCTGTAATCCCTGTATCTTCTTCCAGGTAGGGCTTCTACCTTTGTCTGTTATCCTTGGACCAAGAAAGAGTACCTCTTTCTGGCACAGTTGTGCTTTTGCTGGGTGCATTTGAGGCCTGCCCTCTGAATGAGGGTCAGCAATTCATTCAAGAGATCCAGATGTTGTTCCTGCATGGCTGTTGCCAGCAACAGGTCATCCACATACTGCAAGAGGCACTAGGGTGTGGAGAAACCCTCAAGAGTGTCCATCATGTGCAGATGGAATAGGAAGGGGCTCTTATGGAACCCCTGTGGTAAGCCGGTCCATGTGTACTGCCTACCTTCAAAGGTGAAGGCAAACTTATATTGACTCTTGGGGGCCAATGGCAATGACCAGAAACCATTGGAAATATCCAGGGCACTAAACCATTGTTGGTCAGGGGTCAGTGGTCCTAGCACATCTGGTGCTGATGCCACTACTGGGGCACAACTAGGGGTGATCTGGTTTAGTCTCCTGTAGTCAATTGTAAGTCTCCATGCGCCTGTGTTTTTTTTCACAGGCCACACTGGGGAATTCACAGTGGAAACACATGTCCTGATTACACCTTGCTTGAGAAGTGATTTGATTGTTTCCCTTAGAGAAGGCAAGGCCTTGGATGGAAAAGGGTATTGCCTTTGCCTCTCATGGGCTGGACCTGTCACCTCAATGACAGTATGCATCTTGCCACAGTCATGCTTGTTGGTGGCAAATGCCTCCAGATGCCCTTGTAGGATGGGAAGGAGCTTTGGAAAAAGCTTGTGGTTCTTAAACAAATATATAATGTCATACTCTTTGCCATTGGTGGCTATTGTTGCAACCACATGTGAGTCAGGAATCATGACAGTGTGGTAGTGTCCCTGAATCTGTATCAACAACATGTTGGTCAGGTCTACCACACAACTGTGTGGTGCCAAGAAGTCATTTCTGATAATATTAGGGTGATTATGCACTACCTTCAGCTGAAAGGTATGACAAGCCTTCATGTGTCCCAGCATCACAGGTAGTGGCAGGAAGCGGTACACAGGTAGCCTAGTTCTGTCTATGCCAGACATATTGATCTTCCATCTGGTGGACCAAGATGATGTGGCTGGGTTGTCATCATGCAATACAGACACTGCCGCACCTGTATCCAGCAATACTGTAAGTAGGCGGCCACCGACCTCGGCCTCTCTATAGGGCCTTCCATTTGTATACAGGACTAGCTTGTTTACAATATGGACTGGGGCCTGTAATTGTCAATCCATACTAGTAAAGGCATGGGGAAGCTCTTGAAGCAGCGTTTGGGCCTGGTTCTTGTGAACCATTTCACCATGCTGTACTGATGCTATATAGGGAGTCGCTTCCAGGTTCAGGCCTGTAGGGGCCTGAGAGCCTGGATTTCCAGTATCCCCATGGCCTGTGAAGGCCTGCCCTCCTGGTTGTACTGCAGCAAGGGCCTGAACTGGGACAGCATCCACTACAGAGTGCACTTGCCCGAGAAGGTCTCTGAGGCTTCAGTTCACATCGGCTATTTCCCTATATGAAGGGCCTGATCTCTGTTATTTACCCTTATTATTTTTCTGGTGTTTCTTGCTTTTGTGGTAGTTCCAGTTCCCACCCCAGGATTGTTGTTGGACCTGCTGGGGTTGTTGGTTATCTGTGGGAAGGGGCTGTTTCTCTTGGGCCTGCCCCTTCACCGTGTAGTGTGTCGTGACCCCCGGAATGGATTCCACGGTGGCTATTTTCTTGGAACCAGAGCTTGAATCATGGATGTAGAGTTGATAAACTCTCTCCGTTTTCTGAAGAATATCAGCAAACTTCTCCATGGTGGGATAAGTGGTTGGCTCTACCTTCTCTCACACTGTAGGGATCATGTTCCAAAGGAACAAGTCTTGTACTCAATAAGGTCTGCATCCGCGGCCTCTCCTGCAAGATTATTTCCTGCTTGGTAGGCCATCCAAAGCATCTGGTGGAAGGTTGCTGGACTCTCCTTCCCATTCTATTTCACTGGGTATGTGAGCATCACTTCTACCACACCTGGGTTATGTGCAGTAATGAGTTCAGCTGCAACCGCGTCAAAGGTGGTGTGTATATCCTGTCGGATAGCATCAGGAGTTTCACCCATAGGCCAGGATCAATGGTCTGGCATAGGATCTGACTTGGCAGTCTGCAGCAAGACTAAGCATTTCGCATTTAGAACACACCTTTCCAAGTGGCAACTGAGTTTATCAGACGGGCTCATCCGACCAATGCTGTCAGCTATCTGCTGAACAGAGGGCCATTTGTAGGGATTGCTGAGATGATCGCTCAGAGGTAGATTGTTTTGTGCCCTGTAGGGCTGCCTGAGCTGTGGCTTCAGCCACAGTCCACATCATTCCTTCTCAAGTAGCAGTCTCCTGTAGCTGCTGCTTAATCTGCATTAGGAGGGTCTGTTTGCTTCTCTTGGGAAGGGTCACAGTGCCTAAGGCATTATCAATCATTTTTTCTGTCTCTTCCCTATCGTCCACAGAAATAACGGTGATCAGTGATGCCACTGGGACTAGGCCTGGGCCTGCTCCCCCTATCATGGGGATCACCATGTTGGTGTTGCCCATGATGGTTGTCATGCCGTTGATGACGTAGGGATGTGGTGTCATGTGACGGGGGTCTGCCATGTTGCGGATGGTGGGGTGGGGTCACTGGGCCATAGTAGTTGCATGACTGGGTGTTGTACTGAGAAATGTCATCATCTGACCCCTCCTCTTCAGTTGATGTCGTCAGGATGGGGGCTATACCACCCATCGCTTTGACATGACCAGCCAGTACCTCTCGCTGATGGCGCAGTTTCGCCATTTTACATTCACAGTCTTCATGACTAACTTTTGCAACATTCTGATCCACATCATCCTGTAACTGCTTCTGTAACACTCTGTATGCGGCGCTCAATTCGCAATTGTCCCTAGAAGCTACACCTAAATCATTACGTACCTGGTTCATCTCGTCCTGGAGCTCTCCCAACTCATCACTGATCTGGTCATTAGTTCTACTTAATAGATCATTCATTTGCAATGCCTGACTCTTATCCTGTCTTAAACTTTCACATTCCTGCTTCAACATACAAAGTTCCTGCTCATTTTCTTGAACAGAATGATGCAAAAGTGAATCCTTTTCATTCCATAGAGTTTGGAGCTCAGACTCCAAATCCTGCTCTCTTTTCAAACATTCAGTGTCCCGCAGGCCCATCTCCTGTTTGAGAGATGAGACTTGCAGATCAAGGGTTCAAAACCTGGCTTCGGAGCCTTCTAGAGCAGCGTAGAGTGCCGTGACTAACAGCCCTTTAGCTTCATGCTTTCTGGCTGTTTATCTTATCTCTGTGTACTGGATTGAAATCCCAGCACGGGTTGTTGGGATTGACTTATGCCCCACGGAAGTCAGCCCATCTTCCATGGAGTATGAAGTTCGAGACATCGAGTCTCAAGTCTGCGAGATATTTGATATGGTGGCCATTTAGTGGAGGGAACGTAAATCAAACTATGAAAAGGCATGCTGTGTATCGATCCACAACAGGTGCTCTAATTCACAGGTAGGCTACTGTGCACTTGTAAGCTTGCAATTCAAAACTGCCATGGGGTGAGGTGAGTCGGCATCGACCACACCCAGTAAGCAGCCAGACTCTGCAAGTAGTTGCAAAGTGGGTGAAAATTGGGAGAAGTGATGCAGGTGTGCACACCTTCTGTCCCCGTTAGGAAGGGAAAGTAGTAGCAATGAGTGAAAACTTTGCAAACACCAAATATTGCCTGCACGCGGTCGCCAATTGTCAGGAGGTCTAAACCTTCACTCTCAGGTTCCTGGCAATAATGGGAATGCAAGGAATCACAAACACATTGCATAAGAGTAATAAATCCTGTTTATTACTACCAAAAGGAAAATCACAGTTGCCCTAAGCAGTTCTTACCATTAAGAACTGGGAGTCAATGCTATATGCTCCTATACCCGAGGCATCTCCTGTCTCCAGGTCTCCGAGGAAGAAGACTTAATGTCTTACATTATATACCTAAAATAGTTAGCATAGTTACTGTAAGATAGAAACATTTCTAGCTACAGAGATGAGCTCTATTGGTTAAATTAGAGGTGGCTCAACAGTCCTAGATAACATTATACAATTTTGTTATAGTCATCACTTTGTGGAAACAAAGAAAGTACAGTTTGTACATGGCAGTGTAATAATACAAATCATCAGAAGATGGCAATGCTGACTCATATATCATAACACTACAAGGACACAAGTGTCCAAACATCTTGTAAGCAAGAAATACATGTGTATATTAGAAAGTAAAGCATATAGCAATCATGTGCATACATATCCTGACATCTACTCTTGCACGGTAGATGTCCTTAGCCCTATACGTTAGTATAACATATACATAAATGCTAGCTGTCTGCGGTGTACCTCTGGAGTATCAATTAGGGTGCAAGGACCTCATGTAACAGTGCCATGTAGACCCCTGACCTCCCTCTCTGCCTCCCTCCCTATTCCCAAATGTATCCCCCTGGCAATAAAGTCCCCCACCAGAAGTTGCTTCCTCCTCCTCCTCCTCTGAGGTCCTCTCCCATCCTCCTTGGGGTTTCCACTATGGAGGTCCACCATGCAGACCCTGTGCTGCCCCATGCAGCCCCCCCTGCCACTGTTGCTGGTTTAGCAGTTACAGCACCCACTTGGGAAATGGAAGATCACAGGTCCAAAGCCCAACAGAGCCCAATGCTCACTGTATTACCTCTGGCAAATCTGTCCCAGTCCACCCAGCTGTAGAAATGAATAAAACTGGAAATGACATGTTGCAAGACATCAGGACTGTGTTTGGCAAATAAATTAAAATAATTGAATTTATTTATTTACTTATTTATTTTTTTATTTACCAGGAAGTTGCACTAGACAAACAGTTGCCCATTTTCAGGCACAACCTGAAATAATATATTATCCCCAAGTCTCTTTTCTTTGTTGTGCTTTCCACTACTACCTTCCCATTTTGCACTAACTTTTCATATTTTTACCCCCATGTGTATCACCCTGCACTTCTTGGAATGAAATTTTAACTGCCATACTTCTGACCACTTTTCTAGTCTACTGAGGTCATCTTCTGACCCCATCCTTACTATACACCTGCCCCCATGCAGCACTCCCACCCTGCCCTGTGCACCTCCCCTACCACTGGTGCTGTACCTGTTCATAGGCATAGGGCACTACTCACCACAGGAAGCTCCATAATGAAGCTGGCCAGGTGGCATGGAGGGCTGAGGTGTTGGCACCTTACCTCCTGTCACACCGGCAACCTGGATTCAGGAACAGATACAGGTTATGCAGGGGTCAGCTGGGGAGGGAGGATTGAGCATCTGGAGGACAGCACTCCTCCATCAGGGAGGGGATTACTATGACCCACTGCAATACTGCCACCTGGAGATGTCCAGGTGGCAGTACAGGGATGGGCACATCAGGAGGCAGGGTCACGGCAAGATGTGTAGGATGTCTCTGTGGAGATGGAGCTTGTCTGCTATGACATTGCACAGTCCAGGCCCTAGGGGAAACCTAACCAAGGTGGAAAACCCCACTTGACTGCAGGATGAAATCCAGTCCCTTGCAGGTCCTGCACCAGTGACCAGGCACCTCAGATCAGCTCAGAAAGCTGAGGACATTGGTGAAAAGGTAAGTCCTGGAGAAGCCGGGTGACTGGACTGGGAGACTGGATGGAAGGGGGTGTGCCAGAGGAATCAGGGGCATAAAATGTATACAGGAAAAAATAAAGCTCCATGATAAACCAGGTGGCACCATGCGCCATCTGCCTTCATGTAGTCACCCCATGCACCCCATGCAGGAGCAGACACCATCGTGTCCTGCTATCATCATGGGATGGTTCTGACAATAGGCAGCTATCATATAAGGGTGATCCAACAGTGCCCCCAGGCTGGAAGTATGAGCTGCTTGCTCACTGTTGATACACACCCTACTGTGGGGTGTGGATGCTGCACTGGAGGAGGCGGACTGAACAGGACCCAGGCCATGCATCTACAGGCTTCATGTGGCATTTAGGGGCATGCATTATCCCCACTGCTTGGAACAGTTCTGGCTAAATGAGGGCACCATCAATAGGTTGAGTGTCCCGATAAGGACACTATATGGCCCACCATCAACAGGTCCAGGGCCATGTCTGCTGAGATCAAGGTGATGTATGCCCTGGCCTACTATACCACAGGCTCCATCCATTGGGTTGAAGGCCAGTCATCCATGTCATGTACCCTCTGGCATGTGATCATGATGCTGCTAGCATATGTGGGGGAATACATCTAGTTCTCCACAGACCAGCTAGGCATACAGGGACTGCAGGAGGCATTCTATGAGTAGTATGGGTTCCAGAAGGTTTGGGACACCATAGACTGCACGTATGTGCCGTTCCTGCTGGCCTATGCCAGTGAAGAGGATTACAGAATGAGGAAACCAATCCAGAGCATGAATATAGAGATAGCTGTTGATGAGGAAGACATTGTCATGAATGTCACTGTTATGTACCCAGGCTCAATGCATTACTCCTTCATCTTCCAGTAGTCACGACTGAGGACAGCATTGGCTGATGAAGGTGGCAGAGCAGGGTGGCTGTTAGGTATGTAAGGCGTGAGACATGAGGGCATGGGGCATACTGTGCTATGCACATGTCAGTGCTGAAACACATCTCCCTTGTAGCCCACACAGGTGACAATGAGTGCCCCTTGAAGCCATACCTGATAACACAATTCCTGATCATGCAAGACAGGTGGAACAGAGGCACAATGACACCCACACCAGGACAAGGACAGTGGTGGAGCATAGCTTCAGGCAACTGAAGATGCTATTCAGATGCCTGGACAAGACAGGTGACACAGTGATTCTTGCGCTGGATAGGGTATGCTGTGTGTTTGTCATGTGTTGCATGCTATACAATATCACTATCCAGGTGCCCCCTCAGTGACTTTTTGGCAGTATAGCCTAGAGGTTAGAGTAAGGAGCTGTGAATGAGCTTAGTACATCCAGCAGACCTGGGTTTGATTCCCACAACCTCCACTTGCATACTGTGTCTCTGAGCACGTGACTAAACCAGCCCAGTGCTCCAGGGCCACCCCTGAAAACAGGCACTTGCGCCTAGTGGGCTTTACCCAGTTACCAAAAGAAAAAAATAAAATTAAAAAAAAAGAAAAACTGTCATTACCTGAGGACCTACCTGAGGATGAGGACCCCCAGAACCAGGGGTACCACACCTGGAGCCACATATAGGCACATGGCTGGCAGAGACACAAGGCAGAAGGGAGGCATGGCACAGGCTGGTGCATGGTCTGTTCTGGACTAAGCCTGTGTGAGAGGGGCATGAAACTGCATGCACATGTGCTACCTCTGTGCACACTGATGATTGGCAGTTCTGAGTGTCCATGTATGCAACCCACCCAAGTGCAGGAGTGAGTGTGTGTGTGTGTGTGTGTGTGTGTGTGTGTGTGTGTGTGTGTGTGTGTGTGCAGGGGGGTGGGAGGTGTGCCTGGATGGGTGTAATGGCCATACTATTGTATGCAGGATCAAAGGTTTGTCGGTCTTGTCAGCTGCCTTGCCTCCCCCACCTGGTAGTCATCATTGCCATCCTGTCTGGGCAGGCCTGGCCTTGGTTGCCACAGATGACTAGTCTGGAGGGGAGGTTCTGGGGTGGTGGACACTGTGGGGTTGTTGGAGCCATCTACCTGTGCAGCACTTGGCTGTGGTGGTATGGTGAGGAGTCTGGCATTGGACAGTGGTGGAGGGTGAGCTGTGCAGCTGGAGTGCCACCAACATTTCTGACCAGGAATGAAAGGTACCCAGCATGACATTGAGCAGGTCATCTTCCCTTCTGAACTCCATATAGAGCCCTTTCACCTCCATCGTGAGGACCCAGAGCTGGGCATTGTTGCCCTGCTGACCTGAAGCTGGTTCTGCTCCATCTGCCACACTTCTGGGAAAAACCTTCTGAGTAGACATGCAGTGGCACTTCCCCTTCTATATGGCCCCATCCTGTCCAACTGGGCCTTTACCACCACTTCCAGGGCCAGGGTCACTTGCTACATGACAGCATGCTAGGATGGCTAGTTGACCCCGTCATTGGGTGCTGCCTGTCTGTTCGGCACTACTGGGGTGCCAGTGCACATGGTAGTGTTGGGTACCAGTACTGTGGGCATTTGTGTTGCATACCCCTGCCAATCCATGTCTGTGTCTGTGCCCTCTCCCTGCTGCTGTTAGTGCACTGGACTCTGGGACTGTGGTTCTGGAGAGTGTGGGGTGCACTGCACAGGGGTTGGTGACTAGTTGTCCTGTACTTTTGCCGTCCAGACCCTCCACATGATGCTGTCAGTCTTCTCTTCTTCATGAGGGTTGCTCCCTGTACTGGCTTTGCTGGCACCTGTGAGGGATGGGCATGCATTTAGTGGCTGGGCATGGCACATTTGTGGGCAGTATGGTTCACCATTGTTGTACTCACAATAATGCATCAGTAGTGCACTGTCCTGGTTGGTGATGCCCAACAGGTCAGTCATGTAGAAGTCAGTCACCACCATCATGCTGTCCTCATCCATCTCTTCCAACAATGACATGGGCAGATCTGCTGTAGGGGTTAAGGAAGTACCAAAGTCGGTGTCACCTAGTGTGCACAGTGCCCCACGTGTAGTTCTGTGTATACTTACCTGGCATGGTGTCCAGACCTTCCTCCTCGCCATCCACAATCAGCTGGATGATGTGTCCACCACTGGCCAGAACTCTGGGGATAATGATGGGCCTCCACCAGTGATATTCCATGCCTTCCATCCACCTGCTAGCTTGTTCTAGACTGCTGTCCTCCGATCCCTCTACTTGTGCTTGATTGCCTCGAAGGACCTGAGAACCAGCTCCACTATACTGACAGTGGTTCAGATGGATTTCCAGATGCAGGCTGTGCTCAGAGAGATTCCTGCTCCTACAATGTGACATAATTGTTCTGGATCTCCAACATGAAAGGGCACAGCCTTCATTGCATGGCTGTGGTACCCCACTGGAGAGGGGCCCCCCATAGTGTCCAGCATGCACCCTATGTGCCATGGGGCCCAGCTGCCCCTATTGTCAGCTGCCACTGTTATGGTCAGGGGAGGCATTCCCAGGTATCCCTCACCCTTCCTTCTCTGCTGTGCCCATCACTGACACCTGTCCCCAGACCACTGTGCTCTTTCTAGGTCCAGTGGCTCATATCTACCCTACTGTCCACTGCTGTGATGTGCCATGGCTGTCACTATTCCCCTCTGTGCCATCAACATTCAGCATGCCTGCATAGTAGCTGCATGCCCTGCCTGCAGATTTCCATTTATGTTAGGGTTATGGGGCATTTTCAGGTCTGCACGGCCTGTCTTTCCTTCCCTGTGCAGAGAATGATGCATAATTAGGTGGCCAGTGATCACCCCAGTACCAGCCTCCCTCTCCGTACTGCATGCCATTGTGGGATGCTCATTTTCATCCCACATAGTTATGTGCCTGCTTTTCATGGCACTGCCATGTGTGCAGGCAGGTTCTGTTCATTCATAGGGTGCATCCATTTACTAAATTTAAGGTATCTCAATATTCTTTGCAGGCATGCATTCTTTGATTTTTTTTTCATCATTTGAATTCCGCATACTATTTTCTTAATATGATCCTTAATTAAAATTAAGGAGAAGTGAGGTTTATGTTAAGTTTTGGACTGCATTTTAATTCAGGGGATTTTTTTTATTAATGTGCTGCTTAGCTGAATCAAAGCACAACTAAAATTCATTCATTTGTACCTGAATTCTTATTAAGTGCATTCTGTTTCAGTAATTAAGGATAATTAATGACATTTAGATTTTTTTTAATTTTTTTTAAGTCATCCTTAATTTTTAATTAAGGGGCATATTCAAAATTCAGTGATCAAGTAATAGTACATTAAGGAGATTTTAAGCATGTTGTGTCCCCCAGTGTAGTATGTCAAAACTTTGGAGACAGTTTGCGGATACCTTCCCGGCCACAGTGAACTAAACCAAGCTGACTTTCTATCCACAGATGCCATAATAAATGTAGGGCCATCTTGGGTAATAGTGCTTCTCTGCTACTTAACAGTTTTAACTTAGCGTATGTGATAAACTCATGGGGCCCTATGCACTATCGGAGCGGAGTGGCTACGCATGCGTATCTGGGGTGCACAGCCACTCCATGCCCTATGTGCCCCCCTGCGTGGGATGCACCAAGGGGGGGTGCACAGCACCTATGCACTCAATCCCCTGGCTACGTGAAGAGCAATGTGCCGGGGTGGGCAAGGGGCATGCCAGAACTACGCGCCATGCACCAAGGTGTATAATGATGGCCATGGGGGTGTGCAGGGGTTGCAGGTTACACAGGGGAGAACCCTGCAATAAGCCCCCTATGCACCCTGTGCAACCATCGGGACTCTGCTGGGACAGGGTGGATAGCTCACCCACCTGTCTGCTGCCACCTGCCCCTGTACACATTGGTGCGGAGTTCCTACCAGGCACCCCCCACCCCACACACACCCACACAGGGGCACCAGACTAAGGATGCTGCCCTCTCCTCACCCCAAGGGCACTGCTGGGCCACCCCCATCACCAGCCCCTGTTGCTTTGTGTGGTAGCTGGACGTGGGGTACGTCCCCCTCTGCACCATCTACGGAGCCCCCTCCCCATCCCTGAGCACTGTTCTGGTGCTGTATCAGATTGCTGGTGACTTTGCCCTCCTCTTGCCACCACAGCTGCCAGTGTTGCTTATCCATATGGTGTGCTGTCAACACGCACCCCACTGCGGAAGGGATCAACTGAGTTGCCTGGTCCTGGCATCTAATTGGATGCCCAGCCAGACCCCCAACCCTGCCCCAGACCACACTGCAGAGTCCTGCACACGGGGGGTGGGGCCGTGGACAGGTGGCCAGCAATTGTGAATGCCGCTAGTGTGCACCTGTCCACAGGTGCAGAGCTCTGTGGGTGGGTAACGTGCATCCGATGTGTATTACCAACCCATTGGTGCATAGCGCCCGTCGTTTGTGGCTTTGTATTTTTCAGCTCTGTGAAACTTTTTCAGCACAGCTATCAATAAATTGTTGGCTGGCTGAAAACAAAATACTTGCAAAATGTATTTGTTTCTAGTCCAGTTGACGATTTTGTGTTGGTCAGTCATTTCATGATGCTGAAACAGTTCTTGTTTTTATTTTAGATTGACTGTACATTGCAATACTACTGTTGTTCAGTGAGCATGGACAGCAAAAAAAAACTAGCATACTTCTACTGCTTCTGATTGCTAATGACATTTAATAACAGTGAAAATGCTTAGCAGTAATTAACATTAACATCAACTCAAAATGACTGCTAAACTGACTGACTGCTTTCATACTGCTAAGGAACTCTATTTTTGCAGTCAAAATGCCATCCAGGTTTTAAAATACTGTTTTTAGAGCAGTCCGCTTAGGAAATATGCCAAGGGAGCTAAAACAAAACTTCTGGGGCTAAAGAATACATTTGCTAAACTCTGCTCTCTCCATTTTGTGGGCACTTTGTCATCAAAAGGCATATGTTCCTGAGCATCGCAACATGTAACAAGACTGACTTATTTGTGTTTTACAGTACAAAGAAAACAGAGCTGTGCAGAGTGCAATCCCACTTCCAAAAAGCTTGGTGGAACTGCAAGGGGAATTTTAGAGAATTACTCCAAGTGAACTCTGATTTTGTTAAAGTAAACCAAAGGAGTTTAATATGAACTGTGGTTTTGTTTGTTAAATGATGGACACATTTAATGTGAAACACTTACGCAAACAATATGAATTTGTTATATTCTGTGGGATTTCACTTCAGCTGTTGCTATTCTGCAATTTTCACAATTTTGCCATAAAAAAGGACTATTACAACCCTGGCAAAATTCCAGCACAAGCATAATTATGCAGTTCTGTACAACTCTAGAGGACATACAGTATCTTTGTTGTAGCAGATCACTTGTGCTGACTTTCTGGACCAGATATCATAAAATAAAACTTGCAGCTAGTAAAAAAAATGCCCAAAATAAATGTGTACCTTTTTCCCATTGATGCGTCTGTAGTGCTACCACTCGGGATGGCAGTGACCTGAGTTTGGATCTTCAGGGTCTAGCATCCCAATGGAATGATTCCAACTGGCTTCTGGGCTCTGGCAATGAGGGAAGCCTTTCTGTGCCTAGTCCTAGGCCTCTGATGCCCTCTGCACCATCCCTGGCTGCTTCCCAGCGCAGTGCCAGCATCACCATCATCATCGTCAGCTAGAGGAAGGAAGAGTGAGCATCCCTGATCTGGTATAGCTGGACTGCATCATTGTGGGGGAAGCCCATGGAGTTAAAAACAGCCAAGATAAGTAGCAGAGATGCTGGGATGTATGCCAGGATGTATCATGGGAAGAGGACTGAGTTAAAGGGAGCATAAACAAAGAATAAAAAAAAATCAAAGGGGTATTAGCTACCTCTGAATTATGCTTTTTGTATAGTTATTTTTTAAATGAGTAATGTCAAGAAATCAGGAGGATTTATTCATATACTACTCATTAATATCTAGAAGCCTGAGGCATATCCATCCTCTCCTCCTCCCTCCCTCCCCCACACACACCATCCCAGGTACTAATTTCACTTTTTATTTAGAAGCAATAGAAAAACAACAGCTATAGCTGTCTTCATTTGGGTAAGGATGCAAAAATAAAGAAAGAAGATTTCTGTGATGCTTATATTTCTAATTAGTTCTGTTTTCTTACCTCCCCATAATTTATTACTGAGGTAATTTGCATGAAAAAAAGGATCTTTGTTCCTTGAGGGTTCATCAGCCCCTACTGTTTCTTCCCAACCTGATGTCATAATACACTGCTTGTGATGTCACAGTCATTCCCATGGTAATCAACTATGATGTCACAACAGAGCATTATGATTTCAAGGAAGGAAAAAGCTGCAGGGCAAATGAGCTCAAATAGATACAGGTCCTGTTCTGTGGTAACTTCCTCAGTAATAAATAAGGGGAGAAGAAATCTATAGAAGGTAAATGAAATACAGGCTGAACTAAGTCTAAATATTATGTTTTTCCAAAGTTTTACCAGCGGCGTCAACAGCTCTTTAAACTATATTATATTCATCAGGTCAAAAGCAGTAGGAAAAGGCACTGCCAGCTAATTCGTGGAACTATCACAATATTTTGTAATAAACAGAACCATAGAGACAGCCATCATTAAACTAGTTTCATGCATTGTAGAATGGAAGGGTGAAGCAGGGCTTCTGCTTCAATAAGGTAGAACTACTCTTGCACTGGACTTAGTTACTGTACTAACTCATGATTCTGAAATGTAAGGGTGAGCTCTGGTGATTCTGATCAATCTGAAGAGACTTTCCAGTGTTTTGTATATAAAACACCAAAGCTTGGTGGCGCCAGCCATTCATTCTTCAGTGGGGCTGACAGCTGGGTTCATGCAGCTACATGCTGTTAAAGATGATATTATATTGGAAAAAAATATCAGAACTGGAAGATGGATGTTGTTACTCAGCTAACAGTTAACAAGCTTTTACATACTTTCTGCAGGGAGTTTCTAAAATAAAAACTTCATTAAAGCAAAGCTGGCAAAGCTACTAAAGTAATATTTCATTTCTTCAGGATATATTCTCTAAAAGTAAAGAGAAAAATATTAGCACCAAAGAGCTGGAGTAATTGAAATATATTCTGAAAAGGTTAGATGTTCATGTTCAAATGACATCATTATTTACTTTACTTTGTAAAGCATATTAATATTACAAATAGATTGTGGTTATTATTAACATCATTAGCATTATATAAGGCAACATATTACGCCAGTAAACATCACAAGAGTTCCCAGTCTTATGCTAGCTTAATAAGTCAACAATGAACATTGATATAATATGAAGCACTGAATGTTTATAGGGATGTAAACTTTTAATGCTGGATTCCCTAAAGTGATGACGCAGATGCAATTTCCAGTTGTGGGCTGCACCTGCATCATCCAGCACTAACCAACATGTTTGAATACTACTTTCAAACATTTTGACACATTTGTGTCAGTGTACTGGCATCACAGCACCAAGCAATGCATGCATCATTTCCTGTGTGTAACTATATGCACTTGTGTTAAACATTAGACTGTGTTATGCAGTTTGATTTTTTTGATGCAAGTTGTGCAACTGAGGTAAACAAATGTCACAAGTTCTGGATATCTCATTGAAAATGCAAACCTTTAGTGTTTATTTAATTAATTCAAGCCTGGATTATGAGCTCTAAGAAACAATGCCTTCTCATTATAAGGATAATTTAGTAAATACTAGACAAAATATGGCTATAGGTCCATCATTTTCATTTCTTGCAATCCAGGGAGCTGCAGTGTTTTATATCATGGGCCTGATTCTCAAACCGGCCCTAAAATCAGCACAAGCTATGCAAACAGCAGCTTGCACCGATGGCCAGTGCACTAAGGACCCTGAGCCCAGTTCCCATATGGGAGGGGTGCCATTGCCAAACACCCACAGGTTGTGACAGCCACTCCCATGTGCCACACAAGTGGTGCATAGGAGGAGTTTGGCAGAAGGTGTGGCATGTGGGCATGGACCGCCAACCCACCACACAGCACAGGGACATTTGGGATTCCCAGGGGAGCTGATGCAGGCTGCATTGCTGGAGGGGGGGCAGGCAGCAGATGGGGGGTACAGTGCCATGCCCAGGACACCCACAGAGATGCCATTGGACATGCCTGCTGCAGGTCCAGTAGGCAAGTGGGGCACATGTCAGGGGACTGGGTGCTAATGTCATTGATATGGTCTGCACCTGGCCGCATGTCTGTAGTCCTCTGCCGTGTGTGTCCCATGGCTGCTTATGTTTCTGGGCACCAGACCATTCCATTCTCCCATCCCCACTGTCTGCGGGGGTGGTGCCAGGGCCATTAGACCACCTGTTGAGTGGTCTAAGTCCTGGCTGGGTGAAGCAGGCTGTCAGAATCCTAAAAGCAAACTCTCTCTCTCTCAGGCTGGAACATTGGACAGTGCCAGAGCCTCTGCCATGCAAAGACTAGCTGACTGGTAAGATAGCACACTGAAGGACAGAAATTCTGTAGCTAGAGCAGGTGAAGGATCTTAGATAAGGATAGCTTAGAATTGTGGTGTACACCAACTATCTGTTAACTTGCTTTATTTTCTGTCTCTTAGTAAATGTGCAAACCCTTTTGTCTTCTTGTAAATACATCCTGTTGTAAATACTTGTATTTTAGTAAAGATTCTATTTTTATAGAATCGGTGACTGCTTGTTTTATTTAAAAGGGTAATTTTACTATTTCTGCTGGACTCTGTTTGCAGTCCGTCTCAGAAGCGGCACTCTACCCACAGTTATTGTGCTGACCTTGAGCAAGGAGGAGTTAAAAAACAGTTTTTTTTGGTTCCTGTTGATAAAAACCTTGTGAATGCAGTGAGCTGGAAATCCCTGGTGAGTGGGATTTCCATTACAGTAGTATTTGTTTAAAACATTGTGATTATCTTTAAATTACCTGTCACCACAGGCATGAACATTTTAAAATGCAATTATATCTCCCCAACCCATTCTTGCCTTACATATCAGGAAAAACTCCATGCAGCCACCATGTATGACTCTGATGATATGTCCTCCCAGTCTGACACACACTGGTTATAGTTCAGAGCTGTGCCCTTTGAGATCCAGGTTTGGATCCCAAAACTGCTACTTACTCTTTATGTGACCCTGTGCTAATCATACAGCCTCCCTGTACTTAATGTCACCCCTAATTTATCTTCAATCCATCTATGTGCCCTTTAAATCTACATATACAGTTAAAGCCGCTTAAAGGGGATGGCTCGGTGACAACAACTTTGTCTCCTATAAGGTCATTCCGATAAAGAGGAGCTGATATGTCCGTGGATTACGTAAACACAGTTAATCTAACAGCGGTACAGTACTGTATTTAACGAACACATGCATAACACACAACAAACACAGAATGGAGACACAGCAGCAAGTTCAATGATTTTCAGCTCTTTTATGCACAAATGCTGTTTGTGTTTAAAAAAAAAAGTTATTTCATCAATTTAAAAAGTTAATAAAAATGTGCAACTATCTTTCCCACTGTATTCTAAGATGCTGACGCTCCCTTAAGTCTCCCGTACATCTCTTCCCATAGCTCCCATATCTGTCACACGAAAACATCCATGATCTTCTTTTCTTTTGATTCAGTTGCCATTATTTTGATAATTTCCCCCTTGAGTTCAAAAAGCTGTTCCAGTTCACCAATCCTCCTTATCTGAAGACACCAGTCCCTCAAAGGCGCGATGTGTTCCATGGCTTCTCGACTGGAGACTACTGCGACAACTGGGTCCACATCCAGACTTTCCAGGCTTACCTCTTCATCCTCTAGGTCAGCATATTTACCTCGCTCTGAGTCTGTGACTCGCAGGTTGATTGGACCGTGAGCTCTCCCTCAGTCACCTCCTGTGCATCAGTATCGACAGACATCTCAAACTTCTCTTCGGTGAAGTCTGCAGGCATGGCCACATCAGAGAGGGTGTTTTCGTCTTGTGCAACAGCTGTAGCCCCCTGTTCTGAACCCCCTGCTTACAACTGTCCATCGGTGCCGGCATTAAACTTAAAACCTGCTTTCTGAAAACAATTGAAGATTGTGGATGGTTTTACGGCAGTCCAGGCTTTATGCAGCATAAAGATTGCATCCAGGAGGTTCACACGCCTCACAATTTCGGACACTAAAGCCATGGATCCACCGTCAATGATCCCCACAATTCTATCAGCAAAAAGAGCTCTGTGATTACCCTTAAGATTATGGATGACACCCATATCAAGAGCTGAATGAGGCTAGTGGTGTTTGGGGCCAAAAAAATGCATTTTAATGTGACTGTACTTTGTTACAAGATGTGCAGGATGGGTGCTACAATTGTACCCAAAGAAAATAACTTTTCTCTGTTTTTTCCTGAGTTGACAGTTCCAGGTGTTCAGTCACTCATCAAAGATTGCACCCATCATCCATGCGTTAGCTGAGCTAATGTATTTGACGGGTAGGGTGCTCTCATCTTTCGGTAGGCAACGGGGCCGCATACTCTTATCAATCACGACCGGGGCAGTTTTTCAGTACCCAATAGATTGCTGCAGCATAAAAGTGACACCCAATCTTTAGTTTTCTTGTCCCTGTTTAGCTCCAAATCCTTTTGTATGTGGCTGGATATCTCTGATAGAAAACCCAAGTCTCATCTAAATTAAGAATGTTTAATGGGGCATAATCAACGAGGAAAGAGGGGAGCACATTAGAGAGCCATTCGGAGGCAGAATGCTCATCTGTGTCCATGTTTTCACCCTGCTGTTTTTTTATAGACTATGTTGTGGTGCCCTTCCCAACTGTGGCCTCAAAGGCGGCATGTGGGAGATTGGTGGCTATCTCATTAGCTTTTTTTTTTTTTGAGGAAAGGACCCGATATGTGAGCCCCTTTGCTTACAGCACTTACAAACCAGAGATAAAGTGCATCTTACACCACAGTTTCCTTTCCTTCTCGTTTACGCTTCTGAGAAGGTTTGCTGTTTGACTGCCAGGTCTGCAAAAGTTCTTTGTTCTTGCTGATTCTGCCCACGTGGCTCTTGGATATAGAGAACTGCTTGGCTACCTTTGCCATAGATGCTCCTGGCTGTTGAAGTGCTTCCAGCACTTTAATTTTGACAGCAAGGGGGAGGTCAACATGTTTGCAATCCATGGTAAAGATAAGGCATACCGACACAACAAACAGCAGCAAAAAGCAGCACTGAATGAGGGGATTAACTAAAACTAAGCTTTTTTTTTAATATAGATAATGGGTCTGGCAGTTAGTTCAAGATTAGGCACTAATGACCGCTAAAGAGCACTTGAATGCAGCAGCTGAACATAATAGTACCCTTAAAAGGGAGATGCCATTCCATTTAAAGGACGTAAACACAATGGGATTAATAGCAACTTAATCGGTGATGCAGGGAACGTCCCCTTTAAGCAAAAGTCTCCTTTAACCGCATCCCGATTAAGTGGTTTATACTGTACACTAAAACTGGCAGCAACAGTTTCTCCATTCCTTCTGAATTGTAAAGCACTTTGGGATGCAGTTTGTATGAAATACATCATATTAAACCAAATTCTTTTCCTCCCTGCTTTTTGTCTGACATGGAGGAACACTGTTGCTGGACAAACTGGAGGGAAGTGGACATATGAATTACTGTTTGGAGGGGTAAGAGGAATCCATTTTCTAGGAACTCTTTATTATATTGTAAATACATGGTTGGGAAAATAAAATTAGACATTTTTCAGGATTACTTGTTTTCCACTGAAAGGATTCTGCATCCATTTAGTAATACTGTAGTAGTATTTTTATTTGTTTAGTGCCCATTTCCTGGGGCTCAATAACAATAATAAAGAACACAAATAAGCAATAATATAACACATAAATTAAACAGGATGCACTTTTGAGCTTTAAAGTAGAGTTTTGTTTTGGGAGAGTCTGTTTGTTTTTCTTGTTCATTCATGAGGAATGTATTAGGGATTAGCAAGCCAGTTTGGAATCGGATCCTGGTAACCCCACTCAACCCAAGCAGGTTGTCTTAGATAAGCTAGAATCATCTGAGTCAAATTTCTGAAGATCCAGGCTGATGCAGCTGGGTCACTGAAGGGTTGCCAATAACCAAACATTTAGCTTGGATTCAGATCTTCTGGACATTTTATAAGTACAACAGCATACTCCATTATATGTTGTCAACGGGAACTATACTAGGGCCACCTGAACTAGTTCTGCAACAAGCCAACCCATGTTAAGAAATACAAATAACAGAAGAGATACATACATAGGGAGCAGGCTTTGTTTGTCTTTGGTCACAAATAAAAGCGTGAATATCACTGAGCAACAGACAGGCAAAAAATGTTGTTTGGTTTACAGTGATAAACAGGCAAAACAGGCAATCAAACAATTTAAACATTAAATTAATCACAGTGGTATTAGCAAGAAGAAAACTCTCCATATCATATAACTCTGCCTAGCAGATATATATTTATTTTCACCATGTTCTTCAGCTTTTGTGGAGTAATATACTTTTAGTAGCTGTATCCTCCCGCATTTTGGATCCCGTGTCAGAAGGATCATTCAGCTCTGGTGCTCTTTCCTTCTGGCAGCTGAACCTTCATATACTGGCATCCCATTTGGGATGTGGACCCATCAGAAGTTGAACCCTCTAGCTTGGGTGGATAGCATCCTTATAGAGTTGCTTTGCTATACCTAATAAAAGAAGGAATCCTGAAGAGAAGGAAGGAAGGAAGGAAAGAAAGAAAGAGAAGGGAAGGGAAGGAATGATTAGTTTGGTTCTCTGTACTCATCCTCACATATTACCAAAGGATTCAGAACTGTGTCTGGGACAAATTCCCATATTATAAAGTGCACAAAGACTATCCAATGCCATAAGTACCACCACCACCTCCAAAGGCTTCTATTTCTATGTCAGGATGGACCTCAACAAGGTTTACCATCCTTAGCAAATATTAATAACAAATACTAATACAGTATGTCCCTGGGAAGCTTAATCAGAGCTTCTTCTTAAAATGACTACACTGAAGTGCTCCCAGTGCCACAGTAAGCATTATGCATGTGGTATTTTACAGTAGCAAAATGTCCATGGGTACCATATTCAAAGGCAGCTGTTAGCACCATGCTAACCATAGCAACGTATGAGATAGAATGTGGTCATCAGGGCAATATATTCATGCAGGCAGTGCACACTGCATGACAGGCACTGCCTGTGTGAACATAGGGAATAGTTAGTGCTATGCAAAATGAATTTGCAGAGTGGTGATACAGCTCCCTGCTGGCAACAGACTCCCAGGAGCAGAGTGCAAGAACACAACCTAAATGGGAATGTTCCTTTTCTCCTTGGAGTCATATTCATAACTGTCATGCTTATTACTACATATGGCATACAAGGCACTAAGGGGCCACTGGCATGTCATTATGTGGCCTTTAGTGGCTCTGCACAATCTCTCCATGCCCAAATATGTAGATGCATTGTGCAGAGCCTTGCCCCCCCCATACTGAGACCTGTTAAACAGGTGTTGTCAAACCTGCTAGCCTAGTGGGGCTTCAATTCCTGGTGCCCAAGGGACACTGTGATCCCATCTGCTTCTATTTCCTGGTAGTCAAGTGGTACCTGCCCATCCATCCAATGCCCAAGTACAATCGTGATCCTTTTTATCATATTTACTTATATATAGTGTTATCAGATATTACAACATTCAAAAGTCAACATTTGATACATAAGAAATAGAATAATAGATAGGTTCTGGTGTATTACAAGGCAGTAATTCCATCGAGAGGTTCTGGGGACACAAGAAACCTTGAGAGCAAAGCTCGAGAGGTTTCTTGTGTCCCCAGAACCTCGAGATGGAATTTCTGCCTTGAAATACCAGAACCTATTTGTTACTTTTTGTAATATACGGATGCAAGGAATTTTTAAGTTCTTACTTGTGCCTGCTGTACGGCGCTGCAGTCTGCAGAGTTAGTAAGACTCCCGAGTGTTGTTCCTTGCTCCTCGCTTGCACCCCCCACTTCTGCTCCTGCTCCCAGTCCCATTCCGCTTCTTTCCCTCACAAAAAAAGCAAAAACAAAACATGGTTCACACGTAGTTGCATTGGTAATCCCAACAATACTATTATGAGGACCGGAAGTATACTATTATGGGACTAACTAATATATTACAAGGAGTTTTTTGTATGCATTTTGGGGGTATTATTTTCATTAGCCATATATTACATAAAAAACATTGAGTATTCAAAGTAAGTAACATTTATAGTAGATACTGTATATTATGTTAGTAATTTTTAAGTGATGTCCACAATATGGGGGGTTTCTTGGAGAAGTTGGGTTATCTGGGTAACTGGCAGCATGGATTTATGTCAGGTAGGTCATGTCAAACTAACCTTGTTGAATTCTATGAGTGGGTGACATCAGCACTCGACAGGGGGAGACTGGTGGATGTACTGTTCCTGGACTTCAGCAAGGCATTTGATTCAATCCCTCACAATGGCCTGCTGGAGAAGCTGAGGAGGAGTGGGGTAGGCCCATTGATGGTTAGGTGGATTGGAAGTTGGCTTTCTGGGTGCACTCAGTGGGTAGTGGTGGTGGGGAGGTATCATCTCCTAGGGAGGTCATAACTGGGGTCCCACAGGGATCACTTCTGGGACTGCTCCTGTTTAGTGCCTACATCACCAATATCCAAGAAGGAATAGGGTGCAAAATTAGTCTCTTCATGGATGACTCCAAACTGTGGGCAGTGGCGGACAGGAGGAGGCAAGGTGGGCCCTGTAACGGGACCTAGATACTCTGGACAGGTGGTCCTGCACCTGGAAATTGAATTTAACTCCTCCAAGTGCAAGATGCTGCATCTAGGGAGGGTTAACTCCAACTAAGTGTATACCCTGGGGGGGATAAGTTGCAGACCACAGCAGGAGAAAGAGACCTGGGAGTCTTGGTGGATGTTAACATGAATAATTCTGAGCAGTGCAGGAGGGCTGTGGTCAGGGCAAAGAGGATGCTGGGTGGCATTGCTAGGAGGATTACCTCTAGGAGCTGAGAGGTGATTTTGCCACTGTACAACAGCCTGGTCCGACCACATGTGGAGTACTGTGTGCAGTCCTAGAGGCCACACCTGAGAAAGGACACCCAACTCCTGGAGAGGGTTCAGAGGAGGGTGACCAAAATGATCCAGGCCTGGGGGATATGTCATATGAGGAGTGGTTAGAGGAGCTCAACCTTTTCTCGCTAGAGGAGAGGAGGGACCCAGGAGACATGATTGAGGTCTTCAAGTACCTCAAGGGAGTAAATACGGTAAGCCAAGATGGGATCTTTCAGTGGAAGGAGGGTGGTATCACCAGAGGACACAGTTGGAAGATTGAGGGTGGGAGGATTAGTTGGGAAAGGAGGAGGAGGTACTTCACCGAGAGAGTGGTAGAACCATGGAATGCGCTGCCTGGGGAACTGGTACAGGCAGCTACAGTGGAGGGGTTCAAGAAAGGACGGGATAGGTATAGGCAAGGGGTGAAGCAGAGGATGGCTTATCTGGGGGGGACTTGGGGGGGAGGGAGTATCAGGGGAAGGAGACAGGTAGATGGCTATGGTACCCAATCAGGGTGCTGAAGCACGAGCAGGCTTGATTGACTGAGAGGAATACTCTGCTAGCATCTAGTATGTTAACATGGTGGGATCCAAGATTAAAGTTAATGGGCTTATTAAAAAATAAATCAATATAGTAATAACAATGTAGATTAAGTCCATTTCAATATTACAATAGTTTAAGGAAAAAAATCCTCAACTATTTATTCAGTTATAAGACAGGGGTATAGCCATAAGCTTAAAGTGTATATGACATTTCTGTTTAATCTGTTCTTGGATTGTTCTTAAATCTTTAAAGCATTTAGTATTGTTTCAAACATACATGAAGATAATCAAAACAACATGAAATTGTCACCTTTTAAACTTTAAAGTAAATTTGTTTTTTTTCCTGGCTGACTGGGGTCTTCACCAGTTAAAAGATTTTGATCTATTTACAATTTCTATAGAACTTGTATATCAAATCAAGTTTAATTGTTATATCTTAAGTTACTAAGGTTAACAAAAAATCCATATCTGTTTATTTCATCTCACTCCTGGCATTTACTGGTTTGTATATTTCATCTTCCATTCTTTCTTCCTCTTCAGATCTTTTAACCTGCTCAGGTTCATAGAACAGCCCTTTGTCTAATGCACACATCACCCAGCATTTTTCTGAAAACAGCAATTTTAATATTGCACTTACATCTTCTGGATCATGCCTGTATGCAAGGAACTGCTTGGATCCCTGCTGTGTAGAAAGGGTAATGTCTGGGACGATATAACATTTTACCTCCTGATAACTTAAAGGAGTAATACAGTCAACATTTGCAAAAACATATATTGTTCAGAGTGTTTTGATTTGTGTGTGTAGTCCTGGTGTGTCCTTCCATTTATTTACTATTAAGAGTTTTTTCTAAATTAGCCAGCTAATTATACGGTAGTTTAATGGCCCTTGGGGATCTCCATTTTAGCAAAGTTTCCTACAATGCCTCCTGTCTCATGTGACCATGATGCATGCGGGACCACTGATTCAGCAAGTACTAGAAAAAGGAGGAGCCTGATGTTCTGGCCTCCACTGAATAGCTCTAATTTAATATTTTTATGTTCTTTGTGTATGTCAGGTCTAGCCAGCAGGAGTAAATGTTTTGCTTTTAAAACTTTTCATTTCATCAAACTACACACAGCCATAAAAAGCACACAGATCACCTCAGATCATCAATACTATAATTAGTAAAGTCTCAAGCTCATTCAATTAGCCCTCAAGTATTTGCTGAACTGTCAATGTAGCCATTGGTGCTCATGGGATAATGAAAGGTACTTAATATCACAACTCTGCTGTTATAAATTGAATCTAAACCAGTGCTTGCTGAAGCCACAGTCATGGGTACACCACTGTCACATGGGACAGGAGGCACTGTAGGAGCAAGAAGAGCAATAAACCATGCTAAGATGGAGATCCCCAGGGGCCATAAAACTACTGTAAAACTAGCAGGCTGATTTGGAAAAAAACTCCTAATAGCAGATAAAGGGAAGGGCACACTAGGACTACACACACAAATCAAAACACTGCACAACATGTTTTTGCAGATTCTGACTGTACTACTCCTTTAAGGCCCCAGTCTTTTTCACTGTTGAAAGGAACAAGTCCCTATCAGTGTCAAAGGCAATTGTAAAAATAATAGTACTTTGTGGGCCCATTGTGTTTTAAAACAGAGACACAGTACTTTGGGCTTTGTTAAATACAGCTGCAGAGTCAGGAGATAAAAGTTCAAAGCTAACATTCTGGTTGCCTTTTTCATCTGGTTTTTGTTTCATTTTGTAGAAAGCCAGCACTGTCTACTTTCATGTTAGCTAAAACATATGGTTTTCTGAGAGGTACTCGGAATGCTCTTGTTCTAAATGGCAACTTCTCCTCTGGTAATTTTAAAGTAGTGCTGAGTTAAGTCTTTTAAAAGTTTTCTAAGTATAGAGAAAGCAAAGTCATATGAATTAAGTATTCCCACTAATCTTAAATTTTTTAAATGATTAGTATTCTCCATTAAGTCAGCTTTACTTTGAAGATTTAAAATAACAGTAACATTCATGGAGCTAATTGTCTTATTAGTGAGACTTTTCTTTGTTAGTAACCACTTCATTGTGCAGTTTTGTGTGAGAGTCCTGATTTTTTTAACATCCACTTTAAGATTTCTTTTTTATATCTGTGTCAGTTGTTTCAGTTCTTGCTGTTATTAGGTCTAATATTTCTTGAAGTTTTGGAAGAAGGTAAGAAAGGCTAAAAAAGCTGATGAGGCTTATCTTAAACTTTAAAACTCAGTTTGCACTGGGAAATACCCAAAGCAGGGGATAACAGAGTTGTACGAGGTAAGGGAGAACTTTGTTGAGAGCCTGCACTTGCAATAATTGGGACTGTATCTTTTGCCACTGCTGCTGCACTTTTGCCTGGAGTAGACATTGCCAATGAGAAACAAAGTTTTACTGTTAGAGATTGATGATTTAACCAATACTTGCAGTTTGCTTTCAGTCACAAAATTTCCCAGATAAGCTAGCTCAAGGTTAGTAGTTTGTTTTGTCTGTGGGTTAGTGTACATGGATCCTTCCAAGACTACGGACAGGACCTTCAAACCAGTTGGCATTAGCACTACAGCTGTTGCTTCCCCAAGATGAGTAACTGGTGTCAGATAGCATTCTATCGGCCCCTTATGAACCACCATATCCAGGTCTGAAGAGAAAGAGTCTTTCTTCCTCTTCTGCTGCTCTTTTTCAGTTGCTGATTGGAAGGCTTTGCTGCCAGTTTTTTATGCTCTGCAAGATGTTATCTGTTCAGTTACAAAAAAGTCAGGTGAAAGCTTTGTAGCATGATTGCTACCCCATCACCATCTTGGGTCCTTTCACAATCATGTTTCTCTTCACACTGTTCCTTGATAGTTTAGTGGTACTGCTTACCTGCCCAATTCCCAAGTACAATTATGTTACCATTCACACTAGTCCCTAGTAGTGAAGTGGTACCTCCTACTCAGCAAACGCCTGTGTGAAATATTCCCATTAATACTATTCCCTGTTAAGTCAAGTGGTGCCCCCTCACTTGGCAGATGCCCATGTGAGATCACTTTTCCCTCATAGTTTAATGGTACTCCACCACACACGCACATACACATGCCCTATTAGAACAGAATTCCAAGCATGCATGGACTATGGAAGCAACTCATTCTACTGTACATGCATGCTTGCTCCCTGTCATACAGACAGTGGCTGGCGGAGGTGGTGAGTGGAAGGTCTGTAGCAGTTGCTGTCTTTGCTGCACTAATTGTTGTGCTTTATGGATGGTAAATAGGAGCTAGGTGGGAATGATGTGGTGGGTACTGAGTGTGTGGGATGCGGAGAGGGTGTGGGGTTATAAATTATACCAAAGGGAAAAAAAACACAGTACAGTCTTGGATAATTACTGGCCTATCTCAATGTTGAATATCTCAATGTTGACTATAGCATATGGCAAAGTTAGTAATAGACTGGTAACTTTCATACCTATGGAAATACATCCAGATCAATCTGAGTTCGTGAAAGGAAAGAAGATTTTTGATGGGTTGCAGAAGGTGGAAATGTTAGCTAAGTCGGCATAAAATCTTATCCAGTCATTGCTCTTGCATTGTTTGTAAGTAGGGTGATCAAGCTGTTAAACAGGCAATATGTTTTTCAGTGCCTCAGCAAATGGGGACTGGATCACTCACAAATTGTTGAATATAATTTTCAAACTATATGAAAAACCAACAGCTATGCTTAAGATTGATTCCAGCTATTGAAAGTGATCAAAATTGCTAGTGGAGAGAGGTAGAAATGCCCTGTCTTCTACATTTTTTTTTATTTTGGCCCTTGAGCCATTGCTTATTAAAATCCAGAATAACCCAGAGACCCAAGGTATTCAGATTGATGACATGGTATGTAAAATGAATGTATATGCCAATAATATACTGTTGAGATCAACTAATCTGTTAGTTTCTATACTGCAATTATTTAAAGAATTTTTCCATTTTTCAAAACTTATAAGTTTGAAAATAAATAAGCAGAAAATAGCCTTGGTGTAGTTGAATAATTCTGATTTGACTTATTTGTCTTGTTTAACTGATCTAAATATTCAGAAATAATGTAAATATTTAGGCATTACCCTTACATTAAAACAGGAGGGTACAGTTCAACTTAACTTGTCTGAGGTACTTGGAAAATTGGAAACCTTCTGAATAGATGGGACTCATGGGAGAAAATGTCACTGTCCCTTTGGGGTACATTGAATGTTTAAAGAGCTGCTGGTGCCTCGAAGAAAACTTTGAAAAATATGATATTTAGGTACAATTTAGCTTGCATTCTACATATATTCTATATATTTCTGTTCTCCATTATTTATTCCTGAGAATGTTTGCATGAATACATGATCTTTATACCTTGGAGTTCATCTGCCTCTTTAGCTTACTCCCTATATCAAGTCATAATCCTGTGTTGTGACATCACAATCTGTTGCCACAGGAGTAACTGTGATGTCACAAGGAGTGCATTATAATCTCAGGTAGGGAGATAGCAACAGAAATAAATGAACTCTTCAGGAGCAAAGATCATGTTTTCATTCAGATTACACCAGTAATAAATAATGGAGAGGAGGAATACAGAACTAATGTGAAATACAAGTCAAACTGTGTCTAAATATTATGTTTTGTTAAAGTTTTCCTGAAGGTGTCAGCTGCTCTTTAAAAATGATGTGTCTCCCACACTTAATGAACCTAGGTCAAGCAGTTTTGTGGAGATACTGGTGGTTGGTGGGGCAAGATAAATGCTCCAATTAAAAAGTTTTATGTAGAGGGGGCAGATCTATAATCACCTTTGATACCCTGACACTACCCAGGAAGGAAGGAGAACTCAATTGTCCACATACACAAAATTATTACATTGCAATGATGACAGCCAATGCGCAGAGCTGGGTAGTTTATAAAAAGTATGGTATGCATAAGCATCAACAAATCTTATAGAATAGATTCCAGTCTGCAGGATTGGGGGTTGTACATACACACTTTTTTTTTAAATTTATTTTTATCTCCCTTACATCCCACCAGCCCCACATCCTCAGGAGCACCTCAGAGTCTAGCCCTGAAAGCCACCTTACCTTGGTCCATCACTGGTCCCCCACAGAGCCTCAGTTTACTCCCCGGGTGGGGATGAGGTGGGGCCCCTACACCCCGACACATCACAATTTCGTTGGTCCCAGGTGGCAAGGCAGGTAGATGCATGTTAGGGCTAGCTCCAAGAACTCCATCTCCCCAGGGCTGGCAGGCATTTTCACATGTTCTGTGGCATCACGAGTCCCTGATGTCATGATATGAAGCCTGATGTCCGTGATGTCCTCAACCTTGCTGCATAAGCCTCCAGTGCCCACTGAGTCCCAGACCTCCGTCCAAGGCCAGCCAAGCACTTGAGGTGCTGATGTCCTGCTAAGCTCTCAGCCTCCACCAGGGGCCAGCAGACACTGAGCCACATCCCCACCCTCCCCCAGAGAAGGCGATCTGTCGTGGGATGCACCAGCCTTTTCCCTCCGGCCATCCCTCTGATGACCTGGGCTCATTCCCAAACCTGGGTCGCTGGCATCACAGATAGAAATCCAACCACTGCACTGGTGGGCCGGCATTACATATATACTTTTTTTAACCCAAATATCTCCTGGCTGATAAATTTGGATAGGTATGTAATACCGGGAAGTGTATAAGTATTTGGCAGAAGAATCCATTTTCTGTAGTCTTCCCTTGGTCACATGCCCCTCTAGGAACTTTAAGAATATTTGCACAACTAAATGAAACTTTGAAAAAAATGTACGTTGATTCTTAGAAGATTAGGATATCATTCATGGAAGGATCTCTTCGATCAACAGGGATTCTTGGGTTTCATAGACTTTCAGAGCAAATATAGAAATGCAGGATATGCATTTCACTTTTGTAGCCCGGAAGGTAGCCATCCAGAAATCAATTCAAGAGGGGACTATACAAAGTAGTTGGCAGGGAACTATGCTGTGAGCAAGCCTTTTGTCAGAGGAAGAAATTCAGTGCGGAGTACATAAGTGTGCAGTGCCGCTAGAAGTTGGAGTTGGTCATGGCGCTGTAGAGTTCTAGCCATTGTTGAGTTATCAAATTCAGTCTAGAAGCTTTTGAGGGAATGTTTAGCCTGAAGAACATCTGGTGTGCTTTGAACTGTGGACCTGGAATTTCTGCTGTGAACCTGCCTCTGAGACTTCTGTCTGCTTTCAGTGAGTACAAGCACGATTCCTGTATGTGTTGCAGTTTTGCTGGAAAGATCAGTCACCTAGAGTGGTGGTGACAGCTCTGTTTCTAATTGGGAGCAAATCTGTGGTTGCCTGTGCTCTTCTTAGTTGGCAGCTTGGATTTAAATTCTGCAAGGAAGGAATGATGAGAGCACTGTTTTGATTGCCAATCTTGGCTGTGGGTTCAGTTAAGAAGAGCTGAAAAGAACAACAGTACACAGCAGGGGTGATTTATCTGATTTTCTTTTCATTTTAAATTTACAGGGTTTGTGTAAGTGAATTAGCAGAAGGGCTTTGGATTAGGGGATTTTGTGTTCTGTTTTTGTTTAGTGTTCTGTAATTCTTAGTAGCAAGGAAAGGGGGCTGCTGTACTTGGCAGACCATTTTCCAGTATCTTGTTGCAGGGCCAGGACAGTTACAACTTGTGAAGCAGGTGTGTGTTTTGAGGAGGGGCTGAAGCAGGCTTGCAGGAGGAGAGAGCTTAAAAGTGGATCTTGGCTGTGGGTTCAGTTAAGAAGAGTTGAAAAGAACTACACAGCAGAGGTGATTTATTTTATTTTTTTCATTTCAAACTTGCAGGGTTTGTGTAAGTGAATCTCTGATTGAAATTGTTTTTTGCAGCATATGTTTTCTGTTAAATTGTTGTGCAGGTTGTCTTGCTGAAAGGAAGGAAAGCACTCACTAGGGTGGTGGGTCAGAGCTGTAGCTGATTGTTTCTGTAGGGCACCGGCATGGTCCCATCCAGCCTGCCCCTCACCCTGCCCGCCCCAAGTGCATCATTTCCTTTACACCAGAGGTTCTGACATCACTTCCCAAAAGGGCAAAGGACATACACCTGTCATATCCTTAATGGCCTAGCATGCCACGTAGAGGGTAAATGCATGCACACACTAGCACATACTAACAAAAAAGAAAAAAAAAGAAAAAGAAAAAATTTAAACAGGAAGGGAGAGAGACATGTGGGGAGTGGTGCAATGCACTGGCTGTAGGGTGGCAGTTTTCTGGGAGATGTTCTGGAAGCTGTGATGCTGCCCTATTTGCAGGCACCCCTCTGGTCTGAGGAGGAGGAGGTTGCCCATCTTCAGGCTGAACTGGCAAGGCTTCAGAAAACCTCCTCCCCCACCCACGGACCACAAGGGCCACTGCCGCTGCCTCAGAGGATGCCAAGAAAGAGGAGCAGTTGGACTATGGTGGGTTTAGGGAATTTGAGGGTGGAGGAACAGAGGCACATTCCTCCAGTTATACCTCACCACAATTCATACACCATTCTGATGGAGCATGGTTCCTCTATGGAGGCATCCACAGTGGAGACCAAGGAGGATGCTGGGAACCTCCACAAAGAAGATCCACAGGAGGGTGATAGAGGACCCCACAGGGGAAGGAAATAACTCCTGGTGGAAGACTCAGTCATTAGGGGGATAGAACTGGGGAAGGGAGGGTAGAGGGAGGTAAGGTGCCTGCCCAGCACCATGGCTTCAAGGGACAAGAAGATAATCCTCAGGATCATGGGAGCAGCTGCACAGGAGAGGGAGCTGGATGTCATTGTCCACCTAGGGATGAATGACCTGACTTGGAATGAGATCAGAGCAGTGCAGGAAGAGTTTGTGAAGTTGGGGAGGGGTCTTAGACAAGTAGCACACACAGTAACCTTTTCGGAGGTGCTGCCTTTGGCATGGTTGAGATGAGGGTACTCCTCACCATGGGATTCAATGAATGGCTGAAAAACTGGTGTGGAGCTCAGGGGTTTGGCTTCATTGGGGACTGGGGGTCCACCTGGAGAGATACAGGCCTATACTGATGCAATGGTATGCATCTGTCTGGGAGGGAAACCAGAGTCCTAAGTGATAGGTTTAAATGCTTCATTAGCAAGCATTTAAACTATCCAAGGGGGGGGAGACACTGAAAAGGAGCAGGGAAATCCCAGCCTCTCCCCCCACAAAAAAGGGTAGTTAGTGAGGTAACCATGAAGGTAGAGTAGATGACAGGGAGCAGGGCAGGGATAAATGGATAAAAAGGCAAAGGCAGTAAGTACAGGGATGGGGCTAAAAGGGTAAGGCCATCAAAAATGGAGGGCGATGAGTACCAATGCCCGTAGTCTGGGTAACAAGCTCCCTGAACTAGTGGCCTTGATGGAAGAAGGACACCTGGATATCATAGCAGTCACAGAACCTTGGTACACAGAGAACCATGACTGGGATGTCAACATGCCAGGGTACACAATGTACAGGAGGGACAGGAAGGGTAAAAGATGAGGAAGAATAGCTTTCTACTTAAGGGAAGGAATCAAAGCAATGGCACTAAAGGGAAAGCAGGGAGGAGAGGAGGCACTGTGGGTGACCCTGGAGACAGGAAATGACACCAAAATCTGCATGGGGGTTGTATACAGACCCCCATCTCAGGAGGAGGCAATGGCCAAGGAAATGATAGCAGGCATCCTTAGAATGGCAGAAAAAGGGGAGATATTGTTGATGGGGACCTGAATATGCCAGATGTTAACTGAAGCACCTTTGCTGCAGCCACATTCAAGAGCAGGGTCATTCTTGATGCCCTACAGGGGGCATGCCTCAGACAGCTAGTGTTGGAACCCACTCAGGAGGGAGCAATCTTAGACCTGGAACTCTCATATAGGGATGGAGAGAGGATATCAGATTTAGAAGTGGGCAGCCATCTGGGAACAAGCGACCACCAAACTGTGATTCACAATAAACACAGCCGTAGAGTCAAGCCACACAAAAGCAAAGCTATTGGACTTTAGGAAAGCTGACTTTGGCAAAATGGGAGAGTGCCTCAGAAAAGCACTAGCAAATGGGCAAGAAGGAGGGGTGGAGGAACAATGGGGAAAAATCAAAACTGCCATCACAGAGGTAACAAGCCTTTGTGTGAAGCAAATAAACAAAATAAAACGAAGGAAAAAAATGGTTCTCAAAAGAGGTAGCAGGAAGGCTAGGGAGAAAAAGATGGCATTCAGGAAGTATAAGAAAACACAGAAGGAGCAGGACAGAGAGCTGTACCAGTTAAAGCAGAAGGAAGTGGGGAAGGCAGTCAGAATAGCAAAGGCCCAAACTGAGGAAAGGATAGCCAATTCAGTTAAGAAGGGGGATAAAACCTTTTATAGGTAAATTAGGGAGCAAAGAAAGACCAAGGGAGGGATAGTGAGGCTTAAAAAGGGAGGGTGGGTGGGCAGAGGGTGACAGTAAAAAAGCAGGGATTCTGGACGAATGCTTCTGTTCAGTATTCACAAAAGAAGAGGAGGAGGGGGAGGTACCTAAACCAAACAATACAAGCACTCTGGATAGGAGGGTCAATACAAGTTCATTCACAGAAGAAAGGGTCCTGAAAGAACTCCTAAAACTGAAGATGGATAAAGCAATGGGGCCTGACGGGATTCAACCCAGAATTCCTAGTCCCACACAAAAGATTAATAAACAAGTTAGCCAATCTGGGAGTGTGTCCCAGGGTGGTAGCCTGGGTAAAAAATTGGCTGGACAACAGGATGCAGAGGGTAATAGTAAACGGAGTCAACTCTGAAGAAAGGGGGAGTTACTAGCGTGGTACCGCAGGGTTTGGTACTGGGACTGGTCCTCTTTAGTGTCTTTGTAGGTGGCATTGCAGAGGGACTGGAAGGAAAAGTATGCCTCTTTGCAGACGACACAAAGATCTGCAACAGGGTTGATACACGGGTGTGTGTGTAAAGGATGAGGAGGGACTTGGCAAGGTTGGAGGAATGGTCAAAAGTATGGCATCTTAGATCTAATGCAAAGAAGTTCAAAGTAATGCAGCTGGGAAACAAAAACCCAGTGGAAGAGTACACAATGTGGGTGAAGGGGGGGTACTAACAACAACAAAAATGGAAAGGGATCTGGGGGTAGTCATATCAGATAACTTAAAGATAGGCAAGCAATGTGAGAAGGCAGTAAGGAAGGTTGGGGGATACTGGGATGCATAGGGAGAGGCATCACCAGTAGAAAACAGAAAGTTGTTATCCCTCTGTACAGACAGTTGGTGAGACCCCATCTGGAGTGCTGTGTGCAGTTCTGGAAACCCCATCTCAGCAAAGACATAGACAGAATGGTGGCAGTCCAGAAGAGGGCAACTTAAATGGTTCAGGGTCTGCATCAGAAGCCATATGGAGAGAGACTAAAGGAGCTTAATATGTATACCCTCGAGGAAAGGAGGGTGAGGAAGGACATGACAGAAACTTTCAAGTACCTCAAGGGAATCAACAAAGTCCAAGAGGGTAGCATCTTTCAGAAAAAGAAATGTGTAAGAACAAGGGGGCAGAATTTGAAGATAGAGGGGGGACAGCTCAGGGCCAACGTGAGGAAGTATTTATTTCAAGGAGAGGGTGGTGGATGCATGGCACGGCCTTCCTGAAGAGGTTATGGGGTCAAAAACAGTGGGGGAATTCAAGAATGCATGGGACAGACAAAAGGCAATTCTAGTGGGGGGTAGGAGGAAGTAGTTGGATCTGCAGCTTATTCAGTAGGTAGGGAAATGGGCAGACTGGGTGGGCCAGGCGGTCCTTATCTGCCATCAAAGTCTATGTTTCTAAGTTTTTAAGTCCCTCTCATATACTAATTACTGTGTTTATTTTAGCAGTGGTGAGAGCAGCCCTGAGTACTATGTACTGCCTTCCTTACGAGCTCAGGCAGCGCTGTGACTGTGACCACAAAGTCTGCTTATATTTTCCAGAGACTATCTGAGACTTTTGGATATTGTCCTCTGCAGTTCACCAAGAAGGATTCTCCTTTTTAAGTTTTAAAGTTTTATTTTCTTAAATTTGGTTTAGGAGTTACTGTTTTGAGGTGTGTATGGGTTTAGATAGTGTGTGTGTGTGTGTGTGTGTGGTATGAGTGTGATTGGGGTGTTATTTTGTATTATATTATGAGGATGATGGATGTATGCTTAGGATAGGTTTCATCTTGTTTTATGTGATTTTAATTCATTAATTGAGTTGTATAGGGTATTTTTAGCTAGTAAGTAGCTGCATTATGTGTCTGAGTTCTTGACTCTTCCGTATTATCTTCACGGCATCCCTGCTGTGTGACCTTCATCCCTTTTCCGACCTTCGCCTTGCAGCTATGGTGGCAAGATGCTATTGGAAGGTGGGTATTAGTTCAGGGGGATGAGTGGGCTGATGATGGGGCACTGTGGGTACTGCAGAGGTGAGCAGTATTGGGGTGGTTAGGAGCAGGACACACCCAGGGGTTAAATGAAGCCATGAGAGAGGCCTGACATGTTTAGTGCCTATTCTCAGGATTCCCACTGGATTGGGCAGTCAGGTAGTCAGTGGTCCCGCAGTCTCAACCGGTCTCATTCAGGCTGTGCTGTGCAACGCCAGATCGATGAGGAACAAGATCGCAATTATGGCAGATTTGATTTCCTTGGTCCATCTGGCTTGCATCACGGAGACTTGACTGGGGGATGACACAGGGCCAATTTTGGAGATGTCATTCCCCACCAGATATTCTGTAGTGTACTGCCCGAGGAGGGAATACAATGGTGGGGGTGTGGCCATTTATTTTTGATCCAGCTTGAACTTCTCCATGCACCCAGTGGGTTCTACCTCATTTTTTTAATATGTGGCAGTGTGTGGGTGTCCAGGTGTGGGCTGCTGGATTCCCCTTTTTTACCTTCCTCCAGGATGGAGGAGAGCTTGTCTGCAAGAGGTCATGGATTTGGTCACTGACAGGATGTTGGAGTTGCCTAGATGGTTGATTCTGGGGAACTTCAGCACCTGGATCAACGACAAATCCTCACATTTTGGACATGACCTCTCCTCCAGTTGATGACATCACTGAGCCTAGCACAAGCAGTTTTTTCTGCAACTCACCACCACGGCCACACCTTGGACTTGGTATTCTCACTGGGACTTGAGGTCACCGACCTCAAGACTGATTGGGTCACTTGGTCCAATCATTGCATGGTAAAATTTTCATTTGGGGCCCCCCCATAGTCCCTCCCCTATTGAGATGGTTTGCTATTGTCCTTTAAGGAGGATTGTCCCTAGAGGGACTTCTGGCAGTAGTATACATTTCTGGTGTGAGTGCTGCATGTGTGTGATTGGCATGGGTGAAGTGGTGGTGGCCTATAATAGGGCTTTGTCCAAGGTGCTAGCTGCCATCCCACTAGTCCATATATGATCCAGTTCTTCTCACTTGAGACTCCCATGGTTTGATGGGACTCTCAAGCAGATGAAGACCAAGGGTCGGAAGTTAGAGCATTGCTGGCAGAGGATCTGGTCCATGGAAGATAAACTGGATTTGAGAAATCACTATGGTGACTATGAAAGGGCAATCAACCATAAGACGACAGAGATCCTGTCCAGGGAGATTGCTGCAGGGAAGAACAGACCAGATCAGCTCTTTCAGACTGCGGACAGACTATTTCATCCAGTCTGTCTGCAGCTGAAAAGGGCATTTTCAGTTATGCTGTGGAAAGAGTTTGACCTGTTCTTCCTGACAGGTTGTCCTCTATTCAGTCTGGGATCTCCCCGGTGGGGCAAGACCAGTACTGTGGTGGGGGACCTGGTAGGAACAGGTGCACTCCTATTGTCCGGGAGGAGTTCTGGCCAGTGGAGGTGGGTGAGTCCATTGAGGTGATTTTGAAGCTGCAGCCCACCTTTTGTGAACTGGACCCAGGCCCAACTCATCTCCTAGTGGGATGTGCCGAGACAGTTGGTCCAATGTTTGCCAGGATAGTCTGGTGTTCGCTCTCGGAAGGGGTTCTTCCCTGATGCCTTAAAGGAGGTGTTGGTGAAGCCCCTTCTGAAGAAACCATCTCTTGACCCTGATGTCCTGGCAAATTATCGACCTGTCTCCAACCTTCCATTTTTACGGGAGGTTGTTGAGAAAGTGGTGGCACTGCAGCTTGAGGCCTTTGACATCTATGAGCCATTCCGGTCCAGATTTAGGGCTAGACATAGCACTGAGACAGCATTGGTTTGAGTGCAAAATGACCTCCTTAGGGTGAGGGATAGAAGAGGCCAGTCATTTCTTGTTCTCCTTGATGTCTCCTCAGTGTTTGACACCGTGGACCATATCGTGCTCTTGGATCACCTTAGTGAGTATTGTAGACTCGCCAATACTGTTATCAACTGGTTTGAGTCCTATCTCTTGGGCAGGAGGCAATGGGTGGTGATGGGGAATTTCTCCTCCTCTCTGAAGCCCATGTCATGTGTGTAACCCATAGGTGGGGCTATCCCAAGGGTTACTACCCCTGCCTGTATGGCTAGTGACAGGTAAAGGGGCCTAGGTCCAGTGACGGGTGCCTCCACCCAGAGGTCAGGGTCAGTAGTGGTTAAGCTAGCTTGGTCACAGCCCTCTGGGACACTGTGACCCCCCCTTTGTGCCCACTAGTGGCCCACACAGTACACAGGCGTTACCGTCCCAATACCCCACATATGCACACTTGTTACACATACAGATCCACTTACCCTCAATACTGATTCTGCAGCACGTCTCTGAGGACCCCCCTGTAAAACAAGGTTAATGCACATACACCATACAATACAATATTGGCTCGATATGTACTGACACGTCAGACAGTATATAGTTCAATAACAATAAATCTGATTTATTTAGGTGGCAGTAACATGGGAGGGGGCAATCAGGTTGATTTGGTTTAGAAAGGTTCAAATCACAGTACTTTGTTTATTTATTTGTTTATTTGGAAACAATCAGAATTACAACCCTTTGAGTCACAGACTCTTTTGCAAAGGCTCCACGTCAGCATATAGGGTCCAAAAAGTCACACTCTGCGTACCCAGCATGGTGGGGGCTAGCCAAGTCCATGCCCGGGGTTGGCCAGCTGGTGCAGCTGGATGGGGCCCTGTAGGAAGAAAATATATGCACTAACAAATTGTAATCCTGAGCCAGATGGCTCAGTCCACAAACAGAAGAACACAAAGCAATCAGTTGACACACTTTGATTAAATGAAAGGTGCAGGGAGTTACCCTGATTTGTACTCACAAACCCCAAGCCGAGAGCTAAATTGAGGAGGTTGCTCTGGATGGCCAGGATGAGCAGGGCATCGAGATGAGACCCTCATGACAGGGCCCGACTGATTTGGATAGCAGACGGATTCAGTCCGATTGGATTTGAGTTCAGCTTCCAGCTTCAGCTCACAACTCACAGTAAAAGGGGAAAAGGAATCATGATCCCCCACAAGCACTAGACACATTTTATATGTAAAAGAAATTACTATACCAGGCAGCTGCTTCTCGATCCCTATCGCAAACACTGCAAAACCTGAGAACACATGCAGCATCAGAGTCCCCGACAGGCCGATCACACTTCTGCAAATCTTCGGTCTTCTATGGGCAAGCCTGGTTCTGCACACTTCCTCCTTTTTCTTCACAACTCAGTTTCAGTCTGATGAGCACTCGCTAACGGCTACAGGCCAACTTCAGGACTTTACACGTGCTTCCCGCGTGAACTGCACGCCGCAGCAGAACAGAGCTCCTTTTCTTTTCACAGTCAACTCACATCTGGCCCTCCAGAAACAGTTCAGGGCATTTCCCTTAGGCTCCACACAAGTTCGGTTGGTGAATTTGGCTGTCAATCACTGCAGGGCTCCCTCTGTTGGTGCAAAAAGGCACCAAGGTCCAAACTACAGCTCCCAGAAGCACCTGCCATACATTCCCCCTTTAAGCAGGCTCCAGGTGAGAGTCCAAGTTCTGGTTGGCTCAAATAATCTCCATTTTAGGGCTCTCAAAATCCAATTGGCCCAGATTAGCAGTTCAGGTCCAAAATGGAGGGGCAACACACAGAGTCCCAGCTGCAATAAAGACAGGTTAGACAAACTGCAATTTTACTAATACTCTAAATGATTTCAGGCAAACAGTTACATCTTTCAGGTGGGCTCCCTCTGCACTTTTAGTGACTGCAGAAACGGAGTGATCAGATGACAGCTCGGGTGGGATTCGAGCATTAAATACACAGTCCCCCCATTCAAACTAATTTAGCCTGTGAGCAGGCAGCTCTTAGAGAGAGAGAGTACTAGAGGCTCTAAAAGCACTCACAGTTAAGCGGCTTAAACGCCGAACACATTCACACTGGGAGCACTTAGCCAGCTCCTAGAAGACTTTTGGGAACCCCCATTTGCAGGGGGGTTACATGTGGAGTTCCTCAGAGTTTGATTCTGTCACTGATGTTGTTTGTGGTGTACATGCTGTCCCTGGGAGAGCTCCTTAGACATTACAGTCAGGGTTTTCACTCTTATGCAGATGATACCCAGCTGTATATATCTTTTGCCCCTTGGACAAATAATGATGTTGAAGTGCTAAACAACTGCCTGGCTGAGATCCTGGACTGGATGTCCTCTAACTGGCTGAGGCCAAACCCTGGCAAGACAGAGGTACTGGTGAGTGAGCCTAGCCACGGGCGTGATGGCAGTGCCCCCAAAGTGGTAGCAGGGCTGGTCCTGGGATCTACTCCATTGATGGCATCCTCTAGGGTGAGAAATCTTGGCATTGTCCTTGATGACAGGCTGACACTTGATGCTCAGGTGTTGTCTGTTGTCCAAAGTGTTTTTTGCCACTTAAGGAAGGTCGCCTGGATTAAACCACTAATTCCGCCTGAGGACCTGCCCTCACTGGTGCATGCCTTTGTGACATCCAGGCTGAGCTACTGTAATGCTCTGTACATTTGGATCAGTGAAGGGTACCTCCACTGACTACAGCTAGTGCAGACCATGGCGGTCAGGTCGCTGACGGGCCTGTCCTGGTTTTATCATGTGACCTCAGTACTGTGGGATCTGGATTGGATGCCTGTTAGGTGGAGGATCATCTTCAAGGTGGATTTGCTCACCTATGAGGCCCTATATGGCTCTATCCTGGCTAAATGTCTGTCTCATCACTCCTGCCATACAACTGTGCACTCTCCACTCCTCCACTGAGGGCCTCCGAGTGGTTCCAAGGGCCAGGCTGAAAACCTTGGGTGACCGTGCATCTAAGGTGGCCAGCCCAGTCCTCTTTAACTTGTTCCCCGGATCTCTGAGGGAGGCTCCTTTGGTGGAGGTGTTTAAGAGGAATCTGAAAATCTATCTTTTTAAAGAAGCATATCCTGCTAACTGCAGCTGACTTTAATGCCACCTATTTGTTATTTATTAATATTATTATTATTTATTTAGGATTTCTTTCATTGTACAAATTATATACCCTGCTTGTCATTTTGGATAACCCTGCCTGCTTGACCCTTTTAAGGTGCCCAGAGCCCCTGGGATTGGGCACTGTATAAATAAACTTTTACTTACTTACTATTAAATTTACTATATGATACAAAGTAAATTTACAGCCTTTTGTTCCAAATGTAAGCGCCATTCCAGGACTAACTAGGAGGTAAGACTGCTGTCCAAAAGTACATTTATTAAAAAGGGGAAACAGAAACTAGTTGTATCAATATATGGCCATGTGTGTAAACACAAAGCTCACCCCAGAAATATGTTTAATTTGAAATGGGAGTTAGAGGCACATTTTAAGAGTTGTCCTAAAAATGGAATTAGCTAAGGAAGTTAGCAGACAAGAGCTACTGTTCAACAACAAAAAAGAACATTCAGATTAATATTCTTACAAGACCTCTTCTCTCTCTCTCTCTCTCTCTCTCTCTCTATATATATATATATATATATATACACATATACACATATATATCTTTTTTCTTTAGAGTTGTACTCTTCTTCAGGATCGCACCTGAGAATGAGCCTCGCTCACATCAGGCCTGGCCACCAAAAATTTGGTAGCCAGGAAAGGCACCGTGATGAGGTCTGCCCCATGCGATCTGAGAAAAGGCGTACAAATACAAACAAAGAAAAAGACAAAATCATTCCACAGTTACAAAAGGCAGAAATACAAAATGACAACAAATAAATGCAAAGTTACAAACTTTCACCGAAAGCCAGAATATAAAATGTCAATAAAAAAGTGCAAAAGTTACAAACATTTAAGACAGATTGTCTGAGTCAGGGTGGCTATATACAGGAACACTGGCAGGTTAGGTAGGTTCAGGCGGGGGGGAAAAGAGGTAGGGGAGCAGGAACAGGGGGAAAGGGAGTGAGACATAGTAGGCACTTGAAGGTAGGGAGTGAGGGGGAAAGGCAATTGCTGAAGGACAGTTGATTCCAGAGGAGAGGGAAGTGACAGGAAAACAGCAGACTGTCCAGAAGTTGAGTGGGGAGGAGGAAGTGAGAAAGAGCTGGTGTCCCTGAAATGCAGAGGGTAGGAGGATGGGTTGGCAGGGGATAGTACGGAGGAGGGGTAGGAAGAGAGAGTCCCAAACCAGTTTTTGGCAGTAGGGGTCAAACAGTGGGTCTATCTCCAAAGGGGAAGGGAGTGATAGAGAAGAGTAGAGACAGCAGTGGTGTGTGCAAAATGGGGAGTTCGTAGCAAAACAACAGAAAGAGTTTAAGAGGGTGTTGAGCCTGGCATAGGACACAGCAGGGGCGATGCTGTAAATGACGTCTGCATAGTCAGAGACCAGGAGTATAATTTTAAGTATTAACTCATGCCTGACAGGGAGGGAGAGTCTGTCTTTGTTCCAATAGAGGATTCCTAACTTGAGTAAACGTTTTGAGTAGATTGCATCTGTGTGAGTGGAGAAGTCGAGCTAGCTATCCAGCCAGATCCCCACGTATTTAAAAGCAGGGACAACCTCAAGGTGGGGGCCTTCAGTAGTGGTGAACTTTGAAAGAGTCTGAAGCCTAACCAGCTTTTCCCTGGCACCAAAAGTAAGAAACAGAAACATAGAAATTGTCAGCAGATAAGGACAGCCAGGCCCATCCAGTCTGCCCATAGGCCCTATACATTTCATCTAGCCACTGACCCTATGTGATCAATGGCTTTTCATCCCTCCCTCCCTTCTCCTCTCAAGCTTCCCTTGTGCCTGTCCTAGGCATGCTTAAACCCCTCCACTGTGCTTGCTCCCACGACCTCCTGTGGCAGACTATTTCAAGCATTGACTATCCTTTCTGTGATATCTTGTTTTCTGATCTACCCCTTCCAGTTTTGTATTGGAAGGGGTAGATTAAGAGGTAATGAGGAAGTAATAGAGGCATTTATTTGTGTGTTTACTCTAAGTTGGCTGGCATGGAACCAACTTAGAGCTTTATTAAAGCCATGGTGGAGAGGGGTTTGCACGTATGCGGAAGATGTTCCCGAAGTGTAAATAATAGTATCGTCCATGTACATGTGCATGTGATTAGAACAGACAGAGGGGAGATCATTAATGGAAAAGGAGAAAAGGATGGGGCCAAGTATGGACCCTTGGGGAACCCCAGCAAGGATAGGGAGAGGGGATGACAGGACATTTCCAACCAGGACTGACTACTGATGGTCAGAGAGGTAGAAGTGGAATCTGTGTACTGTTGGCATCACCAAGCCAATAGAGAGTAGCTTATTAAAGAGGAGGGGCCGGGAGATGGAGTCAAATGCCTCTGCCAAATCAATAAAGATAGCAGCAGTAATGTCACCCTTGTCCATCCCTGATAGATATGATTCCTGTCAAACTGAAAAAAGCACACAGTCTACTTTGGACTATTGTGGCATGGACGGGGGCAATTGATGACCTTGTATCACTGTTTATGAGCTTGTAAGTTTATCAAACCCTGGTGGAGGACTACCACTAAGGAATAATCAGATATGCTAAATATGATAATTTCTTGTAAATTTGAGGTTCTGGTTCTAAATAACCCAAAGTTCTTTGGATTTGAAGAACCCATAGCTAAAATACTTTTGGGGGGGTCTTTGACAACAAAAGGATCTTACTCCAGAAATGGAATTGCCCTAAGTGATTGTCATTTTGTCAACTGGCTTTGTACTTTAAAAGAAACATTACGGAGCACTGCCCGGTGGTGCAGAGGGCTGAGGCACTGTGGTGCCTTACCTCTCACCACACCTGTGACCCAGTTTAGGAACAAACTCAGGTTGCTTGCATTTGGCAGGGGGGAGGGCTGGGAGAGGATCAAGCAGCCACCTGGCAGCTTTTCTCTTCTAGGCTGTGGTGGTGTTTTGTCCCAGCTCTTGCCTGCCACGAGGTAGGGGCCTGCTGTTAGTACCGATGCTTACGAGGCAGACTTCGGTCAGGTGGGTGGAAGGGGCCGTGGTTCCAGGGTGCATGTACATCTTCACATGCATGCGTCCTCTGTGCCGCTGCAGCATGAGGACATGGGGGGAAAAAATGGAAAAGCAAAGGTGGGGGCTCAATGATGCCCTGCCACCTACCTCTAGCCCATGCTGCTGACCGGGATACCTGGTGTGACCTGGACTTGTGGACTGAGGGGGAGGAGAGCCCTCCCTCCTCTGACCCCACCATGGGGGGGGGGGCAAGCTGTGGGAGGAATCTCTGACTAGGTAGGCCCCAGGGGCTGCAGACGCCAGTTGGGAAGAGGTGGGATAGGGCTGAGCAGCCACCCCGCCATTAGTGGAGGAAAAGCTCTACAGAGAAAAAAAAGAAACATTATTGAACTAACACCTACTGTAGCTTTTGACATAGAGACTCAGACAGATGTTATACAGTGTGTGTGGTGCCAGATGGTACATATATCCCCCCCCCGATTCTTAAGTGCTGCATGTAGAACACTGCTGTTTGGGGGTATGGTGGGTTGTTCCAGGACCATGTAGGGAAGGGTGGTGGTGGTGAAGAAAGGATGTTTTGGGGAGTTTTGGTTTAGGTTTTTTATGTAAGAAATGTTGTGGTTTCACATCTATCTGACAAGCTGCAAGTCCAAGGACTGTTCCAATAAGCTGAGATACTGCCGTAGAACATGACTATACCTGTTAGCCGTGGGTTGTACAGCTGTAATCTATATTTACTTTTTATGGGGCTGTTACTAGTAATTAATGTGATACTAATGAAGGACCATATGTTGACCTGTATAGAAACATTATGGTAGTTCATTTTGGAAATATGTATTTTCACTGTTAGTTTTAATGAATTGTATTATGTCTGTGTGATATACACCTAATGACATTTAACATTAAAAAGAAAATGGGTCCCTAGCTATTTCCCCTTTAAGATAGTATCTCTGAGCTATCTGCAAAGTTGCTAGTTGGTGAGTGGACTGATTAGCTATACGCTTTTGAGAGAGTCTGAAGTGATTTTTTTGGTACTGCCTTACTGAGGTAAATGAGAATTTGACTTCATTTTAGAAAACTATGTGTAGAAGACGTGTTGGTGATACATGTTTTGCTATAATTGTATTTTAACATAAAAGCATAGAATTTGTTGGCAGAAAAAGACCGCATGGCCCACCCAGCCTGCCCAGATGTTGCCTGCCTAATTTGCTTCTGCAGACCGTAACTGGTGTCTGGCAACTCTCCTTCTTCCCTGCCTCATTTCTTATATACCCCTATGTTTTTCCCATGCATGCTTGAAGCCCCCCCAACTGTTTCGGCCTCCATTACTTCTGTTAGCAGTCTGCTCCAGGCATCTACTACCCTTTCAGTGAAAAAGTATTTCCTCACATCTATCTTATACTTCCATTCCTCCAGCTTCATCGCATGACCTCTGCACTTGGTGCTCTTTCTGACTTGAAAAGAGACTCCCCCCCCGCACCCTGGTGACTCCTGTGAGGTACTTGTAGGTCTCTGTCTCCTCTTGCTCTCCTCTCTTCCAAGGTGTACAAGTTAAGATGCTCATAGGGCTTCTCGTGCAACCCTTGCAGCATAATAGTTGCCCTCTTCTGGACTGCTACCACCCTATTTATGTCATTTCTGAGGTCCGGCCTCTAAAACTGGACACAGTATTTCAGGTGGGATCTCACCAGTGAATGATACACTGGCAACACCACCTCCCTCCTCCTGCTGGAGACACCCCTCCCTATGCACCCTAGTATATCATTAGCCTACACACTGCTTTGTCACACTGCCTTGTCACTTTTGGATCATCAGATATCATAATCCCAAGGTCCAGTTCCTGTTTAGTGACTGTCAGTAACCCCCCATCCTATACTCATCACCTAGGCTCCTATGCCCTAGGTGAATGATTTTGCCCTTTTTGGTATTGAACCCCAGCAGCCATGCTCTTGACTACTCCTTGAGCTTCGCCAGATCCCTGTGCATTCTCTCCAACTCCTCCTGAGAGTCCACTCCATTAAAAATTTGGTATCATCTGTAAAAAGCCTTACCTTTTCTTCCAGTTCCTCAGCTATGTCACTTTTGAAGACACCAAAGAGGACTGGTCAGCATGGGGTCATAATGTCACCAACAAAAACAGTGCAGCAATAAATGTCGCAAGCGAAATGCGGTTCGCCGACATAACATCGGACAAAATATCGAGCCTACAACAACAGCGCACACCATTGAAAATAATAGGACCTCTTTATTTTTGAGGGTGTTCAGGTTCACACCCCAGACTGAAAATAATCATCTCTGAGGGGTGTGGACTTGGGATGGGGAGAAACTTGGGAGGGGGGGGATTCATTTTTTTTAAACTAAAAAGGTAGCAACACCAGGAGACTGGGGGGAGGGGACCAAACCATGGTCTCAAGTCTCCATTCTTGCTATGTGCTGGTGCCTTAACCCCTCCACCACGGGAGCAGCTCAACCAGGCCCCACACCACATGGCAACTTGATCCATACACAGTTCAAGCACACAGTGACAGGGGTAGTGTTAATTCCTTACCACTGTGATACCCCTGTCACTCTAAACGTTTCCACGCTTTACACAGTGTGGTTATTGCCATACTGTTTTAGTAGCATTCTGTTGACCCGGTACCGGACTGGTCTCAATACTGAGCCCTGTGGTACCCCTCTGGTCACTCTTCCATCATTTGAGTAAATGCCATTTACCACCACCCTCCGTCTCCTATCCATTAGCCAGTTTCTTGTATAATTCACCACTTTGGATCCCACCACTAGGCTGCTTAGTTTCTTTGTCAGCCTCCTGTGTGGCACATTTTTGAAGGCCTTGCTAAAGTCCAGATAGGCCATGTGCACTGCCATCGCCTGATCTTGTTCCCTGGTCACACAGTTAAAGAAATCTGTCAAGTGTGTTTGGCATTACCTCCCCATGACATTTTTGAAAGATTTCTGTTTTTGTTTCTGTAGCTGTGCTTGTTTGTTTTTGAGTTTGTTTCTTTCATTGGTTGGTTGGTTGTTTGTGTGTTTATTTGCTTGCATGGGGAACCTCACCGAGGCATTTTGAGTTTAAATTTATCAGTAAGAAGTTTTGTTTAGTTCTCTTGGATAGATTTCAGGTGTCCTTAGTTAAATATTGTGTTTGTTGTGCTGGCCCAGTGGTGCTGAGGGTTGAGGCATTGAACGCCACACTGGCGATCCGTGTTTGGGAATGAGCAGGGGTTGCCATGGGTTGGCTGGGAGGAGATGGACTGAGCATCCTCTGGACTGCTCTCCATCTCTGGGGAGTGGGGTATTACAGCGGCTGGTGCTTGTCTGACCCCTAGCAGAGGCTGAGGCTTGATGGCACGGAGCTGCATCACAGGGGGCGGGGGGGCAGCAGATGCTGGACTGGGGCACATATGGGAGTGTGCGAGAACCCAGTCACTGGCGTCATTGCATGCCGTGCTGCTGCAAAGAGGGAGAAAAAAGGAAATGATTCCCGGAGGATGATGAGGGGGAGCTCGTAGGCCCCACACCTGGCTAGCCATGGTGCACAATACGGATCCGGTCTCAGTAGGGGAAGGACCCCCTCTGCCAACCCCGCTGGGGGGGTAATCTCTGGGGTGCACGTGCCGGCTGGTGGATGCCAGGGTGATGGGGCTGGGGTCCCTTCCCCCTGATTAAGAGGGCTGAGGAGCAAGAGGAGAATAAATAATAATTAAAAAAATGTATACATATTGTGCTTGTTCTTTCAGCTGTATTTTTGATATGTTTCAATATGTGATTTTCAGTTTTGTGATAGGGTGGTGTTTCAAGCTTGTTGACTCCATAATTTGCTTGTTTTTAATGGTAGTTCCAAATTCTTTGGTTTACAGCTTACAATGTTTAAGCAATTTTATGTGTGCAGGGGAACATGGTCATTTTTGTTATGGTTTTATTTGCATAATGAGTTTTGTGAGTGCGCATTATGTTAATGTCTGCCATGTGGTTTCATTTGCATATTAATCTTGAATTACTGCAGGTTGCATTTTTGATCAATACATTCTCAGGTAGTGATTGTTGAAAGGTTCTTGTTTGATTAATCCTCCCCACCTGATCATTACTGTACATTACATAAAGATCAATGTGATAGGGTTTTGACAAATGAGCAAACGTAATTATGATTCCAAACCCCATTTTCTAAGCTCCATTGATAAATACTCTTACCAGAGGGTGTGTTAAACAAGAAATAGGTCATGGCATTCTGTAGTGTGAAAGATCTTCACCCAACTAGGGATCTGAGGTTCGAGCAGACTCGATAGACTGTAAGGTCTAATCAGCTGGCAATTAATATGTTAGTATGTGCTAGGTATGTAAGGACACAAGGGTAATGGTTGCATGGATTCTCAGCCCTGAAAGTGCATTGAAATCCTTTATCACAGCCTGGAGTGGCTTATTTCATTTAGAAGAGGGCTTTTTAAGAGCCGCCCTGCTGGCTCAGCTGCACCATGCTGTGTCGCCATGCCGATGACCCAGGTTCAGAAGCAAGCGCAGGAAGTCACATCAGGAGACTGGCAGTGACGAAGACAGCTGCCATTCAGCAGTGCATCTCGGTTGGGGAGGGTTGTTGGTGGGCTCCACTACCACAGCCACCCCTGAAGCTGGGCCAGGGAGACTGCAACTGCCACATGGGGGGCACTGCAGCTGTACATGGCCAGCACAGGCATTCATTCCCACTAGGACAGGAGGGAGGATAAAAACTGAAGTGAGAAAAACCCAGTAGCTGTTTGAATGATGACTGGGTTTAGCCTGACCAGGGCATAGCCCAGTGAAGAGGGTATATCCCTGCAATGATCTACTGACTGGGAAGAAAAATCTCTATGCAAAAATGAATGAAAAGGGCATTTTAAGGTTGTAGTTAAAGATATGCAAAATCAGGAAATTTCACTTTGTAGTGCCCACCTTTCCCTGGTGAAGTCTACTTGTAGTGGAACTTCACCGGCAGATATGTCTGTGAATTGCCACTATGTGTAGTCTGTGCCAGGCAAAGTAGCACGTCACCAGTGAAAAATATGCAAAGTGCTCCATTCTTTCTGAAATTTTCTGTTTAAAAAATCCTGAAAACACTGTAAACCATGCTGATATCCCATCTATAGGAACACCTAAAAGGTCAGCTAGTCAGGTGTTACTATAGGCTGAACATCAGAATAAATTAATTGTACTGCAGAACATGGAGTGAAGAGGGCATCTTACAGGTTAGTTTCCAACACTGGACATTTTTCTTCTTGTACAGGAGCTGCTACTTGTATTCTTTATTTGGGACTGGGAGAGGAGGAGGTTAAGCACTAGAGGGTGGGGTTGGGTGGGAGGTCTGTCTGATACTATTGATTTGGGAGCATGGGGTGGGGGAGGTGGGAGTGTTTATATGACATGGCATGGGTGGGGAGAAGGCTGATCTGTTCTGTATGGTTGGCAGGCAATCATCAAGTTATTACATTACGGCAGCTATTTTACTGTAGTAAACTTCTCCGGGAAAGTGGGCATGGAAGAGGGAGGTAAGTGCTACTGGCTGGCAAGGTGAGGTGCATTAGTTTCTAAAGGCCTGGACAGTGGGAATAGGATTACCTTTGGCTCACAGTGTGTGTGGAGTGGTTTACAGTGTTTCAGTGGTTTTCTTTTTTTGGAAAAGAAAAAAAAAAGACCATCATCAAAAACTTCACCCCACTACGCATATCAAAAAGTTTCCAACTTTGCACCAGCTTCACTGGCGAAGTAAAATTTCACTATATGTCTAGTTGTAGTTTAACAGAATATACAGAAAAAATGTTGTTTGGCTGCAATCCAGGAAGCAATTTTTTATCTGACGAACAGAATGCATTACATAGCACCCATTAGCAGATGTGTGACAGATTCAGGTTGGCTGGTGCTGCTGATTGCAAGCTAAAACCCAGCTGTGCGAGATCAGCTCTATACGGGTGTAGAATGGGCAGGAGTCCACAGGAACTTAATTCTGCCACCTGTTAAAATATTGTATAAACCTTCTACCACCTCTGTCAGCTTTCTCCATTGACTACTGTAGGAGAGTTCCATCACCAAGAAATGGGAGTTCCGGCACCTAGCAATTTCATAACATAGGATAAACTCCACTCATATAACATATTCTTATTTAGCTTAAAAGCAGCTCTTCTTTATTTTTCAAAATTCACACCAAATATTCTGGGCAACAGTTTCGTAGCCCAACTGCCACTTCTTCAGGCCCTCATATACAGTGTTGTTTTCCTGATTCTCTTGTTAATTTACTTGATGTTTCAATACAGTACTCCATATGAATCCATTTAAATGCAAATCTTCATATAATATATATTAGTTTCACCACAGGAAGATCTTTATGCCTGCACTAGCACTTCGTGCTTCACATTTCATTGTGTTCTTCCTGCTACTCTTTAGTCCTTGACTTATGCCGTTCTATTTTCCTTTGGTGAGGGAAAAAAACACCCATTTTAGGGTTAGACAGGACCTCACCCTTTCACAATTATGTGTTTCAGTGTACAGACCTTCTGCCATGAGTACTTCAGATCCACCCACAAGATGTGCGACTGTTTCTAATTTTGTATTACAGAACCTGCACCTGTCTGTTTTTCCTGTTTTTATTATGGATTTTGTGAACCATCTTGTGCTTAGTCCAGTATTTCGGGCTGCTCTTATCAGCCTCTCATCTTGTGGCTCAAATTTGCTTCTTTTCAACTACTTGTGGATCAGTTTTTAATTGAATTGTGATTGCTTCTGCAGCTTCCTGTATTTTTTGCATGTATTTATGGGCTTTCAAATTGTCCTTTATCCACTAAACATTGGTTTAGATTGCCCTTCTTATATTTTAAAACTTACATAATTGGGTCATCCTATATAGCAACATTCAATGAGACAACAATTTCATAACTTAGGATAAACTCCACTCATACAAAGTATTCTTATTTAGCTTAAAAGCAGCTCTTCTTTATTTTTCAAAATTCACACCAAAAATTCTGGGCAACAGTTTTGTAGCCAAAACGCCACTTCTTCAGGCCCTCATATACAGTGTTGTTTTTCTGATTCTCCTGTTAATTTACTTGCTGTTTCAATATGATACTCCATATGAATCCATTTAAATGCAAATCTTCACATAATATATATTAGTTTCACTACAGGAAGATCTTTATGCCTCCACTAGCACTTCGAGCTTCACATTTCATTGTGTTCTTCTTGCTCCTCTTTAGTCTTTAACTTATGCCGTTCTATTTTCCTTTGGAGAGTGAAAAAAAAAAGACACCATAAGCCGAGGCTCGTTCCAACACCTAGAAATATAGATGTGACAGTTGCCCCACCTGAACGTTTCCAATTTAACCACTGGATCTTTGTAAAAGACTTTAATTCATGAAGGGGGGGGGCCTCTGGTTGAGGTACATATGAACATACGACTGTGCTACCAGACAAAAGCCTTATGGTCTATCTAGTCTACTTGAGTGTGCAGTTCCCACTATGTTTACAGAGGGAGCTGCCACCCTTTTCATATCCTCCCGACCCCTGTCAAGATACCTCCCCATCTGCAACGTTCTCCCTCACCTTGTTCCAACCTCTCTTGAAGCTGTCCACCATTTTTACAGATACCACTTCTTCCACCAACTCATTCCACTTAACAACCACCCGCTCGGTGAAAAAGTACCTCCTCATCTCCCTCCTGAACCTTCCCAACACCAGTTTTAGGCAGTTACCCCTAGTGGTCTTGTTTCCACTAAGGCTGAAGAGGCCTTCAGTGCTCACCCTGTTTATACTGTTCAGGTACTTGAAGGTCTCAGTCATGTCCCTCCTCTCCCGTCTGTCCTCAAGGGGGTACATGTTGAGCCCCTGAGCCTCTCCTCATAGATGTTGCCTTGCTGGCCTTGGGTCATCTTGGTTGCCCTTCTCTGGACTGTTTCCAGCAACTTGCTATCTTTCTTAAGATAAGGGCACCCATACTCCACATTGTACTCTAGCTGCAGTCTCACTAGAGACCTGTACAGCAGCAGAATGACCTCTATATTCCTGCTGGTAATTCCCCTGGCTATACAGACCAGCATCCAATTTGCTTTGGCTGCAGCTTTCCTGCAGTGTGCCGAGCATTTCAAGTCACTCTTGATAATTACACCCAGTGCCTTTTCTTCCTTTGACCTAGCTACCTGCACACCACACAACCAATATTTGGTCACAGGGTTTTTCACCCTGAAGTGCATAACTTTACACATTTTAATATTGCACCTAATTGCCAAATGCCAGAACACTTCCCTAGCCCAGCCAGTTCTTCCTTGAGTTTCTGCCTCCACACTTCATGCCCACCCTCCCACAGAGCTTTGTGTCATCTGCAGACAGGCACATCTTACCCTTGATCCCATTTGTGATGTCACTTATGAATATGTTGAACAACATTGGACCAAGCACAGAGCCTGTGGGACCCCACTGTTCATTGGTCTAGCTTTTGACGGGGTCACCTTTGAAAACAGGCATGTGTGTCTAAATGTTTTTCCCTATTAATAAAACTCAAATTCAGTTCTGAGAAATCTACCCCCAACTGCCACCTTTTGGCTTCTGCCCTGCAGCTAACATCTGACCCACCCAGCAAGCTTTGCCCCACCTCTAAATCTTCTAGCTTTCTGACCAGTCTCCTCTGAAGTGGAAAGTTGAAAGTGCTGTTGAAGTCCAGATATCGGTAGATCCATGAAAAGGAGTTACCAAAGTGTGACATGAGGGTCAATTTTTCAAATCCACAATAGATCAATTTTAATAAGCTTGTCAAAATATTGTGACCTAAGAGTGAAAAAGGGACCAGATTGTGAGATAACTCCCTAGCAGAGATTTGAGAAAAAGCACTTTCAGTGTTGCGCATGTAACGGTGAACACCAAAAGTTACATTTACAATAGTGGACACAACAGGTGTTTAACTTGAAAAAAAAGCTTCACTTTTCTTTACCTTATTTTACTAAGCATTTCAAGACACCATGATTGAAGAGTGAAAAGGGACTATGTTGTGGGATAACTCCATAACAGACTTGAGAAAAAAGCACCTTCAGTGTTGCACATGTAACAGTGGACACCAAATGTTGTGTGTGCAACAGTGGACGCCACACAACTGTTTAAGTTAAAAAAAGCATTGCCTGCACCCCTTTCTCACCAAAGTCCTGCAGTACTTTTAAGACCCCATCCCAAAAGAAAAGTTGCCAATTAAAAAAAAGCTGGATGCTTTTGCTGAAATGTTGGGAAACATATCAAAAATGCAATTTGCTTGAACTCCACAGTTGCACATGCTGCGTAAAACTTTGAGTGAACCAGAAATTTTATATGCATTGAAAAACTAGGGTGAAAATGTCTTCATTAACAAAAGACAGCACCAGAGGCAGTATTCAACATAATTTTACTGAAGTGCAACTAAAATGAAGTCTGCATAGAAGCAGTGGAATGTATTGTGGTTTTGCATGTCACATTTCGCTAGGAAAAATCGATGGCATTTTGGAGCTGGACACTGAAAAAATGGGTGCGCCTATGTTTCTCAATCTATAAAAAGTATATGTAGTTGTGGCTACCCTTTAAATTCACTTATCATGACTGCAGTGGCTGTTGTCATTTTTTTTAATCAATGCACAATGCATTTGCCACATTGGTACCCCCATTTCATGGAATTGCCCATACAGGATGTCAACTACCTGGCCCTTGTCCACTATCCTGGTGACCAAGTCGAAGACATCAATTAGGTTAGTCTGGCAGGACCTTCCCAACACAAACCCATGCTGCCTCATGTCCTGGAGCCCATTATCCTCCAGAAAGCTCACTAATCTCTCTTTCAGGATGGTCTCCATCAGTTTGTCCACAATTGAGGTCAGGCCGACCAGCCTGTTGTTCCCTGGTTCATCCTTCAGCCCACTTTCATGGAGAGGCACCACATGTACAGTTCTTCAATTCTGGGGCATAATCCCTGACTCCAGAAAGGTGTTACACAGGCCTGCCAGGGTATCCACCACAGCCTCCGCCAGTTCCCTTAATCCCTACCCCAGGTAGATTGAAATCCCAAATCCCCAATTTTTCACTATCCCCCCCCCCCCAACTGGGCAGTTCCATGATTTGAGACCCTAGGTTCTGATTAAAGCTCTAAAACTCAGCTGTGTAAGTTGCAGTTTTCTGCAAAGGGATTCAGTCTGGGGACAGAGAGGTATACTGAGCTGTATTTGGGTTGTCTGTATTTTTAAAATGCTGCTATTCATTGCATATAACTTACTCACTTGCAGCCAAACTGCTGATAATGGTAATTTATTATCTGTGGCACTGTTACTAACATACTAACATACTATTTGCCAGCAGATTAGGCCTTACGGTCTATCGAGTCTGCTCGAACTGTTCCTATTGCCTGTTCTATAAAATGTTGATTATTAATTGTATACAGATTCCTGTCTGATGTCCAGTTGCTGTATATGTTTCCCTATGTAGCTTTCTCCTTAGGATGCCTCTGGGAATGAGTTATTACAGCTCAATAGGTCATTCCTGGTAATTCTCTTTCAATAAATACACAAGTAAATAGGCTGCCAATACCAGAATAACTTTGGATTGAACTTAAAAAAGAGATATAACACCCTAACGCTACATAAATGATGTTTTAAATTATGGTTGTTTGATAGTTTTTAACCAGCAATATAGTGTATAGTGGAATGCTGTTATGCATGAAATTCCATGCCTGGAATATACTTATTCTGCTGCAGTAGTGATGTCATTATGTTGTTCTGCTGCAGTAGAAATGTCACTACTGCAGCAGAACCACTTGGAATCCGGGCACATTGTTGCTTTCCTCTATTTAATTCTGTGGTGACAGTATTCTAGAACCTCTAGAGACTTTTCAATTCAGTTTCATTATGAAAAAGAGAGAAAAAAACACAAAGCACACATTTCACATAGTACTACTATACACTATAAAATACAGGATGAGAACTTTATGCACAACCTGTGTGTTCTGTTTGCCTAGTTCTGATTCATGGACCTCCCCGAGCTTCTGCCTCGAGGTCAGAGGGAATCAGAACCCCTCTGTGGCAGAACACACTAGTTGTGCATAGTTGCCCATCCAGTATTCACTATGTTTCTGCATCCTCTCCTGCCATTGTATAAAATAACCTAAACAATACACCCTAATGTGTGTTATTGCTAACATATACACTGGGTGTCAAACAACCTTGCTATCTGACTAGTAAAAATATCTAAGCATGTCCCTTCAGTGTTAAGGAGGGTCAAAGTACCAGACAAAAAAAGGAATACCAAAACTAGTAGCAGACACTAGACATAACTATCTGCAACTATACAAAAATGGGTAACTTACCTCTATGTTGTGATTTAAGAGCTTCCCTTACACCAAACAGTGAAAGCATGCCTACGGAATATTTGTTTCTCTTGGCTGAAATACATAAATCACAAACCCAGCACATGCCAAAAGCACAAAGTAAGAATTAGAAATAGTCACTTCATAAAAACGTAAATCACAACCTCCCAACTTGTGATACATTTTTCTCATGCCAGCAACAGAAGTAATCTCCCCCACCAGGTTCCTGACTCATCCTGACATTCTGGTGCCACCTGAGGGAGAAATTAAGTGTGAAAACTGTAGCAACTCAGTTCTTGTTCTGTAGGTTCTTTAGGGGCACTACAGAGGTATATGGGGTATCCACATTGCCTTAAGGATTTGCCATTATGTGATCAAATACATTCCCTCCTCTGTCACTAGCATCTAGAAGCCAGCCAGAAAATGTGTGTGAGAGGAGCTCTGGTGAGTTTTTCAGCTCCGAGTCCACAGGCAGTAAAATGTTGCAAGCTGAGACATATCTTGCAGCAAAGGATGGTGGGTAGGGGACTGCCACAGGTCTATTGGACAGCATAGACAGTGCTGCATGGGATAAGGGTGAGGAAAGCAGTCCAGTGGATATCAGTAAAGATGAATATGGTAGGGGGATCGCCAGATCGGAAGGGGGTAGAATATTAGACAGTATATAACATTCTATTTGCAATGCATATTTATTCCTGGACTAGAAATATTATATTAATTTCTTATGGTTTCCGAACATTTCAGCTATACATTTTCAGCAGCAGATAAGCAAAATATTTCAGATTTTTAAATGATACAACGCATTAACATAAATTTTTTATGTTTTCACCAAAATTATATCCCCTGGATGCAAGAGCATTTCAATACTATTTAATAATATAATAACAGGTTAGGAGGGATTGTAACCAGTTTCCAAAAGCTGTAGATTATTGTTATACAACTGTATGACATCACAAATCTCATTATACAGAATCATGATGTCACATCCATGAATAATGGGGTTTCAGGAATGTTAGAAACATTAAACATACCTCCTACCATTTCCCCTTTCCCAGTGGAGGCTCCCACCCATTGGGGTAAATACCATTTATTTTTTAACACTGTTTTCTAGTTTGTTTGTTTTTTTAACATCACAAAAACAGCAATAATAGAAAATAAAATCTGGGGACAGAGAAAACTCAATTGTGTCACACACCTTCAGTCTGTAATGACAAACAACATGTTACTAATCATTTATTTATCACAGGGCACACTCTTTTCTTCCCTGTGGCAACCAGGAAGGCCAGATCCTTAGCAACTGGTAACGTAATAATATCTGTACTGACCTATGGGGATATAGGCCACACTGCATGTACTAGATCTAGAACCCTACTTCACACCCCTGAACCCAGATTAAAAAAATCACAGTTTCAGCAGAGCACACTGCCAGATCTACTGTCCTAGTTATCTCCTATGCTGGCACCATGATTGTGTTTCCATTTTCTCAGTTCTGACCTTTGCCAGCATCTGCAATGTTTTTTTTTCCTAAACCAACTGTGGGGGTTATCTTTTCAAAGTTAGAGAAAATAAAACTAAATTGAATCATTTATAAACTACTCAAATATCGGTGGACCTTGAAAAATGTTACCATGAAATAAAATTGAAAAATGCCTGGTATCTTTTATATTTACAAGGTAGGGTCAGATTGTTTGCCCAAATTGGTTGCATTGTTGCTTTAATGCAAGCAATGTTAATGACTGGCAAAGGCTATCTATTTTGTGGAACTGATATCAGAAGCATAGAAAGACAGTGGTACTTGACTACAGGCATACAGAATCTGACCCTCCCCAGCTATAGAGAATGCTGGGGTGGTAGTGATGATCCTATTACTTTTATTTTTTATATTTTCTTTTTCCTTTTTTTTTTTTATTTATACTGTTTACTCCTTACTGGCTGATCTGCCCCATCTGGACTGGTCATCCCAGTCATGTCACCTGACCTCTCTGGGTCTTACCTCTCTTTGGGTGTCCTCTGCCACAGTATCTAGTCAGAGGTGTACAGTATCAAGTGTCAGGCCGTGGGGGACCAGGCCATCATCCAACCACAGTCAGAGCTTTTGCCTCTTTTTTTCACCCATGGGCCACATGCAGAGATGTAATCTGCATGCTTCACCTCTGCAGAGATGTTCCCAGCATCTAGCTGTGGGATTCTTTCCCATGCAGTCCCATTGTGATGCCACCCAGATTCCTCCAGGTGGCAGCTGACCAGTGTGGCACAATAACCCCCCCCCCCGAGGGAGGACAGCTGTCTAATCCTCTTCCCTCAGCCAGTCCCTGAGTCACCCGGGTCCATTCAATAACTCAGGTCACCAAAGTATTGAGCAGTAGTCCTACAGCTGCAGTACTGGGTTGGCTGTGTGGCAAGAACAGGATATATATAAATATATATATATATATATATATATTATGTACTAGTTTTTGGACCCGGACATGCACTGTCCTATAAATATGAGGTGCACTATGTGTCTATACATATAGCAGCTGACCGAGAAGGTGTGCGGAGGGTTGTGCCAGTCACCATAGGCACCCACGGCACTACACATACAGATATGGTGAGTGGGGGGGGCTCGGTGTCATTGGGGGGACCACTGGACACCAAGGATGGTTTGTTATTTAACTCCCAGCTGGTGGTTGGGGTAGGGGGTACTAGTTGCACTAGGGAATTATATTTATAATAAATTGCTTGGGATCAGAAGGAGGGGGACCACTAACACCAGGGAATTATATGTATAATACAGGGCTGGGGATTGGGGGTTGGGGGACCACTACCACCAGGGATTCTAATCATACACTTGGGGCTGGCAATCAGAGGGAGGGGGGAAACAGTAGCACTAGGGATAGCTACACCTATGTTGGCCTGGGGGCAGTGCCGCTCTACATGCCTCCGCTGCCCATGCAAATGGACCCATAATGGGAAGCCAAAAGGCCCCTTAGTGCCTTGTGTGCCCAGTTGGCTCATGTGCATGGGCACCTTTGAAAATTGCAGATAGCACTCCAGCGCTATCAACTCTTGGGGCCAACTTTGGAAGCCATGTTGAGGTAGCACTCTCTGACTTTTTTTTTTTTTTTAGTCTTTGGTAACCGGGTTAAACCCACTAGGCACAAGTGCCTGTTTTCAGGAGCAAGCTGGGAGCACTGGGCGGTTAAGTGACTTGCTCAGAGTCACACAGTATGCAAGTGGAGGTTGTGAGAATCAAACTCAGGTCTGGTCTGCTGGATGTACCAAGCTCATTCACACCTCGCTCCTCTAACCTCTAGGCTATACTGCCAGCCCCTTAGAGCTGCCCTGACATGTCCCTATATTCTGTTAGGTAGTGCCCAACTGAATATAGCATCCTGGGACCCCTGGGTAATTGCAAAGCACAGCGCAAACATTTGTGCTACTCTTTGCACCGATTTAAATATTGGGCCCCTTATGTTGTTTAATACTGATACATGGTTGCAGAAGCACTATCTTAATGGTTTATCTACTTTGCTGACTCTAAGCATTCATTAAAAAAAAATTAAGCCCGTAGCCCTAACGGTTCCAAAGTTATCACATTTTAAAGAAAATACCTTTTGAAAGGACTAACTCTGGAACTGTTGTGTCTAGCAACTTAATTTTTTTAATGAAAGCTTTGAGTCCAGCCATTAGGTAATGCTGTCAATATTATATTGTTAGCATGTAACAGTAGTATTTATGTTAATGATATACAAACAACCAGTTTTGTCAAACTATATCGATATCTATATCTACTGTATATCTATATCTATTTCTATATCTATCTATCTATCTATCTATCTATCTGTCTGTCTGTCTGTCTGTCTGTCTGTCTATCTAGGGGTGCAGTTGCACCCCTATAGTTAGGATTGAGTAGCATGTTTAATGTTAAACCTCAGATTTTGCACTTTAATAACTTTGCAACCAATCAATGGTTTTAAGCAAAATGTGGCATGCACTATCCCGTGGGGCAGATCTCTTGAGGTTGCAAGTTTTGTTCTGGTGGTGTGTGCGGATGCTGAGATCTGGATTGTGCAAAAACCTTAAAAGTCACCATTTTTTGCAGTTTTTTCCTCACTGCCTTGCACCCAGATGGTGTGGAACTCCGGTTTGATTTTTTATGATAGAAACAGCTTGGCTACCAGAACTGCCATGCATTTATTTATTTATTTATTTAGATTTTGATAACCGGGTAAACCCACTGAGACCAGAGGTCCCTTTTTCAGGGGTGACATGGAATTAGTTACATAAAAGACATTTAGAAACAATGATTTTTTTACAGTAGTTACATATGTTGCACAAATAGACATTAGCGACAGAATATATTAGCAACGGTATACAGGGGTAAAGTAAGTAAGTGAAAAAATATTAATCCTCTGCAAAGTTATTCAGTTTTTAACTTCCCATTGTTTTCAATGGGAAGATCACTCTCCAGGACAGAGGGAGAAAGTTCAACAAAGGATTTGGTCTCTTGAAAAAGGATCCTTTTTCGCAAGGGGCCAATCCTTTTTCACCAGACAAAAGTCCTTTTTGGTAAGCCGCCATCTTGTTTTCTTTCTTCTTTTTTTTTCACACAACAAATTGCCATAACACTGTCCAGAGATGTCTTTTACAGACATCCAAACATGTACCTTGCTCATCGGGAGCTGATTAGCTTCACTTAGTATTTTTTTATAGCTCCCATGGCCTCTGAATGTTTATTTTTAAACTATTTAAATCCTTTTAGTCACTCGCTAAGATCCTTTTCCATGAATCCTTTTTCATTCAAACGAAAAAGGATCATGAATGACAAAAAAGGATATGGGACACACAGAAAAAAGCCTTTTCCCAGCCTTTCCCCATAATTTTTTATTAATTTACCTGGTGTCTATTTACCCCCTACCTTCAATTGTCTTCCCCCTCATTAGTTTTACTGCCAACTTAAAAAAAAAAGAGGATGACTATTAGCCCTGCTAGCAGCAGAAAAGGCAAGTAGGGACACAGCAGGGTGGAAAATATTTATATCTGAATCTTTTGATGGCCACCCCTGCCCTCCGCTAGTTGGCATGGTTCCTCCCACACCTTGCTCCCATTTATAGAAAGGACCCTGCTGCAGCAGGTGATGAGTCACACCCCATGGTGTACGATTGGAGTAGCAGGACTGAGTTTGGCGCATTGTCCGAAATCAGGCTCATCCTTCAGTGAGCGAGTAGGTCGCTTCCCCAAAACTGAGGACATGTTTAGGGGGAATTACACTGGCGGCAGTGATGGGAACTACCCCAGCAGCAGTGCAGGCACATCTTCATATACCCCGATTCTGGGCACCTCAGTCAGCGGTGAGAATGGGAACCACAACTGGGGCAACCTGACCGGGGCATCAGCCCAGCAGGTAAGGGACAGCGATTCCAGATAACACTAAAGATAATGTTGATATGCTAAGAAATCAAAAAAATCAGACTATATCATGGAGCCTTGCTAGTTTAGTCATACTGTAATTAATACTTTTCATAGTATTTCAGATCAGGAGAGTAACTGTCACTGCTTTCTCAAATTCATCCTGAGTGGATTAATGTTTCATTACTGGCTTGGAACCTTATATATTGTCTGTTTAGCTTTCGCTTGCCTTCTGTGGGCAAACATTACTGACAAGTTTTTACAATGTGGATGTGCACATTTGTGCGTAAATGGAAAGTTTCTAGCACCATTTATGTTGTTTGACAAGTTAGGCACTGCATTGCCAGGTATTGAAGGTCTGTCTGTCTATCTATCTATCTATCTATCTATCTAGTGACTATATCTTTTTCAGTTGCTATACAATTAATCCAAGAGTACTGTAGTCCAGAAGAGATACATCTCATTCAAAGTGTAGTCATTTCCAGGCAGTGTTACAGCTGGGAGATCTGAAGCAAAGGGAGGTTTAGTGACTTGCTCAGGGTCACAAAATGAGCCAGTGGCAGTGGCGGGAATTCGGGCCTGTGATCTCCTGGCTCAGTCACAGTTCAGTGCTCCAACTATGAGACCACACTGCTTTTTTTTTATTTTAGATTTTTTCCCAGTTTTTCTGGGGAGCTGGCAGGCGGCTCCACCCCCTTCCTTGGGGAGGTCACATCTGATCCTGGCTGTTTGCCGGGATTATCCTGGGGCCTGCCAGCTCTGTTTTTCTCCCTGCCCCTGCTGTGGCCACACGTGCTCATGTGGAAGCATTCACACTGTGGTCCTGCAGCACCCACCCTTTCTTGTGTCATTCCTGACCTGTGCTATCCTCAGGCCTCCACCTGGGGGCAGCTGTACAGTGGGAGCAGTGGGAACCCTCCCTGGGAGAGGAGAGCAGCCTTGCAGCTGCTTAATCTAACTCCTCCCCCCCCGGCTGACCCCCGATGACCCAGGCTCATTCCAGAAACTGGGTCACTGGCATAGCATTAGGTGTGATGTCCAGTGCCTCAACCCTCAGCACCACTGGGTGGCTGACCACACTGCCTTTCTGTGACGTTTCTCTCCTTTACTGTGATTGTGTCTCACTCTGTTGCAAATTCCCTTATAAATTCATCAAATTAAGACACTTCCAAGAAAATTATGATGTTTAATAAGTGATTTTCATCTTGTACAACTTACATGTGGGTAGAAGGAGTGGCTGGGTCTGACTGCGACTTATTACATTTATGTGCATGTCATGTTCTGTGGTGGTGCCTATTAGTTTACATATTTTCATCATGTTTCATAAAGGTGTAATAATTGAGGAAAATTATAATTTATATGTACTTGGCACCACTTCTAAGAGTGTAAAGGGTGTGGCCTGATCTTCCTGTGCTGTACTTTTATCACCTGCAGAGCAACCTTACACAAGTGCTGAAACTGACCCAGTTGGCTCAGATAACCATATGATGCACTTGTCCAAAAACTGTTAAAGAACTGTAACTCACTGACTTCAAAGAACTAGTGTGTGTGTGTATGTGTGTAGACATTGCCTGGGGGAAGGGGCAAAATTATAAAATCAATTAATATGGACCTATGTTTCATCTGGTCCATTATGGGCAGATAATGACTACTTTGAGGAATCAACTTACTATTACAGCTTAATATTATTACAGAAGGTTAAGAAGAACTGGAACAGAGGTCTTTATTACATTATACCCTCACTATAAAGCAGTGTATTTTAACACTGCAAATGGCTTCACTGTAACACACCATGTTATATTGTAACAGTGGATATAACTGCTTAGGCAACAGGGAGACAGACATGATGGACCTTCGGCCATATTGCATCCCATGGCCACCACCAGCAGGAAAAATGACGGGACACTCCTAACAGTAACTTTTAATGATGGTGTAAGTGGGCAGTAAAGAAAGGACTGCTCAATACCATCTGCCGGAGAATACCATTCATATCAAAATACAGGTTATACACAGGGACACTACTGGAAACTCACTTCAGAGAGGATGGAGCTGCCAAGGTGGTACTAAATATCTCAGGCTTGCACAAAAATGGTTCATGGCTGCCACATAAAAGTTTGAGGAAAATATCCCTGAACAGCATCTGTAAGGTGGCCAAGGATCAAGTTGCTGGGAGTCTCTTGGTCATGGAATCTCTCACCTAAAAATATAGCTCATTGTTACTCTGATGGGACATGTACAGCTGTGATATTTACCTCCCATGTGAGATGGAATGTATTCCTGTGGAATGCATAGGGAGATGTATCTCCTGCAGGAGGAGGGAGGGAGGTGGTGTTGCCACTATATCGCTCATTGGTGAGACCCCACCTGGAGTATTGTGTCCCGTTCTGGAGGTTGCACCTCAAGAATGTCATAGACAGAGTGTAGGTAGCCCATAGGAGAGCAATTAAAATGGTGCTGGGGTTGCAGCAAAATGTCCCCCCGCCATGCCACCCCAATACTAACTGGATAAATTAGCTGGAATGTGTTACACATGCCACAGGAACAACCATGATCTGCTTGTGCCATATTACCAAAATATTCATTGTGTGAATTAGCTGGAATATGTAACACATGCTCCAAGACCAACCACAGTCTCCTTGTGCCATACTACATCAGTAGTAAAAGTATGAAATGTGTACTGCTGCATGCCAAGGAAGAAGTCTCGGCTTCCTTGTGCCACATTGGTCCAAAAGTAATAACCCAGGTAAAATGGACTGTGCATCACATGCTAAGGGAGAAGTCTTGATCTACCAATATGGTAGTAAAGGTACCATGAAATGTTCCTGTCAGGGATATTCAGTTTTATATAACTTATAATACTATTGTCCCTGTTTGGATGAGAAACCAAGTTACCGCTTCATACGTAATGACCACAGGAGCTGCAGTTCAATTCAGAGCAACTTTGATTATGCAAAAAATGGGCCAGATATTCAAAACTTTGCCCCAGGGCTAAATTAGCACTGACCGGCAGGCAAACTTAGCCTGGAGCACAAAACAAGCCATATTCAAAAGGAATAGCCCGGGGCAAACAGCTTCTGAATATAGCATGGGAATGAGGCCGGGCAAACTGGGCTGGGAGTGCAGGGCAAACTTAGCCATGGAATAAGACAGCTCTGAATATGGCAACCAGGAAGTGCAATCCACAACAGCAAAACAGTGCACAGCGATGTGAAGGTAGGTAGAGGTGAACTATGTGGCCAATATATGTGCCAGCAAATGCGTGGACCCAGTACAGCTGCAGGCAGCAGCGTATGTGAATGTACAGTGTTCAAAACTGTAAAATGTTCCCCGAACTGTTTGCACAGCGCTAACACGTTTGTGCGGGTTTGGCACAGGGCTAAACCGTTAGCCTGGTGCAAACATGTTTGCCCGGAGCTAAACTTTGCCATATTCAAAAGTGACATGCAAATGAGCCTACTTAGGTAGTCTGTGGGCAAACATCCAGATTAGCAACTCATTGTGCCCTGATTTGCATGCAGTTTGCACTGGGCTAACTGTTTAGCCCTGCTCTAAACCCACGCAAACGTGTTAGTGCCGCGCAAACAGCTTGGGGAATATTATACAGTTTTGAACACTACTTTCACATGCGCTGCTGCCTGCAGCTATACTGGGACAACACAGCATAGGCACAGATGGTGGTGGTGCTGCATACAACTATCACACTGTAGGTCATACGACAGTGCACAGCAGACACTACAGTAGCAAGGGGGCTAGTAGTGTGTGGACACAGCAATGCCTATGGTGTGTAGGGCAGTGATGATGACTGCACTATACACAGTGAGAGGCCCAACCTGCAGGTGTTTACTGACAGTGGACATTACTGTTACGCTGTTGTGTGACCCAGAGATGCTGCACCTGTGGCATGGGATGCTCACAGTGACATGTACATTTCTGGCTTTGTGTGCTGTGGCAGTTATACAGCTGTGCGGTATGTGGCCAGGAGGGCATATATTATCTGAAAGGCACACTGGTGTTGGGGTATTCCCAATACCAGCCCATGTGCACTGCCTGATGTGTCCCAGCCTTGTGGCCACACTTGGTCTGTGGCACAGCCTCACCACCCATACACGCTCCCCTCAACATCCTCCATGCCCACAGTGCTGCATGTGTGTGCTGGCATCTGTTGGTGTTCACAGAAGTGTGGTCCACAGGTGTGTGCTGTATGGCCACACTGCCATGCTGTCCACTGGTGGCAGGGTCACCACTTACTGCCTGGCATGGCTGGGACTGGTGGCAGATGATGGCATCATTGTGATGCCATCAGTTAGCAACATGCTTCCTCTATGTTTGGCTTTATCTGTGTGTCATATTTAGTTGTTAGGGTGGTACAAGACCCGATGCAAACCTACCTTAAAGCATAGTCACATATAAAGCTGATTGCCCAGGATTAAGACAAGCTTTTCCTGAGCGGTAATGTGCACCATGCTAAGTGTCGTGCTAAGTCGTGCAAAACCACTTAGCCATGGCGCTAGTCACTGAATATAGCATTGTGCCTGTATTCATGTCAGTTTGCCCCTTGCATACATTATAATTTTGCCAGGCACTAATGCAGTTTGCCTGTGCTATTTGGCCTTTTGAATATAGCAGACCTGTGCTAATCCTGCGCTAAACCTGCGCAAACGGTTTTTGCCCGGCACAAAGTTTTGAATATCTGGCCCAATGTGTCTTTGGGTTAGCATGTAAGGGGCTAAGGGATTTGAATCCAAGTAAGAACCATACAGTTTTATATTTTCAGCAAGGGACCAATGTTCAACTCCTAACAAGAATGTAAACATTTTTTTTTTATTATTTTTTGTTTTAATTTCACCAGGGTAGTAATTCGTGGTGGTGTGGAGTTTGAATAGTAAATCATATAGAGAACAAATTTAGTCAAAAACAACAATTTGTGAGGGTAGGAAATGTTCCTGTAGGACATGTCCGTGAAAGACAAATTTTGTGATACAGTACTTTTACTGCCAGAGTTAATCTAGCTCCTTGTGCCAGATATCACCCCTTTTGGGGAGACTGAGGATATTTTGGGGACAGGACAGGGAAGCACGATAATACTGGACATACTTTTGGAACTCTGAATTGAATATGGTGATTCCATTCATAGAACACTCTTTGGGAATGTAATCTTTGAACAAGATTTAGGACTGCCTTATACGTCCCCACCCCTTCAAATTTGTATCTCCAAGTTGAATTGCTGGGAACTCAGGGGACATTTTCCCTCTAGCATGCGTTCACACTTGAGGACCTTTAGCACTGGACATTACAAACAAGTGATGTTTAACAGCTGAAGTGCTTATAATGTTTTTCATCTGACTTGGAGGTACAGTTACTTGTAAGTACCTTGTTCGTGTTTTTTATATAAATCATATATGCCTAGACATTGAGAATGAGAGCACAGTAACCCTGGACATTTTTGAGTGTTGTTGTTTACCTTGATAAATTAGTAGTCCAGTGATCCCGCCCCCATTTTCCAATCGCTGTCCACATGTCAAAATGATATGCCCTGGTCGTCCAGTGGTCCCTCCCCATATCTCTCAACCTCCCAACTTGCCAATGTGTGACAGAGGGCTACAAAATGTGTGACAAATGGCAAAAATGTGGTACGCCTGATTTTTCACAGCGTGCGGAGTCGCGCACTGTGACGTTTTCACGTAAAATGAATAAAACTGATTTTACCACAGTAAAATTAGTGTTTGTATGCTTGGCATGTGGTTTGTGTTTCAAATTAAAGAGAATGTGAAAATGTGTTCTGTCTGTGTGTCCTTAATTAACATAAAGAGTGATGCAAATCCTAAATGTGTGTTAACATTTTATTGATTTAATCTATAAATATACTTCTAGAGAATGAAAAACCATCACTTATTATTTGAGGACATTTTAAAACAATTTATTGAAATACATTACATAATTATTAAATTAGTATCACCATCAACAGAAAAAAAGGGGGTGGACAAGCCATCCTTTCTTCCCAATACCGTGCCACCTGAACAAATAGTCAGGCCAGCCGAAACCACGTAACCCCAAAATACTGCATTTAAAAATGTCTTGCATAGCTATTTCTTTACATTGTCTATCAGCTCGCTTTTTTTTGTATCTCAACCATGGTGGAGGCTCTAGCCTAAGGTGCAAACCATACAATTATGGTGCAGCAAACATTTACCACCACTTCTGCTGAGCAATAATCCAAAAACCGAAAACATCCCCACACCAGCAACTGTTAAGACAGGCACCATTTCTCACAGCACACGGGGGTATAACAGAGTACAGTACCAGAGTGATTATTACATGGATTTATAGAGCTCGGATGTACTACAATTAACATACACACCGCCATGATCCCCCCCCAACTGACACCAGCAATAGCGACTCACTCATTACTGTGACTATTGCCATCAAGATCCACACAACACAGCCTTGGACACCTTTTCTCCATCTAGATCGGTCCTGGAGAATTCAGGTCGGGACCGGGATGACTGTCTTCTTTCACCCCGTCCCCACGATCCAACCTCAAGAGTCTCTCCTGTCCCACTCCCGAGCTGAATCGCCATCGCCGAGCCTCTCTGACTTGAATCTGGACCGGACCCTATCCTGAGAATGGGAGAAGAACCTCATGGTCACCCCCCCGCCCGCAGCTCTGTCCCCAAAACAAAGGAAAGCAGTAAGTACAAAAAAAGACTGACCCTCCAGTCCAACAGTCGTAGTCGGGTCACGGGTGGGTTGGTGGTGGTCGCTTGGTCTGGGTTGAGGGTTCTCTGCTGGCTCCAGGACTCAGACAACGGCTGCCGCTGTCGCTGATGCATGCAGCATTCTTCTGCTTCCTCGGCTCGCTCTCTGGAAGCTTGTTCAGGCAGTGTCTGTATTGTTCCTCCGATGGGCTTCCTTCCTGGCAGTGCAGCTCTCCACTCTGATTGGTGCCTTCTGGTCCATCAAGTATTGGTCCTATCCACAAATCAATCCTGATGATATGGTTCCCCTCTGAGCAGCAAGCTGCTTTACTAGCCAGGTGGCCAACCTGATGGGGGACGGGGGGGAACCTGACAAACGGCACAGAGAGCAGCACTACAATTGGTTTGTGTGGCAGGGCGGGCTATGCTCTTCTCTCTCTCTCTCTGCATTGGGTCACCACTCATCTCTCAGGTTCTCACTGGCTGTCGGCTGATGACACTTTCCCAACAAGCCCCCCCCAACGTCATTACAGAACTGCTGCAAGACGACCGGAGATTAGGAGGCATCGGCGAGGTGAAGAGTCTGGGAAAATTAAAAAAAAAAAAAAAAAAAGACGACAAACAGTGCTGAGCACGGTACGGCTGCGTGATTTGCAGAAACAAGATGGGGAACGCGGGGTGGCGGTACAGGTGGATTGCTGGGCTCTGAATCCGGTATGTCACGGAAAATCCGGTACAATTGAGAGGTATGTCCTTCCCTTCTCCATACTCCATTTGCCATCCCCAATGTTTTTTTTTCTGTTTTATGCCTGCAGAAAAAAAAAATCCCTCACTGATCAGTCCCCCATGCCCACCTCCCACTCAGCACCCAAAACCCCCCACTACACCCCCACACACCCTCACTCACCTGAACTGGTTTCAGGTTTGAGGTCCACTCGAAGACATATCTTGCTGCTGGAACCAGCGACTGCAATATGAGAAACTAAAGTAAGTGCAGTTCAATGTATTTCAATGGGGGTTTCAACTTTTATGCAGAACTCAGCCTTTTTTTACATTTTGACATCCAGTTTTCAACATGGCCTTTTGGGGACCCTGTCTCATGAACAATATGATTGACATTATGCAACTTCTGCCTGAAAGGTAATTTCGTGGTCAGCTGGTGAATTCACCTTTCGGGCAAGATTCAAAACTTTTTCCTGCCCTTTTTCATGAGGTGGGGTCATACGAAGGTTATGTTGAAAATCTGGGGTCAAAATATGTAAAAATGGCAAAGTTATGACCATTCGTTGCAATTCTGCTACGCACATTCGTAACTTTGGAAATTTTAAATATTTTGACCCAGATTTTCAACATAGCCATCTTATTAACCTCCCCACCCCCACCATGTATGTCATGGCTGTCATTTTTCAAATTCTGGCCAAAATGTGTTTTTGCACCTGTGGTGTGGAATGGCATTTCATTTGCACAGAATTAGCTACCGACACACACCCAAGCTTCCTGACTCCTACAGGAAGGGGAGGCACCTTAACAGAGCAAACTAATCAAAAACAAAAAATAAATATCTTTAGTTCTGGTAGTTTCCCTATTCTTTCTTCATCCTCCTTCTCTTTTGTCCACATTAGGATCCTCAAGCAACATATTCATTCTTCAACCTCCTTCTCTTTCATCCACATTAGGATCCTAAAGCAACATGGCAAACATTACATGCCAGTGGTGCAGTGCATCCTTTCAGATGGCACACATTCAGGCAATTGGGCACTGCAACACATGCTGGACAATAACAGATCTGAGGGCACAACTCAGAGAGGCATGGGGGTAAATCAAACATCTCTACAACCTGATTGTCACCCTCAAACCTGCTCACCCCTTTACACCCCACCAGCTCCACCAGGGGACCATCCCTCAACACCTCACCACCCCTGGTCCTGGGGAATGGCAGGTGGTAAAGGGGGCAGAAGAAAGTCATGCTAGTTCCAACAACAGGTGGCACAACAGGAGGCACCGATCATAACAGCAAATAGATACACCCCTCTCACCAAGGAGGAGGAACATGGACATAACGCCAATCACTGTCAGTTAGGACATACAACAATGTCAAACAAGGAAGGAAATACAAAGGACACAAACAAGAGGGAACAAATGAAAATACTTATTGTGGGGGACTCCATGATCTGTGGAGTGGAGCCACACATAAATCAGGGTCCTGAAACACAGGTGGCAGTCAAATGCCTACCTGGGACCTCTGCAAAAAGGGATACAGAATGCGTTCACAGGTTACTAAAAAAACAAGGTAAATGTGCAGCCATTTTTGTCCATATACTGTAGGTACAAACAATCTGGCAAAACCAGACACTTGAGAAGACCAAACAGCACATATCTCACTTACGTGAGACATTTAACCTCACACTCCTCAACTATTGCCTTCTCCAAAATCCTCCCAGTATGGAGGAAAGGAGGCAGTAACCAAAGGATATGCAAGGATCAAATAGAGGAACTTAACACTTGGTTGCAGGGCTGGTGCCAAGACAGAGGGCACCTCTTCATAAGGAACAGGTGGAACTTCAGGGACAGTGATCAGAGGGTGGGGGGGTGCCACTAGACACCTGGGACAGTGATGGGAGGGTGAGGGGTGCCACTAGACCCCAAGGATAGCCATTAATGGATAGGGGTGCCACTAGACACCAGAGAAAAGGGCAGCTCACAGCTGACTCTGCAGCTGGCAGCACGAGTTCCAGCTGCGG